>CM036617.1:5895571-7194088 GCA_020746105.1 Trogon surrucura | reverse complement strand
GGACATTTTCATTCCAAGCACCAGCAATGCCTATGACAGATATTACAATTAAAACACTTGTACGCTTACTTTTTTCACATTAATGTCTTCTGTAGTCTTCATTTCAAAGGTACCAGGGGTTCAGAAGTCCCCTGTTTGTCTGGAGCTTTCTTCCCTCAGCAGTAGTGGATCAAAGCTGGTTGCTCCTTTATCTTGACTGCAGTAAAAATAGTCAGCAACACCTGGTAAGCTCCCCTCCACTTCTTTTCCAACAGATTACCTGAAAAACTCTTAATATAAACCCAATCTCCAGGGTTAGATGGGGGGATTTTCTGGCCCATCCCTTTAGCTCTAGTTCCCAGAACATTCATATTCATTTGCTCTAATTGTTTCTCCAAAGAAATAATATAGTCCTGTAAATAAAAATCTCCCAATTGATTCACAGCCCTGGTGAGACCCCATCTGGAATATTGTGTCCAGTTCTGGGCCCCTCAGTTCAAGAGAGACGGGGAACTGCTGGAGAGAGTCCAGCACAGGGCAACTAGGATGATTAAGGGAGATGCTCCACTCCCTTATGAGAAAAGACTGAGGGAGCTGGGGCTCTTTAGTTTGGAGAAGAGGAGACTGAGGGGTGACCTCATTAATGTTTACAAATATCTAAAGGGTGAGTGTCACGAGGATGGAGCCAGGCTCTTCTCAGTGACAACCAATGATAGGACAAGGGGTAATGGGCTGAAACTGGAACATAAGAGGTTCCGCTTAAACTCGGAAGAAACTTCTTCTCAGTGAGGTGACGGAGCACTGGCACAGGCTGCCCAGGGAGGTTGTGGAGTCTCGTTCTCTGGAGACATTCAAGACCTGCCTGGACACGTTCCTGTGTAGCATTATCGAGGCGTTCCTGCTCTCACAGGGGGATCGGACTTGATGATCTTTCAAAGTCCCTTCCAATCCCTAACATTCTGTGATTCTGTGAAATCTTCCCCCTTCGTATTTAGCCTGGTGTGATCTCCCATAAAATCTTCTCAAAGGGCTCAGAATTTCCTTGGCCTTGGTGTCACATGTATCCTAAGCAGTGAAATAGGTAGTGCTCAATAGCAATACAGGTTTCCTTCTTGACATATTTTGGCTACCTGCTGTTTCATCCCAGGAATATTTTTTTCCCACCTGTCCTCTGGCTTGAGGCCTATAGGGCAAATGTAACTGCCAATCAATTCCTAAGAGTTTGGTAACCTCTTGCAGTACTTGCTCACAAAAATGAGTACCCCCGTCTGATGAGATGACCACAGGTACCCCAAACTGAGGTATTATCTCATTTAATAATACCTTAGTTACTTCTTTTACTTTGCTCTACAAGGAGATGCCTCTGGCCATCCAGAAAAGGTGTCCACAAGTACCAGTAAGCACCTATACCCCCCTTTTCTTGCAAGTGCAGAAAAATCAATTTGCCTGTGGTCCCCTGATGTATTTCCATTCCCAATATTTCCTAGTTACACCCAGTTACCTTTCCCATTGCTGAGTCACCTGTCAAGTTGTAGCCGATAAATTTATCCCTACTCATTTCCGATTTAAAAATTCAGACAGCCAGTCTGCCCCCCAATGGGTCTTATTGTGCTCTTGGACAGTTCCCCAGACCTGTTTGTCAGGAATTGTAATTCTGCCATCACTCAGGCGTGCCCAACCTTTGGAGGGAATCCGCCCTCCCCTTTGTTCTATTAATCCTTTATCAGCTCTAGAGTATTCAATATTTTCCTCATCCAGACTCCTGCCACTACTAGCTGGAATTAGAGTTAAAATCTCTTGTGTTCTTTCTGCTATGAAAGGTGGGGCCCATATCCAAAGATAGGCACCCCAGCCCTTGGTACTAGTTCTCTAAGTAATGCTTTTGATACCTCCCTTACTTTGTTGGATGCGATAAGGAAAAGCCTCTGGCCAGCCTGAAAAAGCATCTATCGTTACCAAAAGGTACCCATACCCACTTTGTCGCAGTAGTTTGGAAAAGTCCGTTTGCCAAGAGTAGCAATTTTGTCTTGTGACGGCTCCAGGGCTCTGAGAAATAAGCTCCATTTTCTGATCCGATGTGTTAGGTGGTAGAGCTTTAGCCCTGATTACTCCTTTTACAGTTTTCGTACTCCATCTCTCATAAAGCTGCTGCCATCCACAAACAAGTCCCAGGTCGCATCTTCCCCAGGCCCATCTTTCAGGCCAGCTCCGCCGGAGTACACACGCTCCATCGCCTGCCAGCAATCCCGAGTGAGCGCAGAGTCGGCAGGTAGGAAAGGCGCTGGATCCGGGATTGCAGTCATTCTCAGTTCTACGTCGTCCTGCTTCGGCAGAACGGCTTGGGATTTCAGCATCCGGCTCGGTGACAGCCACTCTAACGGTCTGGCATCTGCCTTCAGCTGGGTGGTTCCCGGGGGCTCAGCGGCTCGAGATCTTCCTGGTGCTTCTGAGGCCCAAACCAGAAGCATTACAGCGTTTCCGACTGCCTTTCGTACCTCCTGCGGCACGGCTTCCGTCTGTAACATAACAACTTGGGCATCCAGACCTTTATTTTCAAGAATACGGACTTGAATTTTTCCTTTTCAGAAATAATTTGTGCATTTGGTTTGCTCCGCAGCGACACGGGGTAGTCTGGTACAGGTAGCAATTGATGGGGTAACACCCTTTGCCAATTCTAAACTACAAAGGCTAAAGAAACGGCCGGCTTTCCCTTTGCCCTGCGGCACCAATAATTGACTCGCTCTGCTTACTCGAATTACCCTTACGTGTGTTTAATACTAAAAAGTAGCTCCTGTATCTACTAGAAAAGTCTGAGCCCACCGTCATCACGTCAGCTGTTTGCCCCGGAATTCCTTCAAATCCCCGCAGATCCAGCTGCCGCCATTCCCTGTTCCAGGGCCCCTGCTCTGTGCAAGGACACATCGGTCGCCGCGCTCAAGGGGGCGCTTCATTGGTCGTCGGTTCCCGCCGAGCCCGCCCGCCGTGTCGCAAGCCGGTGATTGGCCCACGGTGCTGAGCGAGACGCGCCATCATTGGCCGAGGGGCGGGCCGCCGGCACTATAAAGAGCCAGGCGGGTGCGGGACCGTCCCTCGGCAGCTCCAGCAGCGGACAGTTCCCGGGCAGGGCGCGGACCATTCCCCGCCCGAGACGGCGGGCGGAGCCCGACAGACAGGCTCGGGAACCGGGACGGGAGGGCATTGGCCAGACGGGGCTTGCCGGGCTTTCGTTCGGAGGCGTTTGCGGGGGGATTTCGGGGTCTTTTAGGGCTGAATCGCTCCTTTCATCCCCGAGCAGTCACTTAGGGGCTCCCTTGGTTCCCGTTAGGGAAACTCGAGAAACTCCTTTCCCAACCCGACTTCCCTAATCCCTGGAGGAAATCGTTCTGAAATTCCATCCAGTTCAGGTGCAGTTAACGAAGTCTTCTCGAGTTACTCCTACTTGCCTAGCTTATTTTTTAACTCGTTGCTCTTCAACAGCTCTTCATTTCGCCACAGCTTAACGCTGCTCACTGAGTTCTTAGCTCCGTAGAGTCGGGTTTTTAATTCTTATTGCACAGCTTCTTATTCTTTCACTCGTTGCACTGAGACGCTTCTTCAGTTCCTGAGATGTATTTGTAAGATCAGTTACTGTGTTTAGTTACATGTGTTCGTCCTTAGTCTTAATCCTTCTGAAAGGACTTTTGGTTGTTCCATTTATGCAACAGCTCCTAAGGAATCCTTAATCTAATCATTTATTCCTACTTTTAATTCTTCTTCAAATGTTCCAGCTTAAACTACAAAGTTAATCCATTAACACATCAGGTTTTAATCAGTGCCTTATTATTAATAATATTGTATATTCTTAATTATCAACATTTTCTTGATATTATCTACAGAAATATGTTTATCTATTTTTAAACAGGCGTGTTTTAATTCTTAGGTAATTCTTAAGAATATATATTCTTAACTTTTATTTTATTTTAATTATAATAATTAATAATTTTTATAATTAAAATCAGCTTTCTCGGCTCTTCCTGCTGTTAGTTTTTCCAGACACTTGTGATTGTGGTTCTGTATTTTTACCTTTTTTTTTGGTACTTTTTTTCTGGCCTTTTCTTATTTTTATTTCCCCCCTTTTATTAATTATTTATTTATTATATTTATTATTTATTATAAATATCCTTGATCGCTCTTACCTTCATATATTTTTAGACATATTTGACTACTCTTACATTACTTGTGGTTTTTATTAATTTCACTACCTTTAATTCCTTAGCTTTAATATTAATTTCTTTACTTAGTATCTTTTCCTTTAATTACCCCTGAAGTTTTTCTATTAATTTTATTCTTCGTGCACTTCACTTCAGCACCTGTATTCACAATTTTACCATTTAATCTTCAATTTCTTTTATTCCACCGTTTCACTTCATGGAGCTCGTTACTTAAATAACATGTTGGGTTAATGACAATTAATTTAATGTATTTCATTTTACTTTAGTGCATGTACTTGAATAAAAATCTTTTTAGGCAAAATCAATCTCAATTCATTAAATCATGGGGGGGTCTCTGGAGGGTTAGTGGTCCCACCAGAGGGAGGCTTTGGGGTATGGGGGATCTCACTGAGGGTGTGCAGGGCACTGAGCCCCAGCTCCACGTTCTGGGGGGGCTCTGAGGGCTCCAGTGCCCTCCAGATGGCCACCAGCACCTGGGGCAGCCATGGTCCCACCCTCTCACCTGGGGGGGGAGGGGGCAAGTGGTGGCAGAGACCCCCCCTCAAACCCCCTTGACCCCTCTAGGACCCCTCCGCACCCCTCCTTGTGAGCCCCGTGACCCCCCATTCAGACCCCCCCCTCACGGCTGCTCTGAGGCCTCCCTGGGACCGGGCCAGGCCGTTGTACACACAGAGCGCTGGCGTGGGAGCTGCTGCCAGCTGGGCCGCTGTCCGAGCTGCGGGACGCCTGCGTGCTCTTCACGTGGTGGTGGCAGCCCCGTGGAGCTGGGTCCGGATGCACAAGCCTTGACACAAGCCCGAGCGGAGCGTGGAAACCTGCCAGGACAGGGGCAGATGCAGGCAAGGCACTAGCAAACACATCTTCAGAGCAAGCCTCTGACACACCACAGCAGGGCTGCCCAGTTCCAAAACAAAAAAAGAGTTTAAAAAAAGAGGGAGAGGAAAAAGAAAGACTGAACCCTCATGCAGCACAAGCCCTCCCACAACACAAACCCTCGTGCAAGTGATGTTATCCCCCACCCCTCATGTGATGCCTGACCTCATGCAAGGCAAAACCACTCGTGCAACTCCCACGGGCAACGCCTGCCCTGGTGCAACACCCCCATGCAAGAAATGGCCCCCTCTCCCGCAAGACCCGTGTGCGACACCCACCCTCGTGCAACACAACCCCTCGTACAACTCCCGTCGTGGGCAACGCGCGCCTTTGTGCGACAAGTGCCCAGCCCCTGGTGCGATTCCCAGCCTAGTGCGCCACAGACTCTCGTGCAAGCGATGCCCAGCCCCTCCCCATGCAATTCCCGGGCCCCTCCCCCGTGCAATTTCCTCCCCCCACCACGCACATACGTCAAAGTACCCACCCCAGCGAAAGGGGCAGCCCGCGCTCCTCAGCCCCTGTGGCCCCCCCAGGAGGCTGTTTCTCACAACCACCCCCTCGGTCAGCCGGGGCTTCCAGCGCAAGAGGATGTGCCCCCGGCCCTCCTGCAGGTTAAGGATGAACCGGGGCGGGCGGTAACAGTCAGACGGGGGGAACAGGGTGCTGAGGGGGTGGGACTTCCCTTCCTGCCCCCTCCCAAATACCTTTGGGTGCCTGGGGGGCCAAATCCTTTCACCACGGCAGCTCTCTTGGCACTGAGCCCCGCCGGGATGGTGCCCACGAAGGGCGCAGCCTGCAGGGGCGGGGAACTGCAGGAAGGCTGCCAAGATGGGGGTACGACCCCCCCTGAGCCCTCCCAGGACCCCAACAGCCCCCCTCCCCGTGCCCCCTCCATCATATCCAGGGACCCCCACTCACCAGGCGGAGGGTTGGGGGGTGCTCTATCACCTGTGGGAAGGGGGAGAGGGTCAGTGGAGGGGAGGGGGTCCCAGCTGGGGGTCCCCGCACTGGGGACACAGGGACACCCCTGGAGGCAAGGGGGTCCCCCCACAAATCACTCGACAGCGGGTGGTTATGGTGCTTGTGCAGGACAGTTTGCAGCATCTCTCGGCGGGGAGAGCAAAAACAGGGCAGAGGGGGAGGCGGGGTCACGGCTGTTATGGAAAATGACCATCCGGGTCGCTGCTAATGCGCTTCGAGACAGAGCGAAAGACCTGGGGCTGCGGACGGCTGTGCAGCTCTGCCTTAGTTTTCTGAGGGTAGGTGTCCCCTGTCAGTTGCTGCCGGGTGTCATCAACAAAAAGAAACAGGCTATATTTTCCTCGACTGCCCACTCCAAACTTTTCAGCACACAGCTGACATCCGTCGTCAGTTGTGACAGATGGTCTTACTAGCAAGGTCTGTCCTGTACAGCCACTGTGAACTTCCTGGAACGCGATGCGAAGGTAGTTCTGTAGAATGAGAAAACAGAGAGCAGAAATTCAAAAAGACAAACGTCATCCTCTGCAAACGGAAGAGTCGGCAACAAACAGCAAGCCTCTCCACATTCTGGTTGTGAACTGTGCGCTGGTGGTTCCCGGAACTTACGACCACCCTGGGAATCGCGATCTCGCTGGAAAAACTGCGTCAAGCCCGTGGTGGGCATAACAGAAATCTCTCAGCCAACATCCTCCTTCCCTCGGCTTACATCCTAACCCTGCTATTAAGAGGCAACGGACGCACCGTAATAGCATCCCCTTGTCTACTGGAGAATTAAGCAATAAATATAAAATTTAAAAGGGGTAATTATAAGATAGTTCCGCACAAGCAGTAGCGAGCTATTCTGTGTCTTTTACAATGAGCTGTGCTGTTTGAGCAAAAAAAAAAAAACGGAACTGGATATATTAAAAAAGCAATAATAACAATACAGATTACCACAAGGGCAAACACTATTACCACAAGACGGAGCATAGCATTCAATACAGCTCTTGGAGCCCATCCTAATAGGATTTCCCACCAGTGGTGTTCACAGCCTTTTTTCCACCCTTTCCAGTATACACTGTGTGTATTTAACATCATGATGTACAGTTCTTAGTGCAGTTTTGCTTTTTTGTTGTCCTTTTTTGTAATAAGGCTTGTAAGTGTGTTTCAGTAGCTTGTGAAGCAGCATCAAGTTCGTTCTGATGGGGGAAGGCAGAAGGTCTTGATACACTGGGCCTATATAAAGTCCCATCCAGTAGTGTTCACAGTTACAAACATACACTTGATTGACTGGACACATTAGGGGTAAAGCTTCCATGGATACTTCAGTTTCCCCAAACTGTTCTTATACAAACTAGCACAGAGTCAGTTATGACTTCAGGGTGGATTTCACAAGGACAGCTACTTTGTTGTGTATCTAAGCAAGTACCTTGGGCTTTTATAACGTTGTCTTAGACATGGAGAGCTCTAACCTTTTTAGGGACTTTGGCGGGTTAAATACGACCAAAAGCAATTTTTGCACTCACCTTGTTTCAGACAGAGTTGGAAAAGCCCCTGTGCCAAAAATTTCCTTTAAATGAGTTGTGTTACAGAATATTTTAAACAAAAAGTGTCTGGAGGATAGATTACGGAAGCGATTAAGTCATCAAAATGAATAACAACAAGTCATCAGACCGTAGGGTTTCCCTTCAAATGCTCGACTTGAGGATGAAATCATCAGCATAACAGCTGTGGTGTTCTACCTCAGTACCAGGGGACTGGACGGGAGCACACAAAACATGATGTTTTATACAGGTTTCAGAAAGCCACAGGCTTACAAATCCAATGTCCATTCCAGGCATGCTAGCAGAAGCGTGCGAGGAGAATTAGTGGGTACGTGACTAAGTAGTAAGTGTAGATAAAATATCAGCACAGAGTGTGTAGAGGAAATTCACGGGTGACAAATGCGTCAAAATTATTTGGAATAATCAATGAGCATGCAAACGTGAGAAATTCACCTGATGTACTGTATTTGGATTTCCAGAAACTGTTCAGTACAGACCCTTGCAAAACGCTCTGAATCTATGTCATGTGGGACAACAGTAACATTTCTACATCAGAAAAGCAACTCATTAAAAGGCTGAAAGAACTGGAATAGACGGTCAGTTCGCAGCTGGGCAAAAATCACTGGCAGACTCGTACAGAGGTCTCTGCTTAGCCCTAGGATACCATACTTAGAGGGGATTTTAAAAAGTCAAGTAAATAGTGAGGCGACAAAGATTTCTAACGATGCCCTCCTTCTGTGTAGTTGAAAAAAATTGTCCCTATAGAGTTGCTGCAGGGTCTAACTAGATTGTGTGAACAAACGGTAAAGCTGCAGATGAATTTCAGTGTGGATAATGAAACAAACAAACCAACCAACCAACCAAACCAAAAAGAACAACAGGCACAGGGGATGGGGGTTCGAAGCTTGAACACTAGACATTGTATAATGGTCTCTGAAAGAACTGTTACGATCCAAGAAAACCTCGATATTTAACAAGTTTAAAAGCCCCTTGCTCAAAAGCCAGATAGAAGGCTTGGAAATTCATGGAAAAGAAGAGAAAATGTAGGAGGGGAAGAAAAATTACATCACAACTAATCCACATCATTCCTCCATCTTGAATATGGCGTATGGTGCTGGCCTCTACCTTTCAGAAAGGAGAGAGCAGTGTGACAAAAGGTACATAAAAGGGTGACATGAGGTACAGATCACCCGCTGGCCATACAGTGGTCTCTGCTCCTTCAACCAGAAAGAGGAGAAACTGGGGACGGAGTGACAAGAGTTATGCAGATGCCAGTATTCACCATATTCTCTAACAGAAGTCTTAAGAGGTGTCAAATAAAGTTAGGAAGTAGCAAGTTTACATACACACCCCCCTCTCTCTGGATATGCTAAAATTCACTTTTCTGCCAGATATTGTGAATGCTAGAACTTTGAATAGCTTACTTGGACAAAGTTAGACTAAATGTGCAAAGTCTAGCTCGTGAAATTTGTCAGCCACAGGTCACAATCACCGAAAGAATATTCCAGGGCTACGTCGGACAATGGGCCAGGGACTGAACTTCTTTTAGGAAGAACTTTAAACTGGGTTCGAAGGCGGAAGGGAATAAAACCAGGCTCGCTACAGATGAGGCCGGGGGAAGTATCCCAGGGTTAGGGGTGAAAACAATGGCCCTGCTTAAGTGCATCCGCTCCAACATGGATGGCACCAGCAACAGTAACACATGCTCCTCAGTTAAGTCTCTTAAGTGTCTGTAAACCAGTGCAAGAAGCATGGGGAATAAGCAGGGGGAATTAGAAATCTGTGTGCGGTTGAAGAGCTACAATCTCATTGTGATTACAGAGATGTGGTGGCACAACTGGAACGTGGGCCTTGATGGCTCTGTCCTTTTTAGGAGAGACAGGCCAGCAAGGCGAGGGGGTGGCGTTGCTCTTTACGTGAGAGCGCAGCTGGGATGTGTCAAGATCTACCCAGGGTGGATGAGGAGCAAGTCGAGAGTTTGTGGGTGAGAATGAAGGGGCAGGCTGGCCGGGGTGATGCTCTGTTGGGCGTCTGTTACAGACCAGCTGAGCAGGAGGAGAAAGTTGATGAAGCCTTCTACAGCAGCTGACAGCAGCCTCTCAATCCCAGGCCCTGGTTCTCATGGGGGATTTCAGCTACCCAGATGTTTGCTGGAAGGCCTGCACAGCCAGCCAGCCTCAGTCCAGGAGGTTCCTCCAGTGCATCGATGAGAACTTCTTGATGCAAATGGTGGATGAGCTGAGCAGGAGAGGAGCGCTGCTGGACCTTGCGCTCACTAACAAGGAGGGTCTGGCTGAAGCAGGGAAGGTTGAGGGCAATCTTGGCTGCAGCGAGCATGAGATGGTAGAGTTCAGGATCTTGTGCGGTAGGAACAGAACACCAAGCAGTGTCACAACCCTCGATTTCAGCAGGGTCAGCTTTGGCCTCTTCAAGCTATTGCTGGGGGAAACCCCCTGGGACAGGGAACTGGAAGGTAAAGGGGCCCAAGAGAGTTGGTCAGTATTCAGGGACCACTTCCTCCAAGCTCAAGATCAGTGCATCCCAACAGGTAGGAAATCAAGAACGAGAGCCAGGTGAGCCGCATGGTTAACCAGGGAACTGCTGGGCAATCTCAAGTGGAAGAAGAGAGTACATAGATAGTGGAAGGAGGGGCTGGCCACTTGGGTGGAGTGTAGGACTGTTGTCAGAGGATGTAGGGAGGCAATCACAAAAGCCAAGACCTCCTTGGAATTAAACCTTGCGTGGGGGGTCAAGGACAACAGAAAGGGCTTCTTCAAATCCGTTGCCAACAAAACTAACCCCAGAGGCAATGCAGGCCCTCTGGTGAACGAGGTGGGTGCCCTGGAGACAGAGGACAGAAAGAAGGCAGAGGTACTGAATGCCTTCTTTGCCTCTGTCTGCACTGTTGGAGACTGTCCTCAGGAGCCTCAGTCCCCTGAGGCCCCAGAGGAAGGCGAGATAAAGGAGGAGTTTGCCCTGGTTGAGGAGGACTGGGTTAGGGATCAATTTGAACACCTGAACATCCATAAATCCCTGGGCCCTGATGGGATGCACCCGCGAGTGCTGAGGGAGCTGGTGGGAGTCATTGCTAGGCCACTCTCCACCATCTTTGGTAAGTCGTGGGGAACAGGTGAGGACTGGAGGAAAGCAAATGTCACTGCAGTCTATAAGAAGGGCAGGAAGGATGACGCGAGTAACTACAGACCGGTCAGCCTCCCCTCCATCCCTGGAAAGGGAGACACCGTCTCCCACAGCATCCTCATAGCACGCAGCCAACACCCAGAGGCCGTGCTCTTCCCCGGTCCATCCGTGCTCCCACCGATGTTATCGCATTTAGGTTCTCTGTTTAGAAAAGACTGTGATCCAAAGGGTCGGCAATCTCGCCTCAATAGCCAGTGAGACTGTTGTAGTGGTTTGACCGTGGCTGGCAGCAGAGCCGCTCCATCATCCCCCTTCTCTGCTAGACAGGGGGAGGAAATACCTGGAAGGGCCCATGATTTGAGATAAGGGCAGGGAGATCACCTGCACCTACCGTCCTGGGCAAAACAGACTCGAGTGTGGGGAAACCAGTTAACTTTATGAAAGAACAAACCAGAGAAGAGTAGAGAGAGAGAAAAACAGGTCTTAAAAAAATAACACCTTCCCCCCATCCTTCCCTTCCTCCTGGGCAAAACCTCCATCCCAGTTTATTCACCTCCTTCAGTTCCTTTTTCTCCCTTTCTTAAATATGTTTTCGCAGAGGCCTTCCTCTCCTACCACTTTACTGATAGGCTCAGCCTTGGCCAGCGACGGGCCCGTCTTTGGATCTGGCTGGCATTGGCTCTGCCAGACCTGGGGGAGCTTCCAGCAGATTCTTGCAGAAGCCACCCCTACAGCCCCCCTGCCAGCGAAATCACAGAGGGTGTTGGCTGGGTCTGGGAGAACGCAGAACCACCCAGGGTAGGAGCAGATCAGCTCCGGGAACACCTAGAGAACCCGAAGGGCCACAAGTCCATGGGACCTGATGAGATACATCCACGGGGCCTGAAGGAACTGGCAGCTGAAGTTGCCAGGCCACTAGCCATCATATTTGAGAGGTCCTGGCAGTCTGGTGAGGTTCCCGCAGATTGGAAAAGGGGGAACATAACCCCATCTTTATAAAAGGAACCGAAGACAACCCGGGGAACGACAGACCAGTCAGCCTTACCTCTGTGCCAGGTAAAATCATGGAACACACTCTCCTGGTAGCTCTACTAAGGCACATAAAAGATAATCAAGTGGTTGGTGACAGCCAACGTGGCTTCACCAGGGGCAAGTCGTGCCTGACTAATTTAGTGGCCTTCTACGACAAAGCTACAGCGCTGGTTGACACGGGAAAAGCAACGGATGTCATTTTCCTGGACTTGCGCAAGGCGGTTGACACTGTCCCACATGACATCCTTGTCTCTAAAATGGAGAGACACGGGTTTGACAGATGGACCACCCGGTGGATAAAGAACTGGCTGGGTGGTTGCACTCAAAGAGTTGTGGTCAATGGCTCGATGTCCACAGGGAGACCAGTGACAAGCGGTGCTCCTCAGGGATCTGTTCTGAGTCCAGTGCTGTTCAACGGCGTCCAGTTCTGGTGCCCCCACCATAAGAAGGACATAGAACTGTTGGAGCATGTTCAGAGGAGGGCCACAAAGACGATCCAGGGGTTGGAGCACCTTTGCTATGAGGACGAGCTGCAGGAGCTGGAATTGTTCAGTCTTGAAAAGAGAAGACTTCGGGGGGACCTAATAGCTGCCTTCCAATACCTGAAGGGATCCTACAGGAAGGCTGGGGAGGGACTTTTTACAAGAGCGTTGACTGATAGCACAAGGGGAAATGGGTTTAAGTTGAAGGAGAATAGATTTAGATTAGATCTTAGGAAGAAATTCTTCAGTACGAGGGTGGCAAGACTTTGGAATAAATTGCCCAGAGATGTTGTGGCTGCCCCCTCCCTGGAGATGTTCAAGGCCAAGTTGGACAGAGCCTTGAGTAGCCTGACCTAGTAGAGAGGCGTCCCTGCCCGTGACGAGGAAGATGGATTAGATGAGCTCTAAGGTCCCTTCCAACCTAGGCCATTCTATGATGATGCTGATGATGAGATCTGGCCAGGACAACCCAACACAACTGTTAAGCAGCTATTCAGGAGACACACGGGGGGTATTTCCACAGCGTGTACTCACCCTGGCTTTGCTTTTGTTCTGGTTCTAGGCATTCACTCCATACATATTTATCACACGTGCACGTGTGCTACCACAATTTCCTTTTTAATGAGTTTCCTTCATTACTCCCTTCTAAGTGCCAGCACTGTGTTGATGCTGGGACGAGCGAGGACTTGCCAGCTCAGCACAGCGCAGGTGTCTTTCCGAGCCCTGAGATGTCTCGGGAGGGACAGGCTGGGCTGAAGCTTCTCTCCTCCCCACCTTGGGGTTTTGGGGTCTGGCACAGAGCTGGGGCCTTTTCACAAGGACACCCTGGGGCCAGGTGAGCTGCCTGCAGGCAGAGGCCAGGAGCGACCCTACTCAGCACACCCAGCATGGTCCCCACGGGAAGGACACTCTGGCCCTGGGCCTCTTGTTCCAGCTTTATTAAAAAAAAAAAAAACAAACAGAAAAAAGAAAAGGCATGCCAACGCAGCCAATTTGCAGATCAGAATTTAATCACTTGGACGCTCAGGAGATCCACCGGTGCCAGTTCCGTCCCAATGGTGGCGCCTCTTCGGTCAGGAAGCTGACAGTGTCAATCACCGCAGACCTGATCAAGGCACTGGGGTCTTTATGCAAGGACAGCAGGGCTGCAAGAGAAGGCAGCAGAGCAGACGTGAACCCCCACTGCCAGCTGAGATCCCCAGCAGTCCCCTCCAGGTCCCACCAGCCCCAGCCATCTCCTTCCCTGGCCAGGAGGAGCAGGGCAGACCAAGAGAGCAGCTGGAAGCTGCTGCTCAGGAATGCCCCAGGGGCCCCTGACACGTTCCCCTGCCCTCAGCAGCCCCTGCCCCCTCTCAGCCCCCTGCCCAGCCAGCCCAGCACTGCCCCTGCTCACCATCGCGGATATCGAACACCACCGCCCGGCTCAGGTTCCTCCGGCTCCGCACGGCAAGCGCCGTCAGACCTCGGCTCCCCACACAGCACGGCCCCCATGCTGCCCGCTTGGCTGTGCACCCACCTTCCCCTCAGCAGGGCTGCCCCCAGGGAAGGACAGTCCCCGAGGGCAGTGGGGCCAAGCGAGGCTCCCAGCCTGCGCCCCTGCCTGTTGGCCCTCCTTGGGGCAGCCGGGGCTCTAGGGCTGCCCCTTGCTGCCAGCACAGCAGCGGGGATGAGGCCAGGCTGGCAGAATGTTCCCGGGGGCTGTGACTCGCCAATGAACATGATGGCCACCTCCCGCATACTGGCTTGAGAGACCTTCAGGAAGGGCAGGCTCTGACACAGGTAGTCCTCCAGGTTACTCCTGATGTGCACTGGCTGGAGAGAGCCCGAGGCTGACACAGAGCCTCCCCAGTCAGACGAACCAGTCCCTCCTCCCAGCACCCGCTTCCCCACAGCGATTCCCCTCTCGCAGCCAGAGCCCTGTGGGGCTGAGCTTGGGAGGGAGATTCAGGAGGTGACGGAGAGGGGGGCCCGTGGGTGGCAAGACCCCTCTGTCCCACTGCTGGGTACCACATGGGCCAAGAGTTCCTTCAGCACCCTGGGGGTGGGGAGGGCAGAGGGGCCCGGAGAAGAGCTTTGGGGGGTCCATGGTGGATGGCAGTGAAGGAGAATGCAGCTCCAGCCTGCGGGTTGAAGCAGGGCAGGCGAGGCACAGCTCATCCCTCAGGTGGGGTGGCCTTCATCACACCTAGCCCTGGGCTTCGGGGTTGTTCTCACCAAGTAGTTTGCGACCAGGTACGTCTCGTACGCCTTGGGCAGGTAGCTGTGCACCTTCCAGCCCAGGAACTCCACACAGATGCTCTCCAGGTGGTCCAGCACGTTCTTGAAGACCACCAGGGCCTTCAGCATGACATCAGTGTTGGTACTCTGCAGGCGCTCCATGATGTGTGGGAGGACTGTCATTTTTCTGGCCTGTAAGAAACATGGGGTTTTCTTATTGCGAAGCCAGGAAAGAGCACCCTGGCAGAAATTCCCTGGTGGCTGAGCACTTGCCTCCTGTCCGGCTTCCCAGCGGGTGGCACAGGAGGAGTCCCTGCAGCAGCCTCTTGGCAGGCAGTGGCCACTGACAGGGACGGGGGCAAGCAGGAGGAGGGGAAGGGAACACAGGAGAGCAGTGTCTTCTGCTCAGCCTCCCCCTTTTCCGACCAGCAGGGAGGGGCAGATGGATTGGCAACCCGCCGTGCTTGGAGGGCTTCCCAGGGACGCACCGGCCCCCCTCAGTCACAGGGAGGGTGACTGGAGCTGTCGTCACACACTCTCAGTCCCAGCCAAGGCCACGGCAGCTTGAAGCAGCTGAAATACAGATGGCAGTGAGAGAGCAGCAGAGCCCGCCGGGCTGCCTGTGCCGTGTTGGCACCCAGCAGGACACAGGGGGTGGGCAGTGTCTCCTCTGCCCAGAGCTGGAGACCCCTCAGCAGGGGCAGCTTCAGGTGGGCGCACCAGGGTGTCCCCAGGGGCTGACGCAGGGTCTGGCTGTGCGGGACAGTTTCCTGCTGACCCGCAGGGGCCGTGTCCATGCGCTCAGGGGTAGGGGGGCGTTGGGAGGCCAACAGAGGGGGAGGGGGCTGTGCCCATGCTCCGAGGCAGGCAGGCACAGCCCTGGAGGGGAGCACAGGCACTCACAGCCAAGGGGCAGATGCAGGTGTCCTCCACAGCAGAGCCGAACACCCTGCGCAGCCGCCGGTCCTGGATCACGCCGAGCAGCTCCGATGCGACGTTCCACAAGGCTCGAGGCGCGGAGACCATCCCCTCCCACATGGCCAGGGCAGCGCTGCAGGCCCAGAGCACTCGGTCAGCAGCTGCCTCGGCCTCTGCCGTGGCTCTGGCAGCCAGAGAGTCTCTGGGCCCCTCTCCCCACGGGGAACAAGCTCTCCGGGCTGTCGGGGCCACTACCTGTCACAGGCTGGAGAGATTTCCAGCAGGCTCCTGACCGCTTCCCTGGGGCACCGGTCGGTCAGCAGGAGGAGGAGTGAGTAAAGGCTGCACCGGGCTGCCTCCATGCGGGTGTGCTCGACGCATTTGTGGATGCGCCCCATGATCTTTGGCACCTGGGGGCCACAGAGGTGACAGTGATGCTGCCGCTGGAGTGCAGCCGTTTCCCAAGCTGCCACTGAAACTGCTGCCCTTCTCACCCCTCTCTGCTGCCTCGGCGTGGCTTCAGCTGCCCAAGACAGCTGGGTTAGGGAAGGAGGGAAGAACAAGGTGTGACACCGCTCACAGGCATGGGGATCCCGCCACCGGGCACTTACATTGCTCAGCCAGGAGACAGGGTCTGTCACAGCCGTGGCCAGGATGTGGCTGCCCAGCTGCCTGAGACTGATGTCCTCTGCTGCCAAGGCCTCAATGGCCACGCGGAGAACTTGCGACAGCAGAGAAGGTGGAAGATGTCCTCCAAACACCTATGGGAGGAAGGAAGGGAGGGAAGACGCATCATGCTGAGCGACCCATCTAGTCCAAACCCTCGCTTTTCCCACAGACAGCAAGGCCGTGCCAGCCCCATCAGTTCTGGGTCCCTTTGCTCACACAAGTCCCAGCAAGGCAGAAGCTCATTACCCTCATCATGTCGCAGATGGTAAGCACCAGGGTGCTCTCCAGATTCTTCCCTGGCAGTCCCTTGCCTACACGGAGGGGAAACACAGAAGGCTCTGTAGGACAGCGCATCTTTGCCAACGAGCCCCCTCAGCAGTGGCAAGAGCTTTAACCTCGGCTCAGCTGAGGAGGGAGGCTGTGCTGGGGCCAGCTCCCAGCCCCGAGCAGCCCTGGCATTCCAGCACCACCGGCACCCCCGCTGCCGCTGTGCCGGGAGAACGGGAGCCCGATGTGAGGCCGGTCGTGCTCGCCGGGCCCGACCCGGCCCATCCCCGTGGCGCCCCTCGCTCACCGCTCCGCAGTGGATGAACCATGGACACCTTCCCAGGCTCTGGTGGAGAGCTGCTCTGCCGAGGATCTACCCAGTTCCGCCAAACCCAGTCCGCCTCGGGGCGTCTCTCCACCGTCCTGTGGAATGAAGGAAAGCTTGTGTGTGGGCTGGGGGCAAAGGGAAGCGCCTCAGCGCTGCGGGGCTGTGGGCAAAGACGTGGGCTGCGCTCGGGGTCTCCTCACCAGCTCCGTGCTCCTGCCCTCTCCCGTCACTGTCTCATCAGACACTGCAGGCCACAGTGGCCCCAAATGGTGGGGGACACGGAGGTGGGCCAGAAAGGGCCCCGTAGTGACCCACTGCCTGGGCCGGGAGGGGCAGGGCATCCACTGTGGCGGATAGGGAGCTGGCTCGTCCTTGGCCTGCGCACCCACCCCTCCAAAACGGATTGCCTTGTGCTGGGCATGCAAAGCAGAGCAGGGCACTCGCATAAGCACCCGTCTGGGAGACACAGCCTCAGGGCTGTGGTCTCACCCCAGCTCTCCACCCTCTCGGCAGAGCGTGGAGCCAAAGAGATACGCACGCCTGCACAGACAGAGCCTCTGTCTGTGCTGAGAATGGGCACGCTGGCAGCACTGGGCTGCAGATGGGACAGACTGACTCTCGTCCGCCCAGGCAAGGCAAGTTTGGCAGAAGACCCTCCCAACAACTCGCCATTTTCTCTTCCTCCACAGCCAGTTCGCTGCACACGCTGCCGTCACAAGCAGCAGGAAGATGAAGGCGGCCATGGCGCCGGCTACATAGTGCTTCTGCGGATCCATCAAGATCCGCAGCGCTAGAAGTTCTGCTTGTCTGACTGCCCTCTCTTGAGGAACACAAGCAAAACCCATCCCTGCATCAGGGAGAACCAACCCCAGCTCTCCCTGACTGGCCCAGCACCCACACCCCAAGGGCACAGGGCCAGGCCCCCTCAGGAGACGCCCAAGCCCGGCTCGGCTTAAAGCCAGCACCTTCAGGGAGACCGCTGCCATGGCCACCCCCGAAGGACACTGCTCATTCCACATCCCACACCACCACCGAGCTCTCTTGCGCTCGCACAACACATTTTCAAGACCTTTTTAAGTTCTGTGCCTAAACCAAAACGCCTGGGTAGGCCTGGCTGCTGTCAGAAAACTCCCCAGAATTCCCTCTGGGCTGCCAGCACCGAGGCCTGGAGCACCAGCCACGTCCATTGCCTTTGGGGCTTCACAAAGCCCAAGCCTGCGCCTGAAGACCTTACTTACAGGAGTCAACCTCCAGGGCGGCCATCACTCCTCTCGGGGCCTGAGGGGAAACCTCAGGGTGACAAAAGATGCCCAGACGACACATCTCCAGAAAAGACGACGTCCAAGCAAATCCCGTCACCTGATTGCAAAGAAATAATTGCAGTTCAACAAAATGACTTAAAAGAAACCCTAAAACATAGTCAACACAACGAGCTTCTCCCTCCTCTATGATCTGTCCCCAAACTTAAATCATAATCACCTTTGGAGCAGTGTGGAAGCCCAGCAGAAGCGAGCAGCAAACTCTAAGCACTTGGCAAGGGTAGCCGCACACACAGCACAGGAAGGAGCCGAGTGATCCCAAAGACCAGCTCAGCCCAACTACCTTTGGCTGGCCCTCCTGTCAGGATATAAAGGCCGGCCAGGTGAGGGCACAAGCGCCGCATCACTGCACCTTCGTGACACGGGGCTGCGCCCCCTCAAACCTCACGACCACGCAGCCGCAGCCCCAGGGCTTCCCCATTATTCCCCTCATTACAGTTGTCGTGTCACTGCTGTCAAGCGAAGAAAGCAACTGGGTGTTCTCAGAATCTCGGTCAGAGCTTGGGATTCTCTGGGCTCTCCTCTGGCAGCATCTCACCTACACAGAGAGGACACACGGAAAAGTCAGCAGGACACAGCTTGTAGGCAAATGATCCTCCCCAGAGGTGACAAGAGCTCACTCCCGAGAAGGCAGAGTTCTGGAAGTCCTGTGAATTGGGTGAGCAACTCAGTCCCACCACGTGTGGCAGCTGTTGAATAATTCCAACTGTATCCTATCCCTGTTGCATTCCTGTATCCTAAATCTACAAATCTCTCTTGGGGTCCCTTTGACAAAAGAGAACAACTAGGTCAAACTGCGCTCAGATTGGAAGTAGCACGCTCCTGGCCATATTTACAAGTATCATTAAAATTCCAAATCCAGTACTGGGTCCAATCAGTACTGGCAATCCCATACAGCAGCAGTTTAGGGGCTCTGGGTAATGCTGTGCAGGTCCAGCAGTCTTTTGCCTTAGTGGCATTCATCAATGCCTGAATTACCTGACGGTGGACATTTTCATTCCAAGCACCAGCAATGCCTATGACAGATATTACAATTAAAACACTTGTACGCTTACTTTTTTCACATTAATGTCTTCTGTAGTCTTCATTTCAAAGGTACCAGGGGTTCAGAAGTACCCCAGCCCCACAAGCGGACGCAAAACAATCAGACACAACACACACCCTCACTCCCCCGCAAAGCCACAAAACCGGCCCCAACGACCACCCCTGACCGGCCCCCAAACCGGAACCGGGTTCAAACGACCCCCCCAACCCTCCCCTCCCAGTCCTGCAACCGGGTACAAACGACTCCCACAGACCGCCCCCCCCCAGCCCCAAAACAGCTACACAGCGCCCCCCCCCACTCCACAATACCCCAGCCGGACCCAGTACCTCCCCCCCTCCAGTTACACAACCGAGACCAACACCAGCCCCCCGGTCCCCCCACCCCGACCCACACCCATCGCCCCCACCCCTGGGGCGCCCCTACCTATCCCCGCAGAGCCGCCACCGCCGCCTCCCGCTCCTCCACCCGCCGCTTCCACACTCAACAAAAGGTGCCCCAGCCCTCCCTCAGGCAGCAGAACACCCCATTGGTCGCCGCGCTCAAGGGGGCGCTTCATTGGTCTTCGGTTCCCGCCGAGCCCGCCCGCCGTGTCGCAAGCCGGTGATTGGCCCACGGTGCTGAGCGAGACGCGCCATCATTGGCCGAGGGGCGGGCCGCCGGCACCATAAGGAGCCAGTGGGGGGCGGGACCGTCCCTCGGCAGCTCCAGCAGCGGACAGTTCCCGGGCAGGGCGCGGACCATTCCCCGCCCGAGACGGCGGGCGGAGCCCGACAGACAGGCTCGGGAACCGGGACGGGAGGGCATTGGCCAGACGGGGCTTGCCGGGCTTTCGTTCGGAGGCGTTTGCGGGGGGATTTCGGGGTCTTTTGCGGCTGAATCGCTCCTTTCATCCCCGAGCAGTCACTTAGGGGCTCCCTTGGTTCCCGTTAGGGAAACTCGAGAAACTCCTTTCCCAACCCGACTTCCCTAATCCCTGGAGGAAATCGTTCTGAAATTCCATCCAGTTCAGGTGCAGTTAACAAAGTCTTCTCGAGTTACTCCTACTTGCCTAGCTTATTTTTTAACTCGTTGCTCTTCAACAGCTCTTCGTTTCGCCACAGCTTAACGCTGCTGAGTTCTTAGCTCCGTAGAGTCGGACTTTTAATTCTTATTGCACAGCTTCTTATTCTTTCACTCGTTGCACTGAGACGCTTCTTCAGTTCCTGAGATGTATTTGTAAGATCAGTTACTGTGTTTAGTTACATGTGTTCGTCCTTAGTCTTAATCCTTCTGAAAGGACTTTTGGTTGTTCCATTTATGCAACAGCTCCTAAGGAATCCTTAATCTAATCATTTATTCCTACTTTTAATTCTTCTTCAAATGTTCCAGCTTAAACTACAAAGTTAATCCATTAACACATCAGGTTTTAATCAGTGCCTTATTATTAATAATATTGTATATTCTTAATTATCAACATTTTCTTGATATTATCTACAGAAATATGTTTATCTATTTTTAAACAGGCGTGTTTTAATTCTTAGGTAATTCTTAAGAATATATATTCTTAACTTTTATTTTATTTTAATTATAATAATTAATAATTTTTATAATTAAAATCAGCTTTCTCGGCTCTTCCTGCTGTTAGTGTTTCCAGACACTTGTGATTGTGGTTCTGTATTTTTACCTTTTTTTTTTGGTACTTTTATTCTGGCCTTTTCTTATTTTTATTTCCCCCCTTTTATTAATTATTTATTATTATATTTATTATTTATTATAAATATCCTTGATCGCTCTTACCTTCATATATTTTTAGACATATGTGACTACTCTTACATTACTTGTGGTTTTTATTAATTTCACTACCTTTAATTCCTTAGCTTTAATATTAATTTCTTTACTTAGTATCTTTTCCTTTAATTACCCCTGAAGTTTTTCTATTAATTTTATTCTTCGTGCACTTCACTTCAGCACCTGTATTCACAATTTTACCATTTAATCTTCAATTTCTTTTATTCCACCGTTTCACTTCATGGAGCTCGTTACTTAAATAACATGTTGGGTTAATGACAATTAATTTAATGTATTTCATTTTACTTTAGTGCATGTACTTGAATAAAAATCTTTTTAGGCAAAATCAATCTCAATTCATTAAATCATGGGGGGGTCTCTGGAGGGTTAGTGGTCCCACCAGAGGGAGGCTTTGGGGTATGGGGGGGGTCTCACTGAGGGTGTGCAGGGCACTGAGCCCCAGCTCCACGTTCTGGGGGGGCTCTGAGGGCTCCAGTGCCCTCCAGATGGCCACCAGCACCTGGGGCAGCCATGGTCCCACCCTCTCACCTGGGGGGGAGGGGGCAAGTGGTGGCAGAGACCCCCCCTCAAACCCCCTTGACCCCTCTAGGACCCCTCCGCACCCCTCCTTGTGAGCCCCGTGACCCCCCATTCAGACCCCCCCCTCACGGCTGCTCTGAGGCCTCCCTGGGACCGGGCCAGGCCGTTGTACACACAGAGCGCTGGCGTGGGAGCTGCTGCCAGCTGGGCCGCTGTCCGAGCTGCGGGACGCCTGCGTGTTCTTCACGTGGTGGTGGCAGCCCCGTGGAGCTGGGTCCGGATGCACAAGCCTTGACACAAGCCCGAGCGGAGCGTGGAAACCTGCCAGGACAGGGGCAGATGCAGGCAAGGCACTAGCAAACACATCTTCAGAGCAAGCCTCTGACACACCACAGCAGGGCTGCCCAGTTCCAAAACAAAAAAAGAGTTTAAAAAAAGAGGGAGAGGAAAAAGAAAGACTGAACCCTCATGCAGCACAAGCCCTCCCACAACACAAACCCTCGTGCAAGTGATGTTATCCCCCACCCCTCATGTGATGCCTGACCTCATGCAAGGCAAAACCACTCGTGCAACTCCCACGGGCAACGCCTGCCCTGGTGCAACACCCCCATGCAAGAAATGGCCCCCTCTCCCGCAAGACCCGTGTGCGACACCCACCCTCGTGCAACACAAGCCCTCGTACAACTCCCGTCGTGGGCAACGCGCGCCTTTGTGCGACAAGTGCCCAGCCCCTGGTGCGATTCCCAGCCTAGTGCGCCACAGACTCTCGTGCAAGCGATGCCCAGCCCCTCCCCATGCAATTCCCGGGCCCCTCCCCCGTGCAATTTCCTCCCCCCACCACGCACATACGTCAAAGTACCCACCCCAGCGAAAGGGGTAGCCCGCGCTCCTCAGCCCCTGTGGCCCCCCCAGGAGGCTGTTTCTCACAACCACCCCCTCGGTCAGCCGGGGCTTCCAGCGCAAGAGGATGTGCCCCCGGCCCTCCTGCAGGTTAAGGATGAACCGGGGCGGGCGGTAACAGTCAGACGGGGGGAACAGGGTGCTGAGGGGGTGGGACTTCCCTTCCTGCCCCCTCCCAAATACCTTTGGGTGCCTGGGGGGACAAATCCTTTCACCACGGCAGCTCTCTTGGCACTGAGCCCCCCCGGGATGGTGCCCACGAAGGGCGCAGCCTGCAGGGGCGGGGAACTGCAGGAAGGCTGCCAAGATGGGGGTACGACCCCCCCTGAGCCCTCCCAGGACCCCAACAGCCCCCCTCCCCGTGCCCCCTCCATCATATCCAGGGACCCCCACTCACCAGGCGGAGGGTTGGGGGGTGCTCTATCACCTGTGGGAAGGGGGAGAGGGTCAGTGGAGGGGAGGGGGTCCCAGCTGGGGGTCCCCGCACTGGGGACACAGGGACACCCCTGGAGGCAAGGGGGTCCCCCCACAAATCACTCGACAGCGGGTGGTTATGGTGCTTGTGCGGGACAGTTTGCAGCATCTCTCGGCGGGGAGAGCAAAAACAGGGCAGAGGGGGAGGTGGGGTCACGGCTGTTACGGAAAATGACCATCCGGGTCGCTGCTAATGCGCTTCGAGACAGAGCGAAAGACCTGGGGCTGCGGACGGCTGTGCAACTCTGCCTTAGTTTTCTGAGGGTAGGTGTCCCCTGTCAGTTGCTGCCGGGTGTCATCAACAAAAAGAAACAGGCTATATTTTCCTCGACTGCCCACTCCAAACTTTTCAGCACACAGCTGACATCCGTCGTCAGTTGTGACAGATGGTCTTACTAGCAAGGTCTGTCCTGTACAGCCACTGTGAACTTCCTGGAACGCGATGCGAAGGTAGTTCTGTAGAATGCGAAAACAGAGAGCAGAAATTCAAAAAGACAAACGTCATCCTCTGCAAACGGAAGAGTCGGCAACAAACAGCAAGCCTCTCCACATTCTGGTTGTGAACCGTGCGCTGGTGGTTCCCGGATCTTACGACCACCCTGGGAATCGCGATCTCGCTGGAAAAACTGCGTCAAGCCCGTGGTGGGCATAACAGAAATCTCTCAGCCAACATCCTCCTTCCCTCGGCTTACATCCTAACCCTGCTATTAAGAGGCAACGGACACACCGTAATAGCATCCCCTTGTCTACTGGAGAATTAAGCAATAAATATAAAATTTAAAAGGGGTAATTATAAGATAGTTCCGCACAAGCAGTAGCGAGCTATTCTGTGTCTTTTACAATGAGCTGTGCTGTTTGAGCAAAAAAAAAAAAACGGAACTGGATATATTAAAAAAGCAATAATAACAATACAGATTACCACAAGGGCAAACACTATTATCACAAGACGGAGCATAGCATTCAATACAGCTCTTGGAGCCCATCCTAATAGGATTTCCCACCAGTGGTGTTCACAGCCTTTTTTCCACCCTTTCCAGTATACACTGTGTGTATTTAACATCATGATGTACAGTTCTTAGTGCAGTTTTGCTTTTTTGTTGTCCTTTTTTGTAATAAGGCTTGTAAGTGTGTTTCAGTAGCTTGTGAAGCAGCATCAAGTTCATTCTGATGGGGGAAGGCAGAAGGTCTTGATACACTGGGCCTATATAAAGTCCCATCCAGTAGAGTTCACAGTTACAAACATACACTTGATTGACTGGACACATTAGGGGTAAAGCTTCCATGGATACTTCAGTTTCCCCAAACTGTTCTTATACAAACTAGCACAGAGTCAGTTATGACTTCAGGGTGGATTTCACAAGGACAGCTACTTTGTTGTGTATCTAAGCAAGTACCTTGGGCTTTTATAACGTTGTCTTAGACATGGAGAGCTCTAACCTTTTTAGGGACTTTGGCGGGTTAAATACGACCAAAAGCAATTTTTGCACTCACTTTGTTTCAGACAGAGTTGGAAAAGCCCCTGTGCCAAAAATTTCCTTAAATGAGTTGTGTTACAGAATATTTTAAACAAAAAGTGTCTGGAGGATAGATTACAGAAGCAATTAAGTCATCAAAATGAATAACAACAAGTCATCAGACCATAGGGTCTCGACTTGAGGATGAAATCATCAGCATAACAGCTGTGGTGTTCTACCTCAGTACCAGGGGACTGGACGGGAGCACACAAAACATGAAGTTTTATACAGGTTTCAGAAAGCCACAGGCTTACAAATCCAATGTCCATTCCAGGCATGCTAGCAGAAGCGTGCGAGGAGAATTAGTGGGTACGTGACTAAGTAGTAAGTGTAGATAAAATATCAGCACAGAGTGTGTAGAGGAAATTCACGGGTGACAAATGCGTCAAAATTATTTGGAATAATCAATGAGCATGCAAACGTGAGAAATTCACCTGATGTACTGTATTTGGATTTCCAGAAACTGTTCAGTACAGACCCTTGCAAAACGCTCTGAATCTATGTCATGTGGGACAACAGTAACATTTCTACATCAGAAAAGCAACTCATTAAAAGGCTGAAAGAACTGGAATAGACGGTCAGTTCGCAGCTGGGCAAAAATCACTGGCAGACTCGTACAGAGGTCTCTGCTTAGCCCTAGGATACCATACTTAGAGGGGATTTTAAAAAGTCAAGTAAATAGTGAGGCGACAAAGATTTCTAACGATGCCCTCCTTCTGTGTAGTTGAAAAAATTGTCCCTATAGAGTTGCTGCAGGGTCTAACTAGATTGTGTGAACAAACGGTAAAGCTGCAGATGAATTTCAGTGTGGATAATGAAACAAACAAACCAACCAACCAACCAACCAAACCAAAAAGAACAACAGGCACAGGGGATGGGGGTTCGAAGCTTGAACACTAGGCATTGTATAATGGTCTCTGAA
The DNA here is from genome assembly GCA_020746105.1 of Trogon surrucura. Taxonomy (NCBI): domain Eukaryota; kingdom Metazoa; phylum Chordata; class Aves; order Trogoniformes; family Trogonidae; genus Trogon; species Trogon surrucura. The sequence continues at coordinate 7,168,986 of CM036617.1, read as the reverse complement.
AGAACTGTTACGATCCAAGAAAACCTCGATATTTAACAAGTTTAAAAGCCCCTTGCTCAAAAGCCAGATAGAAGGCTTGGAAATTCATGGAAAAGAAGAGAAAATGTAGGAGGGGAAGAAAAATTACATCACAACTAATCCACATCATTCCTCCATCTTGAATATGGCGTATGGTGCTGGCCTCTACCTTTCAGAAAGGAGAGAGCAGTGTGACAAAAGGTACATAAAAGGGTGACATGAGGTACAGATCACCCGCTGGCCATACAGTGGCCTCTGCTCCTTCAACCAGAAAGAGGAGAAACTGGGGACGGAGTGACAAGAGTTATGCAGATGCCAGTATTCACCATATTCTCTAACAGAAGTCTTAAGAGGTGTCAAACAAAGTTAGGAAGTAGCAAGTTTACATACACACCCCCCTCTCTCTGGATATGCTAAAATTCACTTTTCTGCCAGATATTGTGAATGCTAGAACTTTGAATAGCTTACTTGGACAAAGTTAGACTAAATGTGCAAAGTCTAGCTTGTGAAATTTGTCGGCCACAGGTCACAATCACCGAAAGAATATTCCAGGGCTACGTCAGACAATGGGCCAGGGACCGAACTTCTTTTAGGAAAAACTTTAAACTGGGTTCGAAGGCGGAAGGGAATAAAACCAGGCTCACTACAGACGTGCCCGGGGGAAGTATCCCAGGGTTAGGGGTGAAAACAATGGCCCTGCTTAAGTGCATCCGCTCCAACATGGATGGCACCAGCAACGGTAACACATGCTCCTCAGTTAAGTCTCTTAAGTGTCTGTAAACCAGTGCAAGAAGCATGGGGAATAAGCAGGGGGAATTAGAAATCTGTGTGCGGTTGAAGAGCTACAATCTCATTGTGATTACAGAGACGTGGTGGGACAACTGGAACGTGGGCCTTGATGGCTCTGTCCTTTTTAGGAAAGACAGGCCAGCAAGGCGAGGGGGTGGCGTTGCTCTTTACGTGAGAGCGCAGCTGGGATGTGTCAAGATCTATCCAGGGGTGGATGAGGAGCAAGTCGAGAGTTTGTGGGTGAGAATGAAGGGGCAGGCTGGCCGGGGTGATGCTCTGTTGGGCGTCTGTTACAGACCAGCTGAGCAGGAGGAGAAAGTTGATGAAGCCTTCTACAGCAGCTGACAGCAGCCTCTCAATCCCAGGCCCTGGTTCTCATGGGGGATTTCAGCTACCCAGATGTTTGCTGGAAGGCCTGCACAGCCAGCCAGCCTCAGTCCAGGAGGTTCCTCCAGTGCATCGATGAGAACTTCTTGATGCAAATGGTGGATGAGCTGAGCAGGAGAGGAGCGCTGCTGGACCTTGCGCTCACTAACAAGGAGGGTCTGGTTGAAGCAGGGAAGGTTGAGGGCAATCTTGGCTGCAGCGAGCATGAGATGGTAGAGTTCAGGATCTTGTGCGGTAGGAACAGAACACCAAGCAGTGTCACAACCCTCGATTTCAGCAGGGTCAGCTTTGGCCTCTTCAAGCTATTGCTGGGGGAAACCCCCTGGGACAGGGAACTGGAAGGTAAAGGGGCCCAAGAGAGTTGGTCAGTATTCAGGGACCACTTCCTCCAAGCTCAAGATCAGTGCATCCCAACAGGTAGGAAATCAAGAACGAGAGCCAGGTGAGCCGCATGGTTAACCAGGGAACTGCTGGGCAATCTCAAGTGGAAGAAGAGAGTATATAGATCATGGAAGGAGGGGCTGGCCACTTGGGTGGAGTATAGGACTGTTGTCAGAGGATGTAGGGAGGCAATCAGAAAAGCCAAGGCCTCCTTGGAATTAAACCTTGCGTGGGGGGTCAAGGACAACAGAAAGGGCTTCTTCAAATCCGTTGCCGACAAAACTAACCCCAGAGGCAATGCAGGCCCTCTGGTGAATGAGGTGGGTGCCCTGGAGACAGAGGACAGAAAGAAGGCAGAGGTACTGAATGCCTTCTTTGCCTCTGTCTGCACTGTTGGAGACTGTCCTCAGGAGCCTCAGTCCCCTGAGGCCCCAGAGGAAGGCGAGATAAAGGAGGAGTTTGCCCTGGTTGAGGAGGACTGGGTTAGGGATCAATTTGAACACCTGAACATCCATAAATCCCTGGGCCCTGATGGGATGCACCCACAAGTGCTGAGGGATCTGGCGGGAGTCATTGCTAGGCCACTCTCCACCATCTTTGGTAAGTCACGGGGAACAGGTGAGGTGCCTGAGGACTGGAGGAAAGCAAATGTCACTGCAGTCTATCAGAAGGGCAGGAAGGATGACGCGAGTAACTACAGACCGGTCAGCCTCCCCTCCATCCCTGGAAAGGGAGACACCGTCTCCCACAGCATCCTCATAGCACGCAGCCAACACCCAGAGGCCGTGCTCTTCCCCGGTCCATCCGTGCTCCCACCGATGTTATCGCATTTAGGTTCTCTGTTTAGAAAATACTGTGATCCAAAGGGTCGGCAATCTCGCCTCAATAGCCAGTGAGACTGTTGTAGTGGTTTGACCGTGGCTGGCAGCAGAGCCGCTCCATCATCCCCCTTCTCTGCTAGACAGGGGGAGGAAATACCTGGAAGGGCCCATGATTTGAGATAAGGGCAGGGAGATCACCTGCACCTACCGTCCCGGGCAAAACAGACTCGAGTGTGGGGAAATCGGTTAAATTTATGAAAGAACAAATCAGAGAAGAGTAGGGAGAGATAAAAACAGGTCTTAAAAAAATAACACCTTCCCCCCCATCCTTCCCTTCCTCCTGGGCAAAACCTCCATCCCAGTTTATTCACCTCCTTCAGTTCCTTTTTCTCCCTTTCTTAAATATGTTTTCGCAGAGGCCTTCCTCTCCTACCACTTTACTGATAGGCTCAGCCTTGGCCAGCGACGGGCCCGTCTTTGGATCTGGCTGGCATTGGCTCTGTCAGACCTGGGGGAGCTTCCAGCAGATTCTTGCAGAAGCCACCCCTACAGCCCCCCTGCCAGCAAAATCACAGAGGGTGTTGGCTGGGTCTGGGAGAACGCAGAACCACCCAGGGTAGGAGCAGATCAGCTCCGGGAACACCTAGAGAACCCGAAGGGCCACAAGTCCATGGGACCTGATGAGATACATCCACGGGGCCTGAAGGAACTGGCAGCTGAAGTTGCCAGGCCACTAGCCATCATATTTGAGAGGTCCTGGCAGTCTGGTGAGGTTCCCGCAGATTGGAAAAGGGGGAACATAACCCCCATCTTTATAAAAGGAACCGAAGACAACCCGGGGAACGACAGACCAGTCAGCCTTACCTCTGTGCCAGGTAAAATCATGGAACACACTCTCCTGGTAGCTCTACTAAGGCACATAAAAGATAATCAAGTGGTTGGTGACAGCCAACGTGGCTTCACCAGGGGCAAGTCGTGCCTGACTAATTTAGTGGCCTTCTACGACAAAGCTACAGCGCTGGTTGACACGGGAAAAGCAACGGATGTCATTTTCCTGGACTTGCGCAAGGCGGTTGACACTGTCCCACATGACATCCTTGTCTCTAAAATGGAGAGACACGGGTTTGACAGATGGACCACTCGGTGGATAAAGAACTGGCTGGGTGGTTGCACTCAAAGAGTTGTGGTCAATGGCTCGATGTCCACAGGGAGACCAGTGACAAGCGGTGCTCCTCAGGGATCTGTTCTGAGTCCAGTGCTGTTCAACGGCATCCAGTTCTGGTGCCCCCACCATAAGAAGGACATAGAACTGTTGGAGCATGTTCAGAGGAGGGCCACAAAGACGATCCAGGGGTTGGAGCACCTTTGCTATGAGGACGGACTGCAGGAGCTGGGATTGTTCAGTCTTGAAAAGAGAAGACTTTGGGGGGACCTAATAGCTGCCTTCCAATACCTGAAGGGATCCTACAGGAAGGCTGGGGAGGGACTTTTTACAAGAGCGTTGACTGATAGCACAAGGGGAAATGGGTTTAAGTTGAAGGAGAATAGATTTAGATTAGATCTTAGGAAGAAATTCTTCAGTACGAGGGTGGCAAGACTTTGGAATAAATTGCCCAGAGATGTTGTGGCTGCCCCCTCCCTGGAGATGTTCAAGGCCAAGTTGGACAGAGCCTTGAGTAGCCTGACCTAGTAGAGAGGCGTCCCTGCCCGTGACGAGGAAGATGGATTAGATGAGCTCTAAGGTCCCTTCCAACCTAGGCCATTCTATGATGATGCTGATGATGAGATCTGGCCAGGACAACCCAACACAACTGTTAAGCAGCTATTCAGGAGACACACGGGGGTATTTCCACAGCGTGTGCTCACCCTGGCTTTGCTTTTGTTCTGGTTCTAGGCATTCACTCCATACATATTTATCACACGTGCACGTGTGCTACCACAATTTCCTTTTTAAGGAGTTTCCTTCATTACTCCCTTCTAAGTGCCAGCACTGTGTTGATGCTGGGACGAGCGAGGACTTGCCAGCTCAGCACAGCGCAGGTGTCTTTCCGAGCCCTGAGATGTCTCGGGAGGGACAGGCTGGGCTGAAGCTTCTCTCCTCCCCACCTTGGGGTTTTGGGGTCTGGCACAGAGCTGGGGCCTTTTCACAAGGACACCCTGGGGCCAGGTGAGCTGCCTGCAGGCAGAGGCCAGGAGCGACCCTACTCAGCACACCCAGCATGGTCCCCACGGGAAGGACACTCTGGCCCTGGGCCTCTAGTTCCAGCTTTATTAAAAAAAAAAAACAAACAGAAAAAAGAAAAGGCATGCCAACGCAGCCAATTTGCAGATCAGAATTTAATCACTTGGACGCTCAGGAGATCCACCGGTGCCAGTTCCGTCCCAATGGTGGCGCCTCTTCGGTCAGGAAGCTGACAGTGTCAATCACCGCAGACCTGATCAAGGCACTGGGGTCTTTACGCAAGGACAGCAGGGCTGCAAGAGAAGGCAGCAGAGCAGACGTGAACCCCCACTGCCAGCTGAGATCCCCAGCAGTCCCCTCCAGGTCCCACCAGCCCCAGCCATCTCCTTCCCTGGCCAGGAGGAGCAGGGCAGACCAAGAGAGCAGCTGGAAGCTGCTGCTCAGGAATGCCCCAGGGGCCCCTGACACGTTCCCCTGCCCTCAGCAGCCCCTGCCCCCTCTCAGCCCCCTGCCCAGCCAGCCCAGCACTGCCCCTGCTCACCGTCGCGGATATCGAACACCACTGCCCGGCTCAGGTTCCTCCGGCTCTGCACGGCAAGCGCTAGGCACAGAGCTCCCGTCAGACCTCGGCTCCCCACACAGCACGGCCCCCATGCTGCCCGCTTGGCTGTGCGCCCACCTTCCCCTCAGCAGGGCTGCCCCCAGGGAAGGACAGTCCCCGAGGGCAGTGGGGCCAAGCGAGGCTCCCAGCCTGCGCCCCTGCCTGTTGGCCCTCCTTGGGGCAGCCGGGGCTCTAGGGCTGCCCCTTGCTGCCAGCACAGCAGCGGGGATGAGGCCAGGCTGGCAGAATGTTCCCGGGGGCTGTGACTCGCCAATGAACATGATGGCCACCTCCCGCATGCTGGCTTGAGAGACCTTCAGGAAGGGCAGGCTCTGACACAGGTAGTCCTCCAGGTTACTCCTGATGTGCACTGGCTGGAGAGAGCCCGAGGCTGACACAGAGCCTCCCCAGTCAGACAAACCAGTCCCTCCTCCCAGCACCCCCTTCCCCACAGCGATTCCCCTCTCGCAGCCAGAGCCCTGTGGGGCTGAGCTTGGGAGGGAGATCCAGGAGGTGACAGAGAGGGGGGCCCGTGGGTGGCAAGACCCCTCTGTCCCACTGCTGGGTACCACATGGGCCAAGAGCTCCTTCAGCACCCTGGGGGTGGGGAGGGCAGAGGGGCCCGGAGAAGAGCTTTGGGGGGGTCCATGGTGGATGGCAGTGAAGGAGAATGCAGCTCCAGCCTGCGGGTTGAAGCAGGGCAGGCGAGGCACAGCTCACCCCTCAGGTGGGGTGGCCTTCATCACACCTAGCCCTGGGCTTCGGGGTTGTTCTCACCAAGGAGTTTGTGACCAGGTACGTCTCGTACGCCTTGGGCAGGTAGCTGTGCACCTTCCAGCCCAGGAACTCCACACAGATGCTCTCCAGGTGGTCCAGCACGTTCTTGAAGACCACCAGGGCCTTCAGCATGACATCAGTGTTGGTACTCTGCAGGCGCTCCATGATGTGTGGGAGGACTGTCATTTTTCTGGCCTGTAAGAAACATGGGGTTTTCTTATTGCGAAGCCAGGAAAGAGCACCCTGGCAGAAATTCCCTGGTGGCTGAGCACTTGCCTCCTGTCCGGCTTCCCAGCGGGTGGCACAGGAGGAGTCCCTGCAGCAGCCTCTTGGCAGGCAGTGGCCACTGACAGGGACGGGGGCAAGCAGGAGGAGGGGAAGGGAACACAGGAGAGCAGTGTCTTCTGCTCAGCCTCCCCCTTTTCCGACCAGCAGGGAGGGGCAGATGGATTGGCAACCCGCCGTGCTTGGAGGGCTTCCCAGGGACGCACCGGCCCCCTCAGTCACAGGGAGGGTGACTGGAGCTGTCGTCACACACTCTCAGTCCCAGCCAAGGCCACGGCAGCTTGAAGCAGCTGAAATACAGATGGCAGTGAGAGAGCAGCAGAGCCCGCCGGGCTGCCTGTGCCGTGTTGGCACCCAGCAGGACACAGGGGGTGGGCAGTGTCTCCTCTGCCCAGAGCTGGAGACCCCTCAGCAGGGGCAGCTTCAGGTGGGCGCACCAGGGTGTCCCCAGGGGCTGACGCAGGGTCTGGCTGTGCGGGACAGTTTCCTGCTGACCCGCAGGGGCCGTGTCCATGCGCTCAGGGGTAGGGGGGCGTTGGGAGGCCAACAGAGGGGGAGGGGGCTGTGCCCATGCTCCGAGGCAGGCAGGCACAGCCCTGGAGGGGAGCATAGGCACTCACAGCCAAGGGGCAGATGCAGGTGTCCTCCACAGCAGAGCCGAACACCCTGCGCAGCCGCCGGTCCTGGATCACGCCGAGCAGCTCCGATGCGACGTTCCACAAGGCTCGAGGCGCGGAGACCATCCCCTCCCACATGGCCAGGGCAGCGCTGCAGGCCCAGAGCACTCGGTCAGCAGCTGCCTCGGCCTCTGCCGTGGCTCTGGCAGCCAGAGAGTCTCTGGGCCCCTCTCCCCACGGGGAACAAGCTCTCCGGGCTGTCGGGGCCACTACCTGTCACAGGCTGGAGAGATTTCCAGCAGGCTCCTGACCGCTTCCCTGGGGCACCGGTCGGTCAGCAGGAGGAGGAGTGAGTAAAGGCTGCACCGGGCTGCCTCCATGCGGGTGTGCTCGACGCATTTGTGGATGCGCCCCATGATCTTTGGCACCTGGGGGCCACAGAGGTGACAGTGATGCTGCCGCTGGAGTGCAGCCGTTTCCCAAGCTGCCACTGAAACTGCTGCCCTTCTCACCCCTCTCTGCTGCCTCGGCGTGGCTTCAGCTGCCCAAGACAGCTGGGTTAGGGAAGGAGGGAAGAACAAGGTGTGACACCGCTCACAGGCATGGGGATCCCGCCACCAGGCACTTACATCGCTCAGCCAGGAGACAGGGTCTGTCACAGCCGTGGCCAGGATGTGGCTGCCCAGCTGCCTGAGACTGATGTCCTCTGCTGCCAAGGCCTCAATGGCCACGCGGAGAACTTGCGTCAGCAGAGAAGGTGGAAGATGTCCTCCAAACACCTATGGGAGGAAGGAAGGGAGGGAAGACGCATCATGCTGAGCGACCCATCTGGTCCAAACCCTCGCTTTTCCCACAGACAGCAAGGCCGTGCCAGCCCCATCAGTTCTGGGCCCCTTTGCTCACACAAGTCCCAGCAAGGCAGAAGCTCATTACCCTCATCATGTCGCAGATGGTAAGCACCAGGGTGCTCTCCAGATTCTTCCCTGGCAGTCCCTTGCCTACACGGAGGGGAAACACAGAAGGCTCTGTAGGACAGCGCATCTTTGCCAACGAGCCCCCTCAGCAGTGGCAAGAGCTTTAACCTCGGTTCAGCTGAGGAGGGAGGCTGTGCTGGGACCAGCTCCCAGCCCCGAGCAGCCCTGGCATTCCAGCACCACCGGCACCCCCGCTGCCGCTGTGCCGGGAGAACGGGAGCCCGATGTGAGGCCGGTCGTGCTCGCCGGGCCCGACCCGGCCCATCCCCGTGGCACCCCTCGCCCACCGCTCCGCAGTGGATGAACCATGGACACCTTCCCAGGCTCTGGTGGAGAGCTGCTCTGCCGAGGATCTACCCAGTTCCGCCAAACCCAGTCCGCCTCGGGGCGTCTCTCCACCGTCCTGTGGAATGAAGGAAAGCTTGTGTGTGGGCTGGGGGCAAAGGGAAGCGCCTCAGCGCTGCGGGGCTGTGGGCAAAGACGTGGGCTGCGCTCGGGGTCTCCTCACCAGGTCCGTGCTCCTGCCCTCTCCCGTCACTGTCTCATCAGACACTGCAGGCCACAGTGGCCCCAAATGGTGGGGGACACGGAGGTGGGCCAGAAAGGGCCCCGTAGTGACCCACTGCCTGGGCCGGGAGGGGCAGGGCATCCACTGTGGCGGATAGGGAGCTGGCTCGTCCTTGGCCTGCGCACCCACCCCTCCAAAACGGATTGCCTTGTGCTGGGCAAGCGAAGCAGAGCAGGGCACTCACATAAGCACCTGTCTGGGAGACACAGCCTCAGGGCTGTGGTCTCACCCCAGCTCTCCACCCTCTCGGCAGAGCGTGGAGCCAAAGAGATACGCACGCCTGCACAGACAGAGCCTCTGTCTGTGCTGAGAATGGGCACGCTGGCAGCACTGGGCTGCAGATGGGACAGACTGACTCTCGTCCGCCCAGGCAAGGCAAGTTTGGCAGAAGACCCTCCCAACAACTCGCCATTTTCTCTTCCTCCACAGCCAGTTCGCTGCACACGCTGCCGTCACAAGCAGCAGGAAGATGAAGGCGGCCATGGCGCCGGCTACATAGCGCTTCTGCGGATCCATCAAGATCCGCAGCGCTAGAAGTTCTCTCGCCATACAACCCTGGAGGAACAATTCACAGAATTCCCGGCTGCTTGTCTGACTGCCCTCTCTTGAGGAACACAAGCAAAACCCATCCCTGCGTCAGGGAGCACCAACCCCAGCTCTCCCTGACTGGCCCAGCACCCACACCCCAAGGGCACAGGGCCAGGCCCCCTCAGGAGACGCCCAAGCCCGGCTCGGCTTAAAGCCAGCACCTTCAGGGAGACCGCTGCCATGGCCACCCCCGAAGGACACTGCTCATTCCACATCCCACACCACCACCGAGCTCTCTTGTGCTTGCACAACACATTTTCAAGACCTTTTTAAGTTCTGTGCCTAAACCAAAACGCCTGGGTAGGCCTGGCTGCTGTCAGAAAACTCCCCAGAATTCCCTCTGGGCTGCCAGCACCGAGGCCTGGAGCACCAGCCACGTCCATTGCCTTTGGGGCTTCACAAAGCCCAAGCCTGCGCCTGAAGACCTTACTTACAGGAGACAACCTCCAGGGCGGCCATCACTCCTCTCGGGGCCTGAGGGGAAACCTCAGGGTGACAAAAGATGCCCAGACGACACATCTCCAGAAAAGACGACGTCCAAGCAAATCCCGTCACCTGATTGCAAAGAAATAATTGCAGCTCAACAAAACGACTTAAAAGAAACCCTAAAACATAGTCAACACAACGAGCTTCTCCCTCCTCTACGATCTGTCCCCAAACTTAAATCATAATCACCTTTGGAGCAGTGTGGAAGCCCAGCAGAAGCGAGCAGCAAACTCTAAGCACTTGGCAAGGGTAGCTGCACACACAGCACAGGAAGGAGCCGAGTGATCCCAAAGACCAGCTCAGCCCAACTACCTTTGGCTGGCCCTCCTGTCAGGATATAAAGACCGGCCAGGTGAGGGCACAAGCGCCGCATCACTGCACCTTCGTGACACGGGGCTACGCCCCCTCAAACCTCGTGACCACGCAGCCGCAGCCCCAGGGCTTCCCCATTATTCCCCTCATTACAGTTGTCGTGTCACTGCTGTCAAGCAAAGAAAGCAACTGGGTGTTCTCAGAATCTCGGTCAGAGCTTGGGATTCTCTGGGCTCTCCTCTGGCAGCATCTCACCTACACAGAGAGGACACACGGAAAAGTCAGCAGGACACAGCTTGTAGGCAAATGATCCTCCCCAGAGGTGACAAGAGCTCACTCCCGAGAAGGCAGAGTTCTGGAAGTCCTGTGAATTGGGTGAGCAACTCAGTCCCACCATGTGTGGCAGCTGTTGAATAATTCCAACTACATCCTACCCCTGTTGCATTCCTGTATCCTAAATCTACAAATCTCTCTTGGGGTCCCTTTGACAAAAGAGAACAACTAGGTCAAACTGCGCTCAGATTGGAAGTAGCACGCTCCTGGCCATATTTACAAGTATCATTAAAATTCCAAATCCAGTACTGGGTCCAATCAGTACTGGCAATCCCCTACAGCAGAAGTTTAGGGGCTCTAGGTAATGCTGTGCAGGTCCAGCAGTCTTTTGCCTTAGTGGCATTCATCAATGCCTGAATTACCTGATGGTGGACATTTTCATTCCAAGCACCAACAATGCCTATGACAGATATTACAATTAAAACACTTGTACGCTTACTTTTTTCACATTAATGTCTTCTGTAGTCTTCATTTCAAAGGTACCAGGGGTTCAGAAGTACCCCAGCCCCACAAGCGGACGCAAAACAATCAGACACAACACACACCCTCACTCCCCCGCAAAGCCACAAAACCGGCCCCAACGACCACCCCTGACCGGCCACCAAACCGGAACCGGGTTCAAACGACCCCCCCAACCCTCCCCTCCCAGTCCTGCAACCGGGTACAAACGACTCCCACAGACCGCCCCCCCCAGCCCCAAAACAGCTACACAGCGCCCCCCCCCACTCCACAATACCCCAGCCGGACCCAGTACCTCCCCCCCTCCAGTTACACAACCGAGACCAACACCAGCCCCCCGGTCCCCCCACCCCGACCCACACCCATCGCCCCCACCCCTGGGGCGCCCCTACCTATCCCCGCAGAGCCGCCACCGCCGCCTCCCGCTCCTCCACCCGCCGCTTCCACACTCAACAAAAGGTGCCCCAGCCCTCCCTCAGGCAGCAGAACACCCCATTGGTCGCCGCGCTCAAGGGGGCGCTTCATTGGTCTTCGGTTCCCGCCGAGCCCGCCCGCCGTGTCGCAAGCCGGTGATTGGCCCACGGTGCTGAGCGAGACGCGCCATCATTGGCCGAGGGGCGGGCCGCCGGCACTATAAAGAGCCAGGCGGGTGCGGGACCGTCCCTCGGCAGCTCCAGCAGCGGACAGTTCCCGGACAGGGCGCGGAACATTCCCCGCCCGAGACGGCGGGCGGAGCCCGACAGACAGGCTCGGGAACCGGGACGGGAGGGCATTGGCCAGACGGGGCTTGCCGGGCTTTCGTTCGGAGGCGTTTGCGGGGGGATTTCGGGGTCTTTTAGGGCTGAATCGCTCCTTTCATCCCCGAGCAGTCACTTAGGGGCTCCCTTGGTTCCCGTTAGGGAAACTCGAGAAACTCCTTTCCCAACCCGACTTCCCTAATCCCTGGAGGAAATCGTTCTGAAATTCCATCCAGTTCAGGTGCAGTTAACGAAGTCTTCTCGAGTTACTCCTACTTGCCTAGCTTATTTTTTAACTCGTTGCTCTTCAACAGCTCTTCGTTTCGCCACAGCTTAACGCTGCTCACTGAGTTCTTAGCTCCGTAGAGTCGGGCTTTTAATTCTTATTGCACAGCTTCTTATTCTTTCACTCGTTGCACTGAGACGCTTCTTCAGTTCCTGAGATGTATTTGTAAGATCAGTTACTGTGTTTAGTTACATGTGTTCGTCCTTAGTCTTAATCCTTCTGAAAGGACTTTTGGTTGTTCCATTTATGCAACAGCTCCTAAGGAATCCTTAATCTAATCATTTATTCCTACTTTTAATTCTTCTTCAAATGTTCCAGCTTAAACTACAAAGTTAATCCATTAACACATCAGGTTTTAATCAGTGCCTTATTATTAATAATACTGTATATTCTTAATTATCAACATTTTCTTGATATTATCTACAGAAATATGTTTATCTATTTTTAAACAGGCGTGTTTTAATTCTTAGGTAATTCTTAAGAATATATATTCTTAACTTTTATTTTATTTTAATTATAAAAATTATTAATTATTATAATTAAAATCAGCTTTCTCGGCTCTTCCTGCTGTTAGTTTTTCCAGACACTTGTGATTGTGGTTCTGTACTTTTACCTTTTTTTTTGGTACTTTTTTCCTGGCCTTTTCTTATTTTTATTCCCCCCCTTTTATTAATTATTTATTTATTATATTTATTATTTATTATAAATATCCTTGATCGCTCTTACCTTCATATATTTTTAGACATATTTGACTACTCTTACATTACTTGTGGTTTTTATTAATTTCACTACCTTTAATTCCTTAGCTTTAATATTAATTTCTTTACTTAGTATCTTTTCCTTTAATTACCCCTGAAGTTTTTCTATTAATTTTATTCTTCGTGCACTTCACTTCAGCACCTGTATTCACAATTTTACCATTTAATCTTCAATTTCTTTTATTCCACCGTTTCACTTCATGAAGCTCGTTACTTAAATAACATGTTGGGTTAATGACAATTAATTTAATGTATTTCATTTTACTTTAGTGCATGTACTTGAATAAAAATCTTTTTAGGCAAAATCAATCTCAATTCATTAAATCATGGGGGGGTCTCTGGAGGGTTAGTGGTCCCACCAGAGGGAGGCTTTGGGGTATGGGGGGGTCTCACTGAGGGTGTGCAGGGCACTGAGCCCCAGCTCCACGTTCTGGGGGGGCTCTGAGGGCTCCAGTGCCCTCCAGATGGCCACCAGCACCTGGGGCGGCCACGGTCCCACCCTCTCACCTGGGGGGGAGGGGGCAAGTGGTGGCAGAGACCCCCCCTCAAACCCCCTTGACCCCTCTAGGACCCCTCCGCACCCCTCGTTGTGAGCCCCGTGACCCCCCATTCACACCCCCCCCTCACGGCTGCTCTGAGGCCTCCCTGGGACCGGGCCAGGCCGTTGTACACACAGAGCGCTGGCGTGGGAGCTGCTGCCAGCCGGGCCGCTGTCCGAGCTGCGGGACGCCTGCGTGTTCTTCACGTGGTGGTGGCAGCCCCGTGGAGCTGGGTCCGGATGCACAAGCCTTGACACAAGCCCGAGCGGAGCGTGGAAACCTGCCAGGACAGGGGCAGATGCAGGCAAGGCACTAGCAAACACATCTTCAGAGCAAGCCTCTGACACACCACAGCAGGGCTGCCCAGTTCCAAAACAAAAAAAGAGTTTAGAAAAAGAGGGAGAGGAAAAAGAAAGACTGAACCCTCATGCAGCACAAGCCCTCCCACAACACAAACCCTCGTGCAAGTGATGTTATCCCCCACCCCTCATGTGATGCCTGACCTCATGCAAGGCAAAACCACTCGTGCAACTCCCACGGGCAACGCCTGCCCTGGTGCAACACCCCCATGCAAGAAATGGCCCCCTCTCCCGCAAGACCCGTGTGCGACACCCACCCTCGTGCAACACAAGCCCTCGTACAACTCCCGTCGTGGGCAACGCGCGCCTTTGTGCGACAAGTGCCCAGCCCCTGGTGCGATTCCCAGCCTAGTGCGCCACAGACTCTCGTGCAAGCGATGCCCAGCCCCTCCCCATGCAATTCCCGGGCCCCTCCCCCGTGCAATTTCCTCCCCCCACCACGCACATACGTCAAAGTACCCACCCCAGCGAAAGGGGCAGCCCGCGCTCCTCAGCCCCTGTGGCCCCCCCCAGGAGGCTGTTTCTCACAACCACCCCCTCGGTCAGCCGGGGCTTCCAGCGCAAGAGGATGTGCCCCCGGCCCTCCTGCAGGTTAAGGATGAACCGGGGCGGGCGGTAACAGTCAGACGGGGGGAACAGGGTGCTGAGGGGGTGGGACTTCCCTTCCTGCCCCCTCCCAAATACCTTTGGGTGCCTGGGGGGACAAATCCTTTCACCACGGCAGCTCTCTTGGCCCTCCCAGGACCCCAACAGCCCCCCTCCCCGTGCCCCCTCCATCATATCCAGGGACCCCCACTCACCAGGCGGAGGGTTGGGGGGTGCTCTATCACCTGTGGGAAGGGGGAGAGGGTCAGTGGAGGGGAGGGGGTCCCAGCTGGGGGTCCCCGCACTGGGGACACAGGGACACCCCTGGAGGCAAGGGGGTCCCCCCACAAATCACTCGACAGCGGGTGGTTATGGTGCTTGTGCGGGACAGTTTGCAGCATCTCTCGGCGGGGAGAGCAAAAACAGGGCAGAGGGGGAGGTGGGGTCACGGCTGTTATGGAAAATGACCATCCGGGTCGCTACGGACGGCTGTGCAGCTCTGCCTTAGTTTTCTGAGGGTAGGTGTCCCCTGTCAGTTGCTGCCGGGTGTCATCAACAAAAAGAAACAGGCTATATTTTCCTCGACTGCCCACTCCAAACTTTTCAGCACACAGCTGACATCCGTCGTCAGTTGTGACAGATGGTCTTACTAGCAAGGTCTGTCCTGTACAGCCACTGTGAACTTCCTGGAACGCGATGCGAAGGTAGTTCTGTAGAATGCGAAAACAGAGAGCAGAAATTCAAAAAGACAAACGTCATCCTCTGCAAACGGAAGAGTCGGCAACAAACAGCAAGCCTCTCCACATTCTGATTGTGAACCGTGCGCTGGTGGTTCCCGGAACTTACGACCACCCTGGGAATCGCGATCTCGCTGGAAAAACTGCGTCAAGCCCGTGGTGGGTATAACAGAAATCTCTCAGCCAACATCCTCCTTCCCTCGGCTTACATCCTAACCCTGCTATTAAGAGGCAACGGACGCACCGTAATAGCATCCCCTTGTCTACTGGAGAATTGAGCAATAAATATAAAATTTAAAAGGGGTAATTATAAGATAGTTCCGCACAAGCGGTAGCGAGCTATTCTGTGTCTTTTACAATGAGCTGTGCTGTTTGAGAAAAAAAAAAAAAAACGGAACTGGATATATTAAAAAAGCAATAATAACAATACAGATTACCACAAGGGCAAACACTATTATCACAAGACGGAGCATAGCATTCAATACAGCTCTTGGAGCCCATCCTAATAGGATTTCCCACCAGTGGTGTTCACAGCCTTTTTTCCACCCTTTCCAGTATACACTGTGTGTATTTAACATCATGAGGTATAGTTCTTAGTGCAGTTTTGCTTTTTTGTTGTCCTTTTTTGTAATAAGGCTTGTAAGTGTGTTTCAGTAGCTTGTGAAGCAGCATCAAGTTCGTTCTGATGGGGGAAGGCAGAAGGTCTTGATACACTGGGCCTATATAAAGTCCCATCCAGTAGAGTTCACAGTTACAAACATACACTTGATTGACTGGACACATTAGGGGTAAAGCTTCCATGGATACTTCAGTTTCCCCAAACTGTTCTTATACAAACTAGCACAGAGTCAGTTATGACTTCAGGGTGGATTTCACAAGGACAGCTACTTTGTTGTGTATCTAAGCAAGTACCTTGGGCTTTTATAACGTTGTCTTAGACATGGAGAGCTCTAACCTTTTTAGGGACTTTGGCGGGTTAAATACGACCAAAAGCAATTTTTGCACTCACTTTGTTTCAGACAGAGTTGGAAAAGCCCCTGTGCCAAAAATTTCCTTTAAATGAGTTGTGTTACAGAATATTTTAAACAAAAAGTGTCTGGAGGATAGATTACAGAAGCAATTAAGTCATCAAAATGAATAACAACAAGTCATCAGACCATAGGGTCTCGACTTGAGGATGAAATCATCAGCATAACAGCTGTGGTGTTCTACCTCAGTACCAGGGGACTGGACGGGAGCACACAAAACATGAAGTTTTATACAGGTTTCAGAAAGCCACAGGCTTACAAATCCAATGTCCATTCCAGGCATGCTAGCAGAAGCGTGCGAGGAGAATTAGTGGGTACGTGACTAAGTAGTAAGTGTAGATAAAATATCAGCACAGAGTGTGTAGAGGAAATTCACGGGTGACAAATGCGTCAAAATTATTTGGAATAATCAATGAGCATGCAAACATGAGAAATTCACCTGATGTACTGTATTTGGATTTCCAGAAACTGTTCAGTACAGACCCTTGCAAAACGCCCTGAATCTATGTCATGTGGGACAACAGTAACATTTCTACATCAGAAAAGCAACTCATTAAAAGGCTGAAAGAACTGGAATAGACGGTCAGTTCGCAGCTGGGCAAAAATCACTGGCAGACTCGTACAGAGGTCTCTGCTTAGCCCTAGGATACCATACTTAGAGGGGATTTTAAAAAGTCAAGTAAATAGTGAGGCGACAAAGATTTCTAACGATGCCCTCCTTCTGTGTAGTTGAAAAAATTGTCCCTATAGAGTTGCTGCAGGGTCTAACTAGATTGTGTGAACAAACGGTAAAGCTGCAGATGAATTTCAGTGTGGATAATGAAACAAACAAACCAACCAACCAACCAACCAAACCAAAAAGAACAACAGGCACAGGGGATGGGGGTTCGAAGCTTGAACACTAGGCATTGTATAATGGTCTCTGAAAGAACTGTTACGATCCAAGAAAACCTCAATATTTAACAAGTTTAAAAGCCCCTTCCTCAAAAGCCAGATAGAAGGCTTGGAAATTCATGGAAAAGAAGAGAAAATGTAGGAGGGGAAGAAAAATTACGTCACAACTAATCCACATCATTCCTCCATCTTGAATATGGCGTATGGTGCTGGCCTCTACCTTTCAGAAAGGAGAGAGCAGTGTGACAAAAGGTACATAAAAGGGTGACATGAGGTACAGATCACCCGCTGGCCATACAGTGGCCTCTGCTCCTTCAACCAGAAAGAGGAGAAACTGGGGACGGAGTGACAAGAGTTATGCAGATGCCAGTATTCACCGTCTTCTCTAACAGAAGTCTTAAGAGGTGTCAAACAAAGTTAGGAAGTAGCAAGTTTACATACACACCCCCCCCCTCTGGATATGCTAAAATTCACTTTTCTGCCAGATATTGTGAATGCTAGAACTTTGAATAGCTTACTTGGACAAAGTTAGACTAAATGTGCAAAGTCTAGCTCGTGAAATTTGTCGGCCGCAGGTCACAATCACCGAAAGAATATTCCAGGGCTACGTCGGACAATGGGCCAGGGACTGAACTTCTTTTCGGAAGAACTTTAAACTGGGTTCGAAGGCGGAAGGGAATAAAACCAGGCTCGCTACAGATGAGGCCGGGGGAAGTATCCCAGGGTTAGGGGTGAAAACAATGGCCCTGCTTAAGTGCATCCACTCCAACATGGATGGCACCAGCAACGGTAACACATGCTCCTCAGTTAAGTCTCTTAAGTGTCTGTAAACCAGTGCAAGAAGCATGGGGAATAAGCAGGGAGAATTAGAAATCTGTGTGCGGTTGAAGAGCTACAATCTTATTGTGATTACAGAGACGTGGTGGGACAACTGGAACGTGGGCCTTGATGGCTCTGTCCTTTTTAGGAGAGACAGGCCAGCAAGGCGAGGGGGTGGCGTTGCTCTTTACGTGAGAGCGCAGCTGGGATGTGTCAAGATCTATCCAGGGGTGGATGAGGAGCAAGTCGAGAGTTTGTGGGTGAGAATGAAGGGGCAGGCTGGCCGGGGTGATGCTCTGTTGGGCGTCTGTTACAGACCAGCTGAGCAGGAGGAGAAAGTTGATGAAGCCTTCTACAGCAGCTGACAGCAGCCTCTCAATCCCAGGCCCTGGTTCTCATGGGGGATTTCAGCTACCCAGATATTTGCTGGAAGGCCTGCACAGCCAGCCAGCCTCAGTCCAGGAGGTTCCTCCAGTGCATCGATGAGAACTTCTTGATGCAAATGGTGGATGAGCTGAGCAGGAGAGGAGCGCTGCTGGACCTTGCGCTCACTAACAAGGAGGGTCTGGCTGAAGCAGGGAAGGTTGAGGGCAATCTTGGCTGCAGAGAGCATGAGATGGTAGAGTTCAGGATCTTGTGCGGTAGGAACAGAACACCAAGCAGTGTCACAACCCTCGATTTCAGCAGGGTCAGCTTTGGCCTCTTCAAGCTATTGCTGGGGGAAACCCCCTGGGACAGGGAACTGGAAGGTAAAGGGGCCCAAGAGAGTTGGTCAGTATTCAGGGACCACTTCCTCCAAGCTCAAGATCAGTGCATCCCAACAGGTAGGAAATCAAGAACGAGAGCCAGGTGAGCCGCATGGTTAACCAGGGAACTGCTGGGCAATCTCAAGTGGAAGAAGAGAGTACATAGATAGTGGAAGGAGGGGCTGGCCACTTGGGTGGAGTATAGGACTGTTGTCAGAGGATGTAGGGAGGCAATCAGAAAAGCCAAGACCTCCTTGGAATTAAACCTTGCGTGGGGGGTCAAGGACAACAGGAAGGGCTTCTTCAAATTCGTTGCCGACAAAACTAACCCCAGAGGCAATGCAGGCCCTCTGGTGAATGAGGTGGGTGCCCTGGAGACAGAGGACAGAAAGAAGGCAGAGGTACTGAATGCCTTCTTTGCCTCTGTCTGCACTGTTGGAGACTGTCCTCAGCAGCCTCAGTCCCCTGAGGCCCCAGAGGAAGGCGAGATAAAGGAGGAGTTTGCCCTGGTTGAGGAGGACTGGGTTAGGGATCAATTTGAACACCTGAACATCCATAAATCCCTGGGCCCTGATGGGATGCACCCGCGAGTGCTGAGGGAGCTGGTGGGAGTCATTGCTAGGCCACTCTCCACCATCTTTGGTAAGTCGTGGGGAACAGGTGAGGTGCCTGAGGACTGGAGGAAAGCAAATGTCACTGCAGTCTATAAGAAGGGCAGGAAGGATGACCCGGGTAACTAGAGACCGGTCAGCCTCTCCTCCATCCCTGGAAAGGGGATGGAGCAACTTATCCTTGGCTCTGTCTCTGGGCATATCAAGGATAAGAAGGTTATTAGGAGCAGTCAGCATGGCTTTACCAAGGGGAAGTCATGTCTGACCAGCCTGAGAGCCTGTTATGAAGACATAACCGGGTGGATGGACGGTGGCCGTGCAGTGGATGTGGTCTGTCTGGATATCAGCAAGGCATTTGACACCATCTCCCACAGCATCCTCATTGGGAAACTGAGGAAGTGTGGTCTGGATGACCAAGTGGTGAGGTGGGTTGCTAGTTGGTTGAAGGGAAGAAGTCAGGGAGTTGTGGTCAATGGGGCAGAGTCTGGCTGGATGCCTGTGCCTAGTGGGGTCCCTCAGGGGTCAGTGCTCGGGCCGGTGCTTTTCAATATATTCATCAATGACCTGGACGAGGGATTAGAGAGTGCTGTCAGCAAGTTTGCTGATGACACAAAACTGGAGGAGTGGCTGACACACCAGCAGGCTGTGCTGCCATTCAGAGAGACCTAGATAGGCTGGAGAGCTGGGTGGGGAGAAATCTTATGCAGTTCATCAAGAGCAAGTGTAGAGTTTTGCACTTGGGAAAGAATAACCCCATGTGCCAGTACAGGTTGGAGATCGCCCTGCTGGAGAGCAGCGCAGGGGAAAGGGACC
This sequence comes from Trogon surrucura, assembly GCA_020746105.1. NCBI lineage: Eukaryota > Metazoa > Chordata > Aves > Trogoniformes > Trogonidae > Trogon > Trogon surrucura. The sequence continues at coordinate 7,149,496 of CM036617.1, read as the reverse complement.
TGGGGGTTCTAGTGGACAGCAGGATGACCATGAGCCAGCAACGTGCCCTCGTGGCCAAGAAGGCCAATGGCATCCTGGGGTGTGTTAGAAGGGGAGTAGCAAGTGGGTGGATAGAGGTCCTCCTGCCCCTCTGCTCTGCCCTGGTGAGGCCTCATCTGGAACATTGTGTCCAGTTCTGGGCCCCTCAGCTCACGAAGGACAGGGAGCTGCTGGAGAGAGTCCAGCACAGAGCCACAAAGGTGATGGAGGGAGTGGAACATCTCCCTGCTGAGGAAAGGCTGAAGCAGCTGGGTGTCTTTAGCTTGGAGGAGGCCGAGGGGTGACCTCATTAATATTTATAAATATGTCAAGGGGGAGTGTCAGGAGGATGGAGCCAGGCTCTCTTCAGTGACATCCATTGACAGGACAAGGGGCAATGGGTGCAAGCTGAAACATAGGCAATTCCATAAAAATATTAGAAAAAACTTTTCCACAGTGAGGGTGACAGAGCTGTGGCACTGGCTGTCCAGGGAGGTTGTGGAGTCTCCTTCTTTGGAGGCATTCAAAACCATCCTGGACGTGTTCCTGTAGGTGGTCCTGCTCTGGCAGGGGGGGTTGGACTAGTTTTATCACAGCAGCTGTACGAAAGTCTTTGTTCTTTGTTTTAATCTCCCAAAACTTGCGGCAGGGTTATGCACACGGGCACGTGCACTACCAACATTTCCTTTTTAATGAGTTTCCTTCATTACTCCCTTCTAAGTGCCAGCATTCAACACCGGACAGTCCCTAAACCTCGCACAATCGCTCCCACAGAGAAGGCACCAGGCAGGAAGGTTATTGCTGGCCTGCCCCTGCCCCGGACAGCCCCCGCACAGCCCCGCTGACAGGGGTGATCCACGCGTGCTGGTGCTGAGGAGACAAAAGGCCTCGACGCCGTGCAAGCACTGCTCAGCGCTAACAAAAGCGCCCCTGCGTGACCAACATGGGTTCGAGCACAAATCCAAACCCCTGCCCCCCTCCAGCTGTGCTAAAGGAAACCAAATCAAACCTGGCCAAAGGAGTCGCCAGCTACAGGAGACTGTGTTGATGCTGGGACGAGCGAGGACTTGCCAGCTCGGCACAGCACGGGTGTCTTTCCGAGCCCTGAGATGCCTCGGGAGGGACAGGCTGGGCTGAAGCTTCTCTCCTCCCCACCTTGGGGTTTTGGGGTCTGGCAGAGAGCTGGGGCCTTGTCACAAGGACACCCTGGGGCCAGGTGAGCTGCCTGCAGGCAGAGGCCAGGAGCGACCCTGCTCAGCACACCCAGCATGGTCCCCACGGGAAGGACACTCTGCCCCTGGGCCTCTTATTCCAGCTTTATTAAAAAAAACAACCCAACAATAAAAAAGAAAAGACATGCCAACGCAGCCAATTTGCAGATCAGAATTTAATCTCTTTGACGCTCAGGAGAACCACCGGTGCCAGGTTCGTCCCAATGGTGGCGCCTCTTCGGTCAGGAACGTGACAGTGTCAATCGCCGCAGACCTGATCAAGGCACTGGGATCTTTACGCAAGGACAGCAGGGCTGCAAGAGAAGGCAGCAGAGCAGACGTGAACCCCCACTGCCAGCTGAGATCCCCAGGAGTCCCCTTCAGGCCCCACCAGCCCCAGCCATCTCCTTCCCTGGCCAGGAGGACCAGGGCAGACCAAGAGAGCAGCTGGAAGCTGCTGCTCAAGAATGCCCCAGGGGCCCCTGACACGATCCCCTGCCCCCAGCAGCCCCTGCCCCCTCTCGGCCCCCTGCCCGGCCAGCCCAGCACTGCCCCTGCTCACCGTCACAGATATCAAACACCACCGCCCGGCTCAGGTTCCTCCGGCTCCGCACGGCAAGCGCTAGGCACAGAGCTCCCGTCAGACCTCGGCTCCCCACACAGCACGGCCCCCATGCTGCCCGCTTGGCTGTGCACCCTCCTTCCCCTCAGCAGGGCTGCCCCCAGGGAAGGACAGTCCCCGAGGGCAGTGGGGCCACTCGAGGCTCCCAGCCCACGCCCCTGCCTGGTGGGCCCCCCTAGGGGCTGGTGGGGCTCTGGCAGCCCTAGGGCTGCCCCTTGCTGCCAGCACAGCAGCGGGGATGGGGGCCAGGCTGGCAGAAGAAGGCTCCCGGGGGCTTTGACTTACCAATGAACGTGATGGCCACCTCCCGCACGCTGGCCTGAGAGTTCTTCAGGAAGGCCAGGCCCTGACGCAGGTAGTCCTCCAGGTTACTCCTGATGTACACTAGCTGGAGAGAGACCGAGGCTGACACAGAGCCTCCCCAGTCGGACGGACCAGTCCCTCCTCCCAGCACCCCCTTCCCCACAGCGATTCCCCTCTCGCAGCCAGAGCCCTGTGGGGCTGAGCTTGGGAGGGAGACCCAGGAGGTGACAGAGAGGGGGGCCCGTGGGTGGCGAGACCCCTCTGTCCCACTGCCGGGGACCACATGGGCCAAGGGCTCCTTCAGCACCCTGGGGGCAGGGAGGGCAGAGGGGCCCGGAGAAGAGCTTCGGGGAGTCCGTGCTGGACAGCAGTGAAGCAGAATGCAGCTCCAGGCTGCGGGCTGGAGCAGGGCAGGCGAGGCACAGCTCACCCCTCAGGTGTGACGGCCTTCATCACACCTAGCCATGGGCTTGGGTTTGTTCTCACCAAGGAGTTTGTGATCAGGTGCGTCTCGTGCAGCTTGGACAGGTAGCTGGGCACCTTCCAGCCCAGGAACTCCACACAGATGAAGAAGCTGTGCCTGGAGGCCTGCAGAGAATGAAAAGGTGGGCAGATGCAGCAGAGCCCCGGGAAGGAGACCAGGCATCTCCCCCTCCTCCGACGCCCGTGGGGACAGCCGAGGAGCCTGTAGAGACTCATGCATTGGGTGGCCATGGGCTGCTGCACCAGGCAGGGCAGGGCTGGGGAACATCTGGGCCAGGTTCCCCGGTCCTGCTCAGGCTGGCTCTGTGAGAACCCTTCCTCTGGGCCGTGCTGGAGGAGGGATGGATGGGGAGAGTGGGGTGGGAGTGAAGCCCACCCCCCAGCCACCACTGCAGCGGGGGGAAGGAGGACGGCAGTGACAGGGCCAGGTGACACACGTGCCCACACTCTGGGGCCCAGCAGCCCTTGCCCAGGGCACCCCCATGGTGCCAGCGCGCCCTTCCCTGCATGGCTGGTCACTGCACCTGGGCCACGCTCTTCATCTGGTCGCTCATGTGGAAGAAGAGCGGGAGCAGCACCCGCTGCACTGCCTTCTTCATCTGCCTTATGAATCTTCTGCCCACCACAGCCTTGACGGCATCTTCAAAGAGGGTGATGGAGAGCACCCGAACCTGGCTGGACTCCTGGCAGGGAGGAGAACAGAGGGACTCGATCAACGGCCACACCATTGCCAGGGCCCTGAGGGGCCAGGCAGGAGAAGCGAGGAGGGGAGCCCTGCGCAAGCACTGCTCACAGGGCTGGGCTGAGGAGCAGCTGCATTTGCAGAGCGCCCTTCTGCGGGGCTGGGGCTCCCATGGCAGTCTTACGTCTTCGAAGAGGGGCGGGAGCTTCTCCGACAGCTGCACAGCCATGAGGCTGGCCTCGTTGCTCTCCAGGTGGTCCAGCATGTTCTTGAAGACCACCAGGGCCTTCAGTGTGACATCAGTGTCGGCACCCTGCAGGTGGTCCATGATGTCTGGCAGCAGGACCATCATTTTTCTGGCCTGTAAGAAACATGTGGTTTTCTTATCGTGAAGCCAGGAAAGAGCACCCTGGCAAAAACGCCCTGGTTGCTGAGCATCTGCTTCCCATCCGGCTTCCCAGCGGGTGGCACAGGAGGAGTCCCTGCAGCAGCCTCCTGGCAGGCAGTGGCCACTGACAGGGACGGGGGCAAGAAGGAGGAGGGGAAGGGAACACAGGAGAGCAGTGTCTTCTGCTCAGCCTCCCCCTTTTCCGACCGGCAGGCAGGGGCAGACGGATTGGTAACCCGCCATGCTTGGAGGGCTTCCCAGGCATGTACCAGCCCCCTCCGTCACAGGGAGGGTGACTGGAGCTGTCGTCACACACTCTCAGTCCCAGCCAAGACCAAGCCAGCCCACCACCCAGCACCCCAGGCCCCGGCTGCCAACGCGGCTCCACCACGCTGCAGCCTGCTCACCGTCTCGGGCGTCTCTGAAATTGTGACGAGGGCCCTGAGCACCAGCGGGAGCATCACTGGGCTTGGATGCCTCAGGAACCGCTGGGCTTTGTAACGAGCAGCAAAGCCATCGACATCGGCACAGAGGAGCAGCTGAAATACAGATGGCAATGAGAGAGCAGCAGAGCCCGCTGGGCTGCCTGTGCCGTGCTGGCACCCAGTAGGACACACAGGGTGGGCAGTGTCTCCTCTGCCCAGAGCTGGAGCCCCTTCAGCAGGGGTGGCTTCGGGTGGGCGCACCGGGGTGTCCCCAGGGGCTGACGCAGGGTCTGGCTGTGTGGGGCAGTTCCCTGCTGACCTGCAGGGGCCGTGTCCATGTGCTCAGGGGTAGGGGGGCGTTGGGAGGCCAACAGAGGGGGAGGGGGCTGTGCCCGTCCTTCTGGGCAGGCAGGCACAGCCCTGGAGGGGAGCATGGGCACTCACAGCCAAGGGGCAGATGCAGGCATCCTCCACAGCGGAGCCGAACACCCTGCGCAGCCGCCGGTCCTGGAGCACGCCGAGCAGCTCCGATGCGACGTTCCACAAGGCTCGAGGTGCGGAGACCATCCCCTCCCACATGGCCAGGGCGGAGCTGCAGGCCCAGAGCGCTCGGTCAGCAGCTGCCTCAGCTGCTGCCGTGGCTCTGGCAGCCAGAGAGTCTCTGGGCCGCTCTGCCCACAGGGAACAACCTCTTCGGGCTGTTGGGGCCACTACCTGTCACAGGCTGGAGAGATTTCCAGCAGGCTCCTGACCGCTTCCCTGGGGCACCGGTCGGTCAGCAGGAGGAGGAGTGAGTAAAGGCTGCACCGGGCTGCCTCCATGCGGATGCGCTCGACGCATTTGTGGATGCACCTCATGATCTTTGGCACCTGGGGGGCACAGAGGTGACGGTGATGCTGCCGCTGGAGTGCAGCCGTTTCCCAAGCTGCCACGGAAACTGCTGCCCTTCTCACCCCTCTCTGCTGCCTCGGCGTGGCTTCAGCTGCCCAAGACAGCTGGGTTAGGGAAGGAGGGAAGTACAAGGTGTGACACGACTCACGGGCATGGGGATCCCGCCACCAGGCACTTACATCGCTCAGCCAGGAGACAGGGTCTGTCACAGCCGTGGCCAGGATGTGGCTGCCCAGCTGCCTGAGACTGATGTCCTCTGCTGCCAGGGCCTCAATGGCCACACGGAGAACTTGCGACAGCAGAGAAGGTGGGAGATGTCCTCCAAACACCTATGGGAGGAAGGAAGGGAGGGAAGACGCATCATGCTGAGTGACCCATCGAGTCCAAACCCTCACTTTTCCCACAGACAGCGAGGCCGTGCCAGCCCCATCAGTTCTGGGCCCCTTTGCTCACACAAGTCCCAGCAAGGCAGAAGCTCATTACCCTCATCATGTCGCAGACGGTAAGCACCAAGGTGCTCTCCAGACTCTTCCCTGGCAGTCCCTTGCCTGCACGGAGGGGAAACACAGAAGGCTCTGTAGGACAGCGCATCTTTGCCAACGAGCCCCCTCAGCAGTGGCAAGAGCTTTAACCTCGGCTCAGCTGAGGAGGGAGGCTGTGCTGGGGCCAGCTCCTAGCCCCGAGCAGCCCTGGCATTCCAGCACCACCGGCACCCCCGCTGCTGGTGTGCCGGGAGAACGGGAGCCCGATGTGGGGCCGGTCGTCCTCACCAGCCCTGACCCTGCCCATCCCCGTGGCGCCCCTCGCTCACCGCTCCGCAGTGGATGAACCATGGACACCTTCCCGGGCTCTGGTGGAGAGCTGCTCTGCCGAGGATCTACCCAGTTCCGCCAAACCCAGTCCATCCCGGGGCGTCTCTCCACTGTCCTGTGGAATGGAGGAAAGCTTGTGTGTGGGCTGGGGGCAGCTGAAGGGAAGCGCCTCAGCACTGCGGGGCTGTGGGCAAAGACGTGGGCAGTGCTCAGGGTCTCCTCGCCAGCTCCATGCTCCTGCCCTCTCCGTCACTGTCTGGTCAGACACTGCAGGCCACAGTAGCCCCAAATGGTGGGGGACAGGGAGGTGGGCCAGAAAGGGCTCCGTAGTGACCCACTGCCTGGGCCGGGAGGGGCAGGGCATCCACTGTGGCGGATAGGGAGCTGGCTCGTTCTTGGCCTGCGCACCCACCCCTCCAAAACGGATTGCCTTGTGCTGGGCAAGCGAAGCAGAGCAGGGCACTCGCATAAGCACCCGTCTGGGAGACACAGCCTCAGGGCTGTGGTCTCACCCCAGCTCTCCACCCTCTCGGCAGAGCGTGGAGCCAAAGAGATACGCACGCCTGCACAGACAGAGCCTCTGTCTGTGCTGAGAATGGGCACGCTGGCAGCACTGGGCTGCAGATGGGACAGACTGACTCTCGTCTGCCCAGGCAAGGCAAGTTTGGCAGAAGACCCAACAACTCACCACTTTCTCTTCCTCCACAGCCAGTTCGCTGCACACGCTGCCGTCACAAGCAGCAGGAAGATGAAGGCTGCCATGGCGCCGGCTACATAGCGCTTCTGCAGATCATCAAGATCCGCAGCGCTAGAAGTTCTCTCGCCATACACCCCTGGAGGAACAATTCACAGAATTCCCCGCTGCTTGTCTGACTGCCCTCTCTTGAGGAACACAAGCAAAACCCATCCCTGCGTCAGCAATCACCAACCCCACCTCTTCCCGACTGGCCCAGCACCCACACTCCGAGGGCACGGGGCCAGGCCCCCTCAGGAGACACCCAAGCCTGGCTTGGCTTAAAGCCAGCACCTTCAGGGAGACCGCTGCCATGGCCACCCCCGAAGGACACTGCTCATTCCACATCCCACACCACCACCGAGCTCTCTTGTGCTCGCACAACACATTTTCAAGGCCTTTTTAAGTTCTGTGCCTAACCCAAAACGCCTGGGTAGGCCTGGCTGCTGTCAGAAAACTCCCCAGAATTCCCTCTGGGCTGCCAGCACCGAGGCCTGGAGCACCAGCCACGTCCATTGCCTTTGGGGCTTCACAAAGCCCAAGCCTGCGCGTGAAGACCTTACTTACAGGAGTCAATCCCCAGGGCGGCCATCACTCCTCTCGGGGCCTGAGGGGAAACCTCAGGATGACAAAAGATGCCCAGACGACACATCTCCAGAAAAGACGACGTCCAAGCAAATCCCGTCACCTGATTGCAAAGAAATAATTGCAGCCCAACAAAATGGCTGAAAAAAACTCCCTAAAACAGCCAACACAACAAGCTTCTCCCTCCTCCATGATCTGTCCCCAAACTCAAATCATAATCACCTTTGGAGGAGTGTCGAAGCCCAGCAGAAGCGAGCAGCAAACCGTAAGCGCTTAGCACAGGTAGCCGCACACACAGCACAGGAAGGAGCCGAGTGATCTCGAAGACCAGCTCAGCCCAACTACCTTTGGCTGGCCCTCCTGTCAGGATATAAAGACCGACCAGGTGAGGTCACAAGCGCCGCATCACTGCACCTTTGTGACACGGGGCCACGCCCCCTCGAACCACGCCACCATGCAGCCCCAGCTCCGGGGCTTCCCCACGCAGCACTGCTGGCCAAGAGCCGCTCATCCACGCAGGGCTCCCGCCTCCTCCCTGAGCCGCGCCAGCCAGAGGAATCAAAACCCGCCCGGGGCTGTGAGTGTGCCTGGTCACAGCACTGGCTGCCACAGCTGGGTTGATTAGGGCTGCTTTGCCACTCTTCCCAGGAAGGGGACTGTGCCCATGGGACTCGTGCAGCAAAGCACCCGGTCTCTTACAGGACCATCTCCAGTGAATTGTACCTGCCCCCAGGACAGAGCCACAGGCTGACTCTGAGCCAGCGCTACCACAGAAACACCCTGGGCAGCTGCTCTGGCTTGGCCGGGGCTGGCGGCTGGGCCCCTGCCCAGCTGCTCCCTCACCCTGCAGCTCCAAAACACCTTCAAGGGCAGCTTTTCAGCACCTTCACATTTCCTCCTGCCTCCGGGCTTCGTTAGCTTTCCACCAGCCATGGCTTTGGCAGACACCCATTGCAGGGGGCCCGCAGGCAGTGTTGCTCCTGCCCCACTTGGTGTATGTGGTTTGGGGCTGTCCTCACCTAGGACATCTGCTGTAACCCCTGGTTCCTGCCAAGCAGGGTCAGTTAGCATTGCTCCTGCCTAGAGGAGGCAGCTCGTTGTTATTCCTGCCTCACCTGAACCGGCCAGTTTCATCCCTGGTTCTTCCAGTTCTCCCCAGTTCCACTCATGGAGGGAAGTTGGGTCTTACTCCTGGAGCAGAGCTGGGGTCATGGGCACTGCGTCTCGGCACTGCAGGCAACCAGGGCTTGTTGGTGGCCAGCAGGGCTGGAGTTGCTGCTGGGACACCGCAGGGCAGCTGCGGGGAGTCCCTGCTCAGGGACAACAGGAACCCCCCTTTTCCCAGGGATGATGAAGCTGTGCCAACCCCACCGGTTCTGGGTCCTTTTGCTCACACAAGTCTCCTGCCAATGGCACAGACAAGAGTTGCGGCGAGACAGAAGATCATTACAGTTGTCGTGTCACTGCTGTCAAGCGAAGAAAGCAACCGGGTGTTCTCAGAATCCCGGTCAGAGCTTGGGATTCTCTGGGCTCTCCTCTGGCAGCATCTCACCTACACAGAGAGGACACACGGAAGAGTCAGCAGGACACAGCTTGTAGGCAAATGATCCTCCCCAGAGGTGACAAGAGCTCGTTCCTGAAAAGGCAGAGTTCTGGAAGTCCTGTGAATTGGGTGAGCAACTCACCGCATGCAAATTCTTCTGCAAAAAATCGGTACAAATTCTGACATTTGAAGAATACACAAACTTATTCCTAAAATCACCAGAATAAGCAATCCGATGAATAGTTGTTTTAACCAATTAAAGTTAGAAAGCCAAGAAGTCAGCACATCCCACACATCTGTAAAAACCCCTTCCATATTGTCCTTAGCAATTTCGTGGGAAATCTTAGTCTTTTCCCGTATTTTGTGCAAGTCGCCTTCAGGTTGCCCTTCTCAATTAATAGAGCTACAACAGCTCTGATTAATTACTGTGCACACTCCTCCCGCTTCTGCAGTCAATATGTCTCGGCCCATTCTATTCTGTGCTACTACTTGCGACAGGGCAGCGATTTCGACTGCATCTTAGCACTGGCATTCGGAGAAGCATGAAGTCTTTGACCTAAGGTAGCCAAAATATTCACAACTGACTTTTCCAATTCACTAACTCCTGGTATAGGGAGTAAGCCCGGCACAGAACTATGAAATCTGGAGGGTTGTTTGACTAAGGGATTTAAGGTTCATTTTTCTACTTTCAGCAACAAACTTCTCAAGAATCCTGGGGTATCTGGGGGTGCTTATAGAGAGTGTCTTGGGTGGTTAGATGTCCTGCTGTACACAGCCATAGCACTTTCTAGGTACTGCTTTTCCTGCACATCCATTTCCACATAACCACCACTATCCATGGGGCAATCTACAAGCACCCTTACCTATTTTCATACCATATTGATATATTTCCAAATCGGGACCAGAACCACCATTTCCTTCAGAGCCTTGGCTCCAAACAGTCCCACCATACGTGGCAGCTGCTGAATAATTCCAACTGCATCCTACCCCTGTTGCATTCCTGTATCCTAAATCTACAAATCTCTCTTGGGGTCCCTTTGACAAAAGAGAACAACCAGGTAAAATTGCGCTCAGATTGGAAGTAGCACGCTCCTGGCCATATTTACAAGTATCATTAAAATTCCAAATCCAGTACTGGGTCCAATCAGTGCTGGCAATCCCATACAGGAGCAGTTTAGGGGCTCTGGGTAATGCTGTGCAGGTCCAGCAGTCTTTTGCCTTAGTGGCATTCATCAATGCCTGAATTACCTGACGGTGGACATTTTCATTCCAAGCACCAGCAATGCCTATGACAGATATTACAATTAAAACACTTGTACGCTTACTTTTTTCACATTAATGTCTTCTGTAGTCTTCATTTCAAAGGTACCAGGGGTTCAGAAGTCCCCTGTTTGTCTGGAGCTTTCTTCCCTCAGCAGTAGTGGATCAAAGCTGGTTGCTCCTTTATCTTGACTGCAGTAAAAATAGTCAGCAACACCTGGTAAGCTCCCCTCCACTTCTTTTCCAGTAGATTACCTGAAAAACTCTTAATATAAACCCAGTCTCCAGGGTTAGATGGGGGGATTTTCTGGCCCATCCCTTTAGCTCTAGTTCCCAGAACATTCATATTCATTTGCTCTAATTGTTTCTCCAAAGAAATAATATAGTCCTGTAAATAAAAATCTCCCAATTGATTCACAGCCCTGGTGAGACCCCATCTGGAATATTGTGTCCAGTTCTGGGCCCCTCAGTTCAAGAAAGACAGGGAACTGCTGGAGAGAGTCCAGCACAGGGCAACTAGGATGATTAAGGGAGTGGAGCATCTCCCTTATGAGAAAAGACTGAGGGAGCTGGGGCTCTTTAGTTTGGAGAAGAGGAGACTGAGGGGTGACCTCATTAATGTTTACAAATATATCAAGGGTGAGTGTCACGAGGATGGAGCCAGGCTCTTCTCGGTGACAACCAATGATAGGACAAGGGGTAATGGGCTGAAACTGGAACATAAGAGGTTCCGCTTAAACTCGAGAAGAAACTTCTTCTCAGTGAGGGTGACGGAGCACTGGCACAGGCTGCCCAGGGAGGTTGTGGAGTCTCGTTCTCTGGAGACATTCAAGACCTGCCTGGACACGTTCCTGTGTAGCATTATCGAGGCGTTCCTGCTCTCACAGGGGGATCGGACTTGATGATCTTTCAAAGTCCCTTCCAATCCCTGACATTCTGTGATTCTGTGAAATCTTCCCCCTTCGTATTTAGCCTGGTGTGATCTCCCATAAAATCTTCTCAAAGGGCTCAGAATTTCCTTGGCCCGAGGTGTCACATGTATCCTAAGCAGTGAAATAGGTAGTGCTCAATAGCAATACAGGTTTCCTTCTTGACATATTTTGGCTACCTGCTGTTTCATCCCAGGAATATTTTTTTCCCACCTGTCCTCTGGCTTGAGGCCTATAGGGCAAACGTAACTCCCAATCAATTCCTAAGAGTTTGGTAACCTCTTGCAGTACTTGCTCACAAAAATGAGTACCCCCGTCTGATGAGATGACCACAGGTACCCCAAACTGAGGTATTATCTCATTTAATAATACCTTAGTTACTTCTTTTACTTTGCTCTACAAGGAGATGCCTCTGGCCATCCAGAAAAGGTGTCCACAAGTACCAGTAAGCACCTATACCCCCCTTTTCTTGCAAGTGCAGAAAAATCAATTTGCCTGTGGTCCCCTGATGTATTTCCATTCCCAATATTTCCTAGTTACACCCAGTTACCTTTCCCATTGCTGAGTCACCTGTCAAGTTGTAGCCGATAAATTTATCCCTACTCATTTCCGATTTAAAAATTCAGACAGCCAGTCTGCCCCCCAATGGGTCTTATTGTGCTCTTGGACAGTTCCCCAGACCTGTTTGTCAGGAATTGTAATTCTGCCATCACTCAGGTGTGCCCAACCTTTGGAGGGAATCCGCCCTCCCCTTTGTTCTATTAATTCTTTATCAGCTCTAGAGTATTCAATATTTTCCTCATCCAGACTCCTGCCACTACTAGCTGGAATTAGAGTTAAAATCTCTTGTGTTCTTTCTGCTATGAAAGGTGGGGCCCATATCCAAAGATAGGCACCCCAGCCCTTGGTACTAGTTCTCTAAGTAATGCTTTTGATACCTCCCTTACTTTGTTGGATGCGATAAGGAAAAGCCTCTGGCCAGCCTGAAAAAGCATCTATCGTTACCAAAAGGTACCCATACCCACTTTGTCGCAGTAGTTTGGAAAAGTCCGTTTGCCAAGAGTAGCAATTTTGTCTTGTGACGGCTCCAGGGCTCTGAGAAATAAGCTCCGTTTTCTGATCCGATGTGTTAGGTGGTAGAGCTTTAGCCCTGATTACTCCTTTTACAGTTTTCGTACTCCATCTCTCATAAAGCTGCTGCCATCCACAAACAAGTCCCAGGTCGCATCTTCCCCAGGCCCATCTTTCAGGCCAGCTCCGCTGGAGTACACGCGCTCCATCGCCTGCCAGCAATCCCGAGTGAGCGCAGAGTCGGCAGGTAGGAAAGGCGCTGGATCCGGGATTGCAGTCATTCTCAGTTCTACGTCGTCCTGCTTCAACAGAACGGCTTGGGATTTCAGCATCCGGCTCGGTGACAGCCACTCTAACGGTCTGGCATCTGCCTTCAGCTGGGTGGTTCCCGGGGGCTCAGCGGCTCGAGATCTTCCTGGTGCTTCTGAGGCCCAAACCAGAAGCATTACAGCGTTTCCAACTGCCTTTCGTACCTCCTGCGGCACGGCTTCCGTCTGTAACATAACAACTTGGGCATCCAGACCTTTATTTTCAAGAATACGGACTTGAATTTTTCCTTTTTCAGAAATAATTTGTGCATTTGGTTTGCTCCGCAGCGGCACGGGGTAGTCTGGTACAGGTAGCAATTGATGGGGTAACACCCTTTGCCAATTCTAAACTTCAAAGGCTAAAGAAACGGCCGGCTTTCCCTTTGCCCTGCGGCACCAATAATTGACTCGTTCTGCTTACTCGAATTACCCTTACGTGTGTTTAATACTAAAAAGTAGCTCCTGTATCTACTAGAAAATTTATTTTCTCACTGCCCAAACTTATTGTAACCAGGGGCTCCGTTGGGGAGGGTTCCAATTCATCCCCCTCAGTTGCCCTCAGTCTGAGCCCACCATCATCACGTCAGCTGTTTGCCCCGGAATTCCTTCAAATCCCCGCAGATTCAGTTGCAGGCATTCCCTTTTCCAGTGCCCCTTCTCTTTGCAAGGGGCATACTGGTGTTTTTCTACAGGCATTCCAGCCCTTGGCATTCCACCAGGATCTCGCCTGCCTCTCGGAGCCTGATAACGCCCTCCTCCAGCCCTGTTATTTTCCTGGGCTACAGCCACTGCCAGCTGCTTGCTATCTCTGAGTTTTTCTCGGGGGGGGGGGGTGGGGGGGAGTGGATGGGCGGGGAAGGCCAGGGGCTATCTGGCACGGGCAGGAGGCAAGGAGTGAGGGGAAAGTATGGAGAGTGTCCAGGAGGCATGAGAATGGCTTGAGGGGCAGGAGATGGGGACCTACAGGGTGAGGGGGAAATTTGGCAGGCAGGGGGATGACTTGGGGAGCAAAGCAGTGACTTAGGGGGCAGGACTGCTGCCATACAGGGCCCCCCACCCACATCCCCCCGACCCGCAGAAGAACGGACACAGCACGCTTACCCCCCAGACCCAGGAGAAGACACAACGCACACCTCCCCAGTCCCATCAAGCTCCACAACCAACCCCCCCAGCCACCCCCAAAAGATACACAACACACTACCTCCCATGCCCCCCACCCAGCCCCACAAACGCCCCAGCCCACCCCCCACAGCCCCAACAACCCTCAACACCACCCCCCCCGCCCCACACCTGGCCCCAATAACCCCTCCCAGCCCCACCAGGAGACGCAAAAAAATCAGACACAACGTGCTCCCTCATCACCCCCAGCCTCACATCCAGCCCCAACGCTGCCCCCCAGCCCAGCCATCATTGGCCGAGGGGCGGGCCGCTGGCACCATAAAGAGCCAGGCGGGGAGCGGGACCGTCTCTCGGCAGCTCCAGCAGCGGACAGTTCCCGGGCAGGGCGCGGACCATTCCCCGCCCGAGACGGCGGGCGGAGCCCGACAGACAGGCTCGGGAACCGGGACGGGAGGGCATTGGCCAGACGGGGCTTGCCGGGCTTTCGTTCGGAGGCGTTTGCGGGGGGATTTCGGGGTCTTTTAGGGCTGAATCGCTCCTTTCATCCCCGAGCAGTCACTTAGGGGCTCCCTTGGTTCCCGTTAGGGAAACTCGAGAAACTCCTTTCCCAACCCGACTTCCCTAATCACTGAAGGAAATCGTTCTGAAATTCCATCCAGTTCAGGTGCAGTTAACAAAGTCTTCTCGAGTTATTCCTACTTGCCTAGCTTATTTTTTAACTCGTTGCTCTTCAACAGCTCTTCGTTTCGCCACAGCTTAACACTGCTCACTGAGTTCTTAGCTCCGTAGCTTCGGGCTTTTAATTCTTATTGCACAGCTTCTTATTCTTTAACTCGTTGCACTGAGACGTTTCTTCAGTTCCTGAGATGTATTTGTAAGATCAGTTACTGTGTTTAGTTACATGTGTTCGTCCTTAGTCTTAATCCTTCTGAAAGGACTTTTGGTTGTTCCATTTATTCAACAGCTCCTAAGGAATCCTTAATCTAATCATTTATTCCTAGTTTTAATTCTTCTTCAAATGTTCCAGCTTAAACTACAAAGTTAATCCGTTAACACATCAGGTTTTAATCAGTGCCTTATTAGTAATAGCATTGCATATTCTTAATTATCAACATTTTCTTGGTGTTATCTACAAAAATATATTTATCTATTTTTAAACAGGCATGTTTTAATTCTTAGGTAATTCTTAAGAATATATATTCTTAATTTTTATTTTTCAGTATTCTGAATTAAAAATGTCCTTGATCACTCTTACCTTCATATATTTTTAGACATATTTGACTGCTCTTACATTACTTGTGTTTTTTATTAATTTCATTTGTTGGGTACTGCTATTTGGATATGCTCTAAGGAACTAAACAAGTCAGTAAGTAGGAGTCATGCAAAGGACAAAGCATTGATACGGCAAGACCTTGAAACTGCAAAATGATCAACTTTAAGGAGGTAGTTGTACAAAACACAGAATGTGCATGCTTGTTAGGCTGTTACCCATCAATGGAGTCAGAGTGGCACATGAGCAGCTCGTGCTGGGCAGCCTGTAGCCAACCACACTATGCACGATGCGTGCTAAGGAAAGCGAGAACAGTATAAATGTGTGCTACTTTTGCAATAAAGCGGCGATTATTGGAACATCATATTGGTGTCGAGTCGTCCGTCCTCACATGGATCCCCACATATGGTGACCCCCGACGTGATCCGGTAAGGAACAAAACGGGGATCGCTTAGCGAAAAGGTGAGGGAAGTCTGCCGAGCCGGTGGTACCGCGCCGGCTGCTCGAGAGAGGCAGGAATCGTAAGCTTACGGGAAGCAGCAGCATGGGAAACGCGCTATTTGTGAAAGAGAAAGCGACAGTTAAATGCCTGATGCAAATTGCTGGAGAAACAGGCTGTAGGGGAATTCCTTGCAGAACAAGGGCACAATGTGCCTTTGAAAGCCTTGGACAACCTGGCCTGGGATTAGGCTAGTTCTCATCCTTGAAGCTGCTGGGGATGATAAGTAAAGATACATTAGCTACAGCGGGAGGTAGTTCTCATCCTTGGAGGAATGATAAAGATACATTAGTTACAATGAGAGGTGAGTTTTTCCCATACGAAGCGGAGACCCGGTAGCCAATCATTAGTATTTTGTAGTGGATGCTTGGCGCATGGCGATACAGCATGTAACCAATCGGTTTTGCTATGAGGGCGCGTGAACAGTTGTAATACACCAATCAACGTGCTTGGAGCATGTTTTGGTTTGGCCTGGCCAGATTTCAGCGGCGGGGGGGGAGCTGCACGGTGGCTTCTGTAAGAAGCTGCTAGAAGCTCCCCAAGATTGATAGAGCCAATGCCAGCCGGCTACAAAGAGGGACCCGCCGCTGGCCAAGGCTGAGCCTATCAGTAAGGTGATAGCAGAGGAACGCCTCTGTGAAAAACATATTTAAGAACGGGAAAAAGAACTGCGCCATTACAGCTGGCACAGAGATGGAGGAGTGAGAGTCTGTGCAGACACCAAGGTCAGTGAAGAAGGAGGAGGGGGGAGGATGAGCTCCAGGCGCCGGAGCAGAAGGAGTCCCCCGGGTCCGTGGTGAAGACCATGGTGAAGCGGGTTGTCCCCCTGCAGCCCATGGGCAAGGTGCAGAAGTCCACCGTGAGGATCACCGCGTAGATGTCCACCGAGGACTCCACGCCGTGTGGGTGGATGCCTGAAAGGGGACTGTAGCCCGTGGGGAGCCCACGTCAGAGCAAGTTGCTGCCAGAACCTGTAGCCCGTGGAAGAGGGAATGCCCACGCTGGAGCAGGTTGGCTGGTGGGACTTTTGGGACGTTGTGGGTGGCTCACGCTGGAGCAGTTTCCCCCGAAGGACTGCGCCTCAGACTCACGAGGGGTGGGCTGCCCCTCGTGAGGTGTCTCGCGTTGGGCAGTTTGTAATGAATTGCCCTTCGTGGGACGACTCACGCGGAGAAGAGAGCGTGAAGCTTGTCTCCCGTGAGAGGGACCCCACAGTGGCCCTGGGGAAGAGTGAAGAGTCCTCCCCTGGAATGAAGAAGCGGTGGAACCAACGTCGGATGAACTGACCGCAGCCCCCATTCCCTGTCCCCCTGTGCCGCTCAGGGGGAGGAGGTGTAGAAACCGGGATTGATGCTAAGCCCGGGAAGAAGGGAGGGATGGGGGGAAGGTGTTCTGTTTAAGATTTGTTTGCTCTTTCTTACTTCTCACTACTCCTCTCTGATTAGTTCTTTTAATAAATGTACCTAATTTCCCCAAAACTGAGTCTGTTTTGCCCGGGACGGTAAATGAGGGTGATCTCCCTGTCCTTATCTCAAACCCTGAGCCCTTGGAGATATTTTCTCCCCCTGTTCAGTAGTGAAGGGGGGAGTGAGTGAGCGGCTGTGTGGGTACCTGGCGGCCGGCCAGGGTCAACCCACGACAGTCATTTTGGTGGCCCGTACGGGGAATGAAACCTGGGAAGGGAGGAATTTGAGATAAGGACAGTAGTGGAGAGAGGCAACGGGCAAAACATGGACTGAGCAATGTTGAAGAGTAAAATGATTTTGGGGAATTTATGTTTTTGTGATTGAGGTGAAGGAACGAGGGGTGGATTGTGTGTAGATTGTTTAGTCTTGTTTGGTGTTGTGATGATTTTTTGTTCTGATTTTGGTGTTGGGAGTCTTTGGTTTTTCTGTTTCACTGTTAATGTTGGGTGATGAATATAAATTTTAATAATTCTTAAATATGTGATTCACAGAGGCGAGGGGTGGAATGTTTTGGTTTGGCCTGGCCAGATTTCAGCGGCGGGGGGGGAGCTGCAGGGTGGCTTCTGTAAGAAGCTGCTAGAAGCTCCCCAAGATTGATAGAGCCAATGCCAGCCGGCTACAAAGAGGGACCCGCCGCTGGCCAAGGCTGAGCCTATCAGTAAGGTGATAGCAGAGGAACGCCTCTGTGAAAAACGTATTTAAGAACGGGAAAAAGAACTGTGCCATAACAGCTGGCACAGAGATGGAGGAGTGAGAGTCTGTGCAGACACCAAGGTCAGTGAAGAAGGGGGGGGGGGAGGATGAGCTCCAGGCGCCGGAGCAGAAGGAGTCCCCCGGGTCCGTGGTGAAGACCATGGTGAAGCGGGTTGTCCCCCTGCAGCCCATGGGCGAGGTGCAGAAGTCCACCGTGAGGATCACCGCATAGATGTCCACCGAGGACTCCACGCCGTGTGGGTGGATGCCTGAAAGGGGACTGTAGCCCGTGGGGAGCCCACGTCAGAGCAAGTTGCTGCCAGAACCTGTAGCCCGTGGAAGAGGGAATGCCCACGCTGGAGCAGGTTGGCTGGTGGGACTTTTGGGACGTTGTGGGTGGCTCACGCTGGAGCAGTTTCCCCCGAAGGACTGCGCCTCAGACTCACGAGGGGTGGGCTGCCCCTCGTGAGGTGTCTCGCGTTGGGCAGTTTGTAATGAATTGCCCTTCGTGGGACGACTCACGCGGAGAAGAGAGCGTGAAGCTTGTCTCCCGTGAGAGGGACCCCACAGTGGCCCTGGGGAAGAGTGAAGAGTCCTCCCCCGGAATGAAGAAGCGGTGGAACCAACGTCGGATGAACTGACCGCAGCCCCCATTCCCTGTCCCCCTGTGCCGCTCAGGGGGAGGAGGTGGAGAAACCGGGATTGATGCTAAGCCCGGGAAGAAGGGAGGGATGGGGGGAAGGTGTTCTGTTTAAGATTTGTTTGCTCTTTCTTACTTCTCACTACTCCTCTCTGATTAGTTCTCTTAATAAATGTACCTAATTTCCCCAAAACTGAGTCTGTTTTGCCCGGGACGGTAAATGAGGGTGATCTCCCTGTCCTTATCTCAAACCCTGAGCCCTTGGAGATATTTTCTCCCCCTGTTCAGTAGTGAAGGGGGGAGTGAGTGAGCGGCTGTGTGGGTACCTGGCGGCCGGCCAGGGTCAACCCACGACAGAGCAACGCGTGATACTCTTTAATAAAAACTATATAAACAGTAGTTGTGCAAAATAAAGGCGGAGAACGGCATGTAACCGTATCGGTGTGAGTGTCGTTACTCAGCCGGCTTCCCGTGGGACCCTCTTCAATCTTCCCTTCTACTCAAGTTCATCTCACTTAGATTTTTCTTGTGCGGGACACCAGTAAAAGAGTAAAAAGATTATTAGCGCAGCTGCTAAAGCTCTGCTGAAAGTCCTTAAGTTCAAGATCTATAGCTTGGATGCAGACTAACAATAACCTAAGTATCTAGCACTGCTAAACTCTAGTGTACGTTTCAAAGACGCTGCTGTGGCTGCCTCTGCTGACCTGTAAACTTGGAAGCGTGAGGAAGACTCGTTTCGTGTGTGGTGACAACTCTCCTTACAGCTTCACCTACAGCAGTCCCCATTTTCTGCACATGCTGAAAAACAGTATTAAAAACTGAGGAGGAATGCCAAATGCTTATGCTAAAGGACCCATTTTTGTTACTTGGCTCAGTTTCTTGATTAATCTAGATGAATACACAACACTGCTGTGTCATTAGTTAACAGCACTAGTTAATTACAAGTGCAGCTGAAGTCCCAAAGATATTTTGACACAGCAACACATTTGAGCTTCACAAGAAACACAACAGCAGCAACTTGAACCCATTGCCCCTTGTCCTGTCAATGGACGCCGCTGAAAAGAGCCTGGCACTGTCCTCCTGACACTCCCCCTTGACACGTTTATAAACATTTATGAGGTCACCCCTCAGCCTCCTCCAAGCTAAAGAGACCCAGCTCCTTCAGCCTTTCCTCATGCTAAACTTAAAACACTGGCTTTTAATAAATAATCCCCATTTAGCTTTAGTAGGATGCTTTTATTAGAAAAAAAAAAGTAATACATTTTGTATTTCATGCATTTCTCTTTCTTTAGTAGCATGCATTTCTACTAGTTACAAATTCTAGTCCTATTTCCCACGCTGCAAAGCTATTAAGCCAAGACCTCCGCAATCCCAGCATTCTCCTAACGGTGGCGCTGAAGCAGAGATAAATTATTTTTGCAAAAAAACCCAAGCTACTAGGTACAGGTACAAAGGAGTACACTTTACAGAATAAATAACCAACGTATTTGACATCACTAAAATTGGGAGGTTTAGATCGTTTAGAGTAGCATTTGAATTAAGAAAAAGTTTCACCTCTATGCTTTCAGCATTTAAGAGTAAGGGTCGTTTTCTAGCGAGACAATTAACACACATATAAGCAAACTTTTTATCACCTGGATTTTTATGTTACATTGGAACTGACAGTCCTCTGCCCCTTGCAGAAAAGGACACTGCCAGTACCACTTCATGCAAGGCTTCTTTCATTATAGAAGCAACTTTCATATCCTGTACAACTACAAATCAAGGAATTTTAAGAAAAATTCTTCGAGTTCATATTCCTCGCTGGAGAGCTCCGACATCGAAATCCCTTAAATGGACATCGTAACCCACAGGCAGAAGTTTAATATGAAATGCGAAGTAACATCTGACAGCATAAAACCACAACAACAGAGCAGAAGCTGTCAAAAGAGCTGGGGTGTTTCTCTTCCAAGCTTGATCCCCAGACCTTTAATTTCATTCCCAAGGCTTCTTTCTGACACTAGCAATTCAAAAGCCACCTTATTTTGTCAATTTTGCAACCATCAGCATCCTGAGAGGTAGCGTATCTTCTATCCACGTGTTTGGTGACTTCATCATCTTCTCCCAAAGGGCACTTTCATCTGAAGTAGAATCCATCCAGTCCACTGTAGTTCCATAGCTTTTGCCTAGAGAAAAAAAGTCAGTTTGAAGAGAAACATTTCTTACCACGCTGCAGAGTTTGAAAGCAGACAATCAAATCTGCCACTCTTCTAAAACGGTTTCACCTCCTTCTTAAGTAGCTGACCTAGTTCTTTGAAGATACATTTCTACATTTTTTACACTTGAGCAATTCGGTCAAATACAATTAACAGCAGTTTCACACGGAAACTTCCTCATCCTTCTTCGGGTGTTTTTTTCCTTGTTATCCTTAGTGTTTTTGTCACAGTCCCACAGAGAAAGATGTACAGGCAATTAACATCTGAGAGGGTTTAAGAATAAAACAGGACACTGATTTTGTACCAAAATAAAACCTTGGGTACTCTAAAATTCAAACTGAGATTTACTATCCTCATTTATATCTTATGTTATTCTAATGAACTATGCAAGAAGTTAATTTGGGAAAAGTAACCTTTTCTTGTATTCGCTTGAAGACTCCAGACGCATCCTCCTCTCAGACCAGAGGGGGCAACAAAGGGGAACAAATACAGTGACAGAAAACACAGTATTCTTCTATCTGTACATCTTATGTTGCCCTTACGCTACAAATTTGTTTGCAATAATAAGTTTTTCCATGTCTTCAAATATTACCATACATTCCTGATCTATCCTTTTATCTCCACCCAATACTCTCTTCATGCTGCACACCTAGTTTTTGCGTGCCTAAGTTCGTAACACGTTATCAAGATTTTTAACATGGAAAAAACCCTGTATTTTTGTATTTCAAACAGAACCAGACACAAGGTATGGCCAGACAAAGCTTTATTTCTGATGTTTCTGCTTGCTTGACAGTCATGCTAACCCTCATAAACACTACTATTATTTACATTTCAGGATTTGTGATGACAAATAGGTAAGTTACTGAATGAAACTTTTTCACTGTGAGGGTGACAGAGCACTGGCACAGGCTGCCCAGAGAGGTTGTGGAGTCTCCTTCTCTGGAGACATTCAAAACCCGCCTGGACACGTTCCTGTGTGACCTACTGTAGGTGATCCTGCTCTGGCAGGGGGCTGGACTAGATGATCTTGTGAGGTCCCTTCCAACCCCTGACATTCTGTGATTCTGTGAAAGGCTGGTAAATACAGGGATTTTTACACCAAAAAAAAAAAAAAAAAGATAGAAGAAATGGAAAGGAAGAGGAAAAAAAATGAAATACTGTATTTGGTAAATTAAGGATTGATGTGTTAATGATCAAGTACCTGTTCCAAGGCCTATCCTGAGACCTCCCAGAAAGTGGTTGGCAAGTTTGTTGTGATCCCAGACCGTGAGTTCTATGCAGGCTTCTTTCAAATCTTCTGGTCTAAAGCCATCGTAGACCATGGTGTGGTTGAATACTGGGTTTGTAGTTTTCGCCACTGTTCTTGTCTTCTGGCGACTTTTTCTGCTCGTATCTGGAAGAACAGTGCTTCAGAAAGAAAAAGCATTGTCAGTTTGCACTTGCACAGCCCAGCCTGCATTAAACAACGTGAACAGGCAAAAGTTACTGATTAACACCATCCTTTGTGCGTTAAAGTGTGACTGAAGATGCTTTGGCACGAAGTCAAAGGTCATATTCTCAGTCCCTCCCTAGAAATACTGGCAGCGTGTGTCCATCCTTGTGCTTCAGAGGATGGAAGCGAAGAGGAAGTCAGGTGGGGAGGAGGCACAGATGAATTTATTTCACAGAATCATTAAGGTTGGGAAAGACCACTAAGATCATAAAGTCCAACCATCAACTCAACACTTCTATGACCACTAAAAACCATGTCCTGAAGTGCCACATCTACACGTTTGTTGAATGCCAGGGATGGTGAATCCACCATTTCCCTGGGCAGCCCGTTCCTCACCACTCTTTCAGTTAAGAAGTTTTTCCTAATATCCAATCTAAACCTCCACTGGAGCAACTTGAGCCCATTTCCTCTTGTCTTATCACTAGCAACTTGCTGTACGACACCAAAAACCTTTCTGTTGCTGTCAACAATTTCCCAGCCATCTCGTCATTCTTGCCTCTTCACGTTTTCGGTCTGTATGTGCAAAGGAAGGAAAAAACACACCTACATTTCTCATTTCTGCCTCCTCCCACAAGGCTAAGGTAAGCCATGCCCTTGCACAAACACACTTTGTTTAAATGCAAATAGAAGCGGGGACAATTTTGACTCGCCCTTTCACCAGTAACTAGGCAGACAAAATGAAAGAGGAGCGATTATGCAGGAAATTCTCCCAGTAAGTTGTACTTGGTGGGATGTACTTAGCATCTTGAAGCTGTAAGCCCTGCAGGACAACTTGCTTTACAATAAAGGAGAATCAGAAGATAATTAGGTATTTTTTTAATTTGAATGTAGAAAAACAAAGATCAGAAAACACAATAGTAACACCGTTAGACCACCAGGTTTGATGACTTAACCACCTTACCACTTAATGAAAGAGTTGAGCCTGTTGCCTCGCAGAAGAGGAAGGTCATGACATTCCTTCACCCAGATGTGGACCTCACCAGTATATTGAGTCTTCTTTCCTGTAACAATAAAACATCCTATTAATCCCTTTAAATCCCTTTTAAAGGTAATTTCTGTGATGCAGCGGTTCCTGCCCATTTGCAGAGGTGACATTCGGCCTAGACTCTCATTGTCCCTGCTCACTGCAGGCAGGTTGGATTAGATGAGCTTTAAAGGTCCCTCCCAGCCCAATACATTCTATGATTCTCTGATTCTATTATCTCACATCTTAATTCAACCTCCCCCTCTGTACTCTCGAAGCTGCAGTCTTCATCCCATCAAAGAACTGCAAGATCGTATCCACTCCTACAACAACTTTTCTTCTGTTACAACTAAACAAATCCAAGCCGCTGGTCTTCTCTTTCCAAGCCTCCCAGATAAAAAGATCAACTTGTCTTCAGTCTACATGATGTCAGCATTTATTGCTGCTTGTACTTTCAAATTAACTCCTTTGTGCTCTTAACATATTTGATTCTTATTGACTGACTGGATGAAGACTTGACTTCACTGTCCGATCAGCCAGTGGTCAGTTGCCAGACAAGAATAAAAAAAGACAGATCATACTGCTAGAAATTGCTGCATTCTGAATACTTACTGCTCTTTTCTACTTCTAACATTGCTTACGTTTAGTGTGCTGTGGTTGTTTATTTAGCAAATCGCAGCACCTGCCTGAATATTTATAATCTCAAAAATTATTAGTGAGAAAACTAAGTTTTGTTACACATACAGACTGCATTACGAGTCTAAGATCATAACAATGAGGTAATTTCTTCCATAGTAACATCAAAAACAACAGAAGATTCTAAATAAGAGATCCTAAAGTGATCCTTGGATCTTAAGTCTTGTCATGAATTCAGCTCAACTCTCTAGGAGAAAAAGGTAAAGATAAACATTTTTTTATCTTAAGATGCCTGAATTTGCTGAAAAATAGTAATTATTTTTTATTTTTTTTTTTAAAAAGAGAACAAAAAACCCAAAGGCCTGACAAACCCAAGCAAGGCAGCAGTGTGTACCTCCAACAGGGTGGGGGACATACTGGAGGGCTAGTTTCATCTCCCCTCTTCCCCTTTCTGGTGGAAGGGCCATTGTTGAAGTCTGAAATTTAAGAAAAAAGCCACAAATCTCAAACCTTGAAGTTCATGCATGGAGTTTACAATGCAAAATCTTCTACTGGAACAAGCTTGACTTCGCCATAAGGCTAGTTTTTATTTCTTGCTTCTTCAGCTGTTAGTCTTTCTTCAAGTCAGGACATAAATTTTATGGCATGTTTAACCACTTGACAGTGCCTCAGACACAGAGCTCTTCCACTAAATCAGAAAGCAAGACCCAGCAGAGGCCAAAGGGCTTTAAGGACACATCTTTTGCACCGTTGTGCACGTATGTAAAATTTAGAACACAGGCTCTTTCGATCAGGAAACTTATTTGTGCAACAGAAAGCGCACTTATATAGACACATTTCTATAGGAATGTTCTGTCTCATTTCATACAATCTAAAAAAAACCCAAAAATAAATCAGGTTCAACAAGAGTCATCTTGCAAAAAGGCATAAGAATGTCACATCTTCCTAGAGAGTCACAGACCATCTGTAGATGGAACAGGGCACCTGGTAACATTTTGCTACACTGATTTATTCAGAGCAGTTTTAAAGCCAGTTAAATTCAAGTCATGCTAAAGACCACCATAGCATTCCTGGTTTGTTCTGCAAATTATTAAACTTTGGATCGAGCTAATTTTGGAATGAACCAGTTTAGTAAATTCAAGTAAAGAAAAAAAAATGAAAAAGAGAAAAACAACAAAAGAAACCAGAACTTCTGGCAGTGGCTTAGATAAAAGCTCAGATTTTAGCTGAAACCCATTGACAAACAAGAGGAATTCAGACATGGGAGTCGTCATCACATCTGATGTGATGTCACTTTATTGATATAGTTTTACTTCATATTCATGATGGAAATGAAAAATACCTTTAAATTCCTACTCTTTACACTGTGAGAAAGTTGTTCCTACTATAATAGCTAGCTACTTACTAGAGTAATAGAAACCTCAGAACTGTATGTTCCATCTACTGGTGAAGAGGTATTTATGATTACAACCAACATAAAACCCACAGAACACACAAGACCAAGCCTAAATAAATAATGACTTAAGTTTTGCACTTACACAACAGAAAATACAAAGCAGCTAACCCTCCCCTAGGAACCTACCCTTGGCTTGAGTGGAAACCAGTTGATCTGCTTGTTTGATTTATCGTTCCAGTCCCAAGTTCCTAAATCCAGCTCCACCTCACCAAGGAAGCTATTCCTCCCAAAGGTATCGTTGTGCCACACAGAGATATTAAGGCTTTGGTTCTTTAGGAGACTCTTCTCAATTTTATACTGCCAGGAGGAAGAAACGAAATTAAAAAAAAATAGAAAATGAACACAAGTTAGATTTTTACCAATGCTGTTAAGTGACAAGGTTGGGAACAACACGTGTCTGGGTTTACACGTCACTGCTCACTTCTCCATTTCAAAACCAAACTCTCTTCATGTTTTACTTAATTTCAAGCATCTTAAGCTCATGCCCAGCTTGTGTGTGTTTGCAAGATGTGCACAATGACTGGTGTTCTCACTGCCGAGTTAACCTGTCCCTGGAAGGACAGAGGTACAGCCACAAAACAATCTGCCTCATCCCGACGTCTCTTTGAGAGCATCTAGGCCCCTGTCTAAAAGTTAAGTTTCCCCATACCTCAGGCATGCAGTATTTCATATCTAGTGACAGTTCGATAAATACCCGCAGTATTTCATTATAGACTGGATTTAAAGTTTTCTTTTTGACAGAGGTCTTCCGTTTGCCCAGCTTGTATTTCTCTGGAAGCAGGTAAGTCTTCACATACCTAAAATTTAGACAGACTCGTTAGGAGAGGAAAAACCCCACCTTTTACATCAATACATCAGTATTTGCTTATAAAGTAGAAGAAATCCATTTAACTAGCCACTGTGGTTTTCACCGTGTTACATATAAGAAATGGAACAGCACTGGAAGTCTAACAGTAGTGGGATATTAACCTCCTCCTACCAGGGGAAATCTGTTGAAATGTCTCTCGACACATACAAACACAGAATATTTAACTACAGTATGCCTAGATATCTTACTTATAGGCTCTAATCCTATTGAAAACTTGTCAAAGCAGGATTTACCACCTGGAAAGTTGAATTTTAAAAGAGATTTTCATATTCTTACAAGTTTGAGCCTCCTATATTAATATATGTGCCGATTTATAGCAGCAAATTTATATTCAGTTCAGAGTGGAAAACCACATAAAGCATGTTATAGCCTCTTCATTTATTTATTGGGTTGTTTACTCCAACAGGTTATAGAGATGGGGAAAAAAAAAAAAAGAGTTATCAGTTTTCATTTTCACCTTGAAAGAAAAAACTTCCACCAGGAAATAAATATATGCTCTGTGCTTACGGGTCTGAACGTTGTCGCTTGACATCTGCCACGGCCAAATCTTTACACTGGCAAATAAAGATGTGGAGCTCGTTCAGCTGTTCGACGTAATCGATAGCAAACTGAATGTTCCCCTGCACATCAACGTTGCCAAAGTCTGCGCTGTAGATGCTCATTAAACTCCCGCTCACCTGCATCAGACAAGAGGAAAAAAAAATAAAAATCCAGGCATTGCATTTCAGTAGATGCTTCAAGATTAGGGTAGAAGTTATGTTCAGAATTCAGACAGTAAAGAAATCAACTGTGTCTCTTCAGATCTAATAACAAAATGAGATGGACACTCACAAGCTGCTCCGCAAGCAGATTAATAATAGAAAGCTATTTGCAAATCAAAGGTGTTGGGCAAAGTTTTCTACCAAAAAAACCATTTTGAATCTGTTTATCGCATCAAGACAAAATAGAATGATACAATGCCTTAGATCTGGAGATTGCCAGTTATCAGATCCTTGAAATATTACTTATATATCTCTTCAGGTGATCTTCCTTGCAGAAAGCAGAGCCTAAAAGTTTTGGACAACAGGCTTTCTGAAAGCACCAAAGATTAGTGACAAAATCTACACAGCTGAATTACTACCTAAAAAAACCCACTGAAAATTAAACACTACCTATGTAGAGAGAGACAGATGGACAGTCTCAATACCCCTCCCCAAAATTCCACTTTTTTCCCCATGAAGTCCACATAAACGAATGACTTTTGGTTAGCTAGTTCACCGACATAATCGCACATCCCGTGTACCAATACTGTCTCTTGCTTTCACTTATTCCTCCCCTCTTTCTTCTTTTCTAAATGTTTCTTCTACATAAATTGTCCCTCATTTTCAGTTACACGTGCAAGCTCTTAGGGTAAAAGCCTAGTAAAAAGTATACCTGTTTATTTCTTGTAGGCAATTTCATGCAAAGGGTGCACATAACCGAGAGGGAAGGAAGGAGACAGAGAAGATGCCAAGGGGAGAAAGATAAGAGAAACAAGAAGGGAGCTGAAACCACCCTGAAGAGATTAGCAGAAGCAAAGTGCCGTTAAAACAAGGCTTTGGTTTACATACAGAGGACAAGGAGGCCATGCCAGAAGAGCCGCTAAGATTGGTTAGAGAGCTGGGACTCTTCTTGATTCTGCCAAGGGAATAACTGCTTTCTGATGCTGTATCTGTCTCTCTGTCATCACTCTACAAAAACATCACAGAAAGAAAGTCTGTGTAGGTTCTTTATAGTCACAAGGAACATTAAAAAAAAAAAAAACCAAAACAAAACAACATTAATGCAGATCGAGACTCTGTGAAAAACTAAATTTAAACTCGCTTCTAGAGCACCATGAATAATTAATATTTATTAAATTAGGTCATGCACTTTCAAAGAAGTGTTGAAAGGGTGTTTTTTTCCTGATGGAAAGCCTATACTGATTTTTTTTTAAAAGTAGTAATGCAACCATTGTGTCTTTTGGTTTTAAATCTCAAATAACTTCGTACGTTTTCATTGCTAACTTCACGGGGACAACTAGCTTCTCTACTTCACTATCTCACGCATAAAACTATGCACATGGTAAATAAAGCTCAGGTTACATAGCAAATACTACCGATTCTGTACCCTCTGGCTGGAAGGCAGGTGGCTGGAAGGTAACAAGCACAGTAGAACAGAACTGGGTACGGCGAATGGCTTTTGCAGGTTACGTGCTTATGACCCCATTCTGTCTCGGCGCTATCGCTTCCCACGTGTGCATTGGCACCTTCCCAGGCAAGCTGCTCCAGAAAGCATCTGAAAGTCAGCCACAGGTTTTCTGGGATCTTCTCCTGATCATTATACCACAAGCTCAACCCCATGCCATGGTGCAATTGTAAATTGGCTTGGCAGACCCTGGAAAGCACTGCTTGACAAATGCAAAACGCCAGAGTAATCAAAAGTTTTAGTTACAGTATTTCAGAGGAGACGGAACTTGCCTCTTCCTGTAGGAATGATGGTACCGACTTGCTCAGTCCTTTGAGTTTTTCCGGATTGGAAGATAGTTTCTCAGGCTGTGAAGGCACTGTGGAAACTAAGGAGCAGCAATTCACAAGGCTTCAAAAATATGTTTGTACATCAAAACAGTGAGATTCCATACAAGGACATGGTTAGAAACAAACAACTTCAGATGAAGTACATGCACATGCACAAACAGTTTACAGCTTGGACGCAAGATTATTTCCCCCCCCCCAGGACTCAGAAAAACTGTCATTAAAAAGGATAATCTACTTTGACATCTCCTGTACCACTGACTAGAGAACATTGTCTGGCAGAAGTCAAAGCGATTATGCTGCTTGACATATGTACAGGCCTGGGTGCTGCAAACAAATTCTGATCAAATGTGATGAAGAAAACACTTTCAGTTCACCTTCTAGATTTGCTTCCTAGAATGAGGATTAGTGCACTCCTGCACTAACCACACATCATTGACATTAGAGTCGTCCTAAGGTTCTTGGTAACAAGTTAATTTAAGCATAGAAGCCAAACTCTGTTCTTCTATTTACTCAGACTAATTAATTGCAATAGGAATTTGTATAAGTCAAGCAACTTTCAGACCTGAAGACGTTCTAAGTGTTCCCAGTTAATCAGCAGCAGCATATCATTATGATGCATTTTTTTTTTTGCAGCCTATCTCTCCAACTCTCGTATATCTCTACTGAAGTTCACTTCTGTGCTCTTTCAAAGTACAAAGCTTAACCGCACAAGCAAGCCTTGCAAGAATCCAGTCTGCAGTAAAACCACAAGTCTCCCAATTTCCCATACTCTAACCCCAGTTAATAATATTTAAAAATGCACTAAAGCTCTACATCTTCGGACTGGGCACACCTTGTGAATGACCAGTATCATGTGACAGAGAATTATTTGGCAACAAAAAGCCGGCTACACGGGCACACACCTATTGCATAAAATGAAACCCCGCACCCATGATGGGATGTTCGCAAGGTGCGAGTTAAGCTTTTGCAAAGGTTTTGCTATTGAAGCCCCAGTAGCACTCAACACACCAGTTATTGTCAGTATGCGGTTAGCTGCAGCTCCCCCATCTAGTCCAGACACATAACTTGTTAGTTGTGAAATAAAAAAGGGATTTTTTTTAATGTATTAGTTGAAGTATCAGTGGAGAAGTCTCTCCACTGTCTGCCAGAAGAATCCCGTTACTCACTTCCTGCGGCATTTTGATTCCTCTCTTGATGCTGCTCAGGTTTCAGACCTGCTCAGTGCAGTATTGAACAATCATTCAGTAGCACAAAAAGCTTTGCAAGGATTTAAACAGCACCAGTATATTTACATGTGGGAAGTTTTTGACTTCCCCAGACCCTGTAACGTTTCTGTGTTTTATTTCCCTGTCCTCCTTTGAGGAGGTGGATCATAACAAAGGCAAAATAAGCGTATAAAACAAGCAAAACAAATTTTCAAGAGAACTTGCCTTATTCTGCCCTTACAATCAATTTGGCTGTGTTTGCCATTTATTTGACGGCCTTCTACTGCATTCACCTTGTCATGTTCCTAGAGCAGGTTTGCTTTTATTTGCTTTTATTTTGCTCAGGTTTGGAATTTCTAAAGATATACAGAAAAAATCTAACACCAAGGCATCTGTAACGCACTAACGGGCTCATGATATCAAGAGCAGCTGATCCAGCAGTGCAGCTATTGCTTAGAGTAATTCTGTTTTGCTTTATTGAGACAGGGATTTAAGTGAGGTTCCCTTTCAACTGATGACCTTGAAGGGTGTTTTGGACTAGCAAGCAGTCATCTCGCATCTTAAAATGCAACAGACAAACAAACAAATGCAATATTTACTTAGGCCAAATCTTTCAACTGAGCTCATTTTCAAAGCTCTTAATAATTTCAGTCACTGCTTCGTAAGCTGAATGACCAAAGGCCAAAATAATACACTGGCAGGTGGCAGAGAGTTTCTACAGATATATCAGGACATAAGCACATTGCTTAAGAATAAAACAGCACAACACAAAGTTTGCAAAAGGATTTCAGCCATGTTGAAGTTAATTGAACCCAAAAGCACAATGTAATTCTTGGTTTTAAAAAAAGAATCCTTCACTAGCAAACAACGGTCATCGAAAGAAACCAATTAACTTCCATGCAGACACAAAAGATATTTACCATCTTCAGCACTAAGAGCTAATTCTTCTTTTGGCTTATTTATTTTTCTTTTATCTGTACAGGAAAAAAGTAACACAGTTAGAAACTTTGCTGTTCAGTATGATGAAATGAATTGCAGTGGTAATCGTAGATTTAAGAGTAATGAGGGGAAAAAAAAACACCCCCAAACCAGCAGAGCCACGGGAATGGTTAAAGTCAAGAGCTGCTTTCTACTTCCCACACTACTTCAAGCTTACGTCCAAGCAGCAGCTTCATGTCGACACAGTTTCTATCTGTGGTATTTCAACAATGTTAGTGCACACCTAAAACCTAGAAACCAGTTAGAAGCAAGCAATAGCACAAGCACTGTTAGAAGGAGTAAATTTTGCCAGCAATGGCCAACATCTTTCAAAATCTACACCTTTACACTTCCATTTATAACCAGAGGTTTAGTTTGACTCTCCTGTTAGACATGAGATAAGCATGAAAACAGGGGCAGGATGAAGGACGACAGGAGTAATAATTTTAAAACAAAAGAAAAATCTTGGGAGGCTACAGAGGGAAGTCAGGAATTAATTTCAAGCAGACTCTTGTCTCACTATATTCTCTTAAAGTGATTTTGGTATATTAACTGCTAGAATACACACGTGAGACACTTCTAAACTAAGATGATTTTCTCATACTTCCACTGTCTACTAGTTTGACCCATGCAAGGAGCCAGGAGACAACGGCAGTTGTCGCTTGTTACTGATTTTGGTAGTTGCCAATATTTTCACTATAGAAAAACTATCCAGCAGAGTTCATCACCGATTAACACAGCGCATTTCACAGAATCATAAAGGTTGGAAAGGACCTTTAAGACCATCAAGTCCAACCTACAGCCCTACACCACCCTAACACTAAACCATCTCCTGGAGTGCCACATCCAGCTGTTTTTAAAACACGTCCAGGGATGGTGACTCCATTTTTGGAAGATGTTTTCTGCACAGCCCAGTGCTGTTTCAAAATTAACACAAAGAACTGAAAACTAAACCATGTGAGAAAAGAACTCAGTTCTACAGCACAAACTCCATATGGGTCATTGAGAAACAAAGACAACAACGCTACTTGGCAAAGCCGTATGGAAAATCAGCACGAACACGTTTAAGCCAAACTGGGGGTCATGGGAGACACACACAAGCTTTGTGCTCACTTGAGGTGGCTGATGGAATGTCCTCCAGACTTTTGGAAGGCATTTTCCTATCTGCACTCCTTTTCAAAGCCATCAAAACAGGGTTTAATTCTTCTTCTGAACCTGTTACGAGACAAAACACATGAACACTGCACACACACACACGCCACTTCAAGCGAGTCACTAGAAGAACCCCCAGGGATTTCTCATGAGAATCCACTTTGACCATTAGCAAACACAGTTAATATTCAATGAAAACACAAAAGAGACCCAAAAGAAACGTCTAATTTTAAATGTCCTTCTGCACTCTCTAAATTCTCTGAGCCATCAGTAGGGAGAAGCAGGTTGGTTGCTTTGTCTTTGTCTAAGAACAATAAAAGATAAACTCAGACTTTAGCCATCTTGTAACTT
Source organism: Trogon surrucura (assembly GCA_020746105.1). Classification (NCBI taxonomy): domain Eukaryota; kingdom Metazoa; phylum Chordata; class Aves; order Trogoniformes; family Trogonidae; genus Trogon; species Trogon surrucura. The sequence goes on along the minus strand of CM036617.1, from coordinate 7,117,714 downwards.
GTTGTACATCTGTAACTTTTTGTCTTGTTACGAGTCAACACCAATAAAAAATTAAACAGCTTAGGTTTCTTTCCCCTTCTGTTGAACTCTGTCCATTGTATTTGATATGTTTCCCCCCCGCCCCAGTGAAAGTAATTTTGTTTCAATATTTGATTAACAACCACAAAAGTAAACCAAACCAAAACCCCCCCAAAAAATAGCTGTGGAGATATTTGCATCCTGAAATTATGCAGTTGTTTCTGAGTGTAGAATCAAGCCAGATCAAGCTCCTTTAGAATCCTTTAAGATCCTCTCTCTTCCCTACCTTACTTTCCTCCCCATCAGGCAATCAACCAGGCCTTACAGTGTCGCTGTCTGTTATTACGAGTAAAAATAAATTTGGTTTAATTTTTTCCACATTTGTTTTGAGTTTTCACCCACTGCCATTGGAATCTCCCTTTCAAAATAGGCTCAAGAGTAAATTGACAGGCCCTGGAAACTTTACATGGAGAATCTGAGATCTGTGAAGAAGACATTCCCAGTCTTTCAGGAACAGATTAAAAAGGTTAAATTATCTCCTCTACCTTAAGTCTTCTACAACCATCACAACCTATACATTGATTAGAGCTGCCATTCAACCAGTTAATAAGAATTGCAGTAAAGAGATCATTTCCACGGCCACTCTCTAGTGCAACCCGCAGCAACGCTACGTGCAATAGCACAGAGCCCTGGTTTTGTTTCTGCACCCAGCCATTCCACTGCTACGTGGTTGCCTTTGAAGACTACCTGGTCAAACTAAAGAACAAACTCAGTCAGCCACTGATAGTTTTGGTTTTTTTTCCTCTTTTAATCTAGGATATTTTAAAGAAATACCAGATTTTTGAGTGTTAGAATGTGATTAATTTGAAGGAGATGTCACGTGGGAGGAAGAAAAGGGTGAATCACGAAGACTGATGCGATTGATTTGAGAGGCACAGCTAAATGTAGTACGTGTTCTTCAAACACTTTCCAACTAAAGGACTTGTTTAGTCTTCCCATCCTTCCCAACCAATTATCCAAAGCATTCAGTTAAGAAATAAGTATCACACAGGCTTTTGGTTAACATATTTCAAGTTGGCTACCAAAAATATTGTAGCCATGTTTAACAACCCAGCACTGTGAATTTTAGAAATCAAACGGCTCACGAGCTGAATGTCTGCTTCCAGAGCGGGACTCAGAGTTCTTATCTGAAAACTTGGATCCCACATTTGAGTTGGCCCCTTCCTCTTGATCATTATCCTCATGCTGAGACATTAAGCAGAGTTGAGCTCCTCCTGGCTGGGAGGAGTTGCTCTCATCCTTAAGTGGTGTGCTTGTTCTTCTGAATTTCAACGGCGCTTTAAATTCTGAATTATTTTCAGAGGCATCCAAGGGTGTGCTTTCGTCTCTTCTGCCTTCTTCATTCATGAACGGCTTGATCGCAATCATGTTGGTCTCTCCTTCCAAAGGAGGAAGATCAGTTGGAGACATGTTTCTCTCTTCTATTTGATTATTAGCTCCATTTCTTTTAGAAGCAACAGAAGCTTCAATTTCATTTACTGAAGCTTTGATATTTTGTTCTGGAGCTTCCCCTTTGACAGCTATTTCTCTCTGTGTAAGATAGCTACTTAAAGCATTATATGGCTGTGACATTGCCATGAACAGAGTCTCTTTTTGTGGTGGAAACATATGATTTCCAAACTTCTCATTGCTGTGTAACTCTTTGGGTATTGGAGATGAAGCTCCAGATGCTTCTTGAAGAAGCTGTTCTAAAGAGCTACTGAATTCACAGAATTTTGCAGTATTTGAAACAGAAGTTTTTTCTATTGTTTCTTGTATTTCTTGAAGAGGACCACTTTCTCGATGTGGAGAAAACATACTTTGACTAGCCTGTATTCTACCTGGCATTTTCTTATCCACACTTTGCAGTGCAGAAGCCAGTGTTTCAGAAACCTCTTTTGGTAGCTTCTGCAAATTAATGTCAAATAATTCATATTCAGCCTTGGACAGCCCAGATCTTTCTACAGTCTCACCGATTTCCTGTGGCAACTCTCCATCATGTTCATAGCTCCTGCTTTTAGCTTCCATCCCAGCAGTTCCCTGTATTATGTTGTCAGCACATTTTGGTTTAGAAGGTGGCAGTTCAGAGGCCTCCTCCAGCAGCTTCTCTAAAGTAGAGCTCAAGCCACCAACCTTGGATGGAGCAACAGACTTTTCTATCGTCTCGCTGACTTCCTGTGGCAACTCTCCATCATTCTCACAGGTGCTGTTTTTAGCTTCCACCTCAGCAGTTCCCTGTATTATGCTATTGGCATGTTTTGGTTTCTGAGGTGGCTTTTCAGACGCCTCCTCCAGCAGCTTCTCTACAGCAGAGCTCAAGCCACTGTTCCTGGATGGGGCAACAGACTTTTCTATGGTCTCACTGATTTCTTGTGGCAACTCTCCATCATTCTCACAGGTGCTGCTTTTAGCTTCCACCTCAGCAGTTCTCTGTACTACACTGTCAGCATGCTTTGGTTTAGGAGGTGGCTTTTCAGAGGCCTCCTCCATCAGCTTCTCTAAAGCAGAACTCAAGCCACTGATCCTTAATGGGGCAAGAGACTTTTCTATGGTCTCACTGATTTCCTGTGGCAATTCTCCATCTCGCCCATAGATCCTGTTTCCAGCTTCCACCTCAGCAGTTCTCTGCACTACACTAGTGGCACATTTTGGTTTAGAAGGTGGTAGTTCAGAAGTCTCTTCCAGCAGCTTCTCTAAAGTAGAGCTCAAGCCACCAACCTTGGATGGAGCAACAGACTTTTCTATCGTCTCGCTGACTTCCTGTGGCAACTCTCCATCATTCTCACAGGTGCTGTTTTTAGCTTCCACCTCAGCAGTTCCCTGTATTATGCTATTGGCATGTTTTGGTTTCTGAGGTGGCTTTTCAGACGCCTCCTCCAGCAGCTTCTCTACAGCAGAGCTCAAGCCACTGTTCCTGGATGGGGCAACAGACTTTTCTATGGTCTCACCAATTTCCTGCAGCAACTGTCCATCATGCTGATAGATCCTGCTTTTAGCTTCCACCTCAGCAGTTCTCTGTACTACACTGTCAGCATGCTTTGGTTTAGGAGGTGGCTTTTCAGAGGTCTCTTCCAGCAGCTTCTCTAACCCAGAGCTCAAGCCACTGACCTTGGATGGGGCAACAGACTTTTCTACAGACTCACCGATTTCCTGCAGCAACTCTCCATCATGCTGATAGGTCCTGCTTTTAACTTCCACCTCAGCACTTCTCCGTACTCCGTTAACAGCGTACCCTGGTTTAGGAGGTGATGGTTCGGAGGCCTCCATCAGCTTCTCTAAAGGACAACTCAAGCCACTGACCTTGGATGGGGCAACAGACTTTTCTGTGGTCTCACTGATCTCTTCAGGCTGACCAGTATCTTCGTGGCGTGTTGATTTGACACTACAGTTAATTTGTGATATACCATTCGTGTCACTGGATGTCTTCATTCCCTCTCTTCTACATTCAGAAGATTGAGCTGCAGAGGTTTCTCTGAGCAGGTTCTGCAAACCAGCTTGAGGTCGCTGTGAACCCTCAAGACTATCACCCTTGTCTGCTGCCTGATGTCGTAGATAGAAAGGTTCAAATTCCCTGAAGAGTTTCCTGAGGCCTTTGGTTTCACGCTCATCTGTTGATGGCACAGTCATTTTTCCTGTGCTTCTGCCTATTTCTTCTTTCTGATCAGCAAGAGAAATGTCACAGCTTTGTTTAACTGTGCTTTCTGAGTGAGAAGTTGTCTCTTTCGAAATGTTTTCTTTTAGGTTCCAGCTAGTTGATGTCTCGGAGGCTTCCTTTTCTAACTTCTTCAGGCCTAATTTGAACACATCAAGCTCAGGTTTAGGTAGAACAACCTTATCTACAGTCTCTGTAACCTCCTCTTTAGGGAGACAGACACTCAACGGAACAGCCTCATTCTTCAATTTTTCTCCAGGTGAACACAGCTGATCATCTACTGCTTTCTCCTTTAAAGCACTTTTATCACCAGGTGATTGGAGCAACTGCAAGGAAACACGATGTTCTTTTGGTGAAACTGTACTTTTTTCTATACATTCTTTAACTTCTTGCTCTGGGAGACCCATCTGGGGTTTTGAGATAGCTGGCCTGCTGTCCAACTGGGCAGAGTCTGTATTTTTCACATGTTTCACACTCAGACCTTTCATGGCAGGTGATCCTAGAGGCAGTTCACATACCAAAGGATCTAGTTTCTGTGGTTTTTCTCTCTCCGGTGTTTGGGTTTGCTTTTGGTTTTGCTTGCTCACATTATCTCTGCCTTTTTTATCTTCCTTTGATTTTCCTTCATCGGTTACTGAACTAGTGTTACTCGGCAAAGGAGCATCTCCCCTAACAATGCTACTCTGCATTTTAACTCCAGAATCCCAGAAGTTTCTCAAACTCTGGAACTGTGAAGGATCTGCGATTTGATTCTTGAACTTTTCATTCATTTTTTCTTTTAAAGAGAGAATCTGAAAACTGGGTTTCTTTTGGGAACAAGCACCAGCTTTTCCTTTAAGCGCTTCTTTCTCATTTTTGTCTTTGCTTTCTGGGGAAGCTGAAGTGGCATCAACACTAGGCTCCATGTTATTACCGGCTTTTGGCAATTCTGTATATTCATGAACTTCATCAGGTGAAAATGTTCTTCCTATTCTTTCAACTGCATGGCCTGGCCCAAACACAGCAGAGTTTGGGTGTTCATTTCTTGAAGCCTGGCTTGCACAACTTTGTTCAACACTTCTTGACACATTCTTGCTTTGATCATCCAACCGATTAGGTATTGGGTTCATTTTGTCATTTTCTCCAAGACCTCTCAATACATCACCTGATGCTTTAGCATTGATACTCACTTCTTTCTCTCCATGACCAGGGATAATTTTATCCCTTTCCCAGAATGCTCTGATCTCTTTCATTCTTCTTTTTTCTCGTACTGCCTTCTCCGATTGATATTTCTGACTCGGTAGCTTGTGTTCTTGCTGTTCCAGGAAATTTGATTTTTGATTTTGTTGCTCGATTTCTTGACCACGTTCTCTCTCTTCAACTCTCATACAGTCAGATTCAGATAGTGATTTGTCATTTTGCTCCTCATTCTCATCCCCTTTCTTAGGTTTCATCTTCTCTTTCATCAGCTGTGTATCTTCTGAAATAAATGATATAGGTGAAATACTATTCTGTTTAATCTTTCCAAATGATAACTGTTCTGTAACTTTTGTTTTTCCATCCATGCTAGGCCCACTGTGTTCTGTAGGAAAAACTGCTGTTCTGGATGAGAAATCCACTTCCTCTTTGGGTTCCCTGCCTTGGCATCTGGCTGACACATGTTTCCTATCTTCTGTATCAGGACTTCTTGTAAACCAATCTAAAACTTTTGATACAGATTCATCGTCCACTTTCACGAGTTCATCAGTGTGTTTGTCAGGCTTGAAAGGGGTTTTAGCATCTCGCTCCTCAACAAGATCAGGCTTACCTTGTTGAAGACTTGTAGAATTCATGTTTGACGTCACATGTGCTTCTTTCTCAGCAGAAAGCTGATGTTCATCTACAACGTAAACAGAGTTAGGAATCAGACATGTGACTCTACAAAATGTTTGACCTCTCTTACAAAAAAATCTGACAGGTGTTCTCAGCGGTTAGCAGAGAAAACAGTTCCCTGTCCTTGCAGTCTTGCAAAGAACCATACTGCAGGTAATAGAGTGAAAAATAAAGTCCTGCACTGAGATATCCTACTGGAAGATTAATCATATTGATTTTGAGGGTGCGAGCAGTTAAGGTTGGTTGAGATGGCTCTATTGAAGAGGTGGCCAGGTGGGAGAGGACAAACCAGAAAATTTGTGTTTTGTCCCATGAGCAAATTCCCAAGTCAAAACTGGATTACTACCAAGGAGAGATGAGAGCAGTACACCAAAAATTATTCAGTCCCCGTGCAGACAGGTCTACCAGGCCACATGACAAGCATTTTATCCAAATGCCATTGCTTCACCTTCATCACCCACAGGGAGGTGCCTATCCAGGCTCTGATCTGATTGTTAACTCTTAAGAATACCAACAGAATATAATCTAAAACATACCGAGTACATTAGAGCATGAAAATACAAAAAGGCCATTTAATTCTGCAGTGTAGCACATTTCTACTCTTTCTGTTTCCTAGTTGTTAATGTTTAGACACAAGTGATTAAAACAGCAATGAACACATGTTATATGCTATTGCATTCTGTTCTTCACTCCTACTAGTCTCTTACCCGTAAAGTTTTTCTGTGATTTTGATCCATGGCTCAAGATCTGGTTGGGTTTATTTTCACGTGTGTCATCAACGCTCAGTTCCTTATTGCTGTCTAGCAGGATGTTACTGGAGGTCTTCTGTGGAGTTGCAATTTTCTTAGGAGTAACTGTCTTTGTCTGCAAGTTTTCATTATCCAGGAAGACTGATCTATTAGTGTCAGAGGGGCTGGATGCCGATGTGTCCTCCTGTAAGCCATCTACTGGTTTTATTTGTAAAGCTGACGAATTGGTTGCAAAAGGCCTTACACCAGGAATTTGCTTATTCCCAAATGAATCTGATCCAACAGCATCACTTCCACTACTCTTTACTTCATCAGATTCCAACAAATCAAACTCCCCTCTTTCTCTGCCATGGTGCAGTTTTGGGCTTTGCAGGGATTCTCCTTTACCTGAGCTAGACGAGAACCTCACTTGTTTTAGTTTTTCCAGTGAAACTTGTGTGGAGTCTTCTGATTCTCCCATTAGAGAGTCCTTCTCAGCTTTGCCTTCAAAAATAGTTGCAGCAGGAAGACCGTTCTTTTTCTGGACATCTAACATCTGACCAACACGAACTTCTGAGTCGGTGGAACTGGAACTTGAACTGCGCTTCAGAATGCCCCTGGGCGGCGTACCGATGCCGTTCATCCTCTCGGTCCATTTGGCTGGTTTTGGAACAAAGTCTTCTCTTTGTGACACAGAATCTGTTGCTTTGTGAATTAATTTTCGAGCTTTTGGGACAGGACGCTTAACTAGTCCCTTCTGTGATTCATCAGTAGGTTCTACAGAAAGCTTCTTATGTTTCTCCGTTTCATCATTTGGCAAGTTTGGTTTAGGTTGGGTCTCTTCCGAGAGTGACAAAATTTCTGTAAGATATATATAGAGAAGAAATCATGAGTTTACATGATTTTCATCTACATAAACAGATATGACAGTGCAGATCTGGAATGCAGTGCTTAGATTGGTTTATCAAACACGTGGTGAGACACTGGACCAGGTTGCCCAGAAAAGTTGTAGATGCCTCATCCCTGGCAGTGTTCAAGGCCAGGTTGGATGAGGCTTTGAGCAACCTGGTCTCGTGGGGGGTGTGGCAGGGGGGTTGGAACTAAATGATCTTTACGGTCCCTTCCAACTCAAGTCACTCTATAATTCTATGATTCTACAATCTGCAGTAAAACACAGGTGGAAATTCAACAGAGGTGTCAAATTTCATTTTTGTGTAACAGGAAGATATAGCAGATGAAAATCCTGCTGTTACTTCTTGTTCTAGAAATATAAGCTATCTGATGATTCTGATGAGAGCACACCAAATTTTTGATCAACACTCTTCCTGCAAGGGACAAAGTTTGCAGGAAAGGGCAGCTTTTGAACACACACAGGCCTCTGCAGGTTCAGAGCATAAACAGCAACCTACAGAAGCAGAAACAGGGTATTTCCATGTTCATACAGAACAAGGTAAAATGCAGAAATTATCTCTGGGTAGGGAGATGATTTTTTTTTTTTTCATTATTCCTGATGTGCAAGTTTTCCTTCTTCCTGTTAGGAAGCTTCACAACAGACACAGGAAAGTAATTTCCACATACAAGCCTGTAAATTACAAGTTACTATATCATGATATATCACCACTCATCTGCTTGCAGAAAACACTGTGGGAAAGGGAGATTTCAAAAATGAACTAGACTGAGAAAACACAGGAAAAAAAATAGATCAAAGAGTTAGGCTTCTGCTGAGCCAATAGCAGCAATGACTGGAAGGTCATAGAGACACAAATTCAAGGAAATTTCTCTGTTTTCTTAACAGCAGCTCAGGAAAAACAGCCCTCTCAGATGGAGTGCTTAATATTGACTAGAACTGTGAGTAAGAGAATGGAAGCAAATGCCATTTACTCACATAAACTGCCATTTCCTGAGTATATTCATGTTTTAAGTGGCGTTTGAAATGCCCTGATTTTAACTACTTGGGGTTATCGACAAGTTTTGATATCTTACAAAACACAGCAGTGAAAGTAAGAATAATTTCCATAGAAACCACCAAGAAATTCACAGTCATATGCTAAATAATTGGATTTACCCTTCTTTGATAGTGGAGGTAGAGTAGCTGGTCTGTTTTCCCATTCCCCGGTGTTCAAGTTATCAACTGATGAAGCAGAATTAAATGGATTTCTCCTTTGCTACAAAAGGAACATCATAATTGTAATCAAATTGTTACGTGAGTAGTCTTGAAAAATAAATGACAGGGCAGTGATTTCCTCTGCCTCAGAAGTCTGAAAGCACTCCTGTTAAACCAAATATGTGACAACCCCCCCCAAACAATACGAACAAGGGCACTGTCAGAAGCTGTGGCGATAGCCTCATCTTGTTCCTTTCAAAGTCGCCAACAGCAGAGATAAGCCACCACTTGAAGACACTTGAAAATCCCAAGTTGTTGCAAGTTCAAGAATTTTATCTCCGATTCTGTGACTTAAGAGATACTGGAACACAGCTGGAGAGCTCTTTCAGTGGTTGAAGAGGCTGGAAATAAATGTCAAGCACAGACAGGCAGGTTCTAGCTGTAACAGCACTTCAGCACTGAACTTGTAGTGGTTTCCATTACCACCTTGCAAACCAAACGAATAATAATTCCTTCCAACTCGCTTCTGTCCTCCAATCTTTAATTATCTTTACCGCTGAAGAAAAGAAATGCACAGAATATTAAAAAAATGTTTTCTGTTGTATTAAATACCAGTCATACCTTTACTGGCGAGACTGCTGCCTTCATAGGTCTTTCCTCTGGTTTGTCTAGCAGAGAGGTTATTGGTTTAGAACTGCAAAGCAAAAGCACATGACTTCAGCAAACAGGACACTAAGTCTTTTTGGAAAAGCAAAACAAAGATTCATGTACATATACTCAAATATAACGTCTTGGCACCTAAAGGTTTCTATTTAAGCCTCTTCTCATCAGATTTAGAAGGAAATCTTCTCTTTTCCATAGGAAAGGGATATTCTCAATGCTTTGTTTCCTTGCAAAAATTTATTTGCTTGTTAAAGAGTTCAATACAGCTTCTACTTGGCATGACAGAAACCGTATTTCTGGTATCTTTTAGATTTCTGAGCAAGCTTCACGTAAATATAGCCACTCTCCAAACAATATTTGTGTTGCCATCTCCAACCTTGTCCTCTATTTATTCTTCTAGGACTGAAATTAAAGTACAATGGAGCGCCAAAATCTGATAAAAATAGTTTTGCAGAGTCTTCAAGTCAGAAAAATCAGAGGAACCCCATCAGCACTATAGCAAAGACGTGACATTTCACAGACAATACATGAGCTCAGAGGTACAGCTTATAAACTATCCTTTCAATCAGTTTTTTTTTTTTTAAAAATAAATCTGTGATTTGATAGCTGTTTTGGTTTGGCCTGGCCAGATTTCAGCGGTGGGGGGGGAGCTGCAGGGTGGCTTCTGTAAGAAGCTGCTAGAAGCTCCCCAAGATTGATAGAGCCAATGCCAGCCGGCTCCAAAGAGGGACCCACTGCTGGCCAAGGCTGAGCCTATCAGTAAGGTGATAGCAGAGGAACGCCTCTGTGAAAAACATATTTAAGAACGGGAAAAAGAACTGCGCCATAACAGCTGGCACAGAGATGGAGGAGTGAGAATCTGTGCAGACACCAAGGTCAGTGAAGAAGAAGGAGGGGGGAGGATGAGCTCCAGGCGCAGGAGCAGGAGTCCCCCGGGTCCGTGGTGAAGACCATGGTGAAGCGGGTTGTCCCCCTGCAGCCCATGGGCGAGGTGCAGATGTCCACCGTGAGGATCACTGCGTAGATGTCCACCGAGGACTCCACGCTGTGTGGGTGGATGCCTGAAAGGGGACTGTAGCCCGTGGGAAGCCCGCATCAGAGCAAGTCGCTGCCAGAACCTGTAGCCCGTGGAAGAGAGGAATGCCCACGCTGGAGCAGGTTGGCTGGTGGGACTTTTGGGACGCTGCGGGTGGCCCATGCTGGAGCAGTTTCCCCCGAAGGACCGCGCCTCAGACTCACGAGGGGTGGGCTGCCCCTCGTGAGGTGTCTCACGTTGGGCAGTTTGTGATGAATTGCCCTTCGTGGGACGACTCACGCGGAGAAGAGAGCGTGAAGCTTGTCTCCCGTGAGAGGGACCCCACAGTGGCCCTGGGGAAGAGTGAAGAGTCCTCCCCCGGAGTGAAGAAGCGGTGGAACCAACGTCGGATGAACTGACCATTACCCCCATTCCCTGTCCCCCTGCGCCGCTCGGGGGGAGGAGGTGGAGAAACCGGGATTGATGTTAAGCCCGGGAAGAAGGGAGGGATGGGGGGAAGGTGTTCTGTTTAAGATTTGTTTGCTCTTTCTTAACTTCTCACTACTCCTCTCTGATTAGTTCTTTTAATAAATGTACCTAATTTCCCCAAAACTGAGTCTGTTTTGCCCAGGACGGTAAATGAGGGTGATCTCCCTGTCCTTATCTCAAAACCCTGAACCCTTGGAAATATTTTCTCCCCCTGTTCAGCAGTGAAGGGGGGAGTGAGTGAGCGGCTGTGTGGGTACCTGGCGGCCGGCCAGGGTCAACCCACCACAATAGCACAAGTGAAGTTATTACTTTTGATTCTGACGAAGTATAGCCCAGGTAAGGAGAAATCAAAGCAGCTAGTCATCTATTTGTAGAATGATGAAAGGTGGGTCTGTTTGTTTCCCCAAAAATCAGATTTTAATAATTGAAGTTTATCTAAATGTCTCAGATATGAAAAAGCATTTGTTTTTCTGAAGACGGAAGCTACACAAAGAAGATGTTTAAATCCACATCTAACAACCACCTTCAGACCTTACCTTTATCTAGAAAAACCAGGCATTAACCAACTTACATGCTTAACGATTTCAAGGAATGGCGGAAACTGTACAAGGCAGGAAAAATTAATATTCGCTAGATAGGAAATATGACTTCAGGCTAGGAAGGAAAGCAACTCCTACAGTTTTTCCAATATAGACGTACAAGGAGATTCCAATTACAGAATCACAAAGTTGTTGAGGCTGGAAAAGCCCTCTGAGATCATCAAGTCCAGCCCATGACCCAACACCCCCACATGGGCCAGACCACGGCACCAAGTGCCACATCCAGCCTCTCCTTAAACACCTCCAGGGACGGTGACTCCAGCCCTTCCCTGGGCAGAGCATCCCAGTGCCTGAGCACCCTCTCGGTGAGGAAGGGCTGCCTGAGATCCAACCTGAACCTCTCCGGATACAGTTTCAGGCCGTGCCCTCTCATCCTGTCCCAGGTCCCTCTCTGTGGGGCCGCTCTCCAGCCACTCCTCTCCCAGCCTGTAGCGCTGCAGGGGGTGACTGTGGCCAAAGTGTAGGACCCTGCACTTGGGTCAATTATCTTTAGTATGGATGAAAAGACTTTGAAATATGCATTAATAAGCAGCATAATTATTATATTAATAAGAGCCACAAGACAAAGCTTTTGGGGGCAGATGTGGTATCTCAGGACAAGCAAACAGCTTCCAGCTCTCACCGAGTTCCAGTTTCAAACAGGAGCTGCCTCTCACCCAGACAAAGATCTCTCCAGACAACTGGCAGCAGTGTTCTCTGCTGAGGAGGGAACAACTTTCCCACCTTCTTCAGGGTGCAGCACGGTTAACCTCAACATTTTGGAAAAAAAGTCTAGCAGAAGGGCTGTCAGCCTCTGGGCTGCTAAGTAGGTCCAAGAAATTACATCACTCCCATTTTAGAAATGGCATCATGGAGAAGATGAGCAGTCTGAACACAAGAATAGGGGAAAAAATAAAAAAAAATGAAGTAAAAAGCAGCTGAACTCTGAGCTATAAACTTCTCTCTCTTCCTCATTCTTTTGGTTCAAGACTACCTTTAAGAAATATACCACAATGTCTAAGGATACAAAATTAAGGTGGGTGCTGATCCCACAAAGGAAACCAATCTCAAGGGTGAAAAAATTAACTATTCTTATATTTCAACACTACCTGCAGTAGCCTTTTAAATTCACACACCAGGTATACCAGATTATTCTTTTCCTTTGTGTTCTTTTCTGATCCTTACTAAGAAAAAAAATGTGCAGTTCTCAAAGAGGTCAATATCGCAACTTTTAATCTTTTAATTTCTTTACAAAAAATATCATTCCACACTACAGTTTTAATCTTAGCTCTAATACTTTTTTTAAAGTCTGAAAATGCATATACTTGAAGAAACTTTGTTCTGCTGAACTGGAGTTTGCATTCTTGCTTTTATAAACATCTGAGTTAGTGGTTTTGATTTACGAGCATCTGTGTGCTCCTGCACTTTGTGTCTCCTCTACACCACCAGCCACCCAAGAGGACAAACATGATTTTTTACATTCTCTCCTCTCAATATCCAAGTTGTAAATGCTTCAACGCTTCCCTCATTTTAAACAAGGAAAATACTGTTATGTACCCTGGGCTGCAAGAAACCAAGAAGACATTCTTTGGTCTGCAGTTTTTACAGGTGAGGAGGTAACTCTCAAGTCTCGTTGCACACACACGCACAATCCCACAATATTTTTATGCAATGCTACTTCAGACTTACCAGAAAATAATTAAAGAGCTGCTCATTTGGCATTGCATACTGAAAACCCTGCTCTAAAGAAAACAAAGTGGAGGTGGGGCAGGAAACCTGCAACAAAACACACCCAAAATCCTACAACAAAATTCACAACTGATCCACAAGAGTGTATGAAGCCAAATTGATAAATGCATCCAGATAAAAAAAAAATTCCTGCTCTGCAATTGAGTGAAACAAAGTGCCAGGAACCACAATGCAGGCCCAAACACCGGCCAGACTGGGCAGCACCAGGCAGGAGCCAAGAAGCGACACAGCGAAGGCAGGAGCAAAGCAGGAGAACAGGGTTATAGATTTGCAGGCATAGTCAATACAGTCTATTCAGAAATGTCTACCCATTCAAAAAGGAAAAAAAAAAAATACCCTTATCTTGAAAGGCCGAGAATCTGGTGTGAGTTAAGGTGGCGCAACTTGAACATATTCCATAAAAATGTCCTTATCTAGATATTCCAGCAGCTCTATTATTCCAGAAGAGTTATATGGATTTGAAGAAATTTGTGCAAATTTCTCTTTGCAAGTGTGGGACCTAAAAGTTCAACGTAGGGTAAAAATACTTCCTAACCTAGGGAAGAAAACAACCTACTAATCTTCATTTTAAAGATAAAATCCCTTAACATTGCCCTTTTTTGGAGATTCAGCATATAGACAGATGGTATCACTGCACAGAGGCAATATTGACAGTCTGAGTCACGCTATGAAAACCCGTTCTGGGCAAGGTTACACCTTCAAAGACACTTTCCACACCCGGCCAGTAAAGGCTGTGGTATGCAAGAAAAGTACCACGGTGATATAACACCCAAGAAAAATACCAAAGCCAGCATTCATGGCTTCATTACTAAATCTAGGTATTTAGGGTGTGGGGATGAAGATCACTATGCTAATTTCAAGAATAGAGTTGAGGGCTGATTTCTGTTCCACCTCACAGAGCAGCACTCTGACTCAACGGCGGCTGAACTGGCCCCAGGGCTGGATTTGACCCTGAAAGGTTTCAAAACAGATCTACCAGACCCGAACCTTCCTCACATTCAGGAAGAATTGTGTTGGGGTAAGAACGGAATCCAGGGGAAAAAAAAAAAAAAGTCTGGGAAATTTGTCATCACATGCCACCTGGTCTCCATCCTCAGGTTTGCAGTTGTTCAGCTTATGCAGACTCCAGGCCAGTGCTGGCCTTAAGCTCATTCTTAGAGGAAGAAGGGGGAGAATAAAAAACACACAAAAACCCCAAACACTAAACCCCACAACTCCCACAAACCTACCCTTAAAGCAGTACTTTAAAATTTCGTAAAAGTCCCAACACTTGAACCACATGTCGCATTTGGACACTAGAAGCTGTGAGCTCACTTTATGGAACCCCAGGCTCCTTAATGATTCATGCTCCGTTTTCTCTTCCTTCTAGTCACGTTGAGGGGAACAATCAATTAATTCCTTGTGGCTCTGCTATCCAAACAGTCAAATTAAATGCTTGTAGTGGCTAGGCTTTCCCTTCTCACCTCAGATGGTATTTTGTTTTCCCTCAACTCCTGATCAGCTGCTGCCATTAGAGACAGGCCCACAGCCACGGTTTCTTTCAAAGTCCAGTATCAAGTGAGCAGAAAGGAGGAATATTTTAAAAGCATACGACACCTCCTGCGATTTCCTGCATGCAATGTTGTGTAGATTAATCTCAGTTATCATGAAATTAGCCCATACTGAAACCAGAAGTGATGAATCGCACATACTCATGTTCACTTGTTTCAGATTTTGACATTTTAGAAGCAAACAATCAGGTATTTTGCAAAGTAAGTGCAAGTAAGCAGCCAGCCCATGTGTTAAGATCCTCTTCCAACTGTCTCATAAATCCTGGAGTGTGTAAGTTTGCTCTAGAGAGAAGATCTGGAGTTATTGATGAGAGTATGAGCACACATGAACAAGGTACACAGGCTGATTAATTTCTGGTACAATTTGGAACAAAGAGCAAGGGAGGGTCTCGGACAATAATTATCAAGCTCTGCACGGCTGTGATCTGAAATAAGTCATCAAATCGCCTCAAGACCACTGCCAGTTTGATCATATTCCAAACAACTGTCTACCTGTTACATATTTTTGAAGAGGTTGTGCTGGTAGTTTATGAAATGTATGACTCTGTCAAACCATACACATTTTGTAGAGTTGCAATGATAATATCATAAAGGTGTATTTTCAAAGTATCATCTTTTCCCAATGTGCAAGATGCAAAATAATGCAGAAGATAAAGTGCAGCATGTCTTGTGCTGTCTATGCAAAAGAACTCCGAGACAATGTCCTGAAGGCAAAAGTCTCCTATTAAAAAAGAAAAAACAACAACACAAAAAACCCCACTATATTTGGTAACAACTAACTGTCAGCATCAGCCAACTTGAGCTGGGGGGGAGCCAAGCTCTTGCCTGTGGTAAGCAACCTTTACCATCCTTACTGCACAATTTCATTTTTTTTTGCAAAGTCTATAGCAAAGCAGCTTATTTGACTTTTATGAGCACAATTTCAGATGTGGGTAGGACAAATACTCCTTTGAGGTCACTGATAACGATGCATAAAGGATAAAAAAAATAAAAAAACAAAAATCAAACAAACAAGCAACGCAAGCCAGAGCTAAGACTCACACCAACCTTTGGTGCCATTCATGGTGAACACGTGTGCCCAGTTTGCAGATCGCAAAAGTGAAAGAATCAGCTGCCACTACACTGTGCAAGCAGATAGTAGGAGACAAGCCTTGCTGTAAAGAAAAAACAGATGATGTACAGAGAAGGACTTGGAAGACAGACAAGAAAGTGAAAGGCTACAGAGCTGATCAACGGTAGAACCAGAAGTAAAACAGGCATCCTAAGGAGCAAGCCTGGCTCCTACCTCTCTCTGTTCACTGAAAGCACAAACAGTCACAATCTGTGCACCCTGGTTCTTGTTTCCTCCGTGGTGTTGAGGAATCTGGCCATTTAAAGGCATTTCATTCACACCTGCTGTTTACCCTAGCTCTCCTCTCCAAATGTCGGCTTCTGAAAGCTTCTCACACAGTCAATTAATTATTCCACGTAGGTATTTTAAAAAGATGACCTGTACATCTCTCAGAAATGAACTCAGGACATTTCACAGCACAATTGAGCTCTCTGGGATGTTCACAGACTGGGGACAGAGTGATTTAATACAAAATGCTCTGCAGTTCAAAAGTTATTTATCATCCAGTTTTCTGCAACTACTATAGCTGTTGAGGTTTACCCAAGCTGACAGTCCCACCTTACTCTGAATGGAAGCCTCTCCCTTCCAGAAAGCCATTTATTTTCCACAAGTATCCAAAGACTCTGGCTCTTCCCACCTGAAATATGGTTGCTCTCCTTAAAAAGTCTCAGAGGTCTTAAATTGTGCACCCCAGAAATCTGGAAAATCCCAAAGAGCAATTTCTCAGTCTCTGACTCTTCGTACACTCCAAGCTTAAAACTCAGTAATCTGGCCTCATTAAGGGACTGCACGAAGAGACGCAGAGGTTACTGGTCCCCTATTTCTAACTGCAGAGGACTGGTCACAGCCAGCCACTCTAGCCAGAAAATCCCAGTCCCACTTCTGGGAGCCAGATTAAAACGTGACATGAGAACACGCGTGGGACCATCCTCTACACCACTGACAGCTTTGTCGTTGGCCAAAGATTGTTCCGCACCTGAGTGCGGAACAGTTACCAGCACGTGACTGTGATTTGTCAACCTTTCACATGCACAGATTCCTTGGGAGATTCTGAGGAAGCATTTAATGACCTTCGAAACCAGAAGCAAGTGCAATGTTTCAGAGTGCACTCACAAGTTTCACCAGTCCTGATATACACACACCAAGTGTGATCAAACAGACAGCTTACCTTGAACTAGATTTCAGTTGCTCTTCTTGATGTTCCACAACGTCATGGAGTTCTGGTGGCACAAAGACTTCTCTATTAACATTGCTCACCCAGGTGTTCTTTGCTCTGTTTGATCTGTTCTGACTCATTTCAGCTAAAACGTGAAACAAGAATATTGTTGTCTCCCATATGTTGACACAAGATTTCTTAAGAAGCAAATGCAAGTATTTGTATTCAGTCCTACAGCTTTTTCAACAATCCGCTACGCTTGAATTACGTACACAAGTTGGTCCGGTGCCTTCTGAAGAGTAACTTTTTTAATGCTACTAGAAATGTCACAGACTGCTCTGAATATGTCACTCTACTACTCCAGGTACATCTGCTTTAGACTTTAAAGCAATCCTAAATATGGAGAAGTTGGGTTTTTTTTTTTACAACAGCCCTGCTTACATTATTTCTTCTACTGATTTTTGTACTTCTCCAACAGTTTAGAAATGAAGAATTTCTTAGTGTGCAAGATTTTCATTCTCACTTTTGGCTATCCATAACTGCCAAGAAAAGTATCTTGACATCTAATGAGTTGTCAAAACCAAGCAATTGCACATAGTTCTAAATGTACCAGCATGTCCCTTTGTTCAAGTAATAAGATTACAGGTAATTAACCTTCCTTTAAGATAATATGGCTTCAAGCACTTTCCTTTAAGCTAGTGTAAAATTTAGCTAGAATTTTACAGATGATTTTCATAACCAAGTCCTAAATAAGCCAAACCCACAACCACACTGCACTAAACACCTGTGAATTTTTGCATTCTCTTCCATTTCAGGCCTTTGCTTGTTAACTTAAAAATCCAAAACTATCACACAGTAACCCCACACTGACTAAACCGCCGTTATCCAAACTCATCTCTGAGAACACAGGAATTGAGAAGGTGTAACATCGCAGGGTTAGACAGAAGACAAGGCTTAGTTATAGTTACAAAACTTAGGGAAAGCACCAAGCTTTGCCCATTCAGAGCACTGAAAGTGCCCTACTTGCTTCACTAGCACACAGTGAAATCTTTTAATAGAACTTAAAAGAATGAAGATTGCAAATTTTGGTACAATCTGGTGAGAATAAGAGTCTTGTCCTAAGACAAAAGGATTTAGTAGAATTAGAGGAGGTTAAGGGGGGCAAGAGGGTTAATTCCTTTAATATAAAAAAAAATAAAATCATTTTCTCTACAAGGAGCTACAAAATAGGCTCCTCAGATTAGAAAGACAGAGGCTGAGAGATTTAAAGTAGAAATCTATAAAATCCTGCATAGTACATGTTTTTGTGAATACAGACTGACTGTTCACTTTCTCTCCCATGGATAATGTTAACGATGATCAGTTCAAAACCAGAAAAGGAAACAGTTGTTTCTTCTGTGGAAAACTTTCATTTTAAAATACCTCGAGACAGAGCACAAGGAATGTTAGAGGTATGGCTTTAAACAACTTCTTGAATGAATTAATGAGGAAAAATATATATATCTCTCCAGAATTATCACCTCTATTTCAGATAAGTCCGAGGTGTAACTGGCTGAAGCCTGGTCCTGGTCTTGAAGCCGACACACGCTGCCAGGTCCCCTCAGAGGCAAGTGCCGGGGAGACAACCTTCGGTCTGGCCAGCAGAGCAGCTCTTACATTTTACTCTTTTGTTTTGTTTCTCTCTGAATGAAACACTGTATTTACTCCTCATGTTAAAACTGAATGCTTTATCTTCCCACGTTGTCATTTTTTTAAAAAAAAGAGCTTCAGAACACAGTATTTATTAAGTGAGCACCAAGCTTGTCAACACTACTCAATTTACACACAATGTACTACTGCCCATCTGTACTACTAAATTAAAGCTTTCAACTTATTTGACACACAATCACAGCTGGCTTTAACAAACTTCTCTAACGGACCATTTGAGGGCATTTACCATGATGTGGTGGACAGTGGGTGCACTTAGAGGTAACACGGACACAGTTCTAGCTGCCAGAGCTCCCAGCACGCGGATTTCAGTAGTTATAACCACGAGCTCTAGTTCACAGTGCCTGCAGTTTCCAACCAACTCAAAGTACTTTTGGTCTCCTTAAAAATCAGTATATAAATTAAGCCTCAGAGGTCTCTAACTGAGCATGGAAAATCTTGGGGATTCATACTAGAGAGCAATTCCCACAATTTCTGATTCTCTGCGTATTTCAGGGTAGCTCACAGGGCCTCGGAAATGGAAATAGAATGCAGTCCAGGAGGGCAGAGGGCGTTTAGTCCTACTACAAACACAAGTCAGTCCCTCTTCTTAGCAGTCACCACGTAGAGTTCTCACAATACAGAGCACTGAGGGAAGAGGAAAGCTTACACTGTAAACTACATGGGAAATTTCTAAAAAGAAATCGCATCGTTTTCTCCTTGTAGAAATGCCAATATTCCTTCTGTATTTGACAGACAACAGTGTCTGAGGTTTGCTGAGTAAGAGCCAGCCTTTCAAAGAAAAAAAACCCAAACACACCAAAAACCAAACCAATCACACAGAAAAAAAAACAAAAATCAAAAAACCAAAACCAAATACTTACCGAGAGTGGCCGGCTTCCGGCGCATGGAAGCTCTAATAATATCTGCTCCGTGTATTTTATCTCTGTGTCTCTTTGATTTTGCTTCATAAAACCACTGCCCACTCATATTCTTTAGCTGAACGTCATCTTTGACTTTTTCTGGTAAGTGCCTTGGGAAGGAAAACAAACAAACAAACAAAACCAACAAAGAATAAGATACACACACAATCTACTTACCTGTGTGAACAGAATAAAGTCAGATTTTTATATTTTTGAGAGGGGGATAGTTGAGGTTTTTTGTTTGGTTGGTTTTTGCAATGCTGTCTCCGCATGCTATTTCCATCTTCTGACCTGTTACTCTCCTATTTAATTATGAAGGATAATAATGAGCTGAAGAGGGAAGAGCCTCAGAGCATCAACAGAAGTAACTCTTAGAAAAATAAAGATGCTTTGCTATGATAAACTCTCAAGCAGAGACAGCTCTGCAGAAGTCTCCAACAACAGCAGATCTTAACTTCTCGCCTCCAAAGGCTGGTTATCCAAGGTTAAGGCTGAGATAAGCTAGCAGGGCAGCATGAGAAATACGTCCCAAAATTAAGTCCATGGCTGTTTTGGGGCTCAGAAGATGCCTTTTCAGGCCGTTCTTATGGCACTACCTTCACACACAGGTTCCCAAAGCGCACTGGAACAATAGTGACATTTTATCCATAGGTTACACAAAGCTCCTTATAGGAATACAAATAAGCTACAAAGGCAGGCGGCATCACGTGGAAGAAACAACAAAATAACTTTGTGCAGTTTATTAATCTACATGTAACCAGCATGTGAATTGCAGCCATTTTAAACAGCGTGAAGCAAATTTTTAATAATTTGTTCTCAGGCTTCAGGGTCACCCTGCTTTTCTGCAGCACACTTAAACAGAATAAGGAGCTGCTTTGTGCCACTTAAGAGGTGGTTTTCTCTCCTCGTTAGGTATATAGCACATTGGGCATATGCTTATACATGGCCTGGAGACTAACCTGCAGACCAGGAAAGTTATTACACAGATTTGGAGAGTACTTAATGAAAAAAAAGTCAAATCAGGTTTCCTCCGCCTTCCCCATTTATCACCAAGATACAACTTTCTCACCTGTCACTCAACTTCTTCATCCTTGTGTGGTCAGAAATGAAGAAGCTTATTCGAATGCATCAGCTACATTAGAATTTGAACACCTAAACTTCTTTTTTTCAAGTACTGTCAACAGTTAGTCCCTACTAGGCATGTAAACAATTTCTCTGTCTCAAATCAGCTACATACAGTTGAGGTTGCCAGGAGTTGAGGTCACCGCTGGCATTTTTAACGCCAAAATTAAAAGGTCCACAGCATTACCGAGCCATTTAAGATTTGGTCCTCCCTCTTGCTTATAACTCTGTGCTTCTCCAAGAGCAAAAATACACACTTGTCATATGCTGCGGGTCTTCCAAGTTGGAGCAGGAACACAGCAGTAGCTTCCCTCTGTCCTCAAGCAAATACATTACTCGGGTATGAGCCAACTCGTTGCTCAGCCAGTTTATTAACACAAGTAGCAGGAACATTGGAAATATGGCATGCAAAAACATTTTACACAGGTAATTAGCTCTCCCTTTCACCTTCTTTCCCACGTGTTATCTGCCCTTTCAGAACAGATGCTCCTTGGGGCAAGGGACTGGCTTTTCAGCTGTTTGCACAGCCCCCAGGGCAGCAGAGCTCTGATTCCAGCTTGTGCTTCAGGGCAGGTGACAACCGATGTCAAGGGAGGTTCTCTAGGGGGAAGGTACTGAGTCACAGGCCAAGTATTCAGTGCCCCCACCCTGTTCCAGTCAACCCTTTTCCCCCAGACATTGCCCATTCCTTTCCCCTTTATATCCAGTCACTAAAACCAGGGCATAGTAGGAGACCTCTAAAGTCAATAAATCACCAAGAAAAGACCAATAAATCACTGCAGCAGCGGACAGGGTCCCAGACCTCTCAGCTGTGTGAGCTCACCCACCCGCTTGCTGGACTCTCGGATCTGTGGCTGATGAACACAAGCAGCACAGAGACAGAGGTATGGATTTGTCACAGCTCTGAACTCACTAAATGTCAGCCATGGCCAACGCAGCTCTCATCCGGGCTGGAAGTGAACGTCAAGCACCTTGTTCCCACCCCTGCTTGCTGCCTACAAAAATTAGTGCACCTTAACTCCACCAGCTCAACAGGCCTTCTAGACATTAGGAGATCATCATTCTTGCTAACTAATTTACACAGCAATTCCTTTACAGAAAACCTGTCTGGCTGATATGGCTTTTACAATAAGAAGTCGCTGAAGCTCACAGCAGCTGATTTAAAAACTACTTCTGCCTTCTCTTCTCACCTTGATGGCACTTGACCCTTGTTAGTCTGGCTTACTCATCTCTCCAAGAAAAGTATTTAGCCTCTTCGTCCTACATTTTGAGGAACTAAGAGTAACAGAAATATTAAAGCTATTCCCAGGCATTCACTGGCTACAAATAAAGATGCAGATTTCTATCACCAGGAAGACAATTACTTCTAGGTCTTGGCAGGGGGAAAAAACCAAACAAACAAAAAAAAAGCTGTTGAGAAGCCCGTACTCATCAATACATCATGGACTTGTTGCAAAAAAACAGCTGCTGAGGTTACAAACGGGCATTTTTACAACGCTACTTGAATTCTCACGCTCTGCTACGAGCACACCTTTGCAGTAACATCAAACCACGTACACTGTGTGGGCCTGGTTCACTGTTAGGCATTAGATTTAAATTGTGGTTTACCTTGAAAAGAATTGTGAAGAAATCAGACTGCAACCACTGTTTTCCACTGCTACGTATGTCTCCCAGCACACCACAATAGGATTAGAAACCAACAACTGTTGATTCCGTGCCAGCTCCCCACTCAACAGAAAGACTAGCCAAGTTGTCATTACATTTTCTTCTTGGTGACCAAGGAGCTAGCTGGCATCCAGATTAAGACTGAGATTGCAGGTTCAGTTGCCAAATTTGTAACTAGAAAATGCAGTAACAGCTTTAGGTATGATCTAAGTATCTATTCTGAGTCCCTCAGTGGTCTGTTAAGATGCCAGTTAGCCTAAGTTGCAGTTTTCAGAGTGAAACAGCTTAAAGTGACAGTAAAGCTAGAGCCTTGCTTCTTCTAAAGGAGTATTAAACTCAAGAAAACAAAGATACAGAATTAAAAGGAATTCACCCTAAAATCCTCTTCTGAAATAAGCCTGAGTTCCTCCATTACTTATGATTATTTTTGCACTATGCCTAGACAAAATATTTTTGATGGCAAGATGACAAGTTTTTCATCCCACTACGGCATTAAGCACACACAGAATTACATCCAAAGGGCATAAAAGGCAACTGCCTGGCACTCTGCCGGCAAACAGAAAATCCACACAGGTATTAAACTGGGTTGTTTCTCCCCACCTCCAGATCATCTGATAGTGAGCTAAGTCACATGGTGCCACTGTAAGGCAAGAAAGCTGCTCTGATATAATCAGTCCGTGTCAACCTTCCTATCAGCAAATCCAGAATGCTTTATCTTAGGCTTTGTAGGCTACTGTAATAGCTCCTGGCATGTTAGGGCAAAGGAAACATAAAGGAAGTACATACATTCAGTTCCCCCAATGCCAATATTCAGCTTACTCTAATATGTTAAATATATCCCATAGTGAAAAATAAAAAAAGCCTTCCTTCGACAGTCTACGACATAAGGAAAACGGCCTTGAGAAGTGACTGAAGACGATATCTTTTAAGACTGACCAGAATCCAAAACCCATTTACAACGCGATTTCAACAGCTACACACTCCCACTGAACATTCTAGGAAAGGTACGCATGTAGCACCTGGCAGAAGCAGACCCCTAAAAGCTTCCTCTCTCTCCTTTTTTGCTTTTCCCACCCCCGATGTCACACCAAGGTATGTATTAAGGAGGTCTGGCGCACAGTGGTCACCACCCACCACACAAATGACTCTGCATCAGAATTTCCCCTGTCATTAGCGTCCTTCAGTTTACACGGCAAGCAAACAACCCCAAGCACAGTCCACAACAGCCGCTACCACGAGGTTCTGCTGGGAAAGGTCAAGAGCTGCAGTGGGGAACCCTGCCACAAAGGCGACCACAGCAGCAGCTCCCTCCCTCAGACACGCTGGTGCCAGGGGCCGGTCACTCCACCCCAGAAGAATCACCCAAGCACAAGGCAGAACTGCACAGAGAGATCTATTTCTGTTTCACGTTAGCATCTCCAGAAAGGGGCCCAAACTGCGACAATTCTAGCTGTACAACTGTAAAAAGAGTTATGGGTTATGCTGAAGCTACAGCCAGGAAATTCAGTCACGTGCTTAGCCCACACCTCATTCATTCAATACTCAAAATTCAGTGGGTGCGGAGTATATTGGTGATTTCTGAACAGGAATGAGGACAACAACAAAGGAAGTCAGCAACATGCTGAAAACCAGCTTCTAGTCTTGACCAGCTGTCATTAAGCTCTTCCGTTTTATGTCATTTTTCCCCCCCAGCAACACTGCCTTTCAGGGGCTGGCAGCAGCTCCTGGGGTCACAAAGCAAACAGAGGAACCTTCTTGCACTAGGAATGAGAAGAAAAAAAAAAAGGCTTCAGTGCCTTTGGATTTCCTTGCCTCGCACCCTCTTGTCACCTGAGATTTCCTCATCATCCTTTTGCTCATGAGAAGAAACTGTCAATATCGCTGCAAACTGCCCGAGGTTCAACAAGTCAAAGGGCAAGGTCCAGCCGAGGCTCGGCTAATCCCAGGTACAAATATAAACTGGACACAGAGTGGGTTGAGAGTCTGAAGAGAAGGACTTAGGGATGTTGATAGATGAGAAGCTCAACATGAGCCGGCAGGGCGCTCATGCAGCCCAGAGGCCAACCCTGTCCTGGGATGCATCAAGAAGAAGGTGGCCAGCAGGTCAAGAGAGGGGATTCTACCCCTTTGCTCTTGTGAGACCTCACCTCGAATATTGTGTCCAGTTCTGGTGTCCCCACCATAAGAGGGAGATGGATCTGTTGGAATGAGTTCAGAGGAGGCCACAAAGATGATCCAGGGGCTGGAGCACCTCTGCTGTGAGGACAGGGTGAGGGAGCCGGGATTTTTCAGCCTGGAGAAGAGAAGACTCCGGAGGGACCTTATAACTGCCTTCCAATACCTGAAGGGAACCTACAGGAAGTCTGGGGAGGGACTTTTTACAAGTGTATCCAGCAATAGGACAAGGGGAAATGGATTTAAGTTAAAGGAGAATAGGTTTAGATTGGATCTTTGGAAAAAATTCTTCAGTCCAAGGGTGGCAAGACTTTGGAATAAATTGCACAGAGAAGTTGTGGCTGCCCCCTCCCTTGAAGTGTTCAAGGCCAGGTCGGATGAGGCCTTGAGCAACCTGGTCTAGCTGAGGCGTCCCTGCCCATGACAGGGAGGTTGGATTAGATGATCTCTAAGGTCGCTTCCAACCTAGGCCGTTCTATGATTCTATGATCCCCTTTTCTTTGGGACAGATCTCAGCAGAGGCCAAAGAGGAAGCAGCCATACTGTTCCTAAAACCATCAGCCCAACATAAGAGGAGCTGCAGGATGGGGAGAATACCTGTCAGACCACTCAGAGACGCAAGAATTAAAGCAGACTGCCAGAGGAGCCCGTGTGGGCCAACCTAATCAGCACAGTTTTACTACAGCTAATCCGTATTAGGAGCTGTTGGCAGAGAAGTGACTCCATCAGATCATTTGTAAAATTCCACTAGGAAGCTGCTCAAAGAGGATTTTGTCATGTTACCAGTTTGTTCACACTCCAGGAACGTGGCAAAGATTATGAGAACACCCTTCAAACCTCAGAATTTCTCCTAGAGGGAAAGGATCATGTTAAAAGACTTCTATTATATACATGTACAAACAACACTTTGTCAGGGTATGATGTTTGCATGATGGCATTTGATCCCAGCTCTTAGAATCTTCCAGGTGCGTAAGACTGCAGAATTCAAACTACATCTCTTTAGCTGGAGATATAATTCAGGTAGTGTTTTAGTATAATATATAAAATGCAAGCTCCATGTGCCACATCTATGCAGAAAAATCAGTTTCAGATGTAAGCTTCCAGCTTCTTAGAAGTTATAATATTCAGAAACCAGAAGAGACATTTTATTGTAGAAACAAACATGCTGATTACAGGCTGCTACAACCTGCCGTCCCCTGCATTTTCCACCACACCCTCTTAAAACTAGAATTACAAATGACAAAAAGCAAAGTTATACAGACAAAAATACTTGTCAACAGCCCTTTCAAACCACTTCTGAGCATGGCTCTTTTGATTTTTCTCTTCCAGGAAGGGCTCCTTTGCCTAGATACTGTTTTCACCTTCACATCTACAGTTTCCCTGAGCACTTTCAGACCTATCACTGATGAACCATTCCAAAACTAAAGCCAGTGTTTTTCTGCCTACTGTAAAGAAAAGAAAATGCCCATTCTGTTACAGCAAAGTCAGTTTTCTGCTTTTTGAAGCAGGAGACAAAACTATCTGGTGAAAACATGTCCTCCTCCTGTTACATTCAGATAGCTGAATCAAAAAAAAACAAGTGGAAACATCGCCTGTAATGAATTTTATCTTCAGTCTTCAGTGAAGCAAATGCCTTGAGAGAAGCCTTTTTAACCAGGGAAAGCTACTGGTTTGCCCTTTATTGCTCTTACACTGAAAGGAGCAGGAGGAGTAGCTCAACAACACGGTGACCAAATGACCTCAAGACTGCACAGGCGTACTCGGCAAAACGAACACCGCTCTTGTGGCAAGTGGCTGTTTCATCTGCGTGTCAAAAAATACTTCTCAGCAGAAGAGATGCACCATGGTAGGAATCATTTCAAAACATTTAAATAGGAAATGCCTGTCCTCATGAGAAACTCCACAATGAGAAAGAATCCTGGAGGAGATTACTGCACCAGTGAGAGAAAATCGTGCCCAAGGAGGGACCTGTAAACACGTATTTGTGTTAGAGCACTTCGACATTTCGGTATCTAAAGCTCTATTTTCCATTATTTGGCCACTTACTGTGTGTACCCTGCAATGGATGCCTTCACACTGAAAATAAAAAATAATAAAAAAAAAGGCTGACTACTAAAGTTCTCCTTCTTAAGCAAGCAGCTGTCTGTATTAGCTCAAACCATTATTTAACTGCCATTTATACCTGTGTAGATGGCTCTCAGAGTCATCTGGGCAATGTTGCTTTCTTTGTATGTGTTTCTATTCATGGCAGTTACCCTAATGGTAGCTCTAGAAAAACCTCCCAGCACACACAATACTCAAGAAAAACACCACATTGCTCCATCTGTGACACCACAAAGAAAACAGGGAGCAATTTTCCACTTTAGCCACAGATTGCAAGGACTTCGTTTGGCAACGGAGCACAGCATTTGTACCTCCCCTAGTCTACAGCTCCACATATTTGAACTCTTAACTTCATCATTCGGGCTTTTTGCTGACTGCACCCATACTGACTTGTGTTTGCTTGTTTGTTTGGGGCACTAGTGCTCCTTTTGAATCAAATTACACATTAGTTCAGTTTGCAGTGGTTTGGATACTTGCAAACTGAATCTTTTCCTGAGGAAGCCAAGCCAGATGCAAACGAGGTGTGCTTGGCCCCTTTGGGAATTGCAAGGGTCCAAATGGTCTTTTGGCCAGTAACAAATTTGTGTAGCAGAGGCATTTCATCCAGACTAAATTTGGACTAAATCTAGTCCAAACCACGTATGCTGTGGAATACACGGACCTCGACAACAACTGTTTTTATCACTCTTATGATCCAAGTAACTCGGTTTCTGAACTGTTTAGGTCTTTCGAGGACAACCCAGAGTGCTCGATCCCTTACCTGACTCTCTCTTCTTCAGCTCTTTTAAGCTCTGCATCCCGTTGCAGCACCTTCATTATTGCCTCTTGTTCCTCCTCTGTCAGGAAGCTCAAGTCAATCATTTTGGTGAGTGTGTAGGGGCTGGCAAAGTGTCTAGGAAGATCTTAAATTCTGCGGTGAAGGGTGGGCTTGTAGGCTGCTTTAAAGGTATACAAGAAAAGTCTTCTTCGGCAGGCACCAAGAAAGGTGGACCAGATTACAGGCAGTGGTTTAAAGAGCCCCAAACACTGCTTTCCTGCAGCAGTGTTGTGCATGCTTCCCTAGAGGAGAGACTTTTGGGAAAAAGTTGCATTCCTGCTTGCCATCGTGATGTCAGCACTGCTTCCTGGAGTAACAGTTCAGCAACCCAGCATATTCAGTGTTCAAGAACAAACAAAACATCCCCTAAAAAAGACACAAGGAAGAACAAGCTGTAATATCAGGGATCAGGGAAGTAGATTACATATGTATTTTTTAATTAAAAGAAACAAGTTTTTCAGTATGAGTAAACTACCTTGTGAAGTTCAAATGGTCACTTCAAGTCAAACCCGTTTTACAGGCCCCTTGAACAAGGTGGCCATGAAAATATATTCCTTTCCAATATGACAACTCACACCCTAAAACAATCTCAGAAGTGTCGCTTAAAAGACAACATTTTTAAATAAGTACATCTGAAGTAGTCCTTTAAACCAGCAGAACAATTGGGAGGAGAGTGGGGAAAAAACCAACGCCCCAAAACCAAAAAAAAAAAAAAAAAAGATCAAGAACATTTATCACATTCAAAGCAAAACAAACCAAACAAATCCATAGTCACAAGTACTGACATTATATTCAGGAGCACACAAGAAATTTGTGTCTATGGCTGTCATACACAGACAAACAAGAGCCAAATATCTCAGAAGAAAAATCCACTTCTGCCTGCAGCCCCGATTCACAGCAAAGCAGTAGACAGAGGCAGTCCAACATGCAGCCACAGCGTTCACCTTCTGCCAGCGTAGACTTGGTTCACATCCATTAACTCCCTTCACAAGGGCTCAGAAGTAGGATTTTATTTGTTTAAAGAAAGATTGCCTGAACAGAAGACTAAAAACTCACGAGCTTGCCATGCCAATTTACTTATCATTAGCACATTTTTAGGACACCATTTTTGGTAAGTCCCCAACCAAACAGAAGACCCATCCCATCAGGACAAGCTGTTGAACTTTTGGACCCTACTCCGCTCCTACCAAACTGTGAGCCCTGCCCTCTAGAACACACCCGTCTTCCCACTCCACACCTTCAAAGTCTCCTTTCCCCTTGAACGCAGCAGTCATCACAGGCCCTTGAGGAAAAACTCTCGAGGAAGCTGTGAGAACCTTGCCAAACGCAACATGTTGCAGCAGTGAGATGGGAGGAGGCTGGGAACGTGTTGGGAGGAATTTGTACGCTCTACTTCAGGACTTAGGGAGCGTGTTCTCAAATTGGGGAGATCTGCTTCTTTCTGTGGGACTTTGTCTTCTATTTGTAACAAAAGTGTGGATGTTTTGGCAATAAAAGAAACAAAAAGACAACCCAAAATGTAGTTAACACACAAGCCGCTCGCCACTTCCAAATGCTCTGAGCCAGGCAACACATCCAAAAATTTTATCTCACAAAACTTCCCAAAACCTCTCCAGCAGTTATATACCTCAATTCCTTTAAGTACGGCTTTACTTTTTTTTCCTAGAACACAAGCCATAACAGAAAGACAAACTTGTTTACCCCACAGAGAGCCCTGTTTGCCCTGCCTGCTGCTCCCTCCCAAATACATTCAAATAGTGCATTCCAAACATGATGAGATATCACATTAAGAGGTACCACAATCATCATTTAGATTTTAAAGTTTTTACTCAGTGCATGCATATGGGATGTAATGAGGGAGAGGCAAGGAAGAGGTTGGAGCAGTTTGTCACAGCTGACATTAAGTTCATCAACAGGATCAGAAAACAAACAGTGAAACCCACATCAGCTGTTCCCTCCAAATCAACAAGATTTCCTTTTGCATGCAGAAACCTCGTAACATCCTAAATTTACATTGCAAAGTTACTTTTCAAGTGCTCCTTGCAGAGTAGGCCTAAGCTGCTAGAGCTGTGCTGCAGAGAATCTGCCTTGCAGCCAGCACCTTCTAACAACAGGAAGGTGGTGACAGCCAACCCCACGTTTTTTGGCTGTTTTCACGCTCCCGTTTGTGCCAGCTCTTCCAGCCAAACGATGACCCTGCAAGCCTGGCTGACCAGCGACTCTCACCTGTCTACATCTCCATCCCATAAAGCATTCAGTTAGAAGTAACCTTCAAAATCAGAGGGTTCGGATCTATGCATTTGAAAGCTACATATTTTCTTAACTTTATTTCTTGGCTGCCCCAACTTTTCAGCGCTTGCAGCGGAGCCGAGTTGGAAGTCCAGCTGTAAGGCAACAGGAAGCTGAGGAAGACAGGTAAATGGAATTGTGCAATATAACAATTTACATCTGCAGAGAAACTCATTCTCAGAAGAGAACTAAGTTTGGCCTGCACCCGTGCTCAGGAAATAATAAACCTTTATTTTGAAGCAAGGAGGCCAAGAAGAACACATGGGGCAATAAGAGCTTTGCAGAACTGGGCTCTATCACGCTGGGAGGTCATTAGACACGTAACTCTGGGCAGGAACGGTACCTCTGACTGAGTCCCCAAGCTACAGCTTTGCAGAAACAACAAACCAACCCTCACACTCGCTTGACCAAATTTGATTTTCCACTTTTGTTTAAGCAGTAGAGGCACAGGTAATTCAGTACCATCCTAGGCTTAGAGAATGTAATTTTTCTGTCAACACACGAGGCAAATCCCATGAAGGGAGAACACCCAATTAAGTTAAATGCTAACATTGGCACAAGCACAAATAGTTTAAGACGGTCATAAGAATATTTGTGCAGAAGTTTAGAGGATTATGGATTTCAGTTTGAGGAGTGGAGAAAGAAGAGCTATTAACTTTCAAGAGGGACTTAAGTCATCATTCAAGAGAGTTTTAAACACGGCCGCCTGCCATGGAAAGGAGCTGAACTTAAAGACAAGAAGGCTTGTTCTCACTTTAATTCTTGAAGGGGCAGAAGGGAAGAGCTCATGCAGTAAGATACGGGTATCTGTAGCCAATCCAGCTGCTCTCAAGAGGCGTTGTCAGAGCATTTGCCAATTGAAAACAGCTAAGTGTACACAGCATATCGTATTTCCAACAGTCCCAAAGATTAACTTTGAGAACAATTTGCTAACGTGTGTTTAGTCAGTGGGAGGTAAAGTTCTTATCTAGGTAGTTGTGGAGAGTGTTGGTGGAACAGGGACCTTTGTAGAATTGGGGATATCTATAAGGCAATGTTGAACTTGTTCTTACAAACAGGGCAATGTTTCGTTTTGTTCCAGTAATAAACCTACATGTTCTCCTGTGCAACATTCACTACAAAACAGTTAGGAGGAAGAATCTACTTGTCTGCAATTACAGGACCAGATAACTGCTCGAAACAGCCCCAATGTGGAAAAAGAATTAAAATATGGCACGTGGCAAGCCTTGCTCACACCTTATCCTTCCGCAACACTACCTACATGACCCCTGTTGGGTTTAATGTGTGTAATACCTGAAGCCTTAAAATATTCTCACTGACAGCCTCATATAATGATCTTCAGCCAGCTGGAAGAGGAAGAAATGCAGCTAGACTAACACAAGCACTTGAGAAAAATTCCACTTTTCTCCAGGAACACCTGCCTTGCTGGCCCTCACAGCTCTGCCTGTGATTTAATTTTACTCTTGTTTGGTAAAGTCAAGACTTCCGTTCCTTTGAAAAATTCTCTCTGAACAAAAAAGCAAAAGGTTAGTAACAGAAAGAGAATAAAAGTTAGCAACTGAAAATTGGAAAAGAATAATTTGCTTTGGTTGTGGACTAATCCCTCTAATCACCCCATGGCAGCTTGCCGTTTCTTTCATAGGGCTTGGATGTTGGCAGCAGTGCCTAAGAAAGTCAATCTCCGTACCTATTATGGGATACAACCATTAAACGAGTGGTGTCAAGAGGATGTGGTCGCTGGAATAAAAGGTTCATAAATTAAAGAGAAACCTCAGACAAACACACCTAAATTTTTCTTGTTACGGTGACCACTGTTTGGCAGACTAACTACAGATGCCATGCCATTTATTTCATACTGCCACAAGTATAAAACTATTAAAAAAAAGTTTTGAAGCAGCTTCAAAATTACAGAGATTCCAACAAGCTAATATCAATAACATCAGCATATCTCATTATAAATTCCAAGGTTCCTGAAATCTAGTTGTACCCCCTTGCACACCATGTTGAGGATTAATCCCAGCAGGCACATTCCTTGAATTAATAACAGTTCTTTTGCAAGAGCTTCATTCTTCTAGTTGCTAATTCTTTCTCTCAAGAGTTACCACCACCAAGACTATTTTCACAGGGTAAACACAAAGAATATTTTATCAAGGTAAGGGACTTGAAATATAATAATGAGGATGGCTCAGCCCTCTAAATCTCTGAAGGCTCTCTCTGTCTATTGTGTAACAATTCTTCTCACCTCCCTTTACAGAGGGACTAGGCTCCCTCGAGCAGCAGAAGTGAGCTCAAGCTCCCCGCTGGCACTTTCTCATTCCTCATGTCGGCACAAGGTCCAACTTAAGAGAGTGGTTTTATGTCTTGTTTGAAAACATATTTAAGCGAAACTCTAAAACTTTTACGTGAGATTGGAAGCAAACTGATTACATGAAGGAAAGTTACCTCCTGGTATTACATCTGATTATCTGACATGCTCCCACATTTAAGGGCTAGCTCTTTCTGAACGTATACATCTTAAGTGTAGAGATTCACCACGGAAGATAAAAGTGTGACCGGGCCAACAGCACCTCCATTCTCTTCTCAAACTTTTACTGGAGAGTGGAGAACACATCTGCTGCTGTTCCTCCCACCTGACGTGTCCCAGAGGGCACATTTGCATATAACCAGGGGCTGCCAAATCTCTTTCCTTTTCTTCCCTTGCCCTACTCTTCAAAAAAGTATGTATTCTAGTTTGAGGTTGGGCATTCCCTGCCCTAGGCCAATGAGTGTTGTTCCTTGATGCGAGTGAAACAAAATTCTGTGTACTAGGAAGGCCCTAAAAAAAAAAAAAAAAAAAAGAAATCTGAAAAGGAACTTTCCCCAAAAATATTGGAACAATGAGTCTCTGCCTGGTTTCTATTTTTTCCTGTGCTACTGGAATTTCAAAAAGGCAATTAACCTTACATTGCTCTCCTCTTTACTTCAAAAATAAAAAATAAAATCCCAGATTCTGCAAGCAGTTAAATCAGTAAATCGTATTCCTAGGCAGGTGTTCTCAAAGTCTTCATTGTACTCATAAGACATTTCATACATCTAATTCCCTTCAGATGAATGGTGAAATAGTAGTGCTGTGGAATTGAGAAAAATCCCTGTTGGAAGTATTATTCTTCGTTTTAGCAAATTTTAGCCTTAAGCAAGTCACATTACGATGTTCCCAGTGTGGAGGTGTTGATGATGGAGACGAGAGCAACCCTGCTTCCTTGCTCTCCTACTATTTAGCCAGTACCTGGGTACTGTTTAGCCAGGGCTCTGTTCTGGAAATCGTGCCACTCAGGAATGGAAGCATAGAAAACAGGGTGACTAATTAACAAGTATTTCCTATCAGTGGCTACCGGGAAGTGACACACTTCCTGCATCTTGGTTAGATAATCTTTTCGATATGAGAGCAAAGAACTGAGCTGCAGCTCACAGAGCCACTGTGTATGTAGTCCCAACTCTTCGCTAATGCAGGCTTTCTAACCAGAGGACTTTGCTAAGGTGGCAGCAGCACTGATGCAGCAAAATTCATATCACAAACAACAAATACGTATTTTCATTCTAATACTTAGACTAACGCGCTCACCCTGTGGAGCTGGCAGTAAGACATTTTGTAGAGCAGTCTTGGGCACCAGTTGGAAGACTTAAGTGCGCAGTTTCTGAGGAAACTTCAAAAAAGGTTAATTTCAAAGCCTGTCCACATGACTACACTAATGATTTTTATCTCATAGTTCTGGGAATCCATTAGTAGGTACCTGTTTCATCCCCGTGACTTCAGGAGTCCCCACTCTCACTCCTCATTTGAGTCAAGGTGCTGAGCTAGTTGAGCAAGGACAGCCACCATCATCGACTGATTTTCCTCCACTATGCTGGGAAAACAAAGTACCCGTGGGTTAATTGGTCACCCCTTTCATGGAACACTTTGATCTGTTCTTAAAGCACGGTCACCACCAACTGCTCAGGTGGATGCTGGTAGCACAGTTCTCTCTGCTGGAGGGTGCACAATCCAGCTCTGTGGTACAAGTTGGGCACCAAACAGTCAAATCAAGAGGGCGACATTCTGCACCACCTTTGCTTCCTCTCCTGAGGGAGGCCGCCAATTTCCGATTCACCAGAGCAGCTCTGCTCGTAGCTCAACGCAAGACTGAGATCTCACAGAACACTGCAAAAGGCAATCCATCATTCTCAGACACAATTAGCTGTATAAACAAGTAGCTATGGAAAACAAAATTACTCCTTGCTCACCTAAATCATTCTAATTTATCACTGCAGCCCTCCTACTTTTTGGCCCCCAAATCTCATTATTACAGCTACAGCTCTGTTTAACTGGTTACTAATGCGCACAAAGAGCCGGCAAACAAAATGAGCCCTTTGGCTGCCCTTTTTCACGAGATGACTGACTAACCACTGACCTTAGACACTCACTCACATAAATGTTTAAGGTTAAAATTACCCACTCAATAATTGATGTAATCTGAAAGCTACTAAACAAGCTTGCGTCAATTAATCCAGTCCTTGCCACAGTACCTGACCTACCAGAAAACAGGGCCTTACACAGAATCCAGTTACCAGCAGAAATCAAGTGACAGAGGAAAAAAAAAGAACAACAAAAAAATAATTCTTTATGATTCCTGCAGTCATCAGATCAATAAGCAAACTAAGGAGGGAGATGGGAGGAAAGGCACTTTGGAGAAGTTTCGAGATACATTAAAAATCAAAATGGTTGCAAAAGGCAGCCTACAGTCTGCAGGTAGAACAGTCAGAATCAGATCTCCTCTCAATCACCAAAAACCTTTGCAATGAAGTCTTTATTTCAGAGTTGCTGTTGTTTTCCAAGATAAACTTTTTTAAAAGCTTACTGTACCTCCCTATTAAGAGTAAAATCACCCATCTTCCCATGTGTACCATGTTTTAATGGCTAGCCCCATAATATGAACATTCCATTTGCTAGCAGGTTTGTGCTGGCTGAGTTGAAACCAGCAAGCGGCAACATTAGTCCTTTATGGTGATATTAAATTGCAAAAATAACAGGAAGTCTATCAGCCGTGAAAATTTCACTCACGAGATTGTTTGCGCTGCTGGGCTGGGCTACATCACGCAAAACCCAGTCTCTTCCCTGGCTGGTACCAGTTTCAGACCCAAACCTTGCCCAAAAGCAAGGTGTGTTACAATGCAAGGAGCCTAAAAGGGTGAGAGCTACACCCAGTTGCTACATTTGAGAAGCGAGGAGCAGGGCACAGTTTCTGCAGCAGCCCACAGCTAACCTGGATGAGCATGGTGCCAAATCACGCTGCGTGAACGGGATTTGTCCTCTGAGTGCTGTCAAATAGCACTGGGATGGGAAAGATGGAGCAGAAGATTGTCGTCGATATTGTTTCCCAGGTAGCAAAATCAGGAGTTTAGTTGGTGAATTTGGGGCTTGGAGTATAATGCCTGTCCCTGAACAGGTATTTAGTTTTGCAGGAGCAGCTTGTTCTACGAGAGCATAGCTATGCCAGGTGTTAGCTCTGCCTTACCCAACAGCTACAGCACATACTCAGGAAACAGCTGAAACAAGAGCCCCCAAAAACATTTAACCCAAAAGGATTCAAACTCACAGCTCCTTGTTTAGCAATATATATGACAGTTTCTGAAGGTTTCACCTTAACCCTTTCTAGGGTTGCACTATTAAGGATTAAACCAGCTGTCCCACAGAACCACTCTTGGCTTCAGGGGATGTCACAACCTTGCAAGCAGAAACAGGAACCAGGTCTACTTTCTTGCCATCAGGCCACCACATCACAGATCAAACTCTCCCTCCTGACTTTCCTTCTCCTCCACCCAGCCCCACATCCTGGTTACACAGCAGTCCCATTCCACTAGAGCAGAGGGAACAGGAGAGTAACCCAGAGGCATTAATTTTTTAATCCAGGTCTCTTAATCTCCAGAGAAGTACCATTATCACTATGAAACAAAACAAAATTAATGACACTTCTACTTACATAAATTATCACAGGCTTAAACAAAATCATACACACAAAAAAACCCAAACACACACACAAAAAAACAACCTACAACTCCAAGAGCTACATACTCATGCAATACCCAGGTGCAATACAGGCCACCTGCAAATTCAGCACAGTCAAAAAGACAACCATGGAGCTTTTCGCATGGGCAGGGCCAGGACAAAAGGTCAGGGCTCACTACTTCTGGTTGCTTGATAGATTTCTGCCTACAAATTAGACACATACCTTTTGCTTACAGTGCCTAAAGTGCAATTACACAGGATTTTTGGACGTCACCCTTAATTCTTCATAACTGATGTTCCATTTTAATGCTATTTTTGAAACCCATAAGCCATTTAAACTCAGTGGAGAAGAAAAGCACAAGGGTAGGTTTTAACATCTAAAATGCTGAAGTTATAAAACCATTTCTAATCCAGGAGCTCTTGCACACACTGATCTACTTCTGGAACTCTGGCTGAGATGGTGCAGTCTAACTGTAGTTCGTCCAGCCCATACACAAGTAAATCACTGTCAATTTATCAGTGGGCAGGCAACTTCATATTGAATTTATCAATATTCAGTTGATCCTTCAGTAGAACAAAAGCATCTGACAATGAACGTAGGACATCGCTGTGGTAGGTATTGTGCAAATAAGCATCTTTTTTCTTGTTATCTTCATTTTTATTTATATACACATTTCCAGAGAGAAACACAGACAGAAATACAGAATTTTCTTGACTGGGAGAGAGAAGGAAAAGAAAAAAACCCAACTCTTAGAAGATTTATACTACTGAGGAAAAATAGTATAGCAACATAGAGGCAAAAATATTGCCAAGTTGCTCATTAATTTGGTGTACATGCACAGGACACTGAGTAGGATTCAGGTCAAGAATAGTCTGGCATTATCAGCCAGATAAAGAGCTACAAAATAAGAAAAGGGAAGGAGTATTCTTTCCTCCTCACACATACGCCGTGTCTCTTCCCATTGCTGCTCTCGCTGCTGTAAACACAGGTTACACACCGCAAGGAAAACTTACACCATGAAATAAAAATCTAGCACGGCCACTTGGTGTACTCAGGTGAACTGGAATGGTGCCCTACCACAAGAATGAGGCATGAATAAGCCTGATGAAATCTGCTGTCACTGCATGCCCAAATAAGCTTAAGAACTGGAGATTGCTAATACAGCAAATGCAACACCATTGGCTTGACATACCATAAAGCATAAGTGTTCTGGCATCGGAAAAACAAACTAAGGATCCTCCTTGAACAGACTTGTGAGCAAACTAAGTAAGCTGACTTTAAACGCAATACGTGATGGACTTTAAGCACCAGAAGGTTACCTACTGCTTTCAGCAGTTATCTGTAAGCCAGCAGAAAGAAAAACAAATTCTTTATTATGGTTCAAAACAAGTCGCTATTGCATACCGACTTCCATGGGGCAGAGCCATCACTTTTAATTAAAGAAAAATAAAATTAAACTTTATTCCTACTGAGAGACTATGAATTACTTTTATGATTCCCTGCAGATGTTTTCTTATTAGGTTTTTGTTTGCAATCTGTTCTGTTGCTTTCTGTCACAAGCATGGGAAACAATACAGGGTAGAAAACAAGTAATTCCTTTGACTTCATCCCACTGATTAGCTTCCTGGTTAAGCCTTTTTTTCTAGATGCAACAATTAAAATCTCTCCTTCTGTGAAAGGAAACAAAGGTTTCCTCTGAGTATGGATGCAGTATTCCCACCTGGGAATCTGGCAAGAGTCTCTTGCAGAGCAACAGGAATTTACTCCAGAGAGTGTATATCTGTCCACAGTCTCTACTTGGTGCTTTAGAAAAAAAAGTCTAATTCACCTTTCTGTCATTCATTTTTGGGGGCAATGGGGTGTTTGTTGTTTACTCTGGCCGTTGTCAGCACTGGTAAAAAAGAACGTGAAGAACTATTTCACTGAATTTTAAAAGTCTGACAGTGAAACTGGTAATACATTATTCTAGGTTGCAAGAGACGCTGGAAGGAAATTTCCTTACCAGGAGACAGGTCCAACAGCAGCTTCAGAAAATTCAGGACCGTGCTTTGCAGCCAAAGCAGAGGCCCGCTGCACCCGTAAGGCAGTTTCAGAGTAAGGAAGATGCTTTTTATTTCCTTGCTTTAAACCCAGACACAAGCAAGTTAAAATACAGTAATTTGTATACGCATTTTCTAACATTGTAACATTGCTAGCAGTATTTTATAACATAGTTGTGCATAAGTACAGCAGCAGTATGTAACTGCAAATGGACAGACGTGCAGTACACTCGCCCAAATAACGCACAGGAAGACGTGCAAATAGTAAAATCTCCAAGAGCAAAAGCTGTAGAGTGTGCAGGAGAGATGTCAGGTGAAACCAAACTAAAACCACAGAACAAAGAGGGGATAGGTCTGATGGAATCAGAATAATTCTGCAAAATAAATAAGAAAGATGCCTAGCAAAACTAGGGTAAGTCCTACTCCCCAAAATAATATCGACCATGTCAAGGCAGATGAGATTACCCCTCTTTTCTTCCAGGGAGGCAACAAGGTGCATAAAACACCAAAGAAGAATGGTAATATGTGAAAAATCACAAAATACTCACTTTTATTCCAGCTTCTCTCACTAAAGAGGTCTCAAGTGCTTGACTTTGACAACCGAGATCGCAAAGAGCTGTAGCCATCAGTGCCAAATACAGGGTATCAGTTGATGCCTGGGTTTACTGCCACTTAGAGATTCTTACGAACAGATTGCGATGATGATGCGATCATTAAGAATTTAGTGAGAATGACTGACGGCAATTAAGAACTAATGACTGGAAAGCCCTGTTGTTGCTGTAAAACAGTTTAGTAAAGCAGTTTGATTCATCAGTCTTTCAAACACCCCCATCAGAGAGCTCCAACTCTTCAGGCACAAGCATTTTGTTGCAACACCTCAATCGCTTCTTTGATCAAAGAAAATCAAGTTTCTTTTCAGAGCCTCCCGTCAAGCACGTTTTGCGTCCTCTCCCGTTACACTCTTGAGAAAGTTTGAAAATATTTGTCTTGCTACTTGACAACCTCTCCCCAGATTTAAGTGACCTTTATCGTGGAAAAAAAAAAAAAGGGCAATCATGGAAACAGATCCTCCTGCTCGCAACAGAAAGGCCCAACCAGCTTATATTTCAGGGCCAGGTGGAATCCCACAAGTCGCTCCGGAGACGGCGGGAAGACGCAATTAATTTAGTGCTTTGAAATGAAAACGTATGTTTACACACAGGCCATCACCATCTCTGGAGATCTAAGCGCCCTCCTCAAGTAAAGAGTCCTTTTACCAAAACAGGCCTCCAGAGAAGCCGGGGGCAGGTGGGTTTTTACAGCTACTCGGCGCTCACCGGGATGTCCCTCCCAGGAGAGGGGGCGGCTGCGGCCCCTCACGGCGGCTCTGAGGGAAATTCGCGGGCAAGAGGCGCTTCCCTCCGGCCTGAGGAGCCGGGATTGGGCAGGGGAGGCGACACCCGTGAGCTCTCCCACAGAGAGAAAAACACAGCCCGGCTGCCCAAAGCTCGCAGTCAGGTTTATAACTTTTTTTTTCCCCCCTCTGAGTCACCCCACTCCCCACAATCCCTCAAGGGCAGCCTCACCTCTCCCGCCGCAGCCACCGCCTCAGCCCCGCAGGACCCCGCCGCGGCTCCCCCAGCCCTTCCTACCCCTCAGAGACACCGTCTCTCACCTCGTCCCGTCCGCAGCCGCCACCCCACGCCGCCGCCCCGCTTGTCTGAGGGGAAAAGAGGCGGCGGCGCGGGGAGAGGCAGCCCCGTCCCGCCGCGGGGCCAATGGCGGTGGCGCGTCCCTCAGAGCGGGGCGGCTCCCCGCGGCCCGGGCCCGCCCTCCTCGCCCCGCCGGGGCCGGTGGCACCTGCGGCAGCGGGGGGGAGTTGGAGGGGGAGCGGGGCGGAGCGGGGAGGGGGTCCGCACCGCTGTAGGAGCCTTCGGGGGGGGGGGGTTGAGGGGGAACTTGTGAGGGAGAAGCTCGTGGAGCCGGTCTCGGCCCAAGGGCGGGAGGCGGTTTCCCAGCATGGGGAACGTCAGGTGGGCTTGAGGTAAAACGATCATCGGTATTTTTCTTTACCGGGTGGCGGGTAACCTAAGAGGTGTGAACGCCCCTGTTTGCAATAAAGAGGCAGCGATAACAGAGGTTTCGGTCATCTGTTTGCCCAGGAAGCTGCTGTAAGTGCTTTTCTGTTTGCTTAGTGGCACAACACGCACACGCCGCTGCCGTTTCACGGGACGTCTCCCATGGACCTGCCACTCGAAGCGCCTCTGGCTCAGCAGCCGAGGCTCCCAGGAGCTTCCTGAAGCCAGGAGCAGGCCATGGAGAGCTGCTGTGGTGGCATTTCCCCGTTATGCGTGTACTTCTCAGGGCAGTCCCTTTGAATTTTAATTCTCTTTCGGGGCAGGTGGAGGATTTCAGTCCCGGGAGCGCCCTGTGGGCAGCCCAAGAGGCACTTGCTCCGGCCTCGCTCGCAGGAGCCCGGTTTTAAAATGATTTGCCCACCGTGTTTCCCAGCCTGAATCCATCCGCTCCCCAAATCCTGAATCAGCAGCAGCGTTGGCTTGCAGCTAACCGGAAATTCTTATGTTTCATGGACACGGTGAAACAATTTAATGGGGTTTTTTTTTTAATAGAAAATTTGGTATGCGAGGTGTTGGTATAAAGGCTTGGTAAATTATATGTCTTTTCAAGTTTATGTATTTTATACGTGGTTCTTCCTGCCTTCTTCTTAGGGACTAGAGCATGCTTTATGCACTATCCAGTAAAATTCTGACTTAATAAGCCTTTAATGAGGCTTCCATTCTGGTCACAAGGATCAAAGTGAATTGGAGACCTTGTGAAAGCTTAAAACTCAGTTTCTCCCTGCATTAATTTTCCTTCAAGCATCTCTCATGAAGCATAATATGTATTCAAACCCACAATGAACTGCACAGTGCGGATCAAGAAACATTTTTTGGTAGATTAATTAGAAGCGAGGGCCCTTTCGGCGCTTTCGTCACATGGAACATATTTTTCTGTTATATTAAATATCTCTTCTTTCCTGCTCTAACAGCAATCTCAAAGAAGAAGGAGGAAGGCAGAGATAAAACCAAGCCTTTGTAAACCAGACATTCTGTATCAGCTGGCACAGGTATGTATGCTTGGCCCCTGCCCGAACCGATGGGCTCAGTGTACACATTGCCCAAACTAATCCCCTCTCTAATCACAGGCTTTGGATCTGAACTCAGGGAAAAGCAGCTCCTTGCTTCTAGGAAGCTCCAGGTGATAGAGGCCTCCAGCATCGTGACATGTGAGAGCTGAGAAACTGCATATGGGGTGCGTGCTGTGCCTGTTAAAATACGTATGTGTTCTCTCCTACTCGCATCTAGCTTTGTGATTTGTACTCAGTTCAGGTGAAATCTGTGGGATTCTGTATGCAAGGGCTGTCCCAGCTCAGACTGGTTGTCTGAGTGTGTACAACACAGAAGATAGTGGAATGCCAGGCATAGCAAGGACCCTCAGACTGATCCGCAGTAACTTCAAATGGAAAGAGTCTGCAACCAGTATACAGCCTGTCCCCACAGTTGCTCTGCACTAGTGTAGCAGATCTGAAGAAGCTGGGGGTTTTCTATAAGCATGGAGCAGCTGTTTTTCATGTGAATTGACAGTGAACACTCTCAAGGTGACACCGACAGGACAAAAACTAGGGATGAAAGGATAGGTCCTACCAACCCTTCTCTTCATCTTTACCCACAGTCACAAAGTTGCTAAGTTCTCAGCACAATCAAAAGATACAGGCATGGTTTTTTGATTGCACTGCAACACGAAGAGTTAGGATATTTTCAAGGAAAAAAACCCCAAACCTGCAGGTATCTTTGTGTAGTGATATTCCTACCAGGTTCAGAAAGTGGGTCACCTTTCTTCCTTCACCCCCTCGTTCG
The DNA here is from genome assembly GCA_020746105.1 of Trogon surrucura. NCBI lineage: Eukaryota > Metazoa > Chordata > Aves > Trogoniformes > Trogonidae > Trogon > Trogon surrucura. The sequence goes on along the minus strand of CM036617.1, from coordinate 7,076,273 downwards.
ACATGTCTTTCTCTCTACTCATTACCTAAAGTAAAAAGGAAGTCATCCCACCTTCTCCCTTTATAGAATCATAGAATCATTAAGATTGGAAAAGACCTCTAAGATCATCAAGTCCAGCTGACAACCCAACACCGCCATGACCACTAAACCATGTCCTGAAGTGTCACATCTACACAGTTTTTGAACACCTCCAGTGATGATGACTCCACTGATTCCCTGGGCAGCCTGTTCAAATGTTTCACCACTCTTTCATTAATGAAATTTTTCTTAATATCCAATCTAAGCTTCCCCTGATGCAACTTAAGCCCATTTCCTCTCGTACCATCGTTTGTTACTCGGGAGAAGAGACTGACCCCCACCTCACTACAACCTCCTTTCAGGTAGTTGTAGAGGACAATAAGGTCTCCCCCCAGTCTCCTCTTCTCCGGAATAAATGGAAAGATGGAAAAACAAATGAGTGCTTCGGTGTGGTTACAGAATGGCAGGTTTTAGCTGAAGAGATAGTAACTCTCAGTGAAGTAAATCCACCTGATTACACTTTCCTTCCTCCAACTTCATCCAGATAGAATCTCAGTCTCCTTGGAACACTCCCGGATATGAACTAACAGAAATCACAGCTAACCCAGATGCTGCTGATTTCATTGCTGTAGCGAAATTTCCATGGCTGGTGGCTTGGACCACATCACCCTTGGTTTGCATCCTTCACTTGGTTCCTGGCCCTCCAAAGTCTTTTTTTTTTTTTTTTTTTCTTTAAGCTCTTCTGCACTGTTAGATTATGTGATAAAACGCTCTTCTCCACAGACAGTGGAAGGCAGAGGGGCAACGGCAGGTGGAGAAACCTGAGAAATACCCTGCCTGGCTGTTCCCAAGCCCACCAGAGGAGCTGTCAGCCCATCAAAGGTCCATCTTGACCCACATGAAGGAGCACAGAGACACAAGGGCAGGTGGGGGAGCCCAAATAACCCCTTCAGAGACACAGCCCCTCCCAGAGCTGTCCCAGGGGAGCGTCAGGACCTTACAGACTGAGGTAAGGCATGAGGATTTTTAGATTGCACTAGACCTACAACGGAATATTCAGGGGATGAGCTAAAGATGTAGAAAAAGGAGGGATAAAGGTGCTTTGGAGAGGAAGGGGCACAGGAAAACAGAAGAGTAAGAGGATAAAAGGGACCAGTCACATGTAAACGGGGCTGGAGGATGTGATTGTCTGTCCATACCCTGGACTATTTTTTGGGGGGGGTGCGTGAGTGGCTCTCTGTCCTGCATGTGCATGTATGGGGGTACAACTTCTGACCTCTTTTCTGGGTCATGTCACATGGGAGGGGCAAGCCCTCTGCCATTTTACCAACAGAAGACATTTCTTTACATCTTTAAAAAGTACGTCTGCGAAAATGGTATTAATATAAATTAAATTTTTTTTTAAAACATAGCAATTAAATGTATACCGGCTGTGTTAATTGTGAAAGGAAACAGTGTGAGTTATTTAGCTGTACATGGTGCTCTCTGTGGTAAGAAAGATTGGTTTTCCTGCTTTTTTGCTCCAAGACAAAACAAATGCAAGTCCTGCTGCCACTGCACAGGGCATCTTCAAATTTGAGCTATTATGCAGCATTTCTAGGGATTGCTCTCAAATGCCCAGTTGAGGAAAAGACACGAAGCCTGAATTTGCTGTTTGATGATTTCTGAGAGGTGAGAAGGAGTCTGAATAACTGCAGTTTTCCTCAAGGATTCATCAAGGTAGTTTCTGCTTTGCAATTGGTGAGAAATGTTGTCTCACATTTAGTTAGATAGCCCTTTGTACTAAAACCTTTATACTAAATGCTTTATGGTGCTTTCCATATGTAGTTTTAGTCTGTGGCAATTATCCTGTACGTAGTGAAATATAAAAAATGATTCTGGCACTTCACATGGAAATTTCCAATCTTGTTGCGACTTTACCCTCTCTTATCAGATCTGAAGTTAAACAAAAAACACAAAGGGAGAACAAAAGTTTAAAGAAACATGATAACTTCTCTTCCAGTCATCAGTGGGACAGCTGAGTGGGAAACTCAGCAACAGGGAAGGGGTGAGCTCTCTGGAGAGAACTATAAGACTTCTATTTCAGCACCACCTTCTGCAGCACATCTTAGGTCACTGAGAAGGAAACCATGTTCTCTATATTTCCTCTTTTTAGAGTCATAGAATCATAGAACAGTTTTGGTTGGAAGAGACCTTCGAGATCATCGACTCCAACCTTTGTCCTGACCCTATCTACACCACTAAACCATGTCCCTCAGCACAACATCTAGCCGTGTCTTAAACACCTCCAGGGATGGTGACTCAACCACCTCCCTGGGCAGCCTGTTCCCACACCTGACAAACCTCTCAGTAAAGAAATTCTCCCTCATATCCAACCTGAACCTCTCCTGGCACAACTTAAAGTCATTTCCCCTCGTCCTATCACTCACCTCTAGGGAGAACAGACCAGCCTCCACCTTGCTACAACCTCCTTTCAGGTAGTTGTAGAGAGCCATAAGATCTCCCCTCAGTCTTCTCTTCTTCAGGCTAAACAGACCCAGATCCCTCAGCCGTTCCTCATATGACACAAGCTCCAAATCTTTTACCAGCTTGGCAGCTGCCTCTGTGCCCTCTCCAGCACCTCAATGTCCCTCTTGTACTGAGAGGCCCCAAACTGGACACAGTACTCAAGGTGAGACCTCACCAAAGCCGAGTACAGGGGCATGATCACCTCCCTGCTCCTGCTGACTCCATTCCTGATCCAGGCGAGGATGCCATTGGCCTTCTTGGCCACCTGGGCACACTGCTGGCTCCTGTTCAGCCGACTGTCCATCAACACCCCCAGGTCCCTCTCTGCCTGGAAGCTCTCCAGCCGCTCCTCCCCAAGCCTGTAGCGTTGCTGGAGGTTTTTGCGGGTGAAGTGCAAGACACGACATTTGGCCTTGTTGAAACTCACGGAATTGGCCTTGGCCCAGTGATCCAGCCTATCTAGGTCCCTCTGTAGAGCCTCCCTACCCTCAAGCAGATAAACACTTCCACGCAGCTTGGTGTCATCTGCAGACTTACTAAGGCTGCCCTCCATCCCCTTGAGCAAATCATTGATGAAAATGCTAAACACGAGTGGCACCAGTACTGAGCCCTGGGGGACAATACTCGTGACCAGCTGCCAACTGGATTTGACTTTTGGCACAGTTTGTTTCCTGGGTTTCATTGCCTCGGGGCACAAGGCTGAGAATTCTGGAAAGAAATGCCCCAAAAGAGCAAAGGCTTCTCCTCCAGTTCTAGAGGGTGTTTGCAAAAGGATTAATTTAATTTTTCTAGTTCCTTAAAAAGGCAACCACTCAAATGACTCACACTGCCCCTGCCCTTTTGTCAATATTGATATTCATTGAAAGCAACAGGACTTGCCAGTTCAAAACTCGCCCTAGCAATACTCTGCTCTCTTACACACTTTCTTGTGATGGACATTTTGTTGGTGGAATACAGGACATAAAGAATGATATGCTCTTTTTCTGCCTTGCCCCAAGGTGTCATACCTTTCAGAGCCCTTCCTGGGTCCTACTGCTGCCACCTTAGACTCACTGTGCTCCCTATATGGCTCAGGAGGAACACGTGAGACAAGAACATCTCGATCCATCCTTTCTTCAGTATAGCCAGAGCTGTTTGTTTCTCCACCAGGAGCAGCCCACAGCTTTCACCTCATCTCAGGCTTTGAAGGGGAGCAGGTTTTAAGAAGAGCCGAACACAACTTCCAGTTCTTACTGGAGCATTCAAACATGTCTTGTGTACTTGGCAATAGAAGGAACAGGGATTCTCCTTTTCTCTTCATGTCTTCCCCAGGCTCTTCTTGGGCAAGCCCTGCTGAGGTTTAGGAAACAGAAAAACTAGAGCTGAAACTCCCAGAAGTGGCCCAAGGCTGCACCTCTAGACCTCATTAGACCTTGGGTCCCAAAGAAGCACCCCTGGATTCTGTTCAGTGTGCAATGCTTTATTCTTCTCTGTTGATTGCACTTGCTCCACAGTAGCACAGGCAGCCAACTCTTTGTGGTCCAGTTGCTCTTTCCTTGCCCGTGTGGTCTTCCTCTTTCTCATTTTCTCAGAGGAGGTGTTGTTTGATGGCTTCTTCCTTGCTCTGAAGTTTTGCGGGTCTGTCCAGTTGTCCCTCAGGACCTGAGCTGCTGCCTGTTGCATGCTAGGGTGCTTGTCTTCCTGCAGTCTGTAAAGGGCTGAAATGACACAGAAGGATGCATCAAAGGCTGTGAAGTCCCAGGTGAGAATAGTCATGCCTTCCCTAGCTTCCTGAGCAACAACTGAGAAAGCTTGAAAGCCTCCCCTGGGCTCAGTCTCACGCCCAAGGCTGAGCTTTGGGACAGGGCACCAGAGAGAACAGGCAGCGTAGGACAGCAGAAGGTGGTGACATCTTAACTGAGTCAAAGAGACAATGTAAAAGAGGAACAATTTTAATATATGTATCCTCAGAAGACACACACTGCTCTGTCCGCTAGGACATTGGGCCATAAACACGCCCTTGAAACTCTTCTCTGTGAAGAAGGAGGCCCATCATAGCCACCAGAGTCCTGACGATGGCCTGGTTGAGCTGCAGACAGGGAATGGAGAAGGTTGCTCCAACTGAAGCTCACTGAACTCAGCATCCCCCAGACTCGAGCTTCCTCCTTTCAGAAAGCATTATTTCCCTTATTCATGTGGGGGAAGAGGGCATGCTCAAGACCACAACCCTTCTCACTGAAAGGCCACTGGGATTCAGCTGGTTCTCCGCAGGAATTCTCCAGGCTCAGGTAATGGGAGGAGTGGGAAGGTGGAATCCACACACACTTTAACTCTTTAGCCGCACTTTCCCGCTCCAGACATTCTTACAGACAAGCTGCTTCCTCCCAAAGCCTTTCTGACATGTTGTGCTTGGACAGAAAGGCAGGTGAACTCCAGCATCGCAGCTACCACTCAAGGGCCAACAGAAGCAGTCACTGGCACCACTTCTTCAGAGTCCAACCAGTTTCTGACCATATTTCTGACCACATAGCAGAACAAAGGGTAAGTTTTGTCACAAAACTCATAATTTGAGGGAAAGAACATTTTTCCCAGTCTTGAAGGTCAAAAGTTAAACCTTTTGGCCACCTCTCCAGAATTGCAACAAAAGAAGGGGGAAAAGTCCCTATGTAAAGTATGTACCCGTGAGAGTATCTTGTATTTTGACCCGTTCTATGAAGCAGATCTTCCTGGTGCCTATGTTCAGTCTTGTTAACAGAGGATCAAAGAAGAGCTGAAAGCACTGCTGAGTCCTGGCAACACTGTCAGCCTGCAAAGTAGGGACTCAAGCTTATCATTATATTTTCTCTTTCTGGATGTAAGATGAGCCTTTCTAAAAAGATGTTAAGTATTGCCTGCGCACGCAAATAGAAAAAGGCAAAGGTTGCCCAGAGGCAAGTTTAAGCACTTTTACTTTTTGGCATAGTGGGATTTAAACATGGCCAAGTTAAAGATGTTGTGCTACAAAGTATGAAGGTAAAGGCTGTGTTTGTCTTTGCCAGCTGACTTGAGACCCTGCTCTTTCCTTTTTCCTGCCTTCTATTCGATGCCTGGCTTATGTGTCAGCCTGCTAGTCTGCCCAAGTAGCATCATTCAATTCATAATACAGGAGAAGGAAATTAAAAGTCACATTTTTTTGTTTGTTTCTTTGTTTGCTTTCTCATCTGAAGAGTTACCTGGGGCCACCGAATGAACATAAACAGCATCTTCCTCCTGTTTTCAGTATAGATGCATTGCAAATTATAATCTCTGCCTGTGTGACTAAAAGTGTTTTCTCCTTGCTTTAATGAATTCCTGTAGAGACTGCTTTGCTGTTGTCAAACAGGACTTGAACTAAGATAACACAGGATTGGCATCTACCATCTGCGGGCAGCCTGTGTCTGTGTTTCACCACCCTCAGCCTAAAACACTTCTTCTTTATACCTAGTCTGAATCTTCCCTCTTTGGGTTTAAAACCATCGCCCCTTGTCCCATCGCTACAGGCCCTCCTAGAAAGTCTGTCCCTGTCTTTCTTACAAGCCCTCTTTAAGCGCTGGAAGACTGCTATAAGGTCTCCTCAGACCCTTCTCTTCTCCCGACTGAACACAGAATCATAGAAATATCAAGACTGGAAAGGACCTTAAGATCATCACGTCCAACCTACAGCCCTACACCACCCTAACACTAAACCATCTCCTGGAGTGCCGCGTCCAACTGTTTTTTAAACACGTCCACCACCTCTCTCGGCAACCCATTCCAATGCCTCACCACCCTTTCGGTGAAGAAGTTTTTCCTAATATCCAATCTAAACTTCCCCTGGCACAACTTGAACCCATTCCCTCTTGTCCTATCGCTATTCACTAGGGAGAAGAGGCCAACATCCGTCTCACTGCAGCTGCCTTTCAGGTCTTTGTAGGGAGCAATAAGGTCTCCCCTCAAGCCTCCTCTTCTCCAGGCTGAACAGCCCCAGCTCCCTCAGCCTCTCTTCAGAAGACTCACCCTCTAGTCCCCTCATCATTCTGGTGGCAAACAGCCCCAACTCCCTCAGCCTGTCCTCGCAGGAGAGGTGCTACAGCCCTCTGCTCATTTTTGTGGCCTCTTCTGGACCCGCTCCAACAGATCCACATCCTTCTCCTGTTGGGGGCTCCACAGCCGGACACAGAGCTCCGGGTGAGCTCTCACCAGAGGGCCGGAATCACCGCCCATGACCTGCTGGCGGCGCTTCTCTTGACACAGCCCGGGGTGTGATTCGCTCTCCGGGCTGTGAGCGGGCGTTGTCGGCTCACGTCCAGCGTTTCACCCCCGGCACCCCCGGTTCCTTCCCCGCGGGCTGTTTCCTGCGGTGGGGTGGCCGGGACGAGGAATCACAAGGCACACCCGCTGCCAGGGCACCGGGCAGGAGAGCCTCCGCCCTTCGCCCCGGCCTCCTCCCACCCTATCCCCGCCGAGGGCCGGGCGGGGCGCTTTGGGCGGGCTTTTCCCCGGCGGCGGATCCCGAGCGCCGCCGCCAGAGGGCGCCGCCGCCCTTCGGATGGCGCCCAGGGGCGGGGCCACCGTTGCCTTGGCGACCGGTGGCGTCGCGGTGACTCCGGGCGCGGTGGCGCCGGGCCCGGAGTGAGCGGAGGCCGCGGGGACGGGAAGCGCCGGGGCCCCCGTGGAGAAACAGCGTGTGGGTGCTGCCAGGAGCCGGGGGGGGCTGGGGGCGGGGGGGGGTTGTGGTGCCCCGGGGTGCCGGGGCCGTGAGGTTGGTGCTTCGGGGCTTGTGGGAAGCTCCTGGGCGGTGGGTGCTCGGGGGGGCTGGGGACAGTATGGGGGGGCTTGGGCACAGGGTGACAGTGCCAGAGGGGTGCGAGGCTGCGAGGGGTGGCCCAGCTTTGTCCGCTGAGGTGCCTGGAGATGGAAGGGGTGGCAGGGAAATGTGCGAGGGACATGCAGGAAGGGATTGAGGGCAGAGGGACTTGTTATCCTGCTCTGGAGATGGGGAAGGGGTCGCTGTGGGGCCGCAGGGTGCTGAGGTCACCACTGGTGGGGACAGAGGGAGGCAGGGAGGGAGCCGAGCCTGCTGCTAATGAGCTGCTTGAGACGCGGGGGTGACAGTGTGGGTGGGAATGCTGGTCTGGGTGGCACTGGTGGTGGTGACGGGTGATGGGGCCAGAACCTTCTCAGTGGTGTCCAGCAACAGGACAAGGGACAATGGTCGCAAACTGGAAAACAGGAGCTTCGAGGTAAACGTAAGGAAATAATTCTTTACTGTGAGGGTAACAGAGCCCTGGCACAGGCTGCCCAGAGAGAGTGTGGAGTCTCCTTTTCTGGAGACTTTCAAACCTGCGTGGATGCGGTCGTGGGTGACCTCCTCTGGGTGATCCTGCTCTGGCAGGGGGGCTGGACTAGACGATCTTCAGAGGTCCCTTCCATCCCCTGACATTCAGCGATTCAGTGATTCAGTGACTCTGTGATTTTGTGACTGAGCTCGCAGCAGTGACGAGCAGCCCTACAGAGGCTCCCTGCCATGAGAGTGGAAAGTCACAGCTGTTGGGTCGCAGTGTCTGGGGTCTGCTTGCGTCTAAGGCTGTAACAGCCGTGTAGTTACGGATCAAGAAGATGCTGGTAGTGATAATGGGGGTGTGTCGAGAGTTATGCCTCATGATGTATTTGTTTGGGAGAAGAAACAAATCTTGTCCTCTGCTGGTTTTAAAATCTGCAGTCAATTCTCAGTTCCCCTAAATATGTTTCCTTCCTTCTCATGTGTGTATTTTCTACGACTTGCAAAATCCAACAAATCTGGTGTTATGGTAAGTTTTTTTTTTTATCTTGTTGTAGAGCTTTGAGGCTCTCTCATTGTTCCCTGCACAGAAAGAATTTCATAAGTATCACTGGAGCTCACCTTGGGCTGGAGTTCCAAAAAAAACCCCAAGCCTTGTCAAAGCACTGCTGCTCAAAATGTTTCAGTTTGTATCCAGTTTTAAGCAGGGGGTTTGATTATTCATCTAGTGAAAGGGAGAGAAATAATAAAAAATACAAAAAGTTAAGGGATTGCTGCTTTGATCTTCCATTTCTAGGGAAAATCAGTAAAATAAATGCTCAAGTGATAGTGGAATCAACACCAGTCCAGTTAACTCTCCCCTGAAAAAGGGTGGTAGATACTTTTTTGTACTTAAAAAATGCATCCTGCACTTGCACATTTGGGCTGGACATTTCGAAGGGGTCTAGGGGAGCCCAGTGCCTAGCTTCCTGTCTCGGTGAGGAGTTTTCTTAATTCACTTGGTCTTCTTCTAAAATCTCAATCTTACAGCAGTTAAGTGTTCAGATTTTTTAAAAAAATTACGGAAAAATATCGGTATCCGCAAAAATTAGGTGTGAATATTAAGCACTTCATATGGCTTCAGACGCAAGTGGATGCTCAGATACAGAGATTTTTTTTCGTGGATGGGAGGTGTCAGTAAGTTTTACTGCAGTCTCGTGGCAAATCTCTGATGCAGGCGTGATTGTATTGAAGTTCCACAGTAGCAATATTTTACTTATGTGTAGCAACCATTAAAACTTTAATCTGGGATGTCCCAGAAGTTCAAGGTATTGCTGGTAGGAGTCAGGATTTGTCAGGTTTCCATGACTGGAATTGTCTGTATCTGTGACACAGATAATCAGGTGGTGCAGAGATGCTGATCGGCAGCTCTAGACCATTTCCCCTACGAGCGAGAACTTTTCCACAGCAGCAGAACGATCAAAATCCACACAAGCAGCTTTCCAACAGAGTGGGAGTAAAATTCTTCTGGATAAAATGCTACGAAAAAGATATTCTAAGGTCTAAGGAGCTGTGTGGAGTCGTAGACCCTAAGGTGTATTTACCCATTCTCTCCCTTGCTTGTAGAACCGGCCCATGGTGAGCGTTCCTTGGGCACGCTGCCTGCCCTCAGCACCCTCACTTCTCTCTTCAGCAGCTGATCCAGGGTAGAAATTTGGTTTGTACACAGAAAGCTGACGTTGCTTTGCTTGGTGAATGCGGTGAGAAGGCACGTGCCAGCGGATGGGTTAGAGTGCATCTGTCGATAGCTGGTTGAACTTAATTCCCTTGGATTTGCATCAGTTTGGCAGGCTTGTTGTGTGGCTTTCCACTGATTGTTTTATTTTTCTGTTTCCTTGTACTGCTTTTAATAGGAAAAGTATCCAGCCTGCTGTATTTGGTCACGGCGCAAGTTGTTATCTGTTTTAGCTGTTAAAGTTATAATTGTTAGAATTCAGAAAAGCAGTTTAATATAGAATCATAGAATGGCCTGGGCTGGAAGGGACCTTAGAGATCATTTTAATCCAACCTCCCTGTTGTGGGCAGGGACGCCACCTCTTGACCAGGTCAGGCAACACATGAGAACCGAATGGGAGTCGAACCCGCAACCTTTGGTGTTTCAAACACCACGCTCAACCCCCTGAGCTAAACCGGCCCTCCAAACGGCTTATATACAATGTTTCCACTCATTTAGTAATAAACCCTTCTATGTTATATGAACTTATCTGGGGGGTTTTACATCTGATTATGTGACTGCTAAAAGTGAGGAACCTTCAGAAGTGCTCTTTTCTTGCGCCTTTTTCTATTTTACATAATATATGCTACCAGTTCCTTACAGAACTGTTCATCGTCAGTTGAATTCTGAGGTTGGCAGTTGAGACAACACGCCCAGGGAGTACTGCTGACATGCGTAGCCCGTCAGATTGTGGTTTTGTTCCAGCTCTGACAATGTAAACTGGTATCGGAGTTGCAGTGAAAGGCAAATATTCATAGTGCTAGGAGAACAGAAGGAGGGGGGAAGAGATGCATATTAACCAGTGGATTCGGTGAAACAAGCACGATAAAGAAACAGAGACAAAGGACTGGAAAAGGAACAACTGCTCGTTTGATTTGCAAGAATGTAAAACAGCCACAACGAGGGATGCGATAAGTAACCAGTGATAGAGGCCGCTGCTCACGAATATACGCTTACTCAGAACAGCACTTCAGGATGTCCCAAAACCATGGGCCTGAGTGCTACCCTGGGCTGGATTACTGTTGTCAAAAAACATCATTTTGTTTATTTCAAAACTATTAGGAACTTGTCACAAGTGACAAAGGCCCGTGACCACATGGCATTTTATAAATAATTCTTTTTCCTTTTTTTTTAATGCTTGCCCTTTTCTCCCTTTGTGTCTAACTTCTAGCACAAGTACAACAAAAAGCATGGAAGAGGAGAAAGACAAGAAACCAGAAGAGCAACTTACAGAACCTGAATCCGATTTCCCAGAAGCCTTACTAGAATATCAGTAGGTTTCATATATTTAACTTTTCACCCGTATAGAACATATGAATGCATAAAGCAAGAAACAAAGACAATTTCCTCAATTCAGAGCCTGAGCTGATTGATTGTGGCAGTGAGGTACTGTTCTTTTGTGTTCTTGTTCTGGGTTTTCAAGGCTCTTTTGGAAAGACACACTTTTAAAATTATACCTGTAAGAAAATATCTTAAGTGGGTCGGAAATTATTTTGTGCTGTTAAGTTATAACTTGGGAAAAAGAGTTTTGTTAAAAACAAAAAGAAGCCACATTTTTGTCTGTTAGTAGGAAGCTTTTGGTCAGCATGCTTTGAAGTTGAGAGATCACCCCTGACTGTATTTTTTAGGATTCTTTGATGTTCACAGAGGTGTGTAGTCAGTAGCCAGAACCTCAAGACCTACAGTTTTCTCTCGTGGTGCTGCTGAGAGTGAAGCACATAGGCAAATGTTCTATTTTGAAAATAATGGAGGGATAACACATAGGCAGATATTCTATTTTGAAAATAATGGAGGGATAACTTAAATGCCTCTTAAAATTAAGCAGAGAAAAACAAGAACCAAGAGGAGAAGATCTGAAATAATCAGAAAATAGTCCCGTTTATTTGATCTCCAGTCTTTTGGCTGGATGATTAAAAGAAGAAAAATTAAGTGCTGTGGCTTTTATCAAAGAGACAGAAATTGAAAGCAAAAAACCCAACACCGTGTAGTATTCAACTATTATCAGCATTTCGAGAGCAAGGAGTAGTGACTTGGTGTAGAAATTAAAAGCAGGGCAAGCAAACTGAAGAGCAACCACTTTCTAGTTCTTATGTCATCTATAGGAGTTTACAGGGTTTATGTGGGATTTTCTGTTCCATTTCACAGAGAACGGAGTGCAAGTTTCCGTAGTGAAACAGACCATATCATATCACAAATAAGTGCCATCCAAAAAATCAACAAATCAATCCTCTATTTTGCTAAGAACTAAGCAAACGGTATTAACAGACTGAGGAAAAAAACAAATGTACCAGTTTCTGATAAAATTATTTTCAAATATCGAACAAAATGACTCATATGTCTGAAGAGGCTTCCACTGAAATGAGTGCTGACACAGGGTGTTTAGTTTCTACAGCAACAGTAGGGGAGAACCAGAAGAAAAGTATTTTTCTTTCTGTCTTTATCTTTCTCCCTCTCTCCCTCTCTTTCCCTCTCTTGTCTTCACCTGTGTTGTCATCTGTAACTCCCCTGTACCACTTGATTGAGCAAAGCAGCATAATCGTACAAGTATCTGTCACATTCTGCTTTACGCTTTGTCAAGTGTCTGGTATTCTTTTAATTTCCATTCCTGCTTTTTCTTCTGTACATTGAAGAATGGCTGCTGTTCATGACGAGTTTCTTATCACAGAATCGCAGAATCACAGAATGTCAGGGATTGGAAGGGACCTCGAAAGATCATCAAGTCCAATCCCCCTGCCAGAGCAGGAATGCCTAGATTATGCTACACAGGAACGTGTCCAGGCGGGTCTTGAATGTCTCCAGAGAAGGAGACTCCACAACCTCCCTGGGCAGCCCGTTCCAGTGTTCCGTCACCCTCACTGAGAAGAAGTTTCTTCTCGAGTTTAAGCGGAACCTCTTATGTTCCAGTTTCAGCCCATTACCCCTTGTCCTATCAGTGGTTGTCACCGAGAAGAGCCTGGCTCCATCCTCGTGACACTCACCCTTGATATATTTGTAAACATTAATGAGGCCACCCCTCAGCCTCCTCTTCTCCAAACCAAAGAGCCCCAGCTCCCTCAGTCTTTTCTCATAAGGGAGATGCTCCACTCCCTTAATCATCCTAGTTGCCCTGTGCTGGACTCTCTCCAGCAGTTCCCCGTCTCTCTTGAACTGAGGGGCCCAGAACTGGACACAATATTCCAGATGTGGCCTCACCAGGGCAGAGTAGAGGGGAAGGAGAACCTCTCTCGACCTACTAACCACCCCCCTTCTAATACACCCCAGGATGCCATTGGCCTTCCTGGCCACAAGGGCACAGTGCTGGCTCATGGTCATCCTGCTGTCCACCAAGACTCCCAGGTCCGTTTCCCCTACACTGCTCTCTAATAAGTCATTCCTCAAACATTTTGAGTACAGTTTTCTGTTTTAGGATTGGTTAGGAACAACAATCCTGTAAATGACTTGCCCTAGTGACATCCTGTAGATAACTGGCAAAACTGTCATGGGACTGGAGAGGATCTAGCTGGAAACATTTGAGGTCAGCCTGGACTGAGCTCTGAGAAACCTGATCTGGTTGAAAATGTCCCTGCTCATTGCAAGGGGTTGGAACTAGATGACCTTTAGAGTGTAGAGTTTTGCACTTGGAAAAGAATAACCCCATGTGCCAGTACAGGTTGGGGACTGACCTGTGGGAGAGAAGTATAGGAGAAAGGGACCTGGGGGTTCTAGTGGACAGCAGGATGACCATGAGCCAGCAACGTGCCCTCGTGGTCAAGAAGGCCAATGGCATCCTGGGGTGTGTTAGAAGGGGAGTAGCAAGTAAGTCAAGTAGCAAGTAAGCCCCTCTGCTCTGCCCTGGTGAGGCCACATCTGGAATATTGTGTCCAGTTCTGGGCCCCTCAGCTCAAGAAGGACAGGGAGCTGCTGGAGAGAGTCCAGCGCAGAGCCACAAAGATGGTGAAGGGAGTGGAACATCTCCCTGCTGAGGAAAGGCTGAAGGAGCTGGGTCTCTTTAGTTTGGAGAAGAGGAGGTTGAGGGGTGACCTCATTAATGTTTATAAATATGTCAAAGGGGAGTGTCAGGAGGACGGAGCCAGGCTCTTTTCAGTGATGTCCATTGACAGGACAAGGGGCAGTGGATACAAGCTGGAGCATAGGAAATTCCACAAAAATATTATGAAAAACTTTTTTACTGTGAGGGTCACAGAGCCCTGGCACAGGCTGCCCAGGGAGATTGTGGAGTCTCCTTCTCCGGAGACATTCAAAGCCCTCCTGGATGCGTTCCTGTGTGACCTCCTGTAGGTGATCCTGCTCTGGCAGGGGGGCTGGACTAGATGATCTTTTGAGGTCCCTTCCAATCCCCAACATTCTGTGATTCTGTGAACCCAAACCATTCTACAAAACCGGGCACACAGAATTGAAAAAAACAGTATCAAATTATAGCTCTTTTGTTCCTTTATTCTGACAAATCCTGTAGAAAAAATAATCTAAAGAGGAAAGGTCCAATATTTAGCAGACAAAATAGCAGAAATTTTTGACATTAACAAAGCAATGGATATAGACTGCTACTTCATGGGAAATCTTCACGTAGCAGAAATTAAGATCAGCAACTCCATCAAAAATATAGAAATGGGTTAAAATGGCAGGGAATTTAGAGGTCACACTATGTGGCCAAGCTGTCACTTCCATTTAATAAGTGATATATTTTTACTGTAGCCATCAGCATCATACCCCATATAACTGTAGCTAATGTCCTTGCACTTAATGGAAAACCCAAAGAATACCTTGGAGTAAACTGACATCAGAGGATGCAAATCTGTTAACCTTCAATTTGCATGACTCAATGCTCCAAACTTAGTCAGGAAAAAAGGATCTTCTTTTAAAACAACTCAATACAATAGAGAGAGGTAAGAAAAAAACCAAAAAAACCCCAGAAAACAAAAACTCCCAACAACTCAAGGAACAATAGCTGTTGACACAGTAAAAGATTGTGATAATTGTAATACTTGCCTCTATTGTGCCATATGGTGAATGAATTCCGGGAACAGAGGGAAAAATAGAGAATTTTGCAAGTAGACACCATTTGCAATCTAGCATTTCTCATTCTAGAGGAGAACACCAGAAAAAAAAAACAAAACAACTTGTTTTACAGCTGTGGCAAAGAGGATGACAAATAGTCTGTGAAAATTGTGAAAGCTCTGAGCTAGTTCTTTGACAAAAAAGTGTAAACATACTTGGAAGATACTACCCGGGCTGGAGTCCCTATTCCCTCAGCGCTTCTTAAAGGCTAACAAGTTCCTGGTGTTCAAGTGCAGTTTATGAAGCTCAACAAACCACATTTTCTGAAAAATTGAATCCCATTTAATTCTTCGGTTTGGGATCCATCTGGCCTATGTCTGGGTGAGTTGCCTGGGCTTCCTCTATAGTGAGAGGTGGGTAATAAGTATTCCTGGAGTGCAAATAATCGTGTCCTAAAAGAGACCCGTGCAGGAGGTCAGCTAAACCACAGCCAGAAAGAACAAATCCTTTCTAGTGGTGACAAAGGAAGAGTATCATCAGGGAGACTGTTTCACTGTTTCTCAGTATGAGATCCAAACTAACATGAAGGTCCAGATGTATACGGGAAATCAGTTTTTTTACATGTAGTAAACGGACAGTCAAGCAATATGATATGAAAATACACATTTCAGGAGTATTTACATCTAATCTAGCTTAAATAACATTCCTCTTGCTTCTGTTTTTGTAAGAATGTCTCTTTCTTCACTCTTTCTCCACAGAATCGAGAGAACAGATGCAGCAATTGATCGGATTCTGTCTGGTCTGAGACAAGTGGAAAAAAAGAACAAAGAATATCATGAAAAAGTAAGCGACCGTGCATCCTTCTCCCAATGCATTTTATCTGTGCTATTTTAACTCAGCCATTCAGCGTATTCATTTAAACCTAATACAATAGTCACTAAAACTAGTTGTTGTGGTGGATTTCTTCCAGTCAATGAAACTCAGTGAGTTACCTTATGTGCTGACAGTTAAAGTGTTACCTGAATTAAATGTGACACAAAGTGTAAATGTCCTAAATATAACCATGCAGAACAGGAGCTGCAGACTAGGACACAGCAGTAAGGTAAAATGAGTTTTCCAATGCACACTAGATCCTCAGTAACCACCAAAGTATTTAATCTTACTCCACAGCCAACACAGGACATCAAGCCCCCACTCAGTAGGTGACTTTGTTGCAGTATATTCAGATGTTTCTTTTTAAGCAGTCCTGCAGCTATTCCTCAGTATTTCGTCATACAAAGAATAAACAGTATTTGCTTCATTTTTGTCAGTAGTATTAGCAGATCTAACCAAGTGTTGAGACTTGCTGACCCTCCTCAGTTGACTTCTGAGGCAATGGAACTGCACAGGTTTCTGTGACAGTTTCGGTATTCTTGCAAGTGCAATTACAGTGAATACTGAACCAAGAAGAAAGAGCAGAACGCAATGGCCTAGGTGCAATTTTTAGCGCTGCTTGATGAAGACTCAGTTTCTTGTGGATTCAAAGTTGTGTTGGGTCATTTTTAAAACAAGATCGTGTAACTACTGATCAATTTAAAGAACGATACCTATGAACTGTACGTAAAGAACCGTAAGATGGCATCTGGTGACTGGGCACAGTGAAATTTGGAAGTGGGTATGTAGGCAATCACAGAATGAAATTAATTCAAATCACTCAAAAATCCTTAATCTGGATCATGTTATATGTGATCCTATGGCAGTGAAACATTGGAACAAATTATGTCTCTCCTTCCCATGCCTGATACTTGCCCTGAATTTACAAGTATCCATCTGTTTAGCTTTCCTTGGTGTTCCTTTCTGTCTTGAAGCCAGGATGGTGCTTCATTTGTGGTCTTAACTGTCAGTGGAAGTGGCATTTGGCTTTTCTCTCTGGAGACATCTCAAGTCTTGTGTGGTTATTCCCCCAATCTGCTGCTAGTTCATGGTCTCTCAAGGACTCCTTCATATTTTATACTGTGCGAGGTACTTCAGGGCATGCTTGAAGTGCTGCTTGTTTAATTCACCCGTGTTTTGACGGTTCTTTGAGCTCCATTTTTTGTTTCCTGCTTAATTTTTCTGAGTGGTTTAGAGTTAATCTTTCTAGAAGTGAGGAATGCTTGAGACTCTCTCTACTGCCTAGTTGCTGTTACAGTTTGGCTGGTATGGTTATTTGTTCCTTTATGGTATCCTTTAGGAGAAAACATCAAAAATTTTAAATAATTTGAGTGCCACTTGAGAGGGTCATGACAAGGGCTTATAATTACAGTTGTGGAATCAGTACGTATAATTAATTCCAGCTCTGACAAGGCTCTTTACCGTGGTTCTACGCAAGCGACCTGACTGACGACATTTCTACATGGAGGTGGTACATTCTCACGAAGAACGTTGCCGTGGAGTAAATAACTCCTACAAATTCATCTTGCCATTCAGTTGACTCACAAGGAGCTTTCTTTCTGGGCAATGGATGACTGTTGATGTGCTGCAGTCATTTGTCTCTCATTTCCTTGTTATGGTCTTGAAGTTACTTGAGAAACTTCTGAGACTTGCGAACTCTCCTTTCTGCTCCGTCCTTTTGACATACAAGAAAAGGTGTTTAGCTGCATGTTTTTTTTCCAGAGCATCCTTGCTTTTCTGCCTTATTTGCATTTTTGTTTAAGTTTTATTTAAGTTTGTCTCTCTGACCACTGCTTTGAAGATGTTTTAACACCTTTTCTTCCGTTGTTCTTTCGCAGGATGACCTTCTGAGGAGAGAACAGCGGGCACACATCAGGCGCGTACTAAGACAAATAGAAGAAGAGGAGAAAGAACGAGATGCAAAGGAGGTTGTAACTAGGGAGGACGTGGAAGAGTCACTGAAAGCAACCTGGCAGTATGCCAGGGACAAAGAACAACTTCTGACAGGTGAGTGGTGGTGGTTTGTGTTTACACAGTTGGGGTTCAGTACTTTTTTTTGGCCTTTTAAATAGAGATTCAGCTTCCTCGTGGCTTAATAAGCATAAAGGTTTTCCTCCCCTAAATTAAGCTCTCTCGACGTGGAGGGCTTATAGTTAAATCTGCTCCTTCTAGGTGATGTTACTGTACAGGTACAAAGACTTTGTTTTTTTCTACAAAATTGAAACTCATGAAAGCCCTGTACTGACTCCACTGGAAGATTAAAGAAAAGAGAAAAAGAAGACTGATGGCAGCAAAAAGGACCAGTTTTGATTGTTGAAAGTTCTGTCTGCCATCCCTGAGATTCTCCATGGGAGACACATGTGCTTTTGGTTACAGCATTTCAGTGAGAACTGTTGTCTCTCTTTTGCAGAGTAAGATTAAGCTGTTTTCAGCAATGATGGTGGCCCTTGGCACCGTGTGAGGCCATCGTGTTGTAATGTATCGTAGCGTAGAAGAATCACTCTTCTTTCTCCATCCCGCTGAAAGTGCCTTTGTTAAAGAATTTGATGAAGTTGTAAGAATTATGGACTATCAGTTCAAGAAATTGGTAATGAACTTGTTTTCTGATGCTCTTATTTCAATAGATCTGCACTCTCAAATTGAAGAAACTGACCAAAAACTTGCAGCAAAGCGGAGTGAGAGAGATTATTGGTTGGAGTACATAAATGTAGGGAGTAAAATACAGGTCAACAAGATTATGAATCTGGAAAAAGACATTCAGGAAGTCAAGGATGACCTTCAGAGAAATAAAGGTCAGTTTACAGCTAGCGTAAGTGTGGAAGTCTTACCGGATCTTTGTGTATTACTTGCAGGAATTAATTAAATTATAAATTTATTTTGCAATCAGATGCTAGTAATTTCTATCAACTTTTCCAAACCAGTGCACCTAAGGTGAGCTGCATAACCCTGTAAAATGGAAGAACTTTCTATCTCTGTGAAAATCCTTTTATTAAATAAATGGATAAAGTTACAGGAATTATGAACACTTGAAGAAACTGATAAGCTTGTCTTCTGATGATTTTCTGGTAAAATACAAGCAACCCATTGTTCAAAAGCCTTACTGTGAAGGACAGGAGTTTTCTAAAAATAAGCTTACATATATTTAGGTCACCTACGCACAGGACTCCCTTAGCAGTCCTACTTGAAAATGTTGACTCTGCTGTTGTTGCTTCTCATCGGGCTACAAGCACGTGGAAAACTCCTTTGGCAGGAAAGTCGTAGAAGCTCATTCTTGGGACAGTCTTTTCAACTGAGCACCCTGGTTTTAGCGCGGAACTAGAGGGAGCCCTTTCACCAGTGCTCTGAACTCCTCCTAGTCGCAAAGTCTCGTGTAGGAGGTCCTGCAATATCGCCAGTGCAGACGTGCACAAATCCTGGGAACTGTTTCAATACTCACACAACAGGGGGATTAATTTGAGAGCTCACCCGTTCTGGTGCTGAGCGCTTTACTTCCCACCACAGGATTTTAAAATTAAATATTTCGCTGTTACGTTACCCACATTTCGAATCGGAGAAGGGTGTCCTGGTTTCTTCCTTTATGTCCCTCTCAGTATGCGTGGCTGCAGCCAAGCAGCTGGTAGTGACAGGCAGTGACACTGCTCTAAGTGTCTCTCTATACTCTGTGCCAATGATTACCAGGCATCAGCTACTGCAGAGAAGAGCCAGCGAGCTATCTTTTTGTCTCTCGAAACATTTTATCACGATAAAGATCTGCACTGTACTCTCTGTGTCACCAGATAGCTTGTCAGATATCCATCTCTGTATTCAGGAGGGGCTGATATTTTTCATTACGTGTTTTCTGTATTCTTAATCAGTGTAAAACTTTGCTATACAGCTGCTGAAATATAAAATGAAAAAGAGAATGGGCTTTTATATAGAATGCTGGAATGAGTCAGGAGGGGCATTCAGCCTGACCTCCTGCATGTCACAGGGTACAGAGCCAAAAATTTGTGGTGGAATGGAAGTGTGTTTAGAGAAAGACCATTACAGAGGTACCTACAGCAGTTCCCTAATTAACATACTGCAAAATGATGCTGCCAGTACTGGATGTTAGCGTACTATTTCACTCAACTTCCTAAAATTGAACTTATAAAGTGGCTGTGAAGTAAAATCTTCCAGGCTACTACTACTACTACTAGAAAAAAAAATCTGACAAGCTTCCAGAGTGATGTGGCAGCAAATTGGGCTTGTTCACTCCTCAGTTGTGTAACAGGCTTAGAGAATAAGCACAGGTGAAGAGGTTTCTGTCCGTGAAGGGCTGGATGCTGGCACAGTTCCTGTGGTCTGGAGGCGACATTTTGAACAAAGTTGCTGGAGGGGAGAGGAAGCAAAAAGAGAGCCGTACACTTATGTGAGGTGTGGGGAAAACAGAGAGAGAGAGGGAAAACAGCTTCTGTAGAAACAGTACATATGTCTGAACAGTTTCTCCTTCATTCTCCCAGTACAATTCAGGTTGTTTAGTTGTCTGAAAGAATGAGAAGATGAATTAATTATAGTATGTTAGTAATTCCATTTCACTCTGCCAGGTCTAGAGGGTGGATTGATTAAGCAGGCCAGCTTCCACGGTGTTAAATTAGGAACTAATGCACAACTGATGCACCTTTCCTATTTGCCTGCCTTTAGTTTCACAGTGGGTCCAGGACCAGACACTCATTTACAGCCAGATCAGTAATAACCATCTGCAACACAAGTGCAGAGCTAGGCTGAATTTCAAGCTTCTGGAACAAGCACGAAGTGCTTTCCTTCAAAGAAAATTACTACAATCTCATTCATTCCTTCAGAAGGAGAAAATACCAAGCAGCAGTGGGCTATTTAGAGTGGCACAAAAACAGCTGAAGGGAGGGATGAAGTAATTAAATAGCAAGTAACCAGAACTTGAAGCCAAATAAATTCAGTTAGATGGAAGACACTCTTTCTGAATCACAATCACGAGTAACAATGAAAGCAAATCACGGAGGCAATTGCCACATTCTCTCTTTTGCCCTGTTGTCAAATTAGAATCCCCTGGAAGGCTTAGATAAATCAGAAAATTTATTAGGCTCTGTATAATAACTATCTGAATAAAAAATCGCCATGTGCATAAGATGATCCAATGTGCTTCTATACCTAAAAAGTAAGTTTTCTAAGCAAATCTCTCACAGGACTCTGGGAGGTCTGCTATTGATAGAGACAAAATTTAGTGTTAAGATAACTGGTATCTTAACACCATTATTTCAGCAGCACCATTTTGCTCAGCTCGCTGCTCAGTTAGCAGTGAATTGCTGGGCTGTTGTAGTTGCCGACAGAAATGCGTGAGCCACTTCAGATTTCTGGTTTTGTAGTCGACGTTACCGTCCGTAGGGTTTAGGAGGACGATTTCTACAGAGAAAGATGTTTGAATCCTTTTCTGAGGAGCAGCCGTACGTGTGATGCTGGCTGATAAGTTTCAGTGTAGGAACAACTTGCCAATCCTTTATTTGTTGTCAGATAATGATTTCTGATTTTCTTTGTGTCGAAGAATATTATAGAAATGCTTTGAAAGCAGTGAAAGAAGAAAATGCCAGACGGGTTGAGAGGCACAAGACGTTAAGTAAGGAACAGGCCCCCCAGGTATTCCTTCTGCCTTTTTAAAAAGTGCTAACTGCACCATAGTTAGAATTCATGTACTCAGCATTACTAATGATTTTTAACTCAGATTAAGACTTGGAAATTTTCTGATGAATGTAGTAAAATAGTAAATTCTAATGAATTTAGTAAAATAAACTGCGCTAACCATGGCATTGGTTATTGTTATACACACACGTACTTATTTATTTATTATTACATCAGACTAACAATGAGTAGATGTGAGAGCATTTAACAGATGACGTGTGGGAAATTGGGACACTGTGCACTGATATGACTTATTCAAGTCCATGTCACTTTTGCCATGACCTTGGTTTTGAAGTTTGCATGGACTTCAAAAAACACTATACAGCAATTTGAAAAAAAAGAAAAAGTTGTTCTGCACTCATACAGTACATTTAAAAAATTAAAAAATGCCACAATAGTACGATCTGCCATAAAATTTAGGCTCATTGGTACATAGATTTATTTTTTTTCTTGTCATCTGTGCCACCTCTGATTTGTAACTATGATTTACAAAGTCTTTATGGTGATCAGTTCTCACACTCACAAAACGCGAAATGTACTTTGGTACAAATCGCTGGTCGGGCCCATTAGGTATTTAAATTCCCTGACTTCAGGGCTGGAATTTTCAGTTGTGTGGGAACATAATCCAAAGGCCTGTGTTTGTGATGATCTACAGGGGCATCTCCCTGCCCAGTTATTCCGTTCCAGTTACTGACATCAATAATTAAATCATAGCCTTGTCTTATTAGCACAGACTTTACATGATTAAGCCACGTGTCACAGATCAGTACTGCCTCCTTTGTGATTTTGCTTGGGCTTTCTAATAGCTAAAGGTTTGATTTCCTGAAAACAGGAAGATTTGAGCAGCAGTGGGAACACAAAACTTACTAGACAAAAAGGAAATATCCTGTTTTAATATGGGAAATTAAAAATATCGGAAAATCGCTTGACATATAAACTGCACTAGGCAGGATGATGGAGAAGAAACAGCTGGCCCTGTGGGCTAAATCCCCTCATAATCCCTCAGGGGATGCCACAGTCTGTTGTGTAGATGTTTCTTAATTATTTCCTGCTGAACAGCAGAAGGTTCTTCTTTATATTATGCAGCACTGTCAAAGTCCAGCTTTCAGATGAGATTGATCTTAAATTGTGTTTTCTCAGAATGCTGTCGGATTCTTAGACAAACACAGTCGCAGAGTTATTGAAGAGAATGAATGGCTAAAAGAAGAGGTAAGAGCATCACCTGCGTACAGTTTATTTTGATAGTTCAGGTCTGAAATATCACGGCCTGCAGTCATAACCTTTCCCAGTGTGGGGTCTCTGAAGACTTTCATAAGAAAAGGAGAACAATTTTCCTGTAATTACCCTGAGTAGCAAACAGTGGATACGGTGAATAAAGGTAAAAGGTGAACATCTGCTTTCACAGATGAAGGACCCTTTTTCCTGCCCAAGCAGGGCTGATTCTAATATCTTTATCGATGATCTGGACGAGGGGATTGAGTACACCCTCCATAAGTTTGCAGACGACACCAAGCTGGGTGGGAGTGTTGATCTGCTGGAGGGTAGGAAGGCTCCACAGAGGGATCTGGACAGGTTGGATCGATGGGCTAGGACCAGCTGTAGGAGGTTCAACAAAGCCAAGTCCTGGGTCCGGCACTTTGGCCACTAGTAACACTACTTGGGGAGGAGTGGCTGGAGAGCTGCCTGGCAGAAAGGACCTGGGGGTGTTGACAGACAGCCAGCTGAACGTGAGCCAGCAGTGTGCCCAGGTGGCCAAGAAGGTCAGTAGTGTCCTGGCTTGTATCAGAAATAGTGTGGCCAGCAGAGCCAGGGAAGTGATTGTCCCTCTGTGAGGCTGCATCTCAAATCTTGAGTTCAGTTTTGGGCCCCTCACTCCAAGAAAGATATTGAGGTGCTGAAGCGTGTCCAGAGAAGGGCAACAAAGTGGGTGAAGGGTCTGGAGATCACTTCTTCTGAGGAGCAGCTGAGGGAACTGGGGTTGTTCAGACTGGAGAAAAGGAGGCTGAGAGGGGGTCTTAACACTCTTTACAACTACCTGAAAGCAGGATGTAGCAAAGTGGGGGTTGGTCTCTTCTCCCAAGTAACAAGTGATAGGACAAGAGGAAATGGGCTCAAGTTGCACCAGGGGAGGTTTGCATTGGGTGTTAGGAAAAATTTCTTTACTGGAAGAGTGGTGAGGCATCGGAACAGGCTGCTCAGGGAAGTGGTGGAGACACCATCCTAGGAGATGTCCAAACCACGTGTAGACAAGGTGCTTAGAGACCTGGTTGAGTGGTGGACCTGGCATTGTCAGGTTAAAGGTTGGACTCGATGATCTTAAAGGTCCTTTCCAACCGAAACAATTCTAGGCTTCTATGAAGGACCACAACTTTCCATACAATGAAGTGTTTATATCTATGGAGACTGGGATGCTAAATAGTGCAGAGGGTCAATCATGTAAATACCTGAAGAGTGTAGTTTTAAATTGCATTGAAGTTCTAGTGCTGCTCTATTGAAAGAAGATGGTTGTGGATGTTGGAAACATTTTTGGAGAAAGGGCTTGGGACAGCTTTAAACGGGGGCTAATAAAGAAGCCCTAGAGATTAGTACACTGAAGAGAGGGAGAGTTGTAACTGACTTTTTGATAGCTTTTATGCTGTCATTTAATGGCAACTTAGATCTATATGTTAGATAGTTGTAACTTTTTTTGTCAAGAAAAAATTGTTTTGGTGAGCCACACTTAGGAAACTCTTTTTTCTACGGTGAAAGTTTGATTGAATTTGTTCCTGTCAACGTAGGTTCTTTGTTGCAAAAAATCTAAGCAAGAGATTGGAGGGAGGACACACCCTTCTCCACCTTGACAACCTCACAGTTTAGAACCAAGCAAAACTTATTTGGAAATTAATAAATGAACTTCTTATTTTTCAGCGCCACATGAACAAACCTGGCAGAGGTTTCTCCATTTTACTTCCTAGCTTAAGATCCTTGCCAGCAGGCAGGGAGATTGCTTTCCTTCTTCCCCTTAATGAGCTTGGAGCCTACTTCTTTAACTTTCCAGGGAGGGTGTCCAAGCCACAGCTTCTGAGGCAATGAGGTAGGGGTCAACGGGAAAGAATTCATGTTTCAATTTGTGTAAACAAATGGGAGCTCAAATCTGTACATCCTATCACTGAACAAGTGTGAATTCCCTTCCCATCTCCCTGTCCCACTGAACACTTAGGATTTTTGCACACATTAGGCAGTGTCAACAGGGGAGATCCACGCTGGCGTGGTTTTATGTCCTGACAGGCCCTTACCTCAGAGTTGAAGGATTTGCCTTTCTTTCCTCTCAACTAGAAGTTTCCTGTGTTACAAATTAGTTTCCTAAGTTACTCGTTCCCTAAGTTATGAATTAGTGCTTTGAATTATTGTGCAAAACAAAACTATTATCGCTAACTTCTCCAGTCCTCTGAATTCACCCATTCATTTTCTCTGCTTCTCTTACACAGATGAAGTATTTTCTTTCAGGCTAATGTTTATACATAGCTGGCAGACTCTTCCAGTATTCTTCTTTTGGGAAGATAAACCAAAAATTTCAGTTTTGTCCTGGTTCAAAATTTATCATTTTTTTTTTCCTTTTTAGCCACCGAACTGAAAAATGACTTCCCAAAACAGCTCTAGACTAGTTACTTCCAAATTTGAACGGATTTGGAGACTCCGGTCACATTTTTCCATGGTCACACCAAGATGGTGCAAAGCTGCATCACCCCAGCGTGCCAAACCACATCCTGTTACCGGTTAATGTCCTGTCATTTTCACCTTTTTCAATCCCAGGGAGGAATGGCAACTAGTTTTGAATTGCAAATTTGGGTGGTTACAGCTGGTTTCAGTGAGAACAGATGCGTTCAGATCAGTAGGTACCACTTTTAAACCTGTGTGTACACCCAAGATTTGTGGGGAGGTCTCTGTCCCGTGGGACATTCCACTTTCCAGTGAAGGGGATAAGAACCTGTTTGTTCTTGAAAAGTAAGAGGAATTATGGGAATTGATTAGCTGGTGTCCTGTGGTTAATATAACTTCGCAGCAATACGGGGCAGTTACGAGTCCAAAAGAAAGTAGAAGCTGGGGTTCAGCCAGTGTCGTGGCTAACTTGGACTGAAAGCTGCACAAATTCTAGGTAAGAAGGTTTTGTGTACAGGCAGGACTTAGAAAAGCAACACTTGCTGAGCGAGAGCCTGAATTTAACTCTGCAGAGAAAGTTTTTCTGTCTCAAAGCTCAAGCAAAAAAAAAACCCCAAAACCAAAAATCCAAAGCTTCTGTCTCCCAGACCTGTTGGCTACATGAGAAGGTTCTGCTGTCAGGGTTGCACAGCCCGAACGTGCGGCTGTGACTGACAGGTTTGTGCCAGCACAGGGTTGTAGAAGCTGTGTGGAAGAACCAGAGAGGCCTTCCCTTGGCCTGGAAAAGTTTCTCTACCAAATGTGCAGTCTTGCTGATACAGCTGCATTCCTTCTTGGTATGTGCTATTAGGATAGTTACTGGGAAAGCTGTCTAAAAATACTTTTTTTTTTTTTTTTTTCAAAAGATTAAGATATATCAAAAGGAAGTAAGTGATTTGAAAGCCTCTATTCAGCTCCTGGAAGAAGAAAATATCGGTTTAGTGACAAAACTGATTGAATACAGACTTCAGAATCTGAGAAAACACAGGTAACATGATGCCTTTACAGACACAAAAATTATTTAAGTTTTTAAACAAAGATATTGGCTTCTCCCACCCCTAGAGCTACTTGGGCTGTCGCACAACAAAGCCAAAGTAGTTTCCTTAGTTGAGGGGAGGCAGGATTTGACTGAGTATGTGTGGGACCTCTGTCTTTGAAGGATGACAGTGACATTGTAGCCTCCTAAACACTCAAATTCAAGAAGAAATGGATTCTTTAATGATCTATTAAGACCTTGTGACACTTAGTTTCTTCTAGCGGGAATATCACTGGGGCTTGGAAATAGTTTCTTTCTATTGCAGTTGTCTCAGACTCAGCTTCTCAGACCAAGTGCTGAGTAATAGATTTTTCCTTTACTGTTGGCAAAATGTTTAAGGATGTGAAGGTTAATAGGCAAATATATGGGGGTTTGCAAGCTCAAGTGAAACAGTTGACCTGGTACTGAGTGAGGAAGAGGCCTTGGGATAGGTCTGTCTGTAGAGGTGTCTGTAGTACTAGTGTCTTTTATGTTGAAATAATTTAACTGGTTCCCTAGAGAAAGATTAATTTAGCTGCAAAATGTCAACACTAATGGTATCAAAAGCACAATGTAACAATGGGAATGATCCATCTTCATTTTCCAGCCCCAGCTCAGGGACTTCAGCTGTACTGCACAAAAAATTTCCGAGTCTTTAGTGACCATTTTTGTCTCCTCTCCAAACTTTGGACTGCTTTTAAGTGAGAGCTGCCAGCTGTGGTTTGAATCTTGGACTGACTGGAGACTATAACATTTGTTTTCTTTTAGTCTCATGGACATAGCTGAACTTAGGCACTACGAATAAAAAAGAGCAGCTTATTATCCACTAAGCTACCTGGCTGCCTCCATCGCATTTTTAAACCATTGCGCTATTCTGCACTTGCGGTTTAAAGCAGCAAACGGCTTTCAGAAAGGGTGCCCTCCCCCTCACCCCAGAAGATTGCACAGGGCAACTTAGAGACAAAAGTCAGACCTCTCATACAAATTTCACTTTGTCTTTTTAATTTCACAGGCATTTGTTTCTTACCCAGGCAGCCGACCTGCAAGTGGAATTTCCTAAGGATGAAGTAGAGTATAGCGGATATGCAGGTAATGCACATGCCAGCAGCTTATAAGAACTAATCGCTTACTGAACATTTACATACTTCTTATTTCTTTTCTCATCAAACTCTCTGTTTGACATGGTGAACGCTTATTTTCCTACTTAGCAGCCCCACATCAATGACAGACTGTAGTTTGCATTAAGAAGACAAAACCACGATCTGCCTGTAATAGAGTTTTAAAATGCGTAGCCTGTTGGATGTCATTTCTCATAGGGAGCTAAGCCTGGAACGTGGTTAACAGGATCAGCCATCTTTTATGAAGAAATGATTCATATCCTAATCAGTTCTTTACTGATCCATATCATCATAACTTCAGTGTATCTTGTCCCTGAGAGGACACTCTTCAACTCCACGCTCGCTTTCACATGAAGCGTACATACACTTTACACTCATAGAGATACAGCAGAGTTAAGTTATAAATGAATCCCTAGCAAGAGCAGATGAAGCTATGTGGAGCTCAGCCTGAACTGAAACTCCTGCTAAGCAGTGCTTAAATTTGGGCTGAATCTCCATCTCTTCCGGTAGGTGTGCCCAAGAAAAGGATAAACCAAGAAGGACGGCAAGAGTGCACTTACCCATTCAGAGTGGTTTGTGTGAATTCCTTCACATCACCTCTTTTATGTACTCAGCATATATAGAAGGAAGAGGGGAAAAAAAGGACAAAATTAAATTGGAGAGCTAACTTCCAAAAACTGAAACTGTACAGTTAGAAATATAGGAAGAGGTCTGTTAAGTTCTGATCGGTTCCAGCCACAGGTGGGCCTTTCTGGAACCATCAGGCACCAGCAGACATGTTGACTAAGACTGCTGAAGGTTTACTTTGAACAGTTTGGCTCTCTTACCTTTGCCAGACCTTTACAATAGTTACTAGGAGGAGCAGGTTTTGTTCCAATGAGCTGGGGGCAAGTCCCTCTCCCAGGCGCACGTGCCTTGGCAGTCCATATCCAGAACGGTCTGTCAGCCTGAGAATTGGTCAGCTACAAATGTGAGCTCTTCGAGGGGTTTGTAAGTGGACTAGCTGTGTTTCAGGAACTTGTAAATATGTACATATATGTACATATAGAGATAGATACATTGACACAGAAAAGATTTTTACTTGGTTTCACTGCCTTTCTCATTTCTTAAACTATTCATGGCTCTATAGGATTCAGGTTGAGTGGATAGAAGCTAATTTTTTCCCGTGCCCGACCCCACAGACCCATTGCTTCTAAGTTCCAATCAATTTCTATCCCAGATTTTGATCAGAAATTGTGAGCAGAAATAAACAGGGAAAAATCAGTGAGCAAAATCAACATTTGGCTTGGATTGCCCATTAAAAATCTTACCAAGCTGTTCATCAAACTGGCCAAGCGCCATTAAAGATTGCAGGCAATGCTCATACTGCACAGTAATGCTGATCTTCATGAAGCTTAACAATTACATACACAACTCTTTAAAAAGCAAAAGCAGGTGGAGATGAAAGCCTCAGAAGTGCCACGCTCCCCTGTGAGGAAAATCAGGCCTTTGCAAAGATTCAGTCTGAACCAGAGAATGAGCAGCCACAAGACAGCGATGAGGAGCCACAGGAAATGTCTTTCACTCCAACTCTCAATGGCTTGTTGTATGAAGATGAAAAAGATTTCCAGGTATGAATTAATCGGGCCTTTCACTGACACAAACCTATTTCAATGTGGAGCATGAGCTACTGCCAGGAGCGTTCTGTTCCTGGTGGTTTTACAGCAGGAAGAAACCTCCAATGTCTTTCACCTCGTGTAAAATTCTGATGCTTAATCACAGGCATCGGGTGCAGTTTGAGATGGTGAGGATGCTCCCTGTCCTTCAGATGCTGGGCTGAAGGAGCCCAGGTTCTGCCGTACAGGTCAGCCTCACGTGGGTGTTTTGGATGCCTCAGGGCATTTCTGACAGCAGGAGACATGTTGTTTTGGCAACTGAACGGTGTCCTGGGAACCAGCATGTGTGAGCGTCAGACTCGCCCTGGAAAGAATTCTCAATGTCACCAAGTGGCAGTTTTCTACGGTGTTGGACAGATTCTTGTTTGCTTGGATGCTGCTCCTTCTAGAACTTACATCATTAGCGCTAAAACATCTACAAGTCAATTAGGCCTTCAACGGAAGGATGAAGATGTGCCTGGGTGCAAAATGCAGGGGCTGAGAAAATTTATAAAAAGTACAAGTTATAGGTAAATAGGCAGAGTTAGCGTGGCTCTGGAAAGAGGTGGTGGCACCCGCTTCAGGAGATCTTCAATCCTAGATGCAAAAAGGTGTTTCTTCTGTGCCTTTGATAATACACTCCTGGGTTTCAAAAACTGAATACATTTCTAAATAAACTCAGAAAATATATTACTCTACATCACTGATTTCTACCACAAACTAAAAAAAGTAATATAAATGTGGTGCAGACTGCAGGCCTTCCCTGTGAAGATAACTCTCCATAATATTTCTTTTCTCTTGAATATTCTATTCAAACTTACTTAAAAAAAATGCCCAACAAAACAAAAAAAAAACCCTAAACAACACTTTTTTTTTTCCTAGAAATTTTGCATTAATTTGATTAATACCCTGGAACTTGTGTTCAAAGAAATCATCCTGTTGCCTTGATCAGAGACTAACTCAAGGAGTAGCTCTGTCCTGAAGAGACATTGCAGAGAAAAGCTGAACATTTAACAAAACAAAAAAACAAAACTGTCCAGGTGTTTTTTTCCCTGCAGCTGTTGCCTTGGGAGAGGATCACTAGTTTTATTTTTGATTCCTGCTGCAGACACCACAGAGCCCAGCCCGCTGAAGGCCATGGGTGCTGCTGATGTTCTTCGGCGTCCGGACAACAAAAGTTTAATTGCAAACATTGGCAGCTGCCACAAAAGCATTTGATAAGTGGAGGTGATTCAAGAGCCTCCTGCTGGAGGGCTCCTCCTTCCCTCTCCCTGGCCTTGGTTGCACGGGGCAGCGACTGTCCCCCTGGACTCAGCACTGGTTCGGTCACAGCTTGAGCACTGGGTCCAGTTTTGGGCACCTCGGTATAAGAATGACATCGAGGTGCTGGAGCAGGTCCAGAGGGGGCTACAAGAAAGCTGGTGAGGGACTTTTTAGGATATTAGGTAGTGGCAGGACTAGAGGGAATGGATTGAAGCTAGAGATGGATCAGTTCAGATTGGACATTAGGAAGAAGTTCTTCCCCACGAGGGTGGTGAGACCCTGGCACAGGTTGCCCAGAGAGGGGGTGGAAGCCCCATCCCTGGAAGTTTTTAAGGCCAGGCTGGATGGGGCTCTGGGCAGCCTGATCTATTGGTGGATGTCCCTGCCCATGGCAGGGGGTTGGAACTAGATGATCTTTAAGGTCTCTTCCAACCCTGACAATTCTATGATTCTATGAAAGCTGGTGAAGAGTCTGGAGAACAAATCTTATGA
This sequence comes from Trogon surrucura, assembly GCA_020746105.1. Lineage (NCBI taxonomy): Eukaryota > Metazoa > Chordata > Aves > Trogoniformes > Trogonidae > Trogon > Trogon surrucura. The sequence goes on along the minus strand of CM036617.1, from coordinate 7,045,960 downwards.
GGAGCTGCTGAGGGAACTGGGGTTGTTCAGCCCGGAGAAGAGGCCGACTGGAGAATTTAATCCCCTCTACAACTACCTGAAAGAAGGTTATAGTGGGTGTTGGTTTCTTCTCCCAAGTTACTAGTCATAGGATAAGAGGAAATGGGCTCAAGTTGCACCAGGGGAGGTTTAGATTGGATATTAGGAAAAATTCCTCTACTGAAAGAGTGGTGAGGCAGTGGAACAGGCTGCCCAGGTAAATGGAGGAGTCACCATCCCTGAAGGTGTTCAAAAAAATGTGTAGATGTGGCACTTCAGGACATGGTTTAGTGGTCATGGTGGTGTTGGGTTGACGGTTGGACTTGATGACCTTAGAGGTCTTTTCCAACCTTAATGATTCTCTGTACGGTCCTGCTCCTGCTCTCCAGAAACCTGTTGTGCACATCGGCCTTTCCTATTGCTGATCTCTCTTTTGGCTGTAGTGAACCACTGGATTAGTTTAATTCTTCTCACAGAACAATATTCTTTCTTTTTAAGGAATACTTAAAACTGAGTCCTCTGGAGACACAGCTGATGTGTGTGGTTGGAAGAGCCATGTCTATTCATAAAGAACTCAAAGAAATGCCAAGCAGGAGCCACAGAGAAGACAGCGGTACTGGTAAATCCAGCAGGCACATCACAGCTCAGATGATCAAGGACCTTTCTAAAGAGAAATTAGACAAGCTGTGCAAGGACCTTTCTAAAGAGAAATTAGACAAGCTGTGCCGTTCACGTAGAAAAGTAACATCCTCAGTTAATTAAATATTTGCTCTGTTCTCCAAGGTGTGGCACTGGGCTTTGTGGAAACTATTTCTGACTGCTGGAATTATGGTTTACATAATGTAAATTTAATGAGATGCATGTCTGTGTGCAGATGGCCAAGTGAAAGGTTGCTTTCCATACCACCGTGAGAACTCTTTTGTGCTTTTCGGGCTTCTCAACCCAAGTAGCTGCATAGAATCACAGAATTGTCAGGGTTGGAAGAGACCTCAAGGATCACCTAGTTCCAACCCCCTGCCATGGGCAGGGACATCCCCCACTAGATCAGGCTGCTCAGAGCCCCATCCAGCCTGGCCTTAAAAACTTCCAGGGATGGGGCTTCCACCCCCTCTCTGGGCAACCTGTGCCAGTGTCTCACCACCCTCATGGGAAAGAACTTCTTCAATAAGTCTGAATCGACCCATCTCTAGTTTTCATCCATATATCTAATAAAGGATTGGAGTTTAGTTTTCGTGGTCCCCACTTGCAGTCTGTCAGACGTGGAATTCTATCTTGATCAGACACTGAATGGGTAAATGCTGCCATAAAGTGTACACCTGTTACAAAATACTCAGTACACTGCTAAAGCGGAGACCTATTTATCCAAGCATATCCAATCATAATTCAACTATTGCTAGAAACTGAATGTTTGAATGCATTTTCTCTGTCTCCATAAAACCCTTACTTAAATGTGTCGAAATAACCAAAAAATAACTGTGGAAAAAAAAAACAACAGCAAAGATAAAAACCCAAACAACAAAAAAACAGAGCATAAAAATCCTCAAAGCCTTAAACATTTTTTTTTTTTCCTAGAATTGGATAGGTATGTTATGTAACACTGTACCTTTGGTTTGTGGCTAGTTTCTGTCAACACCCAGCTTGGGGCACTGATTCTGTGTGGATTTTCCACTCCCGTTGCACATCGTGGACGCCCTCTCAGGAGGGCACAACTCAGCTCCTTCCCACAGGCACAAGCAGGCGTCTGACCTATGCATTTCCTGTTTAGAAACTTGTGAAAGCATTGAATATTCTGATTTAAACCCTTGACAAGTTAATCAGTTCTTTGGGATAAAGCTTTTTTAAAAGCTTAAACATTTTAAACAACCTGTGTCTATGCAGTGTCTCAGCTTATCCTGTACTTCAGCTCAAACACAGAATCATAGAATGTGTTGGGCTGGAAGGGACCTTTAAAGCTCATTTAGTTCAACCCCCTGCAGTGAGCAGGGACATAGAATCATAGAATGTTCAGGGTTGGAAGGGACCTCTAGAGATCATCTAGTCCAACCGCCCTGCCAGGGCAGGATCACCTAGAGCAGGTCACACAGGAAGGTATCTAGGGGAGCTTGGAAAGTCTCCAGAAAAGGAGACATCTTTAACTGGATCAGGTTGCTCCATCAAGCCTGACCTTGAATGCCTCCAGGGATGGAGCCTCCACCATCTCTCTGAGCAACTTCACCACCCTCATAGTAAAGAACTTCTTCCTGATATCTACATTTACACATTTTTCATTTTGCAACCAAGCTCAGATATTCCTGCCCAGAGGCATACCCTCGAGGTGCAGGGGAGTGGAACTGTTCTCCAGGCTCCCCTCACTACAGCTCCTCAGAAACTGGGCCCTGTGTGAAGGTCAGAGCCTGCTTCGCCGACTGAATCTCACTTGCAGGTAAATGAGTTTGGACACAGCCCTGCTGTAACCCGACCGAGTTACGCAGAGGCTGAGGTGACTCCTGGCGCTCTGATGTCTGGAGAACCGGGATTCTCACTTGGGAGGTGGGGATGATTTGGGGACGTGACGATGTTTTTGTGATGTTCTCAGTGCAACTGAAGCCTCCTTCTGGCTACGTCAGCTTTCTTTGTGTGAAGTGCAAGCCCCATGAAATGGTTTACTTGAAAAAGAGTTTAGTTCTGCTCAGGGTCTAGTTTAGCGTTTTGTTTAGTCGCAGAATTAGAATGTGGCTTATGCTGACCAGCTTTGCAGTTAAAGAAGGGCCTCTCCTTCTTCCCACCACTCCCCAAAGGGCATTTACATTTCCTGGTGGTGTAAGTGCAGGGCCTTTCTCTAGGCTTCTCTTTGCTTGTAACACATAACACCACGCGTAGGACATATGGCAGGATGAGCAAACTTGAGCCCTGGAAAAAAAAGAAATTTTGCCTCTTGAAGTCGCTCTTTAGCCTCCTACCATCGATGCCTGCGTGGGTGAGTGGGAGTTAAAAAGCAATCCGAGACACGCTAATCAGGGTAGAGCCACAGGCAGCCCCTACAAGCCAGAAGCAACAGCCTGTAGCAAAACATATTTAGTGAAGTGTCCCAAATCCCCGTGATTTCCATAGGATTAACAGCAAGGCCAGTGTGAGGCTTTTACATGGAGAGAGCGAGGCTTTCAGCACATGAGGCATCTGGATTTGATAAATTTGTTACTGGCAAAACCTTTCAGAAATGAGCAACGTGTGGTAAAAGAGGGGGCTGATCAGTCCACTTTCTGGCAGCATGGCCAATATTTCCAATTCCTACTTAAACAAGAGGCGTCAGGGTTCACTGCTCCCGTTAGCACAAAGCTCACAATAGTCACCCTTAAATTCCCACCATCATGAAATACCGTTTCTCTGCCCTGTTTCTGTTGTGCAGGACAATGATGGGGCACTAGTTAGGGTGTAAGATGCCTGGAAGTGTCCCGGTGTCTCCACAACTGTCATCCAAGGAACGAGCTGGAGTTACGTATTGAATTGGCACACAACTCTCCAAAACCTGCACTCTCAGCCAGAAAAAAACCTAAAACCCTCGTAAGTGTTCACTGTAAATCTAAATATGAGCATCACCTGGATTGCATATAGGTGTGTGGTAATAGAAGTAATTTTAATAGAACTAATTCTGTGATTCCCATTCGGTCCTCACGTGTTGCATGATCTAGATGAGAGGCGTCCCTGCCCGTGACAGGGAGGTTGGATTAAATGATCTCTAAGGTCCCTTCCAGCCCAGGCCATTCTATGACTCTATGAGCTGTAGAACCAAGACACATCAACTCATCAAATGCTAAAAACCACAGTGGAGTGGGCTGGGGTGTGCTGCCAGCCCGCTCCACTCCAGGGGGGTTAAAGGAGCTCTTCCCTCAGCACATGGATGGTTTGACCCTCTCTGAACAACATCCCTGCGGAGTGAAGCAACAGGATGATGTTGCTTTATGCTCTGGCTGTGCGAATACGATTCCTGCCCAGCCTGAGCTGCGGGGCAATGGAGGTTACCCCGGTGTTCGGGAGGTTTGCAGCTTGTAACAAGGCGACCTTTCCACAGGTTGAGACCTGCACATTTGGGGAAATGAGGGCAGGAGACTTGCTCTGCAGCATTTGGTCTTGCTTGGCTGCTGTCTGAGAGAGAAGTTATTAAACGTTCTGCCTCTGCGGGCTAAAAGGAGTTCGCTAGAATAAGGTCAAGGCAGAAGCTAATGGACTGAAAAGTTTCACTTGTAGTGACAAGCAAGGAACAGAGAATCTAATGGTATTAGTGTCTTAAGCCGCTGATGTTTTGCAGCTGGATGTTCCTCTGAAAAGGTCTTTCCCCTGGGTTTTGAGTCCGCTGTAGAAGTAATGATTTTTCCCTTTATTGCTCCACTTCAGAGCTCACTTTCCGCATGCAGCCACAAGTACCGTGTTGTTTTAGGACACAACATGGTAACAAGATTCTGACAACCGTTCCCGTATGAGGCCCATCAAACATCTCCACGGAGCTATGGGAAGCCGGGATCTGACATGGTCCTGGACCTCTTCTTCACTTTTAGCAACTGAAGTGCAGCAAGAGGCTGAAATTGTATCAAATAATGCTTTTCTTGGGCAGTTGCTGTAGCTGGCACAGGGAAGTTGAGCAGTTACCACCGGGAACAGAGATCCACGCTATGAAACTAAACCTGAGACCTCAGCTCTCCTCGTACCCCGCAGCTGCTGGGGTGCCCAGCGCAGCGCCTTGCACCCAGCACATCGGCAGCCCTGTTCCCAGCTCACACCACAGAATTTCTGAGGCCTTTGTTGCAAGGCTTTTTGATCTTCGCCTCAGGAAATTCCATCAGCAAAGAAGCAAGAAAAGAACTCAGAAATGCGTTTTACTCAGCTCGGGGACTGGTTATGTCGGACAAGCCACCTCCCACACGTGAAACGGACGCGGTGCTTACTCAGCCAGCAGGCACACAAGGGGGCCAAGCGGGTGGCAGCGAGTGGGCAGCATGGGAACCCCCTCAGGGTTCTCTCCTCATTCCTTCTCCCCACCTCACCGGGGTGTATCATAGAGTCACAGAATGTGTTGGGCTGGAAGGGACCTTTCAAGTTCACCTAGTCCAACCCCCTGCAGTGAGCAGGGACAGCTTTAACTGGATCAGGTTGCCCAGAGCCCCATCAAGCCTGGCCTGGAATGTCTCCAGGGATGGAGCCTCCACCACCTCTCTGGGCAACCTGTGCCAGGGTTTCACCACCCTCATCGTACATATTGTACTGATCAGCCCGGTCCCTTTAATTCTCCAGTTTGAACACACAAAAACATCAGTAACTCACAGATTCTTCATGCTGAGCAAATTCAACAGACGTCAAGACTGTTTCTGCTCTCCCCGCTGCAGTGCGAGCGAGCTGCAAAGGTCAGGTCGAAAGATGCCAACAGGCCAAGGAGAAAGCTCTTAGTTTTCATATGTTCCCATTAACGCTTGTTTTTCTTCTGCGTTCAGCACATTTCTTCTCTACCCCTCACGTTATCTTGTCAATCTCCTGCTCCCGTCAGCATTTCCTATCTTTCCCAGGGCTTCTGCCACTTAATTCTCACTTTACTACCACAATCTTTACATGTCAATCACATCACGGGCTTCAAGTTGCAATTCATTTGTATCCCTACAAGATTTTTACCAGGCTCTGAAAACAGACACTTTCTTGTCTGATAACAGATTCAGGGTCTCACCCTGTCCCTCCTTCTTGCTGAAGGGTCCTTTGGCAGCTGGGAGAGGCTGTGATTTATTCCAGTGGCCGGTTGAATGGACCAACTGATGTCACGTAAAGTCATGCAAAGACAGTTTTAAAACATTTCCTGAGGTACCGTCAGTGTGAATTTGCTGCACAGAGTAGCTCAGTTTAGCTCACGACTTGGCAAGAAAGAACAGAAGCGGCAAAAGAATCTAGATTTGTCTTCAGGTGAAGGCTCTACATTTGGGCTTTTAGAAAACACAGTTAGTTACTCACTGTTCAGGATCTTGTTCTGACAAGAGTAATTTGTCCTAAGAGGTAAATCCAGTTGTTTTAATTATATACTTCTCTGATGACAAAAATAATTTAAAAACATCGTTAGAATTGCGACCTGCTAGTCTCCCCTCACAATGCTCTAACAGGAACAACGTTGCTCTAACAGAGCACTACGGCCTCCACCGCTTGCTAAGAGCAGGCAGCTTCCCACACGGTTTGCCCGTCTACACGAAACTGCCTTTGAACTCAGTTTGGAAGAAAACCAGCTGAACCAGGTTTTCACAAGCCACCACCCTGTTACTGAAAACAGCTGGTCATTCGGCAGGATCACAGAATGCGTTGGGCTGGAAGGGACCTTTCAAGGTCATCTAGTCCAACCCCCCTGCCCTGAGCAGGGACAACTAGATCAGGTTGCTCAGAGCCCCATCAAGTTGACCTTGAATGGTTCCAGTGATGGAGCCTCCACCACCTCCGGGGGCAACCTGTGCCAGTGTCTCACCACCCTCATAATAAAGAGCTTCCTAACATCTAATCTAAACCTACACATTTTTAATTTTTCTTCTAAAATGACCCTGGCTCTAGTTTAAAACCATTGCCCCTCATCCGGTCCCTACAGGCCCTCGTACACAGCCCCTCTCCAGCTTTCCTGTGGCCCCTTCAGGCACTGGCCAGGCCGCTGTAAGGTCTCCCCAGAGCCTTCTCTTCTGCAGGCTGAACAACCCCAACCCCCTCAGCCTGTCCTCACAGGAGAGGTCCTCCAGCCCTCTGCTCATTTTTGTGGCCTCCTCTGGACCCGCTCCAACAGATCCACATCCTTCTTGTGTTGAGGGCTCCACAGCTGGACGCAGCACTGCACACAAGGTCTCACCAGAGCAGAAGGGCAGAATCACCCCTTTGACCTGCCGGCCACACTTCTCTTGATGCAGCCCAGGACACGATCAGCCTTCTGGGGTGTGAGTGCACATTGCTGGTTCATGTCCAGCTTCTCATCCACCAATAAAGCACGTCTACGAGCTCTGCTTTTTCAATTAATCTGCAACTAAGCATTATTCCAGCAATGCTGAAAGCAAGTGTACTTATTAGGAACAAAGTAAATGGGAAAATAATCCTCAGGGAAATTCTCAAACCAGTTTGTCTCTGAAGAATAAACCCAAAGCAAAGTTTATTAGCAAGTCCTGCAACAAGAAAGCTTAACCTGCACAGCAGCTGCATTGAAGAGCACAGAACTATGAGTGAGCAGTAAAGGGTAACGGATGAATTCCTCAAAGCTTCCTTTGTCTGTGGATTTCTGGCAGCTGCATGATTTGTAACCTCAAGTCCGCAGCCCCCCCAAAGGGGGTCCAAGGGATCAAAAGATCTAAGCAAGCAGATCTGTCCTCAAATGAGAGACTGAAACCTCCACGCAGAGAACATCACAAACCTAAAAGATGACAAGGTTGACGTCTGTTTTTCTCCCAACCCAGCACACAGCCACGGAGGAGGAAAGTCTCCCTTAATCCTTCTGCACTGTTTCAGAACAGTCTGTACCCCGGTAGTTGCTGACTTAGGCAACAGGACATAAATGTGCACCCCTGATTCAGATAATTTACATTTTTGATATTGAGTGCAAGCAAAATCTAAAAAACTTGTTCTCTGAGTGTCCCTTGGTGAAAGTCTCATTTCCAGGAAGGTAAAGATTTCAGCAAACCATACACGAAACTCCCCAGATCTGAACATGTGCATGAGATACTCTAAAAAGTACCATATTCAGGTTGGTTTTTTTAGTTAACACTTTTTTTATTCAAGGACCTGAGGCTTGTCCTGATGGATGTGCATCATAAAAGGATCAGTAGATTTAAAATGTCTGTCTAAAAGTTCCACTTCTGTTAAATTACCCCTCGATGAAAAACTCTGAATAACTGCAGGGGATGTTCTCAGTGAATGGCTGAAAGATACCGAAAGAATTTGGGGGGGGGGGTGGCCATAGTTATGCTTCTTGCTTGGCTGCAAACAGTACAAGTTTATTGGCTGGGGATATTTTGGAGAACTAGAAGATCATGAAATACCGTGATGAGTTAACGATCCGGTTCTTAATGAGACAAGTGATTCCAGCGGCCGGGAAGTCCAGCAACACCGGGGAGCTGCCGTACGGGTCCTGGCACTCGCAGGTTCATCGCGCTGCACCTCCTGCCAGACACTCTGCACGTATGAAACACATTTGGTATTTTATTAAGTAAACAAAGCAACGATCAGTGCACATTATAAGCAGCAAAAAGAAGGGGGGGAAAAAAAAAAAAAAGCGCCTCAGACTTTCATACCGTAACAAAAGTTCCGTGGAAGCTGCATTTTATTTGAAAATCCACCCATTTTTGCTAACGTACATTTTAATATTTTAAACAAAAATAGAATCTGCAGAGACAATGCAGCAAGTATGCTTAATTCATGTACAGAATTGCTTTCATATCGTTGACTATCCTCCCGAAGGCCCCACGCCAGCCAAAAGTTACGATGTATGTACACAAAGCACCGATCAACAGCGCTACGTTAATTCTCCGGTAACTAAATACCTACTAGATGTGTGTAAGGAAGCTACTTCCCCAACCCCCCTCTTTTTTTTTTTTTTTAACTTTTAAAAGGTACGTGATCATAAACATGGCACTAGCCAAATGAAAAGGCTTCCCCCTCTGCCAAACACACAACACCTCATTTTTATTTTTCTTCTTTTTTTTTTTTTTTTTTACAGAAAAGAAGGAAAGTCGTAACGTGAAAGCAATTCCTCACATTCATTTTGGAAAGGCCTTATAATGTCAAATGTAAAAATAATGACATGCCAAGCACAAAGCAATAAAGTTCCTTCCCAACGCACTAATGCTGAATTAAAAATGTAGTGCTTCTTCTAGTCAGTTAACTGTTCCCTTGCAAAATCCTAGGCACAGAATTGACTATAAGGATTAATGCATTTTACAGCTCTTCCCTAATTCCCATATACACTGAGAATTCATTAGATTCAGACCTTGGAATTATTTAGTGCTCTGTATGTCAGCCGAGAAGCATTCTGAATCAGATTCATTCTTTGTGGATAAAAATCAGACATACTGTATACATCCATACTCATTTTTTTTTTCATAAGGAGGTTTGATGTTTCTTTTTTTTTTGATACAATATTAATGTTAAATTGATAATCATAAATAAATACAAACAATAATACATAAGGAATGTCTACTGCAAACTGAATATATAATTTTTTTTTAAAAAAAAGTTAATTTCCATTACTGCTGTGCCTACATTTGTGAGGACTGAAGAAAAGGTAACTGCGGAATTACGAGTTAGGACCTGACCCTCCCCTGCCCAAAGTCTTGTTTCGAGTTACGGTACGGGACACATCTCCGTTCCAGACAGCAAACACCAATCTCAATTTCCAGAGTAAAGGCTTCTCTTTGTGTGTTACCCATGGTGGATATTATTAGAAGCTGAAAGGATTGACATGTAATAGTCACCAGGACAAAAAAAAAAAACCCAACAAAACAAAGAAAACAAACACAAACAGATCTTAGTTGTAATTCATGGCAATTCTTGGCTTTCTATTGTGGGTCGATGGAGCTGTCCCAGGTTCCTTCATTAGTCTTCATCGTTTCACTGCATCACTTAGTGGAAGAGGAGTGTCTGAGAGACTGAAGTTCTTTCATCCTGGAAGCGGGGGTTCACTGGTGAGCACGTCTTTTTGGAGACGTTCCTTTCTCTTCCATCTATCACAGTTACATAAACTGAATCTGAAAAGATTAAAAACCCTCGTGTTAACATCCAACAGAAGTAGGCTATAAACCTGTGTCTTCTTCAAAACAAATTTCCACTGTTCAAAAGCCCAAGCTACCCCAAGATCCGAAGTTTTGAAGAGAAAAATTTCACACCATCAGGGCCAGAAGACAACCAAAAGGCATCGGGATATTTTTCCAACTACTCCAGCCTTTGGAACATCTCTTTGCAGGAAGCTGCCTTGTCCAACAAAAAAACCCCTACTCAGCCCTGCAACACCGTCACCAGTGGCAGCGTAACAACAGGTCAACGTCATCAGGAAGAGAACTCAAGGTCATTTTTCATGCTGAACCAGAGGAAGTGCACCAAGTCAAGCAGATGCTGTGTGCCATAAAGCCTACTCTTTCTTTACACTACGTCTTCTTGATTGTTTTTCCTCATGTTTTCACTCGTTTTTAAGTCCCACCTGCCCCCAACTGATAAACCAAAAAGAACTCCAGTGCACATGCATACCGAGATTTAACCCTCACACACACAAAACGAGTCCTTCCCTCTGCGTAAAGCGAGCTCTTAGGTCGGGCAATCCGGTGAAGCGCACGAGCCGGCTGCCGGCAGCTGCCCCGTAGTTGCTGCTGACCACAAAACCTTAACATTTTCCTAACGAAACGGTAAATACCAGGTAGCACCAGCTCCTTCTCCCTGCCCGCAGCAAGTCCCTCGTGTGCTGGCTCTTGCAGTTCAGAAGGGAACTATCAAGCTTTATCCCTGATGGACTGAGTTTCCAAGTCACTTCCACAGTGCTTCCAACTCAACATGACTTGCTTTCAACTTTCTTCAGAAAACAGCCGTAGTCACGCTAATAAAACCTGGATTAGAACTTGAGTTTTGTTTTATATCACAAAAACCAGCGTCTCCCCAGCATAACGGACAATACCTAAGTTGCTCTACAAGAAATCCTGGAGAGAGAGCTCTGCAAAGGGATCCTTTCCTGAGGCTCTGTGAGGACTCTGACTGGAAGGGCTGGATGCTGCAGACAGCTAGTAGGAAAGACGACAGAGAAAGGGAAAGAAAAAGAAAAAAAGGTCTCAGAATGACAGAATATGAAAGCTGAACGTGTAATGAAAGGACAAGAGGAGGTTTAAGAGGCAAACTTGGCAGAAATCAACTATTAAAACAAGGTGTTTGGTCATATGGAAAACAGAAAGCCTCCGCAATGGTTGGTGTAATGCAGAAACGAGCTCAACATGACCCTCAAGAAAGGAAACTCCGACGGGCATTTGCCAAACGAGCAGGTAACCTCGTGCTTCCGCAGCGGTTTCCTTCAGGAGGAGATACAGAACATTAAGCCTGACACTCCTGTGAAACCGGTCAGCGCTCTCCCTGCTGTACTGGCAGAATTATGTACTGGCAGGGAGAGATGAGGCCGCGGGTCTGGCCAGAGCCCGGCGCCTCTCTGGACGCCTCCTCCAGAAGAAACAGCTCTCAGCATCCTGTCCTCTCAACAGAGGATCTGCCTACGAAGCAGCTGAGGGCAGAGAGCGGGCAACCGTCAATTTGGGGCCTAAAAAGAGAACGTGGGACATATTCTGGGGATAGAAAAGAAAAATAGACAGGAGGTCGTTCAGTGCTGCCGTTGCAGGCGAGAGCTGAAGACTGGACCGACACTCTCCACTATCGATACCAAACAAAATCACAACCTGCAGCCACACGTGAAAAGCACCACACGACAAATCCAGCCCTACAGCACGGAATCTGCGAGTAGGTGATACTGACGTTCCAGTCGCTGCTGCCGGAAGGGACCAGTAATCTGCAGGCTTTAATTGCAGGCATATTATTACTTTTTGGTTTATTTATTTTTAACCCTTTTCTCTCTTCATTAGTGCCTTCCCAGTTACAAATGTTGCTTTACTAAATTCTTTTTGCCCTCTCCCTTTGTAAAAGGGGCAGGTTTTCGCAGTTACAAATAGAAGTCGGCGCTCTCCATTTCAGGTTTCATCGCTTCAACAGCTTACTCATCATGAGTCACTGATAGCCAGTGCAAAAAATCATACCCGCTGCAAAAAAAATAAATGAAAAAAAATGTATGAAAACATGTTTCCTTTGGAAATACAACCTACACGTGACAGGGAGCATGCTTATGGGAAGCGCTTGCGAAGTGCCCAGAGTGTAAATGCTCCCATTACAAATTTACATGTTTCATGTTAGTGTCTATCTCGGAAACCAGGTGAGGAGAAAGCTCTTACAGGACCAGTACCCTCTGTCTGGGCTGGAATCTTTATGTCCACTCCCAACAGTCCCCATGAACAGATTATGGAAGAGCCATGAGACAGAATGGGAAGCGCTCAAGAAGCGGTTTCGGGATGTCGCAAGTTCCCCTTTCAAACCCGGTGCTGCCCTTCAGAAAGCCGTAGCTCAGCACACCCCACCGCCCTCCAGGATTTGAGCCAGACTAACGATAAAGCCCAACGCAGTCGTAACGTCAGCCAGGTACGCCTGCTGCTACTCAGTTTCGTGAGACATTCTCCTCTTCGTGGTCAAATGGCTTGAAATCCCATATTAAAAGCCCAGTTAAACCGAGATGGCAAATCTCCAACTGATATCAAGCCCCAAGTGATGCCCAGTTGGACAGCAGTGTGGAAGGCTGGCAGGTTTAGAGCTCCGGCCTTTGTGCAACGCCAGCTCGTAACCAGAAACGGAGGTGAAAATTCAGGAAGCCTCTTCAGGTTAAATACTGGGGAGAAAAAAATCCAAACCTGACAATGCTACTTTCTAGACACCACAGCCAAGACACAGCACCTTACAGTAAATACGTGTTTTAATGACATTCCTGTAACTATTAAAAAGTAGGCCTGAAGAAAATGCAGGAAGGATAGTCAGACAGTTTCCTACATTGCATCTATCCAGAATTCCGTTTATATCCGAAAACCTGAACCTACCCAAGCAGTTCCTAAGGACAAGCAGTTAAAACAGCGCTGGCCACCAGTTTCTCTTGCCCAGAACAGTGGCTTTAGCCTCCCGACCGCCCAGCACTGGGGTGATGAGGAAGGCAGCGTGCGGTGCTGGGCCAGGGCCAAAGCCCAGCCTCACCTCCAGCAGCAGCCGTCACTCCTTGCTGCTGCCAACCCAGACAGAGCCTCCCCGAGGCCACAGGAAGGCAGAAGAGCGCAGCCCCAAGCGAGCGTCGTGCTCGTTCCCATCGTTAGCTTGGTACCGGCTTCTCTTTAACCGCGTTCGGCGAGCTGCTTCGGCACACACGTTAGGAGTCACGTGCCAAAAGAAGCGCCTGTAAAATCCACCTTCTGGCCTAAGTCTGTCCTGAACTTCACACCCTGTTCTTCCAGTTTAAAAAACACCCAACAACCAGAACCCGGCAACAACAACAAAACCACTCACAAAAAAATAAAGCACCCCACAAAATCAACTTACTCATCTGCACGTTCATCTACTCTTCGGCATCACCAGGTGATCACTCCCACTACTTTTTCAGTACAATTCAGTGCCGTTAACAACCGCAACGTTACAACTCACACGGATACCGGGAATAGGCCGAGTAATTTCTTTCATCTACTTTAAACTATAAAATTGTCACTGCCCAGCTGCTGCCCTTCCTAAGGCTCAGTCTGTTTGGGGGTAATCAGACCAGAAAATGTACCACGCAAAGGCACACCGCTGATTTTTCAGTACTGTACCATTTCATATTAGCCAACGCGACGATGTTTTGGGTGACAGTGACCACTCAAGCACTGCTGTCGTGCTTACGATGTGTTTTACAACGCAGAGCAGCGCTGCAGTTAACTGAACATCGTTTGGATCTTGGCTTGTCTGAAATGTTCTGCATTTGCACCCGTTTGCCACCGCTCTGGCTACTCTTTAACTCGGTTTGGACCAGTGATTCAGCCTGTCCCTTACACACACACACAAGCACTCTCCTTCCTGGCAGCTAAAATTTAATGAAACTCTCACTATTCTCACTGTTCTATATATCTCAGCATTTTGCGGCGAGGAGAGCGTGTTATTTTATCACGACGGAAACTATTTTCATCCCTCTCAAGCAGGAAATACTGACCCTAATGCAAGATAAGCGATTTCAAAGAGAAAAGGTACACACTGGTTTCTTTTAAAACTACAAGTATCTTCTGCACCTAGGTTTTCAAAGAAGCAACTGCTCCAGTCTCATTCTCAATCTTCAAATTATCTTGCCCTTGCAAACACCCCAGTCTACTCTGGTTTTTGACAGCAACAATTGGAAATAAGGTTGCATGCATATAAACACAACACTTTAAAGAAAGGCAAAATGTTTAGAGGTAGAAAAAGCATATTTATTAAGACAAATCCTTAAGAGTATCAAGATGGAAACACGAGTTTAAATTACAAAGAAGCTGGGCAACGTTAGGATGCCTATTTTACCAGTGTGTGTACGAAGTGGGAGGAGCTCCCAGCACACTGAAGTTGCTTTATTGATGTCAGACTTCTGAAAATTCAAACGCCCGCAAGCAATGCCGACTGTGTGTCTCAGGGAAAACCTTTCCTGGTCATACAGCAAACACTGATTCAAACTTTGCGTTTTCTATCAAGTTAATTGCCGCAGGAGCCAATCGCGTTGTCGGATAAGCACCTCACTTGTGGCCAATTCCCCTTCCTGGTGTTGGGACAGACACCACCCACCTGGGATTCAACCTAGGCCAAGCCTTGCAACGTCAAATGAAGCAGAAATGCTCACCTGGATATTCAAGATCTACCTACATGTTTATAACCGAATTAGGCAGGAAGGCAGTTGTGTGGGGTTTTTTTAAAGCATCATTTCAAAATCGATGTTTTGGGGAATCGCAGGAAAAAAAACTCTTACCCTTGAGAATTCTTTACCTTTGCTATTTAACAAGTGTTGCAAACACATTTCCCTCTCCCCTTTGAAATAGTGTAAGACTCACAGGAAAGACACCAAATCGCTTGTCTGAAGTGCCAGCGTATGTGCAAAGCAGGTCTCAAGTCCAAGAGAAAGTCAACTGATAACTGCGTTTCTAGCTAAAGAGATCTAACAGCATCCTTTTCAGATAAAGCCTTTAAACAAACTAAATTAAAATCTATCCTCAAGGCTCTATTTGAAGCAAGACAGACACACTGCCCACTGGCAGCATCCAGCACAGCTTCTCCTGCTAAAGGAACAGGTTCAGGCAGTGAAAAAGGTTTGGGTCTCTTCTCCTTTCCAACCTACCGCTGAATTCTTTTCCCTTCACAATCTAGTCCTGAAAACCACTCATGCACCAAGGTACACCTAAGTGAGTTCCACATGCATGTTTTTAAACAGTTACCTATAAAGCTCGTTATAGTAACATCAAAACACAGTCCCAATTTATTACCTTTTTTCTTAAAAGAGTCATGACATACAGTGTGAACTCTGACAAAGAAAAATTCAACTTGTAAGTAAAACCACACTGTCAATACTGGAGTTTTG
The DNA here is from genome assembly GCA_020746105.1 of Trogon surrucura. Lineage (NCBI taxonomy): Eukaryota > Metazoa > Chordata > Aves > Trogoniformes > Trogonidae > Trogon > Trogon surrucura. The sequence goes on along the minus strand of CM036617.1, from coordinate 7,030,791 downwards.
ATCTGCAGCTAAAGTTGGCCCTGCCTCTGACTACAGTTCTCATACACAACAAAGTCTTAAACATCTCCAAGTTTTCAGAAAGCAGTACGAAGGCATTCAAGGTTGTCCACCCTCCCCGCACCACTACTGCTAATTTTTTTTACATGTTTTTCCTAGTGCAAAATACTGTCTTTGGATGGCGACTGGGTTAAGAAGGCGAGTTCAAGTAGAAACTGCCCGGTGACAGAAGTTTGCAAAACAGACAATAAAAGTCCAGCGCTGATAAAGTCAGTTCTTCTCAGTGTTCACCAGCAGTACAAGAAGAGTAACCCTTCAGCACACTCGTCCCCTCCCGGACGTTGGGTAATGAATTTACACACAACAGAGGCTGAGGAGCAGGAAAGCAGGCAAGGCCAGGAAGGCTCCAGTCAAGGACTAACAACCAGGTGCTGGGTTGAAGCTTCGCCAGGTTTGCTATGATGTTCTTTTCTATAATATTCAGAGGCTTAAAAGGTTACGTACACCCTGGCTGTGCCCTGCAAAATGCCATCATGTAGGCCTGCATCTTGCACTTAGAAAGCTCACAGCTACTGCCACACTTGGTTATTTTACAGTCTAATACTTCGCAGTGTAAGAGCCCAAACACGAGTGCCGTAGTGGACTACAGAAAAAGCTGCCACAGAGCCACGCTTGAGGAGTAAAGCAGCAGAGAACATGAGCTTTGGGGAAGAATCTGGTCTTCAGCAAACAGCACAGACATGAACTATTCTTATCCCTTCACTGAAGTGTTCAGAGTAATCTTGGACACATTCCCTCAAAACAGTTTCCTCTTTGCTTCTCTCTACAACTCCCTGCAGGGAGGGTGTAGCCAGGTGGGGTTGGGCTCTTCTCCTGGGTAACCAGTGACAGGAGGAGAGGGCACGGCCTGAAACTGCCTCAGGGGAGGTTCAGATTTGATCTCAGGCAGCCCTTCCTCACAGAGAGGGTGCTCAGGCACTGGGATGCTCTGCCCAGGGAAGGGGTGAAGTCACCGTCCCTGGAGGTGTTTAAGGAGAGGCTGGATGTGGCACTTAGTGCCGTGGTCTGGCCCATGTGGTGGTGTCGGGTCATGGGCTGGACTTGATGATCTCAGAGGGCTTTTCCAGCCTCAACAATTCTGTGATTCTGTAAAACAAACTTGATGCTGCCAACCTGGATACAAGCACCTCGGAAGCAATCCTAACCCGAACTACTGGGCTCGTGCGATACATTTGCTCAACACAACTCTCATAAATTTCTCATGAAGAAAGCAGCCCAGCTGTGGTTTGTTCCCAGCACCAATGATTCTGAACATACACACCTGTGCTCCCGGTACAGGGCCAAAAGGGTTTGGTGGTCTCATGACTGGCTGACTGTATATCAAAGTTGGCTGTGTCATTACTGGTATGCCTCCCATTTGCGATGGCTAGAAGAGAAAAAAAATCCAGACATCAAATCACACACGTGTAGCATAATACAGCACAAGTAATTAAACAGAGAAAGGAAAATGTTAAATGGGTGAAAAGTCTTGGCCATATTTGATCACACAATCATGCCTTATCTAGGCGTTCCTGCTCTGGCAGGGGGATTGGACTTGATGATCTTTCGAGGTCCCTTCCAGTCCCTAACATTCTGTGATTCTGTAAGATCTGTCAACAAGATTCTGCAAATAAAGGTTACTAAAAAGGAACATTAGAGCCTTTCCAATAACCTTCAGTAACAACTGAGCCCATTTATCTTTTGCAAACATGCAAAACACTAAAATATTTGTTTAAGCACAAACATTTGTGCTGACCCTTCTACGCCCAAAACTGAGGTGACAGCATCTTCCTGTTGCTGGAACAACTCCCATCACACCAACCAGCGGTTGGGGCAATCACCCAGTGAATCCATTCAAGTAACTGACCCTGATGCAAACACCTGACAAAAATGTTAAAAATAACTGCTGGCACAATGAAGCGACCAGGGAACGCTGAGGCACTAATGAAACTGCCTTCATCAAGGGAAACACCTGCTCCTGGATTGCCACTTCGGAACAGCCACGCTTTGAACTGTGCTACCTACTACTGCTTCTAGGAAAAATTAAACATAAAGGTTGTAAAATGGGTCACCATATCAGACCTTCCTAGCAGCCAGCGTCCTGACCTAAGTTTGAATGAGCCAGGACAGTTTTCAGGATGTGTTCTAAAGCCTCCTGGTCATTTGGTACTGGCCCAGCTCACCCATGTGCTCAGACACCGCCTGCTCTTGAGCAAGAAACAGCAATAGCAGAACCGAGCTACGGCTCTGATTCACTCCAGTTCCATTTCACATTGGCATTTCTACTCCATGATGAAAGCTGCTTTACAAAACACGCAACATCACTTTCTACACACTAAATACATTACCTTGCCCAGCTGCTGAATCAGAATAACTAAGAAAATGCTTCCAGTATTGTCAGTGCCAGGTTATGTAGATCAAGTGTGAATCAGCACTAAAGGCAGTTTAACCCACAGTGACTTTGCACAGAACACATGTGAGACTCTCCTAAAGGCCCTCAAGAAGAAGTTTATCTACTGAGCATACAGAAATTATAAAACACTAATCTCAGTTGATTACATGATGAAACCTTTGGTTTATTTTTCTTATACTAATCTGAGAGCCATTTAACAAACAAAACCCACTGAAGTAGTTCAGAAAAAATGACCTGGTGAAGAATAAACCGACAGGAACTGAAATTTGGTCTTCAGCACAACAGTTCAGAAAAATGACTGCTACCAAAGCGTAAGCAACTTGCTTGAGCTGCAGGAGTTCCACTCACCATCCCGTAGCCCATCATTCCTGTCGGCGTTGTGGCAGGATAGGCCATTACCGGAGGTGCCTGGTGTGAGAAACAGGAGTGAGCTGAGAGGAGAAGAGATCAGCTGCGTACTGGTAAGACATTGCTCTCTAAGGCTCAACTGCAGCACTTGGCTTCTTATGAACACAGCAAAGAACAACAAGGATTTGCAGTCTTGTGTTAAGAGCGCACCCAAATTATTTTGGGTGGAACACAATACCTAAGCTAAAGCTTCAAGGTAATCTGGGCAAACCTATAATGAGGTATTTGCTTTTAAGATTCTGAGTGACTAAACTAAACTGCAAGCTACCATCCTCTCAATATCCTGTTTAAAGAATGTAGCATGAGAGACAGAGAAGTTTGAGAGAAAAGGTTCAGGAAATATATACTTCTGATGAAGTATATACTTGTATTTCAGTATCAGAAGCGATGGTGCAGAAGTAGTCTGAACAGAGAAATGCTTCTGCTGGCATCACAGGAATTCTCTTCTCTTTAGCCAGGTTGTACACACCGTGGGGATTCCCCTGCCGGGCAGGTTCAAAGTCCTCTTAGTACTTTGCAGATGTTTATATTACCCCTAATCTAAGTTAAGGTCTATCACGTTACAGTAAGACACCTGTCAGCAGAGAAAACCTGGGGGAAGATACGTTTTGTGAACAGCTTGACGATATTTATACAGAAAATTAGCTGACAACTTTCAGTAAGAAAATATATATTAAAGACAATTCTTCGTATCCTGATCACGCTCTCTGTTCTGCAGTTTGATTAACCCATTTCTACACTAGTATTAACTCTTCCAAGGACAAAAATATTTTGGGTTTGTTTTTTCAGACTATTAATTGGTGCTTACAAATATGCAGGTAACTTTCTGCCTAGCCTCTCCACCTCCTGTTAGTGTCTCCTTTAAAAAAACAACAGTCTAATATTCATGGCACTGCTGTGGGGATTACTAGTCGTGACAAGACAAAGACCATATGAATTTCTTCGTACACAGAGGTTATTGATACAGGAAAAAAAAAAGGAACTGACAAACTAATAATATTGGATTAATTAAAACAGGTAAATTTTAACATCAAGCATAGTACATCAGCAGAGCTGCTTCTGAATTCAGTCCTAAGGTATCAGCTGCCTTTTCACAGACAGCAGCCAGTGGCACCGGCATTCCAGCTGCCATCAGAACAGATTTCCCTGATCAAAAATTACCTAGACTGTGCACTACCCATATATTTCAGTCAGCTGGGAAAGCTATCCTGAAAATTACTTTTTTTTTTTTGTTTTGCTTGTGTATCCACACCTACAAACATGCTGACTAAATTTCTTTTTGAGTGCTCAAGTATGGATCTACCATCCTCTAGTTACAGTTACCCTGCAATAAAAACAGAATACAGGGAAAGACCAATATCACTGTTGACATAAAGAGAAAAACCTTTGAAAGGAAAGGCTGCATTCCTCGGACAGCAAGCACATGTTAGAGCTTGCCCTTTGCAAACTGTCAGCATGGATTTTCTTTCTTTTTTTTTTTTTTTTTTAGTACAAGCATTAATAACATATTGGTCTCTCCCCACTGAAAAAAAAATAAATCAAAGTCTACCATACATGTGGATAAAGTGCCAAGTATATAACAGAAGCCCGTGAGGTTTCATGCAGTTATTCAAACACAAAACATTTTTATCTTCATTCAAAATTCACCAAGTGCATTGAAGGCAGCACAGACACACACCCCAGCTCTCTGGCAGCAAATGGTACAGTCTAAAGCGAGGAAAAATAATCTTGGTATTTCCCATGCCATCATTCGAGTCAAGAGCCTGCAGACCACCTATGAAGTTCGTGTATGCTAGGAGAAGCTCAATTTTTGGCACACCAAAGATTTTAAAATGAGAAATGTGTAAATAGCGAGAAGGTTATGAGATTCTGCAACAGCAGTGGTTAATATCAGCATGCCAGTCGATTGCAAAAAGGCTGTGGGTTGTTTCACTTACGTATTGTGGAAAATGCATGCCATTCTGTATTTCCCAGGGAGAACAATTACATAATGCAATAACACTGGATTAGAAGCAAAATACTTACACAACGGAATATACACAGATAAGCATTTTAGTTCACAAATACATTAAATGTTTACCCCAACACTTTCTTGTAATTCAAGTCATTTGCTGAGACGACACACACCCGTGATACTGTCACCGCTACTACGTTTGGGATTGTTTTGCACAGTCCATTTATTTGGTATATGCCTTTTTTTCCAAAGACGAGATAGCCTTATTTTCAAAAGCATATTTATTCAGCAAGCAGCAGCAACTCCACAATAAATAGACCAGCAGAGGAAGACAAGCATTTTTCCCCCCTCGATTTGTTCTAAATTAATAGGACAGTTTCACAGGGAGAGAAGTACCTCAACAGTACCTCTAAATAACAAAGGCTGTTAAATGCAATGACTTGTCACAAGAAGATGTATTACAAGACATGAGTTATTAAACAGATTCAAGCACACAGGTAAACTCAAACCACCGTTCACTAAAGCAGGTGAGTAGCTACAGATATTTCAGTATCTACACACCCTCCAATAAGGTCCACAGACATCTGTCCCTACACGAAGGCAGTGAACTGATGAGGGACACCAGGAGGGATGAGGTGATGGATCCAGAGGGATCCAACAGCTCTCTCCCCAAATCCACAACGCTGCATTATTACAACCTCCCCCAGCCAGTCAGAATCAGATGCAATAAATCCTCAGAGGTTCTTTGTTACCTGTTCTGTCCACGTAGAGGTCTCCAGGTCATTGGTGAAAGAGTGAGTAGGATTCACATTCAGCCTTGTGAAAACTACTCATAACCTTTTTTTTCCTCTGACATGTAGTTAAGAGCCCTTGCTTAACGCTGCCCCCAAATCCCTGCCAATCCTACCTGCTAGAGTAGACACTATGAAGCTGACGAGTACAACTGACATGCACTAAAAATGACTGCACACACCAGGGCAGGAAAGCAGCAGCTATGTTTGGTAAGAAAGCTACAGCCCACACCACTGCACCGACACCTCTGCAAGTATCAAGAAGATTAATCTCTCATCCCGTTCTCAACCAGAGAGCGGGCACAGCTGTAACGCTGTACGTATTTGATGTGTATCAGTGCACCCAAAGAAGACAGTTTTCACACTTTTACTCTCCTTGACCGCAAAGTGCTCCCACCCCCATCCCTCCTGCAAACTGGAATTCACAGTTCTCTGTCAGCTCAGTGAGACATGAAAGCTGCTATTTTCCCATGAGAAAGGTTGGTCAAACACCACTGAAGTTAATAAACAAACTATTTGCTGTAATCAGAGAAACAAATCCAAGCAGTACACATCTTGAACTGACTGCTTCTTCAACTGTCTGCTGCCCTTTCACAGCAACTATAGATCACTTGCAAATTTCTGTTACACATGTGCCTGCAGATCTAAGTTGCAAGGAACTCCCTGCTCTAAAATGAGCATTTACTTACCAACGTTGGAGCATTCCACGCAGTTGTAGGTGCAATCTTGGGTTGCCAGTTGGAACCACCTGTCAGTTTCTTCTCACCTGGCTGAGTCCAACTGACATCACTTCAAATAAATATTTTAAAGAACAGTTAGAAAACATCGGATTTTTCTGCAAAACTCCCTCAGACAAACGCCGTGGAAGTGCAGCTTCTTTTGTTAATGAAGAAACTCATTTAGCAAAGGAATTAATAAAAGATCTCAGGACAGCTCGTTTTGGGTAGGAAAAGTGAGGTAAGATGTTCAACACGAGCTACCTCAGCTTAATCTAATCTCAGTTGAGTTCCCCAGTAGAGGTAAGTTAGTCCAGCTGGCTTTCCTTAGGTCAAGATAGTCTAGTTAGGAGTAACTGTGTAGTAGATTTCTGGATGATTTTAGAGTTGGCACAGCTGGTCTCGAGAAGCCTGAAAGTTGCTAATCACATTCTCAACTTCACTACTAGAGCAGGGGTGTTCACTAGTCTAGAACACGCTCTGCTTCAAAATTCACTTGTCTAAAGGTCAGCCACGGGTCAGAGGCTGTAGTTTCACTGTCTTTTACGCAGCTCTGCACATGCTCAGCTCACACAGTGCAAGGTGTGCTAAGATTACCTACAAAGAAACATTCTGTTGAACTCACTCCCTAAATTCATTCAAAGCCTGAAAGGCATGGGAGACAGGAGGATATCCTGCCTGCTGTCAGCACTGTCGCTACCACTCAGTTTACAGTCACTTCTGACAGCTCTCACCAAATCATTGTACTTTGTACGGGAAACAAAGTTCAATCTCAGCCTTGCTCTGAAGGTTATGTTGTTACAGGATTGAACCTGTACTTTCATAAAAAGTTACTATCAAGAAAATCAAAATGCCTGATTTTTGATTGAGCATACTCACTTTTTAGTAGTTCCGTTTCCAATGCCCAAATCTGTCACAAAGTAAAAAAAAAAAAACTATTGAAATTCTATTCATTTAAAAGAATTAAATGATTCATATGAATTAAAGAATTCCTATGTTTAGTGCTTTGATACTTACTGCCTACAAGATTGGCTAAAGATGAATCCAGATCATCTGACACTAATTTGTTAGGTGGTACTTTGGCAACTGGAAGACTCTGGTTTTGAGAGGCCACTGTAGGTTTTAAGAGACCACCTAGTTCATCAAAGCCTGGAATGAAAAACAGAAGAAGTGATCTGAATCACAGGCCTCCCATGAACGTCGAGACATTCAACTAAAGAGACAGTAAGTTCAACAAAGGGGCTAAAATAAAAGTTTAACCTAGTGATACTACACTATCAAGAAGGATCAAAATTATAAAAGCCTCTTGATAAAGGAGATATTTACTACAGCAAGGAGATTTCACTTTTCTAGTTTAACCTGTGTGATAACAGTTTTATGCAGAATGGATTCACAATACCTGCAAAGCAATCAAAATGTAAACCACAGTATCTAAAGTATTTCAATCTTATAAAAAAAATCTTATATGTTTGCTTTTAGCACATCGCTGGTTTGCCCGAAAAATATCTGATGTCTACAGCCCCATGTTAGAAGACCAGAAAGTACTTACTTTCCAGGTGCTTGAAAGTACAGAAAACACTAATTTTGACTAGAATCCAAATTAGTTGTGTGTTTCGATAATTTCTCATTTTCTGAGGTAATCAACATTGAAGGTATAACAGGTAGGCAAAGCAGTGCCAATGTGTTGCACAGATAGACACAATTAACGTGCAACTTTACCTCTTCTGAGCACACTCTACAAATACAGACTTAATTTCAGCTGATGGGCTGTAAAAATGGAAGCTGTTCGCTGTGTGAAGTTCTAACACAAAATATTTAAACGAGGGAAATTAATGTAAGCATTTCAGCAGGGTGCACATAGAAATAAGGAAAAATTATTTGATCAATAAAGCAAAACTGGATGAAGAATGCGGCTCCTGACCTTTCAAAGTCAGCTTTCTTCAGCTGGAACAGTCACAGTAGTATGAGCAAACACAGATTAAGAGATTTATACCTCAAGAATAAAAAAAGTTAAAGGACATGCATCATCTATTTTACTAAATGTCTTACCACCAGAATCTAGGACAACATTAGAAGATTTGTTTCCAAACACAGACTCAAAGTCAACATTAAGGCCAGCTGATGGCTGTGGTTGAGCAACAGGAGATGGAGTGAACCCTGTGGGGAAAAAGAAAGAAGCTGAATGTTTTTCTACAGCATTTCCCATCAATCTACCTTCTTTATGCACGACAGGTCAAATAAACAGAACATTATTTAAGTAGTGCAGAAAGTCTAGCGATACCTCAAAGGTCCAGATTACACCCTGAGACACCGAGAAGCATGTAAGAGAGAGCTGGAAGCAGCTGATTTGAAGTTTATTTGGAGTTCCTCCTCCTAAGAAAGGCTCCATCTCATGGACAGGCAGGCCATAAAAGACACTCTTTTTCCCCCAGGTTGCTAAATCTCTGGACTAAGTATTCACATCTTCCTTATTCTTTTACCAATACTTACAATAAAATTACTGAGGAAATAATTGCCATACTTCTCCTGCAAAAAAAGCTGGCTGGGTACATCATCTGTTTCAAGATTACCTGCCTGAAGATTATTCCCTCATGTTTTGCATTAGTCGAGCAGTTCTCTTCCAAACCATCCCAAGGTGCCTGACTAGCAATGCCTTCAGTCAGACACTCTTAACACTAATACAGTTATTTTGGGGCACACGTTTTGCAGGCCATTACATGTTGTGGGTAAATTTCTAGCAATTATGGCCAAGTTTCAACTCTATTCCTATATGAACTTAATCCATGTCTCCTATGTACCTGTAAAGCAACGTTCTCCAAACAGACGATTTTTTCAATACTGTGAAAATGTGCTGCAGTACAATTTGTTGTGTGTGATGGTCAGCAAGTATTAAGTTGATAGCTCAGTCATACAGAAGTGAATACTGACATGTTTCTGCATTTTATAATGTTATATATATGAGCAGGCACACAAGTGGGCATGTGCACTGTCTTGATATTCAGGCAACTACAGAAACAATTCCTACTTTATATGAAAAGCACTGAAAAACTGCAATGCTATCTTGAAAATTAGATCTTCTAATAGAAATTTTAATGATATGGAGAAAAAAAAGAAAAGGACCCCAAACACTTCAGCAGTAAAACATTGCAATGAGGAGAAATAACCGACCAGGAATACTTTCTGCATTTCATTTAGCTTGCTGTGACAGCACCTCATTTCAATCTTACTGTTTTCCTAAAATAAGTCACACTTTAGAAGTTATTAATGATAAGATGCTGTCCTTGAACAAACTTTGCAGAAATATGGATCACATGTTCCTTTCTGTTTGTCTTAAAGGAACATGCAACTCGTAACTCAAAAGCATACAGAGCTCTAAGAATTTAAGCAATGTACTTATTAAAAAGAAACCAAAGAAATCAGCACACAGCAAAACACGGGAAGCAGTAACACGGGAAAGGAGAGGGAGTAAATCAACAAAACAAAATGAGTATCTTGGACAAGTGTCCCATCATCAAGTTGTAACAAGCCATTTCAGAGACTCCGAACTGCAGATGGGAATTCCTTTGATGGGATGTCCTGCAACTCTTAAAACCGTGCCTCTACCAACAGAAAACTACAATCGCTCCTATTTTTCTTTCGAAAATGGCCTTAACTGAAACGAGCTGAGTTTCCTGCTCTCACATTTTAGGAAGTGTCGAGCTGTATGAAGCTAATGAGATGAGACGAGCCAGACTACAAAACAATACATCGGACTCCTTTGAATCAGCCTCTGAAAAAGATCAAATCCCACTCCTGCTATCACCCACCAGCCCAGGGCGCTTTGTCTAACATGGATGTTTTGAAAGGTGCAAAGGTCAGTATTTTTAATGGAGTTCCTTCAAGGGAATAAACCAACAAGACCTGACAGAAACTCATCATCCTGTTTTTTGGCTATGGAACAAAGGGAGCAGAGCAATATGCAGCATTCAGCCTTTCTTTGAGTCACTCTAGCTAATTGCTACTCAAAGACACTAAACCAAAGCGTGACTTTACGGTGCTTTTAAGACCTAATTCTTCCACATTTCTTGAAAGCATTCCTAGACCTTGCACAGCAGCAATGTTAAAGCTCCCTCATCAGCCTGGTTTATACAAGTTCTCATTTGTATAATCTATATCTCTGGTTCTCACCTGTGGCAGCCCAGCTGCTCTGGGCTGCTAGGCCAGAACCAGCAGCAGTACTGGGTTTCTGTAAAGACATTATGCAGCCACGCAGATGATTAACCAGTAATTTAAGGCAGCAGATTTCTCTTTCTCACCTTCTGTTGCAGAGCTTTGTACTAGCTTAGCACAGTGTTTAAGAGTACTGTATCAACAAAAAAAGCTCTAAGCAGCAAGAACATCCCAATCCCTTTACCTTAAATGCAGTGAGGTGGAGTAAGATGAAGATACTTTGAGCATGCAAGTCTTTTGCATGTAGCACGTACATGTCTTTTACATGTAACAACACGTAAACTACAAGAGATCCTGAAATGGGGAGATACTCATTTCATGTTTAGCCTAAATAAGCCTTAGTTTAGCACAAACCAAATAAATAAATAGATAAATAAATAAAATCATTTGTGAAAACAGACCTAGCACAAGCACATGAATAAGAGTTGGCGGCACCATAATAATGCGTTTCTGTAGCCAATAACACATCTACTAGTTCTAGGCACACACCACACGTGGATTTCGGTGTTGGCGGTAAGGCTGTGTCCCATTACGTACCTCCGAATAGACCAGCTACAGAAGAAGGCTCATTGCGGAAATGAGAAGCATTAGGGTAAGCTTGAGGACCACAAAAAGAATCTGATAAGACACGTCACACAAGAGAGAAAGCCAGGAAAGGAGAAGAGGGAGAGTTACAGAAAGAGAACCAAGATATTTTATCTTCTATTCAAAAATTTCATTGCAAGTTAGTCTATAAATGCACATACACTCTAATAACATCGAACCAATGGAATGAAATCAATACACATCAGACACACAGTAAGAAACAAGTTCACATTATCTATAACACAAAAGGGGAAAGCACAGTTTCAAAGTTACAGCTATATTAGGATAACTATTTCTATTTTTTTAAGCAAATGCCATGTTTTACACCCTTGGAAGAAATGAGTGTAAAAGTTTCAAGGCATTTTTCTTATACCTGAAGTATAAGGGTACAGCCCAATAGTGGATTCATATTTGGTTGCCACAAAGGGATTTAGTGCAGTAAATGGATTGTAATGATCTAAAGAACCAGAGAGAGTTATTTTAAACCCACATTCACATTGTTGTAGCACCTTGTTGGTGCTGCAGCTAAAAACTGCATTTATGTTTCACACATCAGTCTGTCGGGTGGTCACGATTTGGTTCTAGTTACGTCTTTGGAGAATGAGACATTGAAAGGGAATTCAACGCATCAACGTCATCCTTCTGCAGTGACTTCAGGGCCGTCGCGTGGCGAGTTCTGCACAAACCAGCGAGTGCCACAAAAACCCCCCAGGCTCCTAGTTCACAGCCCTGCGCTGCCCCAACTTTTTGTGTGACTGCAGGACAAGCTGGATAGAGGAAATCAATCCTAAGTAATAACCCTACTTAAAAAAACAGAAGTTGTATTTCAAATGATCATTCTGCATTCACACGAACCATACATATTTAATTGAAGTGTGGGCAAAACTGAGGGGCCAGATTTTGACGTGGTAGTACCAGCTTCAAGTAATTTGTACACTGCTGCTTCAGCCAGCTAATCCCCCCAGGGGACTGTGGGGAAGTTCACAGCAAGAGTCCTTGGGCTTGATCCTGCTTCTCTCTCCACCAACCAAAGACAAGTGAGGAAACTAGTTACCTAAGGTGACAAAGTGCAGATGGTGTGACTCTAAAGAGACCCCTTTGTTTTCATCTCCGTTAACAAGTATCAGTTATAACAAAGAGATCTTTGATATGTGAGTCTAAAGATCCTTCTGTGATCACTTCTAGTGGGGCACAACATGTAAAAAGAAAGGCCTGTTGGTGCAGCACGACTGTCTTTAAACTTAGCTTTGCTTAAGATCAGAACTGACCTGTAATTAATTGATATTGTAATTAATGGATTGGTGGGACTCGATCTCCAGAGATCCCTTCCAACCTCTAACATTCTGTGATATTCAGTTTATGAAAGCTAACTTGAAGAGTCATACTACAATGTAGGTGCACCAACAGAAATGCTAGAAGGATTTCTAAGATGACGACCATGCTGAATCCCCTTCAGAGTAACATTTCAGCAGTTCTAAGAAGGTGAGTCGTTAGAATGAGGGAAACAGTTTCAGCAGACCCTGCACCAGAACGTGCATGGCTTTATCAGTTTTGTTAATGACAATAAAACTGACGGAAAAACACTCACTAGCAAAATAATTGAGCTTAAGTTCCTATGTTTGAAAAAATATTTCAGCCTGAGGAATAAAAGCAGTAGTAGTCTCTTCTCATTCTCAAGCGTACATGGTATTTTACCTTAAAATTCCTAAGCATAAGAGACCTCAGGTAAAACAACACTCAAGTGTTTTAACCACAACTAAGTTCCTTTGCCCCAGGTAGAATTGCATCCAGGCAGCCAAGCAAGGATTTTAACACCATTTTCAGGGTCCAATTACTAAATCTATTTCTAATATCGCACAATATCAGCCCCAAATGACTTTTTGTTTCTGAAAAGCCCCACAAACATACTTTAGAAACTGAAATAATGTTAATTTTTTTTTTTTTTTAGGAAATAGGAAATTAGTTTAAAATGGTACTTTACCAACAAACATTTCATGTGTGGGTGTCCTATTGGTGAAAGTAGATACATCAGAAGACACAGACAGATGAGCAGCATCGTTAGTTTTTGTAAGAAAAGGGTTTAAGTTTGGAATGGCATCATCAACACTATCAACAGTAGCAGAAAAAGGATCTGTTCAATTCCAGAGAGCAAGAGAAAGAAGAAAAGGGAGATGGATTTAGTTACATGCTGCTTCCTAGGTACAGAGGAGTAAGAGTTAAGAAGGAAGTATATATAGTTTTCTCCTGACAACTCTACACTTGGGACAGCCTAGCTAACTGTTCAATTTTCTAACTGTCCAGAATTAGCTGTTCTCTACTAAAGAAAAATACTATAGATCACAGAATCACCACACATTTACTTAAAAAAATAAACATAAATACCATCATGATTTATAAAGTGTGCTTCACCCCGAGCGTGTTCCATACTGAAAATTAGTATGTTATTCTTCTTTAAACACCATCACTTTCTTTCTGTGCTCAGTTGTGTCGTGAACACTTGCAACAAATTCTCTGGAGCAGAGGCTGCCTCTCAGCACAGCAGAAGCCCGGGTGCTAAGCGAGAATGTGATGCAGAACCATCCTGAGGATGGCTTTAAAAACCTGAATAAGCAAAAACAATGGAGCTGTACTTCTTCCTCAAACTCCGTTAATGGATTTTTGTTCTTACTGGGCATCATGAAGTTTTCAACAGTTTTGACTACACCGAGGTAGCACACAGGACACACTTTCCTTACTACCTGGGGCATCAGGAGCAACCAGCTCGGTGTGGATATGCAATTAGCTGCAAGCAAGGAAAATCTGCTCTGCTTTGATGGACAACAGCCAGCGAGCAGTGACAGGGAAAATGTTCCTTATTAAAAAACTGTCAGACCATATCGGGGAAATGAAGGAAACCTGGATCTATGCAAGTCACTCCCAGAGGCATATAGGAGAATTTCAAGGTTTCCCGAGCATGGATACAATTGCCAAGCTAAAACATGCTCCTGTACTCCAGGATGCAACAGATCAACAGGACAGGAAAGGCAGCTACAACACGTGCTGACTGCAGGGGCTGTGGTTTACCTGTCTAGCTTCAAAGCACACAAATTCCTGATGGAAAACTCAAGAACTCACTAGTGAGATCAGCAAGAGTTGCATCTAGCCCTGTTTGTTTCATCGCAGTGCCTACAACTGCAACTTAACTCTTACAGGGAAAACCACTACAGAGAAACATCAGAATAATAATTATAGCAGAGATTTCTTGAGTATTTCAGTTCCTGGCCCTTTTTTTTTTTTCCTTTTACTATCCAAAACTGGTTAGATTACAGATCTATCCACAGCTCTTTTCAATGCTACCATGATACATGCAGCAGCTTCAAAGCCTCAGTTATTTTCCCTCCCTGAATCTCACCTCCTGATTCTTAGCTTTAGATCCCAAACAGCTTGATAACATATAGATTCAGTCACATGCAAATCCTAAAGAAAATGAAGTTTTAAAACTGTAACTGCATCATTCTTTGCAGGCTTAATATTCACTTTGATTTCCTGCAAGCTGGAGAGACCTTATTCAGCAAGACTCGACGTCTCTCCCAAACTGTTTGGTTACGTAGCAAGAACGAGTGAAGGACCTTAAAAACCCTTCTAAATCATTTAGTCAGCAAAATGACAGTGTTAAGCACTGAATAAAGGATAAGCAGAATAAGCTAATACAGTATTTGCAATACCTAACAGCAAAACAAAAGTCAGTATTGTCTTATGTACATTTTAGACAGTAATATGACCACCTAATGCACTTGGGGGACATGCCAATCAGCCAGTCACCTGAAAGCAAATCCGTGCTTTCAGGCACTGCTTAAAAGTGAGAAGCTACAGAACAAACAGATCTGACAATAAAACAGGTCAGACGATCCTTTAATCAGCTCCTGTTTGCTTTCTTTGTTGCTACTTCCCATTCTTCTGATTCTATTGCTTCTCCTTGGAATTGGAAAAAAACCCGAAACAGACAGCGTGGAAATCATCGGTTTGACTGGATACATTTGTTTTGCCTGTGAAGTTTAGGTACAAACTGATAACTGGTAAATACACCAGACACAGCTGGCATGCTCTCCGGACAACTCCAATAAACAGCTCGGATAATAAAACAACATGAAAGAAGTTAATAAGGAAAGCTTTAAACTATTTTGTTTGGAACTACTGTCCACCAAAATATCTTTTTTCCCCCCACACGTGCATTCAGTAGGAAAATTACTACATACTGCTTTCTGTTCCCAAATCCCAAGGCTGCATGTGGAGTTTCAGGTGTTTTGACTAGTGAAACAATGTAATACAACCCCGGATTATGAAGATTTTCTCAGCAATGTAATTTGTTCTCAGACTCTTCGCTCGTCTGCCCCATTCTAATTCCAGTCAGTGGGTTCTACCTTGTCCGCATCTCAAAACCTGCCAATGCTAGTGACAAAGGGAACTGAAAATTAGTTGAGTTTGGGTAATTTATGCCCATGCGTATTCACATTTTAAAAACTGCTGTCTCTCTTGACAGCAGGTTCCTCAATGTTTCCAAAGCCCAATTTCATCCTTGGATACACACGGCACCTTCAGGCTACTGTTAGGTATTAACGATTTAGGTGCATTTAAAGGAGGAATTTGGATTTTGCAAACTTCTAACTTAAAGTTATCCAACTAGAAGTATTCTACCTGAGAGAACGAAGACAAAGGCTTGTCAATGGTATCTCCTACAGTTTAAAAATGTAAACTGAAATCACACAACTAGAGAACCCCTTCTCTGGGAGCTTTTAACCTCGTTAGCTGTAACAGTTTTGGAAGCATAGGATAAAAGGCTGCAGCTCAAAAATAACGCCTTCGTAACAATCTATCTCTTTAATAAAAGGGCTGCTGCATAAGATTTTTTAACAGTAATTGATTATAGTCCATTGCAACTTGTAGCTGGGTCAATACTCTTCTCAAATCCACCAAATACACCAAATACAAACATCATCACGTCAGAAAATTACCTAAGAGAGGGATGCCGGGCAGTGGTTAGAGCACAGGACTGGAAATAGCTCAGGTTCCATTCTTGGCTCTGCCACTGACTCGCCGTATGACTTCAGACAAGTCAGTTAATTGCTCAGATTTCCCCATCTGTAAAATGTGGAAAGCACTTCTTATCTACCTCACCTACGTGAAGTGAGTGTTCACGGCTGTAAAGTTGTAGAGATTTTTTTTTTTTTTTTTAAAAATGGTGATGTCAGAATTTTAGCCTCAAATTTTAGCAGACAATCCAAAAATTTTCACAGTTAATTAAATCTCAGAAGTATTTAGAAACGTGTCAATAGTAAGCAGGTACACCAACAACTATTACTGAAGCCTCTTACCAGGAGTAACACAACATTGAACAAACACAGGCTTTCAGGCTCAATTTTCAGGTTATTAAAAAAATACTAGATTGTGATGTGACCTTCGAGAGGAAGATAATTTTCCCCTTTGATCTCTCACCCATGAAACAAATAGGACAGCTGAAACAGAAGATATTTTTCAGGAAGCAAACAAGACAAGCCAAAACAGCCTTCCCCATTTCTAAGCCTATTAAAATTTGTACGCATAACTCAACATGCTCCTCACGGCATCTTTCTCAGAAGATTCTGTGCTCAGCAAAACTAAAGGACATGTACATTACATTTCTTTATTTCTGAAGCTAACACATATATTAGTATCGCTTCCAACACTCAAAACTGTGTGTCATTGCCCTACAAACAAATGTGAGAAGGTACATGAAATGTAAAGTACACAGCAAAAAAAGTAAACAGGAAAGTAAGATACATTGACTGCTTATTATGAAGATACATTAGATAACTGGAAAGATGTTTAGGAAAAGTTCTATCTCACAAAAAAGAAATAGTGAAGTAAAATTTCACAACAGGATTATTCCGATGCCTACAAAACTTTCTGAAGCAGTCACTCCTGATTTTTAATACGATAAAGCATTCTTGCAAGCTTTATTTAAGAAAAATAATAAAAATAACCATCTGTAAATAGCCACATAGTTCAGGTGTTTGCTATTTTGTTAAGTAAAAAGAAACATCTTCATTAAGAGATTTTTCATCCTCAACCAGTATAACCAGTGGTGCGAGTGGGCAGTACGTAACCTGTACCAGAAGTTCTCTGGAACACCGCAAAGCAGCAAAGAGAAAAACAGCTCTGAGTAAATGACTAAATGATCAAACACTTAAACTCATCTTGAAGCAACATTCCTGACTCTGAGGGCTCTTGCCTGCCTCCCTGGTTTAAGGACTTGCCAGTACGGGTAAAATAATCTAGCATAATCTAGTTCAGTCCATCCTAGTAACTTGGCAGAACAATAATTTGGGGGTTGTGAAGGAAATTTCAGAGGGAAGAGCTCCTTACAGATTTTGTCTCTACACTTAGAAAGATCTAACTACAGCTTTTTGCTAATGTGCCCTTGCAGTTAAAAGAATACAGCAGAGAATTTGTACAGAGGTGCCTTATTTTATCTTCCACAGCTCCGGCTTTCCTTGCCTTTTATGCATAATTGTCACAACTGCCTCCTTTCAGGCTCTGTCCAAGTTCTGTTCTATTATCGCCTACAAATCTGATTTAACATCAGACAAAATTTAAAACGTGGATTAAAAAAAATCCGCACACAAGTTCCCATGTACGCAGCGTGGGCTATCTGGCAGAGACCTTTCCAGAGCTGACCTCTCACAGCTAACTTTACCAAGAACTCTCATATTAAAACTCTCACTAATCACCACACACATCATTTTAATCTATACCCAGATTTAATTTTTGCTGCTCCCTTCATACACTTGTCGCTTGTCTTTGCGAGATCTGTCTTTAAGGAAGAAACAGCCCGCGTACTAGGGGAAAAATTTACAGGGATGTGGCCGTAGCATTTAGAACCTTACTGCAATTTGGAATTCTTACCTCCCCAGGTACTTCCTCCTTGCGGAGCAGCAGGTATAGGATGTACAGACGGATGAAAAGTTGGCTGCAAATCAAGCAGGTCATTTGGCAGCTTTGAAGTGCTACAAAGATAAATTATAATACAACTGTGTGAACTACATCGTGTGTTTTAATACAAAACAAAAGCCAGCAACTACCAACAGTACGGAAAGTTTTGTTACAAATTGTTTGGTAGAAAAGGGACAGAGCTAAGCTGAAATCAGAAAGCTTGGTGCCTTCCTACTTCCAGTTTTGCAGGAAAATGTTAATTCAGCAAGCTAAGTTTTATCTTTTGTCAAAGGTAAGAGATAACTACAACCAGTTTTCTCATCTTCTTCACAATCCAATACCAGGGCTAAAGCCCATTATACTCAGCAATCTTCAGTAGCTTTTAAAATAACCTCATGAAAGCCTTAAAGCATGAGAAAAGCAGACAGGCGGAATGAACTCTAATAGGCTGTACCACCAAGATGTTACATCTAAATTCCACAACTGACACCTTTCTGCTATCAATCACTGCTGAAAAACTGGCTTACATCTATAAACTATTAAAGAACTTTGGAGAGAGCAAAGTGTAAGAAGCCTCGAAACACTTGATCACACACCAGTCCTGTGAAAACTCATTTAAATGCACATTTTAGAGTATTAAAAAAAAATCAAATCGAGATCCAAGAACATCATATGGAAATGAAGAGTAAAGTCTTCAATACAACTTGCCATAATTTCACAAATCTAACAGGAAAAGTAAAATTCACCCTCTTGCAGAGTTCATTTCATACTTTAAATTAGTTTTGAAGAAAAATATAAAACAGAGTACTGGTGTTCACCCATAACTTTTTAGCACACAGAATGGATCAAAATTTGCACATAAGCCTGCTACAGAAGCCAAGTCACTGTGGCATCCAAGCATCTTTCAAAATGAGACTGGCATAAGACTTGAAGGGCCTGTAGGGACATTCTAGATCTCTGCATATTCTCTTCCGGATGCAATCACTTGTAGCATTCAGTTTTTACTATTTCATTTCAGCAGTGATTGAAAACACATTTTGCCACTATTGCTCCTGCTAAAAAAGCAGCATGGGCTGGCGCAGCCCTGTAATGTGAGCAGCAGAAGCGAGATAATTTTCAAGGTAAAGCTTGTTCAAGTTAATGACAGGGATTAAATGGGACACATTGCCTCTAACAGCAAGTGACTGAACTTATGACCCAACATATCCCCTTCGTGGCAGCTCCTGCAGTAAAATCTGCTCTTTGCTGATGGCAGTCGCATTGCCAGCCACGGAATTTAATCATGAAGACAAACTAGCATTTGCATTTTTAGATGAAAATGATCTTGTCTTTGCTATGTAGCACTTCTGGCTGTTTGAAGCAGATGTATTAGATGTTTCAGCCCTCTCAGGGAGCAAGATCAGATAGATATTCAAGTTACTAGCTCAAAGTGCATGCCCATTTCAAACACTTTGGCCTCTAAAAAGCAGTTTAGAAAGGAAAAAAAAATTTCAACTAAGTCTTTCAGTTATTGACAGATTCTCTAGCTCCTTATATACGAATCAGACAGTTTCCATGTATTTGGTGTCAAGTAATTTCCTAGAAGAGCTTTCTAATGGGGAAAGAAGGTTGTCAGAGAGCTGGCTACTTTAAAAAACCAGCACATTCTTATGTGAGCTCTAACAGAACTGAATCTTTTAGGTTTGGGACCACACTCAATGTGAAAACATATCGTGAGAGAGCCATTTCCTTCTGCATTGGTAAAAGCACTGTACCTTTTGCTACAGTTTGATTTGGCAGGTATCTTAGAGAATGAAGATCACACACTTCATACCAACAGTTCCTGCTAGTCAAAGATCAGGATGAGTGTGCAGTGAGTACTCCTGCACTACCTTTCCAAGTCTTTGCAGAGATATTCCAGATACAATTCAAGACTGCAAAACCTGTCTCTCTCATTTCAAACTCAACCTCAGGCTTTCCTTTTTCTGAAAATCTACGAACGTTTGTGTATTGGGTTTGCCTGGCTGGATTTTGGTGGCAGAGGGGTTACACAGGTGGCTTATGCAAGAAGTTGCTAGAAGCTTCCCCCAAGTCTGACAGAGCCAATGCCAGCCGGCTCCAAAGAGGGACCTGCTGCTGGCCAAGGCTGAGCCTATCAGTCATGACAGGACAGGAACACCTCTGTGAAAACATACTGAAGAAACAGGGGAAAAAAGAATTGCACCACATAACAAGTGGAAGAGAGACAGAGGAGTGAGAATATGTGAAGAAAACAAGGTCAGTGAAGAAGGGGGGGATGTGCTCCAGGCGCTGGAGGAGAGAGTCCCCTGGGCCGTGGTGAAGCCCATGGTGAAGCAGGCTGTCACCCTGCAGCCCATGGGTGTGACGGGATGTAGATGTTCACCTGTAGCCCACGGAGGACCCTACGCCGGAGTGTGTGGATGCCTGAAGTGGGTGGTGACTGTGTGTGAAGCCTGCGCTGGAGCAGGTTGCTGCCAGAGCCTGTAGTCAGTGGAGAGAAGCCCACGCTGGAGCAGGCTGGTTGGCAGGACCTGTGTGACACCACAGGTGACTCACGCTGGAGCAGTTTCCCCTGAAGGGCTGCGCTCCATGGAGAGACTCACGCTGGGGCAGTTTGTAACAAATTGTCTCACATGAGCAGACTCATAGAGAAAGGTGTGTGAAGACTGTCACCCACGAGAGGGACCCCACAATGGCCCAGGGGAAGAGTGAGGAGTCCTCCCCCGGAGGAAGAAGCAGCAATGGAAACGACATCGGACAAACTGACCGCAATCCCATTCCCTGTCACCCTGCCCTGCTTGGGGGGAGGAGGTGAATAAACTGGGATTGATGTTTTGCCCAGGAGGAAGGGAGGGATGGGGGGAAGGTGTGGTTTTTTTAATATCAGTTTTTATCTCTCACTACTATTCTCTAAGTTGTTCTTTAATAAATTTAGCTAACTTCCCCAAAATCGAGTCTGTTTTGCCTGGGACAGTAGATGTGGGTCATCTCCCCGTCCTTCCCTCAAACCACGGGTCCTCTGATATATTTTCTCCCCCGGTCTAGTAGAGAAAGAGGGATGACAGAGCAGCTGTGTGGGCACCTGGCTGCCAGCCAAGGTTAAACCACTACAATTTGTTACCACTTTACCTTTATAAAGATCAAAAAATGCAACATTAAATTCAGTATTATCTTTATGACCTCCTACACTGAATTTTTGACTTTTCCCAAATAAACTTGTAAGATTCTTTGGGGGCAAAGAATGTGTGTTTTACATTTCCAACTGTCTCACTGACTACAGACAGCTACCAGGGTTGTCAGCAACTGGTTCCTACCAGAATCTATTCTGCAAACATATGATGACAACACGCTTCTTATGTTATTTATGGCAATAGTTTATTTTCCCATCAACTTTACCCAAATCATAATTTCTTATCACATCCCTAATGGACTCTACACCCATCCAGCCTTCTACAATGCACACTCTGCAGCAGAAATTTAGAAGAAACCCTAGGTACAGTGCATCTCAGTGAAGCACCACCACTGGGCATACCTGTTTGAAGAGCTAGGGGTAGAAAAAATATCAATGGCTGGTGCGGTCATTATGCTTCCTGCTGCAGTCGACACAGGAGAAGCTGCAGTCGTTAAAGAGGTATGAGGTTTCTTTGCAAGTTCTTTTAGACGTTGCTCCTGTTGGGAAAGTGAGCTGGCATAAGAAATCCAGAAACAATATTTGTGTATGTGCCTTTGGAGGTGAGTAAAACAGAAGAATCCTTTTTCTTTATTCCACGCAGCAGTGTCAGCTATTTATAATTACATGAGTCAGCGGTGCCACAAATCCTTCAGAAACTGTTTTAACAAACCCTCTGCAAGCTGTCTGGTATACATACGTAAGATCCTACTTGCAGCGCTTTGCCAAGCGTACACATTCCATGTTAACAACTGTTTACTCCCTACGCTCCTTGAAGAATCCTAAATAAAGGTATCAACAAGAACACAAGAAAAGTTTCTCGGGTTAAAAATTCTGGATGCCTACCTTTAAAGCTTTCAAGCGAGCCTGTTCTTCCTCTAACGCAGCTTGTTTTTCCCTTTCATCAACTTTTGTGAGGGACAGGCCAGTGCTTGCAAGGGACGAGACTGCATTGGACAGGGTGGTAGCCCTAAAGTAATTGGACAGGAGAAAAGCTGGCTGTTACTATGTGACACGTGACAGGAACATCTAAAGAACACTTTGCTTGTACCCACCTCGTTTCCCTCTGAACTCATCTAACACTGGTTTTATCTTACACTGTACAAAGTGCTAAGTTTAAATAAGATACACCAAATGAACTGCAAAGTGAAAACGCTTAGAAATCACGCTCTCCACTCATTCACTGGATTTTGGAATTTCCCCCTTAAACGTTTCCCCTCCAAACCGCAGCACAGGGTTAATGTTTTAAGTCTTTGCTCTTTTCCATCAGCCTAGGACAGCATTTTTGACAGATACACCAGAACCTTCAACAATCTGGGCTCCAATACAAATGGTTGCTGATTTAACAGGTTTAGTTAAGAAAATGCAACCAGTATAATCTAGAGGAAAACAGTCTGCAATTTATCATCACGTTTAAAAGCGTGCAAGAAGATCTAAGACAAATACTTAACCTTTTAAAAAAAACTTATCTTACAATAGAAATATTCTGAGAAGTAGCTAACAAAATGCTGCCAAGTGCTAGTATTGTTACTATCATAAAAAACAACATATAAAATATTACTGCCTTATTTTTTGAACGTGCAATAAAGAAGCACTGTTTCATTCTGCAAATCTTCCCCCCAGTATTAAGCTTTTTGAAATTTAAACAATGAAGTTAGTTGCCTGTAAGACTTCTCTAGATTGCACTTTGTGTTTTAACAAGCACACCTTTTATCATACACATTATGGCTTTAATCCCCAATTACTTTAAAAATCTATCCTTAGTATAAGGACTTCCAGAAGCACTAATCTCTTTTTTTTCAAAAGCAAGGAAAGGTTAAAATACAAGAGTTTAAGGACACTGATAAAAAAATGTTGCGTATCTTACGGAATCCTAATTACTAACATAAAATGAATGTTGGCAAGTGGTAAATGAGAAAAACTTAATTCCTCTTCAGAAGTTGAAGAATAAATATTAGAAGTGTAACTACTACATGAGCGATTCTACAGCAACCACTTGCAGGCTCCTTAGATTCTAGTTCTGTTGACCTGGAAGAAGCTCCATGAAGTACTCAGCAAAAGATAAGAAAACTTGCCACTCTACCATTGTTACTTACAGTACCTTCAACACAGCCTGCACAAAGCTTAATTTACAATGAAATCAAAAAGAATGGATTTAACATTCAATTCAACAATTGTTTCAAAGGACAAGGGCATGAGCACCTGCTTGCAGCTGTGGAATCTTTGATTTTCTTCCCTTCTAGAGAAGCTAAATGTTGTTCCAAAGCATCAAGAAGGCTACTCGGTGCCTGAAAAAAAAAAACAACACAAGGAAGCAAACCAAAAGAACATATCAAAAAAAGCATTCGGAAAAACCATTCAGGAATAGATTTGAAGGATCTAAGGAAGCAATTCAGTAGGTTAAAAGATTTTCAGAGGATGCAACTGCAGGGCAACTAGTACAACAACTCAGAATACTTAAACCTCATCTTGGCATCCACTACATATTTAATTACTTAAAATATCAGGTGACGTACTTGCCTCACTACATTACTCTGTCATAATGACTCACCAAGTACTGAAATAAGTCGAGAGATGTTAAAATTAAGAGCTAGGAAACAGTAAGCAGAGAACTGGAAGCAGTCAGTGTTTCAAGAGACACTAAGAAGAAATTGTACCTGAAGTAATTTCTGTGGGAATGCTCTGCAAGCCTTCACCATGATTTAAATGGGCACAAGGCCAAAAGCAAGCTTGCTAAAAACCAAAGCTTCGTAACATTGTGTAAAAGCTTCATTATGCGAACTCACAGATACAAATGGTGTCTTCAAGCTTCACAGAAATCAGGTTGTCTTAAAACTCAGAGTGTGAAAGAAAAGATCTACAGTATTTTACAATAGGAACACAGCATAAAAAAGTCAGGCTCCAACAGAGGCTGGATTTACTCACAAATTCGGAGATAACCTGCTAACAATGTACACAACAAAGCGTAAGTGAATGCCATGATGCCAAGTTTTTTTGATTATGCAACCCCAAAGCAGACATGTACTGGCAACCACATAATAGGTTTACCTACCTGTGAGAGATCTGGTATGTCTCCTCTGTCAATTCCAACTTGCTGTAAATAAAACAAACGAGCTTTAGAACCTGTTCGCTTGTGATAAAAGGCAGAGATGCTCAAAAAGCAAACAACATTAAGATGAAGTAATATAAGAAGCACAAAGCTGTCTACATACAGTTTAAATCTCCACAATCCGAACCCTATAATGGTTGGCTATAATAGTGTTAAAGGTAGACACAACTGAAGTAGACGTATTAAGAGATACTTTACCAGACACAATCTTAGAAATGAATAAATAAAACCAAGTAAGAATCAAGTGTTTCAGAATTTTAAGGCTAGAGAAGTTTGCCTACCCCACAGTTTATGTGGTAAATTCTCAGACCTACTGATACAGAGCATGTATTTCCCAAGACAAAGCACCTTCAAAGTTTTTTAAAGAAGCTGTTTTCTAAAATGCAGATCAAATCTGATGATGTTATGCAGTGGGATATATATTGTTACAAGAGAAAGATTAATACTCTCAACTAGCTGAAGGTAGTACCAGGACAGACAGTGAGCCAAGATTTAGAGCTTTTCTTTTTTTTTTTGTAAAGAGGTATGAAAGGAAATGAGACCAGGAGCACACTCGCCAGCACAGAGACTGACACGATCATCCCTCGACGGCACCGCAATCAGGCTGGAAGGATGAAGGCTCTGCTTTATGAGAAAATAAGCACCTGATAAGCCATTTGAAATAAAGGGCAAAGTTTGCACAATTGAAGCTCACCTCCGCAACTTTAAGGAACTCCGAGATCCGTGTCATTCTAGTGAGGAACTTCTTATAGATATCAAGGCCTTCTTTGCACTGGTTCTTTTTCATATCAAAGTATTTTTCTATAAACAGTAAGAACACGTGCATTAAGAAATCCAGCATTCTGGAAAGAATACGCAAAGTGAAAGCATACAGAACGAGACAAAAGGAAAGCTCCTGCAGATCTGGTTTATGATGCTGACTGCAGAAGTTACTATGCCCATCTTGCACCAAACGACAACAGCTCTGCAGAACGTGTGCTAATGATGGCAGGCATGCAATTACACCTTACCTTGCAGGTCCTAGATCTCACAAAAGCATAACCACCCTGAAGAGGACAATTAATTTTAAAAAGAGGTCACCCAAAGGAATGCAAAGTCACCCTCTTGGGGAAGGGGGTGAGGAAAGCAATTTTACAATTTGGCAGTCAAGCATCTACTCAATTCCAGTGTTCACATCAGGCAAGATTTTGGTATCATCCACCAGACTGATGCCTCTTGTTACACGCAGTTGGGGTACAATGAGGTGCAACGGATGACAAAACACCGGTGCTGAAAGCAAGAGGGTCCCATCCTTCTCTTGAAATAGCACTTTCAAGGCCTGTTTCTATACTAAGCCTCACTCAAAACATGAGTGAAAGCAACTGCATCCTAGTTCTGCTTACTGAGGGAAAAGCAGTAGACAGGGGCTTCAGACTCAAAGAGTGACTCTCCTTATACTAATCCTGGATTTTGCTTTCTGTTTTACAAACATTGGGTAAGAACAGCAATCTGGTAGCTTGATCCCATCACAGAATATAACCAAACCAAGCAAATCAACGGATTTTTTTCCCCTCAATTATTGTCAAAATTTAAGCTCCCCTGCATCTCCAGTGCGTGCAAGCAAAAAGGCTTGAAATCTTAATTTGTAATTTCCCTTAAAATACAAGAAATGCTCTAGAAACATGAGCTAACCAAGCAACATTAAAGTTTTGAGAGCCAAAACAATCACAGATGCTGTGACTGCAAATTTTAACTGACCACAACTTACTCAACAAAACCTGATCTTGTTTATTAGAGAAAAAAACATCAATGAGGAAAAACACAGACACACAACAAAAAAAAAATCACAAAGCAGTGCAAGTAAAAAAATTAGGAAAATCTTGCACAGGCTTTGCTTTCAGAAATCTACCCATCCCTGTAATACAACGCAATATGCAATTGGACAGAAAAACCTGGAAATAAATCTTGACTTGGAAATAACAGTAATATTTTGATCTTTTACAGCAAGACTATTGCAACGTCTCAAAAACGAGCAGCTCTTTGAGATTTACTGAACTCCCTCCCCAAAGTTCAACACTGCAAAAAGCAGTTATATTTACCCAAGAGGTTAATAATCCCTTCGTTATACGCCGCAAACAGTCTAATCGCGTCTTTGAAGAGGAGCATGAAGGCAGCATTAATGACACCATTTGTAAGTTCATTGCTATTGACCTAGGCAAATCAGAAAAAAAAGTTAATTTAAATGAATTGGTCATTTATTGGAAAACTTCTAGTTGAACTCCAGCACTCTATTCCAAGGCATGCTTTCCAATCCTCTTGCTGGCTGTTAGCGGAAAGTAGCAGCACAGAAAATCAGCACAGGGTCTCTCAGCATAGAATTAAATGGAATAATGTTGACAGTTATTTTTCCTAATTAACGTTGATGTGAACTACCATAACTAGAAGGAAGAAATAAGCAACTTCTAAATGAACAAACAATTCTCACGCAGTGTACACAATAAACACCACTGATTTAGCACAAAGCATTCTCTCCAGTGAGCATCGTTTCTTTTTTTTCCTGATTTCTTGGAGGCACACCAATAAACAAAATGATCTGTGCTCTTTAAGTTGTGCAGGCAACATGGAACCAAGTTCAAGACCTTTAATCTCAACCTATTTCACAAGCGTGTGCAGGTTGTCAAGAATGTTTTATGTATGTACACGCTACTAAACTTACATTGAAGTCAAGAAGTGCATCCATTTGATTCTGTATAATGGGTACAGTTTTTAGCAGTTTTTCTGTGCTCATTGTTCTCATCACTCCATCAGCCCTGTTGTGCAAAACAAAAGACAATTTTTCACCTGAATTTTGAAGGCAATTGCTAAGTGCAAAACATAATGCAGAAAATTAAATATGCCACAGAGAACATTTAAATCCCTGCCATTCAGAGCAGGCATTCTGGTGTTCAGGAATGCTGTCTAGCCACTACAACTGTAATAAAACCAGTGTACAAAAGCAACAACTCTTATTTAGCCAAAATATGGATCCAAGATGAATTTTTATCCAGAGAAAATGAAACCGAGAGTGCTAAGAAATATAGCAGATGCACCAGGTAATCACAAAAATGCTCTGAAGGTTATTTCTGAAGCCAGTGTTTACCTACGCTTTTTGCAATCACCTGATTATTTAAGGTCAGTTTGGATGATTTTCCTTTAGCAGTAAGAATACAGGAATGTGGCAATATGTTTCTCGACCTTTCTCAGGAAGATTATACAGACTACATGACACTTCTTTAATGGTTGACTACTGATATTTGGTTGCTTATGAATTGTCCAGAGTAAATAAGATCAAAAACATTCAAGAAAAGCAACAATCAAGGAAGAGATTACATCACCTCAGCAAACAGAAATTACTGCTTTTTCTAAGACAGATCAGACAGCCTTGCAGCTCACCAGCACACACACAGAGCAAACCTGGTGTTTCCTACAAGTAAAATCTCAAAGAGCATCTGCACACAAAAGGCCACAGTTCTCTGCGCTGGAAGGCAACAAGCAACACGCAGCCTCCAGCATTCTACTCGTGCCATAAACTCCCTCCCTAACAGCAAACAGCAACTGCAATAAACCTGACGTCGCAGGTCACAAGTGTGGAGCCCCTGAGAAACTGAGGGGTGGAAAAGGCAGATTGCTGCCAGCAGAAGGGCTATTCCTGCTGGCTCACAGGGGTACCTCCAGGCACGTGCTGTCGGCTAAATAATAATTCACTTTATTAGGCCTAAATCACCTGATTATCTAAACCACCCGAGTATCTCTAGTTTATCTGCAGCCACCTGACCACACACACATCCTCTACATGGAAAAGGTTAAGTGGTTCCTGATTTATTGGGACTCCAACCATCTCTATAGGCAGAAAGAGCAAAGGCAGCCCAAGCGATCACCTTTTGCTTAACTGTCACACTGCAAACCCAAAAGGACCGCACAGTATTAGCAAGGAGATGTAAGGGGCTGTGGACAGTACTCCCAGACCAATTTCAAATGTTTCTGTAACACTAATGCAAGATGTTGTTAGACAGCCCATTGCTGCAGTTAACTCATTTAACAGTTTGAGATTTCTGTGGGTTACAAATTCGTTTTTTAGCATCAATATAAATTAGCCTGTACATGATAATAAAGGATGCCCAAACATAAAACTAAGTTTTCAATTTCATAAAGCACTGCATACAGAGTGATGGACAGAGATGGAAATATTTTCAGCCACGACCAGTACGTGTTCACCAGCTTTCCCAATGGATGAGATCTCCAGATTAACTCCCCCTTTCACTGGTTCACGCAATTAA
This sequence comes from Trogon surrucura, assembly GCA_020746105.1. Classification (NCBI taxonomy): domain Eukaryota; kingdom Metazoa; phylum Chordata; class Aves; order Trogoniformes; family Trogonidae; genus Trogon; species Trogon surrucura. The sequence goes on along the minus strand of CM036617.1, from coordinate 7,002,158 downwards.
CCCAAGTAGTGCACCGTGCCCTGCACCGTGTTATTGCACATGTAAACAGGTACCTGGTCTCAGACAAGTGATTTCTCCTTAAGGAGCTCACTTTCCAGGGAAACTTAATTCCTAGAGACAAACTCAGAAGAGCATCTACTACAACATTGTGCTTAGAAGCATGAATTGCACTACCTTTACAAAGGTAGTAAATTTCATACAGGCGTCTTGGGACAAGAACAGAGAAAGACCAGGAAGGTCTGCAAGGTACCTCACAGAACACCTGTCACTGAGCCACTCCAGAGCTAGAAGCAAAGGAAATTGCACAGTCCCCTCTACCACATGCAAAACAAAGCAACTGCGTGAAGTCTCATGGAAGATTTGTCCAAATTTCTTTTTTTGATACACACTTGCATGCATACAATTTTTCATCTCTCTACATTAAACTGTTACTGTTTAAAGAAGTAAAATTATGACACATAAAATGTTTTTGCAATATATAAAACTGGGCAGTTCACCCTTTGTGTGCTATGGGAGGTGACTCAGAAAAGCAGACATTACTGTCCGTACTTGAATTACAGGACATAAGACAAATTCTCCTAACAGGTAAAACAAAATACGGTCCTTACCCTCTTTTTACTTTTGTGAAGTCAAAAGCCACTTGTCTATAGGAAACTGCCTTTTCATTCAGGTATCTACTATATCGCCTGATAAACGTTGACATGTCATAACCTAAAAAACAAGTTTCAGAAGCTTATAATTTATACAGTCAAAGACAAAGTGCAAGATATCAAGTGCAAGACATTAAGACAAGACAGCTTCATTATGTTTTTACCTGATTCTGTATAGTTCCTTTGTGTTACCAAGAGCCACATATGCCACCGTATTCACCATGGAAATCAGCCAACACTGCAACTACCTAGAAGACCTGACCTATACAGACATTTACACTTCACTTTCTAAGGAAATTACTTCTAAAAGCAAAGCAAAGTGTTTCTATGCAAGTTCTCCCATACCACGACAGAAAATGCTACCAAAAAAAAAATAAATCACATGATCCATTCACAAATATGTTTGCGTCAGCTCTGCAACACATTCTCTCATTTATGACTGAACAGAAAAAAAAAAAAAGGCATCGAAAGAAACACTAAGACATGATAGAATTTTTACCATGCTAAGACAGTGGCAATACAAAATACTGTAATAACTGTCAGTCTAAGGATATAGTCCAAAAAAAAAATCTGTTCATAATTTATACTGAGACCATGGAAGTTCAGACCCAGTGTCAGACAATTTGGCAGACCCTTGGTTATCACAGAGAAGGTTTCTGTGCCCAGGCAACCACTTGTGGCAAAAAAAATAGACTCAGCTATACGAAAACTAATACAGAAAGAAAAAAAAAAACACCTCAGAAAAAAAGGTGAGAACATACATGAGAACTACATGTATGATCAGAAATGCACTGGGCTGCAGTACAATGTTTTGGAAGGGTATTTCAGCTGAAAGCAAAACGAACCAGGGAGAAATTTGCCCACAGAATTAGTCTGAAAGATGGATGGAACGGTCTTCAACTTCCAAAAACGTTTGTTGAGTTGGTTTTTTTGATACAGTTCTTGTCTCACTGACATGTTGTGTCTGAGATGCACATATGACTTTTTTTTTAAATTTTAATTTACTAATCAAAATATACCTCTCCAAACTGAGAAATCTCTTCAGAAATAGGACTATGAAGTCACATCTGTTTAGCTAAGAAAATCAGAAGTATTTATAAGTAAGCCTTTCCTGAAAGACGCAACAAATTCGAGCAGACAGCTTCTGCCATGCCACAATAGCATTTTAAATTAAGAAACACAGTCTGGGGTAAAACAGACAGAAATTACTCTTAAATGACACGGTGCATTAGTGTTACCAAGTTGTATGTACTGTCCCTCATCATTCCACTAAATTTTAAGGGAAAAGATGCCTTACCTTGCAATCCGCTTTTGTCTAGGAAATTGTTCAAATTAAACAATGTGTTTCTGGACGCCAGATACTGGATAAAACGCTAGACGAAAGGAAAAATTTGAATGCTTTTACTACATTACCAATGAGCCAGAACTGAGGTAACAGTACTAGAAGCCCTTTTTTATCCAGCTTATGAAATCCAGCTTTTAAATTTTAAGACCGATTTCAAATCTGGAAACTACTACAGCAACTCAGCTGAATTTTCAAATTAAGCTAGTTATTTTTTTTTTAACGTAAATATCTGAGAACAAAGCAAAATCACGTAAATGCTGCATGAAGGCCTCTGACTGAAAGACCTTGTTTATTTTAAGCCTGAGTATAGAACTAGAAACTTCCGAAAATATCTCCCCAAATATTTTCTCAGATTCCATGTTCACATTGGTATTGCTAACTTCAATTTTATAGCAGTTTATTTACTTTCACCAATTAGCCAAGGCATCTTTGCTCAGCATAAAACTGTAATGGTACTTAAATATGAAAATAAGGTGACATAAATGTTGGTTTGCTTACAAATTAACCTTTAAACAGAAGAATCTATATAAAGCACTAATACAGTATCACACTTGGTACATTTCACCTAATTCTGAATTGTGCTTCACAAAATGAACTATGTCATTTCCATTCTCTCAAGATGCATTTCAAGTCACTGGCACATCTTAATGTAGCAGGAAAAATAGTTTTGTCTTATAAACCATTCTATAGAGACTTGCTACAAAAATAAACACAGCATTCACTTGCATTAACATTTTCACAGAAGAAAAAATAGTTCCAATTAGCGTAACATGTCCTGTTGAATTATTTTCATTAGTACAAATACATAGGTTACATAGAAGAAAGACTGAAGGCACTCAGTACTTAGTTATAAATGAATTAAGCAAAAGCTGGACAACCAAATGCTTTTCAGCTTTTTACTTGTTTTTTTTTCCACATGCATTGCTCAAGTACTACATCTGGCTGTGAAAAGTTTCACCTGGAGCAGCAATCTTACTCTCATTACTTCCGTAACACATTTGGCAAGCAAAACATGTTTGGCAGTTTTATTCTCAAATGGCAAGTATTTCACTCAGTGGTCCGATGAAATATCTTTAGTTACTACGAAATATGTTGGTATCGGTTTAAAATTTGTATGACTTGAAGTGCAAGCACAGCAAAAGTGTATAGACTCTACTTTGGGAAGCGTCAAATATCCCAGTGATAATGCTTGAAGTCAACATGAAAAGTTTGCCCTCTTGTGGCTTAAGATTTTCACCAAGACCAGAACTACTCTGCAGCTAACCTGCAAGTGAAACCAGTGTATATTTGTATTTATGAATTTTTTAGAAAACTTAACACCTCCCGCCCCAATCCAGCCAATCAGCCAGAGGAAGCAGCTACATGTCCTGTAAGAACTCGAAATAAAACCTGAAACAAAACTTTTGGTCCTCTCTACAAAATCCTATACAGAATTTTCTAAAATTATCCCTCTTAATTCCAAAATCCATATTGTTTACATTATATTGGCTGTTTGCAGTAAAAAGGAATGTTAACAAACACTTTTCTTAGAGAGCCTTAAAATTATAGTTTTGGGGTTTTTTTAAACAGAGAATTCAAGCTGCTGCTGTGCTTGACTTGGTATTTTGATAAATAAGGTCCCACTGGAATTCAAGCTCATAACAAGCTTATTTTTTTGTGTGTAAATTGAAGTTTTGTCTGCTTAATTGTTCTACAGTATGTGATAAGTTATTTAGATGTTCACACCCAAAGCCAGCTCACAGGCACACAGGTGTCTTCACTGCAAAAGATTAAGTAGCAGATGGTGGAAAACTGTTCAGAACTGAGGTACCTGATAGAAAAGACCATCTGGATTAGCTAAAGCACAAACCTAAAAATGCTTCCACTTTCAGAATCCCATTCAAGCTAATTTCCACTGGTTTCGTTTGTTTGTTTTACTAGAATAACAAAGGTACCTCCAGAGTTCAGGTCACTTACACCTTATTCTAGAATTCTAACCTTTAAAGTAGAAACAAAGCAGAAAAACATGATGAGACTTGTGTTCATGCAAAGCTAGACACAAAAAGGTAAAAATAAAGATTTCCTTACAAAGATAATTAGTGGGAGCATTCAGCTGACATTTATAGAAATGAAGTGCTGCAACTGTTCTCAGACACATCAGTTTTTGTATTACCTCGTTTCCGTACACCATTAGATGATGGGTTGTGATGAGGGATTTGAAGACCACTACCCAGCTGCTGTTGGTCGTTCTTTCAAACAAACTGTCTGCCAGTTGTGGGATGTTCACATTCATCTCATTTGTGCACTGGATTAAATCTGCAACACAGAAGTTTGTTATTGTTATTGAGTTCTATGAAGGAAGATCAGTAACATAAGAAAAAAATCTGTACGCTTTATATAGTAACATTTTCCATGAAAACTGAGGGGCTTCCCAGTACAACAAATATTTTCCTAAAAAGCACTGTGGCACTAGTCTACCAGAACCTTGTAATACAAAGTCCATCCTGCTCATTGGCAAGATTCCTGGTCCTCAATTGCTTTTGCAGTTGCTTTAGAAGGTCCTGGAATAGAAGTACCATAATGACGTACGCCATCTCTGACTAACAACTTGCAGCTTTCAAGTATCAAAACCTTTGAATGGCAAAGTAACTCTTACACGTTGCCCTTCAATCAAGTTTTCATAGAATCACAGAATTGTGAGGGTTGGAAGGGACCTTAAAGATCATCCAGTTCCAAACCCCCTGCCATGGGCAGGGACACCTCCCACTAGATGAGGTTGCTCAGAGCCCCATCCAGCCTGGCCTTAAAAACTTCCAGAGATGGGGCTGCCACCCCCTCTCTGGGCAACCCGTGCCAGGGTCTCACCACCCTCATGGGGAAGAACTTCTTCCTAACGGCCAATCTAAATCGATCCATCTCTAGTTTTAATCCGTTCCCTCTAGTCCTACCTCTCCCCAACATCCTAAAAAGTCACAGAATTACTGAGGCTGGAAAAGCCCTCTGAGATCATCAAGTCCAGCCCATGACCCAACACCCCCACATGGGCCAGACCATGGCACTAAGTGCCACATCCAGCCTCTCCTTAAACACCTCCAGGGACAGTGACTCCAGCCCTTCCCTGGGCAGTGCATCCCAGTGCCCGAGCACCCTCTCCATGAGGAAGTCCCTCACCAGCTTTCTTGTAGGCCCCCTTACAATACTAGAAGACCACAGTAAGGTCTCCTCAGAGCTGCCTTCTACTCAGACTGAACAACCCAAACTCTCTCAGTCTGTTTTACCGGAAGATTACAACTAGAATTAACTGTAACCTCGGATTTCTGGCCTTTCAATGGACAAGTAAACCCATCCAGATATTGGTTCAATATGAGCAATAAAAAATTCAAATATTGGTTAGTCTTGCTACAATGCAATCAAGAGTTTCAAAAAGGCAGAGAAAATGTTAAGTGGAAAAGGAGCCTCTAGCTACACTGCCAGAGGCTGACAGCTGAGTTCAGGTGGGTTGTTAACCGAAAAGGTGGTTTGGAGGACAGCAAAACCTGAGATCGGCTAGCTAAAAAAAAAATAAATGCAATTTTTCTTCAATCTAGACTTCCAGTACACAAGATCTAGTGACTCTTCAAATAGTTGTTCAAACAAAAAGTCATCCTGTCTGTCTTTGAGAGTCACTACTGCCACAACTCTATCACCATGAGGAGCCAAACGCTGATGAAGGAAGCAGTGACTTAAGATTGTGACGCCATAGTGACAAATACAACAGGGGCAACTATTACCATCCACATGTGATCTAACACAGCTTGCTAGTATTTACTACAAAGTTTAAACTCAATGCAACATAGTACCAATGACATTTCACTACTGTTACCACCCCCAAACTAAACCATTAATTTTCACGCAAACTGCCAGCCCTGCCCAAGGCCAGAGCCCAATAAGGATCAAGACTTAAGTAAGCCCTACATCCGCCTGTCTATGGGCTACAAAGACTAACTAGAAACATCTGTTTAATCTGAAGGGAAATGTTTAACCTTTGAATACAGTTTTACGCGTTCCTGTGCGCTCTAGTGTAGGTGATCCTGCTCTGGCAGGGGGGTTGGACTAGATGATCTTTGAGGTCCCTTCCAACCTTTAACATTCTGTGATTCTGTGATTCTGTGATATGCAGCTACGAGCAATCATTCATCAAGAGGGATTCCTGAAAGACAGGACCCTCCTTCGGGCAGAGAAGCACGCAAGCATGGCTACCACAAACTCAGAACAAGTACGGTCAGAACTCAAAAAGCTGCTATTTACAAGTTTAAGTATTAAAGGAAGCAAGCAGGAAATGATTTCCACGTTCAGAATGTAATGAGATGGAGAGATTAGCCATGCCTTTATCTACAAGTAAAACTGGGATGACTACAGGCACTCATGACCTCATTTTTAAGTCACAGTTATCTATTATTGGATGATGATTTGGGGCTGTTAAGACAATGCTAGGATATTACTCAGCAAGAGACATGCTCTGAACTGGATCATTAAAACCAAGCCCTGCAGCTCCTTGATCTTCAGGTCTTCCCACCTAAGTAACAAAACGAGCAGCTTTGTGCAAGGCTATGTGGCAGAAATGCACATTAAACACAAGGGCATACGCATCGCAAGACATCAAGTAATCTGGTTTTGGCATAAGAGGTGCAACTGCATATTAGAAAGTGAGAGCTTCTATTCTTAAATGCAACATTTGCCAACTAGTCAACAGTAACAAAGGAAGAGGCACCACTTGAAAATTCGCTATCTAAAATTACTAACAAAAACATATCTGTTCTAAATGATAGTCCGCGCCAGAAGAATTGTTCTCCAAAATGTCACCGGACTTTTAAACAATGTTTTGGTATCTGTCGCAGTGTGTAAAAAATAGGCTCTGTAACTCAGCAGAAAATCATCCCTCACACAACTGATGAGTGTCGATGTGAAAAGCCTATGAATGAACTTGGGGGCAGGCACATGAGGCAGGAGAACCAGTAGCCAACTGGGAGAGAACACAAGCAAGAACATAGGCAGGTCTAGCCTTGAATAGAAGTAAATCTGCAAATGCAAACAAGGGAGTCACTTCGACACCAGTTACTAAAAACTAAGCTTAGTAAAACATTAAGTTTTTCTCTAAAAAACATGGGTTGAACAACACAGGTGCTTAATGATCTGGTATGCCCCGATACCCCAGAGTGCCTACATCGTAGACATTTCAGAAGAGTTACATCTATCTAACAGCTTCTTTGAAAGTATTTGCCTGAGCAACGCTAATTAGGTAAAGAAATATTTGCACAGTTAAATTCAACTTAGATCAGCAATTTTTGTGCTAAGCATAGCACAGACATAGCAGAAGAGAAGACAGCACGCTCCATCCCACACTGCTGCGCTGCCTGCTCAGGAAGGCTGTCACATTCAGCCTTCTTGCTTATTTATCCTACTCCCACAGGCACCCTTCATTAAGGGAGAGGAACAAATATATAATTATTTTCACATCCTACACTTTACACATCTCATTTCACACCCACCTATGAAAATACTAGTTTGTATTTTGAAAGCTCAAGTACGCAAAGCAACATATCTCAAGACTGCTAGTTGTTGGGCATGGTATGAGCAATACCACAGGCAGGTACATAACCAAAGGGCAAGGCACTACAGGAGAGTAACTTTCACCCTTTAAAAAAAAAAAAGAACAAAAAAGAAAAAATCAGACCAAAAAAGAAAAAATCAAAACAAAAAAGGACGGCCCTTTGTGAAAGTGTGGTGACTTTCATCTTTGATCTTCTTGTCATAGGAAAGAAGGATTGAATCCTTAACTCCCATCAACACTACAGAAAGGAAAGTCTCTCTCTCCCTACTGCCCTTCTGCACTAATGCCCACACCACGTCACAGCTGAAAAAGAAACTCTGCCAGGAAGCACAAACCACTTAAAAGCTGCTAAAACTTCCACAGCATAAGACACAGAGCGTACAGATATTAAATAATAAACACTGATGACTGTTTCAAAGGCAGCAGCAGTTGGGAACAAGAATTTCTAAGTGAGGTTTGCAGCTGGCCACACAAGTTGTGTAAGAGTTCAGACACCAACGAATTCATAGTCATATCCAAGGATGTAGCGGGAGACAACCCAGAGAAAGGCCGAAGGGATGGCCAGGGCTGAGCACATGATGCACAAGAAGTGATGGAAACAGGTGGGTTTATTCCATCTCCAGAACCAAAGGCTGAAGGCAGGGACAGAGGAACATAAACGCTCTCTTCACGGTCAGATGTTTCTTAGAAGTTAGAGCAAAAGGATGAGAGGCAGCAGGCATGCTGCAACAAGGGAAATTCTTATCAGATGAAGAAATTTAAAAAGTCTTCACAATGAAAGTGGTCAGGCACTAGAGCCCCTAAGCAACCAGATCTTTTAAAGTTTCACATGGTTTAAGCAAGGGGTCAATTAGACTACTTTCTGATGTCACTTCCAACCTTAAGTAACTTACAATTTTATTTACCATCTATGGAAAAAGCATGAGAAAATGGAGACAGGCAAAAACAGAGAAGTGACTTAAAGTCTGAAAGAGTAGTCCAACAGAGGTATACTTCTAAAAATTTCAAAACCTTAGACCTGTTTAAGTGATATGACTTACATTTTGAAAAACTTCATTTTCCTACCTACAATAAACCATACACCAAACTTCAGTAGACTTGTCAAAACTAGATTTTCCTAGAAAACAGTGGCAATTTGTTTTTACATAGAAGAAACTAAACCATATTTTTGCTGTAATAGTTCACATTTTTACCACTAAAAAGGCTTCCACATAATTCAGTTCTGACTGGCTTTATGGCTTTTTCCCCACAAAGCAAAGATTTTGCAAGGGATCTTAAAAAAGGTCTCATCTACAGGCACTTCCAAAACGTCGAAGATTTGCAACTGCACCTATATCAAAGGCATTGTATTGTCTTTTATACTGAAGCAGTATAAAGCGTGCAGTAAATTATTGTTTAATACTCAGGGTAAGGAAAATAATATATTTGCACTCCCAACGAAGACATCTACAGTCTTTACAACTGTTGAGCTTTCATTATGGGAAAGAACCAAATGATTCATTGCTTTACACAACTGACAGTTATTGGGTGAGACAACTATAAAGGTGAGAAGTACAATAAAAGTACAGCAAGACTGAAGATTCATACCCAAGAAACAAGAAGTGATCCTCTATACAAAGCAGCTACCACAAGGCTACTACAAAATACAGTATTTACTCCACACCAGGCATGGAGATGCGGATTAGCCAGCCCACGGTAAGTGATCATGAATCTTGACCCACACCAAACACAAAAGCAGTCAGGCCAGATCGTAACACATCACAGGCACCTGCCACACTATCCTAGAGCACACACCTGCTCTCAACACGTGCCCACGGCCTAACTCCTTGTGCAGAACCTCATCCTGCACTAAGCAACCTCCTAAGACAAAGCTATGAAAAATTAGTTTTAACCTCCTCACAAAAAATATCAGGTAAGCCAAACACATTTTTATGGATTCCCCCCCGCCCCCAGCAAAATCTTACCCAGTAAAATCTGTCTCCAGAAATAGGCTTTGCTAACTCAGACTGTATCATCTGCAGTAACTTGAATAGCAAACTGAACATAAGCCAGAATTATGTACTTCGTGCACTGATTATTTCCAAAGGTTTAGCTATATCTCTCATTTTGAAAAACGCTACTATTCACAAGAATCAACTTGAAAATATTTACAAGAACCCAATCTTCCAGACCAGAAAGCGTGCCTCACACCTCTAGTTACTCCAAAATAGGTCAAGCAACTGTGACAGATTCCCATCTTGCTAACTTCTGCTTTTTCATCTATGATACCAAAGATGCTATCTAGAGCAAGCACATAATTGGTTATATTCTCTGACATGCTGACAGGTTATTTTTTTTTTAATGCCAAAGACAGTATCCATCCAGTAAGCAGGCAACTGAAATATTCATCATTCAACATGAATTGGCACACACAGTGCCAGGAGTTAAACACATTACATTCTGCAGTAAGAAAAATAAAACAACACCAAAACCATAAAGGGACAATAAGGTAAACAGCACCCCAGTTAGTTAATTCTTTAATTACATACTCACTCAGACACAGATGAAATTCAGATGAAATCAACCCGTCACATAATAAGTTTTTGGCCAAACACCAAAAAGCTTGAAAACACTGAACTGCTTTGCCCATTTTCTACATCTCATTGAATCTGAATTCATGTTTGCTAAACCAACCAAAACCATGAGACTATTCTGGAGCAAGATTAAACAAGCTGAGCTCGCCCAGGACAAATACTTAGGTAGACATTAACTTGGAAATATAAATTATTCTAGACTACACACTGCACCTTCATAAATTGAGAAGCTACAGCAGCATGAGCTTATGAAACAGCATCTCCACCTAACAGTTGCAGTGAAGTTGCAGGAGCTCACTGCCCCTGTGCTCATGAAAAAAAAAACAAACCCCAAAGTGAAGGCCTTGAACAACCTGATCTAGTTGAGGGCATCCCTGCCCATGGCAGGGAGGTTGGATTAGATGATCTCTAAGGTCCCTTCCAACCTAAGACATTCTATGATTCTCTGAAAATATGGTAATATATTATTCTTCCAGATTAGCTAAATTTAGTCTAAAACAGGATCGAAACAAAATCTTCAGATTAAGAGCAATTTTCTCTTCATTCACACGTTTGTGGACATTGCAGTTTTATGAAGTTGACTGAAAAATAATTAGGAAACAAGTACTGCAAGTCTGGGAAGCTGCTCATTTACAATAGTCAGACTAACTACAACTGGCAAACAAGTCACAGGTCCCGCCAGAAACTAAAAAAGTTTGCATTGCAAGAATTAGTGCTAGTTATTTCTTTTTTGCAAGTGTTTTGGTTTGGCCTGGCCGTATTTTGGCGGCAGGGGAGAACTGCAGGGTGGCTTCTGTAAGAAGCTGCTAGAAGCTCCCCAAGTTTGATAGAGCCAATGCCAGCCGGCTCCAAAGAGGGACCCACCACTGGCCAAGGCTGAGCCTATCAGTAAGGTGATAGCAGAGGAACGCCTCTGTGAAAAACATATTTCAGAACGGGGAAAAGAACTGCGCCATTAACAGCTGGCACAGAGATGGAGGAGTGAGAATCTGTGCAGACACCAAGGTCAGTGAAGAAGGAGGGAGGAGGATGAGCTCCAGGCGCCGGAGCAGAAGGAGTCCCCCGGGTCCGTGGTGAAGACCATGGTGAAGCGGGTTGTCCCCCTGCAGCCCATGGGCGAGGTGCAGACGTCCACCGTGAGGATCACCGCGTAGATGTCCACCATGTAGAGGACTCCACGCCGTGTGGGTGGATGCCTGAAGGGGGCTGTAGCCCGTGGGAAGCCCGCATCAGAGCAAGTCGCTGCCGGAACCTGTAGCCCGTGGAAGAGAGGAATGCCCACGCTGGAGCAGGTTGGCCGGTGGGACTTTTGGGACGCTGCAGGGGACTCACGCTGGAGCGGTTTCCCCTGAAGGACTGCACCTCAGACTCACGAGGGGTGGGCTGCCCCTCGTGAGGTGTCTCCCGTTGGGCAGTTTGTGATGAATTGCCCTTCGTGGGACGACTCACGTCGGAGAAGAGAGCGTGAAGCTTGTCTCCCCTGAGAGGAACCCCACAATGGCCTGGGGAAGAGTGAAGAGTCCTCCCCCGGAGTGAAGAAGCGGTGGAACCAACGTCGGATGAACTGACCATTACCCCCATTCCCCCTGTGCCACTCGGGGGGAGGAGGTGGAGAAACCGGGATTGATGTTAAGCCCGGGAAGAAGGGAGGGATGGGGGGAAGGTGTTCTCTTTTTAAGATCTGTTTGCTTTTTTCTCATTTCTCACTACCCTATTCTGATTGGTTCTCTTAATAAATGTAATTAATTTCCCCAAAATCGAGCCTGTTTTGCCTGGGACAGTAAATGAGAGTGATCTCCCTGTCCTTATCTCGAACCCTGAACCCTCGGAAATATTTTCTCCCCCTGTTTAGCAGTGAAAGGGGGAGTGGAAGAGTGGCTGTGTGGGTACCTGGCGCTCCAGGGTTAACCCACGACAGCAAGATATTAATAAAAAAAGCTCAGAATTAAGAACTTGATAAGATAAGCAGACCAGTTTACTACAGCTCCTGTTTAAAGGATGCCGTTTTCTCCTTGCAGCTATCTACCCGGTGCACAAGCAAGAGCTTGCATGGTAGTGGTTTGTTTGGATCCCTGCTAGAGACACTACTACTGTTATAAAAACTCAGTGTCCACCAAAACAGCTTCTTGTAGGAGCCAGACCTGTCTGAAATTCACCCACAGTCACAAAAATTGGTGTCACAAATCCTGATTGCAACTTAGTGAAAGACTCAATATGGAAACGGCCAGCTAATAAACAAAAGGGGAAAAATTTGCCTTAATGTATATTTTAACTTCAAAAACTAACAGGGCATGATTAAAGACAAGCATGTATAACTTAACCACATTAAATAAATATTTGATTTCTCCCAAGACAACATAAAATCAACATACAAAAGACACTACAGATGATTAATCAAGCAAACCACACGTTAACAGCCTGAGCTTACACATTCAGAATAAGCACACGTTTAGTTCCAGGTCCGACAAGAGTCTCCAATTTATTCTGTGATCTTTCACAAACACATATTTACACAGCTCTGCTCAATAACAAGTCTGGTGTTTGAACAGGTATTTTCTTTTATTGAAGATTATTAAAGCCTCGCTATTAAATTAAGCAAATAGCTACTTTCTGCACATCACCACCTTTGGGCAGATGTATGTTCTACGTATCACTGCCCTACTACAAGGCACTGGCAAACCTTAAAGGTCATTCCAAACTGACCACACACTTTCCAGATAGCATATGCTGCTTTATTTCAGATGAATTCAATGCCCAGACAAGAAAAACACTGTGATAAAAGGGATATGCGTATAATCACAAATTTAAACTGTCACAAAAAAACGTCTTGACACCCTACTCTTCCAGAATAGCCAGCAACTAAATACCCTGAAATATAAACTAGCAGAAGTAGTTTATACTACTGCTGCATGCCAGGAGGAGAAGTGAAGTTACCCAACAAACTCTTATGAAGTTGACAGGAAGTTCTCAGTTGTCTTAACACTTCATTTCTTCTTAACAGGATGAAAGGAAAAATGATTATAATTTAAATATATATTGATGGATCCAAGGTATAAGCCAAGTATGCATCAGATCAAGTATACATACCTGACTGGTAAATGTATAACTGAAGCCAAAACTCATAGCAAAGCCATTTCTTTTTAAAATATAAGAGGAAATAGAACATATTTCTTCAGTTCAGTAATTACATATGAAATTCTAGAGAGGTTCACCAGAACCCAGTTGTATGCGTGCAGGGAACAGCTTTCACGCTGAAGAGATAATATGCTAGTGACGGACATTCTACTTGCATGAGGGAGCACTTGTGGTAATCACCGATTGTGGAATACAGGACAGCGTCTATATTTAAAATAATTCTACTCAAGAGTGTGCATTTGCTGATGATCAGCCTACCCCCCTTTCACCGACGCTCATACAAAAGGATTTTAGTGAAGTGCTTGAGATTAAAACACTATTGATATAGTTCATTGTTGGTTGGGGACGGGCTTTTCAGTTTGGTTTTTGGTGGTTTCCCCCCGTCCCCGCTTCTAGGGGAGCAGCTTCTTCACAAGACAGCACTCAAAGCTGAAACACTTTCATTTTGCCACACTTCTGAAAATCATGTACAGTGGGGGAAAAACAAACAACAACAAAAAAAATTGTCTCCACTTATTCCAAGAGGTGAAACAAAAAAACTCAACAATAAAAACCCAAACCACCTATGAATCAATATAGGTGTTTGCTCTGCTAAGCCTCAACTTCAGTTCCCTTCCCAGGCTGGCTGGATTTCAATTTATATCTTACAACTCCTGTGTGACACCACTTCCTGATATGCCAGGGTCTCACATTCCCATGTTACTATCTCTCATTCACCTGCTCTGGCAGGGGGATTGGACTAGATGATCTTTTGCGGTCCCTTCCAATCCCTAACACACTGTGATACTGTGTGATTCTAGAGAAGTATTTGATCACTGGAACAGAGCAATAAAGCTGAAGCGTTCCCTCATTTGGTAAGCAATCCTACCTGCAATTCGAATGCCGAATAAATCTGTTACACAGCTCCACAGGTAAGGCATTACCAAGGGGTGGATGAGAATATTGCCCACATCATGTCAGACAGGGCAGCAGCAGCCAATGCTGTCAAATGACTTCAAGAATCTGGTGAAAATTTTCAAAGACGAGAGGTCAACAGATTTTCACCAGATCAGTTACGGGCCTCAAGTGCTGGGGTTTATGCCAAGAGGAAATTTGCCACTAGAGAAAAAATTCTCTACTTTGGTTTTGTGCTAGGAATACAGCTACAGCAAGCACTAGTGGTGGTGTAAACTTTAATTTACTATTTTTGAAGAAATGTTATGGTTTCAGGATTAATTTCCCCCAAAACAGTTAACATGATCTACGTATCCATGTTGATTTTAAATAGTCCCGACACAGGTCCTGACAAGTCACACATGCCTGCTACATCTTTCCCTTCCAGGAGGCCATGGAAAAAATGTTATGTGATAGGGAAAATAGGTGTTATTGAGGAAAAAACAAATAGACACTCAAGTTAATGGAACATGGGACAGCAAATCTCCAATGAAGCAGAAACTGCATTTAGACACACATTCCCACAGGGGCAAAGCTTTCCATGGTCAGTTTTTATTCTGTCATTTGCTGAACTAGGAATTTCTTCTTCATCTGAGTGGTTTATGTGAAGTTTAACATGAAAGATTAGAATTACTTATTCTCTCAGTATCAGATTTTTGGTTGCATTGTCTTCTTCAAATTTCCATAGCAGATGACCTTGTTATCTTGAATTGAAGGCAAGCCAAGAAAGCCTCTTGTTTTCAAATGTCCAAGATGAAGTATCAAGGAGAAGAGTTTTTCAATTGGCTGCTGATAACAAGTATTTTCTATTATGGTGGTTTATTTTTTTCATTCACCCTGACAAACTGTTTATGAAGGTAAGAAGCACTTAAAATATTTTAATTTTATCCAGAAAAAAAAATACAAAAAACATCCACAGTTGAAATTACTTCATGTACAGTTTTCTTTGAATAGTTTACAAACTTTAGGAAAAACCCTTGAAAAAAATATTTATTCAACATTTAACACACTCTTCTTCAATATTTAAACACCAGAGGATCTAGCTGTGCTATGAAATGATTTTGGAGACTTATAAAAAAACATAAGGAATCGGAAATACTAAAGTACAGACAAAATATAGAGGTTGGCTGTAAAATCTTTTATGAAAATCCACTTCTAGAGATTAAGAGTTCTGATGCAAACCCAAACACATTCAAATCTCATTCTAAGCATTCCAGCTGACATCGTAACCCCAGGGATCTTCACGCATGCACACTGTACATTTCTAAACAATTTCCCACCTCTTCCATGGGCGATGCTCTTGTTTTAATGTGGAAAACAGGATTAGAGAGTCCCTGGATATAAGCAAGTAATTTTCATTCAAGAATAAAATAAACTGTCTAAAAAACAATAACCAAAGGAGTTTTGAACGTGAATTCGAGCATGCAAAATTGACAATTTTTAAAAATTGATTTCTTCCCCCAAGGGCTGCATTGGGTAACTGTAAATGAATCCTGTGCCAAAACAAAGAAACCCCAACTGGCATACTTAAGTGATTAAGTTAGAAAAAGAGAGTGATGTTAAATTTCAGTCTGAGACAGTAAATGACATTTAATCTGACAGAAGAATATTATATAACCAGCATGTATTAGAAAACTGAGTGATACTTAGATGTTTTTGCAATTATCAGGAAATACCTACACTCGCAGTTCAAAACAAAACATGCCATAAACTGTACTTGTTCTATATTCATGGGTTTTTTCTCTTGTGGATAAACCCTGTTTGTACTGCTTTCCTTGGAGCTTTTGACAGCACTGCCTGACAGTGGCTTCACAGAAGTCACCTCGAGACAGAGACATGGAAATCTAAACCACATATTTCTTACAATTAACAATAAAAATCACAATTGAAAGTTCTTTCTGTGCATACAACTTTATTTTAATAGCTAGATACAATGACTCAGGAAATCATTTACGGGAGAGTTAAGAAACCTGAGAAGACCCACTCTGTTCAGGGCTTTCCATGTTTAAAAAGGAATGCAATTTAATCTTATTTATATTAGATAAACAGGATAAAAAAATCCAGAAGGCAGGTTCAACAATGTAGAATAACTTGTTCTACAGCCAACAACTTAACATTTTCATTTCATCAAGCTGCATCTTGTCGTCTTCTTTCAATTCTAATAAGACTATCATGTTCTCTGTCCTACCTAAAACGTCAATTTCTAATTTCGCAGTTCTTAAACTGCTTTAAATCTTCATCAGTAACCCCGTGAACTCAGCATCATTGCCTCAGGTATCTCTAACTGTCTAGATTTACAGCAACTCTTTGGCTAACCTCTACTCCTTACGTTTCAGAACTGCAAGAAATTAAGATACTTTCTGTGAAAGAGTGTAAAAACGGGATCAGCTGGACAACTGCTTCAAAGACTTTGCCGAGTAACATCAGGACTGTTTACCAAAATTCACTGGCAAACAAAACACCAGTAAATGAAGCAGTAAAAGAAGTTAAAAATAAGTGAAGTGCAACTCAAAAACCAATAGGTAAGTCAAACTGACAAACAAGATTTTTACTTTTTTGTCAAGAATTTTTTTTCACCTTACATCCCCCACACAGGTAGGTGCCAAATTACCACTTGGATCCATTCATAATGACTATTCAAAGTTCTCCACAGTTACAAATATTGCAGAAATGACAAGTCTGGCTAAGCTACCTTTAGAGAATCAGTTTCTCAAGACATAGCAGAACACTGCTTCCCAAATAATCTCCTAATTTTAAACTCATTGAGTACCCCCATCACACTTTAAAGGCTCACATCAAAGTACTGCTAAATTTTTGTCTCAACAGCTCCCATCACATATTGGAAATACAATACTCTGATTTCAACTACATTTGTCTCAATCCAGAAACAGTTACAGGCACAATTACACAAGCATAAGTGTACCAGGACCACACATAAACAAGTTAGAGCAGTTGAGAAACTGAATATATCAATACCACAATCCTTCCTCCTATCTGCTCATCTAATCAGACACATTTCTCACTGGAGGAAAAAAAAAAAAAAGTCAATTTTAAGCCGTTCCATTCATCCAGCAAGCACCATCATGTTACACTTTCAGACAAGGGAAGTTGCTGGTATTCTGTTAATCTCAATTTAAGAAGATAGCCTGAATTGTCAGATCATCATGGCAGAAAAAAATAAGTTATACGTGCTTAGGATAACAAGTTAGAAATTAATTCATGTTGGGCAGAACCTCTGGAGGTCATCTACTCTAATCCCATACCTGAAACGAGTCCATTCAAACCAAATAGGTTTGCTAAGCTTCACCCAGCTACTGCAGAGCCTTGATTAAACTTTCAGGTTGTTGGAGCCTGGATCCCTCCAAGAACAAGTTCTCAAAGACATCAAATTGTGGAACCAGTATCAGTGACAACTAGTTTTGTGCAGTTTTATGCTTCCTCCTCTCCCTTACATAAAGGAAAAGGCTACCAAGCTCACAACTGAACAGATCTGGAACTAACAGATCTGGGTTCCTCAGCTGCTGCAACAAGCTATCGCCTTCCACCGTTCCCCCACCATTTCTACTTCTCAGGTTCAACACAAACCACAGCTTAACTCACCTAGATCTGGATGCAAGTTCAACACATCACTTAAGTTTTTAGACCAGCACAAATTCATGGTCAGGATGGTCATACGAACAGTTAGTCTAGGAGAACAATTAATGGGCAAGTAAGAGTGAACATTAAATTACACTTTCCTTCTGATTCCCTCAGCCAACTACCCTTCACACTATTTCAAACACCAGCTACCTCATTTTCAAAGCTCCTCATAACTTCAGCTCAGTCTATCATATCTCAATCGCTGTCAAATCACAGAAATCAATAAAGTTTGGAAAGAACCTCAGTTAACATTAATTACCCTGCTTCACCTTGGACATAATTACCCAGAGGATATGTTTTCATGACAGCCCATTCCTGTCTCTACCTGCTAACAGCCACACACTTTCATCGTTTATGTTACACCAGCATGGTGTACTTCTCCTGAACCATATTAACTTCTGAGGAGAAAAAAAAAACACAAAAAAACCCCACACAGCTTTGGTGGTGGAGGGATGACAGACGGCGACACCGGGACAGAATCCCGCATAGTTTTTCTGTTGTCCTACAAAATAAAAAATGGCTCACAGAAGACCAAATACTGGCAAAAGCCACTACAAAAGAGGACATGATTACATGCAAAAGTAAGAAGACTAAGATAAAAAAAGGAAAATGGACAAGTCCTCCCACTTTCATCAACAATGAGCTATTATATTTCTCAACTGTCCAGCTACAGTTATCCGCTGTTCTCCACAGATGTCTGCCTTGGCCTTCAGTGGTTAGTCCACATCCCCATAACTCTAAGTTTCCCATCTTACATCCCAAAAGCCTGGTGCAGATTAAAAAAGGAACTGCCACCCTCTGCATAAAAACCTCCAATGGAAAAACATTACTCTCTGTTACCTATGTTCTTAATAAAGGAAATATTTTTCTTTCAATGTTTCCTGACTTTCCAGTATTCTTAATTCAGCTGATTTCCTCTGCATTCTCCACAGTTTCACCAATTTATTATTACTTTTTATCACATAGTGCCCCAAATTGGATACTGAAGCTCCTCTGCACCAAATATATTGGCAACAACAATGGATTCTTCTATAGACATACATCCTGCAGCCTCACATGGGTGGTTTACAATGGAAAAGAAACGAGACAAAGCCTCTTGTAGTAGTCTCGCACTTTGAGATAATTCTTTTATACTCAACTTTTGACATCTTCCTTACTCTCTCCGAACCTAGCACTGACAGGCATTCATGAAGGACTGCACCAATTTTGTCTCCTAATCTTGATGGGAAGAGCAGCCGCAATCCTCTAATTTGATGGCAAAGTGATGCAAGCAGCTGATGGTGAAGCAGTTCTCCCGTGCACTACTTAGCTTGAGTCATGAAGAAAAAACATGTCTGCTACCCGCACCCACCAAAATCAGTTGTTATAATAGAACTATCTTTGCTACGATGATTGATCAACACAAAAGTATTTAAAACATATTAGTTATCTTTCTAAAGATGAAGTTTCCAGGCCCTCTCCTCTCCCTGCAGCCCACTTTTGTCTGCTGTTCTCCAGTACTCGCATTTTCTTAGAGACAGCCACCAAAAATTTAAGCTAGAAGCAGACATTTCATCTCAGATGATGTTTACCAGGTCCTGCTAATTTGAATTCAACTAACGTAAGTAAATATATTTTAGTATAGTTTTCTGGGGAAAAAAAAGAAAAAGAAAAAAAAACAGAACACGATTTCCTCTTGTACAGAACAATCGTACTAAATATCTGGTCACAATTATCCATCTTGTGAAGCTCAAAGAAAAAAGGTCTGTTAATGTTTGAGCCATCTCAGAATCCTTATCTCTGTTTTCAGACATCGATTTGGAAGATTATTAAATGTTATAGATATCTGGAGTGGATGCAGCATACTGGCAAAAAATTCTTTAGATGAATAACCAACAGTGGTCTCACACATTTTTACAAAAGAACTGTTTTTCACACAACAAACTACATCTCCACTACGGATTTTTGCTGGTATTGTGTTTTTTTTTTCCGATCACAGCATTCTCAGTACACCATTTTAAAGAGTGAGCTATGAGCTCTTTTCAGTACCAAAATGTACATTTTATTACAAACCCAACATGCAGAGACAGTTTGTAAGCACATATATATATAGCGATGTTGTCATACTCCAATATAAGTTCTAAAGTCCAAGGAAGAGGACTCTGCAGCTATACTGGGCACAAAATGTGAACAACGACTCCCTACTGATGTTCATACCAGCGGAGGTTTCCATCAGCTCAGCCTACACTAAAATCCACGGCTCATGTCTTGGCTGCGGATGTGAAAGCCTGGCTTTGAATACTTTCATACTTCACAGAGACAAAATTGCTGCTCTTCTAACATCACCGTGGTGGCAGTGTGAAAGAGCTCTCAAAAGTTACAATCTTCCACAAGCAACACTTATTTAACTGAAACGTGTATACCAAGTCTAACAAATTCCAACTCGGGGGACCTATGAGCATGAATTATTTGGCCACAAAGATAAAAAAATTCTGCCAAAGATTGCTATTAAACTTGTCCTGCACACTATGAATACATTGTTTGTAATTTTCAAAAGGTTTGTGATCTTCAAATTGCCTGATTTCACATAAAGAAGAGACAGATGTAGACCATTACTCACATAGGTAAGATTTTTTCTCTCTCTAATTTGTAACACTTTTTATGACCTCTTTTCAGATACCCAAGTACTTTTCTTCTGCTAAAGCATCATCCTTGCAAAGTTTCAAGTTTTACCAATACTGCCTTACTCTTAAGACATTGTTCTCCCTCTAAAGACAACAACAAATCATGTACTGCTTCAGCACCCTAAAGTTGAGAAATATGTAAGACATGCTAAAACTACTGAACATTTCTGCTCTACATTCAATTCCTACCGAACCTTTTAAAAGCATTTTATCACACAATCTAGTCCAAAATAAGTACTAGCTCCCACACAATCACTAGCAATTATTCCCACCGAAAAGTATTTGTAAACTTAGAGCCTTGATCCTATCTTTACAAACACGTTTAATTATCAGCCCATGAATCATATTTTACAGGTGATTCTTGTAAACAAGATGAAAAATGCCTCTACTGACCAACTAACATGACAATTCTTGCATAATCACAGAATCACAGAATGTTAGGGATTGGAAGGGACCTCGAAAGATCATCAAGTCCAATCCCCCTGCCAGAGCAGGAACGCCTAGATTATGCTACACAGGAACGTGTCCAGGCAGGTCTTGAATGTCTCCAGAGAAGGAGACTCCACAGCCTCTCTGGGCAGCCTGTTCCAGGGCTCCGTCACCCTCACTGAGAAGAAGTTTCTTCTCGAGTTTAAGCGGAACCTCTTATGTTCCAGTTCCAGCCCATTACCCCTTGTCCTATCAGTGGTTGTCACCGAGAAGAGCCTGGCTCCATCCTCGTGACACTCACCCTTGATATATTTGTAAACATTTATGAGGTCACCCCTCAGTCTCCTCCAAACTAAAGAGCCCCAGCTCCCTCAGTCTTTTCTCATAAGGGAGATGCTCCACTCCCTTAATCATCCTAGTTGCCCTGTGCTGGACTCTCTCCAGCAGTTCCCTGTCTCTCTTGAACTGAGGGGCCCAGAACTGGACACAGTATTCCAGATGGGGTCTCACCAGGGCAGAGTAGAGGGGAAGGAGAACCTCTCTTGACCTACTAACCACCCCCCTTCTAATACACCCCAGGATGCCATTGGCCTTCCTGGCCACAAGGGCACAGTGCTGGCTCATGGTCATCCTGCTGTCCACCAAGACTCCCAGGTCCCTTTTCCCTACACTACTCTCTAATAAGTCATTCCCCAACTTATACTGGAACCTGGGGTTGTTCCTACCCAGATGCAAGACCCTACATTTACCCTTGTTGTATTTCATTAAATTTTCCCCCGCCCAACACTCCAGCCTGTCCAGGTCTCGCTGGATGGCAGCACAGCCTTCTGGTGTGTCAGCCACTCCTCCCAGCTTGGTGTCATCAGCAAACTTGCTGATAGTACTCTCTAGTCCCTCATCCAAGTCATCGATGAATATATTGAATAATACTGGTCCCAGTACCGACCCTTGAGGGACTCCACTGGATACAGGTCTCCAACCAGACTCCGCTCCATTGACCACGACTCTTTGGCTTCTTCCCCTTAGCCAGTTCACAGTCCACCTCACTACCCGAGAGTCTAGACCACACTTCCTCAGTTTAGCAGCAAGGATGCTGTGGCAGCAGTACATTCAACCTGAATATTTAACCCATTGGCCCATTTAAACCAGGGCGAAACAAATACTCTTTTTCACTGATCATATGACAGTTTCAACATATTTATGAAGTTGTTTGCTCAAGACTAAGTCAGCATTTTCAGAGTACGTAACTACAGACACCTGAGAACGCATCTGCTTTTTTAGGTTCCGACTAGCTAAAAAGCCAGGTACATACCTTAAGGATTCTGTACGCGCAGCGCTGTTTGAGATTATACTAGGACGTGTGGCTGGGTAGGCTTTGATTTTGAGTGACAGACATCTGATTTAATATTGAAATGAATATTTAAACTTAGAATATAATATTAAATTATTATATTAAATTGTGTAATAAATATTTAAGTATCCAATATAACATTTAAAGCGTGAATAGTTATACACAGCGGATGGATGGAAGCACAATGAACTGCATTAGGTGGAACATTTCTATTGTGATGAAGACCAATTACTTTAAAAATTGTATAGCTTTAACACTACTTATCTCTTACTGCAAACATGAAGCTATTTCAAGTAAACAATCTGCATATTTGTGCCTATCCTATAATTTTACCTTCAGGTGGAAAGAGAAGGCACATAATTCATTTAGAGATCGCTGAGAGATCAGTATGTGACGCCAAAGATACTAACCCTCAGGTCTCTTCGTCACCACGTACACATTGAATATGTTATCATGCTGTTCTCTACCTTCCTCGTTGACAAGAACAGCGCCCAAGCCATCTGCCTTTGCATGCTGTAAAATTCTGGTTATAGTATGCACTTATAGCCCTTTCCTTCTGCTCCAAAGGAACTTAGTCTGTAAATACTCCATAGCTCTTACACCTCCATGCAACCAAAAGAAATTGTGCTAATGGACGTGTGTTAAAAACAAGACTTGTGAAACACATGTACAAGTTGTTGTTGTACTGCCAACAGCATGTAACCAACCTTTGCAGATGGCTCTGGAATACCTCCTAGACTCCTCCAAGGTACTAACAAACACCCTTACCTGGCAGCTTGCTAGCAGTGGTACAGTACTGTTACTGCAGTCCAGCCTAATGGAAAAGGGAAGCCATTCTCTCAACAGCACAACAACAACAAAAAAAACCTCAATGGCACAACAACTTCACAGTTGTTTCGCAGCAAGATGACTTATTTTTTCCAGAATGTGGGTTTTCAACATAATTAGGGCTCACTTCAGTATCTAACCCTCCTCTATCCTGCAAAGAGCTCCTGATCTCAACTTGTAGGAATAAGTCCCGTAATTATTGATGCCACCATTTGTGAAAAGGTTAAGTGGCCCATCTTTAAAGCTTCCAGTCCCAGAGCTCACCTGGTCTGTATGGAATTCAGATCAAACCTCTTAAAAAGTACACTCAGCAGCCTTCAAATATCTGCGACTTCCTTAATCCTGCATTATAGAAAATCATAGGAAACATGCCTGACTACATGCACAGCACATTTTGTCAGTAAACACCTCTAGCACAGTTTCTAAACCTAAATATATGCTTCTTCTAAATACACAAAGTGTTCACACAAGTGCGATTTAGGTGTTTCTTAGATGTTTAAGTTCCACATCATTTTATCCTAAAAGATACACCCTACAGCACAGTGAAACTGAAACCACCATCAAGCATTAACACCAACCTGATCTCTTGACACCACGTCTCACTGAACAGATTTTCATGCTAAACAGTTCTCCTGATCTTTGTTGTTTTACAACTAATCACACACATGGAATTCACGTTTGTTTGGTTTTTCGTTTGAACAGCAGTACTGCATCTTTATGTAGACAGTTTAATAGGTAAAGCCAAAGACAAGAAATAACCAAAGTCATCTGATCTGAAGGTTTCCTAGTTCAATACTTGTCTCATTTCCCTAACTCAAAAGTCTTACTCACTCAAGCAAAGTTGTTTGGAATTCTCTCTCAGTTTAAAATAAGACTTTGGAAATTGGACTTCCTTCTGAACAGAATCTAATTCAGAGCAAGAATAACACATTTTTCCTGAATGCCTTTAGAAGCTGTCAGGAAACGTGTATTTCGAGTTAAAAGAATCATGCCTCTGCACTTGCCTACCTCCATCAGTGCTAAACTGCAGGTGAAGATGTATATACCCACCTCCGCACAGCAAATTTTCACGGTGAGACTATCACCATCAAAGGTTTTCCAGTTTTTGAAAAGCACTCATGCCAAAACACATCTTCAACTATGCAACCTCCCAGGCCGTGCCAGGCCTGCAGCAATTTAAGTGTACTGGTGTCCTCAGCAAACTAGAAACTATATAGCACAATAAATTGAATGTAATTGTAAAAATATGTATAAGTATGGTAAGACCTCTAGAGCTTCACCTGCAGTACAGGGATGTCTGGTTAACTACTAGCAAAAAAAACAAACAAAAAACCTACTCCAAAAAACCCCAAACAACACAGACATACCATTTTGTGGAAATATGTCTTCTTTCGTCAAGAATTCATGCTATTTTGTTGTACAAAAGTTAAGCTGTACTGTCAAGAGATTCTAACTGCGCAACAGTGTTACAGACCCTTTGTCCCCTGCAAGCATACTGGTTCAAAACCATCACTAAACTGTTTTGCATATACTTACACAGAGTAGCTAAATAGGAAGTTTAACCTGAGAAATGGAAAATTCTGGGAAACTTTGGCACTTAACACCAAACAAGTTTAAGCCATATCCCAAAACGGTATGAAGATTAAATCACACTGTTTTGGTATCAAAAAGATACAGAAGTAGCTTTTTACAGAAGTAGCTTTAAGTAATTTGGGTTCATTTTAACACAGAAAGTATCAAAAACCCCAGTACAGAGGCTTACTGCAAGTCATGCATCTTCTGGCACACAGGAAACAGAAGGAAGTCCAAATTATGTAATTTTTTTTAAGTAGCATTATTTATTACAGGACAGGTCTATTTTTTTTTCCCTCAAATATCACGATAGTCATCTACTGGAGCCAAAATCCTCAGGCAGTAGGCTTCACCCCAGATTCTTACCATGAATAAACTTTACACACATGCTACAATCCAGCTATGCAATATTTCCTGTTTTGCGTGGAAAATCTGTGCATCTTACTTCTCTGTGCATCTCCGGAAATACCTACACCAGTGCCCTGTCAGACGATCACTTACTGTTTTAAGTTGACTAAACAGAACTTAACAGGTCTTCATGAAAACTATAGCTCTGATTTAAGAGCTTATAAACCATGACATAAGAAGTAGCCCAACAAACGTTGGGAAAAATCAACGTAAGGGAAAAACCAAGAAAATGATGCTGCTAATAAATGAGAAAACAAAACACACATTTCACAAGGGAGTTTTGCTGAGGAATAAATTTATTTTTCTGTAGTTTCTAAAAAAGAAGCTGATCAATCCCAAACTAGCAGCCCTCAAGATTTTACCATAAGAGTTGTCTCTCCACTGACAATGCACGGGCAATAAAAAACATTTGTCCAAAGCTTGCTGAAAAAACTTTTCTTACCAAGTCTCAGTTAACAGACCAAGGAGGAAAGCAATTCAAACTGCTTATAATCAGACAATGTATTTCACTAAAGAAAAAAAAATCACACAGCACAGGTTTACACAGTTGGGTACTTGGGCTAGTATCTCAAGAGATCAAACAGGCTAAGTTTTGTACTCCCTGATGTTATACAAAACACTCTGAACACGGTTTTGCAAAACATGTCCAAGATTTATCTTTCCCCACACTGAAAAAAAGCCAGCTTCATAACAAAGCATGGGAAATGAGATGATAGCATAAAGTCTGAAATAAATTCTAGACATGAAATTGTGTTACTTTCCTTCTATTCCTTGCTCCTTCCCCTAAATCTCACAAGTTGTTTCTTTATGACAAAGGCCATCTACATGCCAGCCATTTCAACGTGACTTCTGTCTACTCTTAAGTGGGACTAATCTTCATTTTTCCCTGCAAGATATGAGAAAGCAGCACAATAAAAGCCACAAAGCTATTCTTTCCATGCTAACATATTTGGTGACATGCAAAATTCTAGTAATATTAGTTTTAAGTGTCCCTACTTTCTAAAATACTTTGTTTTTTTTTAACAACTAAAATTCAAGATACCTGGATCTAGAGTATTTCTTGCAGACATTTTAATGCAACCACCATCAGTTCCATCCCATCTATTTTCACATTTTGCACTTAAAGTAGGTGAACTCATTAAAGTAGATTTGTCAGTGCCACTTTCATACCTTTTCTTTTGGCCAATACAGATATTGACTTGAACTGCAAGTAAACTGAGCATAAACTGCGGATAAAACAGAACACTGGAGCTCAAAGAAAAACAAGATTAAAAAAAAAATCACCTCTCTCACCCATCAAAACACAGGTGTCTTCACCAAACTGACTGAACTGACACTCATGTACTGTAAGTGTGCAGCTCTCCCGTGAAGGGAGGCAGTCAAGTAAAGGAACAGCTAAAATTCTCCAAGCTAATAATAGATATGTTGGAAATGCCTGCCTAATTTAGCTTTTATTTCCTTCTTCAATTTAGACTAACATCTCCCAGGAGATATTTGGAGCTCCCTGAACAAACAAAACTCGTCCTGGCTCATCCCAAGTCAGCTTCAACGCACATTCGAACAGCACCCTTTAACAGCTGAAGGATCCAAACCCTCCTTTGCAGCCCGTGTCAAACCTGTTCAGGGGAAAAGTTTTAAAATACACTGTGATGCAGGTTAGGGTGGAGCAGAAATGGTCTTCCCTGAACATGGAAAGTGAAAATGAAGTTATATTTTCCAGCACCATACATTGAGCTTTACTGATTTCCAGCAGATGAAGCAAAGGACTTTACAAAGAGGAACCCACCCTCTCACACCAACGCTGCTATGTCAGATTTTCTTAAATCCAGATAGCTTTTCCCCTCATCTCCCCATTTTAGACACTGTTCGTGAGCACTTTATTGGTGGTCATGTGGTTATCAAGTTTCACAGAGTTTTACAGTAAACATAGAGCTTCAAACCCTGAAGTTTTAAACTGGACCAGTAAGGGAAGTTGTGCACATAAAGAACTCCACCGTTTCCCACAGCTTCCAGACAAGAATTTCTCTATTTACCATGCACAAAGACACGTCCCTATCACAAACAGCCTCTAAGATAAACTAAAGCCAAGAGCAGAAGTAAATACCATCTGCCTTCTGGTCCTCAGTAAAAGAAAGATTACTTTCGTCAGATTCTGTCTTTAAAATGCAATTGCTTTATGAAGAAAAACTCTAACAATGCAAAATATATTTATTGGTTTTGCTTCAAAGTAAGATTTGTTTCTTGGTTAAGACCTCAGCTAGAAAGAACATGGAGTTTAGTCAAACTAGGTGTTATAGCATCTTGTGTCAGCCCTACTACATAGCAAGAGCTTGACCACATTCCTGTCTACAAAGGCCCCTAGTTAGCAGCTTAAAACAAGGACAAAAGTATCTCCTCCAATACACTGTATTTTACTTACAGATAATTAAATCTGAAGAAAGTCTCCTCATAAAATAACCACATAAGCAAAGAGCAAAAACCAACAAAACAGGTCCCTGGAAACGCAAAAGCTTCAAATTCATAATAACACAATTTCAAGCATCAGAGACTCAACTAACTGTCCTGATCCCTGGTATTTAAAAAACAACATGAAAGCTTCTCTGGATTTATGACCACTTACAGAACAAATTCATCACAGAACCAAATTTCACATATTCCATATTTTTAATGTAATCTGCTGGAAAATTTACTTAAATTATGTTTTAGCTTTAATTACATTTGATAGGCTTAACGATGCTATGGTCCTGACAAAGCATTCCAAGTGAAAAGACCTGAAGAAAGTTTGAACTAGCCCCCTATTAACTATCAAGAACTTAAAACCCCAAAAGTTTGTATCCAGACCATTATTTTCCCCCAAAGCCCAACACTGTGCTAGTCCCTGTGTTTCAAACAGTTTACAGCTAGGAGTTGTGCACCTTGAGCTTTTCCATTCGACAGCTAATCAAATGCAGAAATTTGCTACGCATTTCATATCCTTATTAAAAATAACTACAGGCCGGGAATGCAAAAGTTTTCATAGTGCATTTCTACCGACTTTTCTTTCATTCCTATTATAAATCTCCAGTTCATACATATTTTTGATACTCTAAATTTTATTCTGCAATGCTCTGTGACACTCATGACTCAAACTCAAGCACTCCAGAGAGAAATAACTCCTCCTGAATTGAAGACAGGTCATTAATATATTACAGAAAATGTTATTAAAGAAGAATAAATTCAATTTCAGTAATTCAAATTAAAAACCAGCTAATTAGAGCACATCTATATCAATGAAAGCAAAGTGACATGAACTGTCACCCTGAAAATTAATTCAGAATTAAAACCTACCTAAGGATTCCCGTATATTCCTACACAGTAAACAGAATGGTCAGTAAGAAAAAAGAACATTAGGATACTGTTCAGAGAGACATTTTTTCCTGTTTAACCACAACTGTGAACAGTGCCAGTTGTAGGCTATGACGAATAAAAAGTAATTGCAAACGAAGCACTTGAATTTCACCCCTACAACTTACAAACTGTCATAATCACTTGTTTAAGTATTAAACTTAAGTACCCCTTGTAAAATAGAAGAAAAGGAGGAGGGCACTTCATGAGTAAGCTAGACTCAATGAAGCTAGCTTTATATCAATATAGAAATGTAGAACTGCTTTCTGAACTACAGCTATAAGCTGCTATACATAATCAAACAAATATTCCTAACAGACTGATTTTTAAATGAAAAATTTATTTTTAATCTCTTCATAACAGCATACTTGCTAATTACACTGAATTTGCTGAATATTTGAGCAACTTGGTTTAGTGGGAGGTGTCCCTGCCCATGGCAGGGGCGTTGGAACTAGATGATCTTTAAGGCCCCTTCCAACCCTGACAATTTTATGTTTCTCTAAATTACAAACAACAACAGAAAAAATGGACAAACAAATCCACTCAAATTACAGTATCATTCTCAGCAGCGGAGCTTAACCATTGCAATAAACAACTTGTAATGTTTTACATGAAAAAATAAGGTCAGATCAAGAATACACAGTTGTGGATGAGACAAATTCATAAAGTTGTAAAGAGGCTGCAATGACGGCTGCAACTGTTATGACAAAACTGGGCAGGGAGTGAGAGAAAGGGGATAAATCAAATTCAAATGTGACCCAATTTTCAATTAAATATTGACCCACTTGCCAGCAAGAGCAGAGGTATCAGCCAAATAAATGAAGTGCAACTGCTGACAAATGTAGGTGAAATGCTGATGTGATTTCTGACCATATGGGGAGAAGAGGGATACAGAAATATTGTCGTATCGCGTTCCAGCTCATGATCCGCCCCACAAGAATTCAAACATCGCCAACAGCAAAGCAAGTTACAGGCAGCCCTGAAGAATGCCGAGGAACACGAAGACACCTACTTCTACCTTTCGATAGCCAAGACACTCAGCCTTCTGATTTGGCAGATAGAGCAACAAATCCCGGAGCTGCACTGAGTGGATTCACTGCCAGATTAATGGCATAGAAAAATAAAGTAATTAAAAAAACCCAAACAGTATTTAAAACATGTTTACTTCTGTTTGTAACCTGAGTTTAGTTTAATATTTGTAACCTGAGTTTAGTTGTATATGATCCACTCTGGGTCTGGAAATTCAGTCTACTATTGTAACTTTAGAAACTTATGCCATGTAGCTGAATACCAGAGGGTTGATTTTGTTTTGTTGGGTATTTTTTTGAACAAAACTACTTGAGGAACGACATAAATGTCATTGCCTTTTTCAACTGGATAAAAATAATTTTCAATTTTTACAAGCTATTATCATAGAAAAATTCTATTTATACGTTAAATATTTGACTAGGAAACAGTGTTATTAATGATTTACAATTTGTGCTTTAAATTGTATTAACCATTTAAAAAAAACCCCAACAAACAAGCAAAGGTCACAAACAGTAGAGATGCTTTGTCGATGTCGTAGTACACAGGTGGCAACTGGAATAGCTGAGCTACATGCTACTGCAAGTACCATGTTTAGAGTAAATATGTGAAATGCCAGAGTGCAGTTTCAACCCGTGCAAACTTATCACTTCCTACATAAGCAAAAGAATCCTCGCTGCTGGAACGGCACTGCTGCTAGAGCGTACAGATGTTGTGACTGAAGGACTGCATGCTTGGCAGGAAGCAATAAAGAACATGAAGAGAAAATTTCTGAAGTGTCTTTTCAGGAGAAAGGGGTTGACCTGGAGAGCTCTTCTTCATCAAATTCACACAGGTCTCAAGGAAATTACGCTGGAGAGATCAGAATGAGTATAAACCCCAGCTTCTGTAATTTTTGTTTCCTAGACCACGTATATGTCATGACATGAACTAGAATAAAATCCCAGCGTTTCCCTTTATGCCACCACTCTTCACTCCAATAGAATTTCTTATGCTTCACGGTAGGAACTGACACTTATAAAAGCCTTATTTACTCCTGTTTAATATTTCAAATGATCCAGATAAGCATTACTTAAATAAAGCTCCTTTAGCAAAATAGCACAGGAGATGTTTAGTCACAATCGGAAAATCCAGTGTATTTCTTAAGTCTTTATGAAATGCTTAACTTCATTAGCTAATTTTCACAAGGTTAAATACAGCTTAGTTCCCTAATTTCTCAAATCTCAATACCCGATTTGTCACATATTGCTTGTAACTTGGATTTGCTATTAGCAGGTTTGAGAATTTACTAACTGAATTTACTAATGCTATTTCGATGCTTAGAAACTACCAGTTAATTGATAAAGCTCCAATATAAAGCTAGGGGTAAAAAAAAAAAAAGTGCAACAGTATTTCTACTTGGAGTTTAGAAGGGTATATAGTTAATGAAACGTCAGACTCTGTCTGGTCATAAACACATGTCACAATGGAAAAAAATGCTAGAAAAGTAACATCGAAACCAACAATTTTGTATCAACATCAGCTTCTTTCCTTTCTACTTGGTTGCAGCTTTTTGGCCAGTTATTTCTTGTTCACTTCTAATCTGGTGCAGACATAATCAGTAATAAAATCACTCTCTTATCTAAGCCTTTGCAAGATAACGTTCAGCTCCAAATAACAACTACTTCTAGTGTTAAGACTTCAACAAGCAGGAAATCTAAATGGTTAAACTCCCATACTGATGGGACAGAAAAACCCCATTTCTTTGACACAAAGCAAATTTTTCACTGCTGCAGTAGAAGAGTTTGCTAAAATACTCAGAAGTAAGACCACATACTGGAGATTATTGCTTTAAACTTCTATTATGAACTATTTGGAAATGTTTAATAACTGCCACACTGTAGGACTTCAAGATTTTATAAACAAGTCATTTACAACACTTTCCTGACTTCTTCCAACTTGCTTGAGAAACAGCTGCCGCACATTTTACAGAAAATAAGAGTGCACAAATCCTACCAGTAGTAGACCAGCGCGCTATTTTTAAAGAAGCAATTTATGTTGGAGAACTAATGAGTGAAAAGACTTTAAAGATATTAAGAAACTTCAATTTAAGAAGTCTGGTACAAAAAAAAAAAAAAAAGAAAAAAAAGTCTTTCAAATACAAAAAGTGTCTCTGCTTCAGAAAAGCGTTGCATTTTCCAGGGAGAGCAAAATATCAGTAGCGTTTTCTAAGAGAACTTTCCTGGAATTTTACCACCATCTGTAGTTTACTGATCATGTACTTCACATAAGGCAACATGAAGTGAAAAAAGGAACCTTTAATTTCCATGCTGGAAAAATCACCTTTTTTATATTATTACACAACCTAGTTTTACTTTGTGAGCCAAGTCACCAGGCATCGCTTAAAACTTTCACATCTACCAATCAAAATCTGATCGTAGGACAAGCAACTGAAGACTGAAATAGATCATCAGGTCCCAGGCTGAACTGCAAAAAAAAGTCTCTTCCAAGCATCACTTTTAGACGATATAAGAGATGACTGCACGATTAAAAAATTAAAAAAAAAAAAATCATAACTAGAGCTATAGTCCAAAGTGACATGACACCTGAACAACCACAGCTGACGGGAAACAGCGGCAGGATGAAGATTCACGGGAAGCTGATTGCAGGTGTCCTGCAGCTTCTCCTCCTTAGTTCCTGCCTCTTACTTCATCTGAAGTAGAATATTGCTTCAGGCTAAGTAAAATAAAACAACAGCTGCAGAACTAAATGGCTATTCTCTCTGCAAATGAGCAGCTGTGGTAGAAAATTTGCCCTCTGGCAGTCTAGAGGAGTATGATAGTTCCCATATTCTACTAAAAGGCACGAATATTCCAAAGGAATTCTAGCAGAAAGTTAGGACAAGTTAGCTAAGGAAGAAATGATAAAGGAACCATGGAAGAACCCAAGAGAGAAGAATAAGCACTTCAAAAGAAAGTTGTAATAACACAATTATCTGCATTTCAAATAATTACAGTTATGCAGAACAGGTCTAAGCAAAAATAACAACGAATTGCCTCCAGAAATTTAAGTCAACTATAAAACGAGAAGCAAAGCCACAAGAAACTACAGGTACTGCAGCCAAAACCAGAAAAAATAATAAATACGAATTTGGTGAAGTGCTACAATACCATAAAAGGAACGTGGACAATGTATTTCTACTGGAAAACACTGTAATATCCACAGACACCAGGAGTTAACTCACCACACCACTGAAATAAGCTAGTATGCTTCACTATGTAAAGGCAGGCAAGCACTTAAAACTGTTTCTCCCAGCTTTACTGCAAACCTCTTGTGAGATGCAGGCAAAAGGAATGATTCTTGTCTCTCAGTTGTACAAAATACCCTCTGCATACTGTCTCATTTGAAAACAGAAGCTGTGCCCAGACATAAAGCAAGTCTTTAGCTGGACTTTTATTTGTACTAGTAGTAGTCTCAGACAAAACCAACACAGCTGACACTAGGAACTTGGGGAAATAAGTTTGAAATAAGCTCAGTTAAGTTTATTTTCACTTACAGCTTCTCACAAGCATCTACCAAACACAGGGCACAGTTCTGGTTTACCATATTCCTTAAAAATACAGATTTTTCTTCACAATAAGAAGCCAAGGAAGTTAGACTCTGGCATAACTATAGAGAGATTTCCTGTTAAGAATGGATAATTACAGCATTGCAACTTCCTTCCAAGCCATCAATCCACATTCTCCTTTAAAGAGCGCTAATCCATTAGCTACAAGCAGATAAGGTTACTAAGCTATACTCATTCAAGAACCCAACCCTATACGCGCTTCAAATCAAAGCTATTTCGACTAAGTGCACAAGTACACAAATATTATTATGCTACTGAGATACCTCTGCTACAGCACTGAACCAACCTAGCGGAACCCACTTGGTATTAACCATGCATCTTCTGGTTTAGCTAACGTTAATTATCTAACACACACACACACAAGCCCTTTAGAATTATGTAAAAAAAAGTGTGAAACCTGTCAACAGGTTTTCCAGCACCATCGACATTCAAATAACCTAAAGTACTTATTCTTAGAATCACTACAGAGCCCTAAACACAGCAAAAAAAGCAAAACAGGAAAGAAAGGGTTGCATAGATCTCAGCGTACAAGTTAAACCCACAAACGAGTTTTGAGCTATCACTGCTCAGAGAGGTGCAAAAACTAGGACAAAGTCTTAGTGAAATTAGGTTTTCTGTAAAAGAAATTTCATGAACTATGCTTTGAGGGTTTCAAGGCTATTAAACCTGTCTGATTACTCTAGAACAAGTAAGCCATCATTACAAAAGCAGCATCTAGACTACAAAATACAGAATACTTATCCCAGCTATAAGACTGGACCTTCAAAACAGGAGAAAAAAAAATATCTTGAGTGTAAGTATATGATGGTGAGATGATTGCCACTACTTATCATAAGCCATGACCACTTGTAAATCAGAATTCTTTCTCCCTCAAACCAAACAAGGAACTAAGCTTTTTAACAGTAGACAAAGTATATTCTTTGCAGTAGATTATATTTTTATCATCACAGGCTAAAAAACCTTTTTACATACTTTGATTATTAAGGTAATGGTCCCTGAAGGAAATACAAGGGGAATATATAAACCTAGGATAAAAAACACTTTACTTTTGGAAGTCCATAGCCAGTCAAGAGCAAGAAAAATAAGGACAGGAATAATAATGTGCATGGGTGTTGGATTTCCCTCCATTTGTACAAGCTAATGCAAGGCTGAGCTATTTAAATGTGTTTATGATGGCTCAAGCTTAATGAAGAAAGAATTTCAGAAACAGGACAGTCAGAATCATTGAGATCTGCATAAGCAATACAAATATCACAGTAACAAGAATGTATGTCACGGTCATAGAAAATGCTACAAAATTAAGACTTCATTCCAGGACAGTATTAGAAAACTCAGTTTATCAGCTTGTCCAGGACTCAACCTTTAACAAAGTTTTAACGGTCATTTTCACAATAAACACTAATTAAAAAATATTTAAGCAGCATGCTGCCTACGAAGACCAGTGTATTAACTGTCATTCACAGTGAGATGTCAGGTCATAGGACCTACTCTGTAGTTCAGCTGTGTGTTGTAAAAGGAAGATATGTAAGAATAATTCAGGGGCGGGCCCCGAGTCACAGCTTGTGCAAAAAAGCATTCATTTTTAAACACATAACCATAAACGGTACGAACAAAGAAAATTTTCTAATTACGAAACTGTGTGTCATTTCCTGATGCCAGAAACACAGACTCCTAACAAATATATTAGGGACAGCATACAAAACTTACCTACCCATGATCTATTTTAACCACTTAAAAAAAACCCCAAACATGTAATTAAAAAAAAACCAAAACAAGTCTGCTTTGCTCGGATAAAAGAATTCTCTGAGAAAGAGGCAGGGACAGGAATTTTTAACAGTCCAGAGAATAGAAAAGGGAAATACAGAAATGGTCTCCCCATCCAACAGCTACCAACTTTCTGAGGAAGTTCAAGCACCCTTCTACAGCAGCATCCGACAGGTCTCAATGAGGATGTCCCGAGTAACCATGTTCAGAACAGCACCCTTGTATACACATGCCAGTTCAAAGAGCAGTTGTCTGCTTTTTCATAAAGTTTATACCATGAAGAAATTCAGCTGCTACAAGCTCTATTACTGAAACTGTACTTTTAGCCTATTCCAGGCTAAACCTGACAAAAGTTTTTTTTCCACCAGCGTCTCTTCTGTTGTGTGAAATCCAGTAAGACCATAACTTCACACACAAGCTATGTGACAAGGTGCTTCCTCTATCTGAGACTAAGTTACCTAAAATCCAAATATTTCCTCAGCCTTTCTGACACCTGAGGCTGACCAAAAATAACAAAGCCACTCAGTTACTACTTAGTCTTCAGGCAAGATATTAAACTGAATGAGGGAACACTAGAAAGAACTGAGGCCCTTGTTCTAGGGCTACCCTAAAAAATTGATCACTTCCCTTTCAGGTACTTGCAAAGCAAGCATTTCTTAAACCTTTAAGTCAGACACATTTTGGTGGAAAGTAAAAATAATTACAGTACAATTAATCCTAGTACAATCTTCTGGTCATCTTATTTGGATACAGAGCGACTTGGAAGGCACAAATTCAAGACATGTGAAGACCCAACCTTCTCCTCACAGATGTGGGTGGGAGGAAAGACAACAGCATGTACAGAGAAGGCATTATCCACACCTCTCTCCGGTATCCTTCATTTCATATTTGGAAGAGAGAAAGGAGGGGAGGAGAAGGGAGGAGAAGGGTCCTTTAAAGGGCCTGGACTAAACAGATACGAGATAATCAGGCATCCAAGCCAAGAACATCCTCAGTCCTGTGACCTCACAGCTTAGTCGGAGACATACTAACATGAACTTCAGTGCTCATGATTCTCTTTGTAACCACCTAGATGGAACAGAGTTGATATAAAACCTTTTAAGCCTTCCCACCTTGGCTCTATTTTTAGTAGAAGCTGACAAACTGCCAGGCCCTGTACGGGACGTTACGTTCAGGTACTGAAGGTCTGAAGAAGTCTTCTTAGGCCCGTCTTCCCAAGTGAGACAGACTAGAAAGGCAAGACTAAGAATGCCCTTACTAAGAGAGGTTAGCTGCTCAAGTGCTCATTTCACACACTGTTCTATGTGGCAGAATTGTAAGAACAATATAAAAAGCAATATTCTTTTTTTCTAGTGGACTATCTGGGAAAGAATTAGAATAACTGATCAGCTATTCTCTCTTGAAACTCCTGCAACTCCTCTATAGAATGAGGAGGGAGCGCTGCCCAAGCAAAACACAAATAAGATCAGTCAGTAAGGATATTACAGCCCATTTCTCTGCTTGGCCTCCGTGGTTCCCCCTTTCCAAGGAAGGGGTATGGGGCAAGCAAGCCCCGTCCTTCAGGAGCTCACATCCTCGAGGGCCCTGTGCCCAGGGAAGAGCTAATAAGGCCCCTTCTGGAAAGCAGCTACACCCGAACAGCCTCTCCCAGGCTCTCCATCGCCACGTCCCCGATCCGACGCCGCCACCCCCCATCAGAACGTCCTCCGATGGAACACACACAGCTCCTCCGACCGACGAGGCTTCCCGTCCCTGCGAGGCCGGTGGCAAAGGGAGGCAGCCCCACGGCGGGGACTCCCCTCCACAGGACCCCGGGGCAGGGGGGAGCCCGGCGGGACGCGCGGGGAGAGCCCTTGGGCCGCCATCCCTCCGCGGTACTCACAGTCCAGGTGCTTCTTCTTGGGCCCCATGACCTCGTGGGTCGTGGCCTTGCAGACGGTTTTCGAGACCGCCGAGCCGGTCACGCTGTGCTGCGCCGCCGTGATGCGGTCGGTGAGGCTTTGGCCGGACATGGCGGGTTGCTGGCGGCGCTGGAACGGCGAGCGGCTCCGCTCCCTCCTCAGGGGCCGGGACGGGAGGACTAGCCGGGGGATGGAGCTGCGCGGACTCCTCACCCCGCCGCGCCGCAAGCGGCCCCCGCTCCGCCCTCAGGGACGGACCTGTCACCCGAGCAGGGACCCCTCCTCCGCCTCCTCCTCCCGCCCCCCCTCCCCCAGCCGCCGTCCCCTCCCCCCTGCGCGCCTTCCGCTCGGCCGGGGACAGGGGACACGCACTGGGCGCCGCAGGAAAATGGCGCCGGCGGAGCTCCTCCTCGGATCTTTCCGGGCCGCCCGCGTCACGTGACACGCCACCCCCACCCGCCTTCCCGCCCCGGGGGCGCCCCGCCCACGTGACGCGCCCCGCCCCTCCGCGCGCCCGGCGGGAAGCTCCTCGGTGCAACAGGCGCGAGGGGGGGGGGGGGGGGGGGGGGGAGGAGTGTCACGTGGCGCCGCGCGCGCCCCAGCGGCGGGCCGAGCCCGTTGTGGGGCGACGGTTGGGGCGGGCGGCTCGTGAGGGCGGCGTCCCCTCAGCGCCTCGGGAGGGGGCAAAGGGCGGGCGGTGGCCCTGACCCCCGGCCGGTGGGCCTGGCTTTGGGTTAAAGGCGCTGCGGAGTAAAACATTGGGGAGCAGGTGGGGTGTTTCTGACCCGAAGGAAGTTTGTGGGGGTTTTTTTGTGGGTGCTTCTCAGCTTGCAAAAGTTTTGTGCGAAGGAAAAACCTCTTCACAGCGGCAGCGTGAGGTTCGGAGCAGTGTGGTTGATGCGCTTGTGCTTCTCTTCAGGGCCGGTTTTATTTGAAAGCTTGCTAAAAATTGCCAGAATGTACAAGTGTGAAAACTGGTGGTTTTCAGGTCTTTCACGATCAGCCTCTTCCTGTTTTTGCTGCCGCGATGGTGCTTCTGGGCACTCTTGGACTCAGCCGGTGACTCTGTCCTTGGCCTGTTGGGATTTTTTACAAAGTAACTTCATGTTTCTGTTTGTAAAAGTTAGCGAATTTGTTCCTTAATGTGCCTTCAATAAACCTGGTACCTGTAGGACACAGGCACGTTGGGAACAATGAGGAAGAGCTACTGGAGCAGTTCCCTCCCGCCGTGAGTTGCCAAAGCGCAGTGACAGCCTCCCAGCCGGCTGCGACTTTCAGGACTCCTTACAACAGAGCTCTTCTCCTTCCCGAGCGCACAGCAGTGAATAATACAGCGAAACCACAGGATTCCAGCAGACAAATGTTCTTCCTCTCCCAGAAGTGCCTCCTGAGGAGTTGTCTTGGAACTGCCCCTCATCCATGAAGCCACTGAAATATTTATTAGGCAAGTTAAACAGAAGCAGTATACAAATGATACTCGGCTCTGCTTGACAGGATATATAAGTAGGATTATCTGTTTATAATGCGTAAGGAAAATCGGTGTCAGAGGAAGGACATCTGGCAAAAGCTGAACCCAAATAATGCCATTGCTCTGCGTGTGGAAGGAGGACTTGCGCATGTAGAACTTGCTTCCTCCGTAATGCCAGGCTCTTTGAAGATACTGGTATGTTTGTATTTCTTGGCTGCTTCTGAACTGCTTCTGGAGTCCCAAACAGCCATGCTGGGGATATAAATCAGGGATGTATACAGCAGTGGACTCTGAGATAAAACAGCTTTAGCACAAAGCTTCACATCGTGAAAACACCAAGACTGCTATAGGCTATTGATACAGCAACACATATCTTTGAGAATACATCATCTTTTTGTATTGTTTCCAAGTTCTACTGTAAATCAGAGATATAAATAATTTTGACACTGCTGATATTTTTTATGCTAACTTCAGCTAGGACCAAGATTCCAAGACCCCACTTCAAGGCTCTGTTTGGAGAAGATTCATGGAATTGGCCTAAGTAATTTAGGCTCCATCAGTTCTCTGATTATGCCCATCGCTTTCTCCTGGAACAGTGAAAATATCCAAACAGAGCAAGCTTGTAACTTTCGGAGTTACTGAGACCAGATTTGGACAAAATATCTGATTCCTAAGGGTACGAAATGTGACCTCAGTCTTAGAGGTCCAAAACCAAAAATAAATTTAGCCTTTTTACAGCTCTCAGTGTGCACGGAAACCTCACATTCTTACTCCACAGAAAAAAAAAGAAATCTGCTTGTTATTTTTGTTCATAAGCAGAAATGGAAGAGAGAAGTGATGGGAAAACGCATTTTTGTAATTGTTTGTCGCTTTCTAATTGCTTGGGAGCCACTTGATACCATTACAGTAAGGAGCTTGAAGCACTGTGATAGATAATATCTGAGCACCTCCCAAAGATTTGGAAATTGAAATCAAAATATTATCTCTTTTCCTTTCCAACCCGAAGAAAACAAGTTTGATTAGTTTATAACTCATTTGTTTTTGTTTGTGTGCCTGGGTGTGCTTGAGAACGAAAGGAGAAAGGAGTGCGTATCTGAAGAGAAACGACTGCGAAGATAGGAGTCCTATACTTAGCAAATTGGCAAACATAAACAGTGTTCTCTTCTCTTGTGAAAAGGTCTTCAGAGCCTGGATCCAGCTCCCGTGAAAACTCTGTGTCTTGTATTCACAAGTGTCGATCTCTCACTGGCATCCAGCTATCCTGGAAGGACAGATGAGCTGGCAGGGCTGTTTCTCCCCATGTGTATTGTATAGCACTGCAAACATTGCCTCAACACGGCTGCTGTGATTTATTATGTATATCACTTCTTTGCAACAATGTCATTTCTGCCCCGCGTGCTGCCTGCCGCGCTGTAATGCCTACAGTCCGACTGGGTCCTTTGGTGCTCTCAGTGCTGCTGGCGTCTGTGCCCTTCCTCCACGCTTCACACTATTGCAAAGGATTTGGAAAGCTGTAGGCTGGGAGACACTGCCGATCAGATGAAGCTTCAGATTTAGAATCATAAAATTGTCACCTCAAAACAGGTGTTTCGGCTGAAATTCACATCTATTAGAAATTAACTCTTTGGGGGCCCAAAGCTGGTGTGGCACAAAGCTGAGCATATGCTAATAAACTGTAGGAGGCTCATTACCAAGGATTTGAGGGCGTGTCTGGAAATGGCAACAAGAACCCCCAGCAACATAAATCTGGGAAGTGAAGGGGGCTGAGGAAGAAAAGTTGCAGAGGGGCAGAAAGTTTATAATAGGGCCGACGGAACAGAGATGGAGCTGCTGACGGGGATGGTAAGAGGGACAGTGGTGGGACAAGGAGGCGACAGGGAGAGAAGCCAGAGGCAGCCAAGCCACCTGAATTAGGTTGGGAGACACTCTTTCAGCGTTGCATAAGTGATTTGGAAACATGTTACAATCCAGATGTTTTGCATTTCAAGGATCACCAGAGTTTCATCTGCTGTTAAAAGTTACAGTATTTTTCCCAACTTTTAAGTAAAAGTGAATTTGATGTCAGCCTCAGGAACTTAGCATCTGTTTGAGTTAGAGATGTAACATAGACTGTAGGAAATGGAAAACACCAGCTCTTTGGCTTCCCAGATGTAGCTGGCTATGACACATGCTCGTGCCCGTGACCTCTTAGGACCGTGTGGGTCATTTCTCGTGCACCTCTGGCAACTAGAACTCCAGAGCAGCTGCACAACTAGAACCAGGCCACTCACTCGCTGTGTGCAGCAATCTAAAGTTACGGATGCACTTCTGAGTAGCCCAATTTTGCCCAGCCTGAGAGAAGCCTGCCAGTTTAGCTGCAACATCATAACTTCAAAACCATTTTTAAAGTGTTTGGCAAAGATTTATTCAGTGTTGCTTTTCAGTGAAAGACATCTAGAGTCATACTCCAGCTTGACTATAATAAGGGGTCAATATAATTTGTGTCACCATAGCAACCTCCTCAAATAATTTTATAGACAATAATTAATTTGTTCCTGCAGCACCTCTAAGAAGATACACATAAAATAATGGGGACATAGAAAAGTTATGGTCAAAGTAGCACCTGTTGGCATGTGAAATAAAGTAGCCCAGGCGTGTGGTTCTCATTACTGGTTCATGTTGCCGACACAAACAGGAAGCCGGCAGCGATGGGGAACAGGCCAGATCACCTGTGGGAGGAGATAGCAGGACGACCATGGAGAACTGTTGGAATATGGCAAAATAGTCACAAAACACAAAGGAGTTGGGATTCGTTTTGAAGTGATACCTTTTCCACCACTCCGTATGTGCTTATTTCCAACTCTAACCTTCCTCTTGCCCACACATGATAACCCACCCGATGTTACTTCTGCTTCTCTTGTATCCAATTTGTATGAAGTTATGTTTCTGATCCTTCAAAATTTTAGTACTCAGCTCCTTCCTTTCCTGTTGAGCATTATTCCATGCTCAGTTCATTCCTGCTTCAAATACATCACCCTCTTTTATCTAAATACCCACCTTGAGCTTATCCAGAATGTCCCTGCTGAAATCACCTATTGCTCTGCATTCCTCTCACAGTACCTGCTTTTCTTCTACCTCCTCACTGCCCTCACATCTTGTCCAAATCTTATCCTTGCAGGCAAAGCCAAGTTCCTCAAGTCTGTGTTTAATCAGACAACTCTTTTTTGACTCTCTTCCCTCTTTCTGGAAATGGTGACAGCTCTGATGTTTCCTTTGTTCCTCTCACAATTCCTCTTTTGTGCTTCTCTATATAAGGTCAATATCCTTCCTCATTCGTGGTACTGAGCTCTGCAGCTTGTGTCACCTTCTCATGCAGCTCCAGTTAATGTGTAGTCGATGTCCCTTGCTGTTCCGTTCCCTGAAAGGAAGCTGACTTTGTTAAGGAAGAAAGCAGCTGCCCAAGAGCTAACATAATTTTGACATGAGAAAAGCAGGTAGGAAGGGAGAAAAGTGAGTCACAGGAAGGGAGCAATCAGAACTAATTTCACTGCGTTCATTTAGGAGTAGGATATCTGGGTGGGAGCTCCCATGCCATATGAGAAGATCTAAGTAGAGGTGGAAAACAAATATGCTTCTGAATTCAACTGTGTATTATAACACCTTCCTCTCTTTGTGCTGACATGATCCTTGCGCACCGCAAAATTGATCGTGTTGTTAATGCTATAAGCAACTGCCTTCAAAACCGAGATTGCTGCCTGACCGACAAATGTCTTTTCGAGTGTGAGATAGAAAGGAAACAAGCTCCCCTGCATTTTGTTCGCACTTGCCAGTGGATGTGTCAAATGCTGACACCTCTGAAGAGTGAGAGGTGTGCTGTCCCCCATGTCTGCCATGCAGTGCCCATCAACAAGCATTCCTAATGCACTCCTGCTGCTCTGTCCTTTTTGTTCCACATCCTTTCTCAGCAGCAGGCACTTTTGCAGTAACTCACTCAGATGCTCCAAGGGGAAGAAAAAAAACAACCTTGCAACACAGCTTGACCAGCATGAAAAGTGCACTGATATAGTTCCCCAAAATTTCTTGAGACCATCTTTCATACAGGAAGAACAAGCAGCTTGGTCCCATCTAGTGACACCGTCTCCATCCCTTCCCCCAGTTTCATCTCAAAAACCTAATGGTGTTGCTGCCAAATACTTCTGCCCGTCATTCCAGGCTGGCAGTATTTGTGAGACTTGGCAGGAGATAGCAGTTGATAAGAATCCTTCTCTGAGCACTTCTGAGAGGGCACTGTCATTCATTTCACTCCCCTGCCAGTTCACAAGCAGCAAGCCAGCAGGGCAAGTGCAAGAGGAACTGCATTCCTTCTGGGCTCCTGTAACTCAGAAGCAGCTCCTGTCATTTTCTTTGGTCACCTTTGAGCCGAGAGCAAGCATTACACACTTCAGCCCCAAAGGAATATTCTTAAGGAAAGTTATAAGCAAACGAAAATGCGGGGTATGAATGGAATAGCCACTTCAGCTTTCTGCCAAGCTGTAATTGGTACTTATGCTCACACTCTTGCACACACATACGTGCAGCAGAGCTTAATAGATTCCCTCATTAATGTAGGGGCTCATGTGCTCATGCTCTGTGTCTGGGAAAGCTTTACACTCACATGAATTTTGATGTGGAGCTGAAACAAAAATGTTGATGCTGGCAATGCCAACTATAGAGAGTAAATAGCTGCGTCCAGTCGTGCCAATGCTGACTTGAATGGGGCTTCTCACCCAGAAGAAAACCTATGTGTGAAAAGTGTTCTCACAACTGACTCTGTGCAGCAAAAGTAAACTCCAGTTCCCTTCCTCAAATGAATCAATCCATTTGTGCTGATGAGTTGGTTTCAAGCCTTGTGTAGGTACGTCTCACTCCCTGGTCTTTATGTGAGATCTGAATCCTGCTCGCTGGAGTGAGTCAGGCTATCGGTGCTTGGCTCTGGGCTTCAGGGGTCAGTGACTGCATTTACACGTTGGGCAGACCTCATGCTGATTAAATCAAACTGCTGCACTGAAAAGGACATTAACTAAATACCTCCCAACATTCTGATGGTGTATAAGCTATTCTGAATCTTAAAATCAATAGAGGATTTGTCCTAATTTATTCCAATACACACAAGTACATAAATGAAAGTGCTTTCCATTCAGTGAAATGGAGGAAGCACATAAAGAAAGAAATTAACTGGATATTTAAAATTGCTT
Organism: Trogon surrucura; assembly: GCA_020746105.1. Taxonomy (NCBI): domain Eukaryota; kingdom Metazoa; phylum Chordata; class Aves; order Trogoniformes; family Trogonidae; genus Trogon; species Trogon surrucura. The sequence continues at coordinate 6,958,700 of CM036617.1, read as the reverse complement.
TGATTTTCAGGATCTGAGCAGCAAAGAATTGCAAGTAATGTTAGAGTGACTGTTTCCACCTTTCCTGCCATCCTGTGTTTCCTAGTTTTGTTTCTTAGAGCTCAAAAAGCAATATTTTCTGAGTAGTAGTGGTACAGGCTTGTCTTGATAATGTGCCTCAGCTACAGCCCCTGTCTAGAAGTGATCAGTTTATGCATTCTGCTTGTTTCCTCCATGGAAACCCAGGGCAGATGCAGGCCAGATGCGAACGGCGGGGACACAGCTCTCCCTTCACAACCATATCTCAGGCACCCACCTTTCTGTCAGCTCTTTGGCCTCGGGGAGGCTGTTGAAGGACCAAACGCAGGAGAATATTTACTCACAGTTCTGCCTCGGGCTGAGCCTTCTCTCTGACTCCCCACCACTTGCAGATGGAGTTGAGGTGCCAAAGACAGGATGAGGTGATGCAGTGGGAACAAATGAATTGCCAGCCCTGCAGCAGTGGGGCGGGAGAGGGGCTACAATAAAGGCTAAAATTCCCTTGGTGGCCTCCTGGTAAATCCGTATCGGTTTAAAGCTACAAGTGAATCTGGCAACAAACTCCTGTGACTTCAGCTGAGAAGTCGCCTACTATGAAGTTGTGTGTTGTGGACTTTTCCCTGGCAACTGGCTGCAGGCCAACGATCTCATTTTCCATGGATCACAAAATCACCGGAATTTTTCCTGGTCATTTTGATCTGAATTCAGGAGCAAAGAGTGGCAGAGGATCTGTATCTCATTTCTAATGCGTCCACCAATACAGTTCTTCTCTTTGGACCACTTCTGCCGTGTGCTTTCGCTAATCAATGAAGCCCTCCCTTGCCTTTTCATACAGTGTCCCTTTTCACTGGAAAGCCAGACATGTTGGCAGTGCTTGCTACGGGAAGAATAAAGAAGGAATAATGATCCGAAAGAAAGGATTATAGTCTCTCAAATTGCACTGGGGTATTCTCAAGTCAAACACTAGCCCTGCATGGGTTGGTATTCACTTTTAACACTCTCCAAGAGCCTGTTCGTTGCTAAAGACTTGGTGCATTGCAACAGCAGCTGAAACCTAGGAAGAGCTACAAAGGCAAGATGCTGGTGAACATTCTGTGCACCTATGTTTTCTAGCCCTCCCAACCCCAAAATCAGTGAAAGACAAAGAGCAAAAATGAGTATCAGATGCATTGAACTGATATAGATTACACAACCCAGTTGGAGGAAATAGGAGAAGTAGTTGGTGCAACAGCTTGTTGACCTGCAAGATCAGATACCTAAAAGAATGTTTAACTAAGAACAGCCATGAAGAAAACAGTAGTGCAAGTAGGCAGGTAAAACCACAGATCAAATACTTTGCAGGTCCATGTTTCATCACACGCGGTATCCTTTCAGATGCCAAATTCTGTTGCTATTGAATCTGTGGCAAAATGCCCACCACCATATAACAGAATAGGTTTTGTCCCTGTAAGCTAAGAGCACGGCCAGCCATACTAATGCAGAAATGAATGGTGTAGGTGAGGAGGAGGGAGTTGGTACCGCAAATTTAGTGCCTGCCTGATCCTGACACTTTTATTTTCAAATTAATAAAACCTTTGGACTCTTGCTCTTGGGATAGTATAACAAATTTTGGGGTTTTAGGTCCACAATATTTTAAAGTCTGTTGACTGGAGTCCTTAAGGCTAACAAACATTGGTAAATAGTTTTTAAAATGGTTACAGTCTTCAGAAACATTAGAAACATTCTTTTCAAAACAACTTTTTGGTACTGTAGCAAATTTTGTTCAGTAAAGGCCTTTAAACGTTGATATTGCTGTTCTCTTTCTTCTACCTTCCCCTCTCTTCCATGCATTTCTGTTTACTGAAGTTTATCCAAATCTATATTCTTAAGCCTTAACCTGAAAGTGGATTTGGAAAATCTTTGTAATTGTTTGAGGTCTCTTAGCATTGTGGCCTGTATCTGAGCATGGTTATGTGCATGGATGTGAAAATGAATAGCATAAAACGAACTATTGAACTTTTTGAGCAATCAACTAAATTTGCATGGAAATAAGTCGAATTGCCAGCAGTGCATCTGTAGTATTTTAAAATCAGATAAAAATAGGACTGCTGTATTCTTTAATTAGCATTGCTGAAAGTTAGCCAAATCGGCTTCGGACACAGCAGGAGACGTACAGTTTGTCCTGATTTTGTGGGGAATGAAAAAATGTAATACTTGGCACATGAACTAACTACGCTAACTGAAAATGTTATTAAAACATGTTCAGCTAAATCAAATATGGTGATTTGCCAGAGATTAGTCCACATTTTTAACAGAATAGAAGAAAACAGTTTTGAAGTTGTGGACTACTGAAATAAACAAAACCTAGAGAAAGTGATTGATGATGAAAATTTTGCAGAAAGCTACTTACATACTGAAATCACTAAGCTCATTTTGGCAAAGCCTGGCATCCTCACTGACACAAAGTAACATCATCCCCTACAAATAGCATTGATTTGGGAATCCGGTCTTTTATCACAAATTAAAATTGCAAGGTGTTTCAATCTGAGTGAACATTTTCAAATTTTGAGATGTTAAAAGGCACCACCTTTTAATTTCTATGTGCCCGGTTGCATAAGATGGGTTTCGCTGAGGTTGGAGGTAGTATTTTAACAAGGGATAAATTGTTTATTAAACAGGAACAAACAACTGCGTAGACATCTTATTAGTGGTTACAACATCTAGTGTAGATGTAGTCACTGCCTGTGCACAATGGAACTGCAGTGTCTTACTAAGCAGACGCATGTGCAAATTTAAAGGCGGAATTCACAAACGCATAGCCTTAAGCACAGATACTCTCAAGAGTCATGAAAAACTTCAGAAAAGTCCAATATGAAAGCCTCTGATGGAATCAGATGTGGGCTTCAAATCAGTCCTGTTACAAAAAGGTAAAACTGATTCTTCCTGAAGCAGTGAAGACTGAATCTAGAGAAATTCCCTGAGGAGGGCCATTGCCACCCTCCCTGCAAAGTTTTACTACTTTAAATTGCAATTAGAATCCCTGCCAGTCAGTTTATGAAGGTTATTGAATAAATTAGTGTATGTGGCATCTGCTCTTAGCATTCACTTCTCTTTAGACAGCCCAGCTCAGTTTGGGATAAACACTGGCCCCTATACTAGAGGGCTCTGTGCAGGCAGCTACCAAAGTTACATTTGCTGTCCTTTTCTGTCTTTAGAAATGCTGCCTTTTTTCCCCCCAAGAATTTAATTACAAAGATTGCCTCATTCCCAGATAGGATTTTTCACAATTTTAGAAGAAACAGTTACATGAAAAACTTTTCCAAACTGCATCACAGAACATCAACATCTCTTGGTGTTTATCTAATCCAGATCATTTAATTTCCTAGAAAGGACAGCTCATCATTTCGTAGGACTGACTTTGCCCTGCACAGATGATTTGCCTGATGAAAAACTATCCTACAGAAACCACAATAGAACATGAACACTCTTAGGCAATAATTCCCAAATTTGGGGTTCTGACCCTTCATGAGGTTGTAGGAGTCCTATAGCTAAACTGACTGTAGCCAAAATTAAATCATTTAGATAGTCCTGGGGCTATGAGCCAGACTGAAGGGGAACTTGCAGTCAAAAGAAGTTACAGAATCACAAAATCACAGAATTGTTGAGGCTGAAAAAGACCTCTGAGATCATCAAGTCCAGCCTATGACTCAAACAGTTACTCAACAGCCAACTAGACTGCATCTTACTCTTGTACCAGGTTCCGTCTTTTGAGACTTTGGCGATTATACACATCAGACCGTCTATAAAATGTATCTGTCAGTCAGTGGGTGAAAATTATTACCCCATCCTTTCACAGACAATAAACACCAAGACAGGAGGCACAAAGACGAGAAAGTCCCCGAAGACTAGAGGGTGAGGTGGAAATCTTGCCTCTCCTCAAGTCAGAGCCACTGATTCACTTTGCAGCACACTCCGCAGAGCTGTGACCTCTTTACATGAGAGACATTTGTTGGGCATCCTTCCTCAAAGGTCCTCAGATCTCTTTTCTACCCCAACCCCATATCCCATTGGTCGGGGAAGGTTGAACGGCTCTCCCCCAGCAGGCTCTCTGCCCCTTCCCCCTGTTATGTACTCTCCAGAAAAGCAGAATGCATCCAGGTTCTTCGGTAAACAAAGGGATGTGTGGGAGCATTTGTCCCCTTAGAGATGTGCTAAATGTCTCGTGGGTAGATGGAGTGTAACTGAGAACAAAGACCTAATTCCAGCGTTCCTGCAAAAACTTCTGGCCAGCAGCATCTCTTAAAAAAACAGACTGGAGGAATGTAAACATGTGTTTGGCCAGTAAAGGAGTCGTTACATAAATGTTAATTATGAAAAGGATTTCCCAAGAGCACAGAGCTTTTGACACAACTTTGATCCAATGCAAGTCTCAGGAGTCACATGCTCAGCCTTAGAACTGCACTGACACTTCTCCGAGCCGTAAGAAGCTGCAAGGGCATCTGCTGTATCACAGGAACAGAAGAAGCTTTGAAGATTGAAACTGAAGCTTGCACAGCATCATGCTGAAGCAATCCTCTATTTAATTAAAAAGTTCCTTTGGTCAGAACATGTGAGTATCCAGCTACGATAGCTGGGTAACCCATGCATGACAAAATACAGGATAAAAAACTCCTAATGAGCCTCCCAAACTCTCTTCTGTTCCCCATAATCTGGCTGAAACCAGCCCTAAAATCCAGATATCTCACCTGCTCAGCCAGCTATTATCTTCTTCCCCGGTTTAAATGCCTGCTTTTGGTCCCCGCTCACCTACTGCGTTTTCTCAGAGGTCTTTATTTTTCTTCACGAGGCCAACACAATTAAGGCTACACCTACGAAGCACACTTCAGCAGCCTACTGAGCAGGTAGGTGTAGTAATGAGATGGATTGCTGAGCTAGAATACCTACAGGGTGTACTGCAATCCAGCCAGTTCATTCACTGTACGGAGTAAATATACTCTTAGGTCTTTTCTGTCTCCTTTCTGATCTTTCTTCCATCTTGTCCTTGCTTCCTCTGCTCTTCTCTCCCTTCTCTCTAACCTGTTACTCTCCACCCCAAACTGTTTGCCCCTCGGTCTTCTTGTACCCCTGATCCTGATCTACACTTTGCTGCTCTCCTCTTGGGACACACTTAAGCATTGAAAGCTGCTTTTCCCTAAGGGACCAGCAAACAAAATAGCTAATAAAAAAGAATTAAATAAAAGCCATACATTTGGCATAGCATGGGCTATGGATTTGTTACCTTTTTGCTGTTACCAATGTGAGATTCTTTGCTCTGCTTTCAGTGGTTTGAGCTGTTAGGATCTCACATTCAAGCTTTTTTGCCTCCACAGCCAGGAGGGATTCAAGCCAAACTGTCCTTTCCGTGCTGAGATTCTCACATGGGTAACATGACTCCAGGCTGCCACGAAGATCACAAGAACTGGGGACAACCTTAGGCTTGCTTTGCTGTGAATAGTGCCATTTAGGGAAAGGAACGACTCACCCGTGTCCAAAGTGAAACCTGTCCTCAGGCAATCAGTGTGAAGGCACCAGAGGACTAGTTTTATATAATCAGCCTGTCGGTGTTGCTAGGGGCTGAAGTAGACACTGTGACACCCCCTCCTTCTCCCACTGAGGCCCCACCTTCCTCATGCACTGCCCTTGTGCACACAGCATTTGTGCTGCTGGGGGATGAATCTGGCCAGGGAACTCATCTGACCAAAAAACATCACTGGCCTTTTTTTGCAAATCGTTTTCTTGTTTGGATCAGAGTTCCCTGATCCCACCTGCGATGTGGCTCCAAACGGTGTCAGCACAGAGTAAAGGCGATGAGAGGTGGGAACGTGCAGACAAGAGTGGGAGTTCGAGGATATGAAAATTGTGCAAGTGGTCTTCGTCAGTCCAGTGACTGCAAATTGAATCATGCTTTGGGACTGAAGCCTTCTGTCTGCTTTGCCTGTTAAAATCCTATTGCATGTGCTGCTCTATAAATAATGTCTTTTGAAACTATTGCAAGGCTATTTTAAAAGAGAAATACAGTTACTGAATTTCCACTGTGATTTGTCTTCCAGCCTTCCTCCCTTCCCAGTCTCCTGTGGCTGATCATCCCATTTATGTATTTAACAAATGCAAAATGGACTACTCCGCTGCTTTTTCTCTTCTTAAATAAAATGGTGAGAATTTAGCTTTTCAAAATCACTAAACAAGGCAACAGGAACCCTGCTCAGTAAAAAAGACAGAGAGGCTTTAGAGGGTTTCAAATAGTGAGAAAGAGTTGCAGGTTTTAAAAACCAGAATTCTTAAGTCACCTTTTAATTGAAGGAGTGGCTTATGTATCAGAATTTCTGCCCATATCCAAAGAACTGTACAGGGGTTTCTCAACACCGTCTCCCACATCATCCTCATAGGCAAGCTTAGGAAGTGTGGGTGAGATGAATGAACAGTGGGCTGGATTGAAAACTGGCTGAAAGACAAAGCTCAGAGTGATGTGATTAGAGGCCCAGAGTCTCGTTGGAGGTCTGTAACAAGTGATGTTCCCCAGGGGTCAGTACTGGATCCAGCCCTGTTCAATATATTCCTCAATGACCTGGATGAAGGGATAGAGTGTACGCTCAGCAAGTCTGCTGATAACACAAAACTGGAAGGGGTGACTGACACACAGAAAGCTGTGCTGCCGTCTGGCATGACCCGGACAGTCTGGAGAGTTGCGCAGAAAGAAACCGTATGAAATTCAACAGGGGCAAGTGCAGGGTACTGCACCTGGGGAGGAATAACCCCATGGATCAGTACAGGTTGGGGACTGAGCTGCTGGAAAGAAGCTCTATAGAGAAAGACCTGGGAGTCCTGGTGGACAACAGGATGACCATGAGCCAGCACTGTGCCCTTGTGGCCAGGAAGGCCAATGGCATCCTGGGGTGTATCAAGAAGAGTGTGGCCGGCAGGTCAAAGGACGTCATCCTTCCCCTCTACTCTGCCCTGGTGAGGCCGCATCTGGAGTCCTGTGTCTAGTTCTGGGCTCCCCAGTTCAAGAAGGACAAGGAACTGCTGGAGAAGGTACAGAAGAGGGCTACAAAGATGATTGGGTGACTAGAACATCTCTCTTATAAAGAAAGGCTGAGGAACTTGAGGCTTTCTAGCCTGGAAAAGAGAAGGCTGAGGAGGGATCTTATTAATGCTTCTAAATACTTCAAAGGTGGGTGTTGGGAGGATGGGACCAGTCTTTTTTCAGTGGTGCCCAGTGGCAGAACAAGAGGTAATGGGAACAAACCTGAACATTGGAAGTTCCATCTAAACATAAGGAGGAACTTCTTTACTTTGAGAGTGGCAGAGGACTTAAACAGCCTTTCCTGAGCTGTGGTGGAGTGTCCATTTCTGGAGACATTCATAATCCACCTGGATGCCACCCTGTGCAACCTACTTGAGGTGAACTTGCTCTGGCTGGGGGGTTGGACTAGATGATCCCCAGAGGTCCCTTCCAACACCTGACATTCTGTCATCCTGTGATCCTGTGATCCTGGGAGTTCTGCGCTGGCATCAGAGAGAGTTTGTAGCCACAAGGGAAATGTATACTTTGACTTAGTTGAGATATTAATGTAGAAAGTAGCATTTTTATTCCAAGCAATAAAATGTGAGTTACAGTTCTGAAGATGACAGAATTTGAAGCATGTTTATTTGCTGTAAAAATCTGCCTCTGAGGGAGGAAATAATGATTTGTTGATAATATTGATTCTGAAATAAAGAAACTCACCAGTGTCAGAGGGCCAGCTTTTCCAAGAAGATGATTCTGTAAGTGCCATTTGTACCCACAGAGCAGGTGATAAATTAAGCATCCTTGATCTACGGCTTCTAGCCACATTATCTTTTCTTCTAGTGATGTAATAACAAGGTCCAAAAGGGAGTCAAAGCCTCAGCTGTAGTTCATATTGACTCACAGGCTTGTGTCACAGGCGAGCATGATTTCCTGGTGTCTTTGACACCCAGGAAAGAAAAATGACTGAGTGATCTATAAATCTCAAAGTCCTGTTTTAGACATAACAGAGCGAAGGAGAGAAAATTATGACAACGTAGCATTTACACGGTCAAAGTACTACAATTGTAATAAAAGCCTCAATACCCTTGTAAAGCTAAGGAGTAAACACTATTATCTCCACACAGAAGCATGCCAAAGGTGATATGCCCTGGAATTTATTTTAAGTAAGTCTGAACTCTCCAGTTCCTCTCTAGAAACTAGTAAGCAGTTGCAAAGCAAGCCTGTAGCAGAAGTAAGAATAGATCCCAGGACTTGCTGGGTTTCAAGCCCACGCCACTGCACAACCATCAAAATTTCCTGTACAAGAGGTAGCTGGAAGCGATATTAAAAGCTGGGGTTTATTGTGTTGTTGCTGCAGAGCTGACCAGTTGCCTGGAACTTGATGTAAATTGTCCTTCAGTTGGTGTGTCCCTGAAAAGGAGTAATCTCTGTTCCCACTTCTGATGATGAAACACAAGCAGGTTTTTTTTTTCTTGAATGCCAACCCACTATTACTACAAAAACTGATCAAAGCAGCAAAAACTGATCAGATCAAAGCAAACCTGACCTTAGCCCTCCGACAGTGCATCACAGTGCCATATCTTTCTCATGGAAAGGAGGAGGTGGAAAAGGGAGGAGAATACATATCCTACTTTGCTCTCCAGATGTGACTGCAGGTATTTTAAAACATAATTATGGAACCATTGGAGTTCTTTGGCTTTCAGACTGATTGGGTGTCTTGCCTCTTCAGTCTATTTTTGGGTGCTGTAAATATTGCGGTTCATGTCGCAGGAAAGCAACCAAGCCACAGCCTTGCCGGTTAATAACTCAAAAATGTGAGGGCAGGTAGAAGCCGTACCTGGTTCTGAAGTCACTTGCTCAGCAAATCAGTACAAATCCATGCAGCCTTTATACCTGAGCCGTAGTCCTCGCTGCAGGGAGGTGATTTCACATGGGAGGGACCGTGTTGTGACAGGTGTCCTTCCCTCAACCTGCCCCTTTCTGTGCATTATGTGGAGTAGACAGACCAGAGCCCCAGTTTGCCACCTGTAGGAAGCCTTTGCCAAGAACAGAGGATACTTCACCAAGCGGTTCAGTCTGATGCTGAGATTTACATTTTTTTAATTTTATATTAACCCCCAGCTTCTGGAATTGAGGAGTTATATGACAATTCAACTTTCCCTTATTTCTTTGGAAGGTTTCTACTGTTCAGTGTTGCAAGGAGAGGACTTAGGAATTCAGGGCTCAGAAGTTAGAAGTAAGGGGAACTCCTCTCCACAATTGCTACCTGTGGGAATTAACTATAGGAAATGTTGAGATTTTTAAGCAAATTCCATGGTAATGAAATCTGAGTCATGATGTTTTAAGATCTGGGTTCTTGATAGTGCCCCTTTTAATGTTCTTTGCATAGTCCCACAGACTCATTCACATCTGGTCGCAGACCAAATGCACAGTTTGTGCTGTGTAATAGCAGTACAACAGGTTTCCTAATATCTTCTTACACCTCAAAAGTCATGTCAGGTAGGCACTGCTTGCACCTCCACAGCCAGTTCCTTTCCCTCTGCACAAAGGAAGAGCTTTAGGCCAATGTGGATGGCACTTCCCATGGATGGTGGCTTTCCCCTCTTTCCTTAATATAATATTTTCATCAGCATTAAGAGTGAGCTCAGTATAAAGCGCAGTTGTTCTTAAAATGGCTTTTTCTTTAAGGCTGCAGCTCAGCATCACTTGAGCTCTGAAGGTGATCCCTTTTTCACAGGCTGCTCACACTTTTCATTACAACATTTTAAGCAATTATAGAATGCTTTACAGGCATTAACTAATTTATCCCTCACAACACCCCTCAGAGGTGAGCAAACGTGTTTTATTATCCTTCTTTTACTGATGGGGAAAGCAAGACATGGAGATTAAAGGCGATATTTTCTCCTTTGTTTCCACTCTTGGAAAAGAGCCAGATTTATGAAATTCTGGCTGAAGGAGGGGGAGGAAAGTCCGGATGTGGGGGCAGGTCTGGGGTAAACTTTCACTGTTCCTTGAAGCCTGTTAAAAGCAGCTTTGCCACGACCTTTGGAGGTCAGGTGTCTGTGAGGTCCTGGGGATGACAAAAGGAGGTAAGAGGGAGTTTTGCGATGGTATAAATTTTCCGTCAGTCTGAGCTGAAGGTTGCAGTTTGTCACTGCAGAGACAGGAAGCAGCCAGTAAGTGACAGAGTTTATAAGGAGCCTGTATTTGTGAATTGAATTGAAGTGGACCTTGAGAGGAGGAGCTGCTGGTAGAGGAGCGAGGAGCAAACACCGTGACCAACAGGATAGTGGAAGGTTTGCTGTGACACCAGTGAGCCTTCCCTGTTTGAGCCACAGCTGAGGTGTGTCTGGCTCACTGAGGGAAAGGGCAATCCATTAGGAAAGAGAAAATTACACTGATCAAATCAAGCAGAATTTAGAATGCATTTACAAAGACTGTAACTCCCAGTGAACGAAATGTATAATCTAAGTACAGGGGGCCAAAGCAGGGCCTCTAACTTAATAGGAAGACTATATCCCAGTGGGTGAATATCAGTGATCGATAGGTGTCTTCCTCTCACCCTTAGGACAAGGCATTCCTTGTGGGAGCTGGATAGGATTTCCCGAGAGAATTATGGATTCTGTGTTAGATGAAGCAACTCCTATCCTTAAAAATAATCTGAATGATTCTCTAAGACAGCTGGTACCTGGCAAAACCCCTCTATTTTCTTGCACTTGAATTGGTCATCTTCCATCCAGCTGTCTGTCTTGGTAATGACTCCCGTTTCCGGAAAAGGAAGGAGGTGCCTCTATCCATCATCTGTTTAAGACTCGGTTCACCTACCACTGTCATTCCAGGAAGGCAGAGATAAATATGTGGTTCCTCTGAACTCTGTAATTTTGTTTGAGGTTTAGAAGAGAAGGTGATAGATGTCTTCTAAATATCATGGATAAGACAGATAGATAGGTGTTCCCATCTTAACCTACCATTTTCTTTTTAAGTCTCTCCATCTGTTTATTGTCTCTTCTTGTTTCTTGTGTTCATTGTGGACTTGAGAGCTAAAGTCTGCTGGTGTACACAGCACTGGCAGCCCAGTGGCCAGGATCCTTGACTTGTCAGCACTACCAAAACTGTACTGGTAACAGTGCCAAGCTCTGCTGAAAACACATGCAAGGAGTCCAGTCATCATCTGTCTCTCTCTGTGCCTTTATTTCCTATATCCAGGGGAATCATTAGCCAAGATATTCTGTTCAGAGAGTGAGGTTTCTTTTTCTCTGTGTTTTCTTGTCCACTGCTCTTACTTAGCCTGGCATCCAGTCTCTCAGTTTACATTCTGATCTAATCCTTCAGGTCAAAATGGACATAAAATGGAGAATTCCCAATCAAGCAGTGAGTTTTTTAATTATAAAAGTGGTTAGACACTGGAAGAGGTTGCCTAGAGAAGTTGTGGATACCCCATTCCTGGAAGTGTTCAAGGACAAGGTGGATGGGGCTTTGGGCAACCTGGACTAGTGGGAGGTGTCCCTGTCCATGGCAGGAGGTAGACTAAAGGTTCTTTAAGGGCCCGTTCCAACCCAAACCATTCTATGATTTTATGGTTCTTTGACAAAAGTGTGTCCCTAGAGTAGCTCAGGATGTTTCTTGACTTATGGGTTTTTTTGCATGGTGGGGCCCAGCACACACCTAGATCAAAACTGCCAGGCCACGTTCCCTCTTTCTGCTCCCCAACAATCTCTTCCTGGTGCAGAACCTTTTTCATTGTCTTTTTATTTACACTTGTCCCAACTAAGACACAGTCGTGCGCTTTGTCCATCTCCAGTTGCTTGTAAATTTTAAAACTTCATTGCCATCTCTTTCCCTTTTCCCAGTCACTGTCCCCTGTAGTCACTTGGTTTCTCCTTTTCTTCACCTTCTCCCTATCTTCAGCCCTCCTTAGTTTCTGAGGGAGGGCTTTGAGAGACAAAAGGGACAGTGGACAAAATGTTGACTGAAGCGGCATCTCCTTTCCTTTATTCCACACCTGACCTCTCCTAGTTTTACCTGATGGCTTTTGCATTGGAAAAGACAGTGACCTGAAGAGCTCGTGTCATGTACAAACTGAGGAAGGAGCTGAGGTGCTCTCACTCCTTGTGTGATTTGGGCTGGATATACAGTGTGGAACTGTTCTCTTGCTGACAGCACAATAGGAAGGTTTTGCGCGATGCAGGAAGGGGGATAAAGACAATGCTCAAATAAAAGCTAGAGGTGGAGATGACAGGAAGGCATTTTCTTAGTCTGTGTGCTCATTTCCACGATTCTTTCCTCAGCCTCTGTCCCCACCAAGGCCAGACTGTCTGTCCAGTGCAGTTGGTTGCTCTGCTGACACAGACGGAACAGCAGTGACACAGTAACAGAGGAGTTTCAAACCCCTTACACAATTCTGTGTCAGATGCTTTCTCTGCTCTTAAACCTACAGTCTGCCTTTGCATCCCTTACACATGGATCTGTACCCTCTCTTTCTGAGTCAGATTTACCAGCATGTTCTTGCTGCCTTCTGCTGTTTATATCACACTGGGCATCCCAGTAGATGTGTGGCTACTGTGCATCACTGGAATGGTGCAGCCAACATGCACTGGGGTACCTGTGCTGCTGAGAGAAAAAGAAATTACTCTTCTAGGTTTACTTTCTGGTGTTAGTGTTTCACATGAAATAGTTACATATTTGTTATGGGCCACTCTTATGCCATCTAAACAGCTGTTCAAACAAAAGCCTCCCCATCCTAAACCCCCTTATTTCTTGCTGCTATTACATTTGATATCCATTTTCAGTCACTGTTGGAAACCTATTGCGTTTACAGTGACTGCTAATGATGGATGAGGTGCTCAAGCTGAGCTATTCCCTGGGTCATATAACCCACACACTGCTACTGATCTTGTTAACGAAAGATATTGGTGAGTGGAGTCGAATACCCTGCCTTGAGATCCCCAAGATGTGGCCTTCAACAGATGCTAATCCTGAGCTACCAAAAAACCCGCAGGTACAGGAAAGGCAGATCATGTTCTGCAAGTCGTGTGCTGAGATCTAGCCAAGCACAAGAGAAACTAAACAAAAGCCATGGCCAGGCCTTTGAAAGTAAAACTGTGTGAAATATTTGCTTCTGTGAAAAATACACCAACTGCTTTTTTTTAATCAGTGTTGATCTTCCTGCAAAGTCATTTGCCTCTATGGCCTTTTTTTCCCCAACTCTGGAAATAAAATGCACACTCTGGACGGCTGCCAGAACGGTGAGGTAGCTTGTCTTAGGTCGCCTAAAGAGGACATCTGAGCATTCTTAGTTGGATTTTGTCACGCAGTGAGAGGAATATAATATTTTTTTGCTTCCCAAATGGTGCAGCCTCTTGCTATGCTTCAAGCAAATTGTTTTCATTGCTTCTCCCAGAAGGGGCTGCATTACAAACTAGCTAGAAAAGTAAAGGCAAGCTGGTTATCTCACACAGCTTGCAACGTTATTAAGAAGCTGGTTGCCTTGTGGCTAAGTTTTTCCGAAGACGCTGATGATTCAAATGCGCTAACATTGTTAATATTTTATTGGCCTCCTTGAAATATCTCAGAAAACCTGTTTTTGGAAAAACTGTGCTCCTCAGTTGTGAAATTGAGCCCTTTTCCATTATCACGGTGTAAACAAGTAGCACCAAAAAATCACAGACACTTGAAAACCTTGGCAAAGCTAATCTTTGACCTTGTAATTATTACCTATTTTTAAAAAGACACTGCAGGCTTGTTTGTATTATTAGAATCCTGAACCCTCTTCTGACCTCTTTTATTTAGATATGAGTTTAAACAACCAAGTAAGAGCCCGTTTAATATGGAATATAAGAGTACTTCAGCAGAATTATCAATGTTGGCAAAAGCTTCTTTTCTGAGGTAGACATGAGCAGTATCTTCCATTTCCCATTAACTTCCTAGCTCCATAATAAAACACCGTAGAGAACTAGACTCTTCTCTGTTGCCAATTTGACCAGGAAACATTTAATGCTGGTGAATAATAAGTATTTCCCATATGCAAATTTGCTTATTTGCTGCCCCTAACTTCTCGTTAAGGGAAGAGGTCATTTATTTTGCTTAAAGCTTTCCCTGGGAGCTATTCAAATTAACAAGATGCTAAGTGCTTTACTGAGGAGGGTCTTTAATTTCCTCAGCTGGTACAGCTGGAAAATCCACATTTATTTATTCTGTGCTCAGAAACTACTGAGAGAGAGACATACATTTGCTATGTAAAATACATTGTTAGTTCCTCAGCATGTATCATCATGCTGGGTCAGAGTTAAGAAGGTTAATGGAATGTTTAAAGTGAATTTTCACATAGCATTTGTTTAGTATTGCAATGGATAAGCCACAAAGCCAAGAGCATGTTTATGTAGGGTATCTAATCGGTTGTTTTCATCCTAGATAATGCATAGAGGCTATCATCGAGATCTTCTTACGCTGCTTGGACAAGATTATGCTCTTTGTAAGTGCTCTTTTACAAAATTTGTTTGTAAGATTGTATTGCTGGAGTAATGAATAGTAGAGTTGATGTCACTCTGAGTTTGCTTTAATTTATGCTAGAGGCCAGACTGGCTGTAGTTACTCTTGGGGTTGAGATTTTTAGAGAAGCCAGACCTGAGTCACCCGTGTTGATCCAAAAGCAGTGGAGCTCAAGAGATCTGAGTCCATCACATACAATAAAGATAATATTTCTGACTAAAACTGTTGGTCCAATACATCCAGACCAAGCCCTTAGGTAATGGTGGCCTTTGTCTCCACGTACTTCTTTGAAGAACTCCTTGAGCAACGGAATTTCTTGAATATCATCAGAAAAAGTCAAACCAAGATGTGGACTGTTCCTGCTTATTCCTGCTCATCAGAAGTGAAACCAGCTTTCTGTGTCTTCCGGTGCTGCAGTGAGAGAAAGATTAAAACCAAGTCATTTGAACACCATGAAAATACCTCCACATAGAGCACTGAATATGTTCACAAGGACGTTTTGCAAATAAACAAATAAAAATGTCACCATTTTCTCACAGCGAGGCTTGAAAGGAACATGCCAAGATCAAACAGCAGCTGTACCCATTGGAGCTGGAAGTGAAACAATCTGATCCACTTCGTTTGCTACTTAACAAACAAGAAGCTTGGCTGATAAAAGTGCTGTTAAACCTTTCTAGCTCTGTGGTAGATACAAGATTGCTCCCAAAGGAGTCTGCAGGAGCAGGCTCTGCTGGCAGAGCATGGCAACCGTTTGATGCTTTCTAAGCAGTGGGTTTGGCATCTGCTGAACAGATCCTAGATTCATAGAATAATTTGGGTTGGAAGGGACCTTTAAAGGTCATCTAGCCCAACCTCCCTGCCATGGGCTGGGACATCTTCAACTAGATTAGGTTGCTCAGAGTGACCCATTCAACCTGGTCTGGAGTGTTTCCAGGGATCTGGATCCAGGCATCGACCACCTTTCTGGGAAACCTATGCCTGTGTTTCATCCTCATTCTAAAAAACTCCTTCTTTGTATCTAGTCTGAATCTACCCTCTTTTAGTTTAAAACCATTGCCCCGTGTCCTATCTCAACAGGCCCTGCTAAGAAGTTTGTCTCCATCTTTCTTACAAGCCTCCCTTAAGTACTGGCAGGCTGCTATAAGGTCTCCCTGGAGCCTCTTCTCCAGGCTGAACAACCCCAACTCTCTCAGCCTTTCTTCACAGGAGAGGTGCTCCAGCTCTCTGATCATTTTTGTCGCCTCCTCTGGACCCTCTCCGACAGGTCCATGTCTTTCCAGCGCTGAGGACTCCAGAGCTGGACACAGGACTGCTGATGGGGTCTCACCAGAGCGGAGTACAGACATGAGAACCATCACTATGAGGCAAACACATAACCTGAAAAAACCTTGGGAGGCTGGATATCTATTTTATTCCCTTCCTGCATTTAGAAGCAGAAGCTGCTGTCTTCAGTGAACTTGTCATTAGCACAAATGAGAACGATTCGGAGCAGGTCCCTGACCCCATTTCTGCTACTGTAATGCTGAAGTGATTCTGACTGTAGGCATGCTTTTCCACGGGTAAGCACTTTTAGGCATTTAACTGTTTATTTAGTCCCTTCAGTAGAATCATTGATGTCAACAGCAGCCAAGCACGGCCCCAGTTGGTCAGTTAGTAGATAAAGAAGACCAGATTGAAGTTTCAGGGGAATTTGACACACACACAGCACTGATGATCTCAGCAGCATAGAAAGAGAAACTGTCCTGGTTTTAACAATGTAAGAACCAGGCAGCTGAGATGGAGAGGGTTTCACTTGTGTGTTGTTAGAGGCATCACAATCTATTTGTTCAATTGTTGTTTAGCTTTCGAAAATCTGGAAATTAGCTCTCTCTTTTGTTTCAGCAGAGAATTTTTCAGCAGTTTCAGCTAAATAAATATAAGGCATGGAATCTTGAACAGATGTGCCTGGAGGGTATATACCAGAAATTGGAGTTAATGGGTAGCAACAACAGAAGTAAATGAAAATTCTATGCTTTAAACAGTGAAAAAAATACTTAGTCCTGCTAAGACTCATTTTTTGATTACTTTGTATAAGACTTCTGCAAGTTCTTCAATCCTTTTTTTCCACGATAAATGTAAAACAGACACAAATTCTTTTTATACCTTCTGCGGTCATCATAAGGAAACAAAGAATGACATCAGCCTCAAAAATATCCAGGTGACCTAGATTATCAGCTGAGAAACTTGTTGCTAGGACCAAAAATTTGGCCAACAAATTTGAAAATTCTGGTAATCTGTAACTGCAAATAACCCAGCCATGCTAGCCAGAGCACTTAGTGTTTTTAATATTATAACTGGGTATGCACAAGTCAGTGTGTGCCTCAGCAAAACTGGATGACAGGAATCCACCAGCTTAAAAAGAGGACTGCAGTACGCATGAAAGGCAAAAACCCGTTTGAGTAAACGGTTTCATTTGTATCTCACAGAAAATTAGATTCCTTCAAAATCTCCTCAAGGGAGTGTGGCATCATGAAGCCTTTCATCAGGGGCCCCAGACCGGGCTCTGCTTCAAGCTTCTTCAGAAGAACAGAACAAACATCCTTCTTCCCCTGAGCCGGATGTTTTCTGAAGGTGGAACAAGGTATCCACTGTAACTCAAAGGGAGGAAGGATCACATAACGCCAGGCATAAATGTGGAGTGTACCAGTTTTCACAGGCTTTTTTATTATTATTATTATTATTATTATTACTTTTTTAAACCAGGAAGCTTTTCCACATCTCTGTTAGAGCTATGAAGCTCTTGGGCTTCCTCTGCTTTGGATCTACTGATGGTCAAATCCCAGGCTCTCAAACAGTCGTTATGTGTCGGGTAAAGTGGCTGGTAAAACGTTTCACTCTCATAACAGCCCTACGTCAAGCACAGAAATGGTGTACATGGAAAAATATTTATCAGGAAGCATTTGATGTATTTTTAGGTTCTCCTTTAAAGCAGTTTAGTGGCTGGAATGCAAGGGAGAGGGGAGCAAGTTCCCTGCGTGCTGCCAGTAACTTCTCCATAGACTTCGGCTTTGAGACCTGGTACTGACCAGCTACACCTGATCTTCTCGGGAGTTGTCAGCAGTTCAGCTCAGGGTTGAAGCATCTTTCTTATGGCACCTTGCAAGCAATAGTTCCCGCTGTTTTCTTCCCTTAACTCAAAATCTTGTTGTCAGTCAATAGAGCAAAAATTGTTTCTGTGAACTTCTTCCTACTTTTGATCAGTCTCCAGAATGAAACAGGTTTGTGTTCTTGTCGTAGAGTTCTCCAGGATGATGGAACAAACCACAGCAAGGGCCCTTTTCTCTAGCAAACTGTTTCAAGAAGGAGGCTCTGTGACATTTGGTCACCAAACTGGCTCACGTTCCTCTGGACTTTTCTGTTGTTGCTTTAACGGTTTTACATATCTTGCCCACATACGCAAAAATACTTAAATGGAGATGTTATTTTAAGCATTCTGGAAAATTAATTTCTTTCATTCATGCCCAAGAGAGGAAAGGGCCTGATCAACTCAAGGGATTAGTAAAAAGCGATTTGAAGTTTTTCACTTCCTAGTCACTCACTTCTAGCCTCCAAGTTGTAACGGTCTCAAGACTGGCCAGCAGCACACTGAAAAATGTTTCACACTTGCAGTCCCATTTCCCTACATGGGAGTGTCTGTCACACACCTCATACTGTCTGGCATTTTATGTGGATTTGTGAACGTTTTCAAGCTAATAGACAAAAAAATGAATGGTGGGGAGATGACCTACCACTTTACCTGTCGAGAATATGTCTCAAGGGCAGAAGAAAGTCATTCTATAGTCTTTTGTGATTGATTTACTATATTAATAATGAAAATGGTTTTCTCTTTTACACAGTCAGGCTGCCTACCTGATAAACTTGTGTTTACAGAATAATGTGTCTTTCTGGACATTATTAAAAACAAGAACTGTTTAAACAGCATAAATGGAAGCTTTGACTTCTCTTCCGTCCTCCACATTCCAGTCTTTTTCTGAAGGGACAACCTTTTGGCTCCTCCGTTGAGATGCTAGTGTGTTCTCGAACAATGACAATGGTACCTATGTGCTGGGAATGAGACAAAAGTCTCTTTGTACAAGCTGAAAAATGTAATTCTGTTTTTTAAGTAAGTGCCTACTTAGCACTGTGAATTACATCTTAAGATACGACGATCATCATAATTTGAAAATGCCTTTCTAGACCTAGACCACAGCCCAGAGATACTGAATCATAGAACAGAATCATCGAATTGTTAAGGTTGGAAAAGACCACTAAGATCACCAAGTCCAACTGTCAACCCAACACCACCATGACCACTAAACTATATTCTGAAGTGCCAGATCTTCATGTTTTTTTGAATACCTCCAGGGGTGGTGACTCCATCACTTCCCTGGGCAGCCTGTTCCGTTGCCTCACCACTCTTTCAGTAAAGAAGATTTTCTTAACATCTAATCTAAACTTTCCGTGGCGCAACTTGAGGACATTTCCTCTCATCCCATCACTTGTTACTTGGAAGAAGAGACTGGCCCCCATCTCACTACAATCTCCCTTCAGGTAGTTGTAGAGAGTGATAGGGTCTCCCCTCAGCCTCCTCTTCTCTGGGCTGAAAAATCCCAGCTCTCTCAGCTAGTCCTCGTAAAACATGTTCTCCAGACCCTTCACCAGCTTTGTTGCCCTTCTCTGCCTTCTCTCTGCCCTTCTCAATATCTTTCTTATGTTGCAGCATCCAGAACTGAAACCAGTGCTCAAGCTGTGGCCTCACCAAAGCTGAGACAGGGGCACGATCACTTCCCTGCTCCTGCTGGCCACACTATTTCTGACACAGGCCAGGACACTATTGGACTTCTTGGCCACCTGGGCACACTGCTGGCTCATCTTCAGCCGCTGTCGACCAGCACCCCCAGGTCCTTTTCTGCCAGGCAGCTTTCCAGCCACTCTTTCACAGGCCTGTAGCATTGCAAATTAATATGAATCTTCCCATTGATTTTAGCAGGTGCTAGACTAGAACAAAATTGTGAAGTTCAACACTTTGGCTTTGGAAGAATAACCAGGTGGAGCAGTAGATGGGTGAAGGTAAAGATCGGTGGAAGAATAATCAATAATAGCAAATTATTAGCAGTCAGTTACAGGCCTGTGCCATTTTTTTCAGAAGATGATGATCATGGCTCCTACATGTGCACAAGGCACAGGCTGCAGCAACAAAATGAAGCTACAAAAAAAATAGCAGCGATGTCCTGTACCAAATTAGAGCAGTTTCCCAAGCAGTCCCAACCATTAGCTTGAAGTGCTGTGCGGAACTGGTATGAAAAGGAGAGAACAGATGAAGAAGCACTGATAAAGAACAGACTCTTGGCTCAGCTGGCTTCAGAAGATAATCACAAGCTTTCTGGAAGCCAATTTAAGTGCCATGCCAGAGCACAGTCTAATTTCTCTGTTAAGCCCTTTGCCAGGAAATAAACTATTTCATTCAAGAGGTTATTGCATTAAACAGAAATGACTAAGGCTGAGACTCTGCAATCCAGTTCAGTGCTGAATGTCACCTCACTTGACAAGCAGACTTAAATAACAAGAAAGGCACTCAAAAAGTGAGCTTTTGCTTCAGCTATAGGATTTGCTGGACTCTCTGCTTGCCTCTAGATGCCTTCGTTCTTATCAGAATGAGTCAAAGCTTCATAGAGCATAAGGTGGAGAAAAGCTGAGCTGCTGTGGTGCATGACTTTATTTACTGAGTAGGATCAAATGGGTGAGAAACCAGTGATGCTGGATGGGAAATAGGATTCCCTTCTCTGCACAGAGCAATACCCAAGCATGGTAGTAAGCAGAATCTATAGAAAAATATAAAATACCAAACATATTCACAAATACTTTAATGAGTTTGACTCTGGCTTCTGCAATCCGAATTATTTGCAAATAGTTGGATGACAACCAGATTTATTTTTTTTTTTCCAGAGGAATGCCATTTCATTGTTCTCCTTCAGAAATTTCCGTCAGTCAATTAGGGAGCTGAAACAATGTCTTGGACAAAAATGACATGTTCGCTGCAAAGCAAACAAAAAACAAACACAAGCCCAGTGGTTTTTTCCATTAGAATAGCTGTCTTTCTCCAGCTGGCTACCCCAGTATAAATCTTAATGGAAGAAAGGCACGGCGGTTTCTGTTTCTGTAAACTCAAGAAAAATTGTACTTGGGGAGAACAAATCTGATTTGCCCCAGGTACCTCCATGTGAAGGACAGATCCCTTTTGCAGTGAAGACAGGGCCTTAAGCAATCGGCCACACAACACGAGTAACAGATAGTAAAGTATGCAAAGAAATGATTCACAAATAAGCCATAGTCTGAGAATTACTAATTAATTTACTCACTGGATTCTGACACACGCCACATTTCTGAAGATTTCTTAGCCAAAGAAAAAGGTATCCTATTTGTTGCCTATTTTAGCCAGAACTTTATTGTGCCTAGAAAGAACCGCATTGCTCAGAATTTTGATTTTTATTTTCTTTTTAAATGGAAACTGAATTGGAAAAACCTTCCTTTCAATGAAACATGAGGCCTTGACCACTTTTTTGTCATTACAGCTGTGGCACTTTTCACAGAAGCAGGGTGTTAACCTCTGAGACGTGGCTATGCTCCAACTCAGATGTTTTTCTTTCGTCCTGAATTTTCTCTGTAGTTTCAGTTGGATGACGTAGTTCTCACTTCCCTTCCTTTGTGTAATCCTGATGGCACAGAATGGGAAAGGCTGCTGTGTTTCCCACCACGGAGGTTGCTTGCTTCTGAACTGCTCTTAGAGAGGGATGTCGGCACGAAGAGAACCACATTCCTACTCATCGATGCGTTTAAGAGACGCCTCATATCTAAGAAGCAGACTTTGCCCACTTTTAGTGAGCCTGCTGGTATGTCCTTAGATAATGGCAGTGCAGAAACTGGGAGTGGTGTGATCCCGAAAATTGTTACTTGCCCGTTCCTCATCCAGAAAATCAGGGTTAAGTTCATCAAGCTTAGAAGGTGACAGAGAGGACCACAATGAGCTATTAAACTCTAAATAAAAAAAAAAAAAGAAAAAAAAAAGAAAAAGGAAAAGGCAATTCTGGACATAATAAAGGGAAAAAACTCCAGAGGAACAGACAACATATAGATGGTCCATCTTTATGATACATAAAGAATTAGAAAGGAGTCTACTCTCCTCTTTTGCATTAAACCTTCCGCTTATGTCTGAGCATGAAATACTTTAACACCTTTTCTTTACCACAATGTTGTGTCAGTAAGAGGTGCCTTTTGCAAGCAAAGCCATATTTCTCACGTATTCCCACAGTAATGTTCTAAAGGCAGGAATCTGAGACATGGGCAAGTTAAACGCCTTTCCAGAAAGTCTCCGAAAGATCTGGGCTGCCATTTTTCCATAATCTCCCTCCTAACACAGCCATGAAGAAGCACTCAAGATATTTTTCAGAGCCTAAGAAGCCATGCAGTAAAACCAGGGCTAAAGTCAGTCTTGATATTGCTGATATTTCTGAGAAAATCCACCTCATCCCAAGATCTTATTTTTATAACCTTTTGAGATTTCTTTGTATACTATAAAGAGAGACACGGCCGTAAGTCCTTGAGGATAACTCCTAAATCTACTTCAAAGACGTACCAGGGCAATACCCTAGGATCTAAGTGCTTCAAACTTTAGAACAACCCGGGGCTGACATTTGTGTCTTAGGCTCATCTCTGCTCTGAGGGTTAGAAAGCTATTCCCATCATACCGGTGTGATTTTAATTTTAAAAGCAGTTCTCCTGGCAGGCTGCTCTGCCCTCAGCCGATTACATAAAGTAAACTATTGACATATGCAGACCAGTTGAGGCCATTTTCTCCGTTAAATTCAAACCTTGTTTTAAAAGCGCAGTTTTTACATGTTGTTCTTTCTGAAATATTCCACAATATGTGCTTTCACATTTGGTTATATAACATTACATTCTTTTACAATAATAAAGCCGAGTGTATTTTGGAATTTTTCACAGACTGAAGCAGTTTAGCAAATGGGACACATCCAGATGTGAAAACGTTCTGTGGCTTGGCTAGACACGTTACTAAACCTTTGACTCAGACGTCCAAATGATGCTCAGGATGAATTTAGATTTCCTTTCTGAAAAGGACCTGGCACTTTCCTAGTATGCACAGGGGGAACCAGCAGTTCCTATTTCTAAAGCTGGGATTCTGCAGTTTAACACCATTTAGCATAAATTTAACTGAATGTTAATTCAGTAAGATGTTAAAACTGCTCATGAGCTTCATTTAGGTAATTATATAGTCTGCTAATGGCCTCAGGACAGGAGAATACATCATTAAATAACAATGCTGCATTGAATCCAATGTCTTCAAACTTCAGACTAGGAGCAGAGATGACTGGTAATAATGCAGAAAGAAAACCCTGTCGGGTAGGTTTTCGTGTGTGGGCAAATTGCTGTGACTTATCCAAATTCATAGGTGGGTACTAAAACTTAAGGAACAAGGCAATCTGCTATTCTAACAGAACAAATAAAATCATTTGTAAGTACATGGGGCTTTTCTGTTTTAAGAAGTTTGTGAGGGGATGTGAAGTAGGCAGGGCTACTGCTCTGCAGAACCCTTTAGGGTGGAGATGGGCAGTCTCCTGCAACAGGAGATTTTGCTGGGGGGCACCTCTTTCCTACAAGGGCATTTTCATGGCCCTGCGGAAGAGAAGGCAGGTCAGGCCAAAGCTTAGTCTGCGTCTCCAAACAGGCATTTGAGAGTAATGACAGCTTTGTCAAGGGTGTGACATCATCAACATGAGCTTTGGCACAGGGGATCTCCTGCCCAGAGAGATCCACACCACTGCCTCCTTCTGCATTGTCACACGTTGTCATCCCCGCTGCAGCTACACGACGTGCCCATTCGATCCTGCTTCACCCTGGCCCTGTACTGCCATCTGCACAAATTTAGGCTTATGATCCCACAGCACTTTTTTATATTTTATATACATATATATTGGTCCTATATTGTCTCTGCACAAGGAGAAATTCAGTGGACTTCAGGAATTTCACTACAACCTTCACGTGCCACTCATCGCTCTGGTCCTTCACTGTATCAGCTTCCTGACACTTGACATATCTACAGGCTGGGGAAGTTAAAGGACTAAAAGATCTCCACTAGGATCAAGTTATCTGCATCAGTTGGCGTATTCCAATATCAGATTCTGGTCTGATTTAGTCAGGACCTGTCCCGTTAAATCAACAGCGTTTCCACTGCTGTGAAACAATGGGTCTATGTCAACAGCGTGCTGGTCTGGCTTTATATCACCTCGAAATCAAAGCAGTCATCATGTCATCAGCCTGTAGAAACACAGTGGTGAGTTCATCCACAATAGTTATTTAAAATCTGCCTTTTTCTTTTTTTTCTGAGCTGACTTTGATGGAAAACCCTGGGCTGACTGCCTTTGAGTTTGCTATTTTATGTTGTTTGTTGTTCTGCTTCCTGGTTATTATTGATATCCCATCATTATCCAAATACTTTCTAACCACAGGAATTAGTGCAGCTACAAATTCTTCTTCTTTTTTTTTTTTTTTTAATTTCTCCCCTTCACTTGTAACTCATGAATCTTTATTTATTTGTAGAGGCCAAAAGTCACAAAGCGTTTTCATCCTTTCCCAGCATATAGCACAATACAGTGATTTACAATGCAAACAAAGACTTTAGATTTATTACCTCACAGCATTTGTTGTTTTATTTATCCGCACAGTTCTTATTGATCCATTCAAAGGATTCATCCCGGCACAATTCAGTTTATTGCAGGGGTGAGATTCCACTTCGAACGTTGAGCTTTGGCTTTCTTTATCAATGTTAGTATTTTAAAAACATGCTTATCTCCAGATAGCCTTCATTCCCAGCTGCAAGATATCTGGGTGGAAAATAAGAAACAACTTAAAATTGCACGTCAGATCTGCTTTATTTGCAGTTGGGCCACGCACATATAATGGCCACCTGTCCTTGCCAGCAGTAAAAAAGACGCACGTTAATGTCTGCACTCCACTTCGCAACGACAAAAGCTTTCTTTTCAAGGAGAAAACTCTGGACATTTCATGCACTTATATGGTATTTTGTAGCCCTAGTACTTCAGAGCCAAAGGAAACGTCCATGTCCAAGAGAGCTGCTGGATACACAGACAGTATTCTTGGAACTGGGCTTAACTGTAATTGTCAGGGAAATCACTTTGTTGCTTTCCTTATGCTAGTATAGCCAATGTGCAATGCAGTGCGAGCCCCATCCAGAAAGGAACGCTTCCATTCTTTCTGAAAGCAACAATTTAATGCCTGACAGATTGACGAGCAGCACATATACACAAAATCCTACGGACTTCTGTTCTCACTACATTGCATCTCTGGGAGGTCTCATGCTCACACGTATATTAATCTGTTCTGGAGACTTCAGGTTCTGCTCCAGATCTTCCTCAAGGGTTGAGAGTTATCTCACCTAACATCAGATATCTGTAGCATAGATGTGTACAGCTAAACGAGGCACTTGAAGTGTCTTTTGTAGTCAGTGGAGAGAAATGGGTGTTTTCAGGGACCAGGGTTAGGAATCTTGAATCATAGAATGAATCATAGAATGATTTGGGTTGGAGGGGATCTCAAAGATCATCTAGTTCCAACCCCCCTGCCGTGGGCAGGGACACCTTCCACTAGATCAGGTTCTCAATGCTCCATCCAGCCTGGCCTTGAACACTTCTTCCTTACATCTAATCTAAAGCTACACTCCTGGAGCTTCCATCCATTACCCCTCACCCTGTCAGGACAGGCCTTTCTAAAAAGTCGCTCTCCAGCCTTCTTATAGGCCCCCTTCAGGTACTGGAAGGCGGCTGTCATCTTATTCAGAACTGGTCTGTTAGAAATTTCACCTGGATGAAATAGATTTCACCCTAAAACCCACTTAACAGATCTCCATTGTCTATAAAGGAAGCTTGGGTTATTGGCTGTGATGTAGACATATACGACGTAGTCCCGTCTGAGCCCTCTCCTTTCTGTTCAAAGTAAAATCTCATCCTGATTTGACATCTTCTGTGAATGCGTAGTGGGTTTATACTCCTTCTTCAATACCAAAACCTGTTTATCACTTTCTCAGTCACCATGTACTGTACCATAATCATAGGCTGGGTGTCAGTTTTGACTTAGAATCAATAGAACAATTCAGGTTGGAAAAGACCCTTGGGATCAAGTACAACCATTAACCCTACACTGCAAGTTCACCCCTAACCCATATCACCCAACACCACATCCAAGCAACACTTAAGCACATCCAGGGATGGCGACTCAACCACCTCCCTAGGCAGTCTGTTCCAGGGTCTGACCACTCTTTCCGTGAAGAATTTCCTTCTACCTCTTTTGAATTCCTTTAAACACAGACTGTCTCAGTTGTTTAGGTTCCTCTAGGATAAAGCTTTCCTTATGCATCTCACAGGCAAAAATTCTGGGGAAACTTTAGGTCAGCATATGGGTAATTCTAACTCTGCAGTCATTATGTACAATCACAGAATAACAGAATCACAGAATGTTAGAGATTGGAAGGGACCTCAAAGATCACCTAGTCCAACCCCCCTGCCAGAGCAGGACCACCTACAGCAGAGCACACAGGCACATAGCTACATCTATACTGTTTTACTGGCTTCCCCTTCTGTGTTCCTCAAACCTCAGCTGTATCTCTTCATTGTCACTAGGGTTCACAGCTTATCCTTCCTGTCTCTTCCTACCATCCATACTGAGAGAGCAGCTCCTGCTTCTGCCTCGTATTTGCCACATTTTCAGAAAAAAACCCACAACTGTTCCCATTAAATGTCTATTTGCCTCATTCGTTGTTCTTCTTTAGATTCCTTCTCATAGCTTGCCTTGGCCCTGATGCCTAGAAAATACTTGGCAATACATGTTGTCTTGCTGACTAATGCCGTTGCATCGTTTCCTCGCTCTCTATATAGGTCTGTTGTCTTTTGTCTTGGATTTAGATTGTAAAGCTATTTGCCCATCTATATACAGTGCTGAGCTCACCGGCTCCTGAGCCGCCTTAATATGAGAAAATAGTAGCCATCAGATAAACAAGTTTTGAAAAATCAGGGGTAAATAACTTCACCAAAACTTTCCTGTGGAGATTTCCACTGTGGTCCCTCATAAACATGAGCACTGTGTTCCCTTTGTTCTAAATTCTTCATTCTTCTGTTTTTGATTCTTGCTTTTAGTTGAAAGGCTTCAACTAGGTCCTGAAGCCAACACACTATTGCAAGCACGCATTTTTTTGGGGGTAAAATCCTTTTATTTTATTTATGTCTCTAAATTGCCACATTTTAGGAAAAAAAAATCACCTTTTTGAATATGCCTAAGGGAGGCAGAAAACTTCCAGGCTGGAGCAGGTTTCTACCATCTGTTGCTCAGACAGAAAGGGTTACGCTTCAACTGAGTATGAGTGAGACAAGGTTTACCGTTTGTCCTTTTTTTTAGACCAGCTGGTATAGCTTGAAAAATTAGACCATTTTCCAAACTATAAGCTCTTCCTATGTTCCAAATATGCCTCAAATGTAACGTATATAAAATGGTCTAACATATCTCATGCCAGAAAAATGAGAAACAGATAAAACATGCCAGGAAAAGTCTAATGCACAGCCAGTCCCTGACATATCACTATTTTTTGTATAGGATGAACACAGTCAATAATCTAAGGATTATTTTTACTAAAGGGTGCTATTCTACTTAATTTCTGAGATATTTTGAAATACTTAAACACAATGTAAGGAATTACTTCAGAACAGGAAGAAAACCTCCACTACTTACATGAAATGGCTAACAAGTGCCATCCTAGCCTGGAACCCACACAGAGCAGTTATGTCTGCAATTACAGTCTTACGAGATAAATGTCCTACTTCAAAAAGTCCTTCTAGTCCTCCTATCCTACCCTAGATAACTGTTTCCTGCTCTCGGCTCAACATGTCTCATGTATTGGGAAATACTGTTGATCTGGCTTGATGCCCCAAGGCTTTTGCAGATGGGCAACAATGTTTTATTCTGATAAAGAAAGGGCTCCAGATGCAAGACTATCAATTCTCAAGCAAAAAGGGAGGAGAACACCTGGTGGAATGGAAATAACCCTCCTTTTCTCAAGGACAAGAGACGTGCTTAATAGTTTTTCTAACTCCCTTTTGTGCCTAGTGGCAGCAACAACTTGCGCTCTACCCATTAGTCTGTGGAGGAGGACGTGATCTTCAGCTGGGTGCTTCATCTTCCACACAAGGCACTTTTAGGAAAGGCAGTGAATCTACCTGATATTGGTCATTTGATTGTGGTGATTGTTGCTACTTAAAACTGTTGATCCTGACATTTTGGTAACATCTGCACAGGACTTTCTCTACAGCAGTTCCAGGCACTGACACTTTGCTTCATCGTTGTCTTGATCTGATGCAGTGTCTGTGCAGCACTGTGAAATTAGGCACCTTTATGTTACACAGCACTGCTCCAAAAAGCAAATCTTTTTCAATTTAGACTTGAAAATTTCAGACTTTATTTAACAGGATGCACTCAACAGGGGATCATTCACATCAGGTGTGAATGTGGTTGGAGAGGAACTAAAGACTGTAATATTAAGCCCTGAGTTAACCTATTATATTTTTTCTTTTTCAGTTCTAAGATTAATAGTCTTGGATTGCATTGCATCCCTTTACTACACTCTTAGCAAGACACATAGGACAGAAATCGCCCCATCCTGAAGTAAATCTCTAAAAAAGAGTAGATGAATGGTTCTGCCTTCTCCACTGATTGCATGTGGACCCTTAGGTGATCAGCTGAGACAGAGTCATTGCTACATTTGTAAAATGTAAGAGGTATATATAATATATGTATATTTCTAACATTAAAAAAAAATGTATTTTTTTTTCTTTTTGAGACTTTTTTCTTAAAAAGAGGAGAGAAAAAATATTTTTTCAGGAATGAATCCTACCTAAATTGCTTGAAAATGTCTGAAAATACTTGAGAAACTGTGTTCCAGCACAGAGAATGCATCCTGACAGTTGCTATAGGACAATTACCTCTTTGTGCTGTCAATGAATATAGTTTGTCCCTACAGCTCAAGCAGCAGATGGGTCAGGATTCACAGCGGTTCTACAGGCACAATATTTGTTTCTTTCTTCAGCCCTGAAGATCTAAGAAATACGGGTCCTAGTTGTTCAACTACAGCATATGCGTTCGGATTACATTTTTATTTACATAATCACATGCCAATTGGATTACATCTTTATTTACATAATCACACGCTATTTTGTCCCACAGAACAGGGTACAGAGTGATTTCACAGAAGGAAGGAATAAGGACAATTTTTCCATCTGGCATCTGCTTAGCTTTCCAACCTATACGCGTGATGTCGTGCGTAGGATATATAGGAAATGAAATGGTAAATTGCCTGTGAATCCTGTTCATGGTGCAGTGAGAGGGTGAGGGGAATGGTAAAGGATGAGAAGACAGTGCCGAAAAATGAGGATATGTTTTAGCACTGTTTTTCTTGACAAAGCATGCTGGGAAATGGAAGAAAATGGGAAGAAAAAAAATACTATGAGCAAAGGCTAAAGAAAGAAGTTATGGGAGTGTGGAATAAATGGCAGCATTCGAAAACTTGAGAGACTCAAAACCTGGGGATACTCATTGTAGAGCTTTCAAAGAGTTTAAGATTCAGTGAGATGCCAATAAAGCGATAGGATGTGCTTGTGAATTCTCATATAGGGTTTTAATGTTGAGAGGATGGGGGAGTTCATGTTTATTTAGTGTCCAGAAACTCCAATACTGGTCTCTGAAAAGATGCATCAGCAATATGTACTTCATTTAACCTTTCACTGCTTGCTTAGCTGTACAACACAGACACTGTCAGCCCCATGGTTGCTCTAGTAGCATGTTCTGCCTGAGCTTAGGTCAAATTCCTCTAGCTCACGCTCTCCTCCTGAATGTTTGCGTACAGCGTGCAGAGGAGCACAGTGTAGAGCATCCTCTCGTCAGTGCTGATCCATACTTGTAAATCTGTATAGTGGGGATGTTCCCGATCTGTCATTTTTCTGGAGGGAGTGCCCTGCAGAAAGCAGAAGTAGAAAAATGCATCCCGTATGAAAATCATACTGGCAGACGAGCGACTAGGTTTAAATCCAAAGTGCAATATTTAATGTTCTTTCAAAAAACCTATTTTAGCCTTGTCAGTGGTAAATGCATATCTAATTTTTCACAGAATCATCTTTAAGTATTGGTCTAAGTGATATACTGTGGCTACAAATGTTCTGCTCAGCCATACGCAGAGTTAGAAAACACTTATTTTGCCTAGTTGTGAATGTTCTCCAGGGCTCCATCTTTCCAGCTGAGAACTGAGTCTGTGCGCTCATCACTGAGGTGATACAAACTCAGTGTCACCTCTAGATCATCACTGTGGCAAGAACAAAAGCAAAAGCTCTTCAAAGAGAAAAAAATTACTGAAGCTTTTCTGCTGCAGATCCCCCTCCATGGGGGACCCACCCTGGAGCAGTCTGTTCTTGAAGGACTGTGCCTCATGGGAAGGGCCCACACTGGAGCAGTTCATGGAAGACTCTATCCTGTGGGAAGTTCTTGGAGAACTGTCTCCCGTGGGAGGGATCCCACGCTGGAGCAGGGGAAGAGTGTGAGGAGTCCTCCGCATGAGGAGGAAGGAGAGGCAGAAACAACATATGATGAACTGACCACAATCCGTATTCCCCAGCGCCCTGTGCTGCTGGGAAGGGGAGGAGGTAGAGGAAATCAGGAGTGAAGCTGAGCCTGAGAAGAAGGGAGGAGTTGGGGGGAAGGTGTCTTAAATTTACTTTTATTTTTCATTATCCTACTCTGATTTAACAAGTAATAAATTAAGCTAATTTTTCCTAGTCGAGTCTGTTTTGTCTGTGACGGTAATTGCGGAGTGATCTCCCTGTCCTTATCTTAACCCATGAGCTTTTCAGTCTATTTTCTCTCCCCTGCCCAGCTGAGGAGTGACTGATGGAGGGGCTTTGGTGAGCACCTGCTATCCAGCCAGGGGCAGCTCACCAGAGCTACAATCTAAAATGGAATGATAAACTAGAAAGATGGTCAAAATATGACAGCTCTTTGCACGTTTGAAAAGGAAATTTATGTCTCACCCTTACTTTACAGTACTCTGAATCCATCAATAAAAAAAGGAAGACGAAAAGAATCAGGTGACAGAGTTGGACTTGAATGAGCCTTTGAATAAGTTCCTTACAAGGAATACCGAAGCTGTCCAAGAAAAGCAAAATACCATCACAGGCCAGAGACAGGAGAAATCAGTTCTTACTCCACCCGTGTTCACCTCGGCCAAGAGTTAACAGCGAGTAGCCAGAAGCTCGGTGTAAAAGCAGCAGTACTGAGCCCAGCCTTGCCACATTGCCAAGTGGCAGGAGACATCCCGGTCCTCACAGTTTGCTGTCCTGCTATGGTGCTTGTGTTCTTTCTGTAGTAACATGGCCTTAAGTTGCACCAGGGGAGGTTCAGGTTGGATATTAGGAAGTGTTTCTTTACTGAAAGGGTTGTCAGGCGTGGGAACAGGCTGCCCAGGCAGGTGGTGGAGTCACTAGCCCTGGAGGTGTTTAAGAGACAACTAGATGTTGCATTGAGGAACATGGTTTAGTGGTGTTGACAGGGCTGGGAAAAGGTTGGACTCGATGATCTTGAAGGTCTCTTCCAGCCAAAATTGTTCTATGATTCTACGTTATACAGAGCTGGGAGTGGTGGTGGGGATAGCGTCACCTCCTCTGTCATCCAGAATCAATGCTGTCCCAAGGTTTTTCTTGTGAGAAGGATTAAATGAGAGGACAAATGCTCCTTCTACTTGCTGCGACTCTTTCAAAGAAAAAACATCATAAAACAGGCATCAATAAACGATTTTCTACCCAAACTAAACTACTGCTTATGTAATAAGAAAAACAACTTGTATTATTATCTCTATAATATATTCCTTGTTTGGAGTGGTGTCCATGGATTTATTTATGAACATTCATTACTGAGCTGGAAAAGAGGTGAGAAGTAGGGAGGCAAAACCTGCAGACTAACCAGTATTATTTAAGGAAAGGGAGAGCTGGAGACAGAGCAAAGAGTTTCTGAAGGGATATTCTGGAATAATATGCTCAGTTTGGGCGCTGTGCCTAATAAAGAATATAGCTGAAAGAAAAAATTGAGAGATGGGCAGTAAAAATCATGTAAGAATGGAAAACCATGCATATTAAAGGAAAAATGCTGAAATTTAATTTTAGAAATAGGACAACGAGGAGAGACTAAGATGAAGTGCATGAAATGGACGCTTAAAAGAGGCACTCTGGGATTCTTCCATTCATGTGCTTTTCACTAAAACAGAATAACAATGAGTGTGAAAGGATGGAGGGAAATATTATTTCAAACACTGTACAACCTCCATTGCCTTACAAGGTATTAGGGTGAGAGGTTAGTTGAGTTTAAGAGAGTATTTTCTGATTTTTTCATGATTATTTTCTGAGTATTTTCATAAAAAATGCGAACAGCCTCACTTAAAAGAATAGAGATCAACCCGTAGTATGGAAGAAATACAAACCTTAAAATTCCATGAGATTAATGTATCCAAATTGTAAGTGATACTGTTAGAGAGAAACCACTAACCACAAGCATTCATGCACCTGGTTTTGTAGTACCTGGCCGTTACCAGGGATAAAACACTTAATTAAATAGATCATGTTGCAGAGCCAATATAATAATTCCTATGCAAGCACCAACACTGTGGTGGGCATTCTGATTAAAGATGATGTCCGAAATGTTTATATTAAAACACCTTGTTTGGTTTTGAGTGTCAGTAGCATGTGGTAGTGGGATCTGCTTAACCTTGGTATAGTGTTTGTAATTTTTTTCTAGAAGACCTTTGGATCCTCCCTGTCACTACAGTGACACTTGGAATTGTCTCGTGCTGTACCTGTTATGTGGGAAAATGTGTATAATAAAACCTTTGTCCTCAGATGTTTCTGAAATGGTACACTCTCAAGATGAAAAAAGGCTTCCACTGAAGGCACAATTTGCTGGGGTTTTCGATTTCCTTCTAACTTTTTTTGTGCTTGCAAACTCAGCACAATGTTGAACTCTTAGAACTATGGCATGTAACTACAGCTGAGAAGGTGCGGAAATGCTGTGTATATAGTAACTGCGTCTGGATGTGCATTAAAAGTTAGCTGGATCTTTAATTGCGGTGAAATTGTAAAGCCAAGTACAATGTGGTTTTAGTACTGGACACACTTCAGCCTAGAAACAAGGTAGACAACTCTGTTTTGATTTTTTGTGGCAGCTGGCTGTGTTCCAACGTCTATTTAAAAAACAAAGCCAAGCCAATATGAGGCATAGCAATTCCTGGGATTATATTAGAAAACAGAGATAAGTGAATTATTTTCTTTACTCAAGAGCTTCTGAGACTTCTCCTTTTGGGAGATGTGTCACCAGGCTTTGGTAAGGAATTTATTACTTTACAAATTGCCATGAATCAGAACTGTAGTGCATATTAAACGCACATATGTAAGGCGAAGACGACCATGACCAGCAGCCTGACAGCCAGGGCCTGTTTAGCTGCTGTAAGAATCTTTGTGTGAGCACGAGCATCATTCAGATATGACATCTTCTGTAACTGCGAAGTGCTGTTCCCTGGGTAAAACAAAACAAAGGCTAGATCAGGCAATCACCATTGTTACAAATCTTAAACCAAAACAAAGAAGTCTTTCTTTTCCAGTGTTTAAACATCTCATTGCTGAGCCCAGAGTAAAATAACGCTGTTCTGCAGAAGCCCATATGTTATCCTGATATGCAGCAGCTGAAGCTGAATTTACTCCAGGTTGCTAGCTGGGACCTTCCCCCTAAACCTCTGGACTCCAGCCTAGGTCCTCAACAAAGCGGCTGAGTTCCAGGGCGTATCTTCAGGGACGTCGAAAATATGCTGATCTCTGGTTTTCTTTGTCGTGCATAGTCCAAGATGTAGGCAGGGCTTCTCCAGCAACAGTTTGAAGCTGCGGTCCTAATACTACCCCTTCCATGTGTCTGTATTGTATTGGAACTTGGGCTTTATAAATAAAATGGTCAGCTTTGAGGTGGTTTTAGCTCTACGGATGAATTGTGAGGATGGCGTTGAACTATGGCGTTTTGCTAATGAGGTCAGAGAAACTTCGGGTTGTGACTCATGGTCACAGGCAGATTAAAAACGGCTGGAGGGGCTGACACCTATAATATGAACGCAGATTGCAATTTTCTCTGTTGTGTTGACACTGGAACTTGTCCAGTCCCTTGATGAGCTGGTTCTGGGCACCAAAGTGGTAGGAAACTACTTCAGGAGGAAAAAAAAGTGAAAGCTTTCTGCTGATTTATTGCCTTGGAATGGGTCAGGGAAGATCCCATGAGCATGAGAGTTGGCACTAGGAACAAGATGGGATCATATAGCCAGGGTTGATCAGGGCTGCGGCAATTGGACTGGACAAATTGTCACAGAATTGTGACCAGAGCTGGACAACCACCGTGGGTCAGAGCGCCACGGCTGTGGATAGAGATCCTTTCCTGTACTCAGCAGTGCCAGCTGCTGGTCCCCAGCCTCCTCGTCCCACCAAGCGGTGCTCTTGTCTGAGATCATAGAATCATGGAATGGTTTGAGCTGGAAGGGACCTTAAAAGATCTGCCAGTAGAGCTGCGCCATTCAGTCACAGTGAGCCAGGACACTTCCTGTTAAAGGAATTAAGCAAACCAAACTATCTGGGTCTGAAATGGGCTGGGAGACAGGTCTGCCAGCAGACAGGGGACAGTAAGCCCCAGAGAAAAAAACATGGCAAGAGGTTTGATGGGCTGGGTACACAGAGTTCTTGCAGCAAGTACTCCTGTGGTCAGAGCTGTTTACAACATGCATGCTGGTTTTTACCCTTAAAGAGCCTGTAGGCTCTATCTTTAAAAAATAAAAATCAGAAAATAATATTAAAAAAACCCCCAGACTACTAGGTGGCTTGGTAACAAAACTTATTCTTACAGGGAAGAAATACTAGGTCTTTGTATTCTAGGGGAGAGAGATATAGCAAGAAGAGATGGTAAGAGCTGTAGCCAGGCAAATTTCACAGTAGAAATAAGGCACAATTGTTCAACTGTGAGAGTGATTAACCAGTGGAAGAGACTACCACAGGAAGCAGGAGATTTTCCATTTCTTCAAGTCTTCAGCTCAGGGCTGGATGTCTTTGTGGAAAATATTTTTAATAAACATGAAATTTTGGGCTCAACACTATGTAAAATTCTACTGTGTTTATTAAACAGGAGATCAAGCTGGATGATACAATGGCCCTTCTATGCTAAAAAATCCATGAAGAGTAAATGAAACAGTTATTGAGCGCCACGGTTAGTGTATACATTCATATGTCCTTGTCAGTGGCAATATTTTGATGGAATATTGGAGCTCCTGATGACCTCGTGTCCAGGACAGGGTCCTGCTCCTGCTAAACCTTCCTCTGATGTCAGCCTGTCTCTCTCTGTCTCAAGCCCCTTAGCTACGATCCCCTCCAGTTCAACACACTTTGTGTACAGTTCAGGCTGCGTTACATAAAAGCAGAACTACAAATTATGAGGAAAAGAAGTATGTTCTGGTACCACGTGAAAGGGAAGTAAAAAGAAGCAAATTTAGTTAGATACAACGGAGGTTACATGTGAATAAAGGCTGAGTAACAAACGTTTCACACAGCCTTACGTATGCAATTTTCTCAGCAAGTCATCTCAAAAGCTCTCTGAGTCCTTAAAAATCCGATTCTTTTTCTCTTGAAAATAATAAAGCAGTTTTTAAAAGAGCACATTCCCTCAATAGGGTCCAAAGTCCATTAGTGAGGAAATCAGCATTATTTCCTTCAGTTTTATACATGGAAGTGAAAAAAGTGAGTTGTCCATAGTCAGAAATCACTGAGAGTGGTCCTGCTGTCTGTATCTCAGATAAATATCTGACAAGATATGAAGCATATGAAGCATATGAATATCTACATGAAATGCAATTTATTTTCTCAAAAGGTATTTCTGTGGTTATCTTTTGAAAATAATCCTGAATGAAGGAGGATAAGGGATTTTCTTGCTCATAGTTGGACCTGGCCCTAATGATTTCTGCCAAATACAGTCAAACAACAGACAATATACAGTTAAAAGCTCTAAACATTTCTGGCACCCTATGTAGTGTCATTTCCATCCCTTTATCAGCTACTTTAGAGGTAGTTAAGGTGTTAAGAGTGGATCCATAGCCAGTGATAGAGGAAATGCGCAGCCCGATGGCAAAAGAATGATATCAGGGAAGAGAAGAGTAAATGCAAAGCGCTTGCTGCTGCTCAGCCTGAAATCCAGCGTGCGGCTGCACAGCTGCTTTGCCTGCACCAGGCTGGATGCCTGCTGCCTTCTAAGGAGTTACGGGAAACCATGATGAGGCGAGGTTAGTGTGTGTACCCTCAGAGTGTCTGTGCACTTGGCTACACAATTTAAAACAGGACTTCAGGTTGAGGCCGAACTAAGAAGGAAAAAAAAAAAGCCTGCTCCTATCATCATTTTACAGTATTACAACACTGGTTTCATCCATGAAAGAGCCACAGCAAACAGCCAAGCGTACAGGCCATGGCACACAGAAAGGATCTGAAGGCTCCACAGTTTTCACAGTCACTGATTTTCTACCAGCCAACTTTATAAACCACTTCCCAGCAATAAGCCAGTGCACTCACTGTGGAAACATTAACTCTTAAGTTTCTCGACAATTATCAGAAATGTGTAGCTGCCTTGAGCTCAAATCTCACCTTGGCATTAAAGGGAAAGGAAACAGGCCAATGAGACTTTTTCCGATTCTGCTGCTATGTAATCTTTTAGACTTTCACTCTTTACCAATCCCTGTTAATTCTGTGCTTCCTTCTTGTCTGCCCTACAGCTGGAACACAGCTGTAGAGAAGGCAACTCAAGAGGTCATTGGCCTCATTGGCCTTTTATACGATCAGTTATACCTAAAAAAATTCCTGACTGACACTTCCTTAACCTCAAAGTTTCCATATACCATCCTCCACAACAATCTATTTCCAGTCATTATCTATTCCTACAGTTCCTACAATATTCCTGTTTCAGGCCATGGTGTCAACCCTCTCATCATTCCTGCTGGTTCTTCTCTGGACACTCTCCAGCTGAGTCATATTGAAGTGCAGTGCCTAGAAGTGGATAAACAGATGAGACCTTAGCTGCAGTAGCTGACATTATTCAACTTTTCATGTCATAATCCCTTCATCCTCCTTTCTGAAACCTGGTCCTTGTGCGTTCTCTGTCAAAGTGTAACATCTTGATTTTATTGCCACTAAAAATTTATTTTCAGACCCTTTTAGAAATACATGAAGAGCTTTTGGAATTCTAATCCTCTACCTGAATGTATTTTCAGTCTCCTCCCACCTTTGTCCTGTCCATGTGGAATGTGCCCATCTTCTGTTCCAACAGCTAAATTATTAGGGAATAGATTGAAAAAAACTTAATGAGGGAGGGTCTCACTTGGTAATGCAACAGCACTGTGCTAGCCTGGTAGTCATCAACATGGCTAGGCTTCACGAAGAAAGATGTGGGAAGGGCTCTAACCACACTTGCTACAAGCATGCTGATGTCTAAAAAGGCCGATGCGGGATAGGCAAGTCTGATTGCAAAAGGCACAGCTGAAAGTCTCCTTAAGCAGTATTGGCGAGGCACGGTTCTTTCTGCATTGTCTTTTCTCCTCGAGACTAATTCTACGTGCGTTCTCAAAGGAGGCAGCAGTGTTATGGATGATGTGTCTCCACGTCTCCCGACTGGGGACCAGAGTGGGCCACTGATGGTAGTCAATATGGCCAAAACTGAGGTATTGTTTCAGAGAGTCCTTGTATCTCCTCTTTGGGGTTCCTCTGTTGCAGCAGCCAGTGGCGAGTTCACCACAGAGTACAACCTTAGGGAGGCGGTGATCCTCCATGATACTTCCCAGATAGCTGAACTGCTGGACTGACTTAAGCTTTGATTTGCCTGTGGTGATGTGGGGATGATGGGAGACTTCCTGAGGTGCAGGTTGGTAAAGAACTTCTGTCTTCTTCAAGCTGACTTCCAGCCCAAAAAGCTCAGCAGCCTCTGCAATGCAGGATGTTAAGCGCTGCAGAGCTGCTTCTGTGTGAGCAACGAGGGCGGCATCGTCAGCAAAAAGCAGCTCGTGGGGAAGGTGATTTAGGGTCTTAGCGTGGGCCTTCAGTTGCCTTTGTTTGAATAGGTTACCATCGGTACGATAATGGATGTAAATGCCGTTATCCTCATCGAGGTCTGCCGTGGCCCTTGGGAAAAAGGCGAACTACCACCAGATCTCTGGGATGCAGTCATCATCACCCTGTACAAGAAGAAAGGAGAAAAATTAGACTGTTCAAATTACTGAGGAATTACTTTGCTCTCTATTGCTGGTAAAATCCTTGCAAGAATACTTTTGAACAGACTAGTACCAGCTACCCCAGAAGAACTTCCACCTGAAAGCCAACGCGGTTTCAGAGCCAACAGGAGTACCACACACACGGTATTTGTTCTCAGACAACTGCAAGAGAAGTGTAGGGAACAGAACAAAGGACTCTATGTAACTTGCGTTGACCTCATCAAAGCTTTTGACACTGTGAGCAGAAAAGGCCTGTGGCAGATCTTGGAACGATTAGGATGTCCTCCCAAGTTCCTCAAAATGATTATCCTGTTACACGAGGATCAGCGCGGCCAAGTCAGATACGGCGATGCACTCTCCGAGCCCTTCTCAATAACCAATGGTGTGAAACAAGGTTGCCTGGTAGTACCCAACACAGATATAGACCAATTTTGTCATCTCCAAACCTTTTAATGACTTTGAGTGGAAAAGTGGCACAAAGCTACGCTGGGCTATGGTTTAACCTGTTATTTTTAAAAGCAGCATCAGATTACGCGTTGTTCCCTACCTTCCCTTTGGCACTTGCTCATACTCCTGCCCAGACTCTTCTGTCAGGCCAACACAACTATTTGTGTAGCCAAGTGGTGAACCAGGGGAAAACTAAAACAGCACAAAAAGAAGTACAGCTCACAGCTAGATGCGTGCCCTGAACCAGGTCACTGCGGAGCTTGTGCCCACATAAGGAAGAGGAAAGTGTGGCTGAAAATGCTCACAACGGGTTTAAGAAAAACTCATGCTTTGAAAAAGCAGAAAAAGCAGGAAAGCAGCCTTTGCTGCTGCTCTGAGAAATGGCCCTATGCACACCTCTGCTCTTTTCTCTCTCAACACTATTCTTTTTTGGCTCGGTTAGTTTTTCAGCTGATTGAATCCTTGTTCTGGCTGACTACATATCTAAACAGCCGGTAATCTTGGCTCAAGACAGGCACTGGATATAGGAGAGAGGTCCTTAAAATGTAGTTTCATGACTGGCTTCCATCTAGCTAAAATGATGGTTTGGCCCAGAAAAGTTTCATTTATTGTGCCTTCCACCAGCTTGGTGTGTGGCTGTGTGACTGGCAAAAAGGACACAGCAAGCACCAGGAGTGTGTCCCGGGGCTGTTGCACCTGTGCCTCAGCCTTCTGTATTGCTAAGGGCCCTTATCTGCAGCTCTGTACCTGCTTCCCACCCCCAGCTCTGTGTCCTCTCACCCCAGCTGCCTTGGCAACGTTTCCCAGAATCTCTGGAGCCGTATCTTTCCCTTGTTTTTCTCATGCTGTTGTTCTCATACTGTTATTCTCGTGGCCTTGCACCTGCAAACCCCCAAGAGTGTTCTCAGTAGGTTCTCATGGGAAGCGATTGCCACCAGAGTGAGAATCACCCCTTCTTCCCCCCTTTTCCTACCCTTTGGCTGTATCTTTTTTTGGGTAATTTTACAGGGAGCACAAAGTTTAAGACGCAAAGCTTAACTCCAGCCCAATGGAGGGGAGGGAACACAGGGCTGAGGCAGGAGGGAGAGTGACAGTGGAATTGCAGCTGCATTGACCTGCAATAGAGCGAAACCAGAGTCTAAGTGGGAAGAAAGGCCACGAATACCCAAGACTTTCCTCTCTGTAGAGAGTTAACAGGTTTGCATGAACTTGTGTGAGCAGAGGAATGGTTCAGGAAGAGAAAGCTGCCAGTCACCCCAGAGACAGGTAGATCATGGGGAGCAGAGCTCTTGGGAGAAGAAAGAGCAACAGTGAAGTCATGAGGTGATAAGACCCAGGAGCTGCTCCAGGAGCTACCAGTGCAGACTGTTGCCCCCTCAGCACTGCTGGCAAATCTGTGCCTGCACCCTCTTATGAGGTTTCACAGTTAGTTTGGAGTTTTTCCAGGACAACTACTGAAAATTTAAACTGAAATATGAGCTGAGAGAGTAACCCATTTATTTAAATATAGATTAACCTCAGGTGTCAGACCATTTTTCTCGGCAAACAGTTCCTGCACCATGCAGCTAAAGAAAGCCTGAATTAAAAAGAAAAACTATGTCTCTAAGGCATTTCTAAATCATCAGATTTTGTCGCAGCTAATCATTGCACTGATATTTTTGCACTGTGAGTAGCTTCTGAAGATGATGCCAACACAGTTATCACGGCTGTGTCTGTTTCAGTGGAAAATATTTTGGGCTCAGCATGGCTATCGTGTGGCTATTTCACGAGCAAAATATTGAAGAGAAAGTGGATTGTCACGGTAAATTACATAGAAAAGATAGGTGGGGCATGGGAAAAAAAAGGAAAAGGTTACATACAAATAGAAAAAGGCAAAAGTCACATTTTGCAAAATTTTATCCAGTTATCTCTGTATTTTTCGTATTAGCTGCTCCTGTGGTGAGTGATGCTAGGAAGGGGTTGGACTCGATGATTTCAAGGTCTCTTCCAGCCAAAACTGTTCTATGATTCTGTGATTCTATGCTTACACAGAGCAGGCAATGCAGCATAAGGCCTGAGCCTGTACTAACTTCCACACAAACTGGCTGTGTAACAGGCCTGTTTATCTGAGGGGATTCCCTGAGGTAAAAGAGAGTGACAGGCCAAGGGTAGCCTGACCGAGAGGCATCAAGAGACAATGGAAGCATGAGGCTTCCCTGGGTGATCCTGGTCTGTTCCATCGTTCCCAGGTTGAACGTACGTCTTGGTGGGTATCATAGAATGATTATGGTTGGAAAAGACCTTCAAGATTATCAAGTCCAACCGTTATCAAGTCAGGTCCACTTCTAAATGACATTCCTGAGCACCATATCTAGACAGCTTTTAAATACATCCTAGGATGGCAATTCAACCACTTCCTTGGGCAGCCTGTTCCAGTCTTTGATAACCCTTTCACAGTGCATAATTTTTTCCTATGTCTAACCTAAATCCCCCGTGGTGTAACTTGAAGCCATTTCCTCTTGTCCTGTTGGTTGTAACTTGTGAGAAGAGACCAACACTCACCTCTCTGCAGCCTCCTTTCAGGTAGTTGTAGATAGCAATAAAGTCTCCCCTCAGCCTCCTTTTCACAGAATTCCAGAGTGTTAGGGGTTGGAAGGAACCTTGAAAGATCATTTAGTCCAACTCCTCTGCCAAAGCAGGGTCACTTAGAGTAGGTCACACAAGAATGCGACCAGGTGGGTTTTGAACATCTCCAGAGGAGACTTTTCTTCAGACAGAACAAGCCCAAGTCCCTCAGCCTCTCCTCATAAGATTTATCATCCATGTAATCTGTTTTCAGAAGATGCAGAGACAATTCTAGGAAGGTAGCTGCACATACTTCTGTTCACTACACAGACAGGGCCAGTGAAACACAGATTATCTAAACATTAGTTTCTTATTCTGGCCCTTCAGATTGTTTGATACTATAGTGATAGATTTAGTACTTTACTATTCATACTTCTAGGAACAAGTTCTGGGATGGCCAAAAGAATTGACATCAGCCCATAGCATTTAGGACATTTTAATTGCTGCTGATACAGATGTATCTGCCACACCAGCAGCTGAATTCCTGTTGATGACAGAGGCTGCGTTGTTATTGGACCTTGTCACAGAGTCAGTGTGGAGCTGCAGATTCCCCACATTTCTTCCATAAACTGGAGTCAAAAGTCCCTTTGTAAATATATTTCATACACTGTAAACGTGCTTCCCTGGTTCAGTGAGAGCTTCTTCACACACAGAACAAGCTATTCTGGAAGAAAGGTCACTTTAAACCAGACTAAAGGCTCTGTTCGCATGAGCTGTGGGTCCACAAGGATTTCTTTGGTGACAATATCAGCTTAAGAAATTCTGTTTTTTTCCTCCCACCTCCCTCTCTTCCCACCAATTGTTCACGTGCCACTCCCTGCACTGCGCCAGCAGAACTGTTTGTGTAGCTACAACACGAACAAACAAGGGAACTGACCTAATACAACCAGGCAAAATGCTTGTTTTCTTCTGCCAGATCGTTTGACCCATGTGACTCATTACACAGCTATATAAATCACTCCTTGGCAGAGAAGAGGAGGGCAGGTGGAAGCAGAAGAAATTAGATGGAGTGGGATGGGACTGCCTGGGCAACACTGTTGCTGACCATGAAGCCACAGACTGAGTTTAGGCTTTGCTGAGGCCAACTGCGTGTCCTGTTGTCCCTCTTGTCATCACAGCAGCAGAGTTGTTAGAATAGCACAGACAGTCCCACACCTTAGGTCAAACTCTTTGACCCTTGAAGAAAACCAAAAAGTAAAGTGGCACACAGGGACATTTTAGGAGATGGCTGAGCTGTAGCTTACCACCACTATCAGGATGAGATCTTGTTTCTCAGCTTTCTTTCACTCCTGGCTGCAGCTTCCAGTCTTCCTTTGGACCAGTTCTGATTGTCATCGGTTTGCACAAGTCCGGTCTTACCAGCTAAAGAGAAAGATCGAGTTACTTTGTGCTTGGTCAATTTTCTTTCAGGTTAGCGAGCTGACCCACTCACTGAGAGCCTTTTGAAAAGCAGAGAAATGCTGGAAAACCAGAACTAGGAACATGGAGAAGATTTGGAAAGGGGGGTGGGTGAGATACCCTCCCTTCAGTAGTGCTGAGTTGTTAGATCTACTCAGCTGTTTCATCTTCTGATTCAGATACACCTTCCATTTTTATGCAGCTTGTTAGCTCTAGCAGATGGATAAAATGCATGACTTTTATCCGTCTCATCCTGAACTTCTGCAGCAAGGTTTAAATGTGTGAGTTGTTCCTTGTTTTCAGAGCATGAGTCAGCTAAAGGTTTGACCCATTAATCTTTCAAATGTGAGAGGGGAAAAAAAAAAGATCGCAGTCTTTCCTGGCTGATGCATTTTCATTATGCAGAAGGGCTGCTATGGGTTTCTGTGTTAATGCTTTTTCCTTGGTTTCTAAATTTGCTGTTTTCACAAGGCAAAAAACTACAATGTTAGCCGTCGGACTTACAAACTCAACTGGTGTTCTGAAAATCCAGCTGTGTTTTCAGATTCTTAATGAAAATACCAGTACAACAGCCTCTGTAACTGGAGATTAACTGACAGGGCTCTTGACAATGCATGAGGCAGAACAGAATCCACCTCAGTTGCCATGGCTATGTTTTCCCATTGAGCTAACAGAATTTAAAAAACCCACACTTTTTCCAATTAATTCAGCAATTCTGACCTATATACTGTAGGAAACCGTTATTATCAATAAGAGGGGACATTTTTTTATATAGCAGATGCCAGTATCAGGTAATTTAGGTGCAGGTTTATCTCTCTATGTAGGTAAAATAACTGTTACCTGAGACAGCAAAA
The DNA here is from genome assembly GCA_020746105.1 of Trogon surrucura. Classification (NCBI taxonomy): domain Eukaryota; kingdom Metazoa; phylum Chordata; class Aves; order Trogoniformes; family Trogonidae; genus Trogon; species Trogon surrucura. Next base: position 6,915,406 of record CM036617.1, on the reverse strand, counting down.
TATCTGAGGTAGCACAAAGGCCAGGGCCTCACTGTAAATGCTGGACCTCTAAAAACTCAGACTCGCGGCTGCTCCACTGAGTGATGGGAGAGGTTTGAGGGCAACTGCCTGAGGAGAATACCTCTCCAGCCTTTTCCTTGCTCCCTGTGGCAGTGGGAACAAGCAGCTCAGTTTTCTAGGGCTCTGCTCCTTGATCTGCCTGGCCAGTACCTCAAGCATCCTCCTTCTCCAGCACAGCTCTTCATCCACAGGCAAAATTCACCATTACTTACACAGCTGAGTAATCCTGAACTAACTCTGAATCTCTTTAAACCACCTCTATTTCTTAAACTCTTTATGTATCCTCTGCTGCCTACTCTTAGAGGAAAAAATACTGGGGTACCAGTCCCAGCTGATTGCCAAAATTACCACCGGAAGAATGCAGGAGTGCTGAGATCCTTCTGTTTTATATAGACTACCTGAAGCACATCAAGGAAGAAAGACACCAGGGCAGATCTCTCGGTGGACCTGTTGCAAACAAAAAAAGAACTGATCAAAGATGTGAAGGTGCAGTCTTGGCTGCAGCAAACGCAAGACTGTAGAGTTGAAAATCTTGAGAGAGATGAGCAGGACAAGTAGTAGAATCACAACCCTAGACTTCAGAAAAGCAGATTTCAGCTTACTCAGGAATCCTGTTCTGATGTGCACAAAATCAAGCAAGTGTGGGAGAAGGCCAGCAATGGATGTACGAGGGACACCCAGCCGAGCTCACACAAAAAGGACAGTGTACAGAAAGTGGAAGCACAGATGGGGTGCCCAGAAGGAATATAGAGACTGCTGGAGCGTGCATGGCTGGTGTTAGGAAAGCTCAGCTGGAGTTGAAACCAGACAAGGCAATGAAAGTTAGTAGGAAAGGCTTCTGTAGGTACAGTGGGAGCAAAAGAAAGGCTGAGGAAAATATGGGTCAGCTGCTCCATGGAGCAGGGGACACAGTGACAAAGGACGCGAAAAAGGCTGAGGTACTCAATGGGTTTTTTTGCCATGGTTTTCACTGATGTGGTCTGCTCTTAGATTTTCCAGTTCCTCAAGCCCGTTAGTGGTCTGTGGGAGTGAAGCAGTACCCAGAGGAGCAGTCAAGGAGCACTCAAGCCTACTGGCACACCCAAGTCCACAGGACCACATGGCAACAAAGGCCTCCTGGAGGAGCTGGCCACTCTACCATCTTTGAAAGGTTGAGGTCATCTGAGGAGGTTCCTGATGACTGCAGATGGATAAAGGTCACACCTGTCTTCAAGGAGGGTAAGAAGAAAGATCCAGGGAATGACACATCAGTCTGCCTAACCTTAGCCCCTGGGAAAGTGATGGAGCAAATCTTCCTGGAAGCCACATCCAAGCACATGAAAGACACGAAGGCACTTGCTAACAGCCAGCGCATATTTACTAGGTCAAGCTGATTGCTTTCTACAAGGAGATCATTGTGTGGACAAATGTGGAGCTAAGTTTTTGACATGTTATCCTACAGTATCCTTACAAATTGTTGAAATACAGCTGAACCAAAAGGTGGGTGGGAAGCTGGTTTGTCCATTGGCTCAAAGAGTGGTCATTGGTACAAAGTCCAGCCAGCTGCAGGTTCCGAGTGGCATCCCTCCGGGACCGATACTGGGGTCAGTACTGTTTAATGTCTTTCATTGATGACCTGGATGATGTGCTGGGGCCAATCACAGCAAATTTACAGACAATACTAAACCAGGGGCAAATGACTGATAAGCCAGAGGGCAGGGCTTCTACGCAGAGTGTCCTACATGGGTTGGAGGAATGGATTCACACAGATCTCATGCAGTTCAACAAAGCCAAATGCAAAGTCCTGCACTGGGGGAGAAACAGCTGTAGGCAGCTGTAAAGGTTAGGGGTCGACAAAAGAGATCAGCGGAAAAAGACTTGGAGGTCCTGGTATAGAGCGAGCGGAACATGAATCAATAGAGCGTTCTTGCAACAAAAAAAAAGCCAACCACCCGCTGGGCTGTTATTAGCAAGAGCGTAGCCACTTAGGTAAGGGAAGCGGTTCTTCCTCTCTGTTTGAAACCTCTGGGACTACATCTTACAAGTGTCTAGTTTTGAGCTTCCCAGTACAAGAAATAGATTGATATAGTGGCTTGAGTCCATTGGAGGGCCACCAGACTGGTCAGGGGACTGGAGCTCCCTGGAGAGAACCCGAAAGAACTGGGTCTGTTCAGCCTTAAGAGGAAGCTAAGGAGGGAGCTTATCGCTGTCTACAGCTGACTAATGGGAGGGTGTAGAGAAAACAGGGAAAGGATGAGAGGCAAGGATGAGGGGCAAGGGACACAAATCGAAGAACGGGAATTTCTGACTTGTTACAAGGAAAAAAAAAGATTACCATGAGGGTAGTCAAACACTGAAAACAGGGGACAACAGTGCCTGCAAAATGTTTTGCGTTATCAGTATCTGAAACTGACTCAACAAGACCTTGAGGAAATTGGCTTTAGCCAGCCCGATTTGAGGAGAGGTTAGACATCATGAGCTTTGAAGGTCCCTTCCAATCTACATCATCCCTTGACTCGGTGAAGAAGCATGCGTTGAAGAGAATGAATGAAAAGAGTGAGTCTGATTTAGTTTCAAAGCACATATATAAAAAGCATTTCAGTCCCTGAATGAGCCACAAATATTCTGGTATGTAAAAAAAAACCCCAAACCAGCCCATCTCTTAAGATGCCATGTCTTCAAGGCATTCCAGAAATTCTTCTTTCTGACATTTACTATTGAAATCCTATGAGAACTCACAGTTGGGAAAACCCTCCCATATATATCAAATCTAGCCCTCCTAAGTAACCACTGTGTGCTTTTAAAATACCACCAAGTCATCGTTACTTGAAACTGACTGCAGATTTTTAAAAAATATTTTATTGTTCTCCCATTTTCCTCTATACACTATGTCAAAAGCTCTATGACATCTTAGTTAATATATGTATGGCATTTATATAGCCATTATCATACTAACTAAACTAATCATGAACTGTAATACAAATATTTTTTCATAATATCCCCCTGGGATCTAAGAACTGCTTCCCCCGTAATACATTTGAGAAACTGAGGTACAGAAAAGCACAGAGGCTTTCTGAATGGAATCTTGGCACAGCACAAATTGAAGCAAATTCTCTTAATTTCAAGTTTGTGTTTAACCACACAACTAATTCTTTAAATAGAAGCTTGATGAAGTGCAACATGACTTTTGGAAACTCAGCTCCCTGTGTGTACCAGCCTTTTATGTCTTCAGAGAAAGCAAAATAAGACAAGTGGTTTAGACTAAGAACTGTCTGAGGAGCCAGGATTGGTCCACCTGCAGAAGGAAGTCCTCTAGCATCCAGAAGACAGTGAGAAAGCATAGACCAGTCTGGGCCCAGTAAACTGGTGATGGAGACTGAACTCGCTGATTCTGGGTGTGGGTGGGGAACCTTCCTGTGTGCAGGCCAAGAAGGCCCAAGCTAGCTGAGCTTTCGCTTTCCTTATGCTCTGAAACAGCCAGTGAAATGGGGTGGGTGTTCAGTGCGCTGCTGCCCGCCTGGAGGGTGTCAGTAGACAGCTGCAAAGTGAGGGGACGCCCTCTTCCCCCAGGAGCTGAAGGGCACTCATGGGGAGTGGTTAAAATACCCTCACCACCGAAAACTTCGAGCCCGCCCTCTTCCAAACAGATCCGCAGCAGAGCCGTGATTTAGCCTTAAGGTGCCAGTCTAAAAACATCCTGTTATCTTTTAAAAACAAGCCCTTTCTTTCTTTGTCTATTTTTCCTACAACACTTTTATCACAACCTTGATCTCGCAGCACAGACCTGAGCAGAGCTTTTCCTAATTGTAAGCTCCAACTTTTTGCTATATCTTATAACAATACATCATGGGGGTCTACAGTTGCGCAGATGAAAGAGAGACTGTTTATTGCTAAAAGCACTATAGTGCGTGCACCACTTTAAGCACCACTTTAAGCTTATCTCTTCTCTTGATCTCCGAAGGGTTACCTGAGATTGAAATTTTCATAAAGGGCACAGCTCACCTCTGTCACTACCCTCAAAGCAATTGCTTTTTGAGACCGAAAGATCTCCCTCGGGGAAGAAAGACTTGCTTTTGCCTCTACAAGAAGAGCAGATAAGATGCTGTGCCTGTGGGCAGATTGCTTTCCCCCTTTGGTGTAAGGTTTTTTTGGTTGTTTTGCTTTGTTTTTTTTCTGTTCATAATTATTATGACTTTGGCACCTGCAGTTTCTTATAAATAAATAAATTAAAGTCTGGCAAGTGCAGTTATTTCATTTACGGCAGCAGCTGGCAGTTTCTAAGGCCAGGCTGGATGGGGCTCTGGGCAGCCTGATTTAGTGGGGGATGTCCCTGCCTATGGCGGGGGGTTGGAACTGGATGATCTTCAAAGTCCCTTCCAACCCTGACAATTCTGATTCTACAGGAGCCAGCAGCACAGGCCACCTCCTTTCTCCGGACTAGAGGTCTTTTGTAAAGTAGAAAACGAAAAAAAAAACAAAAAAACTCCCTCCACCCCACCAAGCCACAACCCCTTTAGGGCAAGCAAACGGCACACGAGGCCGCGCGCAGACGGGCACAGGGAGCGTTTGACACCCGCGGCGACAGGGACGGCTCGTTTCTACCTCATGCCCGTCCTCGGCCGGCTCTGCCTGGCGCGGCCGCCTTCCTAGCAGCGATAGGAAGCGGCGGGAGCTGTTAAAAGACCAGTTAATTTAGCGCCTGGCCCCGTCGAGGCCGAGCGCCGCCCGCCGCGTCCCCTCCGGCCGCCCACCGCCCCTCAGGCGCCCGGCCCGGTCCCTCTCCTCAGGCGCCGCCGCGCGCCGCCGGGCGCGGGAAGAGCCCTTTTTCAGCAGTTGGGCAGCCCGCCGCTCGCCGGCCGGCGGAACGGCGGCGCGCTGCTTTACGGCAGCGTTTCGACTGGCCCCGTCCGCGCTTTGCGGCTGCGTGGCGGGCGGATGGGGGGGCGGGGGAAGATGTCTGAGCGGGGAGAAGCCCTGGCGGCGGCATCGGCGGGAGCGGGGGGTGAGATGCCGGCGAAGAAGCAGAAGCTCAGCAGCGACGAGAACAGTAACCCCGGGGACCTGTCCGGCGACGAGAACGTGAGGCCGGGCGGAGGGAGGGGGGAAAAAGGCGGCTGGGGCTGAGGGGGGGGATGGGGAGAGGGGCGGTGAGGGAGGGAGCCGCGCGCGGCGGCCAGCGGGGCCTCGCGCGGTGGCGGGCGGGAAGGCTGAGGCGGCTTGTGGGGACACACACACACCCCCACACCGGGCTGTGAGGGGACCTGCCGGGCCGGCCCCCTCGGGTTTCCCGCGGGCTCAGGCCCCCGTCCCGATCCCATCGGTGACTGCCCGGGGGAGAGGGGATGGGGGGTGAAGGGGGAGAGTGAGAGACGGAGGGTGTCAGCCCGCCCGCCGCGCCTCCGTGTCGGTTCCCCCCGCCCGAGGCAGAGGGGCCGTGGGAGGGAGGCCCTGCCAGGGAGAGGCGCTCTCTGTGCTCCACGTGGGTCGGGAGGGAGAATTTGAGGCCCAAGCTCTTAAGCGGGCTCGTCTCGAAGTCGGCTTCGAAATGTCAGATGTCAGACTTTATATTTTAATTTATGTTTTTTGCTCGCTGTTTGTGTCGTGCATCTTCACTGTCAGGTTGGCGGAGTGACGTGCTGTGTGTGTGTGTGTGCAGCCCTTTGGTGTAGTGAGGAATTAGGGGACAGTGCTCATAAGCTTGTGCCAGAAGGAGAAGGCAGCAGTGGGATAGGGCTGCGATCTTTAAGTTAGGCTAAAATCTTGCGTTCAGAACAAAAGTGATGTGATCGAGATAGAACAGCTTTATGCTGACAAACTTAAGCGAGGAGGTGTCAAGCAGTCGCCTTATGCAGTTTATGGGACCGGGGGATGTTAGTTGGGCTGTTAGCTTTATGCAGTGCGTTGTTTGTTTTTTTCTGCTTAGAACACTATCCATAAAGTGAGGGATCTGAAACACATCCCCCAACAACCTATGGAAGTGCTGCTTGTGAGGCAACAGGCAGGTCCTGATGTGCGCTGCACCACTGCTACTGAATTTATGTGTATTTACTTGCGTTACTGCCCTTGTGAATCCAAAATGTAATTCGGGTAGACAAACAACATTTGTTTTGATGGCTGTTGTACGCTATCACGGCACACAGATGTGGGCTCTCTGGTTATTCAGGATGTGACCAGTCTCAGTGATGAAGGACTCCCTTTCAAGAGTTTCTTGCTCAATTCCACTATATCCGAAAGACAGAGATTCTGCTTAGAAGTTACGTAATAGTATTGATTTGGAGAAAGGGATTTTTTTTTTTCCCACAAGGAGCTGATTGCAAATTTGTCAGTTATGTTACAATTGCAGATACCTGATAGAGTTGCATTGGTACCAGGTACCTTGTGTTCTTGTACTGACAATACCTGACTCGTCAGAGAAACATTAGAAGTCTTGTGAAGTATTATGACCCTGGCTAGCAAGTATGCTTGTTGGCAAGCTCTGAAATTTGTTAGGCTAAAGGAGAAGAAACTGGAAAATTGTTAAAACCTGTTAGTGATATTAGAGAGGGGTTGACTGCTTTCTGGGTGCGGGTGTGAAGAGTGACTCCCAGGTTTGGGGAGTTTTCTTAAAGGCTGTATGTTGTCTCTCCTCCTTTTTTCTCTCTCTCTCAGTTTTCTCCTCTGATTTTCTGTTTGTTGGGCAATCAAAGATTGATACACTTACACCAGCTTCTGATGATACAGATATGAAACTGGAACAAAGGTAAATGTTTGGTGGGAATTGTGTATTAATGTTTATAGTGACCTTATTCCGTATTCCTAGCGGAGTTCTCTGATGCAGCATCATGTTACACTAAACCTACTCCAGTGACAGGCTGTTGTCTGCCTCTGTCTGCCCATAGCTCAGTATACAGCGATCCCATGGCCTTGGATGAGTTGTTTTCCCGTCACTATGATGGAAAGTGAGCAGACTACCTTTCCAGGAAAAAACGTAAATTCAAAATGCTGATTTTTAACACGCTGGACTTACTCATATGTGAGCACAGGGTTGATGCAGGTGAAGTTGAAGTGTGCTCTGATGGGTGATGCTGGAAATAGAAATGTCCTTTTGAATAGTGTCCCTGTGGTCAAGACTGCATGTGAAATTGGTTCTTGTAAGTGTCCAACAGCTGATGTAAAACTGCTCAATGACTGAGCTAGTTTTGCCACACCCTTCTTTTTTATTCTTTTTTTTTCTTTCAGTTCTTCCCATATTAGCTTGGGCTGCTGGTAGTTTTGTGACTCATTTGGATTAGTTATCTGACCAGACAGGCAAGCAAGTGATTTCTTTATTTTTATTTTTGATATTTTTTTAACTTAGCTTTTAGTTGAAGCCAAGTATCCTGTAGGAAAGACGGAGGGAGACGTGGGACTTCCTTTTCTAAAGCACTGACGTATTTGCAGAACTATGCTGTGCCTGATGCTTTTCCGAGGGTGTACCGAAGTTGAATGTTGATTCTTGGTATGGCTAAGCATGACATTTTTTACAACACCACCCTCCTTCCTTCAGTACTACAAGTACTCATTTCATCTACGTCAAAGATGTTTTCTAGGGAAAGCAACTACTTGATACTTTCTTAAGAGCAGCTACCAGCATTCTGAAGAAACTTCACTAGATCACAGTTCATGTCTCTCCCTCTTGGATTAGTCCTCATGTGACTCCTGTTCTGTTTCTAGGGAGGAATGCTGTTGTGTTAGTAACAGATTCAAGTACTTGAATCTAAATAACACCAAGTCCTTGGAGATCCTCTGTTCTTATGGAGGGGAAGAAGAAGTGAAAAAGCCAGGTGCTGCGTAATTAGTTGAATTTATGCAGCAGTTAGTGATATCTTTATTCCATTCTGTGTAATTTCAATGTTTTCAGGATGATGCCGTTAGCATTGAAAGTGGTACTAACACCGAACGCCCTGATACACCAACAAACACTCCTAATGCGCCAGGAAGAAAAAGCTGGGGGAAAGGAAAATGGAAGTCAAAGAAGTGCAAATATTCCTTCAAATGTGTAAATAGCCTAAAGGTAGGTATGTCTGAGCTTCCACCTGGGAAAGCTGGCTACCGATTGCTGGCAGTAATGGTAATGTTGACTGTGAGACAGTGTCAGAATAGTTGTTTTTAAATAACTGTATACGGTTATGCTCCATACTCGTTGGAAGGAAGTACTTTTCTGAAGAAATATGAAACGCTAGGTAGTGCTGCAATTAGACCGATTTTTGTAGAGGCTTGCAAAATTATGTGTGATATGTTATAATTATGTATTTCATTGAAGCTGTAGTTGCCCGAGATAAAGATAAGAAACTGGATAAACAGATTCAAATAAAACAAAACCTGTGACAACTTAATGTGAAGCGCAGAACATGTAAAGATATTTCTACCCCTTGAAATGTATTTTAAAAAAATCTAACAAAGCAACCCAACAGTCTTAGAGTAGCTTTTTCCTCACAATTACCAGATCAAGTATTTTCTGTCCTCTGGCAACTGTCATAAATGCTGTATAGTGCAATTTGATTAATTTGTCATGAGTGTCATGATTATGTGTTCACAGACCTGATCTCAGTCATTTTTATCTTCCCACATAATGCCCGGATGGTATTAAGGGATGTAGATTCATGGTCATTACTGCTGTTCTTTTATTTTAGGGTATTTTTTATAGTTATGTATTTCTTTCCCCTGCATATGCTTATATATATATACACATATGTATATATATATACATATGTATATATTTATATATGTATATATTATTTTTTTTTTCTGCACTGGTAGCAGACTGAATGAATTTTCTCTTTTGATTCTTTTACACTGTCGGGATGTTGTTCTCCATTCCTGCCCCATCCCCTGTGTGGGATGTTCATGTGCAAAAGCTGTAAATGTGCCATCTAATCTGATTCTTTTAAGATTTCTAAATAAAGGAAAGATTTTGCCTGGAACAAGATGGGAGTTCTGTTAAACTTTATATTTGGCTAACAAGAGGATGCGTGCAACTCCGTAGTGGATATTTCTGCAGAATTGCTTTAAGAGTTTTTGTCATTCCCCCCCCACTTAACTGTTGAGCTGTGCGGGTGTAGCTTTTTCTGAACTTTGGCTTCAGCCTGCCTGAAATGCTGAGGTAGCTCAGCAGGGAGGATATGAGATTTGAAGCATGGAAACCTCCTAAATTGAGCTTTGCTGCTGGAGAAATTGGGATGGAAAGTTATACTGACAGAAGTATCTGGGAAACATGTTGATATTAATGTGTTTTCTGAAGTACAGAGATTATCTCCAATCCTTCAGAATGAAGGAGGAAGGGAAGTTCTTTCATTTTCACCTGGGTAGGCAGCTGTTCCTGCATTGCGTGTATCACCCTGCAAACACGGCTTTTGGTGGCTTCAAGTTGTGCTTCGGTCGCAGAGGCAGGCCTTTCGGCAGCCAAACGTTTCACAAGTGCTGAGTTTCGCTTAAGAGTGTTTGTTTTTCTATCGGCTAACCAAATATCCCAAAGGGTTTAGTACTTTTCAAGTGTCTTTGGGGAAAACAGAATGTTCCCTCACTCCAGCCTCAAGCCGGGTCCCACAATAGGGTGACCCAGAAGACCACCCTATCAAGTTAAGCAATCCCCCAGTTCAGTGCATTTGGATCGGGGCCTGGAAACAGATTCCTGTGCAAGTGCAGTCAAGCTGGGAGGGACTAAATGTAGCATTTCAGCTAAGTCGGGTATTTTTATTATCTTCCCCCTCCCTCATTTCTCTTGAACTGGAATTAATGCTAATAATAATAAACATGCATGTTAATGCAAAGCCTAGGTAGCAGCCAAATTTGGTAACTCCTTTTTACTTTGTGTTTGAGGAAACCTCTCTTCTTTTTCCTGTTTTTCCGTACTGATTTTGCAGATGCTGTGGAGATAAACTCTTAATGACTGAGTGTCGTATATGGCTTCAGAAAGACATTCGTGATTCTTTGGTTGTCAAATCACATGTCCTAGAGTTTCTATGTCTTTGAGCTGTGTTGTAAAGTGCATATAGTGAAATTAATGAAGAGTCAACATGATTTAAAGACATGGAAATTAATTTTAATATTTAGGGATGTGTAAATTAGGTGTTTTTCTACTTTTCTACTCTTGTTTTTCCCACTCTTGTTTTTTCCTCTTTTGCTTTTTACTTTTTTTTCTCTTAGGGAAACCAATATAGCCATTACAGTCTGTGCTGAATGTTAAATTGTTATGATTCAGCCTGAAAAACTCAGTGCTTGCTAAATATGCATTTTAAACACTACTGTGGAAGTTATTTTGGGTGAAATTTAAGCATCAAGAAAACAAAAATATAACTTCAAAAATGACAGGAAATAAAAAACCTTTTCTATTTTTTTCTTTCTCTTTGCAGTAGGGCAGTACTGTAAGATGTACTGAAAAATTTTGCTCTCCGTGGCTGAATGGAAATGTTGTTTATAAATGGGCGTATATAGCCAACAGATGCACATCCTCACATACATCTACGCGTGTTTTGCTTACAGAACTTTCAGCAAAGAACAGGGTGTATTTTGCTTTGATGTGCTCCGTTTAGAATAAGGCTGTTATTTACCCTACCCTCTGCTCTTGCTAAGAGGCTTCGTGGTTGTTAGCAGCCCCATGTTGTCTCAGATTCTACTCTCTGTTCCCTGAGCTGGGAATCAGTAACCAACCATGTGCAAGATTCTACCTTGGTGTGTAAAGGAGAGGTAACCTAACCCACTGCCAATACTGGCTTGTTTTCACTTCTGAGAAATGGAAATGCACATGTCATCAGCTGGTTCCCTGCTGGCAGCGTGGGTAACGATGTATTAAATGTGTTCATGTAGTTGCAGGTGATTATTTTTTTTGTGTTGGCACAGTATTAACTTCCCTGCTTCACTCTGAAAACAGGTCTAGTCTTACTTTCTGACCTGAGTTGAGTGAGTAAGAGCAGAACTAAACACTTGATTATTTATTTACTTGCTTCTGTAACAATATTAGGTCTATTTTCTCCCCTGCCTTCTTTCTCTGATGCAGGAAGTACCCGAGTACTCTGGATTTTTTGCCCTTTATTTACACCAGGATCAAGATCACATTTCACAATTCTACTTCTGGACGAGCATCTGGGTCACATTTCCGTGACATACTTGGCATCTCGGGATAACCATAGTGTGCAAGACCTAGAAGTTGAAAAAAGTGCTTTGTTATTTAGCTCTGCTAGAATCAGAGAATGGGCTAGGTTGGAAGAGACCTGTGTGACCTACTCTGTGTGATGCTGCTCTGGCAGGGGGGTTGGACTAGATGATCTTTTGAGGTCTCTTCCAACCCCTGACATTCTGTGATTCTGTGACCTCAAGACATCATCTAATCCAACCTCCCTGCCGTGGGCAGGGACGCCTCAACTAGACCAGGTTGCTCAAGGCCTCATCCAACCTGGCCTTGAATACCTCAAGGGAGGGAGCAGCACAACTTCTCTGGACAATTTATCCAGAGTCTTGCCACCCTCGGACTGAAGAATTTTTTTCCAAAGATCCAATCTAAATCCTATTCTCCTTTAACTTAAATCCATTTCCCCTTTTCCTATCGGTGGACATTCTTGTAAAAGTCCCTCCCCAGCCTTCCTGTAGATTCCCTTCAGGTATTGGAAGGCAGTTTTAAGGTCCCCCTAGAGTCTTCTCCAGGCTGAACAATTCCAGCTCCTCACCCTATCCTCATAGCAGAGGTGCTCCAACCCCTGGATCATCTTTGTGGCCCTCCTCTGAACACACTCCAACAGATCTATGTCCCTCGTATGGTGGGGACACCAGACACTGGACACAATATCGAGGTGGGGTCTCACAAGAACAGAGTAAAGGGGGAGAATCACCTCTCTTGACCTGCTGGCCCACACTCCTCTGATCATCCCAGGATGCGGCTGGCCTTCTGAGCTGCATGAGCACCCTGCCGGCTGATGTTGAGCTTCTCATTCTGTCAACACTCCCAAGTCCTTCTCTTCAGGGCTACTCTCAACCTACTCTGTGCTCAGTTGGTATTTGTGCCTGGGATTGGCTTGACCGAGGTGCAAGACCTTGCTCTTTGACTTGTTGAAGCTCATGCAGTTTTGCACTGGCCCATTGCTCAAGCCTGTCAAGGTCCTACTGGATGGCATCTTTCCCTCAAAGCGAGTCCACCACACCACACAGCTTGGTGGTGTCGGCAAACTTGCTGAGGGTGCCCTTGATGCTGATTTCCGTGTCACTTGCAAAGATGTTGAACAGCACTGGACCCAAAACAGACCCCTGAGGAACTCCCACTTGTCTCTTAGGACAAAAATTAAATTTGTGACAAAGCACTGGCACAGGCTGCCCATGGAGGTTGTGGAGTCTCCTTCTCTGGAGACATTCAAAACCTGCCTGACACGTTCCTGGCGATCTGCTGTAGGTGATCGCTCTGGCAGGGGTCTGGACTAGATGATCTTTTGAGGTCCCTTCCAACCCTGACATTCTGTGATTCTGTAAAGCTGACAAGTGTTATTGAAGTAACTATGTACTGTCTCTGACCAGTGAGGATGATGGTAATTTAAACGAGGTGAGCATACTTCTTCAGTTACCATAGGAGCTTCCTGTGAGAACCTTACCTGACTCCTCCAACCATTAAACAACAGCCAAGTGTTACGGTCAGGCTCTTGGAGGTTGTAGCACTCCATGTGAGGAATGTAGTGTGGGTGATGTAAGTAGTCTGAAGATGTTTGTCTCACAGAGTAATTTTTCCAGGGAAATAGGTTGTCTTTGAAAAAGCTTACTAAATACTTTAGGTATGTACTCAAATATAGAAATACAGAAACAGTATATCCTTCTCTTGTGTCTCTACTTATTGTGTGTCACCCTAGTCTGGGTCCTACCTAGAAAATCACAAACTTACGACAACTTATGGTGGAAAAATATTGTATCTTGAGGGGGGAAAAACATCTTTATCTTCCCTTTTCCCATTTCATCAGAAACTGTGCACATTTCAGAAAATCAAGTGCAAAACCCGCTAATGTATCCCTGCCTTAAAGCAGTAAGAATCCATGCATTTTTCCTGTGTTAACTTTGTATAGTATGTCAAAAGTCCTCAGTATTCACCAGCATGAACCAGCACAGAAATTCAAACCCAGCTAATTATTAGAGGGAGGTGTTGGTTTGTGTTTTTTTTTAAACTATTCTATGTTTGACCTCTCAGCCATCTCTTCAAGGAAGATTTATTTCTAGGGTTTTTTTGAGTGTATTTAAAATTCATAACTTTATTGGACATTAGAAATCATGGCTTTTTGTATGTAGTTTTATGGCATGCAGTTTATACTTCATCTCTAATTAAACTATAATGCTTTACAGATGCTGAATACCTGCTTCTTCCTTCTGTTGTGGAGTTCACTAATAGCCTTGCTACTTTTCGCTTTGCTAATATCCCATATCCCACGTGACATAAAGCCACTCATCTGTTTCTTTTGTGTTATCATGGGTATTAATTTGAATTAAACCATTGAACAATTCTTTTAAATCTATATTCAGCTTTGAAAGTTGTTACCCCTCTTTATGAAGTTCAGGAGGGCCTTCATCACTGAAAGATTTTTTTTTCCCTTTCTAGAGCTCTTCTCACTATGTCCCTTAAAACAGATATTGCCTTTCTCAGTCAATAATACCACCTTAAATTCTTCCAGACTTCCGTACTTTTCTTCTTCTGAGTAGTGTTGGACTTCTCAGCCACGCCCCCTCCCTCAGATTTATTCTTTGGTTCTTGGGTAGGCCGGGGCTAATACTTTTCGGGTTGTCTCTGAAGCACTGCCATCTGAGGGCTGCTTAACAGCCGTCATGAGACACTTCCTTCCTGCCTGCACTGTCCCAGACAGTCCCCTGTGGGGAGGCACTTTAATGAACATTATTCTTGCTGAAAACATCCTGTCAGGACAAGCCAAAATACTGTTATCAATTATTAACAAACCCCACCATATTCTTCACAATTCATAAACATATCTGCCTCTTTTCTTTCTCTATTAAGCTGGTGTAAGCCGTGTAAAAATACTTGGCATTTCTCTGGCAAGTGTTTGTGAGGGCAAACTGAAAACATTTTGTGGATGTGAACTTTGCAGCAGCATTCTGATGTGCTGGAGTTTGTCTGTGATAGAGCTGCAAGACCTAACTGTGCTGTAACAGTTAAATGTGGCCCTTCTTCACCATGATATCAGTACGATTCCTCTCTGTCCTAATAATTCTCCTCTTGGAAGTTGTAAATCACTGCGTGGAAGTATTATAACTGTAAAATACGTATAGATGTGGCCTTCGATGCAGAGATTGCCTTATTGAAAATTGCAACACAAAGTAGTAAAGCTGCAAATGCAGCTGAGTTCTGCCAGCTTCTGGCCATAACTGAGACATTTCTTCCTCATGTTTAAAAGCTTGGTGGAAGAAGAAAGGTGAGGGGTGTCAGAGTATTCCTTTAACCTCCTTTGAGACAGCCAAGTTAAAACGTGATGTTACAAAACTGTATTCACTATCTGAAATTATACTGGATGTGAACTTAGTAGTTTGAGGAGGAAAACATATCAATTAAACTGTTTACCACCACAGCTGAATTTCACAGAAATAATATGCTTGTGAGTGTTGAGGATGGGCTTTTTGGTGTTTATTTTTGTGATTTTTTGGTCTCTAATCTAACTTTACGTCTACAGGAGGACCATGGTCAGCCTTTGTTTGGAGTCCAGTTTAACTGGCACAGTAAAGAAGGTGATCCTCTCGTTTTTGCCACTGTAGGCAGCAACAGAGTGAGTAATCTGTTTTTAACCATAAGCTCTTCCTTGTGGTTCTGCTTGCATTCCTTTTTTCAACCAATCCCTTTTCCTGTGTTTGTACTAAACACAGGACACTTCATGTAAAAAGCTTTATTTCTGAAGTGTTTATCATCTGTTATCTGGGAGAGCTGCATCCTCTGGACTGTTTTATCAAGTCATGTGTTAGCTATTTGGGAATTAGCCTATATAGTAAAAAAAAAAAATAAAATGCGTCAGGAATATAAACATGGGATAAGGAGGATGTATCTTCTTGCTAAAATTACTCTTAGACGTTACTCTTTCCAAAAGTATGCTCTAAAATGGGATGAGAAGTGTCTGCAATGATGCCAGGCAGCTCAGTAGCTAAATTAATGGCCTATGGGGAGGGAACATGTAGGCTTTTCTAAATGAGGATCTATGTTATTTCCGTCTTGAAAATAACTCCTGAAGTGCATTCTGTGCAAGTGTAGTGAATAAACAAGAAGCCTTTCAGGTTTGTTCCACCTGGCAGTTAGTTCAGCACTTTTGCAAAAATTAAACAAGGTATCAATGGCTCATTAAAAGACAGTCTCGCCAAAGCTACTCTATTACTCTGCTCCTCAGCTGGACAGGGGAGAGAAAACAGAAGGAAAGGATCATGGGTCGAGATAAGGACAGCGGGAGATCACTCAACGGTTACCATCATGGGCAAAACTCGACTTGGGAGTAGGAAAAAAAGAAATAAAAAGTAAATTTAAGACACTTTCCCCCCACTCCTCCCTTCTTCCTGGGCTCAGCTTCACTCCCAGTTTTTGCTGCCTCCTCTTCCTGAGCAGTGCAGGGGGCTGGGGAATGGGATTGTGGTCAGTTCATCACATGCTGTCTCTGCTGCTCCTTCCTTTTCAGGGAAGGACTCCTCACACTCTTCCCCTGCTCCAGTGTCTCCCATGGGAGACAATTCTCCATAAACTTCACCAGTGTGAGTCCTTTCCACAGGGTGTGGTCCTCCAGGAACTGCTCCGGCATGGGTCCCTTCCCTGGGGAGCAGTCCTTCAGGAGCAGACTGCTCCAGGGTGGGTCCCCCGTGGGGGTCACAAGTGCTGGCAGCAAACCTGCTCTGGCGTGGGCTCCTCTCTTCATGGGGCCACACGTCCTGCCAGGAGCCTGATCCAACGTGGGCTTCCCATGGAATCAAAACCTCCTTTGGGTGCATCCACCTGCTCTGGATCAGGTCCTCCATGGGCTGCAGGTGGACATCTCTTGCTGCTGTCACTTCCCTGGGCTGCAGGGGTCAGCCTACCTCACCGTAATCTTCACTACAGGCTGCAGGGGAATCTCGGCTCCGGTGCCTGGAGCACCTCCTCCTTCCTCACTGATCTTGGTGTCTGCAGAGTTGTTCTCTCACATATTCTCACTCCTCTTTTCTCTGGCTGCTGTTGCCATCGCACTGTATTTTCCCCTCCTTCTTAAGTCTGTTCTCACAGAGGTGCTGCTGCCATTGCTGACAGGCCTGGCCTTGGCCAGCTGTGGGTCCGTCTTGGAGCCGGCTGGCGTTGGCTCTGTCGGACTGGGGAGAAGCTTCTGGCAGCTTCTCACAGAAGCCACCCCTGTAGCCCCTCTACCAAAACCTTGGCACACAAATGCAGTACAGACGGCTCCAATAACTAAATCCAAATAGAGTTTAATCTTGCTGAGACAGTTCAATTAACACATTTCAATACCTGGGAAGGACCGGTGACAAGTGCTGGAGAGGTGCTTTACTGAAACTGCTGTGATCATTTCATCAAATGGTTTCCACCGGTTGGAAACAAACAGCTGATGGACAAGATCTAAACCATAAAGGCACACGGCCTCTCCCCATCAGGCAGAGAATACACGGGTGCATGTGATTTCCTTCTGAAAGGAAGCAGCGATCTCTCCCACTTTTTTTTTTCCTCCAGGTTACTTTATATGAATGTCATTCCCAAGGCGAAATCCGTCTGTTGCAGTCCTATGTGGATGCTGATGTATCCTTTTAAGTTAAAAAGCTGCTTGTTTGCTTCCTATTAACCAAAAATGAAGTCTTTGTAGGAGAAAAGAGTATGAAGGTTTTGTCTGTGGTTGAATGCTGGGCTCGTGTGGCACATTTCTTACGTTAGGTCCATGTCTCACCTATTTCCCACATCCTAAAGTCTGTCTTACTGAAAAAGTATTCAAAATGTAGACTCATGGACCATGCCTGTTTTAAAATATTTGAAAACTGATTCTCCATCAGTTTAATCTTCCCGACGCTGCTCTGTGCAATGTTTCACATTCATTGCTTTGCAGTCGTCTCGGTTTCCCTGTGAGCTGGAACTGGGTGTAAAGCCTAAGAATTACATTTCATGCTCTGAAGTGGTAATAGCTTGTGTTAATCACTCGCGATACATAATGACTCGTGGATTCAGTTTTGATTCATCTTTGTTTTATTCCCGGTCTAAGGATGTTTTGGAGAAAGGTTGAAAAGGTGTTCCTTGTGTGTTGCGGAACAGAAGTGAGGAAACTGGCATTTATGGAAAAGGTGATGTTGCTTGTATTTGCAGATGTATAATTTGAGTATCTATCTTTTTCTGATTGGATCCAGCAGACTCCTGGGCACTTGCATAAAATAGCAACCAGTTTACTTAAAAAAAATCACGTTGTTTTAAAAAAAATTTAAAACCTCCTCTTTCTTCTGTGTTCCTTAACGTAAGATGTCGTAGGCAGATGAAAATTTCTATACCTGTGCGTGGACGTATGATAGCAATACAAGCCATCCCCTTCTGGCCGTGGCAGGGTCCAGGGGTATTATTAGGATAATTAATCCTATTACAATGCAGTGCATAAAGGTGAGTGCTCCAAAGTTTGAGGTACAGCTTATGTTTTGGTAAGGCAAGAAAGTCAAGTCTTCTAAATACATGTAAACATGAGGGGGAATGATAACTTGCCCTCTGAATTCTATCTCAGCACTACGTGGGCCATGGAAATGCAATCAATGAACTGAAATTCCATCCAAGAGATCCAAATCTTCTCTTATCTGTAAGCAAAGGTGAGGAAAAAAACTTCTTTTTTTTAATTAAAAAAAAAATAATTATGAATCAGGATACTTTGGATTGGATTTTGGTCTTGAAAATGACCAAAACCTGCATGAATTTTTTTATGAATGGCACCGAACAAGTTTACCTTGAAAGTCTGGAGCAGATCTTGCCCTTTGATGGCTGTATGTCGTGTACATATTCAATCCATGGCCTACAATAGACATAACTCCACCTGTGGCGCAGAGGGATTGTGAAGAGTGCTCTTAGGTGAGAAGAAACATGAACATTGGGACTGCTCTTCCCCATTAGATTTTTTTCAGTTGTTGAATCGTGTTGCCATCTAGTGGCGATGTCTTAGTGTCGCAGGCAGCGTTCCCCAGCCTGTTAAGGAGGAAAACTTTGATTATCTGTTGCTCGGGAGCAGCTCTGACTTTACTGGGGCTTTGTGTAAAACGCGTATTAGTGAAGGGAGAAGCGAGTTTTTGTTAATGGGGCTTGTTTGTCTTATGGGCTTGTCCAGAATGTCTAAACAGTCGCAACTTCCTAATCTTGACTGTTTTGATGAGTAAGGGAATACCTGATCTGCTGCAAGAGCAGGAATGCGTGAGTTGGGAATGTTCACATAAGGGGACTTTTGACTTTGAGCATGTTTGATGTTACTGTTGATGCTACACGAAAATAGGAGCAGAGAACCTCTCTTATGCTTCTAACTGTCCATTTTGTGCTCTGGGTCTAACGTTGAATTTCTTGAGTTCTGTATATTTTTTAGGTTTTCTTTTTACTAATATTTTGACATCAGCCATAGTAGTACAGGTTTTAGTACCTACTCCAGAGTTTGCAGATTATCTCTGAGAGGGCATCAGGCAGGAGAATATTGGAATCTCAGAACTGCTTGGCTGAGAGATGAGCAGAAAAAAAAGATAATATTTGGGACAGCGTGGCTTTCTAGTTGATGTTGCTGTAATTCAAGGCAGTGTACTTGTGGAACTGAAAAAAAAATATCCTAAAATGTTCTTTAAACAAGTGGATTGGTCCGATTGATTTTGGTGTATGTATTGTTTATAGAAACCATTTCTCCCATACCTACAGTCTGTGTTTCATAAAGTACTATATTCTAAAGGTTAAAAAAATGGAAAATCAAAACTTCTCTGAATTGTGATGTAAGAGTGGCTGAAAGGAATTCCAGCATGTTTTGATGCATACAATTATTTTTTTGAGATAAGACTGAATAAAAGTGTACTTGTCCAAGATCACACCCTTCTTTGTTTTTTGAATGATGTAAAGATCCAAGTATATTTTTCTTTGAAGCTGTCCCTGGGGGATGGGAGTGAGCACACTTGTTCATTTGCAAAATTACTCTTAACAATAGTTCAGTTATAATGACAATTTTAGTTAATGCAGTCCTATTGTTTCTTACAAGTGAAGAAGAATTAAGTGCCTTTTTGATGTTTACGTGAACACCTGTTATTGAAACTTAGTTAAGCTGAAATATGTTGTTCGTATGTACATATAAAAAGCAGCATGTAATTTTATTTGTTCTTTATAGATCATGCATTGAGACTGTGGAACATCCAGACAGACACGCTGGTTGCAATATTTGGAGGAGTAGAAGGGCACAGGGATGAGGTGTTAAGTGCAGTAAGTGGAAGACTGTGGGGCAGGGATTTAGATTTATGAAGGGTAGTAAGCCTACAATGTGCAACTTTTCATTTTCTTGTGCACTGTTTGGACAGTATAGCTACTTGAAAAAACCCGAAGTCCAAAATACTCTTTTAAGGGAATAGACAAGTTAAATTGAAGGTGGTTGGATTGATCTGGCCACCTCTCAATGTTCAGGACAGGTGTTCGCTTTCTGTGCCTTTCAGGAACTGGTTTTCTCACAGTGCAGCCTAGAATTAAACAAAATAGAGCTCAGTGGGGCTAGAAAAAGTAAAAAAGTTTTCGTGATAGCCCCGCTTTTGAAGTTCTCGAGGTCTTATCAAGCCAAAGCAGCGAGAACAAATAAGCCTTGAGAGACATGGTAGTGAAGGAAAGAAGTTATTTCAGGCGAGTTACGCTGCTTTTCAGTGGCTGTGACCAGCCATTGGTGGCTGGCACATGTCCACTAGAACAGCTGACTTCTGCTGCTCTTAAGAACTGTTTCCACTCCTGTTATGTGACCTGAAAGGTGAGGGCTGCATCTCTACGAAACCCAACACTATATTATTCTCTTGTGGTTGTAAACAGTCACCATCCATGTAGTAGCCCTGGAATCCTGCTGAAGTTGCTCCATAAAGTGAAACCTAGTGAGTTTACTGAGGGGGGAACACTAGGAGCAGATTCATTGTCTGTCAGTGCTGTTGAATGTACCTCTCTTCCTTGAGAGGGAGTAAATATAATTATTACGATACTGTGCTTCCCTGCAGTGAGCAGGATTAGGTTGTTAGCATTTCTCTGTTTGAAATATGCAGTTCTAGTGCATTGTCTGTGCAGAAAACGCTGATTTGATGGAAACGATGGAGTAAAAACTGAGTCGTTACAGTGCAGCTTAGGCTGGGAGCGCTCAAAAATTATTTCATATACGTAGGATTATGATCTTCTTGGCGAAAAAATCATGTCCTGTGGGATGGATCACTCTCTAAAACTTTGGAGAATTAATTCCAAGAGAATGATAAATGCCATCAAAGAGTCCTATGAGTACAACCCAAATAAAACCAACAGGTACGTAGCCTTCATCTTCTTGGCTGTCTTTGTAAAACATGAATATTCTCATCAATGGCCCAGGTTAATTCCTGTCCAAAGTGGGAGTTCTTGGGGATAGGGAGTGACCTGGGGATTGTGCTGGATACTGAATCTCTCTAGAAGCTATGTCGTACTGATTTTGGCTTCAGTAGAATTTTATTGAATTCAAATTCCAAGTCCTGAGACTTTTATTTTTATATACCTTAATTATTTCTTATCTGCTAACTAGAAAAGGACTGGAATCGTTATAATTCTGAATTAAAGCGTGTATTTCATGGTGTTTAAAGATGTCGCTGGCTGTTCTTCCTTTCACCTAAAAATTTCTAGGAGGGAGCCAAATCTGTGTAATTAAATGGAGCAAATAGTTTTATGTTGAGTAGTTATTACTAATTATTGTATTTGTTATTTGACTTCGGGGTGGGGACAAAACTTGACATAGTAATAACCTTAATTTTCATCATTCTCTGACCCGATCTCAGATATAAGTAAAGTTAAACATAGATACAATTAGATACATGAGAGATAAATCCTCCTTTATGAAGTTCCTCAACTTTTTAATCTTAACTTCCAGTTAAACCATTGAGAGAACTGAAGAGTCTAAAACACTGAACATGTTCAGCAGTGAGACTAGCTGTGAAAATACTCTCGCTTTTTTTGGTAATGTTACCAAATATTAAATGATGCTTTTTTCTTTTTTTTTTTAAGTGTGTTTTTAAAAAAAAAAAAGATGGGGTTTTTTTTTTCATAGTGTGCATTCCAGTTTAACAGTTTAGATGTTGCAGAAGCAGCATCAGGAAAACCGAACTTCCATCAGTTCTTGAAGTGTTGCCAACAGGAGCTGTATCCAGCGTCTGAAGGAGTGGTTTTGCTCAGCACTGTCTGTGCACAGTCTTGTAACTAGTTAGGAATTAGGATGAAAATAGGGACTGTTCCCATTATTATTATAAAAAAACCCCACACATACAGAATCTACTTTGTTACAAAACTGTTAAACCACAAGACAGGCTTGTCCTCCTAACATTGAGATATGTTAAAACTGGCCATGAAAAATTGTATTTGTGCTTCTGTGTTTCTCTGAACCTCACTTGGCAATTTTCTCCGTAGGCCTTTTATTTCCCAGAAAATTCACTTTCCTGACTTCTCTACGAGAGACATACATAGGAACTACGTTGACTGTGTACGATGGTTGGGAGATCTAATTCTTTCCAAGGTATTGTTGCAGCTTTTTCAGCTATGTTACTCTTATTTGCTTGTTTTGAGGATCTTAAACAATTGAAGTTTTGCTAGCATTTGGGTCTTGGATTAAATTACTGTGCCCTGATTTTATAGAGTGTAGTGTGAATTTTGTTGACTGTCGGGATGTGTGGATAAGCCGTGGTTAAAATTAATTACAGTTAGACTGAATGTGCAGTATAAATAGTAAATATAAGAGGTTATTATTATTTTTTTCATTGTTTTCCCAGTCTTGTGAAAATGCCATCGTGTGCTGGAAACCTGGCAAAATGGAAGATGATATAGATAAAATCAAACCCAGTGAGTCAAATGTGACCATACTGGGGAGATTTGATTACAGCCAGTGCGATATTTGGTACATGAGGTTTTCAATGGATTTCTGGCAAAAGGTACGCGTGAGCTTTGACTTTGCTGTATTTGAAGGTGCGTAACTCTTCATTGGTTTGTATTTAGGAGAAACAGAAAGTCTTAGTTCATGTGATGTCATGTTTGAGAAACAGAACGATTCGCTGCAAAGGGCTTTGTTTGAAACTAGAAGAGCTCCAGATTTTTCATTTGTGGTTCTGTGTGGTGGAAAAAGTTGCGCCAAATAAATATTTATTTTCCGTCAAGGGTTTCCTACCGGTATCTTCTTCTCCCGTCTGCAGAGATGAATAATAAAGTGGAATAAAGGAGGCAGATTCCGTAGCATTTCTAGCCCCTCCAACAAACCCATTAAGTCATTCATGTTCAAACATTCACACGTAATTTATCAGCTATAGAGCCTGTGTAGAATTCTAACTTATGGTTATTGAGGTAGTATTTACAAACTTCTGTATTCTCTGCTTTCTTTTTAAGATGCTTGCCCTGGGCAATCAGGTTGGCAAACTTTATGTTTGGGATTTAGAAATAGAGGATCCTCATAAAGCCAAGTGAGTACTCACTTTTTTAAATTTTATTTTTGTGAAGACAGCGAGTTGGGGTGCTTTCCTTTTTCCTTTACTGATAAGTATAGAAATCGTTTAACAGTAGTAGTTACTTTCTATTTTAACAACTATGTAAGTCATACTGGGTAAATAAGCATTCTCAGCCCCTGACAGTTAACATTATTGCTTTACTCATTTTTTATTAATATTTTAGTAGTGCGGAGAGGCCCCAATCAGATTGTGTTGGGCACCATATGTAGATAACAATAAAAGAAAATTTGTTCCTCAAAAAGTTTACAAATCAATTAGGTGGAAAATTTACAAAACACTTGAAGAAGATGTGCTAGGTGGGTGTAGGACATGACAAAGGAGAAATAGGGGAAAGAACTCGAATAATGAGAGTATAAAGGTTAGCTGTGGGTACAATGTGAAGAAGACAGAGTGGCTTTCCAGTTCCTTGAACGTGTGGCTGGGAAATTTTGTAGCATATCTGATATATATAAACACACCAATGCATAAAGATAAAATATATGTGTATGTATATACATATATATATATATGCAGAATATGAATAAAATGTATACACACTTGGTATAGAAATAATAATATTTGTATATACAATAAATATTAAATTATGTACACATATATTTTATAAAATATAAATATGTATGTGTGTGTGTATATATATACACACACACGAACACACAAATGCACAAAGTTCTGGAAAATGCTGCAGTCTTTAATCACCCAATTACAATATTTAATCCTAACGCCGGGAGAGAACATCGATGATGAAGTCGTAAACGCCGCGATTCAATGAGCTTTCAGTCAGGGCTTCAGTGCAGATGGGGTGGATGAGAAATGGCAGCGGGCGAGCAGGCAGTTACTGCTTTCCCAAGGCCGCCCCTGGAATACAAAATACACCACGAAGGGCATAATCCTGTTGCCCTTCAGTTCCTTCTGGGTCACGTAAGCCAGAGGTTGGTGAAACAGCGCTCCCTACTGTAGTAGCAAGTGCAGAAATAACGTTGCAGCTGAATAAATTTTCTTTTATTTATAGGTGTACGACTCTTACTCATCCTAAATGTGTTGCTGCCATTCGACAAACCAGTTTTAGCAGGGATAGTAGTATCCTTATAGCCGTGTGTGATGATGCCAGTATCTGGCGCTGGGACAGACTACGATAAAATGACTTTTTCTTAATTCAAAGTAGAAAATATATTTTCAAATTATAATCTAGTCTGTTAACTCGCTAGCACGGTAGATGGATTTAGTGTAGACTTTCTCAACGGTTCGGCGGGCTGGAGCCGAACTTAGTGATGTTTACATTCTGTGTATTGTTCTGCTTGAAATTGCTGCTTTTAATAAAAAGAAGTATTTTTGTAAAGTTTTCTGGATTGTCCATTTTAATTATTTCCCAGCGTGAGTTTTTGCTTGTGGCCTATGAAGTGACTTTGCCTACAGCTATCCCATAAATACATGGGAGCTTGTTAGACGTTTGGTATGTGTGTGCATGCAGCTGTGGTTGTGCTTTTTTCACTGAAGTTATTGAATGTTATCCAGAGACCACACCAAGGAAACCCTACACTTAGGAATATAGTATAAATGGATGTTAAATCATTGCTAAAAATATTTTGAACTCATTCCTTAAGTTAGTTGCACATTGAAATTGGTTACGTTGTAATAATCTCAAACTGGGATGTTCTTTTCATCTTTTCTGTTACCGATTAGAAGAAAAATACTTCACTGGCTTTTTTTTTGTTTCTTTTTGTGAATCACGTTGTTCCAAACACTCATGTGCACCTTGTCAGCGTGCAGTAGAAATGTCGGGGTTTCAGTTCTGAGGTGGTCCAAGGCATTGCCCAACAGCTGGGGGTACCTGCCTGAGGAAGAAGGTTAATAGTATTCGCTGATACTGAACCATTTACCATTTTTTTTTCCTACCGTGCTCTTCTTATCCATGCGTTAACACGTTACTTGAAGAGAGTGTAGCAGGCTGTTGTATAACTCAAGTACTCTGTAATTGCCAACGTAATGGTGCTGTTTTGATGAGTAGATTAAGTCATCCTGTCTGCTGCTGACTTCGTAAGTGCGTATCTGACTTTTATGGTTTAGGATATCGCTTTTTCCTGTTTGTTACAGGGAAGCTCATAAATGCTCTACTTATGATAAACTACCTGTTCAGTTTGCAGTAGTATGACTAAGCCAGTTTTCATTTGTTTCCTTGGGAGCCTGCAAAATACAAAGTCCAGAACTGGCAAGTAGTTTACAAGTCATAGTCTCTAAATAAAGATTTCCCCTCCCCCTTTTTTTTCTTTTTTAAATCCTTGTCCTTAACTACTGGGGAGGTGCAGTAGTACCGTTACAGCACAGGTCTCTCCAAAATCTTGTGTTTAGTTGAGCTGGATTCTGGACCTTCTTTTTCTTGCACAAGCCAAGGGGCCAGCACGGTTGTTCTTGGAAGGGATTGCCCCTTGACTGGGTGCTTGTGGGGACACGATCAAGAAGCCAAATATAAAACCACAGTTGGGCAGAACCAGGTACAAGCCTGAGTGCTGGAGGGAGGAGACACCAGGCACCAGTACAGATTAGGGGATGTCCTGCTGGAAAGCAGCCCCATGGAGAAAGCCCTTGGAGTCCCAGTGGGCAGTGAGTTGTCCCTGGGACAGCAACGGGCCCTTGTGGCCAAGAGGCCAGTGGGATCCTGGGGGGCATCAAGAAAAGTGTGTCCAGCAGGGCTAGGGAGGTTCTCTTGCGCCTCTGCTCTGCCCTGGAGAGACCACACCTGGAATACTGTGTCCAATTTTGGACTCCCCAGTTCCAGAGAGAGAGTGACCTACTGGGGAGAGTCCAAGGCAGAGCTACGAGGGTGATCAAGGGACTTGAACAACTCTCCTATGAAGAGGGACTGAGAGAACTGGGGCTGTTCAGCCTTGAAAGGAGACGGCTGAGAAGAGACCTTATTAATGTACACAAATATCTGAGGGGTGAGTGTCAAGAAGGAGACAATCTGTTCTCACAGGTGCCCAGTAACAGAACAAGGAATAATGGGTTTAAGTTAGAACATAGGAAGTTACCTCAACGTGAGGCAACCACTGTCAGGGTGGCAGCACTGGCACAGGCTGCCCAGAGAGGTGGAGTCTCCCGAGGTGGACACGTTCCTGTGTGCCCTGCCCTGGTGGATCCTGCTCTGGCAGGGGGGTTGGACTACATGATCTTTCAAGATTGCTTCCAACCCCGAACATTCGATATGATTCTCTGTGACTGAAATACTGAAGAGGGAGAAAGGTGAGAGCGGAGCTTGGAGGCAGTTTTTAACCTCTGGTTCTACTGCACCTGCAGCACTGCCGGCACGCTGTGAAACGGTGTTTATGCAACAGCAGCGACGCTTACACCCCATAGTTCATTGCGTGGAAAGTACGTGGGGTTGGCAGTCTGAAAAATGGTGGGGGTGGGCGTGTGGTTGGGAGAGCGTTCCGAAAAGGCAGTGGGAGTGCTCAGGCTTCCTCCAGCCTTCAAGGAAGCTACTTGGATCAGATGAGCTAAGCTGCATTGAGAACCCTTGGCTTGGAGGCTGGTACTGTTTAGCCTTTGCAAATGCCTTGCAGTAGCACCGCCCTGCACTGGGCCTTCTGTGTGTCCCGGGGTTGAGAGTGAAACAGGATACAACCACAGCAGGGATTTTTCGGCCGTGGTTGGGTTTTTTTTGGTATGTAAGTGGTACGTTGTGACAAATGAGCTACGCCCTGTGTGCGAGGAAGGAAAGGAAGGGTGGTGCTTAGAACTAGAGAGAGGCCTAACACAATTAGGGCCAGCTTGAAGTTCTTTATTCACTTACAAGTGTGCTGAAGACTGTTCTCTTAAAATGCAGATGAATGTTCTAGAAGGTTTGCCCTGAGAAACCTGGACGGAGTTGAAATCAGATTCAAAGTGTTAATGAAGGGGAACTAAAAAGTTCTCCTTTACAACAGTCAGCCCCATCTGCTTTTAGGATTAATAAAACCCTGATTTTACGCACAAAGAAAACTCCTTGTCAACATCCAGAAGCTCAAGGGATCATAAAAAGTCTGTGTTTATTTCATTGAGGTGCTTTCTTCCCAGGGATGCCTAATTCTAGACTAGAAAAACAGGGGAAATGAAATTATTTTTGTTGTGCATCTTCGGGAAGATGTAGAGCTAGTAGAGTTGCAGTCATTGCAAAAAAAAAAAAAAAGAAGAGTTTGATATTCTCCAAAACCTTTTTACTTTTTAACATATGTGGTTGTGTAACATACCTTGAGAGCTCCAGTGCCAAAGTTCTTCAGCAAGTGTAGGTTTGACCCTAGTATTGGAGAAACCTACCACAAACAGCCTGAGAGGCATTAGCAGCTGTTTGTTCCCACTGTCTGTGGGCCCCCAGTAGTTCTGGATGTTCAGAGACAGATTCTGTAATTGGCTCTTTCTGTTTCCCATCTCGGCAAAGGGCAGAGGGGGGAGAGGTGAAGTCGGGCTCTGCCTGGCTCCAGGGCCCTGATGGGCAGTTGCACCACAGCCAGGAAACCGCTTCAGGAGGCTGCAGGGGTTACAGAGGTCCCTTCTGTAGGAACTCTTGGAATTATAGAATCGTATCAGCTGGAAGAGACCTAGAAGATCATCGAGTCCAGCCTCTGTTCCAGCCCTATCAACCTACTAAACGATTCCCCCCAGCACAACATCCACCCGTCTCTTAAACACCTCCAGGGAAGGTGACTCAACCCCCTCCCTGGGCAGCCTGTTCCAATGGCTGACAACTCTTTCAGTATGAAACTTCTTCATAATATCTCACCTGAACCTCCCCTGGCGCAATTTAAATCCATTTTCCCTCATCCTGTCACTCTCCACTAGAGAGAACAGACCACAGGATACAATAAAATGTCAAAGTCGCCGTTTCCTTCAACTGTTGCACGCTGAGTATCTCTCTGAAGAGATCCAGCTTTCATCCCTTCATAGAAAAAAAAAAAAAAGCTGGAATCAGTGCCTGGAGGTCCTTGTCTTTCACCCTTCAGAGGGCTAGAAATGGGCTTGGACTGCAATGCTAATTATTAAGCAGAGACTTTGCCCAGGGTCAGCAAGAAAGTTTATAGCTCATGTGGAAGTAGAAAACAGGTTCCTGATTCTTAAAACGAGGGGTTCAGGTAGGAGGAGCTCTCTTCCTCAGAGGTTGAGGTCCTGTTGAGGTTTTACTCCATCTGGTGGTTACTGAATTAAAAAAACAACCACAAAACCATAATTTAATTTTAAATCAGGACCCCTTTACTCTGCCCTGGTGAGGCTTCATCTGGAGTCCTGTGTCTCCACGTTCAAGGAGGACAGGGAACTGCCAGGAGGTGGTACAGCGAAGGGCTGTAAGGGTGATTAGGGGACTCGAACATCTCTTGTGAGGGAAGGCTGAGGGACTTGGGGCTTCAGTGTGGGCAGGAGGAGACTGACAGAGGCTCTGATCAGTGGGTGTCACGAGGATGGGGCCAGTCCTTTTTCAGTGGTGCCCAGTGACAGGACAAGAAGTAATAGGAACAAACGTGAACATTGGAAGTTTCATCTAAATGTGAGAAGGAACTTCTTTTACTTTGAGGGTGGCAGAGCACTGGAACAGGTTGCAGTGGTGGATTTCCACCTCTGGAGACATTCAGAACAAGCCTGGATGCCACCCTGTGCAACCTGCTCTGGCTGCAGGGTTGGACTAGATGATCTCCAGAGGTCCCTTCCAACCACTAATCTTCTGTGATTCTTCTTGAGGCTTCTAATTTCAAGCCAAAGAATTTCATGCAAACATGGATTGAATTTGCCCTTCCTAGAATATGAGAGTGCATGTTTTCTTTGGTGTGTTTCATGCCATTTGAGCACCGATTACGTTGGGGAGCTCTGATTCAGTGGCTGAAGGTCAAGGAATGTGCTTTTTCTACCAGTGCTGGCAGGGAAGGTTTCTGATTTAGCTGGGAATGCTTAGCTGTTAGCATGAGGTGTATGCCAGAAATATACTTGGTTCATTTAATTATTGTAACTTTTTAAAAAACCAAACTAACTACAAAAAAAAACTCTCCACACCTCTGCGTAATTAGAATTTTCACTGCTTTTCATGGATTTTGCCCTTGTTTCAGCAAAAACCAGTAGCAGCATGTGCACCTGGTGCTTCCTGTATTCTGAAATTTGCTACTGGGTGTGAGGTAAGGGCAGACCCAGAAACCGAGGGAGCCCTTGTGAAAAGAATCCCCACGCTGACAAACACTTTGTGTTGACTTGAAAAGAAAAATTATTGGGAAGATGTCCCAAAAGAGAGGGAAGTAAATCTCTCAGTGTCATCGTTCTGAGATCTATCACTGTCATGGTTCTGAGTCTGCATGTTCAAAGCCTAATGACCAGGAGATGATTTTTTTTTGTTTTAAAGGGGTTTTCCAGTTAAGGGACCTGAACTAGTAGCAAGAAACAGGGAGGACAGCACAAGGAGAAAAAAAGACTCTAAGCACAGGAAGACCATTACAAAATAATTTGTATTATGTACAGGTTGTTATTATTACAGTCATGACATCTCTGGACGTACCCAAGGGGGAAGGATTGATTGCTGTATGCTGTGTATTTTTCTGTTTCTCTTCAGGCTTATTCCTGAAGTACTTCTGTATCCTCCCATTTTAGACCACTGTGTTGAGGTAAAAAGCGTTGTTGGGAGCTATATACACATCTGTCTAGATACGTATACACATCTAGAGATATATACACATCTATCTAGATAGATAGATAGATGTGTTGAAGCGTTTGGCTGTTCAATCATGAAGACATAATACAAAATCTGCATCTTTCAGAGCCCCAAGAAGGGATTAAGAGAAAAGACCTTAAACCACTATTCATCCTGAAACAGAACACAGCAAGAGGTTTATTCTATTCGTCAACAAGCAAACACTTCTCTGTTCTAGCAAGCAGACCAAGAAATCTTCCTTTTCTCTCCCATCACAAAGAAATAGGAGAGACTGGATATCTCTCAGGACAACGCCATATGGAATAAAAACTGGATGAGGTAGAAAATACAGCAGCCGCTGAAGCATTTAA
Organism: Trogon surrucura; assembly: GCA_020746105.1. Taxonomy (NCBI): domain Eukaryota; kingdom Metazoa; phylum Chordata; class Aves; order Trogoniformes; family Trogonidae; genus Trogon; species Trogon surrucura. The sequence goes on along the minus strand of CM036617.1, from coordinate 6,885,673 downwards.
GGCTCATCACTCAGCAGATGGGCGGACAGCACGGCCCAGGGTGGCACAGAACTGTGAGTGAAAGCCGGCTGCTCTCCCAGCAGCACCCCTGCGGGTCCCTACAGCCCCTCAGCAGCCTGTACCTGCATGTCTGGTGTAAATCACAGCTCTGGGTACAGCCTAGAAGTGTCTACTAGTCATTTCTCCGCAGTCTTTTTTTTGGCTCCTTTCCTCTGCCTGCCTCAGCATCTCAGATTTCCTCATGAGGATGCTGATTCTACAGGGAAAGATGATTAGCAGCCTGAAGACAAATCCCAAATTAATCAGGCAGAACTAGGAGTGACAAAAAAAAATAAAATCCTGCTGCTTCAAGACCCTGGAGCTTTCTTGTGCTAAATTTCATTTCCCTAGATAAACCAAATGCCTGTTTCCTCCAGCATCCTACATAGTGATGATATTATCAGCTCTCACATAGCTAGTGAAATTCAGTAGTAACCCACCAGAATCTCATGGATGAGAAAGAAAAAGCACTTATGTTTGGGCAGCACAGCTAGGCACTCCAAGCAAACCCCCAGAAACTACTGAGTTTTTACTTTCATGGCAATTTTGCAACGCACCTCCCATGACACAATTTGAAGGGGGATGGAGTCTCCCGTCTGCAAGTTTCAGCTGCAAGCTCGGCCACAGCAGGTTGGAAAGGCGAGGAAAGGTGATGATCTTAAGCAGGTACCACGTTCACAGAGACACCACCTGCTGAACCCACAGTGGCTGCGGTGCTGGGAGAAGTTCTTAATACAACCCGCAGACTGACTCAAAATGCATGTGCTTACCTATATTTATTTACAGCCTTAAGACTGGAGCCAGGGCAAGAACAGTCACAAAGCTCATACGACCTCGCTGTCCCACCCACACAGTCAAGCCTGGCTTCCTGAAGCCCAACCAACCACCCCACCGGCATCATGAAGGAAAAAAAATCCAGAAGGCTGTTTTGACCTGGTCAGAACAGAAGCAGTTTGTTACTGCAACTACAAGAAAGAAGACAGAACAGCAGAACAACAGACTGTCATGGGGCCCTTACAGAGTTTACGTAGCTTTAGGGTGTACAAACCCCGTCAGATAAGCAGGAAACACAGAAAATTGCAACAGTGGTAACACATTGATCACTTCATAGTGAGAGGCTCTGGACAATCAGGTAAGGAAGCTCTAGACAGGAACTCTCCTTTAGAAATAATTCACTCCTCTCTTAATTAAATCATGCCGATGTTGTAGTTCGCAGACAAGTTCAAAAGGAGACCAAGAGAGGCTCCCAGGAGGGTCAAAAGAAGCTTCAGTCCACTGCACTGCAATGAGTTTCTTAAAGCAGAACGTTACAATTTCCCCTCAAACAGTGGGAACTGTACCTGATAAATCTCGAAATGACTGCAACATTCCGATGTAACCCATTTTCCTCATGCAAAAAGTCTTCCAGATACTAAGAACCATTGCACTTACTCTTCTGCTCCTCTGTGCCATCCTTCACAGCGTAAGCAGAGAAAGCTGAAGCGAGACAAATTCATCAAATGCCTCCACTCTCAATAATCGAGCAGCTCTCATCCCACTAAGCAATCCGGGGCTGCAAACTACAAATCCACAACTCTGAACTGGCCTGTAAAAGGCTATTTCAAAGCTGTTTGACTGGCAGCAGGGCAAGAGGCCCCAGAGATTTCTCTTCATTACACTCTCATACAGGAAAAGTTAAAGACAGGCACCCCGAGATCAAGCTCTTCATGAAAAAAGAGAAAGAAATTCTATTGTACCGTATGAGCTGGGAGCAGGAATATTGGTCGTCCACAAAGTGAAAGAACTTCCAGTGTACAGGCAGGAAAACCATCAGTGTGTTCTGTTACCCGATCACCCTTCAGAATGAAGTAAAGAAGGAAAAAGCTACATTTATTTCGTTTACAACTGAACACCCCAAAAACATCACACAAGTGTGAAACAGTGTTGTCCTTGTTCATCTTGTGATTTCTTCCACTTGAAATGGAGTTTCACAAAAAAAATAATAAATTTTCTATGCATGCACATGGAACACTGTGTTCTTGTTGCAGGCCAAGTGCTTCAACTGAAGAAAAAAAACAAGCCACCACCACGCAGGCAAGTAGTTTTCACATATTTTAATTTTAAATAATTTTCAAGAGTAATATAAAAGTTACAAGTTTGTCTGTTTAGACTAATCGTTTTTTTTCCCTTCCCAAAATTCTTCAGTGGAGTAACCTGATTCATCTTTCAGGTAGCACTGTTTAGAAAGCATTTCAAATGACTTAATTTAAGTTTATGTTTTCCAGAAGAGAGGGTTCTGTGTCAGACGTCTCTGGAAGTTCTCATACCTAGAAAAAGAAACAAACATCAAAACCCAAAACCTGTTGCGAATAAAATGGCTTTGAAAATTATACTAACAACTTGGCCTATGTGGAAAAGACAAAAAGTTATATCTAGTCCACACCAGGAATTGAGTAAATCCAAAATCCTCCTTGATACGGAATCAGAACGAATATGCAGAGCGAGACTTGAGTATTTCAACAACAATCTGTATTTCATTAAAGCGGCATCCAGGAGGATGCTCATTCACGATTAGTAAAATTGGAAGCTGATTAAAAGTGCCTATTTTGTGCATAACATTTTTTGGGCCAGGGAATCACAGAATCACAGAATTTTTGAGGCTGGAAAAGACCTCTGAGATCATCAAGTCCAGCCTGTCCCCCAACACCATCACATCAGCCAGACCACGGCCACATCCAGCCTCTTCTTACCCCCGGGGACCGTGACTGCACCACTTCCCTGGGCAGTGCATCCCCAAGCCTGATCACCCTCTCCGTGGCGAAGGTCCCCCCTGAGTCTCCTCCAGGCTCAACACCCCCAGCTCCCTCAGCTTCTCCTCACAGGACTTTCCCTCTAATCCCTTCCCCAGCCTCGTTGTTCTTCTCTGAACCTGCTCCAGCACCTCAATGTCTTTCTTGCAGTGAGGGGCCCAGACCTGCACACAGGACTCCAGCTGAGGCCTCACCAGGGGCAGAATCACATCGCTGCTCCTGCTGGCCACACTGTTCCTGATACAGGCCAGGATGCCATTGGCTTTCTTGGCCACCTGGGCACCCTGCTGGCTCGTGTTCCACCAGTTGTCACCCAGCACTCCCAGGTCCCTCTCTGCTGGCTGCTCCTCAGCCACTCCTGCCTCAGTCGGTAGTGCTGCAGGGGGTGATTGTGGCCAAAGTGTAGGACCCTGCACTTGGTCTTTTGAACTTCATCCCGTTGGCCTCAGCCCATCGACCCAGCCTGTCCACGTCCCTCTGCAGTGCCTTCCTGTCCTCCAGCAGATCAACACCCCTCCCAACTTAGTGTCATCTCGTGTCATGAAAGCTCAGGCAGGTCGAAGCGTGAGTCTGAGGCTCCCCATCACCCTGGTCATCAGGCCAGGGAGCTCACAGAGGAAACACCAGCAAAACCAAACCAGGAAAACCTCACACCAGCTCGGGATACACCATTAATACTGGGAAAACTAAGGTAACACCAGTGGTCTTGAAGCCAGCTCAGCTTTCCCTGTACTATGAACCCATCGGTGCTGCTTCATGTAGGATGCACCGAGCCAGCTGAGCACCTCTCGGTTCATGGGACACTGGACACAAGCCAGGGAGCTCGATAGACGCGAGCACAGACCACGGCCTCCAATTCAGGATCACTTCTGAGCAGCCCACGTGGGAGCTTCTGCTCACAGGTAAAGAGGAGACAATCCCACACTCAAGGCTACAAATAAAATCTTGAGATAAAGTAGTCCTTCAGTATTTTGCCACCCTCACCAAATAATTCTGACTTCCAGTTTTTTATATATGGCAATGTTTTAGTAAAATCTTATAGGAAAAATAATTTTCTAACCCAATGGGATCACATATGCACATGTGTTGTCCTAATTTCACTCTTCTACACTCGCAGAAACAAGCAAACCACGAACAAACTGAAGATCAGGATTCCTTATTGACCTTATTGAGCAAAGAAACAAAGAGAGTATACAATTTGTGACTTGCTAAAAATAAAATCAAATAGTAATAATCCTCCTCCTCCTCTTCCTATGGGCTTTGAGCTACTAAAGCCTAAAACTCCCTTGCAGTCCCCCCCAAACACAAGTTGTAAGGCATCGAAAGGCACTGTCAAGGAAAAAAACCAAAATGTTCTCATACCAATGTCTTCATTCCTAACCCAATTCAGATGAGGAAAGAGACTTTAAAGCATTTTAACCTCACTCAGATTAGGAAAAGGCTTATTTATGAATGAATTTCTACACCAAACTATTGTACCTAAGATACTCTATGTAGTACAAGCTAAATTAAACACACTATAATGACCTGAAAACATATGAAAAGAGACAAGAAAACGCTGGGTTTTGGTGGCTCTAATCAGATGAACAGGTTTCTACACGCATTCAGTTTATTAGAGTTAACGCCTCGCTTCACTAGACTGTTTTAAACAACAGTCGAAAACAAAATCAGCATCATCCTGGCAAAACCCAGCGATTACTCTGCTTCTTTAGCCCGTCTTCCCTTTGGTTTCTCACATCAGAGACCTTACTCGCATTTGCTCAGGGAGTGTGTGGAGCTGCTTTCTTAACAGAACAGATCTGCATCAAGTTATGTACCCTAAGAAAACTCATTGCTTACGTTAATGGCTTGCATATTCACGAGATCTTGCACTAAACTAAATATTGTTTTAAAAAGAGTTTAGGTCAATCCCATAGAGGTTAGAGAGGGCTAAACTGATAAACTGTAGGAAAGAACTTTTCAGACACCCTAAAGGACTCCCTGCAATTCCCAATTTATCTCCAGACTGCAGGGGTGACCCCCAGTAGAGAGTTACTGCTTGAACCGCTCCCTGGAAAACAACTCTCAGAGAGACTCTTGTATTTGTGCTCAGAGGTCTTGGTAACACAACCAGGTCAACAAGAAACAAGATGTCTTTCCCATATTCTTAAGCAACATAACTATACTGAAACTATGTCTAGGAAGAGACCAAGTGTAACAAATAAGCACAAATCAAAAAGTTCTTTCTCCCCACGAGAGCATTTGCATAATCAGCAACATAGTGCAAATCCACAAATGTCAAGGGTGACATTTCTAGAAGCAAAATAATAAACAAAATCATAGGCTCTGTAGTACCTTTCTAAACAAAAATTGATATGAAGATGCTGAGAAATAAACCTAAAACTGTGGACAGCACCTCTCTGTAGTTCAGATACAACGACGATAAACTTTTAAATATTTTTGCATCATCTCACTGAATAGCACGACAGGAGTTCAATACTTAGAATTCAAATGGTTTAATGCCTAGAAAAAAAGAACACTTGTTAGGAGAGATCCCTGCCCTTACCATTTCAGAACTACATTTGCAGGAATGAAAGCTTCAGAAGGATTTGGGGTCATCTGTGCCTGAGTAACAGCAAATGAGGAAGCAAAGTTATAGAAGTTATCCAACATCTTCTGAGTGAACTGAAAGAAAAGAGACATTTCTATTAAGTTGGGGTTTTTTCAATTTGAATTTTTGTGCAAAAGTTTAACAGATGTACAACTTGTATGTAAACCATGATTATTATTATCATCTAAAAGACAAGGGGGAAGTGACTATAGCAGGTCCAGGTATATCCGTTTTAAATTGATCAAAACATCCTAACTTGCCCTCAGATCCATCCAGCATCCAGAAATCATTTTCGGAATCTTCACTCACCCTCTCCCTGCCCAATTTCATCCAACTGGATAAACAGCTCTGGGAAGAACATTTTCTTTTTGTGACAAAGAAGCGATGCACTGACGAGAGCTGTCCCTCTCCTCCAAAGCAGCTGAAGTCTGCAATTTGCCTTGTTAAAACTTGTCAGACTCCAGTGACAGGGAAATTTCCTTCAGCTTTCACCATAGAAGGGCATCCTCTGCCACAAGATCTTGCTGGGGAAAACATGAAAAAGCTGCATAGGAAGCTCCTGAACTGTAGGAATAACAAAGTAAAAGTGTGAAAGAGAGGCCAAGAAGTAGCGAGTCCTCCGTGCAGAGGATGAGGCTCTAGGACATTCCCAGACAATCTAAAAATAATAAGCCTAAGGCACCTCCTTCTCTCCTCTATTCTTATTTTTTTAAAAAAATATGTATGTGCTGTTGTGGTAGGAGAACAAACTATATTCACAGACAGTGAAACAATGGAAGAGAACTGAGCCTGAGGCAATATATGCACCCTCTTGTGCTTCCCTCCACCTGCTCTGACAGAAGAGTGGAAGAACTGATGTCCTCACACCCAGCCCCTCAGCCTCACCCCACTCACATGCAGAATTGTGGTTGTATCCTACTTTTTTTCCATATGATTTTCTTCTAACATAGCTATATATAAAAAAAATATATATACAATCATAAAACTTAATAGAACTTACTAAAAGCGTAGTGGGACACTAAACCCTTAGAGTAGCAAGAGATGATTCTGCCTTTAAAAAAATACCTTTATTGCTATAATGTAGCACTTTCAAAGAGATTATGTCAAGTATATATACATAAAAAAAAAAAAGCCATTAGTCAATCACAAACAGGCTCCCAGTCATATCCCCTTTGCCTGCTACATACTCCCTCAAAATCTTCCTCCAACTATTTACCTCGTACATACATTTTCTTTATAGGAGTAACTATTACTTCTACCTTTGGCTCAGGTGAATTCCTTGAAAGCAATATACAATTTCAGTTAAGATGTTTCACTTAAAATAGAGAATGTTTCTCTTAAAACCATTAAACCATCTCAAGAGATGTTTCTCTCAAAAAAAGAGAAACATCTACCCAACTGGAAATAACATTTGTAAAAAATAACATTTGTAAAAAGTTCACAATCATGAGTCGTTTGGTATTTTTCTTGAAAGATTATTGCCAGAACAATCCACGAGCCACCTTGCAAACAACCCTAAGTGGCACGTTATTACCCCGTGACTTAACTGCTGCTATAATAAAAACCGGCAGAATCAGAAATATTATTTAGATACCATTTGCCCCTAACAACTCCAGAAAAGCTCAATTAACTGCACTATACAAAAAGAGCTGTCTGTCAACTCCTAGTCATTGTAACTTTCTCCAAAGGACATGTTTGGAGCTATTATGTGTACAAACTGCCAAAGGACATACAGTTTCAGGATTACCATTCAATTACCAATCTACCTGACCAAGCTTCTACAACGAAAGCAAGCAAGAAAAAAAAGAAAAAAAGAAAAAAAAGCCTCAAGAAAAGCCTCATCAGCTGTTAAAAGGTTAAAAGATAATGGCCAGTGCTGGCTGAGGATTTCCAGACGTTCAAACTAACAGACAGGCTGTATGAAAAATGGTGAAGTGTTGCAGCCCAAGGCCTGGTGCACAGGGAAACTGTTCTTCCTGTGGCAGAGGGCATGATTCTGTAGTTTTACAGGACTACATCAGGATTTCTCAGGGGTCAGTGGTACGCTTGGGTATCTACCTGCATCCATGCTCTTGTCTGCCTTGGCTTTTGAGTAATCTCTGCAAGTCTACGAACTGGAGTTCCAGCACCTACAAATCATCAAAGATCCACTGTCTCCTACACATACTTAGTCATAGTTGCTCCTAGAAGGAAGTACTATAAATATATTTACAGCAGAGCAACACCGACACAAGTAAGTCTATTGGCCTGATTCCACAGAGCATGCAAAATCCGATCCTTTACAGGAGACAGAGCTTTCCAGTGGGAGACGAAGTAACTTCAAAATATCAAAGCATCCAGCCAAATGATCTGACAAAGTTGGTTACAATCCCGTAGCCACCCACAGCAGCTTTTTTAAAATTAGTTCTTCAGAGGCTAAATTTTAAGACTGTCATAGTACAGAGAATGTCTGAAAAGAGAGCGTCCAAGCTACCTCTGTGAATGAATCCACTGATGACACAGCAGCACTTGCAACAGGAGTCTGCTGGGCCAGGTTCTCCAGCAGCTCCACTGAGATTCCAATCTGGGCCACCGTTGGTGTTTGGGGGAGGTTCATGGTACCGAAGGGATGTTGACTTCCCTTCCCTGAAAGCGCCAGAAACAGCACAGGTTAGACTTGGCACACGTGTAAAGGCTGCATTGCTTAAATCACTGTGTTTCTTCTGCAGAACATACTCCTCAACTCCCACCAGAAAGATCTCCCTATCTTAAAACCAAAGAAAAATCACGCAGTCCAACCACAGGCACAAGTACACAGAAGCACAACAGATGAAAGTGTGACAGGTATGTTTAAAAACCAGATTTCTTAAGGAAATTTCTAAAAAAGGGAGAAAACATAACTGTAAAATTCCTGATGAAGTAAATCATTTCAAGAGGAAATACGATTTGGGAATAAATGACAGCAGAACCCTTCCCTGTAGCAACCGAGCCTTTAATTCATGTTATAACAACCACAGATGCACACGAGACACCCGGTACTGCTGCAGTTGTTTGATCCACCCATTCAAAATCAGGTTCTTGTGAACTTGTCTGTGCACTGAAAAAACAGAGAATAGTAATTGAAGATCACTCTACTCGAAGCTATCCCTGTGGAGGGCCGGGCAGCCCCGAATCTCATGTGAACTGCTCAAAACCACCAACAGCAGCGAAGGTCAAAGGAGTAGCCAAGGAAGAGAAAGGCCTCTGACTTTGCAAGAGCCACAAACAAGAAACTGCCGAGAAAAGCACCCCCGAATGGCACAGTGCTCATCCGGGCATCATCCCAGCTCTCTGCCATCACATCTGACCCAAGTATTAACCGGTACTTTCAGTCCCAGCTTTACTTGGGTCTCTGCAAGCAATGGCAGCGTAACTTTGAGAAGCTGAACTAAGGCTTGAGACTCTTCATCACACAGTATGAAACTCCACTGCAAGGACTGTTTCCCAGGGAGCTGGCATATAGGAACACAAAATAATTCCTCTCACCAAGGGATTAAACGCCAAAATGCATATTTCAACAGTCAGTAATGTCTCTCAACGATTCTAGCTCTCTGTAATCCCTCCTGAGTCTCGCTTCTGCAGCCTCATAGTCTTCTCCATCAACAATTAGTTATTCTCACAGAAACTAAGGCTGTGTAGCTTATACCGACTCTACAGACAGAGAGAAGCTGCTGACAACAATGGGAACGTGGAGCTCTCTGGTGTTCAGATCAAACACAGCACTGCCTCACGGCATTGCAAATGCATTCAACCACGTCAGAGTTCTTCCTTGAGAGCAGCCCTTACTTGGAAACTACGTTTAATCATGCAAAAAGCATCTGAAAACTTCATCTCAAATGAAATCAGCTTTTTCTACAAAGCTGTCTGGAAGTAAACATAACACAGCAAGTCTTTCAAGCATTAGAAGCACACAGGAAAAGCTGGCAGAACAACCAGGGATACGTTTCACTGCTTCACCAGCAACACAACTTTGGGATACACAAAAACATGCACGTCTTCTCTCCCCAGTCGCTCTTGTGGCTGTTCTCTCTTCTGAAGAAAGCCCAAATTTCTGAGGAACATCTATGCTCAGAATTCCTTTTGCTCTGCACCTGGATAGCCCCTACCTCATGCCACACTGCCCTCTAGGACTGATTCAAAGGAAAGGAGGCACGTTATCAATGAATACATTTGGTCACGGCAACTTCAACACTTACCTAAACTGATTCAAGTTAAGGCCACAGACTACACTGAAACCTATCAGAGATGCGTATTAAGTTATCACTGTAACACTAAAAGCTGCTTGACAGACATATCTGTCCCTTTAACAACACAAAGGCATGCCTTGGGAGCGCTTCATCATTTTTATAATGTGAACGGCAAAACCTCCATGTATTTAGGAAAACACAACCACATTTAATTCAGGTAGCACCAGCTCTCTGCCTCCCATATAAGTCAGACTTCACAGAATCACAGAATGTCAGGGGTTGGAAGGGACCTTGAAAGATCATCTAGTCCAGCCCCCTGCCAGAGCAGGATCACCCAGAGTAGGTCACGTAGGAACGTGTCCAGGCAAGTTTTGAATGTCTCCAGAGAAGGAGACTCCACAACCTCCCTGGGCAGCCTGTTCCAGTGCTCTGCCACCCCCACAGTGAAAACGTTTTTCATATCTTTGTGGAACTTCCTATGCTCCAGCTTGTATCCATTGCCCCTTGTCCTGTCATTGGACATCACTGGAAAGAGCCTGGCACCGTCCTCCTGACACCCCCCGCTTTCCATATTTATGAACATGAATGAAGTCACCCCTCAGCCTCCTCCTCTCCAAGCTAAAGAGACCCAGCTCCTTCAGCCTTTCCTCATCAGGGAGATGTTCCACTCCCTTCATCATCTCTGTGGCTCCACGCTGGACTCTCCCAAGCAGTTTCCTGTCCTTCTGGAACTGAGCAGACCAAAACTGGACCCAATATTCCAGATGTGGCCTCACCAGGGTAGATTAGATGGGGAGGACCTCTCTTGCCCTACTAGCCACTCCCCTTCTTATGACACAGGTCTGTATCAAAAACGCTAAACCATTTGGAAAGCTGCTTTCCAGGGACGATACTCATCACTACTGGACCACTATACAATGCAGCCCCATCTGAACGGGAAGCAGCTTGATGTCTCAAATCACTGCACCAGACTACTCATTTTGAAAACTGTGCTACAAACAATACAACCACTTAGCAGAGGAAGCTGCAAGAAAACACTTCAGGCATGTCTAAACAAATAATCAAAAATCATGTCATGGAAGTTACATGGTTATTATTCCTCAGGCTTTCAATGCAGAAGCACGGGAACACAGGGCAAGGCTGCTCAGAGGAACTTCCAGGTCAACACTTCTCTTGTATACAAGAGAAGATGGGTGAGAAGCTTTGCTAGGATCATTAACGTGCAGATAGATGTTCGTGAAGCTGGCAGACTGCTTCTAGTACCACACCTGTTCGGGACTATCTGAAAGCACACAGTACTCTGCCTTTTCAAATAGCTTTTTGTTCAAAACCACCTTCAAAGATTTATCCCCTTCAGCATGCAGGAACACACCTGTTTCATTGACTCTTACATTTTCCCAGTCTTACCAGATTTCAGACCAGAAATTTTGAAGATGGCACTTGGCTTTTCATTAGTGACAAACCCCAGCAGCTGCCACACTGCCATCCCAGTCTGGTCTGGATAACAAAAATAGACAGATCCTCCCATTCCTTCTGGAAATGGTATAGTTCCCAGCATGAAGACCACTACATGGTTGATGTTTTCATAGTCCGGTAAATCAAATACAAATTTATCTTCAGCCACTTGTTGGGGAGCTGCTTGTACCTAAAGAGAACAAAACCTTTATTAGTACTACCGTTTCTCATCTTTGGCTGTAGCTGTGAATTTCCTTTTACAGAAACACACCTAAAGTGGAACATAACAGAAAGTGAGGAACGTACTAACCTAAAAAGCAAATAGCCAGATAAAAGTCAAACACATCAGAAGAACAACTGCAAAAAATAGTACTAAAAAGGCACAACACTCTCGCTCTACCTGCACTGAAAGTATATCCCACCCAGGACTACACAATCAGAATACCTTCGCTCCCCATGTGCGTAGGAGGAAAATAGGGTGCGGAAGAGGTTGCCAAGTCTATAAGCAGTGGCTGTTGACCACCTGGCTGGCACAACCCCAGGAGCACGGAAACCTGTTCACATAGGAAATACAATAGACCTTGAGACAGGCATAGCAGAAGGATGGTGAAGGCCAGAGCAAAAGATACCCTCCTCTTTAGGCGAGACGCCACGTCCTCGCGGCCGACACACAATCTAGCCTTAAAAAGCTTCTTTTTTCTTTTTTTTTCTTTTCTTTTTTTTTTTTTTTTTTTTTAAGACCGCAGCTTGTCTCGCAGGAGCCCAAGCCTCTCCGGTACCGGAGGGGATGGCGAACGCCTCCCGACTCTACAACCCGAGGGGCCGGGCGGGCCTTGCCAAGCTCCCCTCAGCCTCGGGCCGGCCCCCGGCCAGGGGAAGGGCGAGCCCCGCCGGGCCGGCCCCGCGGCAGCTCCACCCCGGCCCCGAGCGGGTTGAGGGCCCCGCCCGCGGCCCGGGCAGCGCTCACCAGCCTGCCCGCCACCAGGCAGCCGAACATGGCGGCGACCGCCGAAGCCCCTCAGACGCTCCTCGGCTGCGGAGCCTCCATGAGCGCCGTCACCCGGAAATCAACACCTCGGCGCGGTCCAGTCACTTCCGGAGCGCGGGCACCGGGGGTGGAGGGGAGGGAGCGGACTACAACTCCCGTGGTGCAACGCGCGCACTCGCCCACGCGGCGGGCGGGGCCGGGCCGGGCGGGGCTGCCGGGAGGTGTAGTTCGTGCCGCGGAATCGCAGGCTCGCCCGAGCTGGGACAGAGCTTCGAGATCATCGAGTCCGGGCGTTGACCTGACGCTGACAAGTCCTCGACTAAACCGTGTCCCTGAGCACTGTGTCTGCAGGACTCTTAAACTGCTGGGGAGAGTCCAGCACAGGGCAACTAGGATGATTAAGGGAGTGGAGCATCTCCCTTATGAGGAAAGGCTGAGGGAGCTGGGGCTCTTTAGTTTGGAGAAGAGGAGGCTGAGGGGTGACCTCATTAATGTTTACAAATATATCAAGGGGGAGTGTCACGAGGATGGAGCCAGGCTCTTCTCGGTGACAACCACTGATAGGACAAGGGGTAATGGGCTGAAACTGGAACATAAGAGGTTCCGCTTAAACTCGAGAAGAAACTTCTTCTCAGTGAGGGTGACGGAGCCCTGGAACAGGCTGCCCAGAGAGGTTGTGGAGTCTCCTTCTCTGGAGACATTCAAGACCTGCCTGGACACGTTCCTGTGTAGCATAATCTAGGCATTCCTGCTCTGGCAGGGGGATTGGACTTGATGATCTTTCGAGGTCCCTTCCGATCCCTGACATTCTGTGATTCTGTGATTCTGTGAACCCGTTCCAACCCCTGATTAACCCCGACAGTAACGAAATTCTTCCTAATACAACCTGAACCTCCCTTGGCACAGCTTGAACCCATTTCCTCCTGTCCTGTCACTTGCTACTTGGTTGAACAGACCGATCCCCACCGCTCTACAACCTCTTTTCAGGTAGTTTTAGAAAGCAACAAGGCTGAACAGCCGCACTTCTCTCAGCTGCTCCCCACGAGATGTGCTCTAGGCCCTTCACCAGCTTTGTTCCCCTTCTTTGGATACACTCCAGTGCCTCAGTGTCCCTGCGCCAGGTGAACGCAGTGGGTGGGAAAGGGAGACATTTCCTTGTGCAGCCCTGCTGCCATCTCTTGCTCTGTTTTCTGGGTGAAAAAGTGGCTGATTTTATCTGAATAATGGAGAGCAGAGGGAGTTTTGTATCTTCCATACCTAGAAATTACAGTCAGCGTCGCTATCGAAGTAAAGGGCTAAATCCAAAGTGTTTAAATTCAGACAACACTGACCAAAGCAATCAGGAACAAATAAAAAGTTAATTAGAAAAACTGTGTAATTAAACATGCAGACATACACCAAGTACACTGAGACTGAGACAACTGCTGTATCACTGTATATGACACGGCATTACTAAGAAACTCAATTTGTCCTCGCAGATACAGTTCAGGTTCTGGAAGTTTACACAGAAGTGCACACATTGTGTGTATTTGCTGTATAAACTGATCTTCAGTGCCATTTCAGAGTAGCCGCCGTTCGATTGCGCTTGGTGCTCAGAGAAAAACCCTCCCCAACTTCAACAGTAACTTCCACCGGTGAGATTTCCCACCCACGAGCAAACCTTCCACAGATGCCTGCAAGCTAGTCTGATGGCCTGCTTAATATAAAATACGGACACAGAGGCACAAACAAGTCTAATTTTCCAGAGGCAAACACATTCTTTGCTACGCCATCATTCCTTTCTTCCTGCCAATGCCTCTCAACGCCTTCCAACTTTTGCAAAAACAGGGAAGGACCATGATCCTAAATCCCACTCCTCATTCCCCTCCCCATTTTAGGTATTGTTTAAAGACATGCCACAAACAACTAAAATAACACACAATGGATTACCAGAGTGCAACTTTTTCCTCCAAAATGCTAATGTCTGGTTAAAGAAATAAGCAAGTGAAAACAGAGGATCTCCACACGACAGTTTCACCAGACATTGCTGACAATTCCACTTACCACACAAATTTTAAAGCTGGACCTAAAGGAATTCAATTTAACTGAAGGAGGCTAAAGCAGCTTTGAATGCTTTGAAAGCAATTTTTCATCAGGTTTCACATGAACTTCCATTTAAAAAGTAAAAGTATCTCACCTCTATTCCATATCCTTCACTTAGCTTTGAAAAATAAAGGCAATCCTTCGCATAAGCATTGTGTTCAGGCTGATTTTGGACTTTAGAATATGCAGAGTTAATCAGAAAATCTCAGAAACAGCAAATAGGTCTCTCCTTGACCTTGGTCTAAGTAATGTCTCCTGATCTCATTTTGACTTCAGTAGGAAAGTCACTATGAAAATGGAAGTTGAAACATTACCTCCTCCTGGTTGAGGATTATGAAATAGGTTCATATTCTCCAGAAGGAACCTAGCAGAGGAATGCTAATGCATAAACAGCAGGGGCAGAGATGAGGTATCCAGAGCCCTAAGCTGATCTCCAAGTTCCTTAGGCTACGTGGGGAACTGTCTGACTCCACTACGTGGAGAAGTGTCTGACTCTTTCATGACTGCACAAGGTCAACCTTTCCAGAAGGATTTCATGCTCTGCCTTGAGCTCATGAACAGCAACCCTTATGCTCAAGGATGACTCTATGATTCTGTGATTCTATAGTTTGAATCCATTACTTACATTCCCCAAGGCAGCACCCTAACGTAAAGCGATTCTGCATGATTCTTGACATCCCTCCTGTGGTAGTTGGGTCATAACGTGCAACAGAGAAGAAGATTAATGAACCAGGAGAAAATTAACAGGGAGACACCGATGAGGAGTTTCTCTAAGGGGAAAGACAGCCTGTAGTTCAGGTTTGTGCAATGTTTTTTCAGAACAGAACTAATTAAGCAGATACAGAAGCCCAGAGCTCTCACGTGGTTATGGTCAGTAATGACGATAATCAGAAAAGATCGGAAAAGAAATAAAATGGAAAATAATTATCCATTTATACAGAATAGTTCTTTAAAATGTTGCCCACTAATCAACAAGTTAATCAAATGTGCACAGACTACCTCAAAGGCACTGTTCTCAGACCCTAATGTCCATAAAAAGGAGGTGCCATACCTATGGATACCTATGTCATACCTATGATTCTATGGATGATTCTATATCCTACATACGGATACCTATGTCATACCTATGATTCTATGGATGATTCTATATCCTACATATGGATACCTATGTCATACCTATGACTCTATGATTCTTCTGGTGTTTACAGAGATATTTTCATTCCTACTTCAATCTTAATCGTAGCTGCTTTAGTATTTCTGCTACAAATGTCTATGAAACTTCCCCCTCTCTACTGTGCCAGTGTGCTGCTCTGGGCTCTGAAATCTGTAACTACACCCATCCTTGCAGAAAATGTTGGAGTCTTTCCGGCAGCCAGGCTCAGCTCTGGTGGGCAGATTGTGCTGTTGGGCGGGATCCTCAGCCACCCCACCACAGCCTTGTCAGGCCCAGTGCACTGCACCTATTGCTTATGGTAGAAGCATGTCTTTGGGGAAGGTCCCAGGGTTGCTTTCGTTGCCCACTTCATAGTAGCAGAATCACTCTCAAAAGGATTTGCTGTCAGTGGTGTGCCCAGGTGGCCAAGAAGGCCAATGGCATCCTGGCTTGTATAAGGAGTAGTGTGGCCAGTAGGAACGGGGAAGTGATTCTACCCCTGTACTTGGCACTGGTAAGGCCACACCTCAAGTACTGTGTGAAGTTCTGGAATCAACAGCACAGAAAGGACATCGAAATGCTGGAGAAGGTACAGAGAAGGGCAGAATGAGGTAAGTCTTACAAAGAGAGGGTTAGGGAGCTGGAGCTGTTCAACCTGGAGAAAAGGAGGCTGAGGGGAGACCTTATAACTTTCTATAAAGACCTGAAAGGCAGCTGTAGTGAGACAGGTGTGAGTCTCTTCTCCCTAGTGAATAGCGATAGGACAAGAGGCAACAAGTTCAAATTGTGCCAGGGGAAGTTTAGTTTGGATATGAGAAAAAATTTCTTAACTGAAAGGGTGGTGAGAGACTGGAATGGGTTGCCAAAGGAGGTGGCGTGGTCACCATCCCTAGACATTTTTAAAAAGCGGTTGGATGTGACACTCCAGGAGATGGATTAGTGTTAGGGTGGTGTAGGGCTGTAGGTTGGACATGATGATCTTGAAGGTCCTTTCCAACCTTTATGATACTATGATTCTATGGTTCTATGATTCTATGAGTGGCAGAAACCTGGGCAACAGTTGCTTATGGGGAGCAACTGTGGCTGATCTGTTTCTTTGCTACAGTGCTTTTGCAGCTGCACGACCAGGTGTGGACTGGACCAGACCACGGCACCATTCTGCCTTCAGCCACACAGCCAGAGACATTCCAGACCCCCTCCAAGGATATGGACACAAAGTTAAGTAATCAAGTGTCTTGAAGGGCCCTCGACAATGGTTGTTTATGGGGAGCAACTGTGGCTGATCCCTTTCTTTCCTACACTGCTTTTGCAGCTGCTGGACCAGATGTGGAGTGGACCAGACCACGGCCTCATCCTGTCTTCAGCCACAGAGTGACCAAAATTCTGGACCTTCTGGAAGGACATGGACACAAAGTTAAGTAATCAAGGGATTGAATAGCGTTAGGACAAGAGGGAACGGGTTCAAATTGTACCAAAGGAAGTTTAGATTGGATATTAGGAAAAACCTCTTCAGTGAAAGGGTGGTGAGGCACTGGAATGGGTTGGCAAAGGAGGTGGTGGAGTCACAATCCCTGGACATGTTTAAAAAGTGGTTGGATGTGGCACTTGAGGAGACGGTTTAGTGTTAGGATGGTGTGGGGCTGTATGTTGGACATGATGATCTTGAAGGTCCTTTCCAACCTTTATGATACTATGATTCTATGGTTCTATGATTCTATGAGTGGCAGAAGCCTGGGCAACAGTTTCTTATGGGGAGCAACTGTGGCTGATCTGTTTCTTTGCTACAGTGCTTTTGCAGCCGCAGGACCAGATGTGGAGTGGACCATACAACAGCCCCATCTTGTCTTCAGCCACATAGTCAAAGAGATTGCAGAACCTCTAAAAGGACATGGACAGAAAGTTAAGTAATGAAGTGGCTGGAAGAGCCCTCGACAACTGTTGCTTTTGAAGAGCGACTGTGGCTGATCCCTTTCCTGCACTGCTTTTGAAAGTGCAGGACCAGATGTGGAATGGACCAGACCATGACACCATCCTTTCTTCAGACACACAGCCAGAGAGATTCCAGACCTTCTCTGAGGCCATGAACACAAAGTTTAGTAATCAGGTTACTGGAAGAGCCTTCGACAATGGCTGCTTATGTAGAGCAACTGTGGCTGATCCCTTGCTTTTCTGCACAGGTTTTACAGCTGCAGGACCAGATGTGGACTGGACAAGACCACGGCGCCATCCTTTCTTCAGCCACAGAGTGACCAAAATTCTAGTCCTTCTCCAAGGACATGGACACAAAGCTAAGCAATCAACTGACTGTCAGAGCCCCGGGCAACAGTTGCTTCTGCTTACAAATTGTGGCTGATCCCTTTCTGTGCTATACGGCTTTTGCAGCTGCAGTAGCAGATGTGGACAGCACTGCCCATCGCACCATCCTGTCTTCAGCTACAGAGTGACCAAAATTCTAGAGCTTCTCCAAGGACATGAACACAAAGTTAAGCAATCAATTGATTGGCAGAGCCCTGGGCATTGGCTGCTTATGGGGAGCAACTGTGGCTGATCCCTTTCCTACACTGCTTTTGCAGCTGCAGGAGCAGATATGGAGTGGACCAGACCACGGCCCCATCCTGTCTTCAGCCACAGAGTGACCAAAATTCTGGACCTTCTGGAAGGACATGGACACAAAGTTAAGTAATCAAGGGATTGAATAGCGTTAGGACAAGAGGGAATGGGTACAAATGATACCAAAGGAAGTTTAGATTGGATATTAGGAAAAACCTCTTCAGTGAAAGGGTGGTGAGGCATTGGAACGGGTTGCCAAAGGAGGTGGTGGAGTCACCATCCCTGGACGCGTTTATAAAATGGTTGGATGTGGCACTTGAGGAGATGGTTTAGTGTTAAGGTGGTGTAGGGCTGTAGGTTGGGCATGATGATCTTGAAGGTCCTTTCCAACCTTTATGATACTATGATTCTATGGTTCTATGATTCTATGAGTGGCAGAAGCCTGGGCAACAGTTGCTTATGGGGAGCAACTGTGGCTGATCTGTTTCTTTGCTACAGTGCTTTTGCAGCTGCAGGACCAGGTGTGGACTGGACCAGACCACGGCACCATCCTGCCTTCAGCCACACAGCCAGAGACATTCCAGACCTTCTGGAAGGACATGGACACAAAGTTAAGTAATCAAGTGTCTTGAAGAGCCCTCGACAATGGCTGTTTATGGGGAGCAACTGTGGCTGATCCCTTTCTTTCCTACACTGCTTTTGCAGCTGCAGCACCAGATGTGGACTGGACCAGACCACGGCACCATCCTGTCTTCAGATACACAGTCAGAGAGATTCCAGACCTTCTCTAAGGAAATGCACACAAAGTTAAGTAATGTAGTGAGTGGAAGAGCCCCCAAAAATGGCTGCTTACGGTGAGCAACTGTATCTAAGCCCTTTCTTTGCTATACTGCTCTTGTAGCTGCAGATGTGGACTGGACACAAGTACAGCACCATCCTGTCTTGAGCCACAAAATCAGAGAGATTCCAGACCTTCTCCAAGGACATGGACACAAAGTTAAGTAATCAAGTGACTGGAAGAGGCTTTGACAATGGCTGCTTATGTAGAGCAACTGTGTCTGATCCCTTTCCTACACTGCTTTTGCAGCTGTAGGACCACATGTGGATGGATCCAGACCACGACCCCACGCTGTCTTCAGCCACACTGCCAGAGAGATTCCAGACCTTCTCCACAGACAGGGCCAAAAAGTTAAGTAATCAGATGCCTGAATAGTGATAGGACAAGAGGGAACAGCTTCAAGTTGTGCCAGGGGAAGTTTAGATCGGATATTAGGAAAAACTTCTTCACTAAAAGGGTGGGGAAGCATTGGAATGGGTTGCCAAAGGAAGTTGCGGAGTCAAGATCCTTGGACACATTTAAAAAACGGTTGCATGTGGTACTTTAGGAAATGGTTAAGTGTTAGGGTTGTGTTGAGCTGTAGATTGGACTTGATGAACTTAAAGGTCCTTTCCAACATTTATGACTCTATGATTCTATGATTCTATGATTCTATGAGTGGCAGAAGCCTGGGCAACAGTTTCTTATGGGGAGCAACTGTGGCTGATCTGTTTCTTTGCTACAGTGCTTTTGCAGCCGCAGGACCAGATGTGGAGTGGACCATACAACAACCCCATCTTGTCTTCAGCCACACAGTCAAAGAGATTGCAGAACCTCTAAAAGGACATGGACAGAAAGTTAAGTAATGAAGTGACTGGAAGAGCCCTCGACAACTGTTGCTTTTGAAGAGCGACTGTGGCTGATCCCTTTCCTGCACTGCTTTTGAAAGTGCAGGACCAGATGTGGAATGGACCAGACCATTGCCCCATCCTGTCTTCAGCCACAGAGTGACAAAAATTCTAGACCTTCTCTAAGGAAATGCACACAAAGCTAAGTAATGAAGTGACTGGCAGAGCCCTGGACAACAGTTGCTTCTTCATAAATATTGTGGTTGATCCCTTTCTTTGCTATACTGCTTTTGCAGCTACAGTAGCAGATGTCGAGAGGACTGCCGATGGCACCACGCTGTCTTCAGCCACAGGGTGACCAAAATTCTAGTCCTTCTCCAAGGACATGGACACAATGTTAAGTAACCAATTGACTGCCAAAGCTCTGAAGTATGGCTGCTTCTGCAGAGCAACTATGGCTTATCCCTTTCTTTCCTATACTACTTTTGCAACTGCAGTAACAGATGTGAACATGACCAGACCTCGGCACTATCCTTTCTTCATCCACACAGCCCGCAAAATTCTAGACCTTCTTCAAGGACATGGACACAAAGTTAAGTAATGTGGACCTAAATCTGCGGTAGTTGGGTATTTACTTGAAGATTTGAAAAATGGTCCAAGTGCCCAGCTTTACTGCAGACTAGCTATATTATTTTGAGTCTTTTCAAATAATTTTATAAAGCAATTCAGACACAGTGAACACAGTTGTGATTGGTGGCACTGTTTTATTTTAAAATACTTTAATTTGTGTTATAATTATCCATTATCACAACCTTTTCTTGGCTACTTCTCAGCTTTTCCAAACTTCAATTTTTAGAACTGAAGTTCTTTTCAAAAAGTGCCTGCCTTAAGTTATTTTTTTTTAATGTGAAATTTTCAGCCACAATATTTCAGTTCTTTCAGCAATGTGCCCTCGTGGCCAAGAAGGCCAATTCCATCCTGGGGTGTATTAGAAGGGAAGTAGCAAGTAGGTTGAGAGAGGTCTTCCCCCCCTCCGCTCTGACTTGGTGAGGCCACATCTGCAATATTGTGTCCAGTTCTGAGCCCCTCATCTCAAGAAAGACAGGGAACTGCTTGAGAGAGTCCAACGCAGGGCAACTAGGATGATTAAGGGAGTGGAACATCTCCCTTATGAGGAAAGGCTGAAGGAGCTGGGTCTCCTATAAATATGTCAAGGGGGAGTGTCAGGAGGATGGTGCCAGGCTCTTCTCACGGATATCCAATGACAGGGCAATGAGCATTGGATACAAGCTGGAATACAGGAGGTTCCACAGAAATATTAGAAAAAACTTTTTCACTGTGAGGGTGACAGAGCACTGGAACAGGCTGCCCAGGGAGGTTGTGGAGTCTAGATGATCTTGGACTAGATGATCTTTTGAGGTCCCTTCCAACTCCTGACATTCTGTAACTCTGTGTTTCTGTAATTTTGTGATTCTTTCCAATACACAGGTAAAAACCCACACTGTTTTGCTCAAGCTGGGAAATTAAAATAAAAATTGAATGACTTGTTCTTTCAGAAGCCCTAATTCTCTCATATTGTAAAGAAAGGACTTGCAATTTGGTGGCTAGTAGCCTTGAGACAGAAATGATGCCATGAAAATAAGCCCACCTGTATCTATGTATGGAATATTGGAAGAATTTCAGTTTAACATGTTCTCAAGAGAAATCTGGATGGCACCACAACCTCCATCCACGCTGAATGGATCTCACTGGGGGCTGTAGAAGTTCATAGAATCATAGAATGTTATGGGTTGGAAGGGACTTCCAGAGATCCTGTTGTCCAACCCCCCTGCCAAAGTAGGATCACCTAGGGCAGGGCACACAGGAACACGTTGAGGCAGGTTTTGAAAGGAGAAGGAGACTCCACAACCTTTCTGGGCAGCCTGTTCCAGTGCTCCATCATCCTCACAGTAAAGAAGTTTCTCTTCATTTTAAGGTGGAACTTCCTATGTTCTAGCTTACATACATTATTCCTTGTCCTGTTACTGGGCACCACTGGGAAGAGACTTGCGCCTTCCTCTTGACTCCCACTCCTCAGCTATTTAAGTACATTAATAAGATCCCCTCTCAGCCTTCTCTTTTCAAGACTAAATAGCCCCAATTCTCTCAGTCTTTCTTAATAGGAGCGATGTTCAAGCCCCTTGCCCATCGTCCTAACTCTACGTTCCTCTGTAGCTGCCTCTGGTTTGAGCACCAAGCCAAGAAGCGAGTATCGAGGCCTTCTCACCTAATGTAACAACCTGAAGGAAGTACCTACATTTAAAACATGATTTCCTTCTGTTATTTCTAGAGTTGGTGGCTCCCCTAAGATGGAAAGTGTCCTCTGGAAGACCATATCTGTTACCAATAACTACAGAAGACATCTTGGCAGTACAGCCTTCTAACCTCTGAGCTGGAATGTAAGTGGGATGAGTCCAGTCCTCTCCAGCTCTCAGTGCTGGCACTTGGGTGTGACAGGAGGTACAAGAGGGGAAAGAAGGAATAGTGAGACTAGAGGGGACCATAAGGGCATTAGGTTGCAGCAAAGGGCAAGAAGGAGAGTATAATTTACTTTTTAGTAGTGCACTGGAACGTGTACTTCTTTTTTAAGGTTTGAGAAACAGTTTGAAGGTCCTCTGGGCAACTGAAAGAGCTGATCAGTGGACTTACAGTGGTTTAAAACTGCCTGGTATACTGCCTCTGTGTGATCTTTTGTTTTTCAGTGACAGAGGAAATCAGTGTCTGCACAGTGAATTTTGTTTTACTTATCAATATGCTTGAATCCTTTGTCATGGTGGTGATACCTGTCAGCATCTGACTGTGGTTCAGTGAAATATTTAGCAATGACAGAGAAGATTAATTGTGGGAGAATATAGGAGATCATGTAATTTCTCTCTGTTCCTCGGATGACTTTTTGTGACCATGAAGGTCTCAGACATCCTTGTTGCCTGTAAAATCTTTGAATCTTTATGGAGAGGATTGTTTTGTCCGTGAAGTCAAAAATTTTAGGGCTGAGGCTGAATTTACATTTTTTAAGTGAGTGACGCCTTATCTCCAGTAGATGGTGATAAAATACCAGGGTTTGGCCTATTAAAGCCCAAATGTTCACAGCAGAAGTTGAGACTGGCTCTGATTGTCTCTTCAGTGAAAAAAATCTGCTCTGTTCAGGTCTGATTTTCAAGCAACCCAAACTTTTCTGGGTGTGTTATCCCCGTGCTTAACTTTCCATCATATTTAGAATTTAAAATAAGATTCACAGCAAAATTTTCTTTTCGTCGATCACTATCTTGAAAGACATTTCTTTTTGGTTATGTAAGTTACACGAGCTCGTTTGAGACCTACAATGTCTGAGTGTCTCTCCAAGCACAGCTTTTCAACACTTCAAAGGGCGAAGTCTGGCTTCCCCAAAGTTATTAACATCAATTTAGTTCTTTTTCATCTAAACTTGCTCTGCCATTCATGAAAAAAAAGAAACTAGCATGCAGCTATTTAAGGGAAAAGTTTGAATTGATTTATAGCATAAGTAAGACACTCATTCTCTGGATATTTTTGATTGATGACAACCAAAGTATTGTCCAAACATAGTTTTCTAGGTCCAGCTGTGCTAGCTCCATAGGTTTATGTTTTCTGCCCAACTGTAGATGTTCATCACTTCTGGTTAAAGCCTTTTACATCCTCAGGTTGCCTGCTAAACATTCCCCAAACTGTTTTTAGACAAAGTAAGGTGTATTAGTTCAAACAGATTCAATATTAGATCTCTGCTAACTGGGCACATTGTAAATGAAACATGTCAGTGACTAAAACGAGCACCAGACTGTGATGCTGTGGCTTCAGGTGTTGATGTCCTGTCACTTGTTGATCTACAGCGCATACCAAGGTCCTCACCCTTACTTCTTGTTTGCACTGTCCTGTCATCTACTGCTCATTAAATGCAGTTACTCATATTCTGATGGAAGCAAGGCCATGATGTTCCCCCAACAGGAGTATTCAGGAGAACCAGCAGATCTTAACATGCCTAAGATCCTTAGATAAATCAAAGATGGGCTCAACATAGTTCTTTCTCAGTGAAGAAAACTACTTCACAAGGAGCAAGGGTTTTCTACCTTGTGTGCTACTGGTGTTGCTATTCAGTGGGCAGAATTGACCTATTTTTCTTACTGGTCTGAAAAGAAAAGAGGGAAGAAGATATTCTACACCAGGATGACTGTGTTAACTGTTGGAGATGGTGAGAGGTGAGAGGACTGTACAGCTACTTGAAAGTGAGGTGTGCACTGATCTTGAGGGTTGTTTTACAGGACTGCAGGACTTGTCCCCACCTTGGTCTGTTACAGCTCAACATTGAGAAATCATAGCTGACCATTTCTGAGCTCATCCTGTCCCAGACGAAAAGGTAAGTTCCCTCTGTTTTACTTCACAGCATTCAGTCAGGTAGAGCATGACAGCTACATGTCTCAGCTGACACACACCAGCTTCTGCCTCGCTGCCTTATCAACGTGCAGTTAGCAGTTAACTGCACAGGCTGTTAATTCCTGCTCTTAGAAACTGCAGTAACTCTTCATCAGAGCTGACTATTGTTTGCTTCCCCAGACAGAATGGAGAACCACTCTGTGTGGTTCTTTGTGCTTTGAATCCTTGGCTTTGCTGACATTCCTCCTGCTACTGTTTTTTTTTCTGTCGTCACTCATGACTGCAGAGAGATTCTCTTTTGGATGTCCAGAAGCTCCCATCACGTTTCAAAACCAGGTGGTTTTTGTTCAGTTTTATCTCACTAGATACAATAGGAGTGAGGTCAGTGTCAGTCTGAGCCAAGATGCACCTGAGTCAGGATCTGAACTTGTTCTTCATGTATGCTGGAATACTTCCAGGAAGGGCAGAGTTAACTAAAAGAAGCACTTACTCTCATTATCATGCTAATAAATGGATGCTACAAGCAGCACTGTGGGATGAGAGCCTGAATCTAAGACCTTCATGTATAAGCAGTTGGTGAGAAGCAGCACTACTTTAAAAAATCTTTGAGTGGGATTTCTCCATGTAGAAGAATCAGCATCTGAACTGCCATTTCAAGCTGGGCTGGTTGTTGGGTGGTATCAGCTGTTTAGCAAATGTAAAGGAAGGCAAAGTGGTTTGTGTTGTAGAGGTTAATTATAGAACCCCTCAAACTTAAAAAAAGAGTTTTATTCTATCTGAAAGATCTTTTCTTAACATGAGATCTTGCTTTTTTAAAAAAGCACTTCCCAGTCAAAATATGGAATAAAACTTTGTAACCCTTCCTTGCGTAACCAGATTAATGGAGTTAAATCAGGGTTACAGGATTTGCACAATTACTGACTTGATCCGTAATAACTAGTCTCTGCCCGTCTGCTAACTAAAAGTGTGCATTAAGACTGCGGTTAGCCTTGACTTCCATGACTTGGAAAAACACGTTGAAAAACAGGGCCAGTCCTTCTTCAATTCCTGGTAAATTTAAAAGCCGTGATGGTACCCAGCAACCTTTGGATGGAAGTCTGGAAAATCAGTGAGGAAGAAAAACAAAAATCTTTTTTCCTTTGGAAAGTCCTACCTGCATTTCAGTCTGGCCAAACTGTAAGTGGCTACTGGCAAACACCGTCATCTTCCCATGTGAATGGTGTCTTAGAAATTTGGACAGATTACTGCTTCCTACCCAGTGCTGGAGAAAGGTCATAGGGCTGAAAGATGGGTAGGAAGTGTTACATGTCTGCAGACACTGAATTCATTGAAATGTGGCAGTTTCCATTAGGGGAGGTTGTCCATGTTTTCTCAGGCTTCCTTCAAAAAAGCAGTGCTTGTGCTTCTGGGGAGCTTTTTAGTTAGCAGCCTGCACTACGACAGTGCTCACAGAATCAGAGAATCACAGAATCACGGAATCACAGAATCACGGAATCACAGAATGTTTGGGGTTGAAAGGGACCTCAGAAGATCATCTATTGCAGCCCCTCTGCCAGAGCAGGATCACCTACAGTAGGTCACACAGGGACGGGTCCAGGTGGGGTTTGAAAGTCTCCAGAAAAGGAGACTCCACAACCTCCCTGGGCAGCCTGAGCCAGGGCTCTGTCACCCTCACAGTGAAAATGCTTTTCCTAATGTTTTTGTGGAACCTCCTATGCTCCAGTTTGCATCCGCTGACCTTTGTCCTCACGAAACAGTTTACTTGGTGTTTGTGTGCTGGACACAGAAAGAAGCAGTCTGAGTTCAGAATTGATTTTGATTTTGCAGCCAAATTGTGTATCTCTCCCACTAAGACACTTTCTAGTTATTTTTTTCTTGTACTCCAGCCAAACCTGCTGAGCAATCCCTCAGAGGGCTCACTATAATTTAGCTCTTTTTTAAACTCCTTTCAAACTCCAGGTCTATATTTCAAATACAACTATTATTATTTAAGCATTCCCATGCCTCAGTCCACTGCCCAGTCCCACCCAGCCAGGATTTATAAGCTCCCTTAGGAAGAAGTGATGCTTTTTCTCCCTCATCTGACAAATGTCTGTCGTGTCAAAGATGTTGTAATTGATCTTTGTCATTAAATTCAATAATGTCCAAATTTACAGATCTACCTTGTTTCAAGCTAATGTAGATAAATGAGGTTCATGGTAAAATATTGACTTTTACTTGGTGCCTATGCACCTCAGCACTTTATGCGTTTGATTAACATACAAGTAAGGCTGCAAAATCAAATAAATGAATGCAAGGAGTAATGTTTTATTCTCCTTAAATGATATATGAGACTTAGCTATTTATAGCAAAAGGTAGGGAGAGAAATGTAAAGCTAAGCCAATTCTAGGAATGCTGATACAGGAAATTCAGTGAAAAATTGACATTCGTATGAGGAAACTTCTGTGGGGAGTGTCAGAACACCATGTAGCCGTTTAGAGCTAATTTGTTTGTGCCTTGATCATGGTCTCTACCCAATGCAGCCGAACATTATATAAGATGCATTTTGGAGAAATAAGGCACATGTTTTTAACACGTAGATCATTTGTATGGAAGTCTTTAAAGCAAGGTTTTATACTTCTCTGCAGGCAATGCTGCAGCTCAGCCGTGAATACTGGACGTACTAAAGAAACTTCTCCAGCAGATGGTCATTATGTGGGAGCCCAACCTGGACAATCATGCTGATCCCTGCATGGATGTGACACATGCAAATCAGAGAAGGCTTATTAGGCAAATGCTGTGATGTGTCAGAGCTATTAAGAATCAACAGAAATAATTAAAAGAAGGGTCCCCTCAGAAAGAAAATTCCCCTGGAAAAGTGTTTTTCCATTGCAAAGTGAGCTGCTGAGGTTTTGCTGAGCCCACAGCCAGGGCAGTTTTCAAACTATTTCGCTGGATCACAGGGAAAATACCGACTCACTTCGGACTTATTCTCTCGCTATTTTGCCCCATGCAAAATCTAAATAGGCAGATCCTTAAACGATGCAAATCACTAAAGCTCCATTTGCAACAGGGGAAAATCTTTAACAGATGAGAAGGATGCTGCATCTCTGAGAAAGCTGCATCTGAACAGTTTTTCTCCACAAATAATGAGGACAGGGGAAAAATGTGAAAAGTGTGGCCTGTGTAATCACAGACCATTTGTGTATTTTCCTTGCTGGTGGAATCACTATGGAAAGAGCAAGATTTAGACAGCAACCAGAGAATCCCGTTCAGCTTTTGTTTGAAAGCACGTAGGTTTTTCAGCACACATAGTAGAAAATGGTTAAATGGAGAATCTGAGCAGAATAGTTCTCCCACTGGAGTAGTCCTGGAGTAGATCACTGTAGGGATACTCCTATTTCAAAGCGAACATTATTTCATAGCAGCTACTTAGTCTGATCCCAGAACAGAATCAATTTTCAGGAATAGAAACTTTTATTTTGGAATAAGGGGTCCACAAGGGAAGATACTGTAGAAGAGCAATCATCTGCCTGAGTTTTGACTGGCCTGTATTTACAGAGGGGCAGAAAACTCTGCAACAAAATTCAGCAGTGGCGCTGCTTCTTTCCACTTGGTGACGTGACTGCACTGGCCCTGTGCTTCAGAACAGCTTTCCCGGACAATATTCTCATACTGCCATGCTCTGAAATGAGGAGACCCTAGTTGAAATTCCTCTCAGACAACAGACTAGACAAAAAAAGAAAAAGTATTCAAAAGGACTAGGTCTCCTCTAGAACCCATTTTGCAGGTGGATATCTGTTAAATGTCTTTCCAAAAGAAGTTCTCTCTGTCATGGTGTTTCTTCTGTGGATTTTTCTGCCTGTAGGATTCCCCAGGTATTTCAAAAGGGAAGTAACTTTGCTCCGGTAGGAAAGTACAGTATCTTGAAAGGTCACAGGAGTCAGCACCGTTTTCTCTTCTGAAGTTAGGAATGAGATAACGTTACACAAGTGGGTCCTGGGAGGTGTGAGTTCATTACCAGGTCTGACAGAGACATTTGTAAATTGTGGGACAACTGCACAGGATCCGTCACAGCTACCAAATATAGACATATACTGAGTCACTGGACTGAGTAGACTGGATTGCCTTTACAGCTAACGGAAGGAAATATGTGCTTTTCTCTGAGCTATTCTATAGAATGTGGTACCCCACAAAGATAAAATGCCTCCTTCTTTCCACCTATTACAATGCTAACCTGGGATGACTAGCGCAGGTGTAGAGATCTAAATGGTAGACATCTACAGTTAAATGAATTAGGCTGAAACCCTAGTGTCTCTTAATACCTTTTATATAGCAAACCTGTGTCTTTTAATTGCGATCTTCAAAGGGTGTGAACATTCATCATGTACTCTCCTAAACAGATGGGCTTCAGATCAAGACCTCTGGAGGCTCTGAGAAGGATTATCTCCTCTTTTATCATGAAAAGGTGTTTAACAAATCCTGAAAACTTTCGGAAACGTATCTCTGGGAAAAAAAAAAAAAGGAAGAAAAGAGATTCTGACAGTCCTTTACAGAGTTTCTTCATTTCAAGGTCATCATAAATTAGTTTTGGAGATCCATGGAATCAGTTGTCTATGTCCAATAAATTATGGCAGGTAATTAAGCTATTCATTTTAACTTCAGTGCTTCACTGTGTCCTTGTGGATCTGCTATGTCGGGTGCTTTTTTTTTTTCAGTAGAAAACTTGAATAGATAGTTCCTCATTATTTTGATAAGGGCATTGATGGAATGGTGTCCTGTGATTTTTTTATGTGAAGAGTTACTGTGATTTCCTCCCTGAGGAAAAATGTTTGTATTTTTTTCTTTTTTTTTTTTTTTTTTTTTTAAGAAATCTGTTCCCCTTCTACCCAGCTTTTTATTCAATGTTTCTGTAGGATAGTATGAATATGCAAGTCTGTCTAATTTTATTTGTGCATTTGTAGCTCTGTGGTTTATTATCTCCTCATGACCTTTGACAAGTTTGCACAGGTAAGTTTGCACAGGTTAGATGAGAGAAATCTGAGCTATTATTGTCATTTTACAAATAGAAAAGTGAGACTCAGAAGGATTTCCATTGGCAGTGAGCTTTGCACCAGGCTGCAAGTGCTCCAGTCAAGATGTCAGAAAGTTTGTGTCACATTTACTGCTCTGAGATCCAGCTGCAGTGAGTCTGAGCACCCAGTTGGGGCATGCAACACCCACCCCCACACACACACACTCACAGTACAAACATTCAGTCTATCTGGTAGCTGTCCCTCCTGACCTCCTGACCTCCTCCAGTTGGTGGCACCCAGTCCTCAAAGCCCCTCAAGCTTGTGGGTGTCAGACATCAGCTAGGAGCAGCAAACTTGAAGTTTGCTAGTGGATCGTGCACACCCAGGGAACAGGGAGCACACTCCACAGCTCCTTGAGAAGAAAGTTTAGCTGTGACGTTGCTGAGATCAGGTGTGAGGGCTGGATCGAAATACTGACCAGTAATTACTTTACATGCAGTTGGCCTTTTTTGTCTTTCGTCTCTTTTTACGAGCTTCCTCCGCCCCAATCCTCCTTCACTCCCTTTCTCCACTTTGATCTTTCCTCTAAACATCCCATAGTGAGTTTTGTACCTTTCCACAATCCACTTAAAATGTCCTATGATAAATTTTACACAGTTCTCAAATTTTCTCTGCTCCATCCCCATGCCTTCCATAATAATTCCTATCGTGCTTTCGAAAGCAACCCCTTTTCGGTTTGCTCAGCTTTTCAGGGAGTTTTCTTTGGCTGACTCATCTTGGAGGGTTTCACATCAGGTCTAATCCTTCTCTGGAAGGCTCAAAGTAGGTGATTCAGTAGTTACTGGGGGGGTTCCTCCACCTTTTGTTATTCCTTTGTTCTTCCATGAGTCAGTCTTTCGGGTGATTAGCTGTTGGTCAAAAAACATCACAGATGCTTCAACTACATTACTGGAAATCCGCTTTGGAAATTTCTGAGCCCACATTTGATTTTAGGTTATAAATTTTCTTTATTTCCCACTCTGAGGTTCAGTCAACCATTTGTAAGAACATTAGAGAGCAATCTAACCAACAAGGTGCTGGCACGTTTGGAGGCAGATCCCTCGTGATACAAAGTGACATGGGTCAGCTGGAGTCAAGGAAGTTACATGTTTTCAGTCATGCAAGGCTGTTCTCTGATGCCTGAAGCTTCTAGTGTTTGCTTCTTTATAGATGTGGGCAACAATTGCAATGTGCCTGGGGACTAAGAAACTGCAATGAACTAGGAAAAACACCAGTTCTTGTATTTACACTGTATGAAGTTTCAAAGACTTGTAGTGATTTTGTACAAGTCATAGAATCATAGATTTGTAGAATCATTGTGATGGGAAAAGATCTTTAAGATCACTAAGCCCAACTGTAAACCTAACACTGTCAAGTCCACCACTAAACCATGTCTCTAAATCTAGGAGGAGCACCAGTCCTACAGAGGAGTCAACTGAGAATACATTTTATTACAAATTTCTGTAAATAACAGAAAAGCGAAACCTGAGGGGTTTTGCATCAATGACTGCACAGAGCACACAGCCTTTCCTCCTTATCTCTTTTGCCACCAAGGTCATGGCAAGGTCATGGTTAGTTGGCCTCCAGGAGCTTGTGCAAGTGCTATGGAGGAATCCACTGACCAGTGATTACAGACACTTCACCATAAAGCAAGCAGGGAAATCCTGCTTTTAAATGTTCTTGCAACAAAATTGCTTCTCAGTTTCACTTTCATTTTAGATATTGAGAAGATGATCTAAATCTGAGTTTACGAATTGTGATAGTAAGTAAGGGAAATACAGAGATGTGTGTGGAATTTCAGCAATGCAAGGTGAAGAGTATTGTAGTTTCCACAAGTTGGCTCTGTAGGTAAATGCCCTTCACATGTAAGGCAATCATTTATCTTAAGAAATTTGACATCTAAATTATGATGAATTGCAAGAATATCCTGAAACCAAGCGAGGAAGTATTTTTGTGCTCATTTCTTTAAACTGCTATATAGTAATTTTCTATTAGTTTAGCATATCTATGCTTTCTTACATTGTGTGGTTGAAATCAAGACCTACATGGCTTTGGTGGTATTGACGGTAGGTTTACAGTTGAATTTAGCTCTAGAAAGATCTCAAATATTGCACTAACCTATTAGTGACTTAGTGTAATATCCTTATAAGCAATGACTACCAACAATGTTCCAGGAAGCCTCCTGGTCCCTCTCCACAGGGAAGTGATGCCTGGTGGGTTACAGACACCACTGGTCTGTAACACAGGGTTCCTGGGTTCCCATCCCTGCTCCGCTGCTCACAGGATCAAGTAGTTTGGAGGGGATCTCTGAAGATGACTTACTCTAACCCCATTCTCAATCATGTCAAGTTGCTCAAGGCTTTATCAGTTTCGAGACTTTTATCTCAAAACTGAGGATAGAGATTCAACAGCTTCTCTGGCCCCATGTTCCAATGCTTGACCACTGCCTGGTGAAATGTTTTCCCTTGTATCAAGTAATTTTTTTGTGTGTTTCTGATTGGGTCAATTGACTCTTGTCTTACCGCTGTATACCTATGTTTTGGTATGGCCTGGCTGGATTTCGATGGCGGGGGGGGAGCTGCAGGGTGGCTTCTACAAGAAGCTGCTAGAAGCTCCCCAAGTTTGATAGAGCCAATGCCAGCCGGCTCCAAAGAGGGACCCGCCGCTGGCCAAGGCTGAGCCTATCAGTAAGGTGATAGCCGAGGAACGCCTCTGTGAAAAACATATTTAAGAACGGGGAAAAGAACTGCGCCACTAACAGCTGGCACAGAGATGGAGGAGTGAGAATCTGTGCAGACACCAAGGTCAGTGAAGAAGGAGGGGGGGGAGGATGAGCTCCAGGCGCCGGAGCAGAGAGAGTCCCCCGGGTCCGTGGTGAAGACCATGGTGAAGCGGGTTGTCCCCCTGCAGCCCATGGGTGAGGTGCAGATGTCCACCGTGAGGATCACCGCGTAGATGTCCAGCGAGGACTCCACGCCGTGTGGGTGGATGCCTGAAAGGGGACTGTAGCCCGTGGGAAGCCCGCATCAGAGCAAGTCGCTGCCGGAACCTGTAGCCCGTGGAAGAGAGGAATGCCCACGCTGGAGCAGGTTGGCTGGTGGGACTTTTGGGACGCTGCGGGTGGCTCATGCTGGAGCAGTTTCCCCCGAAGGACTGCGCCTCAGACTCACGAGGGGTGGGCTGCCCCTTGTGAGGTGTCTCCCGTTGGGCAGTTTGTGATGAATTGCCCTTCGTGGGACGACTCAGGCAGAGAAGAGAGCGTGAAGCTTGTCTCCCGTGAGAGGGACCCCACAATGGCCCTGGGGAAGAGTGAAGAGTCCTCCCCCAGAGTGAAGAAGCGGTGAAACCAACGTCGGATGAACTGACCGCAGCCCCCATTCCCTGTCCCCCTGCGCCGCTCGGGGGGAGGAGGTGGAGAAACTGGGATTGATGTTAAGCCCGGGAAGAAGGGAGGGGTGGGGGGAAGGTGTTCTGTTTAAGATCTGTTTGCTCTTTCTCACTTCTCACTACTCCTCTCTGATTAGTTCTCTTAATAAATGTATCTGATTTCCCCAAAACTGAGTCTGTTTTGCCCGGGACAGTAAATGAGAGTGATCTCCCTGTCCTTATCTCAAACCCTGAGCCTTTGGAAATACTTTCTCCCCCTGTTCAGCAGTGGAGGGGGAGTGAGTGAGAGGCTGTGTGGGTACCTGGCGCCTGGCCAGGGTCAACCCACGATAACCTATAAGAAATGTCTGGCTCCAACTTCTCTGTCTCTTTGCATAAGGCAACTGTAGACAGCAATAACATCTCTCTTTTGTCTTACTTCTTAAAACTGAACAAACCCAGTTCTGTCAAAATACCAGTTCTCATCGATTTCTTTAAGGAGTTAGATCAGACTATTTAGCCTCATTCTACCTTTCTCTCTCTGTGAAGTTGGGAGTAATGCTATTTCTGTACCTCAGCAAGGAGCTGTGAGGACAAATACATGGTAGGTTTCTCAGTTATTGTGAAAATGGAGTCTTATGGAAATACTATTGCTAGACAGTGAGCCAGTTTTAGTAGAAGCAGTTGTCCACAATGGAAGAGCCTTTCCAAGCTGTGATGCCCCAAGGTGAAGGGGCATCTGCCCATGTTCCAAACTGTTGATCTGCTATTTCTCAGTGAAGCTTAAAAGCAGAATGTTTCATACTGACTTTATTTCTGTGTTTGTGTGTGTTTGTTCTTTAAAGCATATAGAGCTTTCTTTGTTTTCTACAGACACACTGGAGTTGTGTGTTGTTGTAAGGAAGGGGTTGGGAATAGTGGGAAAGATGATTCCTCCTTCTCCACTTTTGCAGCTTTTCAATAGGCAGCAAACTCAGTGGATCTCACAATCCCCATTTCCCAATGTCCTGGTTTGAGCTAAACAAAACCAATTCTGTTCAGTGATTTTTATTTTCCAGTTCAGTCTTTTCTAAAAGGCTGCACGTTCTGAAGTCAGCAGCATGTTTTTGCAGACAGTGTGTGCTACTGGCAGTGATAACACCTGATGTTGCAGTCACTGCCTGGGACTGGTGTGCAGAAAGGCTCTTGCTGATACTTATTCCTATAGTGCCCAAGGCCACTGCTGGCTCTTGTGTGCCACTCTGGGGGGTGCTGGGTAGTAAGAGGGGTCACAAGGAAGTAAAAGGTGGCACCTCTGGGGTGTAATAGACATGACATTTGACCAACGAGAGTATTCCATTCCATATATATCATATTCAGTATAAATGGAGTGATCATGAGAGTTTAGGCCTCTTTCCTCAATGGCTGGCATCCAAGGAGGGCTCCATCCGATCTCCTGCATTTGATCCCAATCCTGAGTTCCCAAACCCAGCTCCTGTGTCCAGCTCCCCGTTGCTGCTGAGCCTGGGGCTTTGCCAGTGCCGCCTGCTCTGCAGCACCAGTGGGGATTGCTATCAGCGGGAATCGGTTTTGATATCGGACTTATATATAGTTGTATATAGTTCTTTGTCATCTCACTATTATTTCTATTATTGTTTCATTAAAGCAGTTTTAGTTTTCTAACCCATAAGTCTCTCTGTTTTACTCCCTTTTCCTTCCCGTTTGGGGGGGAAGAGGGGTTTAGAGATCATCTGTCCATGTTTTGGTGGCCTTCCCAGCCCTAACCTGTGACACCTGAACAGAAGGGCTGGTTTTACATGTCGCCTAGACACATAATAAAATCACTGCCCTGAGCTCTGGCTTGTCTCCACTCTGTATCTTCTTTCTTCTATGACCTGACAGTTCTTGGTGCATAAATGACAGACTGGGTTTTCAGGACATAGCAATCTGCACAGAGTGATTAATTTGTGTGTTACACTGAGACTTATTCGTATTCTGTCAATATTCATGATCTTCTGAAAATATTGCTGTCTGGAAGGGAATTAATTTTGGATGCAAAGAAGATGTTTCCTCACCTTCAAGCTGGGGTATGCCAGAATAAAAACAAGAAGGTAGTATTCAGTTAAGTGTCTTCCCAGCTTGTGGGTAAAATACTGTGCTCAGAAAAAAGTGTGGGCGTGAGTAACTGTTATTCTGTTATGTCTACCATTATCTGACTTCCAAATCTGTGACATTTTTAGCATATTCTACCTTTCCTTAATAGGAAGAATGTTAATTTTGTATTATAACAGGTAAAGATTAAGATATATTTTGATACAAGAATGAACAAATTCTGCTGCCTTACTTCTGGAATGAGGCTCTGGTTCAAAACAGTGGCATAAAGAAGAAACAAGTTGTGATGTAAACCTGATTATAGTTTGAATTGAAGCTAGTCAAAAGTATTTTTCTCACAAACCTCTGGGAACATTCTGATCCAGGTGCATTTGCCCAAATGCAGATGTGCTTTTTCTCGAAATGTTTTTCTCCGGTCTTTCCAGCTCCTTTCTGCAGATGATGCCTGAAGTACATAACTAACCAGTACTATTCACCTTCTCCATGTTAACTTTTTATTTCGTAGACCATTATCATTGCCTCATTCTTTTGGCTTTTTTTCCAAGCTGAAATCCTAGTCTATTCAATTTCTCCTTGTAGAGAAACTATTCTACATCTCTCATTGTCTCTGTGTATTTCCTTGTTCGTCTCTCATCTAGCTGAGACTGGGTGAAGACGCAGTGCTGACAATGGAATTTAGCACTGTTCAAAGAAAGGAGAGCAAAAGGACCTTATACCTCTCAAGACTGGGCTTTGTCTGCCCTATTTGGTCAGAATAAATTCACTTTAAACTAAAAGAAAAAAAAATAGAGATGAAAAAATACAAAAAAATCCAAGCGAATAACATCATCTCCATCATGACCCCATTAAGGTTAATAAATGTTAAAATGAGACAGTGCTCACCCACTGTTTTATCTTCACTTCACTGCTTTTTCCTACTAGCAGTGCATCAATAACCCGCAGTATATTCTAACTGATTGAATAAAAAGTTATATTTAATTGGGAAATCAATGAGCAGGAATAGGGCACTGAGGTCATATAGATTGTATCATCCTGACCAATCTAACTCACTTGCCCTTTGAGCTGGTCTTTCATCATTATATTTCACTTGCCAATTCCTCAATGCTCTTAATTACGGGCACAGCAATTTGTCTTCAAATATCACACTACAGTGAAATCTATGCATCAATAAATACGCTCAAAAGCTGTTTTCCACACTGGCGGAGAGTTAATTGCTTCTATGGTTAAAGCAAATGCTGTAATTCTTTACATTTGTGGTTCTTTTCAACATCGTCAAGTGACTGGGAGCCATTCAGAATGGCTAAGTTAAAGGAAAAACATGTCTTTGAATATGAAGATTGGTTCTGAGCAATTTTGGACACTTTATCTGTACAGAACATTGTGCTCTGTGCTGCAGTTGGAGCACGGCTAAGAAATAGCAGAAGACACCTTAGAAAACGTAGCTAGCATAATCTTCTGACTACTACAGAAGGATCTGCTGGATGTTAATTTTCTATCTGCCTCTTTTAAACACCAGCTATACGTTGGGGTAGTGGTGAATACCACATTTATAAATTTTGCCCAGTCTAGGAATATCAACTTATCCGCTTAGTGCTGTCCTTGTGTTTGTCCTCTGCGAAGCAGGAATGTGTGAATGCCACTTGGAAAGCCCGAGCTGAAAGCGAGCCTTGAAAAATCATCCTGTGAGCAAAAGTAGTGGAGAAGCCCACAGCTGTGGAAGACATTGGTTGGGCTGGGTGGGTGACTTACAGGATTTCATTGGGTCACCACAGCCAACCCTCCAGGCTGTATGAAGCACCTATTTTTATTGTGCTGTTCCTTTTTGCACGCAGTAGCTGTTGTGCTCCCTGACTCCTAAACTGCTTATAAGCTGCGACAGTGGTTTCTGCACTGGCAGCTTGCCTCAGACTGACTCTGAGTGGCTGTCAATATTTTCTGCCCTTGTAACAGCCCAAGGCCTTCGTAGGAAAGATTCTTGCATATCTGAAAGGAAAGAGATTGCTTCTGCCTGATGTTTTCTCTTACCAAGGATGGTGGGACAGGAGCAGACCAGGGGCCACCCATGCTGTGCTGTAAATATGCTCTAGGCACTGGGTCTCCTGAGTTCCTCTACCAGAAACCAATTTGAGGGTTTTTGAACTCTGACTCAACAGTATCTTCATCGAGAATTGCTTGACTCTATGTGAATAACTAAATACACATTGGTCCCATTTGGTGCTCCATCCCAATAACTGTTAAATGTGTTTGGTATTTTAGTGAGACAAGGTGTAATCCTAGATCTTGACAATATTAAAAAAACCCACACCATATCGGGCAGGACAGCTGTAATCCTACATTTTCTTCATCTAAAACCTCAGTCATGCAGCTGAGGAACGTCTCCTGACTAAAAGTTTCGTGAAACAGGTAGGCGGTTGATTTTGGTGCTTCAGGTTTTTTTCTTACAAAACCTCTCTGCTGAGACATTTCTGACAAGCTGTTAAATATCTCTGAAATACCTGGACAAATGTGTTATCTTCTGGGACGAATTTTTCATGCAGCTTTTAGCATAATCTGAGTTGGTGCTATAAAGGCACCCGGAGTACCTGATTCTGAAAAACACATGTAGGAATAATACCTGTCTTTTAAAAAGTATTTCTTCAAATAACGATGCTTTTTAATATCCAAGGCATTGCAAGAGCCAAGGAGGGTGGAGCTGTTGAATAATTGTGCCATTGAATGCATAAATATCAAGACAAATCAATTATATCTATATTAGATATTACACATAATGGAAATAAAGCTGCTATAGTTGAACGTTATCAGAGGTTTTGATGTTCTTGGCTTGAAGAGTAAATATCTCAGCTTCTGCTTAGAAGATCATCTTGGAAAGCTATCAGCCCACACAAGGGTACGGACACGACAAATACACTTTAGGAAAACCACAGCACATTCTCTGTGCCTCAGACTATAAGTCCCCAAAGTCTGTCACAAAAAGTGACAGCCTCAGGAGAAGTCTGGACTTCTGCCTTGGCTGTGTGTTACCAACTTTTGGAAAGCCTTTTCATGGAATTTTTGAACATAAAAGCAATGTGTTGGTCTTGCATCTTGTTATGGTCACGCCCATCTCTAAAAAGAATGTTAAAACTAACTTCTTGCTATAGGGGCACAAACCATTCATTGTGGACCCGTGTCCTCATCTCGGGTCCTACTCCAACATCCACAGTTCTGGCTGAGACAAGTACTCCTTTGTCATCAAATCTCTGTGATTGGTCTCCTGCCTTTGCCCATAGAAATTACTTTCTGAAATTCTACATCAGCAGATACTTCTTTTGATCTTCTCTGGCAGAGAAAAACGTGCATACCTCATTTTTCTTCTCTCTCTTTTTTTTTTTTTTTTGATAACAGTATCTTGTTCTCTCTGTTTTATGGATGGATCTCTGAAAAGCAGTCAGGTTTGTAGGCTTTGTGCAGGTATTGGCTCTATTACCTAGTTTGTTTGTTTTTTACCAGTGGGGATTTGGCTAGATTTTCTCCCCTCAGCACATAAACCCTAACAGTACATTTTCTATGCTTGACTGTTGTGGTGATACATCATCCTACAAAAGCTGGAAATGAATATCTTGTGACTTTGCCCTGAGCAAACTGACCTTCCTAAGAATGAAGCTTTGTCTTTGTGAATGCTACTTCAGTGTTTCCTTTGTAAGATAATACTTCTCTTGAGTAAGAAGCTCCATAGCTATGTATTACAACACTTTCTGTCTACAAAGAATTCAATCTTCTTGAGGAAATGGCAATGGTTAAATGGTAATTTCTATTACAGAGTGCAGATCTGATTTTTCTCCAGTCAATTCAGTGTTTTTCTTGAGGTCTTCTCTGCTAGTCACAGGAAGTGAAATACAACAAAATCATGAAGGACATCAATGTAGACAGTGATTGGAGAAATAATTTTAGGAAGAGGTCGCCTTTGTAGGCAGACACTGTATCTAGATGTAGTAAAGGTTATTCAGATTTTTATGGGTTTCTTCATTTAATTAAAGATATTACTAAACTGTCATAGTAGGCACATGTACAAATGAATGTAAGTAATATTTTTTTTTTATTTTCAAGGCAAAGATTAAGCAGGGCTATTGCTTCACTGGAATATTTTTTAAGGTAATTATCGAGTTCTGATGTAATTCCCTTATGTCCAGCTTGGCCACCCTGTATTCATACCGAAATGGAAGAACTCATGCAATAGCTCTGGCGACATCAATAAGACAGCAAGATTTGCCACCAGTATATAACACAGAAAAATGTAGAGTAGCTGAAAAGAGCTATGGCAGGACAGAGGGAAAAGAGTCTTTAAATATGATGGATTGATTCTGAGCTTCCTGAGTTGGTGCATATGCAAAGACCATTTTTACTTGTTGGAAAGTGCATCCTTTTCACATGGATGAATGGAAAGAGAGTTGCAGATCAAATGATTTTTCATGCTGAATCCAAGACTAGGCAGAAACATTCTTCACCTTAAGAAAATGAATTGAGTGAAAACTAAAGTACATTCACAATATATAAAAGAGAAGCTGCTACCCAGGTTAGATACAGATTCATACTGCAAGCAGGCTTAAGTCCTTCTTCCTGGAATGGCTATGTGGGAGTAACAAGGAGTAGCGTGGCTTTAAATCATTAGGAATCTTCAAAGAAAAGAATCAACCAAGCAAAGAGCTCTTAGTGGTGGCAAATAGTTAAAATCTTTGAGGAGCAATCTTGAGTGAAAGGCATTGTACTAGAAGTAAGAAATGTTGATTTCTGATTCTGCAGATTATACCAAAATCCTCCAGTTCCTCCACAAACAAAATGGGAATAGACCCTCTTAACTTGCAGTTAAGGGGATTTGTGAAGTTTAATTGTCAGCAGATGACTCCCATAAAATTCTGCTTTCCATAATGCACTCTAACCTCTGAAACAGTGTCAAGTCCCTCATGTGTCTTGATTACATGGACATTTTCCATGATTGGCCAAATTCATGCCAACATACCCACCCTTATGACATTTGGGAAATTAAATCTGCATCAATTGCTGTTATTAAAGTGATGAATGAAGGGAAATCCACTCCAAAAGGTATTGAAAAACATTACTGTTGTTGAAATACTTTCACTAACGTACAATTTTTTGCTCCTTCCCCTGGTCTCGTGGTACATATCCCTCGACTCAGAAACATCAGATATAAAAGTCTTTGGCAACAGCAGATGTTACACAATTTCAGGCTTGAGTACTGAAATTTGGAGTTGATCTACTCCTTGAAATCTGAGGTTATTTATTTTTGTTTCTCAGAATGTCAATAGATTTCACAACTGAATTCAGACCAGGCCTTTTGTTTGGGCCACTAAAGGACCTTGGTCTTTGTAAGGAAACAGCATATTTTTGCACTGTACTCAACCAGACATCCAAAGGTAGACAAATAATTATAAATGTTTTACACATGAAAAATAACAAGGCACATGAAAAATAGCAAAGTGATCAGTGACAGCCACTAAGGTCAAATTGTTTCTGACTAGTTTGGTGGCCTTCTATAACAAAGTTATAGCTCTGGTTGATATGGGAAGAACAACTGACATCATCTACCTGGACTTGTGCAAGGTATTTGACACTGTCCCACATGACATCCTTGTCTCTAAAATGGAGAGGCACGGGTTTGACAGATGGACCACTCGGTGGATAAAGAACTGGCTGGATGGTTGCACTCAAAGGGTTGTGGTCAATGGCTCGATGTCCACATGGAGACCAGTGACAAGCGATATTCCCCAGGGGTCTGTTCTGGGTGCAGTGCTGTTCAACATCTTTGTCAGTGACATGGACAACAGCATTGAGTGCACCCTCAGCAAGTTTGCCAATGACACCAAGCTGTGTGGTGCGGTGGACTCGCTTGAGGGAAAGGATGCCATCCAGAGGGACCTTGATAGGCTTAAGAAATGGGCCGGTGCAAACTGCATGAGTTTCAACAAGTCAAAATACAAGGTCCTTCACCTGGGTTGGGCCAATCCCAGGCACAAATACAAACTGGGCACAGAGTGGGTTGAGAGTAGCCCTGAAGAGAAGGATTTGGGGTTGATAGACAAGACGCTCAACATGAGCCGGCAGGGCGCTCATGCAGCCCAGAAGGCCAGCCCTGTCCTGGGATGAATCAAGAGGAGTGTGACCAGCGGATCAAGAGAGGTGATTCTCCCTCTTTGCTCTTGTGAGACCCCACCTTGAATAATGCATCCAGTTCTGGTGTCCTCACCATAACAAGGACATAGAACCGTTGGAACGAGTTCAGAGGAGGGCCACCAAGATGATCTAGGGGCTGGAGCACCTTTACTGTAAGGCTAGGGTGAGGGAGTCAGGATTGTTCAGTCTTGAAAAGAGAAGACTTTGGGGGGACCTAATAGCTGCCTTCCACTACCTGAAAGGAACCTACAGGAAGGCT
This sequence comes from Trogon surrucura, assembly GCA_020746105.1. Classification (NCBI taxonomy): domain Eukaryota; kingdom Metazoa; phylum Chordata; class Aves; order Trogoniformes; family Trogonidae; genus Trogon; species Trogon surrucura. The sequence goes on along the minus strand of CM036617.1, from coordinate 6,844,815 downwards.
GGAAAGGGACTTTTTACAGGAGTGTCGACTGATAGGACAAGGGGAAATGGGTTTAAGTTGAAGGAGAATAGGTTTAGACTGGAATTTAGGAAGAAATTCTTCAGTATGAGGGTGGCAAGACTTTGGAATAAATTGTCCAGAGAAGTTATGGCTACCACCTCCCTGGAGATGTTCAAGGCCAAGTTGGACAGAGCCTTGAGCAGCCTGATCTAGTTGAGAGGCGTCCCTGCCCATGACAGGGAGGTTGGATTAGATGATCTCTAAGGTCCCTTCCAACATCAGACATTCTATGTTTCTATGATACTCTTTAATGATATGGCTTATAATAGCGTGAGACCAAGAGGACATGGAAAAACAAGTATTACTCAGTGTCTGGGTCCTTTTTTCTTCCAGAAGAAGAAAGCTACACTAGCTCTTTCTAAATTGTCATCTGTTCTGCATGTATCAGCAGTGACTGATGAAGATAAGGCAGATAAAGCTCTTCTGCCTCTTACTTATCTTCTCCCTCTGTACCAGCTTGTGTGGGTGGGATGCTTGGGTTTGATCTGACTAAACTGATCAAGACTTTGTGTTTGTGCATGTATGTGAGCAAAGGAATGAGTTGAAAGTGAGGACAGGTAGGTCCTCATTGTTTCCTTTAGTGGATGGAAAAAGCAAAGACCAAGCTAACCTCATTTTTTGTTGCAGTGCTGGTAAACTACATGCAAGGAAGTCGTTCCAGTACGCTAGTCCATGTTGATCTTCTGGGAAAATTTTGTGGATTTCCACAGTAATTACTCTGAGGAAGGTGTGTGGAAAACCTCTGTAGCTTGGCCTGATAAGACAGGAACCTGACACCATCAGAGCGAGGCCTGGGTCTAGACAGACCTGGACAAAACTCAGCATTGTGGGTGACTCTTCTCCAGAGATCTCGAATGATGGTCACAGTCCCTGGGGATCATACTCTGCCACTGTCCCTCCTCTGATGTGGCCAGGCACACCATAAAAAACACTCAAGCCTGAGAGACCAGTGGCCAGGTTTTCCCTAAAATAGCTAAAAGAACATCATGATAAGAACAGGTACTGAAGAAAAATGGCATTTTGTAGCCGTTTATGTAACATCACAGAATTAAACTTTTCCAGAAGAAACTGATGCAATTGGGATAACATCCTGAGCCTGGGAAATAGCTGTCATGCAAGGAATTAGGAAGAAAGGATATGGAATACTGTATGAGGAAAATAATCCTCTCCTCAGTTTTATATGAAACCTGTAGGAGACATTGGCTTTTAATTAAATTTATAGGTCCTTTTTTCCTCACAAAGGTGATGTCTCCCCTGTGAAGCAATTAACTGTTAGAAATCAGTTTCATCTTTGTCCTCATGATTCATGCCACACATTTGTGTTCATTGCAGAAGGCAAGGTAAGTCCCTTTTGGAGAGAGCCCCATATAATTTTATAGTCATCCGCAGAAAGAACATAACTCAGTGTAATTTGTGTAGTGCTGGGTACACTTGCAAAGCTATCTGTTAGGAGAGCTGTCGTGATGTCAAGTATCCTTTCTTCCTCAACATGAGCTGAGCAGTGGTCTGGTAAGGCTGTGTTGTATGCAGTGAATGGGGATCCTCAGAAGATGTCTCCAAAGGGGGGCAGTTCTGCAGTGGGACACTCTTGCACCACATTTTTAAAAAATAGTGTGTGATGTTGGTATTTTTAATCGCAATGGGCAAGGTAGGAGAAACAGAATTTCTGTATTGTGGCAAACTGTTCTGTTACCTTCTGAGCAAAATGTCTGGGATTCTGCCACTGCTGTGGCTCTGGACAAAGACAAAGAAGATACTCAGGTTAGTTAAAGCCACATCTGATCAAATGGAAGCTAGTGGTGATAGTATGGCTTTGAGTGCCCAAGGAAATTATTTCTCTCGTTGTCTCTTGGTCTGGTACAAGCATTGCTGTCATCATTCCTCTAAACAACCAGGATACACACTGCAAATAAAAAAGACTGTCTTTTCAGAATCTTCACCTTTCTCTCACTCAGTGAAGAATATGAGAAATCAACTAAACCATCTGTTTTTCTGGCCCACCAGGCAAAGAGACCTTGCTAAAGTGCACCTTTAAAGATGGATACAGGCGATCAAATTTTCAGATGTTATGCTAAGTTGTAGAGTGTTGCAGGCAGGAGAGGCATCGCAGTGCACACACTGTGATGCAACATATGGACTTTAGTCCATATTCTTCATTAAATTCATTATATTCTTCGTATTCTTCATTATATTCTTCATCCTATTCTTCATCCTCACTTTTTCACAGTGAGAGTGACGGAGCACTGGAACCGGCTGCCCAGGGAGGTTGTGGAGTCTCCTTCTTTGGAGGCATTCAAAACCCGTCTGGACGCGTTCCTGTGTGCTCTGCTGTAGGTGATCCTGCTCTGGCAGGGGGATCGGACTAGATGATCTTTGAGGTCCCTTCCAACCCCTAACATCCTGTGATTCTGTGATTTATATCTTTAGAGTCATACTGTGTAAATCCATTATAAACGTCAACAGCTACTAATGCTCTGCACAGTTATTTTCATCTATCAAGGATCACCCTGGTGCCAACATGCTAAATCCAAAAGGTCCATGCACTGAAGTCCCTTGTGAATATGTTTAGACTCGCTGTTCAGACATCTGCACTTCTATTTGGACCACAGAGTAAAAAGCTGAAAGCCTTAAAGCAAACAACAGAATCCCTGAGGTCACTTTCATTAGTTTAATTTAATTTTCAGTGAAGATTGACATCTTGAAGCAGAAAAATGGAGAAGAGAAAGTTCGAAAAAAATGCATGTTAGTTCAAATGTCAGTGTTAGTACGAAGGCAAAGAGAAGACAAGGAACATGAGGTCAAAGAAAGCAAGAAAATAAGAAGAAAGGCCCCCAGACAAATCCATGATGCTTTCAGTTCTTGCCATTATTTTCACTGGTGCGGTGGATCTAAAAGCTGTCTAGAATAGAGTAGAAAGCACAACAAAACTTCTGAACTGATGTATTTTTTTTCCATAGCTGAAGATCAAAAGAGCATATTCAAGGAGTTAATGCTCCTTGAAGGAGAACAAGACTAGAGAATGATGAGTCTCTATGTTCTGCAGCACAATAATTAGAGGTTCACCCAATGCACTGCCCAGGGAAGTGGTGGAGTCACAGTCTGGAGGTGTTTAAGGAGAGGCTGGACGTGGCACTTAGTGCCATGACCTGGCCCGTGTGGTGGTGTTGGGTCATAGGCTGGACTTGATGATCTCAGAGGGCTTTTCCAGCCTCAACAATTCTGTGATTCTGTGATTCTGTGAATGAAATTTTCAGATATTAGGTCAAAAAAACACCACCAAAAAGCATGAAACTAAAATGTGGAGGTCATTGCCCCAGGTATTTTAGATACCAAAAAGTAAATAATTTTTAAAAGAGATAAAAGGAATTCGTAGAAAATGGATCCTTCAATGGCTGTTAAACAACATACTGAAAATAGGAAACATTGCTCTGAGAATTCCCTATCTCACTGTAAGTGTAAGGAATGCCAAAGTGGAGAAGATATGCTAGGGAAGGATCACTGCAGATTTTCCCTGCTTTTTAAAGGCTTTTTCTAAGCATCTGCTCTAGTTTCAGTGAAAGATTGTGGGTATGATGCTCTGTTGCTCATTTGAGGTTCTTAATGGCACTATGCATTCTAGTTCCTTACTGCAGTCATTGGATTTGATCCACATTTTCAGACTTGTCCTTTCCAACCCCCAATGAGGACAGGGAAACACATGCTGTAGGATATTCTTATTCATCATGAGATTATTAAATCGCGTTGTTTTCTTCAGAATATAATCACTTAAATAGTTAAGAAATTAAAAGAGACACTTGATCCTGAAAAGCTTTGCTGAGTAGATGTTAGATTTTTGATTTGAGTAATCATCTGGCTACACTGGTCACCCCTAGAGAGGAGAGACTGAAAGGGGCATTAATTTGTTTATATATATATGTAATTTCCAGATGAACTGATTTCTGGAAGTTACATTGTGGTCCAAAAGATTAAATCCTCTGCTGTATTTCACGTTTGAAGGACAGCATGCTTTGTTTTCTTTAGCACCAAGCCAAATATTTCTGTAATATCTTCAGATCCTTTTTGACTTTTCTCACATGTTCTTTCTCATTTGTTCCAGTTAGCAATATGCCTTCTGGATAAGAAGCACTGCCATTTAACTCCCACCAGACCAGACTTTTCTGCTCTGAAACACAGGAGCTTATTAACTTGGATGATACTTAAGCTAACATTCATTTAACACATCTCATACTACTTGGCTGGTACTTCCTAAACAGAAAATGAGTCACATATTCCATCCTATTGTTTACTTTAATCCACATTAAGTCATGTTTTCTTTTTGTATATTGATTGTATTCAGGCTAATTGACACTGGAATTAGCTGTATTGAAAATGGAAAGTGTTTTATGAGATACCACACCTGAACAATTTTTCAAAATGATTTTCAATAATAATCCCATCCTCTGGTAGACTGGCAGGTCCTTCCAGCGTAGTGTCATATGTTTGTTATACACTCTGTCATCCTTTATCCAGGTCTTTAGTGATGATGAGAAATACAAGACCTAAGGAAAACCTTTGCTGAACAACATTGACATATGCCTTCCTTTTTTGTCCGCAAGCCATAATTTTTTTGCTTGTAGTCTGAATATTCTTTGTATGGAGGATGAAAATCCAGATGTGATGGGGATGACACAGTAAGGCCAGTGGTTGTGGTGGTGGGGAGACATCCAAAATCAGTTTGGCCATCTCACAGAGCTGCTGCTGCACCTGAGTCAAGACCTGCAGGTGGTCTTGGTACCAAGTCTAGTGAGATGCTGGTCGTGGGGTTTAATTTTAGGCAGAAAATTCCTGAAGCAAGATATGAAAATGAGGTTCGAATAGATGCTAAAGCCCCGACTTCTTGTTCCAAATCTGAATATCGACATGATTCACAGAATCATAAAATTATTTAGGTTGAGAAAGACCTTGAAGATCGAGTCCAACTGTTAACCTAGCAACGACAGACCCACCACACCATGTCTCTAAGCACCACACCTACACGTCTTTTCAGTATGTCCAGAGATGTTGACTCCATCACTTCCCTGGGCAACCTGTTCCGAAGTTTCACAACTCTTTCAGTCAGGAAATGTTTTCCAATGCCCAATCTAAACTTCCCCTGGTGCAACTGGAGCCTATTTCTTCTTGTACTCTCACTTGCTGCTTGGGAGAAGAGATCAACCCCCACCTCACTACAACCTCCTTTCAGGTAGCTGTAGAGAGCAATAAGATCTCCCCTCAGGCTCCTTTTCTCAGCAGCTCCTCATAAGACTTGTTTGAAGTCCCTTCACCAGCTTTGTTGCTCTTCTTTGGACAATCTTCAGGAACTTAACTGATTATTTTCATATCGAATAATCCATTGCAGCCAGAGAAAAGGCAAGTTATAACTTGTTTCTATGTTCTCCAATTTTGCCTTAGATTAATCTTTTAACAGAAAATATATATTAGATAATATTTCAAGAGAAAAATATTACATCATACATAGGGCAAGAGGACTCAGAAAATGAGGTCTTCAGGAACATCCCACACCATGGATCTGGAACATGCTAATTTGAACCAAAATATGATTTTTTTCCTTGATACAGTGTTTAATACAAAGATGATATTTAATTCTAAATAACTTGTGATATTTTTTTGTGAATTTTTGAGTAGGTAGTGTTCTAATTCAATTTTCTGTAAATCTTGTAGAAGATTTTCACGACAAAAAATGTTCTTGCTTGATGAAATTAGTTTAATTCAAAATTATGTAAATTGCCAATTCTAATAATAATTTAAACCAGTAAGTGGGGAGCCTTTATTTAAATAATCTATTATAGCCTTGTTTTGAATTTATAATTATAATTACTAAAGACAGATTAGTCCTTAACGACAAATAACCTTAAAACCATCTTGATTTTGGAATGAATAGACCTTTAGAATAAATTTGGTGGTTTTTTGTTAACCAAGACAATATTTGTATACATGTAACATATGTGTGTGGATACAAAGATATATAGCTATACTTACATAAATACATATGTGGGGTTTTGTACATGTCAGTAACAAGTATCATAATTGGACATATTCTGAACTGTATGTCTCACATTTTCACTATGTAAGATGATAAATGATACATTTCCTTTCTACTAGATGATTAATGTTTTATGTGTAATTTGTGTCAAATTACATTTAAAAGGGAATAAAATTCAATTAAATGCACAGATACATTTTAATGATTCATTTAATTGAACTACAGTCAGTGCGGTAGATATATCAGGGAAAAAAGTTAATGAAAAATGCTTAATATTAAAAAACTTATTTAATAAACAAATGAAACATTACCATTAATTAGTTAGCAAATCTTGTTGTCTCTTGTCATCCTGCCCTTTAAGATTTCAAAACTGCTGTATCTCATCTGCTCCGACTCTATCTTTGGATAATTGGAAGCTAATATTTGTACCTGGAAAAGAGACTCCAAATGTCAAAAAGTTTTATAACTTGAAAAAACTCTAGTTTTGGGTAAGAAGTTAGTAACTTCAACTGATTCAGCTGTTTGCATTTATATAAAAATGTAAGTAGTAAACACTTATTTTAATTTACATAGGTTTAAATATATAGGTTTAGACTTCAGTGCAGATAGTCATTTCAAACAGCTTATTTTAAGGCAAAACATATTTCTTTGACGAAAAAATGGTTTAAATAATGAGGTTTTATCTTCTTTATTAACACACAGACCTACAACAATTGAAAATGACAATTGAAATGAAGAGCATTCCTTTCACTGAAGGAGAGCAGATCCACGGGTCATTCAAAACACCTTGTCAAGGGGAAAAAATACATTAACACCATTAAACCACTGCTGAGTGGCGCTAGATATCAAATGTTCCAGGTCTGATAACTTAATGCAAGCCACTTGTTAGGACCACCTGACATTTATGTGATTCTGAAAATAACTATGATAGATCAGTTTTGCTCCAGCAGACGGGGGATTGTGGTCTGGTTTTGTTAGTGTGAAGGCAGCTTCCGCTTCCTTATGGATTGTTATCTCCAAGCCCAGGTGCTGTCAAGGCTCGGTCTGGGCGTCTGGTCTCTGCCCTGCCTGTATCCATCCGACTCAAACGCCAAGCCAGGAGGGGGTTAACAAGCATGGATTCACCACCCGGGTGATTGTTTGGATACAACAACCACTACAACAACCATAACATTTTCTGAATGGGAGATAGCGTGTCCATCTTGATTTGGAGTCCAACAGTAAGTGGGGAAAGGGCTGCAAAATTCAGCACAGATTGAATTCTTTCTATAACTGTCGCTTAAGTCAAGAGCTGACATTGTCCTTCTGGAGCTCTGTGCTTACTTCAGCCACCCCTTGTTTGAAGGACCTTGCTTGCTGTGGGGCTCTTGGGTTAGCGTGGTGGCAGCTCGCCTGGGTGCTGCTGGTCTGGACTGGAGAAAGTGAGTGCGCATCCACCCAAAAGCCCTACAGACAGATTGTCACCAGAAGCTCAAGAAAATCCAGTACTTCTCCATCAGACCTTGACTTCTGAAATAAATTCAAGTGGGAATTTTGCTTGGGGCATTTTTAAATCGTGATGGATGTGTGGGGCAGAGGGCAGCATGAAATAGGTGTGTCTGGTGTATATATGTCCCTCTTATTGATGTAAATGTAGCGTGAGCAAGTGGCAGGTGATTGTAAACATTTGCAAGTCACATCTGAATTCTTTCTGGTAGAGGTAGTGGTCTCAAAGCAGATGATGAACACGCGATTTCACAACATCCTTTCTACTCAATGCAATATTGCACATAAATAATAGCCTTTCAGTGAACATCTTCCTTGGAGTAGAATTGATGTAGAATTGGAGTAGAATTCTTTGGGTGGTGGATGTTTTCATGGGCACCACTTTAAAAAGGTGTTCTTGTTCTTAAAGGAATGAGGATTCCTGTTTCACCAGTAGTAGAAAGAATTCTGTTACAGTAGGAATATTTCATTTAGCTTTGTCTGCAGATTCAGGGAAGTGGTACTTTGTCATTCAGATCTGGAGGTTTTAATTGTTATTAAGCAGAAGAGGAGTATTTTTTGGGGGGGGGTGGGAGTGGGGGGAAGCTATATAGAAAAATGTTGTGAGGTTTTTTTTCAACAGGAGAGTCTCCTTTCTCAAAGACTTTGCTCTATAAGCCAGACCAGCAGTGTAGGCCAGAAGTATTCCTGAGGAGTAGAAGAAATTACTGCAGGACTATTTGTGTAAGAGGTCAGGGTAAGTTTTCTATACAAGAAACAGAGGAAAACATCTTCAAAGTACTTTTATTAGTACAAATAAAGTTCAGTTTCAAAATTTGATCCTTATTATATGTCTTTTTGAGGGGTTCAAAAGAGTGGATTTCTGGCTAACATCAAAGATCTGGTAAACGTAAACTTACCTCAGGAAAGATACAGAGAACTGATTTAGTGTGTAATAATCTAATTGTTTTACTCTGATGTCAGGAAAACTGAAAAGGCTGTAAGTACAAGGGAAAAAGCAACGATCTGGATTTCTAGCTGCTTACTTTACTCTTGTTATCAGGCAGCTGGAAATGATGCAGTCAGATTGTTGCCTGTATTTAACAGTAGGTGTGATAACACAACCTCACATTGTGCCAGTGAAAATGAAAATCTGCTTTACAGGACTCGACTGCAGCCCTGACCATAACAATAGAGAGATCCTTTGGCCTGTGATCACCAAGAAAAGCAGAGCACAGCTTGCTTATGCTTTAGAGGAGGTAGAAGTCCAAGGTCTGTCTGTTAGCTAGTTTCCTAGTTCTGGTTCTAAGCAATATTTTATCTTGCTCAAAGCCCAATTTTAAGTGTTAGATTTTGGCATGGAAAAGTTTCTGGGGATTTAGATGATGCTGATTTACCTCTGGAGAGCTGCTGATGGATACCTGCTCACCCTTCTATCCCTCTCTTTACTTTTAAAACAGTGATAAATGTAATTCCTTGCTGTAGCTCTGAATTTAGCAGTTGCAATTTTCCTAGTTTTTCCTTTCTGCACTTTATTTTCTGATCTAATGGCGAGCTGAATGACATATGGAGCCTTCCAGGTTTTAATACTGCCTAGAAGACTGGCAAAAAAATTTGTGCATTTCAGTAGTAATCTACTGAAGAAATCTATTGTAGATAAAACAATTACGTCTGTCATTTGTTCTTTTTTTTTTCCCTTGAGCTGACATGCAGTTCTTTCCAACTCTATAAAGGTGTTTTATTGCACTTACTAAAAATGTCAAGGATACTAAACAGCAATGCATAATTTACAATAGACTTTGTAGGCAATGCAGTTCTTACAGCTACAGCTTCCTGAGAATATATTTATTACTATTTTACTACCTGCTGTAGTATCCAGGCTCAACTTCCAGCGTATTCGGTGAAAAAATAGAAGGGAAAGAGAGATAGGGATTGCTGGTAGAAACAAGTGGGTGGTTATTGGCCATTTGCCAGTTTACCAAAGATAAATGGATATTATTAACTTTGTTGACCACACTGAAGTGCTTTAATTATGCAGAAATGTAGGCAGGAAAACATTAAGCCAAAGAAAAGTGCTTGAATTAAAGTGTTGGGGTGCTGAGAAGAAACAGTTATTCCATTCCAGCAAGATTAAAGTGACCCTGGTTATTGGTTAAAAAAGCAAAGTAAAGACAGGATATTTTAATTTAGTTTTAATGTATGGGTTCTTTTCTGGAGCTGGTGCTGGTTGGTAATGAAGTGCAAGGTTCAGATGCACGATCATCATGATGACATGGTGATACGTTGATGTCAACTTGATCAAAGTGATCTTTGTAAGCACTGACTATGAAATTTAAATGTATTAACCAAGTAGGTTAAGAACTCTCTAGGAAAAGACTACACAAGTGTGTAAAACAGCATTCAAGCTGTGCTTGAAGGGTAAGGTTTTTTGACCAATATTTTTAAGTACTTATGCCAAATATCCTCTGCTAGGCTTTTCTAAAGAAAACTGTCACTGCAGTTTCAGTCAGAAATAGCTTTTTCTGCCTCTGTGTTGATTTCTGCTGAAACAGTATGCACAGATTTGTCATCGTTTTAACGTGTTGGTTCAGAAATGAAACTAGCAAAAGCAGCAAGTGCTAATTGAGCCTTGTTTAATTTACTCTCTCAATACCTCACATTCTATGTTATAGCCTTTTATTTACCATGGGAAATGTCTGAAGTGTTGGTAGAGAGGAATCAGCCTGAGCAGAGGAATATTGAGGAAATGCGTTCACAGTAACAACTGCCTGGGCTTGTGGTAGCCCCAAGCAAGCCAGTGCAGAGCTCTTTTGCCAGAGCTCGCAGTCCAGGCACAATCTTTTGAGTCTAGCTGCCTTTTCTGAAACAGGGTGACACGCTCTGTCTTGTCTTGTAGTCCTATTAGTAGTTATTGAAGCTGGGAATGCTGGGACTGCAGCTGGTTGGAAGGATCATGCTTCCCACTGGCATCAACTGAGGATCAGGCAGTCTCTGGGAACGAAGTCCCTTATTGTACTATTTTCATTACTTTTGCCTGAAGAACCCATAACTACACTTGGGACCACTTGAGTCTGTGATGCTAAGTACTTTGGTAAATGCTTGCAGGATTGAAACCCTTGACTGGAGATGGCACAGAAAGAAAACTAGAGGGTATTAATATCCTGGAGTCATTAACTCTTGCACACCGGATTTCCTTCTTCCAGAACAAATCTTGCATGGTAAAAAAATGCAAAGTAATCAAAGCAAGCTGAGCATTTCCTTTCGTTTTTTTTTCCTCACTTGACTCACTTTATACCTCTAGCTACAGGCGATAAGGTGTGACTATTGGCAATCAAAGGGGGCCTGAATCCACCAGAATAGTGGATATTTCTGAAGGCGAACCATCTAGTTGAGTCTCACCAATGCAGTGTGCTTTTGAAGACTACCTTAAACTGACACACTCAGTTTAAACCTACTGCTTCGCTACTTGGGGCTCGCACAAATACTCGGCTGATTGAGAATAATGTTCTGTAGCTGTGTAGACTTGCAATTCGGTATCGCCTTTGCTAGTAACGGGCCATAAGCTTTGTGCTGAATTTGCAAGGCTGCGGGACTGAGCCGTGTCAAGTTTGCTGTGTCTGAACTCTTCGTGACCTACCTGAGCTTTGGTTTACTTGCTGTAGCTGTAGCAGCAATTTTTCTAATTGACCAGGTGTCTACGGCTAATTTGTTTTACTTCTGTTTGTCTTTCTGTTGTGCTTCCATGGTTTTATGACTGTAACATGATGGTATGGTATAGAGAACTACAAGTCTGGTAGGAGAGCAGAGAAGTGGAGACTCCGGACACAGCATAGAGGAGCACAGGCAGAGGATGGTGAGAGACCCTCAAATAGTAGAATCCTTTAGGTTGGAAAAGACCTTTAAGATCATCAAGCCAAACAGTTCCTTACAAATGGGGCATAGGGTGGCATGGGAGACCCAGTGGTTATAAGCAACTCACCCATACTCAGTTTAAAGAAAGTAGACCTGGAGCTGGTCAAATCTGGTTTTAGGGGTAGCAAAGAGAACAACGAACAAGTGCTGATGTAACAAATGTAGCATCTCATCCTTTGGATAGCTAATAAAACATGTGGGATACGCTGTTCTTAGCAGGTGTACTTTAAAAGAAAGCGAAAATTATTTTGTGTGTATTCTGGAGTTCATTTAACTTAGTTTCTCCAGTGGGCTTCCCTAAGACCTTTTCTGGATTCCCCACCAGGTTACAGTGGAGCTAAAGATCCAGCTGCACAGGCAGAAATGGGTCTGGCCTGGGGCAGAAGCAATATTCTCTGAACTTAAAAATAGCTTGGATTCAAATAGGGCTGTGATCAGTGAGTTAGTATACCACAGGGGATTTAGCAAGATCCTGCCTTCAGCCCTCAGTCTTACATTCCTGAAGCTAGCTTCCACTTACTAGGGGCAAGAGTGTGCTTAGAAAAGCTAAGGCATTCTATGTTCTTGACTTGAATCCACCCAGAACTTGCTGTTCAACCTGAGACAGTATTTTTTTTCCCTTTCCATGGCCTGCTGGGCAGACTGACTGGTTAATTGACAAGTGTGTGAAATGAAGCAAATGTGAATGAAGTGAAAGGTGTTGTATGAACCAACAGCACTAACTTCACTACTCGTACTTCCTTGGAGAGACAGGAGCCTTTTCACAGAAGCATCCAACAGTCTAAAGGAAAAGAAATCTATTGCTTCTCCTAGAGAAAAAAAAAGTACATTTCGAGGAAAGACAAGCATATTAGACCTCTGACAGGCCTATAGGAGCTGTTAATAAATTGTTCTAACTTCATAATTGAAGGCCTGAACTTGTCACTATTTCTACAGCACTGCCTGGATTTGCATCTGGACTTGAGCCAGACAAGTAGGTAGGTTAGAATACAGATTTTTCAGTTTTGTACAGGAATTCATATGCCTTGCGCAGCTGCATGGAACTCCTGGTTACTAGATTACAAGGACATGGGTAGGAAAACATGAATCTCATGCTTGGTGTGTGAGCTACTCACTATCAGGTGAGCCTGGGTAGTTGTGCGCATGCCCTTGGCTTATAGCAAATGCAAGATAGATAGGCAAAATTGCATTTCTTTCTATTAATCACAGACTAAGCAGGAGAGCAATGACAGTGACCACAGCTCAGGTAACGTACAATGATGTGTTGAACCATCACAGTATCAATCATGTATCATCCTGCTGAGATACTTGGAAACGTGGGAAGTTTCACCCCCCTAAAAAGGAAAAAGGGACTCCTAACCATGTCGTTCCTCTCCTATCTCTTTTCCCCAGCCTAATTTTCAGTAAGCATTATGTGCTCTTTCAGGCACGTCTAGTTGTTATGTTCCAAAGATCTGTTATGTTTTGTTGTACTCAAAATATTTTTATAAGCAAAAAGGGAGCTTACCTGATATATATAAAGTCAAGAATCTACTGTAAGTAGATTTAGATGTAAGTAGATTTCAGTTAATGTAACGGAAATCTTAACTGTCTAATTATTATTTGTCCAGATCTAATTATTACAGGAAAAAAGAATACTTGTATGCATAAAAGTTCCTCTAAAAGTTCCCTGTCTGCTCAAACTGGACTTTCAGCCCCATTGAATGTGCATCTTACATGGAATCCACATGGAGCAATTGGTGCTATGAACTTCTGAGGAAAGACAATAAAAAAATCCATAATTTCAGATTATCCTGCCAGCAGTGCTATGTGAGATATTTTGCTGGATAGTTTTATGGTTCAAAGACTTTTTTTTTATTCCTTCAAAAGTGTATGACATGTATACACAAGGGAAAATCTGATTTCCAGTAGCCCTGCTGACATTAAAATCTCCCTAGTCCTCTGCTCCCTTCTGCCTAATACAAAAAATATTTGATGTAACTAGTTTCACATGATTGCTAACAGGCAACAAGAGTATAACTTAAAAAAAAGTCCCACATTCTATAGGGAAATTGTTCTTTATTCTTTGAAAAGAGCATTGTTCCTTTCAGGAAAATCAGCTTCAACTTTGTGATGGCCTGATAAAAAATTGACGATTCCCTGCTGTTGGGTTCCAAATGTGAACATGTATGCGTTAGCACTCTTGCCACCAGAGTCTGTGGGTGTCAATAAATTCTCAGTCTAAAGCCTCCCTGTTGAAGGGTATCACTCTGGATGTCAATTATCCATGATGTCCTTATATTTCGTTTCACACTGTTTTTCCTCCTAAATCAAACGAGGCAGCTGCATTTCCAAAGGCTGTTAACTTTACTGGCCATGGTACCCCCCTGGAGATATGTGCTTCTTAAGTACTAATTCTCTCCAATTAAGCTTCCTAGATCATGCTGCATTGATCAAACAATTAATTGATTGTTGAAGACTTACCTGAAACAATGAGTCAGCTGTTTCTGTTCCCTATGAGTTATTAACCCCCCATTTTTTAAACTCAGTACAGCTCAGAATTGTGGACCTGCTTCTAGTTTGGTGCAAACAGCACCTTGTTGGTGTATACAGCATCTTGTTTCTTGTCTTTGTTTCCCAACTCAAAGGAAAGTGCAGCCTTACTTCTAACGTCAGAGAAAACTGATGGATGGAGGGCAGTAAATTGCTTTGTATTTCTCTACTCTAAGTACTGCAAAAATCAAGCGGCCTTTTGCTGACCTAGATGGGGTCTGGAACTGGAAGCCTAGTTCAATTGTGCTGTGTTGTGGTGCTGGCAAGAGATGCGTTTCATCTTCCCTGCTTGTTTCTTCTGATGCTCCAGGAAGTTATTTCCCCTGTAGAAATTGTTTAAAATAAAACTTGGAGAGTCCTAGGATAAAAGAAAGAGAGTATGAAAGATGTCAGGCTACAGCTAAGGAATAATTGCACATTCAACCCTTGCTCTCTAAGTCAGCACAACCCAAAAGTTACAAACTTTCAAACGCAGGTCTCGGAACAGCTTTTATCTGGGGAGCGTGAATTTTGGTGGCCAGCCAGATTATCACATTGTGCTTTCTGTTCTCTGGAGTTTCAAAGAATTTTTAAAATAACAGGAACTACAAGATAATGTTTGCAGTAATAAAAAACTGAAGGGAATGCTGGTTAAATAATACAGTCCTGTAAGTGCTTGAATACTACAGATCGCTTTCCTGGAGTCTGCTGCAGCCAGTGGGAATCCTTTCATAGTCTTCTGAGGGTTTTGGTTTGGACTGTTCATGAGCTGGAGAAAGGGTAATGTAAGCAGTGATATTCAGATTCATGGTGGAGACTGCTTAGACACACAAAGAAAGTGAATTAATTCCACAGTGAAGTCAGACGAAAGTTTAATTTCTCTTAGATCCATCATGGGGAGTAGCTAAATGCTCAAGCTCGGGGAAGTGTCCATGCACAGCACATGCCTGTGCTGATACTGACACAAGTCTTTAACTGGAGATGAAGCCAAAATAAGGATTACTCCCTTTTTTGGACAACATGAGGTAAGATATTTTTTGACAAAATGAGGTAGCCTTCTCATTCATAAAGTTTTATTTTGGTTGAACTCAAATTCTGGATCTTTTGTGCTCTATTTAACTTTACCTTAAACATTAGATGAAGTCACAAGGGCTATTCTTGGTCTTGTCCTTCTGTTCTGCAAGAATCAGGAAAATTTAATACGAATGAGATTTTGAAGACGGAGTCTAAGGTAGTTTGTGTGAATGTGATTTGTACCCATTTTGATTTAAAGCAAATGGTTTGTTCAAAAACCAAAGAGGCAGAGAACTAGGTCCTAGGGGAGGAGAGAGCTGCAGTACCATCCTTTGTGTCCCTATAGTTAAGTCCTTGACTAATGTCTGTTTTCCCCTACTTGTGCATGCATAGAATAGATTCATAGAATTGTAGAACAGTTGTGGTTGGAAGAGACATTCAAGATCAAGACCTTCAAGCGTAATACATGCTTCACCACTTTACGTCTTAATGTTTATTCCTTGACGTCCTCAGGGGCTTCATTCATGGCCATACACAGCAGAGCATCACCAGCATCCTTGCCACTCTACTTCTCCTGCCCTGCCAAAGTAACTTAATGCATTATTGGCATATGACAGTTTAATCAGTCCTACCTGTCTCTCCAGCCATGTCCTTCACTTTTGACAACCTAATGTAAAAGGAGCAAAGGTGGTTTAGGAAATTACCCGTGTCAAACCAGCATTTCAACCTTTGTTTTCTATTTTCTTCTGTAGGTTTAGAATAGCTTACATATTAACTGAAGAAGGCTACTACTTGTATTTGGTTCTGTCAGCTGCTAACATGCTTAGTGTAACAATAGGATCAATTGTTGAAAGACTCACTCATCATAATCTTGGATATTTCCAAAATTGCTTTTTGGACATCTTTTTGATGCTTCCATCAAACTTTCAGCAGGATAATCTATTGAAATAGGTATATGATGTCTATAAGAATATTTCTGGGCTATCTGAATGCTGGATACGCTGTTTGAAAGATGTGCTCCTTTTCCTAAAGAGGTGAAGTTTGGCCCAGTTACTGACATTCATGAATGCTTGGATTGTACAAGTCATCTGCTACCCTATATGTTACCCATACCTGAACTCTGTACAAGTATGTTCAATGCAGTAGCTATCAGAGTAGCTCATAGACCCAAATGAAAGGAATAAAGGAGAATTCTATTTCTACAATTTGTGGACAGAAGCTACAGACTGGTTGGTTCTCTGATTATATCTTCTTTTTCCGATTGAGCATAATCTGACTTAGGTTCACATGCTTAAGGACCTTTTCCTCTAGAGTTTCTGTGTTCTTGCTCCATAGTTCTTGTCATGGTGGGCCTCCTTGGTATCCTGTGTCCTGGTGACTCCAAAATATATATTGTTTTGTTTGTTTTCCTTTCCATTAAAATGTCAGAAGCAATATGAGAGCTGTGTTATAACATAACATAACATAGCTGTGTTATAATCATGTTTTCCCAGGATAATACTGAGGCTGCGGGCTTCACGTCATGAGAGCCTGTGAAGAAGTTTGAGAGTAGGGGAGCCTGCTGAAATGCTGTTTGAAGACTCCGGGTTAAGGACCTAAAAGCGGTGCAATCTTACCCATACTGCCATTTGGAAGCTATGCTTCTCCGAGACTGCTCCTGGTCTTTGTCTCTGAGAGGAAGTTAATTGGGTTTCTCAAAGCAAGCAGATGGGATCCAGTATTCAAACTTGCTCCTTGGCTGTCTGTTACTTATTCAGCAGTATCTGCCTACTCAGTTCATATATTGGCAGATGAAAGTCAGTGAAGAACAAAGAGAGAACAAGTGAAAAAGAATAGAAATAAGAACAAATAATGGCAATGAAATCGCTTTGCACGGTCCATGAAGATGATGGTAGTCCCTTCTCATGTGCAAGAGGTGCCTGAGGAGGATCGTGGGCTGCCAGAAAGACTGGCAGTAGCTGAAATGATTGTCAGTGGTATTCTAATCCAGTAAAACATGAGAAGAAAACCCAGACAAACTATGATGTCATTGCTTATAGTATGCAGGAGTGCAACTTGGTCCATTTAGAGTAAACAAATTAGTTTGGTCTCATCCCAGGAAAAAAGACTCAGTGGACCTGATCCAATTAAAGTGGAAGCAGTGAAGCAGGAAGGACTGAAGTAAGTCTTACTACTGTTCTTGAGAACAAGCAAGGGCAATGGGTTCTCCAAAGTTCTTCTCTTCATTAAGTGAGGGGAGAAGGATGGATGTAGCTGGGTATCTTTCCTGTCAGGGTTGCTCTGGGGAGGAAGAGAAGTGTGACATTAGGAAAATTTGGGTCTGAAAAGGAACTGAGAACAAGATATATGGACAGATGCAATAGAATGGATTAGTCCTAAGAGACTTTCCCCTTTGCAAGGTTAAGCAGTTAGAGAAGCTGTTTAGAAAAAAGTCAGTGACCTCTTGGTGTTAGGTTTCTGTGACCATTTTACACAAACAAGCATTTACTAACACTCTTTCAGTCTAAATACAACAAAAATGGAATCAACTTCTCCAAGGCTTCTTGTACAGTCTGCCTCTCCATCCTCAAGGCAACTTGAGAAGAATGATCTTTAGATAATTAATTGACTTTGCTGAGCCATTTTGAAATTTAGACTTCATAAGAAACTAAAAGCCTTGGAGGAACAGAGAATTGCACAAAAGGTTAAGTTTAGAGCTCAGAGTCCCTTCACATTTGCAAATGGCATTGTCATTCTTGCAGAAGCCCCAGAGAGACAGGGAAAGAGTAATTAGGGAGAAGTTCCTTAGTAGGTGAGGAATAATTAGGAGCTGCTGAGAAATGGCTGATGAGGACAGCTCGGACAGTGCCTGGGAAAAAGAACACTGCAGCTCATATACATACAAATGAGGTATACTTGTGATCAAAGGTTAGAGATTAGATATAGGGTATCTTTTTCACCTGTCAGCACTCCTCAGTTCAGATACCCTTCCTTGCTCTTGAACCCCAGTACCTTCTGTCTGCTGAAGTCTTGTTACCTTTTGTGTTACTGTCGCAGCTGAACTTACTCTTCACACATGGGGACCAGGGATGAGAAGGAAGCTGGACCAAATGTAAGCAGGACCTTACTATTGCCGTGGTATAAAGATTCTCGAATATGGCTCGAAATTCGTCCTCTGAGCTGTTTGAGGGCTGGTCACTAAAAGGCATCATGATGCCCTCTCAGGTACTCTGGAGCTGATGTGGCACTTCAGGCAGAAGAAAGATGCAGCTCTAGCACTACTCTCTGTACAGAGGTCATGCTGAGAAGCAGGACTGAATGAGAAGACTTCATCGACCAATACCTGCAATCTTTGTGATGGCACATAGTTATTGATTTAACATTATAAAAATACAGGACTGGCCATCATAGGCCCTCTTATCTTATGAACCAGAAGGACTAAATATGTCAACAGTATAAGAGTGTGTAAGAGTGGTAAAACCAACATTAAACATTGTCATTATGTATTTATTCCATTAAACTGACATAGAGAAATTAAATGTGCTATGTCCATTTTCCGCTAATTCTCCATACTGAGTTATATCTAACAAACAGGTAAGAGAATATAGACTTTTTTTTTTTTCATTTTCTAAAAAAAGGAATATTCTCTAATCAGATCACCAAGAAAACTCTTGTATTTCCATTTAAAGACAACAATAGGAGCTATTGGATCTTCCTGCAGATGAGAGCTGATTTTCTATTCATTGGCTCAAGTGATTCCTAGCAGATGCTTGGATTTATATTACCTCAGCACTGAAAAAACCCAGAAGGAAATAATGCAGTCAATCAATATAATATAAAGGCAATAAATTTCTTTGGAATATGATCTCTGGCAGTGTTTTTGGAGTGAAATTCTCACCTTGGAGAGTGTAGAGGTTGTAGGTTGTCATACGTGACTATTTGAGGGTAATACTTCCAGCCACAATTACTCTTCTAACAGAGCTCCTTATAGTTGTGCTAGTGTCTGGAGCTGTTTTTAGATCCTCTAAATGGGATTTGAACCAGTCAGTATAATTGTGCCCAGAAAATCCAAGGGTCAGATTGTTGCAGGGGTGCAATAGAAGTGAGTCCATGGAGTGAAACAACTGAGGTTGAGTTCTGGGTGACCGCACTCTGAGATTTTATACTCAGTACTAGGTCTTCCCTTGTCCCAAGGACTGAATGCCACTTACTGATTTGAACATATTAAGTGTGTTCTTGGAGCAGTGCATTTGTTTTTCTTTCTGTAGAAACAGATTTCTCCATGCTCTTGAAGACTGAGAAGCAAGGCATGGTTCAAGGGGGACAGCCAGGACAGTCATCTCAAAAGTACTCTCCTGATCCCAGCCCCAGACCCTTTCTATGCCCTTAGCGCCCTCTGTGAAAGGGAAAGAAGTTTTGCTTCTGCTTGCTGACAATGAAAATGGGATAAGGCATTCCTAAAGGTAACAGGAGCTCAGAAGAATAAAGTGAGGGGTAAATAGATTTGTGCAAACTAGGTAACTTCTCTTCAGTTTGACCTATCCTGGTAAGAACCCTTGGGGCCACCCCACTGTCACTGATGTGACTGCGCTGAGGTTCTCCATGTATTATATGTCCTGACTCCTGTCCCTTATCCAGGTGGATGTGAAATTTTTCCATCTGTAAGGTCCAACTTCACCTGCCTGTATGGAAAAAGATGGGATTTATACCTCAAGACCAACGTTTTCATTACCAATGAAATGCATATTGTATTGACATTATAGTATCTAACACTGCAAATTGAAAAAGATATTATTGTCATCTTGGAATTATGCATCATGAAAATTAAGCTTCTTTGATTAATCTAGTATTGACATTTAGGCATCATGATCTTCCTTTAGCGCCTTGTGATGGTTTTGGCAATTTCATACTGTTCATTTATTGTTACCAGCAGGAAGAAAACTGTTTTTCTTCTACACAGGAATCCAAAGAAAAAAAGTCTGTACCTGTCCATTCTGATGATAGATGATCTTTCTATTTTCATTATGCTTTTATGAGATGAGCTTATTAAAATGTGAAAATAAAGCTAAGCAAATCCACCACATCAAATAAAATGCATCAATGCGTTTTTACTATCGACACGGAAAAGTTTTTTTCTCCATTAGGCTACCTTGCTTTTCAAATTAAATGTCAAGGATCATGTCTCCCCCAGAGATTTGAGCTATAGAGCAAAGTTTAGATTCGTCAACTACAGAATTATATTTACCTTAATGCTCATTACGTATCAAATTACTATGCTGTAATATGAATAAATATTGGAATTTAATGTTGTTTCACTCAGAGCTTTACTGAAAGAAATTTCACTGCTTTAGCTATTTGGCAGACCAAAAAGGTCATGTATTTTAAGGAAACATTCAGCTTAAAATATGACTGTCCTCAAAGGAAGCACTATTTCTCTTGCCCAGTTGTTCACCACATTTGTGATTGAGGTGTTGCATCTGTGCACCTGTAATCCATGTTGCAATTCTACTCACAATTCTACTGCTACAAATTAAATAGGCACTAGATTTCTTGTTTTGCCGAAGAAGGAATTGCAGTGCAAGCCCAGATATTCACAGTAACAGCCTGACGTACCTCACTGAAACGAGGCTACTCTGTGCCAAGAATGAGAACGCCTGAGATCTTGCGTTCGGCTCCTACATTCAAAGCATCAGCTTCAGAAGGGGAAGAGCCATGGGGCTCAGAGCAAATTGTGAGTGGCTCACGCACTGGAGATTGGATAACCTTGGTCCAGAGCTAGCCAGTGCCTGAGCTAGAGGTGTCCCCACTCTGGGTATGAAAACAAGAATCGTGAGAGGACATGATCATCTAGACCCCATAATTTTTGTCAGCTCTTCTCTTGACCAAACTCTACTGCTGTAACCCTGATGTCCATTCACAAGCTACTACTTCATTATTAGATGATCCTTATTTGTTTGACTTTCCATTGCCTCTCCATTCCTAGGCGCATCCTACTACATGATGGCCTGTGGGTCAGATTTTATGATAAATGCAGTACTCTTTTATTTTTTTTTTATGGTGGCAAGCAGTATAGAAAACACTGCTTTTGCTATTTTCTCAATTTCCTTCTAGTCCAGAGAATGGTTTGATTTAGGTCTCCTGCAAGTCAAAGTAGATGTGAGTACAGAAGGAGAAGGTGTTATTTGTCAAAGGTCATGCAGAACTAGGTATAAATATGAGGAAACTGTTGTTTTCCAACTGTTCAGGCTAGCAAATGCCCATGCATAGCTGTAGGTTTCCTGGACCATTTACATGGATACAGTCTCTTGCAGAGCAAGGATCTCACAAGACTTAAATTGGCCTTGCTTGGTTAACTTCTGATTTATATAGAACAACCTCTAAATTTGCCTTTATGTTTGCATCTGAAAGACTGGTTTAATCCTGTTATCTAATATCAAATGTTAAGACTTCTAGTCAGGGGGTCAGGGTTGTTTGGTGATACCGCCTTGGATAAAAAGTGTGACATTATTCCAGCAATATTAATCTTAATGAGATGTGCAATCTTGCCATGTGTGTATCAAGGACACCATATTTATATGTTAACTTTATTATACCAGTTAATGCAATTAGTGTAGTGTTGCTAATGTAGTTAAAAGTTTTATCAGTAATCATATAATCTCCAATAGGATAAGTATAAAGGGTTATTAATGCAATAATTTATTATTAGCAAGTAGAGAAGCAGTAGAGCAATAAACCTAGCCTTGCTGCTGTAATGCCTTTGTGTGCCAGCACATTTTGGTTTTCATAGCATGGCCATGTCGTTCCTTAGACTTACTGCTGGCTGCTGCTGGGTTCTGTCTAATATCACACAAAAAGGACTTGGCACCCTTTTGAAGATCTCAGTGTCCCTCAGTCAGTTATGTGGTGGATAATTTTCTTTCACTTCTTCTCTTTCCTTTTGACAGCTTGCAGCAGGTCTGACTCTTATCTGACCAGGATTTCTGTCTGTGAAAATGATCTTTAAATACCCTTAGTTCAAGGACATTGTAGACTGTGTCTCCCAACTAATATAAGGTACCAAAATAGTGAAATTTAATGAGATAGAACATCAAATTGATTGTCTCAGAAAGAGTACCTGAGAGGGTAGTTAAGATGATGTGTCAATCACTTTGTCTTAACAGCTTGTACCATCATCATGTGACATTTCTATAGAATGACACAAACGCACTTGCTGTCAAAGGGCTCATATTTGCCCCTTTGATTTAACAAGTAGTCAAAAATCATTAAAGGGCATGGACTGCTTTGCTTAGTTGAGAGGACACAGCTTGCGTGGTTTTGAACAATTTAAAAATATTGATGCACTAGATTTAAGACAACATTTAGTTTGTTTTTCCATCGCAAGTGATAGAATTTTGAGGAGAGCCTGAGCATATTTTAATATTACTGGATTGCTTCATGTCTGGGAAGCAGACAACTATTCCCCATGTAACAGAATAGTTATCCAGAGGCAACAAGTTGAGTCAAGTCCACTTGTGTTTCATGATTCAGCATGAATCATGATCCAGGTAAAAATCTAATTATATGAGGTATATCTTCATTATTTTCATCAAATTGAGTCATTTTCCAGGCACAATTACATGGTTTGGATATTGGCTGGCTTGCTGCATACTGGGGAGTGATAGGACATGAAGCTGGCAGTACAGCTGCTTCATGTCACAAGAGCACCATAAACCAGATAGGTGACACTGATGAATCTGAAACAGGAACTATGAATCTGGATTTGAAAGCTTTCCCTACATAAGGATTGAAGAATAAAAATATGACTGCCTCTGTGTGATCGGTTACAAAGACAACTGTCTTCTTGCCCTCCTGATTTTCCCTTATGGGTATCTGAATTTTGTTTCAGTGCAGTCTCTTGTGTTCAGTCTCTTGTGTTCCTGCTATCACAGACCATTTCTGCATCAAACAAGGGTGCTGGTAAGAAAGTCTTAAGAGGGAGTTTGAAGTCCTGGCCAATTTTTTCACAGCCCTCCAGAACTCACAGTTGGTTTCTTTCAGGATCTGCTGTAAAAGCAACATGTATGTTCTGCTTGAGAGGATGGCATTCTGAGAGAGAAGGCAAAGGGTTTGGGAGGGGAGGATTTACTTTATATGTTGTTACATTTGATACTTTAATGTTGATTAAGAAGAAACTCCTAACATTTAGGGACAGCAGGCAAGGACATATGATGGAGTGCCCTTCTGTGGTGAGGTTACAGCATTGATAGATAATGGTAGAGCAACTGTCATCATGTACCTGGACTTGTGCAAAGCATTTGCCACTGTTCCACAGGACATCCTTGTCTCTAAATTGGAGATGTGGATTTGATGGATGGACCACTTGGTGGTTAAGGAATTCTCTGGGTGGTCACACTCGAAGAGTTGTGGTCAATGTACTGATGTCCGATTGGAGACCACTGGTGAGTGGTGTTCTTCAGGGGTTAGTATTGGGACTGGTGCTGTTTAACATCTTTGCTAACAGCATGAACAGTGGGATTGAGTGAATCCTCAGCAAGTTTGTTGACGACACGAAGCTGCGTGGTGCAGTTGACGTTCTGGAGGATAGGGATGTCATCCAGAGGGACCTTGGCAGACTTGAGAGTTGGGCCTGTACAAGCCCCATGAAGTTCAACAAGGTCAAATACAAGGTCCTGTACCTGTGTCAGGACAATCCCAAGCACAAATACAGGCTAAGCAATGACTAGATTGAGAACAGCTTCATGGAGAAGGATTTAGAGGTGTTGGTTGATGAAAAACTGAATGATAGCTATCAGTATGTGCTCGCAGCCCATAAAGCCAATCGCATGTTGGGCTGCATAAAGAGAAGCATGGTCAGCAGGTCAAGAGGGGTGAGTAAGGGAAGAAACCAGAGAGTTGTGGTCAATGGGGCAGAGTCTGGCTGGATGCCTGTGTCTAGTGGGGTCCCTCAAGGGTCAGTGCTCGGGCCGGTGTTGTTTAATATATTTATCAATGACCTGGACGAGGGATTAGAGAATGTTGTCAGCAAGTTTGCTGATGATACAAAATTGGGAGGAGTGGTTGACACACCAGAAGGCTGTGCAGCCATTCAGAGAGACCTGGGGACAGTCTGGAGGGCTGGGCGGGGAGAAATCTTATGAGGTTCAACAAGGGCAAATGTAGAGTCTTGCACTTGGGAAAGAATAGCCCCATGTGCCAGTATAGATTGGGGATTGCCCTGCTGGAGAGCAGCGCAGGGGAAAGGGACCTGGGGGTTCTAGTGGACAGCAGGATGACCATGAGCCAGCAATGTGCTCTCGTGGCCAAGAAGGTCAATGGCATCCTGGGGTGTATTAGAAGGGGAGTAGCAAGGAGGTCGAGAGAGGTCCTCCTGCCCCTCTGCTCTGCCCTGGTGAGGCCTCATCTGGAACATTGTGTCCAGTTCTGGGCCCCTCAGCTCACGAAGGACAGGGAGCTTCTGGAGAGAGTCCAGCGCAGAGCCACAAAGATGATGGAGGGAGTGGAACATCTCCCTGATGAGGAAAGGCTGAGGGAGCTGGGTGTCTTGAGCTTGGAGAAGAGGAGGTTGAGAGGTGACCTCATTAATGTTTATAAATATGTCAAGGGGGAGTGTCAGGAGGACGGAGCCAGGCTCTTTTCAGCGACTTCCATTGACAGGACAAGGGGCAATGGGTGCAAGCTGGAACATAGGAGGTTCCATAAAAAATATGAGAAAAAACTTTTTCACTGTAAGGGTGACAGAACACTGGAACAGGCTGCCCAGGGATGTTGTAGAGTCTCCTTCTTTGGAGACATTCAAAACGCGCCTGGACGCGTTCCTGTGCGCTCTGCTGTAGGTGGTCCTGTTCTGGTGGGTGGGTTGGACTAGATGATCTTTGAGGTCCCTTCCAACCTCTAACATTTTGTGATCCTGTGATTCTGATTCTCCTCACTAGTCTGCTCTTGTGTGACCTCACCTGGAGCATTGTATTCACCTCTAGGGCCCTCAGCGTAAGAAAGCCATGGATATGCTCAAGTAGATTCAGAAGAGAGCTATGAGGATGATCAAGGGGCTGGAGCACCTCACCTGTGAGGACGGCTGAGAGAGTTGGGGCTGTTGAGCCTGGAGAAGGGAAAGCTCCAGGGAGACCTCATAACAGCCTGCCAGTACTTAAAGGGGGCCAACAGGAAAGAAAGGAATGGACTCTTTATCAGTGAGTGTAGTGATAGGATGAGGTTTCAAATGGTTTCAAACTGAAAGAGGATATATTTTGATTAGATATTAAGAAGAAATTATTTACTGTGAGAGTGGTGAGGCACTGGCATAGGTTGCCCAGAGAAGTTGTAGAAGCCCTCTCCCTGGCCAGGTTGAATGGAACTCTGAGCAACCTGGTCTGGTAGAAGGTGTCCCTGCCCATGGCAGGGCGGTTGGAATTGGATGGTCTATAATGTTGCTTTCAATACAGTCCATTGTATGATTCTATGATGTAACTGTGAACACAGAAACACCTGTGGAAGGAGCTTGTCTGGAAGCAGTGGAAAGTAGAATGGAAGTTAGCAAACTGCAGAAATCTGGGCTGAGAATAAGAATTAGGCTTTGAGAACTGTGATGTTCTTCCTTGAAGTTTAAGCTAGGGCAAAACTCTCCTGGCTGAATTTAAGATGAACTTCGATTTACTTTATGAAACAGGTCAGTCTTCAGCTCTATGTTTTTAAAAGCTTTGAATACCATGTACACAAAAATAGTGTCTAAGAAAGCCTTAGGGATCAGGACAAAGCAGCTGAATGTTATACAGAGCCATACACAATCTGTTCTTAGGAGGATATTAATTTTATAATATGTCAGTTACGCTACATTGTGATGTTGCTGAAAGACTGAAACATCAATTTGGGTACTCTCTATGCTTAATAATAACGGCAGCAACGTAAGACTGAGTTTTTGTAGAACTGTCCATTTAGGAAGATCCCAAAGCATCTATATGCTGCTGTGCCTAATGAGAATCACAGGCTTGTCAGCCCTTCCGGTGAAATAGAGCCGTCAGATTCTCAGATGTAACCAAGAGAGAGGAAGAGAGAGCAAGAGCTACCCAATGACATTTAAAATTCCTTTCAAACAGGCATAGATAGTAAAATGCCAGCAACAGGGTTAGACAAGTTCATAACAAGCCTCATAAATGGGTTACTCTAAATGAGAATGTGGAGGTCTCAATAATAAAACCCACACACCTGTTTCCTCAAAATGAACATTTTAATTGAATTTTCTGCTCTTGTCGGTTCCTTTTTGAATCTATTTCCCCATCTCTGAGTTGTAGCTGTGCCCCCAATCTCAATCTGAGCCATCTGTTCCACTTCTAATATTAACATCTTCTATCATAGTGTACCATACTCAAGGAAAAAAGAAAAGATAAGATCACTTTTTCCTGGGAGGAAACATTATATTTCAGCAAAAGGTTCAGCTGTCACTTTAAAACGACACCTTCCCACACACAAATATGCACCTGCCACATTAGAATATTATTAATAATCCAGCCTTCATGTGTTTGACAAGCCAAACAGAATTAACCAAAAAATGTGAAAAGGTTCAAGAAAGGTGAGAGCAAGTCAACACATCTTTTCAGAATTACAGCACACATACTGATCCACAGTAGAAAGTAATTACATTTTAAATGAAGTGTTCTAAGTTAATTTAACTCCTTGTATACATTGCAATTTGCTATTAATTTCCAATTATACAGATATCTGCTTAAGATCAGTGGTGTTTGAGTTGTGTTGGTTCTTCTTATCTCCAGTTTAGACCTACAAATCCCTGTTCCTTCCCTTTCATGTTGTTATGGTCCTTCACTAGCTAGTAGTCTCCATCCAACCCCTACCACCTGGTATAATCCCAAATCCATAGGAGATTTGTAGGTTGAGGAAAGTGTTTTGACTCAATTTTTCCTGTGACTGCAGGTTCAAGCTGAACTAGAGTGTTGACATCCCAGTGAAAAAGGAAAAAAAGGAATAGACTCAATGTTTAGGGTTGACCCTAGCAAGTTAAGGTAAAGAGTTGGGGTGTGAAAGTCTTAAAATGTGCCGAAAATTTGAAAACTGGTCTGGAATAATTAGTCTGGGATTGTTAAATTGAGAGACAACACCTGACAGACCAGTCAATGAGCTGTGTTCTCTTCCTCCACTCTGGGCAGAGACACCTCTCTGTGTAAGCGCCAAACCTTTCACCCTCTGATGAATCTTACCCCCAGGTTGTTGTATTATTACTTCTGCTAGCAATATTAACCTTAATTAGTAGTGCTATTGTAGTTAGTAAATTTATCAACAACAATCTCAAATCTGTTCTGTTGCCCTCAATAAAGTAACTGATTTTGATTTTTTGTGAATCTTATCAGTAAAAATCCTTTGCTGAGACTTTGATCAATCAGAGGCAGGACCTTTGCTGGGACTCTCCAGTTCATCCTTTGCTGGGTCTCTCTTAAATAGATCAGAGAAAGTCCTGGGACTCTGGCCAATAAATATCTAAATTACATTCCTTGTAATGTGATATGTCCCATTATATAAAGAAAAATACCTGGTATTTGTGTACATGTTGTTTCTTTTCTTAAGGGGAATATGTATGTTGGCTGAGGACATGACTTAACTTTAGAACAAAGGAGCCATCCCACTGTGTTGGACCAACAGACCATCTAATCTTGTATTCTGTTTCCAGCAGGGGCTGGTACCAGACGTTTAGAGAAGTGGTGTACAAAGGGATACTTCCCACCTTACAGATATATTTTTTATGGACTTCCTGAGCTGGTGACTATTTTCAGACCATCTGCTTACTGCACCCATTCTCCATGAATTAGTCTAGGGCTTTTAAATGCATTAGTGCCTTTTGTCTGGGCCTCCGCAGCATCCTGTGGTAATGAGTTTCACAGTTTTATTATGCATGATGTGAAAAAGCAGTGTTGATGGAAAAAGGTATTTCCAGAGGGTGATTCATCCTTCCTGTCTTAGCAGAGGATTAATTGCCCTTTGAAGAGTCTCATCTTTCTGCATTGACATTAGAGCTTTAGTCGATTACTTTACAGCAGACACTTACATTTTAGATAACTACAGATAGGGGAGAGTTATCTCAATATTAGGGTCAGTTTAATTAAATGCAATAACCTCTTTCAGTTAAACACCCTCAGCATAACATTTTTCTGTCGATTTTGATGATACGAAATAGCATAAAGTTTTCCACAAAGATGTGCTTCAATGAAATATCACTACCTACATTTGTAAGCCCAATGGCAAGGCTTTCCCTCTGCCAGCTTAAAGTAATTAACTTTGTGTTTAGATGAGGCCTAAAGGATCGTTATAAGAAGAGGGACATTAGGTTCCATTATTTCTCTTTTTTATTGAAGGACTTTGGCTAGTACATGTGGATGGTTACATTATAGGAACTTGTTGTCACGTCAGTCAGTGGTTACTAAACAATTTTTTAGAGCGAGAGGCCCTCACTAGATTTTGGGAATTGAGCCATATATCATATATCCACTATATTAACAGAGAGGGTGTTTTTCACATTTTAAAGAAAAAGGTTTGTGTTTTGGGAGATGACAACGAACACAACACTGATCGTGTAGATATAAGGTTTTTAAGCAAAGTAAGCTTTAAAGCTTTCTATGCATCTATTACCTCAAAAGAATAATTAAATCATGTAGAACTTATTTTTAACAGCCCATGGCAGAGACTGAAGAAATTATGGTATAATGAATACATTTTTTTGACTCTTGGGATAAGGAATCTAAATAAAATATGCATTTACACAATATGCTGGAACCATTATAGCTCTGAAATAGTTCTTATTTGGCAAAAGAACAGACAACTGCTTGGTATGAACTAACTTAGCTTCTATAATTGTAATCAGGGGAAATCACCACACCAGCACTCAGTTTCTAACAATAAGCTTCGTAAAGCTTGTTAATGAAACTCGTTGCTTAAATCCTTTTTGATTTTTTTTTTGCAGAATAGTTCTTTCCCCCAGTATTAATAAAGGAATAGGAAATACCCACACCCAATCAAACATCCTTTTCACTTAAATTTGACTCACACCTTGAGTTTTCTGAAGAAGTACCATAGAAATAGAAACATTGGCATTTTGCAGTTAAAACTGCAGCAGGATGAAATAAAAGGCTTAGCTCATTAACACAAGTCCTGCGAGACCTGAACTTCTTGCTCAGTCACAGATGTCTGGTGTCCTCATGCAATTGACTGGTGAATGGCTCAATACAGAGAGGCCAACATTAGTTCTCAAGTGGGATGGCCACTGGCAGCAACAAGGTTGTCCTAGCAATGTGTCACAGCACAGATCACTGATGGAAGAGATGGTTTCAATCTCAGTTTTGCATTACCTCTGGAGGAAGGTAGCACTGCACCCAGAAGTCGGTGTCTGTTGACCTTTTGCATATGAGAGGAACAGGACAACAAGAGTACATTCTGGAGTCAACCTTGGATTGATAAGGATTTTGTTAGGCTGTTTAAGGGCTTGCACCTACAAGTCTGAGAAAGCTTGGATGAAAGACAGATATAGAGCTGCCAAGCCATACCAAGATGGAGCCATTTAAAGCACAAAATTGATGGGAAGTTGCCTGACGGAAAACTCACATTTAGACCTTAGGGAGACTGCAAAGTTAGGCAGTAAATAAACTGGGCTTAATTTCGGTGTCAGTCAGGTGCCCAAGTTTCTTTGAGGCTTTATCCTTTAGCTTTTTTTGTATTTCCTGGAAACATGAGGAAGTAGTTCTCTGCCTCGCAGTGATGTTTTGAAATAAAAGAAAGAGTTTTACAAATACGGTAAAAATGACAAGTGTTACTGTGAGTCATATATGTGGATCTTCAGAAATGGTCTTACTCTTTGCTTACGTACTCATGGTGATTCCCTTTTTCCTTTGCGTGTTGGCAGGCTTAATTGTTCTGAGAGCAGATGCACAGGATCTTGGCATTCACTATACTGACCTATCTCATAGAAGTCAAGTAATAATTATTTAACAGTAATAAAAGTGTTTTAAAGTCTCCAACAAACAGTATTCTCTGTTTGCATAGTTGCATTCTTGAAACAATTCTGTGGAGCTATGCTTGTGATCAATAGAAGTCAGAATGTCATTGTATAAAGTGTTTATCCATTAAAACAATGTGTTACTCAGGAAATTGCTGCTATAAGCCATGATTTCTAGTACATCTGCATGGACTATTGTGTAGGAAATTTGTCAAATTTCTATCTTTTTTATGCTTTTTATGTGTGCGGTACATTTCATACATCTGCAGATATTTCAAAGTTGCATGTGGTGCTTGCAAGATACTTATTCTTCATTGCTTAATTACTGTTTGTTGCAATTAAAAATTCTAGCTGTGTATATGGAATTTGTGACAGCTGGACAAATGCAACTTTGACAAATGATGGACTCTTTGTTGCCTTTTCTGTCTTTTATTTTGGAATGAAAGTCAACAGCATCCCGAGCTGTATCAGCAGGAGCATAGTCAGTAGATCAAGGAGGGTGATCATCACTCAGCACTCATTAGGGCCCTCATGGAGTATTGTGTCAGGTTTAGATCTGTCAGTTTAAGAAAGATGTTGACGAACTTGCATGAGGACCACCAATATGGTGAGGAGCTGGAGCACTTGCCTGTGAGGAAAGGCTGAGCGAGTGGGTCTTGTTCAGCTTGGTGAAGAGATGGCTTCAGAAGGGTCTAAGAGCAGCCTGGTGATAACTGTACAAGGTTTAAAATGCCAAGTGCCAGGTCCTGTGCTTGGGTTGCAACAACCCCAGGCAATGCTACAGGCTTGGGGAAGAGTGGCTGGAAATCTGCCTGGTGGAAAAGGATTTTGGGGTCCTGGTTGACAGCCAGCTGAACATGAGCCAGCAGTTTGTCCTGGTGGCCAAGAAGGCCAACGGCATCCTGGCCTGTATCAGAAACAATGTGGCCAGCAGGAGTGATTGTCACTGGTGAGGTCACAGCTTGAGTCCTGTGTTAAATTTTGAACACCACAGTGTAAGAAAGACATTGAGGTGCTGAAGCATGTCCAGAGAAGAGCAATAAAACCAGTGAGGGGCTTGGAGGACATGTCTTATAAGGAGAGACTGAGGGAACTGGGATTGCTTGGTCTGGACACAATGAGGCTGCAGGGAGACCTTATTGTTCCCTACAACTCACTGAAGGAGGTTGTAGTGTTGGTCTCTTCTCTCAAGTAACTAGCAATAAGATGATAGGAAATGGGCTCAAGTTGTGAAAAATTTATTTACTGAAAGAGTGGTGAGGCACTGGAACAGGCTGCCCAGGGAAGTGATGGAGTCACCATCATTAGAGGTGCTGAAAAAATGAGTTGACGTAGCATTTCGGACATGGTTTAGTGGTCATGGTAGTATTGGGTTGACAGTTGGACTAGATGATCTTAGAGGTCTTTTCCAGCCTTAATGATTTTATGATTCTGTAGAACAATGTAGAAAGGAAATGAATAGCCAGTTGGTGGTACGGCAGTGAGAGTTGTCAGTGCCAAATCAGGTCCTCACGTTTCAGAGGACTGGGAAGCAGGAGGCAGGCTGTGCTTCTTTATGGACTGAACTGTTCCTGAGCTGTGTTATGGTTACTTCCTGAATCAGTAACTGTGACTTTCTGTGGCATTCATAAGACACAACTTCAGAAAACGTCTGTGAGTGTCCTGCAATGCTGATATATACCTGGATGTGACAAATATTTCCTGGACAAATTCTCTACTAGAAAAATTTCCACTAAAACCAACGAAGTTAGATCAGCTTGTGGTTTGTTTTTTTTCACAAGTGTGTTTACTTGCTAGAGTATTTGTGGAAGTAAGGACAAAAGAGCTGAAGCTGAGTTAAGACTCATTGTTAGTGCACGGACATGCCATGTGGTCTTTGGGAAATCACCAAATGCCTTCTGCTGGACCTCAAATGTTGGGATTTCTTTGACCTGTGATTATATTATCTGAATGGAAAGTGATATTTGGGTATGCCAGACATGCATAAACAATGTAGTTTATGCTTCTCAGTTTATCAGCATGCTGCTGATTATCCTTCATCCCTGTAAATATCTGTTATATTCAGCTATTTGCAAGGGGCCTTAGGCAGCCTGTGGGAACAGGTTGTCTGGAACAGGATGTCTCTCAGACCTGTGGGTTGAGTGTTGTGCTTTGAAACAGAACTGACAGGAGTCTAAAGGGGCTCAAACACCCCAAACAATCTTAGTTACAGACATTTTTGTTGTTAATACCTCCCCATACCATGGGGAGACACCGCAGTCCAGTACCACACTGTCAAGGAGATGGGGTCCTCCTCTCCAGGGACCTTCAGGTGGACCAAGTCACCTCTCAGGGGGCCTCTGTCCCCTTTTGGTCAGTTATGGGATTTGGGGAAGGGTGTATATCCTCGATTCTGATTTGCTCACCTTCCCATGGAGGCTGGCTATTAGCTGTTGCTTATTTGTGCTCAGGGCCCACTGTTCCAGAAGGTTCTTCCCAACAGCCGCAAACAGTTTAGGTTACAGGGATGCAATTTGAGGGTAAAACAAGTGTAACCTGTCCCAGCTGTATGCTCAAGTAGTGTTAAACTCTACCGGTTTTTGGGTCTGATCACTCATGTGGCATTAAGCTCTGGACATATGGAAATGCAAATATAGACATTAAGGTGTCGTGTAAATAATAATGACACATGAAATCATCATGCAAAACTCTTTGGTGGAGTGAGAGTGGCCTTTTGGATGAAGACTTCAAGAGCAGCAAAGGTCTTTCTGTCTTTCTTTCTGCACATCCATCTGTCTTTTCTCTCTGAGTCCGTCCTCCTTCCTCAATGCCCAGCTGTTTTGGATAATTTGCCCAAATTAATTAGATCTCAGAGATGTTTTCGAAAGCCTATATCATTCAATCGCCATGCTGTTGGCTTCCTATTAAATGAAACAATCTAGGATCCTATAAAGGAGATCAAGCATTTAGCTTACTTTTTGTCTACTTCCATAGCACAGTAAAGAGCTGATATTTACATGGAAGCCCATCTGAAATGCTAATCAAATTATTAACTCCAGCCTGCAGACTCCATTCAAATTGCTCACTGAACTCCAAACTGTCTCAAGATATAAAACCAGGAGCTTTTTTTTTTTTTTTTAAATGAGTCTTTTCTTAGCACTGATTAAAACTGTGATTTAATCTTTTGTCTGTATCTTCCTTAATTTGAAGTACAATTAAAGGATGCCTGTAATTGTCAATCCTTTTATACAACACCAAACTTTTTTTGCAATTTTGTTCAGTAATTCTTTCAGGAGACTACATAACTTTTAACAAGGCTCCCCAACCTCCTTTTTATGCCAAATAAACTCGCTTCTCTAACTAATGTTATCTTACTTGTCTCACTCCACCACCTCATTGTTTTCATTGCAGTCCCATCCTTTGATGGGTGGTCTTTGTGGGTATAACGTCATCACTGAATAGCTCTAGAGCCATTAGTAAGAAAATAGTTATTGGGTGAATCAAAATATCGTCATGTGTGATACCTTTATACAGTGAATGAAACTGTGACATAGGTTCATAGAAATCAACAGAAATCCCCAAATCTGTGAACCTCGTGGATGAGATAAAGCCGAGGAGAAAGAGTTCGATTTAGCATACACTGTCATTCATTCAGCTATACCAGTAAAGATGTGAAAAAACCTCACAAAACATTTCTCTAAAATTTGTAGGCAGATGCAAGTAACTTCTGTCTAATATTCCTGACATTTAATATTATCACAAGGAAAACTGCCAATTGTCAAGTGATGAAAATGCAAACCCAACTCACAATTCAGTCATCCTTTAGGAATTCATCAAGGAGGAAGGGGGGGGGGGGGGGAATGAAACCACATCCAAGGAACATGGATGTCTGTAAATTAGTTCTCTTCAGGACTCTGAAGCATACTTGTAAAAAGCAACCAAAGGATTCTCTTGGAATAGTTTTTCTCAATGTGGAGGTTTAGTTTTGGAGACCGAAATTGAATCTCAATGTGTCTGGTTATGGAAAAAGTTAAGAGAACTTGAGTATGGAATGTTATTTAAAAATATTCTGTTTAGTTGAAAATTTTTAATGGTAGTAAAGAGAGTGCAAAAAGCATCCAGTGATTTGGGAGCTCTATTAGCAATAATATCTCTGATACAGTATGGTCAGTGAGTCTTGTTTAATATGAACCAGGACAGACCTTCCACTCTAATTTGAAAGCTTGATTAACTGCTCCTAACAACGTCTGTGACCTGAAAGGCCAAATCCAAGTATGCAGATGGCACAGTCCCATCCTCTTCTTCCATTACCTAATGGCAGAAGTGCTGCTCTTCTCTCCAGGTAGGTGCTGAGAGGAGATGTTAAATTAGGAGTCACCATGGGAAACAAAACCACTGGCACAGCTCGTCCCTGGGTGAAGACTGGCTGGCTTAAATTAGAGTTTTGTTCGATTTGTAGCCAAGCAGCAGCTGATGGGAGGACAACATTCTGAGGTTTTGGTATGGACGTTGCTGCTGGGTGTGATCCACCTGTGGCTGTTGAATAATGTTTCACATTTGCATTTTGCAGTTCACAGAACGATGACATCTCGTGTCAATGCAAATAAACCTGTCGCAATCTGATACTGTATTTGAGGTGGTAGATTGAAAATTGATTGTGTGACTTGCCTGAATATAAAACATGTATTTGTTTACCCTGAACCATGGACTTGCAATTAGTCAATACATATTCATAAAATATGGGTTAGGTAAATTAACACTTGCTCATTGTAAATTACAACTGAGAATAATTTGCACTGTCTGGGAAGTCGAAAATGCAGTTCATTTTAAAACGGATTTGATCCACTGCATTATTTAACCATTCCCTGAATAGTTTCAAGCCATGAATTTAAATACAACACAAAGTATTGCTGACATGCAGAAGAAATTTTCTTAGAGGAATAGCCTTTGTCTTCCATATATCGATGCTCTTTTGCATATATATTTTAATTGACCTGTTCAGAAGAGGAATTATTAAATTTTGGCCCTTCCTATTGGCCTTGTATTTCTGTTACAGAGAGATCTAACCCCTCTATAAATTTCTGATACTTTTATCCGTGGTTCCTCCTTTATCAGTTAAAGTATAACATATCATGCATAATCTAGGTTAATACTGGCTTGCATTGCTCCCACTAGGGTGAGTTATAGTACTTACTCATCCTGGTGAAATAATTGTTTTGGAATGTATGGAAACGGTGTCTACTGTGAGAAAGGACTTCATACCTTGGATAGGGATTGCCTCTGGGCCCAATGCCTTGTCCCTGAACTACTGAAAATAAACGTGGCAAATACGTGGTCTCCAAAAACGGTCAATAGCTGTTACCAGTGGAGTAGTGTAGAAAAATTGCATATTTGGAGAGCTATCTCTTCAGCATATGTCTCAGCTGTCAGTAATATGCAGTGAAGATGCTTCCTCAGCCAGTAGTGTTTTTCTCTGCGTTTATAGCTCTTACTGTCCTTTCAGCCTATTTGAAGATGTTTCCTGTGTTCTTTTTCCCTGATATTTACTGTAAATTAAAGCTCAGCCCTGACTGACCTTTCAGAAATTTTCACTGAGCACCTAGTTTTCTGGTAAAGTGCTTCTGTGTTTATTAAATTAGAATTTTGAGTGAGCATTTGTTGTTGGGGGGAAAAAAAAAAAGATAGACTGACACCAGTATGGAAAACATGAACTATGTGTGGAAATGGGGTGTGGGTGCATGTGAATTCCTCATTGAACTGCGCTTCAAGGAGGCAAGGGCCACACTTCAGAAACTGCGTTCGTCTGCCAAAGAAATTATGATATGATAATCATATTCTGCAGTCTTCTTTGCTGATTATTAATGTATTACTCTTCAAGCAGGTACTTGGGTATTGGAGTCAACATGGATAAAGGACATGGTATTTGGCCTAAATAAATGTTCAATTCAATCACTACAAATATGAGGAGGGGAGAAATCTGTAATTTGTACAAGAAAACTGTGGAATTGTAAAGTTTCTTGCAGTGAACATTGATACCTGTATGATATGGTTTTGTCTTTCTGGGAATGCAGAAGTGTGGAATTTTAAAGTAGGTTCATGCTGAGCATGAATTTTCTACTGAGCAAATACTGCCTGATGTAGAGTGAATTGTTTTCTCTTTTCTTTGAAGAATCAATTTATTTTAAATTAAAGTAAAATAGTAAAATGCTTTTGTGATTATATATCTCAACCACTGAACAATTTTTCTATGGGAAGCTTGGGTCAGAGTGTACGTCTGTCTTGTCTCTTAGGTCATATGGAAAGTTTTATGTGAAATAATGAGTATTCTTCTGTCTGTAATAGTAAATAAAGGAATACAAGCTGATTTGCCTCTTGTATTCTTGAGATGTTGGCATTTTCAGCAGTACTTCCTCACCCGTTTAAAGGTGCCTGGGTCCTAAACAAGTCCATGTTTAGATTTTAATTCCCAATACCTACTCACTTTGGAAGGAAACTCTAAAGGTGAATTACTTCCTTACTGTACCTGGTGCCATACGTACATGTTCTTTTCATCTTCAGAACATTTAAGGCATGCTCCCAGCATGCTGATGCTCATGAAGAAATGCTGCTGGAAATCACTCATGTTGACATGTTACTTGGTCAGTGCAGTACAGACATGTAAGGATGAGTGTTCCAGGGCTCCTGAAAGATGCTTTTTACCATGTTGTGTAAAAGCTTAGACCTGCTTTCTCTGTCTCCCTTGGTGTCATGGTTTAACCCTGGCCGGCAGCCAGGTACTCACACAGCCGCTCTCTCACTCCCCCTTCTCGTCTAGACAGGAGGAGAAAATATTTCAAAGGGCTCAAGGTTTGAGATAAGGACAGGGAGATCACTTTCATTTACCGTCCCAGGCAAAGCAGACTTGATTTTGGGGAAATTAATTACATTTATTAAGAGAACAAATCAGATAGGAGTAGTGAGAAATAAGAAAGAGCAATCAGATCTTAAAACGAGAACACCTTCCCCCCATCCCTCCCTTCTTCCCTGGCTTAACATCAATCCTGGTTTCTCCACCTCCTCCCCCCGAGCAGCGCAGGGGGACAGGGAATGGGGGTAATGGTCAGTTCGTCCGACGTTGGTTTCACCGCTTCTTCACTCTGGGGGAGGACTCTTCACTCTTGCCCAGGCCATTGTGGGGTCCCTCTCATGGGAGACAAGCTTCACGCTCTCTTCTCTGGCGTGAGTCGTCCCACGAAGGGCAATTCATCACAAACTGCCCAACGGGAGACACCTCACGAGGGGCAGCCCACCCCTTGTGAGTCTGAGGCGCAGTCCTTCGGGGGAAACTGCTCCAACGTGAGTCCCCCGCAGTGTCCCAAAAGTCCCACCAGCCAACCTGCTCCAGCGTGGGCATTCCTCTCTTCCACGGGCTACAGGTTCCAGCAGCGACTTGCTCTGATGTGGGCTTCCCACGGGCTACAGCCCCCTTTCAGGGATCCACCCACACAGCGTGGAGTCCTCGGTGGACATCTATGCGGTGATCCTCACGGTGGACATCTGCACCTCGCCCATGGGCTGCAGGGGGACAACCCGCTTCACCATGGTCTTCACCACAGACCCAGGGGACTCTCTCTGCTCCGGCGCCTGGAGCTCATCCTCCCCCCCTCCTCCTTCTTCACTGACCTTGGTGTCTGTACAGATTCTCACTCCTCCACCTCTGTTCCAGCTGTTGTGGTGCAGTTCTTTTTCCCCTTTTCTTAAATATGTTTTTCACAGACGTGTTCCTCTGCTATCACTTTACTGATAGGTTCAGCCTTGGCCAGCAATGGGTTCCTCTTTGAAGCTGTGTGCCATTGCCTCTTGTCAGACTCAGGAAGCTTCTAGCAGCTTCTTGCAGAAGCCACCCTGCAGCTCCCCACGTCCGGAGCCAAAATCTGGCCAGGCATTAGACAGTATGGGACTGTCTGCTTTGGGCATGAGATGCTGAAGGTACTCAGCAGAGGTAGCTGAACTTAATGAAGCAAAGTGGGATGTTTCTGTCCTGTGCCTTGGTGCCATCCTTTGTAAACCCTATGGGTTCCTCTGCTACAGTTGTCTCTGCTCTCCGGATGTGTTCTCTGTTCCTACTTTCCTGCACATCTGCAGAGCAAATCAGACCATGTTCCTGAAGACCGAATGCACAGAGGATTTCACCTTTTTCTCCCTCTTAGTAGCTATGGCGTTAAATCCAGTCTGCTGTCAAGGAACAGTGGTGTGACAAAAAGACAGGCAGGAAACCTGAAATCAGTGTGGGAACTTTGGTGTAGAAGAATCACTCACTTCCATACTGTAGAAAACTTCCCAACAATGACTTCCTTTGACTCAAAATAAATGTATCATGTGCCAATAGTTGAACTGCTATATTTAATTTCATTCTTTTAACTGACAACAATTTGTTAAAAAAAATTTAGCTTGAAACAAAATTTTATAAGATTACATTTATAAAATAGGAAACCAAGAAATCATATTGCTTTAAAAAGTGTTAGAGAAGTAACTTTCTTTTTTTTCTGGAGTAAAGTTTTGGAGTTATTTTGTACCTAGGAAATTCAATTCAAAAAAAAAAAAAGCATTTACTACTGCTTGACATATGTAAACTCTATGTGTGTCTCAGTGAAATGGGAATAATGCTGCTTCTGCTCAAGATAAGCTATGTTCTACATGCTGAGAGTAGTGTTATCTTACTCAGTTTACATCACATAGAATAGTGAGAACACTCTTAATCACCAGAGTAATGTAAGGCATACAGATCTGTAGAGGGCAGTGTAGAATGGGGGACAGCATTTTAGGTGCCAAACACTACATAATTTTCATTCCTTCCTTCTGTATCTCCTGACATTGAAGAGCAGTGTGTCTAGTCTTCCCCTTTGACAGTTATAAACTGAGATATGGGTTTTTATTTCCACTCCCAGAGAGATGTATGGACATGAATTCACAGCACAGGCTTTTAAGTTTTGCAGCTCTCTGGCAGAGGTTCAAGTCAAAACACACAGAAATCACAGGTCAGCCACGGAGTAGACACAGACATAGTTATAACTCCAGAGTGTATGCTGTCTTCAAGGTGCATCTATATTAGTGGTTTAGTTTGTGTCAGGAGAGAGTTTTTGAAGAAAACCATCTGTTCATCCCTTTTACTGTGCTTTTTACTCACACAGTAGAGTAGCCCTGAAGTGCACAAAGTAGATTTCTTTGGGATGAAAGTGATGACAAGATGTGCTCCAGGATTGTCCCAAATGCTCTCCAATTATTAGTGGGCCTTCAGCTCACAGGAGAAGACTAGACCTAAACTGATGTAAGTCTCACAAACAATGCATGTGGGTGCTGGTTCTTCCCACAAGTTGTTCCTCTCCAGATACCTACCCTTGGGCCACTCACATAGACATGTTTTTCTGTGTAGGAGGAGGAAACAGGTGAACTAATAGGTTATTTTGATAGGACAAAGGGTAATCATTTTAAACTAAAAGAGGCTGGATTTAGACTAGATAGAAGGAAGAAATTTTTTGTAATCAGGATAATGACACACTGGAACAGGTTGCCCAGGGAGGTTCTAGATGCCCCATCCCTGGAAACATTCAAGGTCAGGTTTGACAAGGCTCTAAGTAACTTAATCTATTTAAAGATGTGCCTGCTTGCTGCAGAGGGTTTGGACTTAATGACCTTTAAAAGTCCCTTGCATCCTAAAATATTCTATGATTCTGTGGCTCTGTGGTTTCCATATTCTCTTTTTCACATGTGCTTAGTGGTCTGGAAGTCTTGGTCTTACTTACAGCAATCTGGCTTTTAATCACCTGTTTCCTTCTCCAGTTTTGGTCCTTTATGCAGCTCTCTGCAAAGAGCTAGCCTGAGTGATTGCTCAAATTTATGATTTTATCAGGCAAATGGACAAAGTTGATGTGAACAGATCACAGAATCACAGAATCACAGGGGCTGGAAGGGATCCCTGAACATCATCTAGTCCAAAACCCCTCCCAGAGCAGGTTCACCTAGAGTAGGTCACACAGGAGCACATGCAGGTTGCTTTTGAAAGTCTGCAGAGATGGAGACTCTACAGCCTCTCTGGGTTGCCTGTTCCAGTGATCCATTGCTCTTGCAGTAAAGAAGTATTTCCTTATGTTTATCTTGAACCTCCTGTTTTCGTGTTTGTGACCGTTGGCCCTTGTCCTATCACTGGACACCACTGAGAACTCTGTCCCTGTCTTCCTCACACCCACCCTTTAGACATTTATAAGCACTGATGAGAACCCTCTTAGCTTCCTCTCCTCCAAGCTAAACAGACCCAGCTCTTTGAGCCTTTCCTCATGTGGCAGATGCTCCAGTCTCCTCATTATCTTAGTGGCCCTGCAATGGACTGTCTCCAGTAGTTCCTTGGGCTTCTTGAATTGGGGAGCGCAGAACTGGATACAGTACTTCAGGCCTCACCAGCAGGGGTGTCCTCCCAAAGGGGGAGGACAACTTCCCTTAACCAAATGGCCACACTCTTCTTAATGCATCTGAGGATGCCACTGGCCCGCTCGGCTGTGAGGGCACATCACTGGCTCATGGTCAGCTTGTTGTCAACCAGGACTGCCTGATCCTTCTCCTCAGAGCTGCTCTCCAACAGGTCGATCTCCAGCCTGTACTGATACATGGGGTTGTTCTTCCCCAGATTGAGTACTTTACATTTACCCTTATTGAATTTCATTACGTTTCTCCCCACCCAGCTCTTTAGACTGTCCAGGTCATGCTGGATGGCAATACAACCTTCTGGCGTGTCAGTTCTTCCAGTTTTGTATCATCAGGAGGGTACACTCTGTGCCTTCATCCAGATCACTGATGAATATATTGAACAGGACTGGATCCAGTACCAAGCCCTGGGAGGCACCACTACCCACAGGCCTCCAACTAGACTCTGCCCCACTGACCACAACTTTCTAAGCTCTGTCCTTTAGCCAGTTCCCAATCCATCTCACTGCCCAGTCATCCAATCCACAGTTTCTAAGTTTGATTATGAGGATGCCATGGGAGACAGTGTCAAAAACCTTGCTGAAGTCCAGCTAGACCACGTTCACTGCCCTCCCCTCACCTATCGATCTAGTTATGCCACTGTAAAAGGTTATCACATTAGTCAGGCATGATTCCCCCTTGGTGAATCCTTGCTGAGTACTCATGACAATCCTCTTTTCCTCAACGTGCTTTGAGATGGCACAAGAACAAACTGTTCCATCACCTTTCCAAGGATGGAGGTAAGGCTGACTGGCCTATAGTTACCAAGGTGCTTTTTCATGTCCTTTTTGAACATCAGAGTGGTGTTGGCTTTCTTCCGGTCCTAAGGCACCTTGCCTGTTTTCCAGGACTTTTCAAAGATTGTGGAGTAGCCTAACTATATCTTCTGCCAGTTCCCTCAACACTCACAGGTGCATCTCATTAGGGCCCATGGATTTGTGGATGTTCAGTTTCCTTAAGTGATCTTTAACTTGATCCTCTTCAACTGAGCTAAAGTCTTCCTTTCTCCTGACTTCCTCTGCAGTCTTGAAGATCTAGGACTCCTGATGGCTGGCCTTAGCAGCAAAGACTGAGGCAAACAAGGCATGCGGTAACTCTGCCTTCTCTGTATCCTCAGTCACCGGGGCACCCACTTCATTCAGCAGTGAGCCCATATTTCCTCTAGTCTTCCTTTTGCTCCAATGTACTTGAAGAAATCTTTTGTGTTGCCCTTGACCTCCCTTTCCAGGTTTAGTTCTAAGGAAGCCTTGGCTTTCCTTGTTGCATCTCTATATCCTCTGACAACATTCTTGTATTCCTCCTGAGTGGTCAGCCTCTTCTTTCATATTCTATAAACTTCCTTCTTCCACTTAAGTTATTCTGTAGCTCCCTGATCAAGCATGCAGGTCTCTTAGATTGAGGTATAGTTGAGGGAGAGCAGCTAAAGCTCAAGTCGTGATTGATCCAAGGGGACAGAGAACTGACTCACTGCTGAAAAGTATTCGGCTGTGTCTCACTTAGAAAAAGGCTCAAGGGCTTGTCCAATCTCATACTTGAGAGAGGATAAATGCACAGAAATAAGTGAGGGAACAAAGAATCTTCAGATGCCAAAGGATTTTATTCACCACTGCCTTGATGGTAAGGGGCTTGGCTCTACCTGGGGTTTTCTTTGAAGCTTGCTCTCAAATTAGTGTAGAATTTCCCCATCTATGCAAAACAAGAACCTTCTTATAGTTCCCCAGAGCTTTATATTACATTTCCTTATATTCCTATTTCTGAACTGTAGTCTGAGATGATGTTGATCTACATAGCCAGTAAGATGGATCTCATATGCTGCCCACAAGAAAAATATAAATCTCCAGAGGTATCTGCACTATAGGGCATCAGGCAGGTGTGCTCTCTACTGAGTTCAGAGATCATGAATTTATTTCTTTCACTGATCCTGCAAATTCAGATTATCCTGCAGAGTATGCAACTGAATGACACCTTTTCTTGATTTTACAAGGAAAATGATCACGATATACTAAATCGGAAAATTACTCTTTCACTGACAGCTGGTCTTAATAATAATCTTATGGACAATTTTAGAAATAAGTAAATAATTGCAGAAGGCAAATCTTTAATTCTGTAATGATGTCCCATCGGTGACTTCTCAAGTCTTTCTGAGAATAAAAAGAATTAGATGCTTCAAAGAAACTATTTTGAAACGTAAAAGAGCAAATATAAGCTTCTTCTCTGACCTCTAAAAGAACTTAACCCATCCCAAGATAAATGCCTGGGAATATGGAAAACGAAAATGTAGAAATTTCCATTCTCTTGAGTATTAGACTATGTTTTCCTGCAACAGTGAATGGAAAAGAAATGGCTTTTCTGTTGATATTGAACGAGA
The DNA here is from genome assembly GCA_020746105.1 of Trogon surrucura. NCBI lineage: Eukaryota > Metazoa > Chordata > Aves > Trogoniformes > Trogonidae > Trogon > Trogon surrucura. Next base: position 6,802,017 of record CM036617.1, on the reverse strand, counting down.
TGACATGCCCAGCAAAAAGACAGAAGCCAAGAAGGATGATTTCCGTCAATCATAAACAGATTGTCACACATCTTGGGTTAAATGGTTGGGAGAATTTATGGGATATTTAGGAGGCAGACTGTTTGCCTTATATCACAGCTTGAGCCCTTCAACACTGGTTTCAACTAACACGGGAGGGTTCTTGGCCTTAAACATTACTGAAAATTGAGTGACAGAGGTAATTCAAATAGGCACATCTAGTATGTTAGTAGCTGGGAGACTGTATACTTGAAATACATAACTTTGTTTCATCTGCTTTGAAAAAAACCTGGTAATTTTGTGGTGTTCATTTTATTCAGTGAGTATTATATTAATTTATCATTTTCTGAGACCTCTACCTTCCTAAATGCCCTCCTATTCCCTTCAATTTATAAACTTGAGATAGTAAAATGGATTTTGCCCTTCTTCTGAAAGTCCTCTTTTTAATATCTCCTTCTTGCTTAACAGTCTACTGAGCACTTTTTTCACTTGTGACCTGTGAGACAGTGAGTTAAAGAATCTTTGTGGTTGGAAGGGACCTCCGGACATTAACTAGTCCAATGTCCCTTGCTCAGAGCTGGGTCAGCTAGAGTAAGGCGAAGACTCCACAATCTCTCTGGGTAATTTATTCCAGTATTTTAATACCCTCACAGTGAAATTGTTTTTTTCCCTAATGTTTGAATGGAATTTTTTGTGTTTCAGGCCATGTCCTTTGTTTTTCAGACTCTTACTGGGCACCATGGAGAAGAGTCTGGCAAAGATCAAAATATACAATGCAGGGACTGATGAGTACAGAGACACAGATTTTTTTTTTCTAATCAGGGCTATCACATCCTCCTCTCTTTAGCTCTTCCCCTAACCTAGCAGACAGCTCAGCAAGGTCCTCTGTCACTGATTTAACATCGCTTCTTTCCCTTATTCTTTCTTTTGGTAGGCTTTGACTCCTTCTCTCTGGAGGTGCCAAGACAGAAGGTTTGGCAACATTCTTATGACCAGTTTTCACTTTATTTCTCTTCTGCATGAATTAGCTTTTCCCGTTTCCTTATTCCTCCTTCCCAAAGTCCCTAGAAAAGTGACTTAGAAACACAGAAACTTAGAAACATTCAGGTTGGAAAAGACCTTTGGGATCAACCCTACTCTACAGATTCCACACCTAAACCATATCCTGTAACACTACATCTAGATGACCTTTAAACACCTCCAGTGCCTGACTATTCTTTCTGTGAAAATTTTTTCTTAATGTCCAGTCTAAATCTACCCTGTTGCAGCTTGTGACCATTTCCTTCAGTTCTACTACGAATTAGACTTGTGATGGGATCAGTTAGACTTGTAATGGGACCAGTTAGACTTGTGATGGGATAAAAATAATGTGACTATTTCTTTTCATACTGTGCATTTAATGTATTCTGTAATACGTACTATTTTTTCTTATAGCTGCAGTATGTGTAAAAGGAGTGTCTGAACCAAGGTATATCCACAGCATCCATCAAACAGGGTTGGCAGATACTCCATCATCAGATGTCTGTTGGTACTCTTGACTTGAGAGGACCTTTTGCAGCAAGTCTTTAAAAGTGACATCTACAACTGTTGGGCAGCTCCTCCAGAGGCTGTTTCCTATCCTCCAAGCCAGGGGATGCAGAGTAGTTCCCAAACATGCTCCGAAGCCAGGTCTTTTGAAGAGAGAATTGGTGGTATTTGCAGTGCACATTATTTGGCCCAAGTTTGCTCTTAGTCTGAAACAGTAGTTGTGTGGTTCTAGGAGATAATTATCAGAAATTAATGTCTTTTTCAGCAAAACGAGCCAGAAAAGAAGTGATGCCTCTGTCATAGCCTCAAAGCTTGTTATTTTGTGGCACGTATGTCCCAGAACATGTATTGAGATGCTGTGAACATACTTGAAGGAGCAAGACTTTCTGGGATAGCATTGCAGTATTACAGTGTGGATCAAACTAAACTAATTTTATTCTATACTGTCTGTAAGTGAGTTTTTTGGAGTCACCAGCACTCAGAGTTATAGCCAAGCTTCTTCTGGGAGGGACCTAGCTGGTTACCTTTGAAATGACCTTAAGAAAGAAATTAGGACACGTAAGTTGAATCTGAAAAGTACAGAGCTAACCGGCAGTGTAGCACTACCCAGTAAATGTTGTTCCAAGCCCTGTCATTCCTAACAGAGTTACAGCTGAGCATGCCATTTCTGTGGTCCTTCCAGTTTTAAACTGATTCTTGAAGATACAGTGACCCCATATCCTTCTCCTTCCCCAGGTATGGAGCATGACTTCTGCTGTGTAGCCATACTGATGGCATCAGCAGCAGTTGTTCTGAAGTATTATTAAAGTTTCCTCTATTATTAAAACATTAGTAAGAATATTAGCAATAATAGTTGCAATATTGTTTTATGTAATAAAGGACAATATAATTCAATATTCTGTGTAATATTCCTTGAGTGGATTGTCATCTGTGCAACTGTCTATCTCTCTGTGCAAAATAATCTTAAATTTCCAGAGTCCTGTTACAGGTTGACAGTGAGATAACTGAGCCAGCTCAAACTTTTGAGAGCTACCTCTTCACAGAATCACAGCATAGATGGGGGTGGAAGGAGACTCTGTGCATTACCTAGTCCAACAGAGTCTGCTACAGCAGATTGTCCAGAGCAATGTCCAAGACTGGTTTTGAATATCTTTGAGGACAGAACTCCTGTTCCTGTATCCCACAGGTTGTGCTCCAGCCAACTGTCTTTTCTGGCAGAAGAGATCTCTTCTGAACCCAACTCGCTGTCTTCTAGGCTGTCTGCAGACTATCCCAGACAAGATTGAACTATTCACATTGGATCATGGTTTTTATGTGTTTCTGAAGCTATAAGTATGGGAACCTCTTAAGCAAGAAAGCTAAGGAAAAAAATTAACACCCTCTCCTCTTGCAAGAATATCTTGCAGTTGCTTGTATTCCAGCCCAGTCCCTACTTTTAAAGGGCATAATTAAAATTAAACTGTCCTCCATTCCAGAATCTATGCTTCAAAGATAGTTCAGGTATCACATTTGTAGTTCCTGATTTGCAACGTGATAATGAATGTGGGGAACAGCACTTGACTTGACATATTCCTACCCTTGAGACCTTGTGTACTAGCAATAATGGAAGTCATTAGAGCTAGATACTTGGATTTTAATGGCAGTTCCTAGGCAGGATGAGAGTGTTGGTTATTATCTGTGGTCAGTGGCAGCCAGGATATGTTCCCCCTGTGCTACATAAATAGAACAAACAGGATTAGTAATGAGAGGCAATTTGAATTATATTTTCAGAATAATTGAGAGGTTACAAAAGGAAAAAAATTGAATAAATAGTTAAAGTTGTTCCACACACTGAGAAAGGGAAATAAATGAACTATTGTAAAAATGATTTCTCACTTTCTTTTCTCCTGGATTTTATATTATCAACCTGGGCTATGTCTGAGCAGCTAGGTATCTCAGAAATCCAGGTGTATGAAATTACCTTCCTTGTCAAAAAAAAATAAAGTGAGATACAATGCTACAATCTATAAGACACATTCAGGTGAGGGGAAAGTAAGTTGTGGAATTCTCTTAATATTTGTGAGACTACTCCAGGGATGAATACTGAATAGTGCCCTACATCTTAGATATTTTCAGAGGTTACTACTCAGCTTAATAATGGGCAGATCAGCACATTTTTACTCTGGAAACTCTCAGTTTTACTTTTTGATCGAAGGCCGGAAACTTTTAAGCATGTGCTATCGAGGTGATTTTAGTGAAGTTTTCCTAATGATGGCGGTAAAACGTGTGTTACTTTTTGAATGCATTGTCCAAACCCAATATAAAGACAGCCATCATGATCAGAAGGACTATTTTTGGTGACATCCTAGTTTCTGCTGTCTTTAGTTTAAGGAAAAAAAAAGTACTTTTTCTCATTAAATGTAACCTACTTGTACAATTCACTCATACTGTGATATATAATATACTTTACTGAGAGAGAATGTTCACAAAAATCTTCCAGAAAAGAAAGTAATTTTAGTCCAAACTCTTCTGTAAAGAAGAAAAAGTCCAGATGTTAATTTGGTTTATTTAACATAATTTTCCTTGCATTTATGCTCTTTCTATAATGTGGAAATCAAGTGAAGTTCTTTATCTGTGAGTTCTTTTCAGATTTTTCAGGGATGTGCCTGCTGTGAGGTGACCATGAATGCCTGTGAGAAGGTTTGTGTAAAGGTTGAACTCTGCAATGTTGAGGTGTATTGCACCTATCTGCTTAATCCATGGAGTTTTCCTGACTAATACTGGTGTAGAAAAAAATTTCACAGCACTCAGTTGAGTGTGTAACAAGCAATACCGAAACAACTTTTACTTCGGAAATTAAATTAGATGATACAAAATCTTAGACATTAGTGAGATGTATTTAGAAGTCATGGGAGGTCAAGCATTTGCTTGCAGGCTGGGCTTCCAGTTCATGTGATTAAAACATTTCATTAATCACTGGAGAGAGGAAAAAAAGAGTCTGAAAATGCAAATGCGTTAGAAACACAGATGGAGCAGCTTTGATGTGTTGGGTAAGTCATCAAGTCTGTCTGAGGACCACTGGAAACTTCTGAGGTACTGGCACCTAAAGATACCCAAGTACTTCACAATCCAGGAATGGGTCTGGGTTTAAAATGACCATTGCTCATGGCAAAAAAATACTGACAGTAATGGGAATGTATGCTTGAAAACAAGTCCTCATTATCTGATCTAATGGGACTGATTTTGGAACAGAGATGGTGTTTGAAGATTTTTGAAATTAACAGAGGCAGGTTGCAAAAGGAGATTTATTTTTAGCATTTCAGACTTCTAATTCAGTAGCTGTGAGCATGAACACTGCTTTTGTGGCTGTGTTTTTATTTCTTTATTTGCATGTTGTACATTTATAACCTAATTCTGGTTCAAACCTGTACTCTGTTAGGTCCTTCATCAACCTAAAGCAGAGAAGTGATCCATGATGCAAACGACTTATATAAACCAAGAGATGACTGAAAACTAGGCAACATGAACAATATAGTTGGTTTCTTCCGACTGAAAATATGCCGTGACTTTGAATGTATTTCTTGGTGTACAAAACCACGGGGGTCTTAAGGTCATGTGCCAGTCTCAGCTAGAAAAGTGGGTACTTCATTATAGATATTGGCATTTTAAAATAAGGTTCAAAACAATGGAGCATTTTCTTCTCTGTGATTACTCTGGCTCTGCCTGAGCCATCTCCCATCAGATTTTCACAAGTTCTCTTTATACAAAGCTTGATGCCCTTGGTACAAGATCTGTCTCTGGAAAACCTTCTCATTATGAATATTTTGCTAATGGGTGGGTTATTAGATTTTGGTGCTAAAGTATCACCCAAAATATTTATTTTTTTCAATAACTTTTAGGTGATCTTAACATTTCTTCCTTACTGAAGGTGTTGACTTAATTCAGGTCTTGATCAACAGGAAATATGATAATTGACTTGCTAAGAATAATTATTGTATTTGATAGGGAATTAGTCTAAATAATGTGCAATTTCTTTTTAGTTTGAATTAATTATTTTCTTTGACTTGAGCCAGGCATTCAGCTAAAATCAATGGTGCAAATCTACCACTTGCTGTATCTTGAGACTGGACTTCAGTATGGAAGAAAGAATCCATATTCCAAATATTCCCATGATTCAGCTTACTTGAAAAAAAAGTATTTTTGCTAATGAATTTAAACGCATTTCCCAAAATTAGATTATTCCCCTTGTTGAGTACTTCATGCATTGAAATCAGCACAAGTTTCTCTGTGGGATTTGATAGTCACAGAATCAATTTCTCATTTAACAGTGCTGTTCTACATGGTTTGCATCAAGAAACTGCCACCAGTGTTTGTCTGTCAACTTTATGAATTGCCTTCAGATTGCCATGTTGATCTACAGGATGTGTGGATGGCTGAAATCACACATAACTAAGAGATCCTACTAGTTTGCAGAAAGCCTCAAGTGCTATTTACACTTGCCTATGCAGTCTGTAACACAAGCTCTCTCTTCCCAAATCCTTTTAAAATTAATTTCCTTTATTACTGAATGAAATATCTGGTTGAAATATTTTTCGTTATTTGTACAAAATTCAAAGTCTTCGTTTGGAATGAACTAAACCTGGAATTTGAATTGATTTGCTTATATCTATTTTTGCTTTTGCCAGTTTATTAGAAAAAAATGAGTCATTTACCTATTTCTAGCCAAAGTGACAGCTGAAGTTCTAAATATCTCAAACTTAGAATCATAGAACTGAATCATAGAACTGTTAGGGTTGGAAGGGAACTTAAAGATCATCCAGTTCCAGCCCCCTGCCATGGGCAGGGACATCACCCACTAGATGAGGTTGCTCAGAGCCTCATCCAGTCTGGCCTTAAAAACTTCCAGGGATGGGGCTTCCACCACCTCTCTGGGCAACCTGTGCCAGGGTCTCACCACCCTCATGGGGAAGAACTTCTAATTAAACTGGTCACTGGACACTAAACCAGGTTACTGTGTTTTTTTGTGTCTTTTCTTGTAAGCACGAGATTTGCATCAGCTTATTTTGACCATCCAAAGTTTAAACGAATAGTCTAAAAATCAGGCTAGGCTGCTAAAAGTAACTGGGCTCTTTCTATACGTCAAATAAGATCAGGAGGCTCCAGAGGGTACCTTATCTCTTAAGATAAGAATGAATCACCATCTGGAAGCACTGGTTTCTCTCTGCTGACTATGGAGAAAGAGAGAAATCAGCTGAGACAAGATGACTAACTTCCATTGTACCCTCAGGCAACGTGAATCCATCCTCGGCATCACTAGCACCTCTGGAGAATTTATATTGTGTTTTGCATAGTTTGTCAATTATTTAATGAGATTGAAACAAACTATTTAAAGGTTGTCACTTTTATTTTTGGCATTTTGGATTTGAATTCATGTGCTTTGCTTTAAAATCACACCGGGGCTGGAATCCTGACCTTTGTACTGCCAAAAGCCATGCTGGAGTGAGGTATTCCATCCAAATAAAGAGTTTAAAATGCACCCTGTTAAAAAATTTAAATATTTCTTTCTGCTCGAATCTTGTTTCATATTTTAATAATGACCTGAATAATTTAACAGCATTTGGGCTAAATAAAAAAACCCTATATGACATGTTTTCTCCTTTTCCATTTGAGACACCACCGTGCAAAATAATGTCTGTGCAGATGAACAAAGGTCTCCCCGGTGACCTGTGGTGTGTATAATTTTATTCACAAGACATTTACTTCTGTGGGCACCTTAATGGCTCAGGACAGAAACTGGTGTGTCTTAGTATGACTGATATGCTGTACAGCAGTGTTAATTTGGTAACACTGCAACAGAAATCCTGTTTCAGGGTGTGGGGTGGGGAGCATGTGGAGAGCAAAGGATGAGTTTCCTCTCTTGCTTGTAGATATGTTCCTATGAAGCCTCCTGGGAAAAGTATGTCTTACATATTTCTCATATTGAGGTTTTTAAAAAGGGCTGAAAAGATCTGATTAGCTGTAGCTCAAGAAGACTGACAGGCAGTGTGTTTTAGACTCCTCTGTATTATTTATTTTGCCAAATAAAACTCTCAGCTCATAAACCTTTGGATTGCTTAGACTTGGGACTGCAATAGATTTCCACCGGGAGATGCCAATAAAACCTGTGTTCCCCTCGTGACCCAACATGAAATTAATAAATGATACAAGTGCTGGGACCCAACCCTTAACTGCTGTGAGCTGTTGTAATTCAATGGAGAGCTGGAGAGCTGTGCATATCGACCAACTAATCCACTGTCCTAAGTCTATCCTGCCAGAGAAGTAGACATTTTAATTTATCTCCATTGCATATTTGCTATTGAATTATTGAGATGAAGAAAGCAAACAACTATTCCTCATTTTATTGAGTTGGGAAAACTTCTACTTTCTTGTTCTCCATAAGGACATGAAGCTGAAACACTGAATATGCAAACCTATTTAGAAAATATATGCAAAACTGACTTTGAGATAATATCTCATGTCATTGCATTCTTAGAATATCACTAATACCTATTGTTTAATAATGCTGTGGACCCATTGTTTTTCCTACTTACCATTAGCACTGTTGCTGGAGTCAGTCCTGTGAAAAGCCAATATCCTCAAACTAGTTCTGAGTTTCCTCTCTCTTTCCGTACTTAAACGGGGCCTACAGCAAAGAAGGAGGGGTTCTTTAGTTAGGGAGTGTGGTGATAGGACAAGGGGAAATGGTGTGAAACTGAAAGAGGGTAGATTTAAATTAGACATTAGGAAGAAATTCTTTTCTGTGAGAGTAGTGAGACACTGACACAGGTTGCCCAGAGAAGTTGTGGAAACCCCCTCCCTGGAAATGTTCAAGGTCAGGTTGCATGGGTCTTTGAACAACACAGTTTTGTAGGAGGTGTCCCTGCTCACAGCAGGGGGTTTGGAACTAGATGATCTTCAAGATCCCATCCAGTCCAAACCATTCTATATTTCTATGATTCTATGAAGTCTTTAATTGTCTCATTCTTGTCCTGGGTCTTGGAAGTCATTAGATTGGAGTTAACATCTTGATTCTATTTTAATTTTATTTATACAAATGTATCTTAATTGAAGTCAGTCATCTTAATTTGTATCAGAATATCTGAGATCATAATCTCACCTGCTAAATTTTACCCTATTTGGATGCAATATCTAATTTCCAGACACAGTAAACTGAGACATAAATATTAATCCTCTCCTTATATATTCTTCTTGATATGATTACTAATGTTTTGTTTTTGTGTAGATGTGACATCCTGTTTTGGTTTGGCCTGGCCAGATTTCAGCGGCGGGCGGGGGGGAGCTGCAGGGTGGCTTCTGTAAGAAGCTACTAGAAGCTCCCCAAGATTGATAGAGCCAATGCCAGCCGACTACAAAGAGGGACCCGCCGCTGGCCAAGGCTGAGCCTATCAGTAAGGTGATAGCAGAGGAACGCCTCTGTGAAAAACATATTTAAGAACGGGAAAAAGAACTGCGCCATAACAGCTGGCACAGAGATGGAGGAGTGAGAATCTGTGCAGACACCAAGGTCAGTGAAGAAGGAGGGGGGGGGAGGATGAGCTCCAGGCGCCGGAGCAGAAGGAGTCCCCCGGGTCCGTGGTGAAGACCATGGTGAAGCGGGTTGTCCCCCTGCAGCCCATGGGCGAGGTGCAGATGTCCACCGTGAGGATCACCGCATAGATGTCCACCGAGGACTCCACGCCGTGTGGGTGGATCCCTGAAAGGGGACTGTAGCCCGTGGGAAGCCCATATCAGAGCAAGTTGCTGCCGGAACCTGTAGCCCGTGGAAGAGGGAATGCCCACGCTGGAGCAGGTTGGCTGGTCGGGCTTTTGGGACGTTGTGGGGGACTCACGCTGGAGCAGTTTCCCCCGAAGGACTGCGCCTCAGACTCACGAGGGGTGGGCTGCCCCTCGTGAGGTGTCTCCCGTTGGGCAGTTTGTGATGAATTGCCCTTCGTGGGACGACTCACGTGGAGAAGAGAGCGTGAAGCTTGTCTCCCGTGAGAGGGACCCCACAGTGGCCCTGGGGAAGAGTGAAGAGTCCTCCCCCGGAGTGAAGAAGCGGTGGAACCAACGTCGGATGAACTGACCGTAACCCCCATTCCCTGTCCCCCTGCGCCGCTCGGGGGGAGGAGGTGGAGAAACCGGGATTGATGTTGAGCCCGGGAAGAAGGGAGGGATGGGGGGAAGGTGTTCTGTTTAAGATTTGTTTGCTCTTTCTTACTTCTCACTACTCCTCTCTGATTAGTTCTTTTAATAAATGTACCTAATTTCCCCAAAACTGAGTCTGTTTTGCCCGGGACAGTAAATGAGGGTGATCTCCCTGTCCTTATCTCAAACCCTGAACCCTTGGAAATATTTTCTCCCCCTGTTCAGCAGTGAAGGGGGGAGTGAGTGAGCGGCTGTGTGGGTACCTGGCGGCTGGCCAGGGTCAACCCACGACACATCCTTTCAAGCTTCTTAAAAGAAGCAGAATGAGATTATTTTGGCATGACCTTTGTCAACCTCTGCTTGCAAGGCTGAAACAGCAAGTCTAGGGCAAAGGACCTGACTCAACAGAGCCAGTTACATTTCTGTCAGGGAATGTTGTAGTTTTTCTAGAATGCTTGGCTCAAAACCTGTTCTACGCACAAACACACACACGCATCCACATACACACAAACATAGTCCAGAAAAACAGGCATAAGAAAAATCAGAAGCAAGCACAGGTAACATCCATCATGTATTCTATGTAGCATATCAAAATTAAAAAGCAAAGTGAAGTCATTGCAATGGTTCCTTTACAATACAGGTATTAACTGCTCTTGTCAGGTTTCATCTCTGTATACTTAGATTTCCTTCTTTCTCCTCTACTATCTGTCATGATTTAGGAATGTCTTAATTACATTTGAAAGGGTATTTGACATATCCCTATTTGGGCCATGATTAGGGAGATAGCTTGTGAGATCTCTAGCAGCTGTTAAATGCAGTGTGCTAGTTGTGCAACATTTACAAATGACATGAGGGACGGGGACAGATGTCATTAGATTAGAGACAGATCACTTGTAATATTTCAGTAACTCTTCATATGTGTTATTTGTAATGGCAACTGTTTTTTAAGGCCATATGGTTAATAGCTGTTCAGCTTAAAAGACAAAGGTATAGGAAAAAACAAATACAAAGATGCATAAACTGTAACACAGATAATAAGAAAAACCAGTCATGATAATTGGGCATCTGATAGAATCACTCAAGCATATTCTTGAAAAGATTAAACCTAGAATTTTGTATCTGATAAGGGAAATGAGATTATGTTCATCATTGCAGTCTGTTTTATCTGCTTGTTAAACTAACCATTTTCTATGTGACCTGCTCTCACCTCTGTCTGGGTGTACTGGGTGATTTCAACCTGGACGGGCCAGTGAATAGGAGAGGATCAGAATCAGGAGACCCAAGGGACAGATAGAGGCTGGATAAACAGTACTGGGGATTGGCATGTGGTTGTGAAATGGATTTACAGTCTGATCCAAGATTTGAGGGGACCTATAAGTCTGAGAAAAAATTGAAAGCAGAGCCAAAGAAGAACTAAGAATCATATCTCCCAAAGGAATTACATCTTAAGTTCCAAATTAAGCACTTAAATCCTATCAAACCAAAATATACCTCCTCCCTGCAGATGGTTATACACCTCAGTTTTCTGTGTTACAGTTCAGGTGTGAGAGGACTGGATATCTTAGAAATCCATCACATGCGGAATCTTTACTGAGATCTAAAATAAAGTCCACCTCCTGCGTGTCTTTCTTGGGTAGGTCATCTAAATAGAATCTACACAAAAATCATTAAAACTTTCAGCATATCATGCTATCACAGAGAGACAGTGGGGCAGTTCTAAACTACACTGTAGTGTTGTCATGAGCTCTATATAATGATCTTTGACAGTCATAGGTGTAATGAGCAGAAAAGGACTGCTGGAAGAGAGAAAGTGAGCCGTGCCACTTCCTTGCTGCCACCTCATTCATCTATGGACCAGCTTCCCAAACATGGGAATTCGTTGAGCTGCCCCAGAGTGGTTACTTTTGTTTGGCTGTGCACACACCAGCTAGGGTGGCTTTGGCAGAATTGCAAAGATTTCCCTCTGTCACTGATAATTGGACTCTAAGTAGCAAAAATGTATCATGCAAGGCATTACCCTTGAAGCAGATGAGCAGCTAAACCATAAAGGATGGTTAGATTTCTGGTCCTGCTGAATGAAGACAGTAAGGTACAAATCACAGCAATGCAATCTTGTTCAGCTGCCATGTACCCTGCTCCAAAAGAGGAAATATTGGACTGTATCCTCATGTTTAATTATACATCCCAAGCTATCTGGAGAGTGTTCAGCAAAGATAACCCTTTCTTTTATATCAAGTTGACTTTTTCATTTGCCAGAATATTTTGCTTTCTAAGTCTTCTGCTAGTGTCAGCTGCTACATTGGAATGAGTTGAGACAAAGCTCTTAGGGGAAAGGGGCTTGTAGCCCTCGCAGTGTAATCACTCACTCAGAACGGTCTGCAGGTTGTACCAGGTGGGGACACCAGGCTTCAAAACTTCTCTCCTTTCTTCCCCAGTGTAGAGAGTGGCTGGATATGAATTTACTGTATTTCTGCAGACCTGCAAAGGCAGCTATCAATGTTGTTTCTTATCATTGTTGAAGGCTTGAGGAAGACCTGTGATGTGGACATAGGGGCAGTAAGCAAGAGTAGACAAGTGGTTTAGGAGAGTAAGATGCAACTGCTAAAAGTGATTATAGAATCATGGAAACATAGAATTGTCAGGGTTGGAAGGGACCTTAAAGATCATCTATTTCCAACCCCCCTGCCATGGGCAGGGACATCTCCCACTAGATCAGACTGCTCAGAGCCCCATCCAGCCTGGCCTTAAAAACTTCCAGGGATGGGGCTTCCACCCCCTCTCTGGGCAACCTGTGCCAGTGTCTCACCACCCCCATGGGGAAGAACTTCTTCTTAATGTCCAATCTGAACTGACCCATCTCTGGCTTCAATCCATTCCCCCTAGTCCTATCACTACCCGACATCCTAAAAAGCCCCTCACCAGCTTTCTTGTAGCCCCCTTGAGATACTGGAAGGTCTCCTTGAGACCTTGAGATACAATAAGGTCTCCTCAGAGCCTTCTTTTCTGCAGACAGAACAACCTCAACTCTCTCAGTCTGTCTTCATAGGAGAGGTGCTCCAGTTCTCCCATCATCCTCGCGGCCCTTCTCTGGACACATTCCAGCATATCCATATTTTTCTTTTAGTAGGGGCTTCATTATGTCAAAACTGATTTTCAAACGAAGCTGAGCTTTGATTAACTACACTTTTTTTTTTTTTTTCCTATGACAAGTGGATTTTGGTCAAAATGCAATATGGAAGATGCTGTCTGATAAGGGTGATTGGCCCACGGAAGAGGGGGAAGGCTTGAGGCAACATGCCTACCTCTCCCATGTGCCACTGAGAGGTATAGTGACATATTTGGTTTTCAGTCAGCTATTTCAAAAATTTTATTCATTTTCACTCAATAGTTCAACTTGCAGAGAAGAGAGCAAACTGTCCTCTAAACTGTTCCAATTTTCATGTCTTTTAATTGTCAGCACTTATAAATTATAAAACTAATCCAGGAAATGTCTCTGGAAGCCGGATCTGTGTGGGATACCAGAAGCAGTGTTTTAGAGCAGGATCTTTCTTCCCTACCACAAGAAATCTACATGTTTCCATCTGAGCCAGCTACTCTGGGCTCTGATACAGTGAAGGAAATATGCCTACACTGGAGATATTCCAAACTGCATAAAAAGAACTTAATACCTATTTTCCCCTATGTTTCAAAACTCATTTGTGTTGTCTGAGAAAAGTATCCTACCCTTCAAACTTGCTGCTTTGCTTCTTGTTGCCTGCTTTCTAGTAAATGATCTGCTTTGAACAAACGTTAGTATGAAAAAATAGTCTTTGTTTTTACAGAAAGTCTTCATCAGCTTACCAGCAATTACTCGATTTGATGTAACATGGTCTTACAGTTAGCAGTAACCTACTAGCACATGACTTTTTCTCAGTTCTGTGAGCAAGAGAGATGCCAGGTTTCTCACACACAATTGTCATGAGCCATGGTGGCACAGAGGCTTGTCTGAAAACCCTGGAATGGAAAGTAAGAGTCTGCTGGCTGCCTCCAGAAGCAGCTAACAAACTCAGTGTTTCCGTCAGAAAAAATGTCAGAGAACGTAAGTCTTGTGCAGAGAAAGGAAAATCAATTAGATCAATACTGAGTAAAAATATTATTGTTTTATTCCAACCTAAGTGAATTGTACTACTGCAGACATTACTGTAGTTTTTCCCTGCAGAATCTTGTCTACGTGAATGAGGTCTGGAGTGATGTTACTACGACAAGTGAGGCTGCTCTGGCAGCCATTTAAAGCTCCTGCAGGTAAAACTTTGATACAGAAGTATTCCCTCTGTAGTATTAGAATAAAAAGTGAAATAAATAAATATTTCACAGATAAGGAGGAAGAAAGAGCCAACATTGAGCAGCATAGAAATATAACAACAAACTCTGTGTGGGCTATAGAGGAGATGGGACATAGTTATACGTCTCATCAAGAGAATCGAGTCACCAATTTGGAAAAGGTTGAAAAAGGAATACTGAGGTGTTTGTATTTCCCCCTGTGTCCTCCTATTTCCCTTTTTTTCCTGTCAGTAAAAGACTACTCACTTTAACCACCTGAATCATCACTTACAGGTGAAGAACTATGACTTAGTGAACAATTAAAGATCACTTGACGTTCGTGGGTTTCTTAGTAGGGTTCAAATCACCATTTACTTGAGACCATAGATCTGGGCCTGGCTCCTGTGACTGCCAGTCACAGCTTGGCAGAAGAGTTGTGCAAATACATCCATATATACTTGGGTGGCTTTAGCCACTGTGCAATTTCCACTCTGTGTGGTGGCTGGACTGACTGTGCAGGCTATGAATTATTACTGCAGTTGAGCCTGAAGCAGGCTTCTGATTTAGAAGGCAGACTAAGGGGAGTTTTCTCTGCATTGACCCAGGTCAAACATCTCAGCTGGAAGTTGTTTCTTTGCATGACTTAAACTCATTTGCAAGCTTTACAGTATTGCTAGCTCTAATATTGTCTTCTTCCTAGCAGGGAAGAGAATCAAGCTAGATTTGGCTAACAACCACGATTTCTAGTTACCTGGAATTTTGAGTTTAATTGAAGTTTTAATGTTATTTGCTTTCAGTCTGAATCGACAAATTGTTTTTCATGTAGGGCTATTGCTGGTGACCTCAAAACTCCCAGGATTTTCTGGCTATTCCCTGGAGTTACGATTCTTTTTAGGCCATAGTATGCACACAGTCCCAGAGCACAGCTTATCAAGAATCCAGGCATCTTTTTGACAGGCTTTGCCTATAGAAGTGAACTGGAGAGCCAAGGCAGGGATTCAAATACTGCTACATCCCTGGCTACACCATTCCATGTTTTCCAGAGTCCCTGCTGCTGTTCAGGCTCACGCAATCCAATGCTCTCCTACACAAGGGCTGGGCTGTTTGCATCAGGCAGAGTGCATGAGAACATGTTGGTTTGGAGTGGAAGAGGTTCACTGCATAGATGACTGTGCCCCGCCACTTGCCTTGAATTCAGAGAAAGGGCCCTGTGCTTATTAATAATGTCGTAACCTCTCAGTCTTACCTTGAATTTGCTGAGAGCTACAAGATACTTAAAGACTCAGTGAGGTTTTTTTAATGAAGCTTTGTGTCATTAGTCTCTCAACTTGGGCTTTAATGAAGTATAGTTAGAACAACCTTTTAAAGTCACTCCTCTCCTGTAATGACTTTCACACCACAGGCTCTGGAGCACAGTATGACAGAGAGTATACATTGCTACTGGTGAAACAAAGCACACTCGCAGCTGCTCTGCTCCAGTTATTAACCTGAATGCAACGATGCTGCGTAATTGGTGTAGTGGTGATCCACAGGGAGCATAGGTCATGAAACTCCCTACTGCTGTGCTTTTGCTCTTTAGCTTGTGGTTGTCAGTTCAATCAGCTGAGGGGTTTTACGCAGGAGTTTTTGGGAAAAAGTGGAGGAAAATGTTGTATCCAGTTGAAATTATAAACAAATAAGGTTGGTGAAAATGTGAATTTTCAAGTAGGAGGAGTTAACTCTCAAGGTGTTCTTGCAAGAACTACTACATGATGCTTAATGAGAAAATGTTCAGGACCTCAGTATTACAACTTGTCCAACAGCTGGCACATTCAGAAGCAAAGCACTCCTTCCCACCACAAGCACCTTTTTACTCATTGGCTTCTAAACATTGAGCCAGGCAAACCTGGACTTCAGGTCAAAAGTCAGCAGAGGTAACAATGATGTGGTACTTAATGACTGCATCTTGCTCGCAAAATTCTGACCAGAGGTCACTCGAAGCCATGTTGGATAATGAGGACAGTACTTACTTAAATGAACTGATGAAATACATACACAACTGAGATGACAAACCATTGTTTATTTACATTTCTACTTCAGAAAAAAGAGAATGATTTGCTGTCCACTCAGCTAAATGTATAGGCTGTGGATACTGCATTTTGATGTATTGGACAACTTTTTCTCTGAGATAAATTCTATGAATAATTGAGAATTTCAGGTAGGGTTGTTTCTTTCTGTTTGCGTTTATGAAAGTGACATCACTCTCACACTGCTTGTCACTCTTCAAAACATGGCTAGAGATGCCACAGAGGCTAATAATTCAGCTATGTCTTGTTGTATAATGAACTGATCATCACATTAATCTTACTGAAATACGTACAGCAGCAACCACCTATTGCTATTTCCTCATCTGGATTTCAGCATTTAGAGGCATTCATGCTGTGCATTGTTCTAGTGGCCTGCAATGGCAAGAAGTGGTCTTCTTGGTAAAACTACAGTTGAGGTCCCAGTTTACAAGAGACTGGGACCTTTGCAATCATTGCGTCCAGTTCTGGTGTCCCCACCATAAGAGGGACATAGATCTATTGGAGTGAGTTCAGAGGAGGCCACAAAAATGATCCAGGGGTTGGAGCACCTCTGCTACGAGGACAGGCTGCGGGAGCTGGGATTGTTCAGTCTTGAAAAGAGAAGACTTCGGGGGGACCTAATAGCTGCCTTCCAATACCTGAAGGGATCCTACAGAAAGGCTGGGGAGGGGCTTTTTACAAGAGCATCCACTGATAGGACAAGGGGAAATGGGTTTAAGTTGAAGGAGAATAGATTTAGATAAGATTTTAGGAAGAAATTCTTCAGCACGAGGGTGGCAAGACTTTGGAATAAATTGCCTAGAGATGTTGTGGCTGCCCCCTCCCTGGAGGTGTTCAAGGCCAGGTTGGAGAGAGCCTTGAGTAGCCTGATCTAGTTGAGAGGCGTCCCTGCCCGTGACAGGGAACCTGGATTAGATGATCTCTAAGGTCCCTTCCAGCCTAGGCCATTCTACGATTCTGTGATTATCAGTTGATGGGCCTTTGCTTAAGAATCTTGCTTGTTTCCAACTCAGGATTGCCACTTATGGTCTGTTTTCCCTTGTTCATTTGAAATATATATCTGTTATTCTTTTGGGTTAAAAAGAAAAGAAATGACATGCATGATGTACTGCCACCGTGTTGTCATCTTCCTGGCACTTGGACGCAACATTTTCCATTGACAGAACATTTGTGTTGCACCCTTATCAGAGGGAAAGCCTTGCAGGAGTCACATCAGCAACACATTGCTCATCTGGACATCTGGGAACAGTACCCTGGGAGCAGTCCCTTGGGAATGGTGTTTGTTATCAATACAGAACACTATTTTAATGCTTGTTCTGCTGCTTCTTCATTGCCCGCACACATAGGCACACATTTGCATACTACATACACAATGGGCTTATTATTTTTGTTACAAATCTCTGGAAACCCATTTCTGGTCTCTGTTGACCAGTTTCAAATGGGTGTAGCTGGCAAAGGAAAGAGGTCACATCAATAACTCCAAAGGATTTCACTGTGTGGGGCCCTTGTCAGATTTAGAACAAGGAAGACGGCTTAAACTCCAAAACATTTTCAGTCTCCAGGCAAGGAAATCACGTTGTTGCCTGTGCTGCATCAATGTTTTGAAAGTGTCCTTTTCGGAATTCTGCAAAACGCACTGACATTAGCTATGACAAGTAGTTGAACTTCTTACTATTCTATACTATTCCCTTTTTACTACAGCTACGGATATCTCCTGTAACCTTTCCTAGCAAATCAATGCTTCCTGCCCTCTAATTATTTTGGTTGTTGTTCTGTGAATCCCCTCCATTTTTTGCTGATATATTTCTGATAAGTTGCCTGCAGATGCCTTTGGTACTCTAGCTGCAGTTGTTGAACTGACATCCAGAAAGACCCTTTATGTATCTACCCTCAGATGTTGTTGCACATGGCATCTATGCTTGCTATGCTTTTTTTATCAGATAGGACCAAACTTCAGTAAATATATTCCCTCACTGAGATTTTCTAAGTTTTGTTGTCCCATTCAATATCTGAGACGTACATTATTTTTGAATCCCATAGTGAATCTCATCTTGTTATTTTACCCTTACATTCTTTATTACCTTGCTTCTCTCTCATTTACTATCTGTCCTTGGGAGTTCAAAAGTAATTTAATAAATATTGCTTTTATTTTATAATTTGTATTAAAGCACCTGTGGCACAAATCCAACCAAGATTAGGGACATTTTAACACCACTGTTTTATCATTGAGTAAGAGGTAGAGAGCTTGCCTTAAAGAATTTGTTGTCCATATAGATGTAAGTAGCTGAAGTTGGGAGAGGGTGTATTAAAACATGCATTTTACAGAGGGGAAACTGTGGAGCAGCGGGTACTGTACTGGAAAGTGCTGAAACACAAGCAAAAGCTTTTACCAGGCTACTTTGAAGGGTAAGAGTGGTGTAATAGAAATCAGCAGATACTCAACAGAGAAATCACACAGATGCCTTGTGTATTTAAAGTTCAATCTGCAAGTAACATATATTTAAAAATCAGAGATGTTAAAACGGAACTGCTTGGAAAAACAAGAGAAAAATAATAATCAGTCTATATCTACACAGCTGCAATGTTTGGACCTGAAACAGCTCTTCAAGCAGTGCTATAACAAAAATCCTGTTTATAAAGAAAAAAATCCACTTAAAGCATTACCTTACCTGTTTGTGTCATTTGCATATTTGTAGGATGAAGTCATGTGATTTTCCCCAAGGGCACACTGGTGGCAGAGTGCTGAATCCTGAACTTCCTCACGCCTAACTTGGCACCTTCATCTTCCAACCTTTTCCATGTTAGCTCATTGCTCTGTTCTGGTCACTTCACCTCTTGTAGGGAAACAACTCCTATAGTACAAGAATTTACATCCCCAAAGTTGCATCTGCTTTTTTGAAATAAGGGTTGAGTGTCACTTAAGTAGCACAGAAACCTTATGCTATTCCCACTATGACAGACTAAATTACAACTTTGACTATTATTACTAAGAAATAATATCTTGCAGCAGAGGAGAATGAGTGGAAGAGATAATAGGATTAAAACTAAGTGGCCAAACTGGCTTGATGTTTGTTATATCTCCACCCTCATTTCTTTCTCACCCAAGCAAACACCACTGCCTTTATCAGTAATGAAGCTGTTTATCTTGGTAAAGTGCTGATGTCAGAGTTACAGCTTTGGAGAAAAAAGTTTGGTTGAAGAAAAATAGCATTTGCTTTTTTTCTTGTTTTCAGTGACATTAACAGCAATAAGTCCCCTGAACTCCCCTGAGAAATGTCTGTATTAGACCAGAGAGAAATAGCATTTAGAATACTATAATACACCTTCTCTTCCTCAGTCCTAAAGAGAGGTGTCCCAGGCTCAGTTCAGATGTCCATTTTCTAGAAAAACAACATACATTACTCATTCCTATTTTTTAAGTTTTTATTCTTAATTACATCTTGAAATTATAAATTGTTGTAAATAGTAATGATACAGGTAGAAGAAGAGATCTAGCTTGTTGGGAGCAGTATTAAAAAAGTGGTAAAATGTATTAAAAATGGAGCAAATGGATGCATTAAAAATGGAGTCAAAGCCGTAAAATCTGGAACCAGGATGCTTTTAGAAGACACGAAGAAGATGTACGGATGTTGAGTGCCAAGGATGTCAGAAAACTGTCAAGAAAACCTTTTCTTTCAGCAGTTTGAGGCAGGCTATTCGTATGGCTGTTAATAGGGAATCATGTAAATATGAAAGCATAAAGATTTCACCAACAGCATGAAATATCCCAAATGTTTCATGGGGTACACACACACACAGAGTTTAAATAAATATGTAAATTGCATGGCATGGATTGTAAAAGAGCATAGTCTTTGAAGCTCTCTCTAAGGTGTCCTTTTCAACATTTGTTTTCTGGCTTGTTCTGTCAGGCTGAGGATACTGTGAATATGAAAGACGTACAAAATGCATGCCAGCTTTTGCTTTTATGACTGCTTATTTAAATGCAGTAAAAAAAGTCAACTTTTTGATTTTTTTTTTTTTTGGGGGTAGTATTATTCATAGGACAGGCTGGAAAACAAATCTAGTATCTGGAGGCAGGTATTAATTGTTCATTATTAAATCTCAATCTCTTTTGATGGTCAGCAGACCAGATAAATTGTAGTAGCTTCTGGATCTTACACGCAAAATACTAAAAAATCAGTTCTTGTCCCAGACTGCAGATTTTCCTTCTGTTTTTCTTATGGTGTTTTACTCAAAGCCATGCAGGGCAAAGAACTATTAAGCTAAAAATCAAAACCCTCCTGGAGTCAGGTTCGTCTGAGTCCATCTCCTCCAGTGCCAGAATATCTTGTCTTTAACTGGTGTCTCACCAGCTAGCTATCATCTCACCTCCTGCTGACTGCTGAGTTGTTTATAAAAACACATTTCTCCCAGCATATGATACAGATGCTTTAGAGGGAAGAGGAATACATTAAGCATGCAGAAGAGATAGGCAGCCTTTTCAAGTTTCATGGGTCTTCATGGGAAATCAAGTGAAATCAGTGGCAGGAAAAATAATTCAAACTCTTTAAAGCTCTTTTGAAGTGATTTCTTCAAAGCCCCCCTTTTTCATTTTGCTATGCAATCCCTAAGCTTAGAGATGCAAATCCAGGCATGATATTGTATCGCTCAGGAAATTGCGCAAGTTAAATCTACCGTGAATGACGAGGCAGGCTGAAGTTCATCTCACCTGCCTAGAAATTTAGATATCTGTGAAAGCTGTTTAGTTTCTCCTGTCAGTGGGAGACAAGTAGCTGAACAGAACAGTTCATCTTGCCCTAAGCTGGGTGTCATGGCGAGGTGTTTGGAGTCATAATTCAGAAGTGCACTTCTTTGTCCTTTAAGTACAGATCACTAACTTGAAGGAGCTAAATAATTTTTAGGTGGCTGAAGTCAACTTGGACGGAGTCCACCAGCAGTGATCTGTTAGTGAGCGTCGTGCTGCTAACACCTGAATGTTCTCCTGCAGCAGAGATGAAACTAGATCTAAATCTTCTGTCCAATCCTTCTAAAACCATTCAGAGAAAATGACATGCTTTAACGTCATATCTACACTGATAGTGTAGGACATGGAGAAGAGTTCATTTCACATGATATATCATCAACACCCTAAAACTTTAGGTTACCTGCAAATTACTCTGAACTCTCATTTCATAAACAGAATTATTCATTAGACTGAAAATATTATAGCATGAAAAGTTTGAAGACAAGATTAATTTCAAATGAGAATTTAGGATATGAATTTTGAAAGTGTTCAGTGGTCACTGTACAGCAGTGAGTTTCTACACCTTCTGCATGTTCTGCATGTGGATATGTTTTTAATTTTCATTTCTGAATGAGAAGAAAGGAAAGACAAAAGAATCCTAATTATATCTATCCCTCTCAGGATTTTCTTTCTCAGGAAGTCAGTTAGCAATGGGAATGGATTTGGGCCAAGACAAGTCCCTTGAAAAATGTCAGTTTAATCCTTTTAATGCAGCTTTTCAAAACACTGAAATAAAGGAAATAAAATAGTTTTAGCCACATTTTGTACAATTTGAATTTATGAGACCAAGAAAGATATTTTTCAAAGGAAGTGGTCAGTTAATAAGGAATTAAATAAGCCAATTCTATAAGAAAAGACCCCTTGAAAAAGTAGAAACTGGTAGAATCAGGCTCTGTTTTGCTTGCTATCACTTCAGACATTCTGCAGTTTTTGGATTTCTTTCCCACTGTGCAGGAAATCAGGACTACTCTGTTTGCAACAGGTTTTCTGCGGTTCACGTAGTGTCATGGCACAGCAGTGTTTGTATTGCAAGTGAGGTAATAACACGATGGCTTTCTGAAAAGTGGTATTTTCACAGGCAAACTGGGTACTAATGAGGTCCCCATGGACAGCTGGGTGATTTAAATATTTTAATTCCCATCCATCTCTTTTGCAGAAGTAACTTGTTTACCATTTTACTGCTGTGATAGCAGTGAAGGCTGCAGTACTAGAGAGTGGAAAGGAAAGGCTCTTGCCTGAGCAGTAATTTTGGAGGGACTCTGTTCAAGTCCTTCCAAGATTTTCCCCTGAGCAAGTTCCTTGACTCTCTTCCTCAAGGATTTGCTGCCAAATATGAGAAATAACCAGTTGGTCTGTCTAAAATACATAGGGCAACCAGTCATCGTGGGGAAAAACGATCAGCAAAATCTGCTGGTCCCTGTTCATTTTCTATCCATCAGCCAAAAAAAATACATCCCCATCAGCAGAGAAATTGCCTCTTGATTTTCTGCTCTGTTCCAGCTACTGTCACGCCCTCTGGCATAAGGAAATAGCTGTTGGCTGTTGTCTGTATATATGCTTCTGTTACTGGAGCTCAAACAGTCCAGGAAGAATAACTTTTTATTAACAGAAACAAATGTTTTTGTTATTGAGTGGCAACCAACTGCACAACAGGCCGGCTTTTGTACATTTCAGCAATTTAGGATTTCCGTTAATAGTCAATGTCCCAGCACTGTGACCATGCAGTATGGAAAAGGGAATGCCTCGTCATGCTGTTTCCTTTTGAAGAACACATTTTTGTTCAGACCCATAAAGTGTCACAAGTTGCAGTCATAGAATGATATTTTTGTTCTTTTGTTAGGATGAAAACTTCTAACCAAAGCTCTCTGATATCTATTTCTACATTTCTTACACTGTTAGGTTTATTTTGATTTATATACCGTAACACGAGAAAGGGTAAAATTATACCAACTGCAGAGGGGGTATTTTATTGTGGTATATCTACAAAGGTTCACATATTGACACTAGGGACATCAACATATAATGATAAAAGGTAGCAATAATCTCAAATCGTACAAAGCTCTGTGTGCAACCATTTCTTCAGGGAGGGGTAACAACAACTCCTTATACTTTATTGTATGTGGGACTTGCCAGTAATGAGTAAAATCATAGAATCTGAGAATAGTTTGGGGTGGAAGGAACCTTTTAATGTCATTTAATCCACCCCCCCTGCAGTGAGCAGGGACACCTTCAACCAGATCAGTTTGTACAGAACCTTGTCCAACCCAGCCCTGAATGTGTCCAGGGATGGGGCATCTACCATCTCTCTGGGCAACCTGTGCCAGTGTTTCAGACCCCTCATTGTAAAAAAATTCTTCCTAATATCTAGTCTATAGTTACCCTCTTTTAGTTTAAAACTGCAACCCCTTGTCCTAACACAACAGGCCCTACTAAAAAGATTGTCCTCATCTCTTTTATAGGTCCCCTTTAAGTAGTAGAAGGCCACCACAAGATCTCCCCAGAGTCTTCTCTTCTCCAAGCTTAACAACACCAACTCTTTTAGTCTTTCCTCACAGCAGAGGTGTTCCAGCCCTCTGATCATTTTTGTGGCCTCTTCTGGACCTGCTCCAAGAGGTCCATGTCTTTCCTGCGCTGAGGACTCTAGAGCTGTACACAGGACTGCTGATGGGATCTCTCAAGAGCAGAGTAGAGGGGTAGAATCTCCTCCCTTGACCTGCTGGCCACGCTTCTTTTGATGCAGCCCAGGATGTAATTTGCTTTCTGAGTTGTGAGTGCACATTGTCAGCTCACGTCCAGCGTTTCACCCACCAGTACTCACAGGTCCTTCTCCACAGGGTTGCTTTCAATCCATTCATCCCCTAACCTGTATTGATACATTTATCTGCCCCAATCCAGGTGCAATGACCTTGCACTTGGCCTTGTTGAACCTCATGAATATCATTAAAAGGTCTCAAAGTAAAGAAATAAGTCATCTCAATAGAGAGAGAAAAAGAGTAGAATTCAAATGGTCATTCAAGTTAGTCTAAAATGGAAATGTAGGTTGTGGTGTGAAACATTTCCCCTGTCAGAAGACCACTGATTTGAAATTCTCAGCCACAATGAAACCTAAGGGAAAGGTTTATAAAGCAAGGTTTTATAAAACAAAAATCTAGTAAGATATTCCTCCTGTTTAGATTCTTTTGAGTGTTTGAAGTAATGGTGTAAAAGCTCCACTTCGCATATCTTCAACTGTTATTTTCATGGTTTGCTAAAGGTTGTTGAAACACTCAGACTTTTTCTGCTTTGAAAAGGAAACTGGAAAAGGAAAGTTTTTCCTGATTTATTCTGCAGGTCTCAAAGTAAGACATTTCTTTAACATCTCAACAGCAAGCAGGACAAGGCACTGGGGCACATAACATTATGGAGGGTGGTAATTTTCTCAGAGAAGCAGCTGGGCAGCTGTAGGTGAGAGCTCTTTATATCTGCAGCACTACTCTGAACATTATATTCTCACCCTCAGCTGATTTGGTGTGGTCATTTCCGTAATGGTTTTAGTTCACTTTACAGCAGCTAATGTCATGAAAACTGTGTGAAGCTGCCGTAAACTGATTCAAAACACTCCAGGAGATTATAAAAGCGAAGGCTTTGGATGGGCTGGGATTTCCTTACTGCATGAAATCCGGCTGCAATTGATTTGCATGCAAAGATTGTTTGCCCAGTCCTACTGTTAGGTGGTTTAAGCTAAAAATAACCTATATTGTTTATTTCTGACAAAGCCTGTCATTTCAAGTGGAAGGTAAAGCAGTGGCCCCAGATTGCTGTGGCAGTCTCAGCACCTGGTTCCCCACTACAGGGACCACAATTCCTACAGCACGTAGGCAGCCCAAAATTTCACTTCTTCAGCCCATTCAGACTGCATAAAACCGTAATTGTGCTGTTGCTATTTTCCAAAACAACATTTTATTTCCATTTTAAAGATTCTGAGACAGACATATTTCTTGAGCTAATCATTAGTATAATGTCTTCACTGATAGGGGTTTTGAGGGACACCTGCCTTCTCTTGGGAAAAATAAATACCTTTCCCCCATCTCAGCATAATTGTCTGAAAGTTAGCTATGCAGCCTAAATTAATTTTCCTGATTTCTTCTGAAGTTCCCCTGGAAAGATAATCACCTCTAGATGATTCAATTGACCTATTTTAAATTGTATTTATAAGGAGACGAATAAGAATTTTGTCTTTCCCAGGGTTCTTCTATCCTGAAGGCTCCTTGTGAATCTAATGACTAATATTTATTTTGTCTAGAGAGTTTATACAGAGGCATCTTTGGTAATAGAGTTGATAGATAAAGGCACATGAAAGTGTACAAAGCTAATAATAAAATAGTAGCAGTGGGGAAAAGTATGTAGATATACAAAGATCAAAGCATCGCCTTGAAATTTAGCAGATTATAGAAAATAAATACATAACTGAGTTCAGAAGAGAAAATGAAAGAGAAAAATAAGAAGAAAACATCTCACATTATTTTGTTGTGTGATCTGTGTTGAGAACTTTTGTTGTATTCATATATATGACAGTGTTATTGTCTGAAAATAATAATAAAGATTACTAAGACATCAAGACAGGGCTACAGAAAATCTACAATCCCGTTAGACATTTTTTGTCATCAAGATTTAACTGATCTGCAGAGGCATATCACAAATGAGAGCCTTTTCTCCACAGAGCTTCACAACAGATTTGGTGTGTGTGTATCAAGTAGAAGTTATGGAAGGACTGGAATAATAAAAAACCCCACAAGTAATGTAAAGAAACAAGAGGGATGGAGAAGATTAGAAATAGCTGAGAAGAAAGAGGGATTAAAGGTTCAGATAAAGCATCAAATCCAAAAGAAAGGATGGTACAACAATCAAGTGGGACAGTTTTCAAAGCATTGAGAAAACTTCCAGTAAAATAAGCAGCATGCAGAAGACCATGTGGTCAAGATATTGTACATGGATTGATGAAAGCATGCACGGACTCACTAAGGGAAAATTGTACCTGACAAAGACCTGGCTTTCTATGTTGGTGTTACATCATTGGTGGATAAGGGAAGAGCAAGTGACATTGTGTACCTGGACTTGTGCAAAGCAGTTGTCACTGTCCTGCGTAACATCCTTGTCTGAAGGCCATGTTGGACAAGGCTTTGAGCAACCTGATTTAGTGGAAGGTGTCCCTGTCCGTGACAGGGAGGTTTGAATTAGCTGATCTTTTCAACAAAAACCATTCTATGATTCTATGGAGAAGCTGCAAAGTCAAATAAATATATCTAGGGCATAAGAAATCAAATGAGACACTACAAGAGTATGCATCCCTTTGCCAAAGAAAGTGACTGGTTGAAACAAAAAATTGCAGGTTCTCATACAGTTCCCACTGGAGATACCAGCAGTTTCCTGTTGTTTCAGGGGGACCTTGTTCAGATCTGTAACATGCACTGTGTTTTGCAGGACTGAGCATAAGCAGTTAGTGGTCTCATGCCCTACTTGCTGTAGGGTGCAAGTCTTCAAGAAGGCGCAGCAGAATCATGAACACAAATACTCTGCTACAGGGAACCAGCAGTGAACGTTGCCTCTCCTGCTGCCACTGACACAGGAGGAAGTAATCTGGGCTATAAATATAACCAGATGACTTTTCATTTGCTTGGTAACTACGAAACACCCAGCTACATGGTAAAATGCATGCAATAGCAAGATAGTTGCAATTAAAGAGTAAATTATGATGACATACGTTATTTCTCAATGTCTAAACCGTGGTTGAAGGTTACATAGCAATTACTTTTGATCTCATTAAGAATAATTAGTAATTACCAAGTACTCTAAGGGAAATGTGATTACTGTGTAGATACCTGGTATTTTCCCAAGGGAACTCTATCTAGTTACAGAATATATATGCCCCATTACTTAAAGCAGCACATAAAATACTGTTTTATTTATGCAGTACAAGCAAAACAGGCCTGTTAAAAAAATTTAATGAAATACTTGGCAAAGACAAAAGATTTGCAGTGACTATGCTCTAGAATGTTTACAAGCATTTTCAAATCAGCTACTCTTATCTGCCATCCAACGTACCTTATTTTTATAAGGTAAAGAAATGGATGTCTTAAAACAAAATTAAAACCATGCCAATCCTCCTCACCTCTTTTAATGCACTGCCCAGAGAATAAGATTTGGAAGACACTTGCTTCTAACTGGGAAATGCTGGAGATAAATGTGGAGCAAGTTCATCCTGGCCAGCTGACCATAGCGTTAGTGTGAAAGAACACAGATGCACCTGCCTGACTTTGCCAAGTCACTTCAAAGAGTCAAGTGGATGTTAAAGTCTCAGAAACAAAGAGAAAAACTGTAAACTGGTATTTCATACTGGTGGATTTGCTAAGATCTTCTGTAAAAAAACCATCTGATATAGAAGTAGAATGCATCTTTTGTTTCAAAATGTTTTAATAACAGTTAGAAAGGAAATATTTCATACTGGCTACTGGGTATGTGTGAGACCTTGGGAATGTTTATACAGAAACAAAGAATTCTTTGTGGATTTTTGTGACCATGGAGCTGACTAGCTTCAAAGATTTATTTGTTCTGATGGAAGATGTTTCTGTTATGTGAGTTTAAAAATTCCAGTATTATTTTGTAACACTCAAGACTCAAGCATTATAATATTGGTATTTTTATTGCAGAAACTGCTATTAATTGTTTTTCACTTGCAGCCATTTCTTAAGCAAATAACTATTTTTCTATTTTTTTCACACTGCATTATATTAATCCAGCCCTTAAAGAAACAATTTTTTTTTGATCATTCTGACAATTTTTCTTTCCACATAGGCAGTACTGATGTCTAAACACGTGGAAACTCTATTTCTTGCCTTATCGGGCCTTATGTCTACCTCATATTGAGATCAAAACATATATATCCTTTCTGAAAAATGTACAGATATTTTAAGACAACATGGATCCACTTTCGAACATGTTGAACCACAGAATGTATTTGAAACTTGGAATGTATTTAGACCAGGTACGCGAATGCAGTCATCGAAGTATTAGCTGGTGCCTGGTCACAGTTGTGGATTTCTGTACTGCATGGATTGCATGTCCTTTAAAAGATTTATTTTTGCTCTTATTCCATTTTTCTGGCAATTTATCTGGAAGCAGGTTTAAGTCTGCAGTGGTGTTTCACCTGCTGTTTCCTTCCCCCTTGCACCATAACCCTGTGTTAAAATAGGCCTACTGCTCTCAGAATTTTCAAGGACAATGTGTGGGATTTTCTGTACTTATCATCCTACTGTGTAGTTCTTCATCAAATGATTCTCTAATCAAATTAGATTACTTCCAGCATGTTATCCTCGTCCGCTC
This sequence comes from Trogon surrucura, assembly GCA_020746105.1. Lineage (NCBI taxonomy): Eukaryota > Metazoa > Chordata > Aves > Trogoniformes > Trogonidae > Trogon > Trogon surrucura. The sequence goes on along the minus strand of CM036617.1, from coordinate 6,773,799 downwards.
CCTGTTATATCCTTGAAAAAGTACAGGTGGGCTTTGTCAGACAAGGATTTACGCTTCATAAAACCAGTCTGAGTGTTTTCATCCATCTCAGATTTTTCTTGTTGGTGTGTGATCTCAAAATTTCTCTTCTTTTTGAGGTCCAGTGTCCCATCTTTCTTTTTTTCTTCAGATTTCCTCAATACTGACAAGACTGCGTTAGAGAATCACTTGGTGACACTCAACTGGAAAGGCAGCTCACTGTTTCCTTTCAGCTCTGAAGGAAAAGACTTTCTGAATTGAGGAGCTTTGCCAGATTCAATGACTGAGTGCCATAGTTTTAAGGTCCCACTTTCTCTCTGAAGGTCTGCAGACATTTTGCCAGAGGTGCTTAAGACTTCCTATATTTGAGTCTTTATCCTGCTTGATGTCTGAATATCTACAGACACAGGTTTAGGACACAGGCATGTTCCTGTGGTCCGAAGACTCTGCTCCCATTAGGAGCTGGTATGCTGCAGAAGATTGGACCACTCCAAAGAAGTGGACCATGGGAAACATCCCTGCCCTATGCTGACTGCAAATAGCTTCCCCTTTGTACTGTCACGAGAGGCACATTTTCGCATTTAAAAGCTGTAAAAGACTATTTTGGGGGAATAATCTCCTAGAATAACACATTCAGTGATGATTGCTCAGTAGTTTGTTATTAAAGGGAGTTATTCTGCCTTATTATATAAAATTTCAATTCTCAGAGCATGGAAATATGCATTTTTGTTTTAGCTGGTAAATAGTTGTGTTTCAAATCAATGGAATTGTTGGGTCTTTAAAACTACTCAAACGTTCACAAGCTTTGCTGACTCTCAGCCCGTGTAAACACAGCGTGCATCTTTACAGGGAATTCAAATCAAGGCTCAGTTTCATGCCTTATAAATCACACCGACTACATTTATAAATACAATTTACTGAGCTGCTCTTTATTGTGATGGCCTTATATATTAATCTTCTGAAGCATTCACATGTTTGTTTCTTTTTGTGGTACAATTATTATTCAGGTTTCTTCGCCTGCATTAGTGCTTTGCTGGGAGGGAGAGGTTTCCTTAAGTACCACATATTTAATGGTAGTGATACTTTCGGATGACAGAGAAAAATAGCTTTGTAAGCTGCATCCCAGAAAGCAGAAAGAAAAAAAACCAAAAAAGGGCACATTAGACACAATGTATTCAGAATTCTGAAACGTATACCGCAGTCACTTAGCTGGATTGCAGGGATGTTCGGCAGAGAATGAAACCCTGCAGATTTCCACAATTAAATCCTGCCCGGTAGATGGCATCCATACACCAATGCTCGAGCCTCTGCTCAAAGTACAGTGCAGTGAAGATTTTTGCAATGTTTTATTTATGAAAGAAAATTAACTTTGAATCCTTGTGTTTTGCTTCAGGCAATATAAGCAGTAAACATGATTTTCACACCAATAGGTAACAAATAGTTTTCTTAACAAATTAGATGAGCCCTGATGTCTGGTTATAGATTACTTTAGAGCGATGTGTATATAATACATTTCTCTTACATTCAAAATGTTTTTGTTTTACACAGGTTAAAGTGAAAATGACTGGGGATATACTGTGAAGCATGAATTATCTTTTGGACAACAGACATTTCAGTTTTTAAGACCTGTTTCTAGTACATGTATAAACCATTCAATTTTTTGGCTGCCTGTGGCTTCATGGAAGTGTTTTGCTTTCATATATCAGCTTCCTTGATATTAGCACAATATATTTTACAGACATTGCTTAATTGCAGCTTGAAAGAAATACCCCTGTGAGGCATCACCAATCTGCAGTGATATATCTAAACTCATTTTATGATGGGGAAACAAGGTTTTGGAAGAAGAGTGACTTAGTGTATCCATGGCAGGGTAAGAAATGAAGCCCAGGATAAGTGACTTCTCCTTCCCTGCCCTGTCCATTAGAGATGTTCCTCACAACCATCCTCATCTCCCCTTGCCCTTCTGAAAGCACTGCAACACAGCAAGGATAATTGCATTTGTCTTGAAATATCTGAATGTCTTGTGGTCTCTTGTATATGGAAATGCAGAAGGAAACAGGTTGGTGAGAATGCTCCACAGATTTTTTTGGGACTGGATAGCTTCTATATTGTACTATGTGATTAGGAATGGTTGGATTCCAGTCCTGCATTTCTGACTTAACTGAAGAGACATCCTCGTTGCACTTATCAAGAGTTTGAACTGAATAGAATACAAAGTGTCACGTCCCACCCAGGAGAGAGGGACAAGTGACTTTCAAATTCGTAATACACCACCGGCGTGGACAACAGTGAGACAAGTCTCAAGGCCCGTACACAAACATTTATTAATTTATCACAATGTATAAATGGGACTCACGACAATTGACTCTAATTCAAAAGCACGATAGGGCAGAAAACATAACAAAAAGTCCAGGAAAGGCTAAACAAAGCAAACGAACTTAAACAACTTAATAACAAGGAATAATAAAGGGTATCTAAACACAATAATAAGTCAGACAATATCACACTTAACCATCACAAGAAAGAGATGTAGACATAAAACTAAATACTTAGCTAGGAAAAGGGAAAGAGAGAGAGAGAGAGACTTAATGATAACAAGGAAAAAAGACATAACCACTTCTAATAGGCAGCATTATGCTTCTGATTACAAGACAGAAAGTAAGTATAAATTAAGCAAGCAGTGTGATAGGCCTTGTATTACTTAGTGAGAGAGGAGAAAAGGAAAAGGGGGGGCGGGGAGAGAAGAAAGAGAGAGAGCTGGGGGGGTGAGGAGGGGGGGGAACAGGGAAAAACAGAGATCACCACTCCTGATTCTTGTGTTTGCTGCCAGCAAGGGTTCAAGGATGATGCCGTCATCTTTTCTTCTTCTCCTGCACTTTTCTTCTTGATGTTGTCATCTCAGGCTACATGCTTCTTCAGTCTACTTTCTTCTTGTAGTTCTCTTTGTAGTTCTCCCACTTTGCTTTTCCTCGTCTCAATTTATATACCTTTTTCTACTTGCAGATGTGCAGAGTGCCAGGTAGGGGGATCAAGGCACTTAATTGTTTCCAGTAATTCTCATTAACATGTGAATATCCCATCTCTGTGACAGATGTGTGAATGCCCCATCTCCTTGAAAGATATGATAGAGATTAGGCCATCCTGCCTCCGCAAGATTTCCTAATTTCTACACGTATTTGCGCCAGGGCTGTTTGAACATTTGTAGCCTTATCAGATCGTCCCTCTACAACATTCCATGGGACTAAAAACTGGTTTTCTTTTCTGACCATGACAAGAAATGTTTAAGGCAAAATCCACAAATCAGTCCGCTACACAAAGGATCAAAAAGTTATGACTGATTTCCTTTACCATTCCCTATTCATTACATATTACTTTTTTTTTTTTTAAATTTTCCATGGAAATTTTTAAAAGTTGGTGTTTGTTTAGAAAAGATGTGACTGAATCCCTGAATCTGTCTTCAGAGCAGTTTTGAAAAGCCTTGTTCCTTTGTATCATCCTACTTGGACATGTAATCCAAATCCCACTGTGTTGGCAGTGAATTTAACTCTGGAATAGTTCTGATGACGACAAACATGGGAGGGGCTAAACTGCCTGTTGAGGCACTAACCTTTCTGCTCTTGTGTTGGAGAAATCCCTCATTAGACTTGCAACTGTATTTTCGACAGCTAAAATTAAGGGAAATTAAACTATCCTTAAGTGTCTCATCTTCATGTATTATTAAACAACAGGTTCTCTTAGATTGGGTGTTTTATCACACTCAATCTTCTATTTTCTTTCTGAAAACTTTGTGGGCTGGTGTCCAATTACCCAAGGTTTTCCTTCAGCAGGGTCAGCTGACTTAAGGTCGCGGGTCATTACGCTGAGATCTTGGACCTTACCACCAGGGAATTAATGTCATGTCAAAGTGGTTTTGTTTCCCTGGATACCATTATTTAACTCCAATTTCTCCTTTAGTCTAAGGAAATTGGAAATCTTGATATTTAGTATAACTGGCAGTGAGACAAGGTAGAATATTACTGTGTATCTCTTAATAATTGGGAAAATTCTGAGGTTTTTCCACCCTTTTTCACTATTCTTTATGCTCTGTGCACTGTCTTCAGGGCGTTATTCCTAAAACAAAATATTTTTAAGCATCAAGATTAGAACAGCTTCTCTTCCTGGCAGGTTTTAAAGGAACTTTCTAGTAATTCTATTCTATAGCTGTTTCTTTGTGAAAAGTTGAATGCATTACACAAAAGATGACTATTGAGATTGCAATAAATTTAGCCTCCTTATGAAATATTATGCTTGAGACATTGACTTAATGAAATTCTTTAACAATATATATCAGTCGGCACTAGTGCTGCCTCTATTATATTCAAACAGATATTTTTAAAAAAAAGTTTCTAGTTTTTCAAATGAAATTTCGCTGTGATTAAGTGGTGCCTGAAGGTAAATTTTCTTTTTAATGTTTGAACAAAAACTGTAAAATAATTTGTGACTTGCATCCCCAAAATGAGATTTTCCCTGCATAAAAATTATTGCAACTTTATTTTGCTTTTTATAAGCAAAAAATGGATCAAGTCTGAGATCTGAAGCTAATTACCTACTGAACCAAACCTTGGTGAGAAACAAGTGCTTTGGTGGCTAGTTAAGAAATGATGTGGAGAAAGACACCTAAAACAATAGCAAATTCACAATCTATTCTGAATGTGCAAATTTCAGTTTTGACCACTGTTGGCATCACTGTTGCTGGTGACCGCATCCTGGCCGACAAACATTGCAGGCTTGATTCATATTCCTCAATTATTAGCTCTAAATCACTCAGATTAGCAAGGGATCAGACACAGAGCCCTAAGTGAGCAAAGGATTACAAACTTCATCCTGGCTCATGAAGTTCTTTCAAACAATTGAGACCTTGAGTAGTTCAAATTTAGAACTGAGCGTTCATAATCTGAGGAGGACAATTTTGAATCCCGAAGGATGAATCATGGACTTCTGGGGTTAAAGACTTGAATGGGAATTATTGAGAGCTGGGAGAATTCCCTCTGAGTCTGAGACAGAAGAAAGTTTGTCAGATATCCAGAGACTGAACTCACAATTTATTGCCAAATACATTGAAACAAGCTGTGTCCAGTGATTCACTACTAAACATGTATTCAAGATATCTACTTAACGGAAAGCTAGGGCTTTTTCTTTCTTAAGCAATGTTTATTTGGAATATAATTACTTCTAGAAATGTTGACTTTTACATATCTTGAATTGAGTGCTGTCAATTTTTCTGTGTTCCAAAACTAGGTTCTGCCAAAAGAAAGGCTCAAAAGAACAGTGGGACAACAAAAGACTAAAAGATACATCACCGCCTTGTTAAGTTTGGAAAGAAATTTTGGTTTTAATGTCATTACCTCCCTGTGTTAGAAGCAAATGACAAAAATCTGTGTTAACAAAGAAAAGCAGAAGCCTGACAGTGAGTATGAATGGTCTTCCACCTAGCTCTGTGCAGACCTTGACACCTTGGCATTTCCAGGGAGCTTTGTGAAGGTTTCTATAATTGAGGTGCAAGGGCAAGAGGGAAGAATCTTTCTAAGAGCCAGAGGAAGGAAGAATCATAGAAAGATGAGCAAATATGTCTTGAAAATATTGCATTTGGAGTATGGGTCCACTTTGGACAATGCAGTGCCAAATTTGGTGTTGACAGCCCTTTTCAAGCAAGCCTACACTAATGGGACTGTTATTATACATACCTTATTGCCTTGAGTTTGTACAACAATTTTGCAGCTATTCATACAAATGACTACAAGTGAAAATGTGCATTAGAATCTCCTACACCTTAAGCACAGAAAATTTGACTGTTTCCTTTTCAGTAAAGGCATTTTTCATGCTCCGGTTTTATGTGATGTAAAGCAGAAGGTCTGGAGAAAGAATGAAAAGACCAAATTAAAACATACCTGATGAATGAACATGGAGACATTAATTTTTATAGTTTATATGTTAATTAGCATGATGTGTTAAGATAAAGAATAATGCACTGAAGTAATGTAGACACCTGGAGAATGTTCTCTCCTGGACCAGTTATATTGTTTTTGATAGTCACAAGAAAAACAGAGTCTGACATTTATACCAAGCTATCAGCTGAAGGTTGGATTTCAGTTTGGGAATGCTTGACTTCCTTGCCACACAGGGGTAAAGAAACACATGTCACTTCTCAAGAGCTTTTTATAGTACTGATCTCTTAATTTTTTTCCATTCAAATGTCCCAGGCTCTGCTCTTTGGGTCCTAAGCGTGTCTCAGACGAAGGGGACAAGCCACAGTATAAGGTGTCTTGGGGTCTCTGGGTTACAGCCTGGCTCTCCACTGTCTCACTCGGTGTTGCTATCCCCCAAAAAAGAGCTGTTTCAACAGCCAGTTGGGTCCGGCACATGAGCTAATGGAATAGGCAAACCACCCTGTGGATATATGTGAAGTACAAACCTAGCCATGGAGGCCATCTGATGATCTACTTACTAGCGAGTATTACTTCTGTATCTCTACCAGAAAAGCTATTTTAACACAAAAATCTGCAAGTAAAAAAATATTTCCGTGTGAGCCATTAAAATGCACCTGAAGATGACCATCCTGCTGTTGCTTTGAATCGCTTCCTGCAGCTTGCTGTGGACTGTTAGTGAAAAAGAAAACACTAAGAAGAAAGACTAAATTAGTCCCTGGACAATACACTTGAGTTCATCCGTACTGATTTCACACTGCATTGCCTGAGGATATACTGAGTGCTGGCATGAGGCAATGTTCATCCTGATGCTGGTTAAAATTGTGTCTTATTCCTAAAGTCATAAAAATCACTAAGTGAAAGCTCAGGCATTTTATTTGGGGAAAACACATGAAGTGATTTTCTCCAATGGGAGTTTGTACCAGCATAGAGGCAGCCTTTCTGAAGGCACTTGGAATGTGATGGAAAATAACATTACAGCCCTGTTTTGGGGGTTTTAACACTTGGATAAGAATTGCCAAGGATGCAGTTTGACTGTCACTGTGCATGAGGCAATATTTATCCAAATCTGTTTGCTTTCTTCACTCTAACCAGGAACATCTGCTGTTTAACCAAAGTGAAAGTCCATTTTATTAAATATTTTTTATTTGAAGACTATTCAAAAAAGCTCATTACAGAATAGCAAACTCATAGGGAACCAAGAGTGTTTTGTTTTAAAAAAAAATGGCAAAAAGAGAAAGTTTTCTCCAATTCAAACCACCAGATGTGTGCTTTCTGAAGCCTTATAGACCGGCTGGGATGGTATATTTCTTCACATCTGGCATCAAGACATCTCTTAGGTAGCATAGAGTTAGTCTTAATATGAACCACTTTTCTTCACCCTTGGCTCACCTCTTTCTCTCCTCCTTCCCCTGTAACACTTTGAAGACCAACCTGAACAACTGTACTGCCGTTGTCTACGTGCTAGCAATGATTTGGATTTTCATCCAGCTGTCAGAAGAATTCGTATGGACTGCCAGGACATTTGGGCTTCAGCTCACAGCACCTTCAATGGGAATTAATGTTTTTCATAAATTTGCAAAAACAAGTGGAGCTGAAAAATATTTTTGTGTATTTTTATATTATTTTATTGAAATGTTTACATTTAAAAGGATGCAGACTGGTAGTGTTTGGACCTCCCTTTCCTTCATTATGGAAAATAAAATGCACTTTTTGATATTAATCTAAGGAATTAGTTTTGCAACTGTTCTCTTGCTAAAATTTCTGTGAGACCTGGTTAGTGCAGAGACACTGTCTAGGCAGAAAGGTCATTTAATGATTTCTTTGAGAGCATTCCCTGCTCTCTAGCTCCAGCCTATGCTGATCTGAGAGCTGACTCTCAGCTGATGAGGCTAATGCACTATTCCTTTGAAAATCTTCCCATTTTTTGTACATATCACAGAATCTCACAGAATCACAGAATGTCAGGGGTTGGAAGGGACCTCAAAAGATCATCTAGTCCAGCCCCTCTGCCAGAGCAGGATCACACAAGAATGTGTCCAGGCGGGTTTTGAATGTCTCCAAAGAAGGAGACTCCACAACCTCCCTGGACAGCTGTACCAGGGCTCTGGCACCCTCACAGTGAAAAAGTTTTTTCTAATATTTTTGTGAAACCTCCTCTGTTTCAGATTGAACCCATTGCCCCTTGTCATATCATTGGACATCACTGAGAAGACCCTGGCTCCATCCTCCTGACACTCCCCTTTGACATATATATGAATATTTATGAGGTCACCCCTCAGCCTTCTCTTCTCCAAGCTAAAGAGACCCAGCTCCTTCAGCCTTTCCTCATAAGGGAGATGTTCCACTCCCTTAATTATCTTTGTGGCTCTGCGCTGGGCTCTCTCAAGCAGCTCCCTGTCTCTCTTATGTACAGATATTTTTATGCATATACCTAACTGAAGTGCCAGGTTTGCAGCATGAACAGAATTGAATTTGAAATAATTCCTGGTACAATTGCAATTCAAAATGAATGCTATTCAGAATGAATAACATTGCACAATGTTATTTGAATAGTAATGGCTCCCACAGAGGTAGTAGGTTTGGAACTATATTATTAGCAAGAAAGCTTGAATTACTACCAGTACCTACATATTTGCAATATAGTAAAAATATTGCTGTTTCGCTTTTTTTTTTTCACCCTGCTTAAAGGATGGTTGAGATGCCCATGAATTGTGAAACAGTCTTCCGGGCAGAGTTTTAATGAAGTGGATTCTGTGGAATTGAGTTGGATGTTAATAAAGCAGTCACAGATTTTTTGGTTCAATGTAAATGTTTTATGTGCATGCTGTATGAGGAAAAGAGGTACAAGTTGTATAAATATAGCCATATAAGAAGCAAAAGCTAACTCAAGTCTGCTTCCACTTTGGAAAGGAAACCTAATTATTTCCAAGTATTATACTGTTATGTACTTGAGTTTTCAGGTAGACAATTTGCAGTAATTTTGCCTAGTCAGTTAAACAGGACAGGATATCTGGGCTCAGTCCCTGCAGTCCTGTACGAGAAAAGGATGTATTATCCCACTCAACTGGGAATAGACCCTAGAAGAAAACCACAAGGCTGATTTTACTGATTCCATCAATCTGCTTTTGTGGGAAACTTCTAGCACTCTTACATCTTTTTCAAGGTCCGTCTGGAGGGAGGCCTAGACTCTTCACAAGTATTTGCATCCACTTTACTTGGATCTTAATTTTAGACACAGATGTGAGCTGATCTCCAACGGTTTGTGGAAGAGGAAGAGCCAGGCTCATGCAGTCTCTTAGTCCTTACTTACAGAACTGTTCTTAATTCTTTAGGGTGTAAACATGCAAGTTGATTGAGTTTCCCTGAGTGATGATGTAAGTATAAAACAGTTGAAAGTAAATATTATCTCTGTATTTCTATTCAGGCTTTCAAAAAACCCAAATCTGTTGACTTGTATTCCAGAAAAAGCACCTGATAAGAAAAGATGTTTGGTATCAGGGAGCAGCCACCAAGACTGCAGGTTGGTGGTCTCAAGCTCAAATGTGTGTTTATTATCAGTCTAACAATCTATCTACCTACAACAATAAATTTTGTAGCTATGCATGGAAAAATGCCTGAAAGACTTCTGCATGGTGAAAGCAGATCACTCCTGCTTTGAAACAGGGGCTTTGCTTTCTCATATGAGTTAGTTGGTGGAAAAGAGGGCATGCAGTACTCTTGAAAACTGTCCATTGGCAGATTTTAGCGTTCCAAGGGGAGAAAGGATGGAAAGTTGTACCCTGGAACTTTGTTTTTCCAAGGATTTCTATGATTGGACTGTCGAAATTTGCAGCTACTTTTAAATTCTGGTAACACCCATGGTTTCAAAACTGGATCAAAACAGTAGGGAAAGCCAGGCACGCCCTGGTTAACAGCAATAACGTGAGGAGTAAGTAGACTCTCTCATAACTTTTGCCAGTGACAAAACCTGGGCTAAATTAGTCCATTAGTTAATGTAAATGCGTATAGTTAATGTAAATGTGTTGAAGGTAATTCATCCCATCCTAGGATAAGATCTGCTTTGGATGAGCCATCCACAGTGTAGACGGGATGATAAGCAGTTAAATACTGGAGGTAAATAAAATATAGCTCACCCACTAACTAGAATAAATTTCTGTTTGGTCTTCATTAAATCTAGCTTGTAAAATAGTAGCACTGTAAGAATCCATTGACCTCATAAACATGAAGACAATATTTTTTCTGCAGGTAATAGAATTGTTTGCCCAAGATTTTTATTTACATACCTGCTAATATGCAAGTTAAGCTCTAAGTAATTAGTTTAATACACAGTGTGACTATTCAAACTGGCGTTGCCACAAACTTGATTTCCTTTGTTCAAAAATATAAGAATGTGCTCTTTGGATATATGCAGGGTTCTTGGGGAAGTATTAGGACTTGCACGATCAAGAAAATGCAAGAGTGTAATAACGAGGTTTAAATAAGATGACGGGTAAAGTAAATGACATCCTTCTTTTTCTAAACAAGGTATCAGAGAATCACAGAATTGCCTAGATTGAAAGAGACCTTTAAGTTCATTGAGTCTAACCATTAGCCTAACACTGACAGGTTCTCGACTAAACCATATACTTAAGCACTGTGTCTACATGAGTCTTAAACACCTCCAGGGATGGGAACTCCAGCACTGCCCTGGGCAATCCTTTCCAATGCCTGATAAACATTTCAGTAAATAAATTCTTCCTAATATGCAATCTAAACTTCCCCTGGTGAAATTTGAGCTCATTTCCTCTTGTCCTATCACTTGCTACTTGGTTGAACAGACCGATCCGCACCTCTCTACAACCTCCTTTAACACAGTTGCAAAGAGAGATAAGGTCTCCCCTCAGCCTCCTTTCCTCCAGGCCGAACAACCCCAGTTCTCACTCAGCTGTTCCTAATAAGACGTGTTTTAGACCCTTCAACAGCTTTGCTGCCCTTCTTTGGACACGCCTTACTACCTCAATGTCCTTCTTGTATCTTTAAGCTGTGAGAATTTGTAATGGAGTGATTGATAAAAACAGGAGTATTTAATTCCCAAAGTATTGCAAGTCAAAACTAATGAGGATCCTCTGAAATAAAGACAAGAACTAAGTTCAGAGCTGCTCCCCGTGAAGCTCAGAGATAGAAGTGAACTGTGTTTGGAAGCTGTGAACGATTGCTTTCTAATTTAAGAAAGGTGGTGGAAAGATTTTTAACCTGAATCCACACATAAAAGTGATCAGAACCAAGATAATAACAAAACCTACAGACCTCTGCCCCTTAAAAAAAAGTAAAAAAACCCCACAAACCAGAGTCAGCTGCCTGTTGTATGATTATGAGGAAAGACAAACCACGCTATGTGTAGCATCTTAGTAGATGAGCAACAAACATTAACGTGTACAGATCCATCTTTGAAGAGAGTGTGGAGAAGACAGAAAGAAACTTCTCAGAGATGCACGATGAAATTACAAGAAGCAATGGACACAAGATGAAACGTGAGGAATTTCCTTTATATATCAAGATTTTTTTTTCACCAAAGTGTAGCCAAATAGTAGAACATCAGGAAAGTTTTACAGTCTCTGTCCTTCGAGACAGTGAAAAGTCAATTGGGCAAGGCCCTGAGCACCCTTCACTACCTGGATCTGTTTTGTGTAGGGGTTGGGCTAGAAGACCACCGGAGGTCTTTTCCAACTTAAATCATTTGGCTGAATCTACAAAAAATGCATGGAAACGTGGCTGGTCTGCCTATGGTGGGTTTATCAGAGAACATTTATTGGAAAAATGTCAGTTCCCTGAAAAAAAAGTGGTTTAGAGAATGGCTCTGTTCTCATTTCTCTCATGTGAGTTTTTTTCTTTTTCTTTAAGATTCCCAATTGCCAAAATATTCCCGCCCTTGTTCTAAAATTCAAAACAGATTCTTGATTCAGGAAAGTTCAAAATGAAAATATTTGTAAATCATCTCAGATAAAAAGGTTTGGGTTAGGGCTGTGCGAAGTGTTTACGTTTGGTTTGGTCCACAGAAGAAAAACGTGAATCAGACCTTACCAAAAAGAAAACCTGAGAAAAATATAATTTTGATGAAAGCTTAACATTTTCTATACGACTGTAATTTCAGATTTCAGCAAATTATTTGGATGTATTTCTATTTAGGAAGAATGTTCCATTCTGTTCAACTGATCACTGAGCTAGAGAGGCTAGCAAAAGCACAGAAAGGGGTAGACAGAAGGCAGCAACAGGGTTGAGAAGATTGGAGATAGTCTTTCCTCCTGACTTAGCTATCTGGGAATTAACCCAAACTCAGCAGAGTCATTTTTTTATTCTACTTTTCCAGTGCAGCAGAACAGGAGTGTGAGAAAGTGCCAAGAGACATCCTCTCTTTTGTGCAAGGTATCAATACAGCTCTGAATCTGTAAATTTGTAATTAAGCTCATTATGAGGTGCAAATACATCCAATTTTGTTCCCTGCTCTGGTGACTGGAAAAGTTTAATGTAATATTTTATGCTACAAACCGATTAAACTTTTCCCTCAAACTCATTGTTCAGTCTCAGACTACATCATATGTGTTGATTAAGATGTTTTCCAGAGACATGCATTCCTCTCCAACAGAAAGAAAAAAAATGAACCTTCACCTACAATATCTTGAAAGAACAGGTCTTTGGGAGAAATGTAGGAGATAAGGAATATTTTGCCCTCATGCAATGATTTGTAAATCTAAGACTACATTTTTTTTTTCTAGCTTAAAACCATGTCACAAATTTTATTTTATTTTCACATTTGATGGATTAGTTGTTTTGCAAATAAGCTATTTACTGGAGATGTTTTTCACTGGTCTCACTGGAAGTATTTTTTGTATTACAAAGTGACAGAAATATCTTGAGTTTTAGCTCATCTCATCTGAACTCTGGAAAAGTGTCAAAATTTAGGCATCCAGATAAACTGCCAAGTGCGTTCCCAGAGAGCTTCAGGAACTACTCACTGGCCAGAAGAAAGCAACGACACCCCAGGCTACCAATGCATACCTGGCTGCCATTATGCCATGATTGTCCTGTATTTAAACTGGTCATCAATTAAGAACTGGCAGAGTTAAAAAAATGTCAGTTATTATTATTCTGACTGAAGAGCTAGTCACTGAAGGAGGTTAGTGTTGGATCATGGGACAGCTAAGTTTTCTCCTACACTGGTGGTCCCTGAGCTGAGGACAGTAGTCCATAACCTCTCAAATATGATGAATAGTGGTTTGGCAACTTTATTCACCAGTTCCCTCAAGACCTGTATATACATCTCATCAGGTCCCACAGATTTGTGCGCCTTCAGGTTGCCTAGATGCTTTCAAATCTCCTCCTAAAGTGGGCAGTTCTTCATTCTCCCAGTAGCAGAGAAGAAGATCTTGCAGCAGATCTGGAGGCAGGGCAGTCAGTGGGACCACGGCTGTAATTTATCAGAAAGTGTTGCCAACTGGATAGGTAATCCATACCTCTAGACCCTCAAGCAAGGTAGGGAGTTCAGAGAATAAGGGAAAATGCCTAAATGTTTGAAAGAAATTGCCTGGCTCCTGATTTGATCAACACCAGGAATCTAAGGAATCCTACCTTTTCAGCGAGTAGAGAAGCAAACTGGATCCAATATTAGGGAACAAGTGTCCAGGAGTAGGTATAAAAAAATGCAGAATGGGGAGAATATATTAGAGACAAAGGAGATTGATATAGAAAAAAACAGCCAGACAAGCAGAGAGGAATCGTTTTTGAGGAGAGGAGAGAAGTAAGCTCATAGGAAGCATGAAGAGGAGAAGCAGCAGCCTGGGAAACGTGTGCAAAGCAGAACATGACAGAAAAGTGCATGAATGGGATTAGAAAGAGGTAGTGTGAAGCAAATTGAGACTGTAACACTCTTTGTACTCCCTGCCAGTTGGACATCTGTCTGTTTTCCTGAGGGGAAAAAGAGAGGACGGTTGTGACGGGTGATAATTCTGTATGTACACAGAGGGTTTTCATCTTGAGAAGAAAAAAGGTCTCTGTCCTTATGTTCTAGGTTTTTTGTTTAATTACACTTAATGGTGTCTTCCTCAGCACATTACACAATAGACCAGCTGTCACCAGAACAAGATCTTTCTACTTTGAGAGTTTAATGACCTATCATTTTTGCTTTGATGGTAGCAGGAGTATCGCACTGGTGTGAACTACTTAGGAGTGTTCTTGGTGACTTCTTTCTGCCTTCTGTTCTCCCAGCGAAAATGGAAAAGTTGCTCACAGTGTTTTTTTAAGAGCGATTTTTTTAAACTTGACTGAAATATCCTTCTTGATATGGGACTACTTTTCCAGCCATCTGATTTCTGAGTTTAGGGTGAAGAATTGATTACTAGTATCTTCTATTATGGAATCCTGGGGGTTGGACATAGATGTTTTTTAAGGTCCCTTCCAACACAAACCATTCTGTGATTCTGTGATTCCTTTGCTTTCACCATGAGTGAAAGGAAGAGTGAATAAACTCACTTGACTTTTCTAAAGTATAATAAACAAGACTAAGAAACTTCTTTTACCGGAATTGAGGTGTACAAGCTTGAGAGAAGTTCTGCATTCCTGGTGTCATGGCAAAACAACTGAAGAATTATTATATGTACAAATGACACAAGCAGCAAGGTGGCCACCTGCATAAGACTTTTGTTAACCATAACAGGAATCTTGTGATGAGTTCTGCTGCCCATACTTTGAAAAGGATCTTGAAAAGCTGAGAAGAGTCAAACCAGATGCAAATCAGATACGGGTGCTCTATATTTTTCTAACACTTTCTACATTTGTAGTGCAACGGCACATGAACTGACTATCGAAATGAGAAATACTCAGGAAGAAATATGCAAAACTGTTTTTGTCAATAAGATTCAATGGTCTTTGTATCCTTACTAAAGGGTATAGTAAATCACAAATACCTGCCTTTAACTCAAGAAGAGATGTCTTTCTAAAGACTTTGAGCTAATTGAATTGCAGGATTTTGCGTATGAAAAAAGACTATTAACATTCTGGTATTTGTATGCTTGACAGAGCACATTACAAGGCTGTATTAATTTCTTCTGGCCTTATAATCCTGGCTTTGTTTACATTTTCATCTGAAACTTGGGCGTGAGCTCATGATCAAAAGGAGACTTGCCCATTTTGGATACTGTTTTCATGCTTAATAGCAAGTTCTTAGACATGTTAGGTCCTCCATACCATGCTTCACATGTCAAAACATGTCTTTCTATTTTCAGACCGTCAGATCTCTTTCAATAAAGAGGTGTTAGGCTCTCCACAAGGTAATGAGAGAAAAAAAGGAGCAAGTGGCCACTCTCTCATGCTATAATTTTACAGATAAAAGGAAACTGGTAAGATTTTCTTCCAAGGATCTCCAGCTTTTGGCAAAAGAGACACCTGATAAACTGATCAGTCTGCCACATAGTTAAAGCACAGCTATGTTACATCATAACTTTTCCTCATTGAATTGCTGGACTTGTGTGTAACACAAGGCAGATTTGTCCCTGGATTCTTCTCCTGCATGAAACCCATTAAAGTCTCTTCACTTGGAAAGAATAAGTAACTTACGCAGCATTCCTGGAGGGTCACAGTTGTAATGTCTGCCTAACGCAGTGTCATCAATGTCACCTTCTCTGCATGAGCATTATTTTGTCAGTGCTCTTTGGTGCTTTGAAGAAATGAAGCGCTACAGAGATCTGAAGTAATAATAAAATATTTATGTATCCTTGCTATGTAACCCTGTTTTTCCGGTCCTTAATCACCATATACGCATATGTTTCTACTGTAATTTAGTGAAGAATTGAAGCATAAACTTAACTCAAAAACTGTTTCTTGTCATTGTAACATATTTCAAGTCGAGCACATGTCTTAGAGCTTCTTGATTTTGGTCTGTATATTTAACCTTAATGTTCACTTGTGGATCTGTTGCTAAAATGCAGTAATTAAAAGGGTAAATGGGATAGGTGGAGTCTGCAGAGAACATGAAAGGAAGTGCAAGTGCAAGACTTCTGATTTCAGGGATTAATTATTCCTTTTAGAATCATAGAATCATTAAGGTTGGAAAAGACCTCTAAGATCAACTCCAACCATCAACCCAAAACCACCATGACATGGTTTACCATGTCCTGAAGTGTCACATCCGCACATTTTTTGAACACCTCCAGGGATGGTGACTCCATCGTGTCCCTGGGCAGCCTGTTCCAATGCTTCATCACTTTTTCAGTAAACATTTTTTTCCTAATATCCTATCTAAACTTCCAGTGGTGTAATACTAGACTTCAGTGAAATTCAATATGCATTTTCATCCTGGCAGCTAATAAATGACATTAAACTTCCTAAAACTGACTGCATGGAACAGGTCTAACTGTGATAATTTGTACAGTGCTTGGTGTCCTGTTTTTTCACAGTTGTTTAGCTGCTGATGACACAGAATTGATTCACGTCTGACCAGGGATGCCCCTGGAATTGAACATTCTGGGTTTTATATCACAGTATTGAACGAAACCTCCCTGGAAGATGTTTGCTCATGGTCTGAAGACCTCCTAGGCATACTGTTGTTAGGTTGAATGATGAGTGAGCTGCTTGTTTAAGAACTCAGCATGGAAATGATTGTGTTAATGACCCTTATCCACTTATCACAGATCACTGTTGCTATAGGTCTTCCTACTGAAGACTGGCTATAGAAATAGAGAGAAGTAAAAATGGACTCAGTCCATTAACCCCTTACGGACTGCAAATCATCATTCAGACACTGACAGTATAATAGAAATATAACAAGGAAATCACAGGAACTAAAATTTCAGATTTTTTTTTTTTTTTTTAATTGGGGAATAATGTATCATTATTCAGGAACTTATGCCTGAATGTCAACTTGGAGTTTAAACAGAATCCCAAGTCTAAGGTTAAGCAAAAACTTTGCACTAGAAGCCATTCCATCTTCTAAATTTGGTTCCATCTCTAGAATAAGTTTTGAAATTTATGGTGCAGGACTAAGGTGTGTTTCAGTTACCCAAGTCTAAGAAATAAATTCTAAGAAGCCTTACCCAAACTTTTACATTCCTGAAAGCTCAGATGCATTTTATACTATAAAGTTCTCAAGGTAAAGTGATAGTGTTTATCACTTCTCACTGAGATCTCCATCTGAGCTTCTCACTCTAAGTTTCCTTTATAAACTTGCCCTTCAAAGAAAGGACTACAATGGTTTTCTCTTCTATGGTATTTGAATAGCTTTGGATATCAGTCTTGCCAAGCACTTCCTGTCAACCCAGATGGTAACACATCACATCATTATCATTCATTAGGGGCAGAAAGTAAAAAAAGTAAATAAATGTATTCCCTCCATAAGTTTAAAATCATGAGAAGCTGGAGGTCCTGCTGATATCTCAGTGCTCAAAGACAAATGCTTTTTTTTAAAAAATGTCTGATTATTGAGCTAAGTTACTTCTCTCTGAGAGCAGTGCAAAGAAAATCTGTGGAGAAGATTAGGAGTGCTGTGTTCACATCGTTGAAGGAGAGAATGAAAGAAAGTGTCAAAGGTGATTTTCTCACCACAGGCTTTCAGAGGAAGTTGGATGGATTTGCAGGAGAAAACTCAGCTAATGTTAGGAAAGCAATCATGCAGGAAAACAGTCTCCCAGAGTCCTCTTGCCACTTGCTTACCCAAAACTCAGAAAGGGACCTTGACAAACCAATTTTGTCCATTCCCTTTTTTCAGAGAGGAACTATTTTTGTTACTCTACATAAAATTTCCATCCTTTACTCTGAAATACTTTCAATGATGGGGACACAACTATCTCCAGAGCAATTTGTTCTTTCCCATTAGAATGAACTTCCAGATGTCTGATCTGAATCTCACTTTAAAACTGTACTTATTTATTGGTTGTAGGTATTTTTGTGAAGCATATTTTAGGTGGAGATGTTGACAGAAAACATTTTTCTTAGCAAGTGCTTGTAATGATCTCATCTTTTCTCTGTCATTTGTAGCTCTTAATTCTCATTTTCCTTTTTGGTGCTTTCCTTGTATTCCCACAATATTTTTAGCTCTTTACTAGACCCAGCATTTTGTCTCCAATAGAAGCTCCTTTTGCCCTACATTTCCTCAGATGTCTTCCTCTCAGATTTCTATGGCTTATTAAAAGTAGCTGTGTCTAATGCCTTATCTCCTCACCTGATCCTCTCTGACCCTCCATTTCTAAAAGTCTTTTAACTCGCTTAGTTGTAGCACTGTCTTTCACTTGCAGAGACTCTTCCCCTGGAGATGATAAAGTGGTTCTGTTTAAATGACCCAGGCTTTTGTCCAAACTTGATAAATAGGTTTTGGTGGCACTGATCCAAAAAGAGTTCATATTGTGCCTTGTACTGATAATTCACTTATTAAAGATGAATAAGAAAGAAAGAAAATGTAATACCTTGTAATTGCAACTGTACACTGCCAACAAACAAAAAATATTCAGATACAGAGTCAGCCATAGAATGTTTGAAGACAATTTTTGTTTCCTTCATATTTTGGTATAGCTAAGGTGCTGCACATAAACTGAAGCAACTTGTTCACCTATTGCATGTGAGTCAAACTGACCTGAAAAAATAGCATCTGTTCCTTGTCACACAACTTAGGCAGGTCTTGGAAAAGAAGGTGACTTAGACCCCTTATGCTGTTGTACCAGAAAGCATAAACTGTACAGTGATGTTCCCTGAGGTGGTCTTTGACAATTCTACTGTTTCTATGTGACTGAAGTCAGTTTATGAGGGGAATAAGTCCCAAAACCTGGTTGTCAGTCACTGATGAGCAGTAAAAATAGGGTAAATTGGGAAGGTAAATCTCTCACACTGAATAATTCACTCTAAACTAGTCGTCTAACCTGTCTTCAGCAGTGGTTATTCATGCATACACTGCGTGTATTATTTATCTCTGTCACAAGGACTAAACCATTCTTGCAAATTATGCTGTAGTACATTATAGTAAATAACACTTAGTACAGACATAAGAATTAACATTAAGTTTCATTTAACTTAGGGCTTACATCAAAACCTTCATCAGTCCACATATAAAATGATGGGAAGGTGATTGCCATTATTATTATATCGTGGCTCCACGATCCTAAACACTATGCAAGATGACTCTCACAAATTGCTTAAATTGAAAAGATACATGAAAACAAGGGAGGCTTGGGGATGGATTACTGTGACCTGACCAGGGTCACAGTGGCAAGAGATAAATACAGCTCTCCTTGCCCTCTTTTTTTTTTTTTTTTTTTTTTTTACTGTCGGGGAAATTACAGCACTTGTGTTTTGCAGGGACACTGCTGTATTCCAGTTGCCTATTGTGGAAGCCTTACATAAGCTTTGAAATATTCCAGTAACAAGCATTTGGCTTTGCAGGATACTTTGGAAAACCTCAAGAACAAACACAGGCTCGTTCCATGCCAAGGGATAAAATGATGGGCTTGACGTTACTGAGTAGGGACTATATTCATTTCCCTACAAAAATTAGTCTTCTACAGTGGTGAATACGCAGCTTGTTTTCTCTCAGAAATGGTTCTCTTCCAAGCCATCAGTGTTGAATAATGGGTGGGAGGAAGAAAATAGGAGAAGCTGATCTAAATATTAAATATGTCTTTAATAGCTGACTTTCATAAGTCCTTTATTCCAGATTGTTTCCTCCATTAGCACCTACAAGAGTTGATTATGAGACAGACATACCAGATTCATCAACAGTGACATTTTTTTTCAGATTATATATACCTACCTCAAAGAGATCATTGCCATTTGTTATTGAAACATTCCTAACTACACCTCATAGGAGCAAAGAATAACTTTGTTTTTTATGCTCAAGAGTTTTTCTTGCCCTTGATAGCACAACCGACAAATTAACAGTGATCTCGTAATTTATTCCTGTAATGTTCATTTTATTTGTAATCCAAAAGCAATTAAATTCTCTTTTATGCCACATTGTTCTGGTGACAGATGTGTGGTTACCACTCAGACGTTTGATGGCTGACATAAATCATCCTGCGATCAAAGTGTCTGTTGACTTGAGAGTCTGTATTTGCAGCAGATGCCTCCACACACAGAGTGACAAGAAAATTCTTCATGGGAGTCGCATTTCAGTTAACCACCTTGCTTCACTCTGACTTTGCTATCTGACAGCTTAGTTATTTTATGACAGTCAGGATTCTTTAAATGTATATTTGCAAAGCTACCAAATGTGTCACTTTATCACTTATACCAAATAATACCTTTGATAGAAAAGAAATACATTAAAATTTATAGGGGCACAGTGCTTAAGGAGTAGGAATAGATAGTAAGTTTAACAATTTGACAAATTTATCCCCAAATGTTGGAAGAAATATAGGATTTTTTTTTTCAGTTTTGCTAAAAGTAATATCCACATGTAATATTCCTCTTTGCTCTCTCCTGACCACTGTCCATCACAGTAGCTATAAATTAAACTGCAACAGGAGCCAGGAGTCTTCAACTGCAACTGTAGCAGAGCCGAGTCCTGGACCAGAGCTACACAACTTGGTTGTCTGTTCTGCTAAACTGTGAGGAAATCTCTTGTGCAGTTGTAGCCGTTCCAACTAGTGCAAGAGGTTCAGGAGACAGGGCAGTCCAGAAAACATTCTCTGAAGTCATTTTTGCTATGGCTAGCCTTTTTTGAAGGGAAGATTTTTAATATTACATTTATTGCCAGATGGTGCCAGATAAACTCACTACTGATTGAAGAATGAGCTCAGGCACTGTTTGGTTTATTAGTACAAAAATAATACAGAGCTATATAAAACAACAGTCTAAATGGGATGAGGTTAAGAGATGATCTGGCCATTTAGTGAAGCACAAGATGATGACCACTAGTCAGGGACCACTCTTAGCCAACTATATGGACCAGTCCATGATCCCTCCAGTCTACAAAGTCCTTCAGGAATGTCTCAGAAGCTTTTATGGTCTTAAATACCTCTACTTGTCTTCATGATGTGTCTCAAGACACATACAACAACTGTGTCTTTTTACTCTCTGAGGTGGTGGACTGTGATACAGCCTCTTTTTTTTTTGGACACGTTGGACAGAAAAAGAGGAAAAAAATAACTATGTCCGAGGCCTTGGAGACACTACAGAGGGTCCAGAAGAGATCCAGGGCTAAGTGCTGTGAAATGTAGATGGATGTTAATTGATGCCATTTGGCTTCAGAGTCAGACACTGATCCCAGACCCTATTTTATTCTGGCTACAAAGAGGACATCCTTGCCACAGTGAACCTGCATCTCCATACAGGTTGAGTTAGCAATAGGATAAAAGGCAGGGAAAAGGCGGAAATGAGACAATGAATTTTTTACTATTTATGATGGCTGAAGAGAAGATCGAGGCAGAGATAGGAATTCCAGCAAGCTATTTTTTCTAAAAAATATATTAGCAGTCAATCAGTTGTTTAACTTCTTATCAACCTATATGAGATGCACATTCTGTATTAGACCACGCGGTGGAAGTGTGATAGTTAAAGGATCATACCAGGCTGACACATTGCCTGATGCCAAATAGGTTATCAGCTGGATCTAATTTGTAGCTGGAGAGATGCTGTGAGCAAAAGGCAGCACCACTCATAACAGGAGCCTGAAATTCAACTTTGCTATTGGTCTCAGCTGGAGGATAGGTGTTCTCTGGAGTTTTGGGGAACTCGATCAGTTTCTGATCAGGTCATTGGATCTTCTAGTTGTGGTGTAGTTCATGTGCTCCCTCCAGGCCATGAAGGGGAAGGAAATTGCTTTGGCTTACTTTGCAATGTGACCTCTCTAGATGTTTCATGTTGATGCAGGAAATTAAGTGCTGTGTGTTAATTTCTTCTTTCCTAGGCGAAAAAATAACGAGCATTCCTTTGGTTCTTTTTCCTCTTTATTTCCAAAGTACTCTTAAGGGAGGGGATGAAAATTTACTGTTAGTTTGACTCTGTAGTGAAAAACAGCTTGGATCACATGGGAATGATTTAAGGGCTTCCATAAATACAATGCCATCATCTGCACGGGGCATGTGCTTGTTGTGGGACCAACCTTACAGGTTGGCCTAGTTCTTGTAATAATCAAAGTCTTTGAGTTTACTTCCCAAGAAGATAAAAATCCAGGCATGCTACAGTGTTCATGGGGAAATGAATGACATCAGAATTTTATTTTGTGCTATTTCTGGAAAGATGTTAGATCACAACTGGGATTTTGAATTCTCAGTTGGATCTGGATCAAGAATTTATTAAAAGTGGGGAGTGTTAATATCAACTTTTCTGTAGTACTTATATACGTGTAAAACATGTCACCATTCATTGTAAAATTTATCCTTTCAATTTCTAGTTCCATTGTGATTATGTCATACTGTAGAATAGGAACATCACTCTTCTTAATTCATACTAGTATAGAAGGATTTACACAAAGTGGAAAAGTCTGGCTTTAAAGAAAGAATCATTCTGTCCAGTGGAGTGGGTTTAAATACCTTTTTCTTTTATCTGTGGGAGTAGACCATATAAAAAAAAGTACATTTTTAAACTGGAGGTTTTCAACATAGATATTAGCACATGCATCAGCTTTCAAGGGCTTTTTTTTTTGTTTATTGAGATTCGTTCTACTTTCTTAATAAAAAGATCACCAGAAAAAGAACATTTTCCCTTTTTAAAAACTGGTTAACAAGTGGTAGAGGAAGCACTGAAGAAAGTTCTATGTATGCAAAAGAATTTCACACTACTTAAATACAACCATTTCCAGGGTTAGGGGCAGGATGAAATATTTATATACTCCAAGTCACATTTTTCTGATGGATGAATGTATTTCACTCTGACACTAACTCTGTTAACACTTTCCATTTACTGTAACCTTGCTGAGTATGTTAAAATTATGAAAATTGTCTCCTTTAAAAATGATGACAAGAAATGTTCAAATCAAACCTTTTTTTTTTCCATTGGATTTAGTAATATTTAGTAATTGAAGGGTAGAGTGCAAACGTTTGCAGACTCAAACATATTTATCCAGGTTGTTGCTTTCTCATTGCTACCACTCTATAAATTCTTTTAGGTAATACCCAGGTACTCACACACCAAGCTTGTAAAAACTCTGGGAACAACACAATTATTTCCTTGAAAAACTTATTTCCTAGGTGTTTTTTACGTCCCGCACTTACTTCCATGTAGATGGTTTCCCACCCATGCTTGCTCATGCCCAGAGTCAAAGCTGTTTTACAGACATTTAGGTGTTGTATGTATCATCATCTCATATCACCATATCATCTCATCATCTCATCATATCATATCATATATATCATATCATATCATATCATATCATATCATATCAATCATATCATTTTGTATCATATCACCATATCATATCAATCTCATATCTTGTATCTCATATCTCATACATCTCATATAATTTTCCACTATAACAGGTTGCTCTAACTTGCTTGCAGTGATGCACCCAAGCAGGACAAACAGGAGAGAAAATTTAAAGTTCTTTCCCCTGCAAACATAATGTTGAAGACACTCTATGGCAAAGAAGTTTGGAAGAAATATCCATTGAAGGCTGATGTATAAAATAACCCAACCTCTAACTTGGGAGCCTTATGCTATTAATTTAATGTTACTCACTCATATCTTATGCTTAATCGAGCATTTTCTAATGACCAGAAGTCAGTACCTGGCAACCTTTTGATTGCTTTCAAAGCAGAAGTAACTTCGGGCCTCTCTGCTATGTTTTTAATTCCTCACTGGTTCTTCCGAGTAGTCACTGGCTCTTCCCTTGTCCAAACAGTGTTATCATCCAGGCTCAGCAAATACTTGCAAAAAGTCCTACTTCAGCATCTCAGGCTTCTTTCCTCTCCATGACTCCTACATGAGACATGAGGGCTCAGCACATTTCCTGTCCAGTTGTGTCTTGCAGGAGGACCTGCAGAACGGGCAACATGCAGGGCTGCTCTATGGAAAAGAGTGTGGATGCATCTAACATCCGCTGGTACTCCACAGGAGCCATGTTAATTTGCTTTCCATGATGCTATGGTTTCTCTGGGAAAGGTGATCTGACTTGAAATTTCACTTTCTTGCACTTCTATGAAACAGAGGTATTTGATTTTATGAGTTGCTACAGAAATGGACAAGATGATTATATATCAGCTTAGATGGAGTTGGATAAAAAGATTTCCATCAAAATTTCTTGACAGTAAATAACGTGGTTCTCTTTCAAGAAAATTTTGTTTCAAAATAAAGCATGAGCATCTCATGTTTTCATTCCTCTGCTAGGCTCAAGGTCTCTGACTGAACCCCATATTCTGTCTGCACTCTGATCACTAGTCTCGCAAGGCAAAACTTCACTCTTTATGAGGAGGAAATATAGTGAATTGCGGGATCTCTCAAGGGAATTTCTATATTCTAATTGTTTTAATCATAGAATCATAGAATCATAGAATCATAGAATGTTAGGGATCGGAAGGGACCTCGAAAGATCATCAAGTCCAATCCCCCTGCCAGAGCAGGAATGCCTAGACTATGCCACACAGGAACGTGTCCAGGCAGGTCTTGAATGTCTCCAGAGAAGGAGACTCCACAGCCTCTCTGGGCAGCCTGTTCCAGGGCTCCGTCACCCTCACCGAGAAGAAGTTTCTTCTCGAGTTTAAGCGGAACCTCTTATGTTCCAGTTTCAGCCCATTACCCCTTGTCCTATCAGTGGTTGTCACCGAGAAGAGCCTGGCTCCATCCTCGTGGCACTCACCCTTGATATATTTGTAAACATTAATGAGGTCCCCCCTCAGTCTCCTCTTTTCCAAGCTAAAGAGCCCCAGCTCCTTCAGCCTTTTCTCATAAGGGAGATGCTCCACTCCCTTAATCATCCTAGTTGCCCTGTGCTGGACTCTCTCCAGCACTTCCCTGTCTTTCTTGAACTGAGGGGCCCAGAACTGGACACAGTATTCCAGATGGGGTCTCACCAGGGCAGAGTAGAGGGGAAGGAGAACCTCTCTCGACCTACTAACCACCCCCCTTCTAATACACCCCAGGATGCCATTGGCCTTCCTGGCCACAAGGGCACAGTGCTGGCTCATGGTCATCCTGCTGTCCACCAAGACTCCCAGATCCCTTTCCCCTACACTACTCTCTAATAAGTCATTCCCCAACTTATACTGGAACCTGGGGTTGTTCCTACCCAGATGCAAGACCCTACATTTACCCTTGTTATATTTCATTAAATTTTTCCCCGCCCAACCCTCCAGCCTGTCCAGGTCTCGCTGGATGGCAGCACAGCCTTCTGGTGTGTCAGCCACTCCTCCCAGCTTGGTGTCATCAGCAAACTTGCTGATAGTACTCTCTAGTCCCTCATCCAAGTCATCGATGAATATATTGAATAATACTGGTCCCAGTACCGACCCTTGAGGCACTCCACTGGATACAGGTCTCCAACCAGACTCCGCCCCATTGACCACAACTCTTTGGCTTCTTCCCCTTAGCCAGTTCACAGTCCACCTCACTACCCGAGAGTCTAGACCACACTTCCTCAGTTTAGCAGCAAGGATGCTGTGGGAGACTGTGTCAAATGCTTTACTGAAGTCAAGGTAGACCACATCCACCGCTCTGCCATCATCTATCCACCTTGTTATATCCTCATAAAAGGCTATGAGGTTAGTCAAGCACGACTTCCCTTTGGTGAAGCCATGTTGACTGTCTCTAATGACCCTCTTATCCCTGATATGCCTTGAGATGGCACCAAGGATAAGTCGTTCCATCACTTTCCCAGGGATGGAGGTGAGGCTGACCGGTCTATAGTTACCCGGGTCCTCCTTCTTGCCCTTTTTTGAAGACTGAAGTGACATTTGCTTCCCTCCAGTCCTCAGGCACCTCTCCCGTCTCCCAAGACTTGGCAAAGATGATGGAGAGTGGTCTAGCAATGACATCAGCCAGCTCCCTCAGCACCCGTGGATGCATCCCATCTGGACCCATGGATTTATGGATGTCCAGATTGCTTAATTGGTCCCTAACCCAGTCCTCATCGACTAAAGCAAACTCCTCCACTGCCCTGACTTCCTCTGGGGCCTCAGGGGAACGGGAATCATAGAATGTCAGGGATCGGAAGGGACCTCGAAAGATCATCAAGTCCAATCCCCCTGCCAGAGCAGGAATGCCTAGACTATGCCACACAGGAACGTGTCCAGGCAGGTCTTGAATGTCTCCAGAGAAGGAGACTCCACAACCTCTCTGGGCAGCCTGTTCCAGGGCTCCGTCACCCTCACTGAGGAGAAGTTTCTTCTCGAGTTTAAACAGAACCTCTTATGTTCCAGTTTCAGCCCATTACCCCTTGTCCTATCATTGGTTGTCACTGAGAAGAACCTGGCTCCATCCTCGTGACACTCACCCTTGATATAAAGGATTTTCTTCCACTTCTTTTCACCATCTCTATACATTACCTGGCTTGCGAAAGTGTTAGGTGATCTAAACAAATAATAAAGTTATGACATTGGTGAAAACTCAACAAATTTGAAAATCTGAAAAAATGTAATCCATACCTCTCCTGTCTGTTGCTGGTTTCTTTAGTTTTCTGTCTTTACTAGGCATTCGCAAAGCTGCTGAACGGCTTATACCAGGGAAGTGCGATAGTTTCCGCAGTTGCAGAGCACAGTAGGTCCTCAGCCTGCCCCTGATCCCTGAGTCGGAGAGGCTATTTTCCACTTGACTGAGTTTTGTAGAGATTGGAAGGTGTATCAAATTAAATTAGTTCTGGTTTGCGATAGCATTTGGCACTTCAGTAAATAAGGTACCGCAAATCTGCTTAATTCTCTTTTTCTCTTGCTGAGGTAAAACCAGTAGCAGAAGAAACGTTTCTGCTGGTATGGGTTCATTCAGCACTGCTGGGTATAATGTGGGTGACTTTATCAGATGTTTAGGAACAAAGTTCGCTGCATGTACCATTCCAACTGGAGAAAATGAATTCAAATAAATCTGTTGGAGTGGATGGCTTCAGAGATAGATAAATATAGCTTCTGCATTGCTATATCAGTCTGTTAATACATTGTTTAATTCATCTTTGTCCTCAGTTGATTAATCTAGAGACAGGGCAGTGAAAATTAACTTCCCGTTACACCGCATTTGAACTCACTTACAGCTCTCATATTTGTTTACTGACCTCCAGTTCAAGGACTTCATAAACTTTTGAAAGGAACAAATAAGCAGTCACAGCTGAACAGTTGAAATGTCTGTATCAGGAGTAATGTGGGGTATTATTTAGAAAAGGGAACTACAAATCATCTGCCACTGATTTCCCATGAACCGGAGTGTCATAATACCCTTGCCTCTGTATCTTCATTATTGTGTAGTGCTAATGATAGCTGCATACTTGGAAGTAGGGAAAAAATAGGCTTTCTCTGGAATTCTGTCATCCTTCAGTAATTTAGAAACTGTTGTTGTTCTTGTAGCTTCAAAATGTTTAGTGTTCAGTTTTGATTCAGATGAGTACTTGAGAAATGGGAGCTGTATTAGAAAGCTGTAAGGGGTTAGAATTTTCAAAATTGTGATTCCTTGATCGTGTTTCCTTGTGAGGTGGAATGCAAACATGTTTTATTGAGTACTTCAGAATACGTCCTTGCTGTCCTGGTATTGTCTAAAAATTTCAGAGATTTTACCTGAAGGGAAGATGATCTTTATAGAAGTTAATCTAACCTCTCAGAGAGTGATGGTAACTTTCAGCTGAGATATTCAAACACTGTAGTAATGGACCTGGTATGCATGTAAATCCATGGATTTTCAAGCCTTGGTTTAACTGTTCTCTGAATCAGGCCCTAACTTTTGACAGGAAAGAAAAAGAGGAAAACAGAGGAATTCAGTTTAACTGAAAAGGAGATCCTGTACAATCTGGAAAAACATTTGTACAATATATTCCTTAGCAAATACTTTATCCTTCTCATTTAATTTGCTGAGTACAAATAACTAAATTTATACTCTCATTAAGTGAGTATGTACAAACTTAGAAAGCAAAATTTTCCTTTTTTTGAGAACTACAGAATTCGGTCATGGATTTCAGACTTTTTCTGAATGAAAAAAATGAAATTGTGTCCAGAGTCAGAGTGTATCAGTATTCTCATTTATCCCAGCCTAACAACACTTTACAAATGTTGCTTCCAGGGTATTGCGTAATTATAAGAGTGGTGGACCAAGTCTTTCCTTGGAAGTGGGGTAGAACTTTTTCGAATGTCTCTACAATGCAGGCTTTGGAGCTGCTCTGCATGAGGCCTCAATAGGGACCATGAATATCATACAGGGACAAGAGCTTCTAACGTTGTTGCATGAGCTGCTTTTGCAAGGCAAGGCTCAGATATCAAAGCAGAGAGCTGTAAATGTAGTCTGAAGTGTAGATTCCCCTCCAATGTTTTTGGCATAGAAGAGAACCCAGTTAAATTCTTGTATAGTTTGGTGTTGCACAGGCATTACATGTATATTTTTATTTGACTCTGAAGAAGCCTCTGAAGCCTGTACTCAAAATGGTGAACAATTAGTAAGTCAAGCTAGGAGCAGGATTCTAGATCTGGGCAATTTACATAAGACATATTTAAAATTCTATGCATGTTCACTTATGCATTTTGGTTCAATATGTAATAGACTATATACCATATGTATATCACTATATGATTCTGGATATTTCACTGATACCCCATCTCTTATGTATAACACTTTCATATGTCAATAACAAGAAACAAAAATGTGAAAAGAAATGCATACTAATAAGTCTGACTCTTCACCGAGGCAGCTACAATATTGCAGTTGCAAATGTAATTTAAGAATATAGAAATTGGTCCCACCAGAACTGCATGTGACTCGATACCCATCGCTGATTTGGCTACTGGGTCATGTTTAGGGAAGAGTCATGTATTTACATGACTTGCAGAAAGTTTCATGTCCATGCAAGACATACATAAACTATACTCCTTTCACTCTTTTCTCTCTCCTTCTGACCATTAGTAATGCAAGTACTATAGACCTGACCGTCACCAGCTGAAGGGCACTGGACTATCTTCGACAAAGTAGTCAGCACTAAGGGGTCAAATGCTTTTAAATGGTTCCACTTCCACCTCCAAACCAAACCTGCTCTTGTAGAATTATAGAATTATTTGTGTTGGAAGAGACCTTTAAAGGTCATTTAGTCCAACCTCCCTGCAATGAGCAAGGACATCTTCAACTAGATCAGGTTGCTCAGAGCCTCATCCAGTCTGACCATACTCCCAGCATACTTCAAGATTTTCTCCCAAACCTCAAGGACTTCTTATCTCCTTGTGCTGGAGAGATCCCCAAACCTCTGATCTCAGTGTTTAGCATTTCATGACAATGTTACTGGTATCTAGGAAGTGCAGAGTTCAAATTCTGGCCTCTAACACGCTGAGATAACACGTGTCATTTGCACATGAAATAGGAGTTCACAGTTAATACGAAATCAGGAATAGGATATCAAAATCAGCACAGAACACTTCTCAGACGTCAAAATAAGCAATCTGGCAATGAAGCAATATGCTGGGTCAGGCAGTTTGGTGTTGAATGCTGAATAAATAGGAGCCTGAAAATTGGTTTTGCAGGGAGATGAGCAAACGGAGGTTAACGGAGCTCAGTGGCATTCAGATTTAAATTTTATTCTGGCGTAAATTTTAATCTCTCCAAACATTTAATCTCTCCAAGCAGAGAATTCCCACCAACTATTGTATGACAATTGCTCTTTTTCTTCTGGAATGCCATTTTTAGTAAGAACCGTAGAAGTTATTCAAATAGTTCTGGACAAGGAAGCTAGCATAGTACTGAAATTAACAGATTTCAAGGAGATTGAGTGGTATTTTAAGGAAGATGTAGTATATTAAAGTTCTGTAAGTTTGCTAGAAACATAATTCATAGTACCACCAAGGGGAAGGGATAGCATTAACTTGCACATTTTCTATAAATCCCTAAGTTTGAAATAAAACCTACACTTCTTTTATCAAGTTTAATTTATATTGTAAGATGAAATAAAAAATTTATATTCAGTATGGAAGAACAAAGGTCCTTAGTGAATGATCTTAAATTATCTCTTATTTGAATGAGCACATTATATTGAGAGAGTTCCATCAGACCTTTAATTAAGCTTAAATTGTACGTCTAAAAAGCTGGTAATTTACAAGTGACCTCTCCAAACGCATTGATCCAAGTTGACAGAACAGAGAAAGAAATGTTAAAAATAAAAAGCTTTTTCATTTTAGCCATGGGATTTTAGGTTTACTGTGAAAGGTTGGGGCAAGTAAAAACTGTTAAAAATGTGATGTTCTCATTTTTCCCTTCTCAAAGAAGTTTCTAATGATGGAAGTCCAATTACTTAATTTGTATAGCACTTGGATAAACGTAAAATGCTCTTTGGACTTGATCAGATTCTCAACAAATTTGACAGTGGACTTTGCATTACCTTCTGTGAGAGACGAGCTGCACTGCTTGGGTCAAGTTTTCTGAATTGCTAAAGAAGAGATTGTGAAGAACTCAAAGCTGTAAAACAGATTTTCAAACTCAGCTGATGCCTTCATTTATCATTTGGTCCGTGATGAGCCTTCAGACTCTCAGAAACAGAACTTTTCAGTTTAAAGTCAGTTTGAAGGGCCTTTCTTATTTCTTGATGTACATTTTCGTAAACAGCTACATTAAGATGTCCCTAGTGAAAACCTCTGAAAGTCTTCGTCATCCTTTTTCAGTGTGACTTAACACCTGTGTATCCTGCTAGAGTTCTAAGCAGTGTTTTTATAGTTTCTTTAAAAAAAGTGATGAAAGTATTGAAAAAAAATTGGTTTATTCTGATTTCTGCTGAACCCCATAAGTGACTCCTTGATGAAAGCCGCTTTTTGAGATCTGCCAAACAATTTGCATTCAACTTGGGTGGGATTTTTTCACACTACTGTACAAATACATTATGTTTGAGCTGATCAGTACAGTTCCATCCACTTGGAATTTCATCAAGGACAACATGCAAGCTTGTTTGAAATGTCCTGTTTGATTTTTTTTTTTCCTTCATAAAACTATTTGTAGACATTTCTTAGGTTTCTGCTGTTACATCCTTTTTTAATCTGAATTTATTCTTTATTAATCTGAATTCCATTTTTCTTCTTTTTTTCATTCAAATTCTCACAGAAAGTCTACAAAGTAGGTATTCCATCTTGTCCCAGTGATCTTCCTTACCCTATTTCAGTGCTGCAGAAGATCACTACTCAGAATTCCAAAGTGTGTTCAGTTTTTTGGTAAAATATAGCAGTTTTCTGAAAAAGTCTACATGGAGCATAGTGGTATTAATTTTGTACTTAATCTGCAGTTCAGGTTTGCATATTATATTTATGTGAATGAAATACAAATTGTTTAAAAGAAATCAGAACAAAAGACATGCATTTTGATCCTAGACAGTAATAGATAAAAGCTTAAACTGAATTCTTCTGGCTCAAATATACAAACAAGTAAATTTGTATTTAGGGAGAAAAAATCGATGTCATGAGGACCTTACTGGTGAAGAGGGTTCAGATCAAGATGCTCATCAAAACTTCACTTAATTATAGGTCACAGAATTACTTTTTAGTATTTCCCATGTCAGTACTCTGGTCTGTAGAAAATATCGTGTTCCAGACTCCTTAATTCATCATTACTCATCTCTTGGGAATCACTGCTGCCTCTAAATCGAATCTATTAGATTTGAGGACAGACGACATCATTCCTGAATAGCTTAAAACATGTACCAAGTAATTTATTGTGTAGCACCTTAAAGTATGTTTGATTTGCACCTTTTAAGGGGTTACAGAGTTGACTAGTCATTCCACTTACTAGTCTTCTCTTTGTTAAACAGCAGATATTGTGATTGTTGCTTTTTGAATCTGAAGAGAGATCAAGGACTGTAATCAATGACCAGACATTGGGCTGTAGGTTTTTCTGCCGGTTTTGTGTCCTACCTCAGAGACAGAAAAAGAAGAGACTGAAATTTGGTCCAATGCTAAAATGTCTAATGAGGCTTTTCAAGTGAAGCTATTTCTCTTACACTTCAACATTTTTGCCAGCAAGACTTCCTAAAACGAGACTGCATTTTAAATTTTCTACGCTTATCAGAGTGAGAAAGTGACCCCCAAAGGGTATTTTTTTTTCATTATTTTTCAATTTGGGAAAGGAACAGGAGGTGTTATGAAATCATGCTACATATTATGGACGTTTCAATGTGTTTGAGAGATTGTGAAAAATAAAATTGTCAATTTTACTTAGATTCATCTGCAGGTATTATAGTTACTTCAGAATGAAATAAATGAAATACAAAATTGTGAATGAAATCATACACATTTGCAACAAGAAAAATTAAAAAATAAAAAGAATTATTACATTTTTTTTAAAAAATTATCTTTCAAGGTAAAAATGAGTAGATATTGGGTGAAAAAAGCAAGTTTAAACAAACATAAGGAAGTGCATTATTATACAATGCCTTATTGAATGAACTCATAGAATCATTGAATGGCTTAGGCTGGAAGGGACCTTAGAGATCATTTAATCCAACCTCCCTGTCATGGGCAGTGACAACTCTCAGCTAGATCAGGCAACATATGGGGACCCAACAGGGATCAAACCCATGACCTTGGTGTTATCAGCACCACGCTCTAACCGAGTGAGTTAACCGGGCCCTCACTCATTGCAACAGACATGGTAGCAGCCAAAAATCATTAGGGATTTAAAAAGGGGTGAGGCAAACTGAAAGAAAAATGGATACTGGAGACCAATACAATGATATAGGTGCTTCCTTTCCTTAAACCTGAGGCTTGAGTAGAGTGGTATAGAATTGACAGTCTCAACTTTTCCCTTACTTTTCCTTTTCTCCTTTTCTCCTTTTATTTTCCCTTTCTCCTTTTCTCCTCCCCCTCTCTCTCCCTCCCCCTTTTCCCCTCTACTTTCCACTTCCCTTTTCCCATCTTCAGTTTCTATAAGCTACAGCTGACTAAATTGGAAGTCCTTGTCTTTTTTTTTCTGTAAGAAGCTGGAATTTTCTGTCACCTGAAAGAGTCCTGTCACCTGAAAGATCTTCCTTGAGCAGACGTTATATTTGCCTTCTTCTTGGCATGGGTAATGGAATAAGGCAATAGACAATGATATTTTCAAAAGTCATTTTTATTTCCAAATACTAAAGATCCTGACAAAGTTGGGAAAAGACATATGTGTGTCAGAAGGAAGTTTGGTGCTTAATGTTTTTCCCTGTCAAGAATCATATCCAGAATACTTGATGGTGGATGTGGCTGACTACTTTTTAAATTTTCAGTTATTTTAAAAGACTATGTAGAATAGTTGTTAATTTTTTTTTGTTTCATTGCTTGCTTATTAACCTGGAGTGACATAATTGTAAATCCTTCAAAGAGCAATGGGGAACTACTAACATTTAAATTAGCATTAAAGGCTCTGATGACTCTGCAGTAATGATAGTTTTAGTCTTCTAGTCATTCTTTGAAGCTAATTTTAAATTTTTTACAAATATTTATTTCAGTTTAAAACTCTCATTGAAAGGTTTAGATCTGCAGGTCTGCAGGAATGCTTGAAGTGTTCAGATGTTGGCCTTTTCCAATGCCTAGAGGCATCATGCTATTGAGAGGGGCTTGTTACCATCCTGTTACCAGCCCTTTTCACTACCCAAGGTACAATGGAGGAGACTGGAAATATTTCACTCTTCAGACTGTCTTTGATTAATTGTAGAAGCTGAACTGTACAGTGGGTGAAGGACCTTGGAGGTCTGGAGCTCATAGATCTCTCTCCATCCCCCACCTTGACTACAGACAGAGCTGGCAGAGGCCAGCTACAGGGTCCTACTGGTAAATGCCTGCCTGGAAGCAATCTTCATTTCTCCTCTCTACTTCAGTGATGGTACTCCTTCCTCTTTTTCCTTTATTCTGGTGACTGTAGATGCAGCCTCCAAGAAACTGAGATAATAACTGGTTGAGAGTAACCTTTCACAGCAAAAGATCATGGGAAAACAAACCATGTTTAAGTCTCGGGATGAACTAAAGGGGTAACTGGGGTGTATCTATGCACCGGATTAGAGAAGTTTCTGTACAGATTGAATTCACCATAGGTGTTTGTCACAGGCCCAATTCTTCTATTACCTGGACTGATTTACCAATGCCAACTTAACAATGTGTTATCCTGAGAATGGTAACCTGCTGAGATAAGCAAACGTAACATGCAATATTTACATTTGCAGCCCTGGCTTTTCCATTAAAATATTTGTAGTACACTGGAGAAGTGTGGATGTGCTTACTGTGCAGATTTCCATAAAATTATTTCCTTGCTCAGTTGGAATACTGTGTAAATTGACTGAAGACATTGAGTGAGACCAGATAATGCATTAGCATTCTCTTTCTCAAAATGCGGCAAATAGGTTTCGATATTGCTTTTGGAGGTTATTTTCTCTTCGGGCCACAGAGTAACATGGAATGGTTTAAGTTCTTTTGTTTTCAAATGTCCTTCAACTTGTTAATTTGAAGGCACCACAGTTCGCTGTGATTCATTGCGGCACTGAATAACGAATGTCACTAAAATAGTGAGATCGCCTGAGCTATTTTAGAAATTAATGGACTGACTGTGATATACTGGAGCCTCTTTCATGCATCTATAATTGGAGTGCCAATTTATTTCCAATCATTTCAAGCACTGTAATTATAGTGCATCATTGTTGCCTGCTTAACATTCATATGGGATGCTGGCACAATAATACTGGCAGGAGGCCACATATTTTACAACTGAAATGAATGGTAAAAATGGGAGGTAATATACAAAGGAATAGAACTTTAAATTTTGTTTAGAGGTTTTGTTCTGGCTAACATGTATTGGGGTCATGGTAGAATGATATGGAACAAACTCACCTTCATAAAATTTCAATAAAAATATTTTCCAAATGACCATAAATCAGTGAGGAAGGGAAAAAAAGATAAATATAATGTTTTAAATAAAAATCCCATAGTCTATAATATCCAATCTTTTATTTACATTTCATCTAAAGAAAGAAGTCAATTTATCTGCCAGGAAAAGAAAATGCAGCCAGATTTATTTCTTTGTTTAAAGCAGTAAAATAAGAAATCATGAGGGCTGGAAAGGACCTCTCAAAATCTTTGAACCTGAAGACCTCAAGACAGTGCCAGATAGAGCAGATTTCTCAAGGCCATGTGTAATCAGTTCCATGGCCTGAAAGACCTCAAATCAGGATCAGATAGAGCAGGTTTCTCAGGACTGTGTCCAGTCTCCATAGATGGACACTCCATAATCTCTCTGAACAACCTGTTCCAGTGCTTGACCACTCAGAATAAAATATTTTTTTTTCTATTGAAACAGGATTCTCTTTATTTCAGTTCATTACCTTTTTTCAACTTATTGGGCATTCTTGAGAGAAGTCTGGCTCCATCTTTACACTTTCCCAGCAAATACTTATACACATTGGACACAGCACCCCACATGTGTCTCTCCAGTGAGGGGGAAGAGGGGAAGGATCACCTTCCTTGTCTTAATAGTAACAGTCTTCCTAGTGTAGCCCAGAATGCTGTTGCCCTTCTTTACTGCAAGGGTACATTGTTGTCTCATGGTCAACTTGTTTTCCACATGAATCCTCAGGTCCTTTTCTGCAAAACTGCTTTCCTCAACCCATACTACTGCATAAGGTTATTCCTCCCCAGAGGCAGGACTTGGTATTTGCCTTTAGGGACTTCCATGAAATTTCCTGTCAGTCCACTTCTTCTTGTTAAGTTCCCTTTTAATCTTTTAATCTAAGTTCCCTTTAGTTGAAACACTTCCTTTACTTGTCTGTGAAGACATTATAGGAATAATATTTGCTGCTCTATCTTCATCCATGGAGCTAGTCATCTCATTGTAGACATCTCTGCAGCTGGTCAAGCATGGCTTACCCTTCATAAATCCATGAGTAGCCCTCATAGCTTTCTTGTCCTGCATTTCAACCTGTGTCTGGAAAATTAATTTCCAGGAGTAGAGAATCCTCAGCAGCCCTTTTCTTCCCAGTACTGCTAAGAAGACTTTTTACCAAAGTATGACTGTTGTCTCAATAGGACATTTCTGACAATCTGTCCAAAAAGAAATTCTGACTTCAGTCCATTCTTTGTCGTTTGTGCTATTCCCTGTTTTATTTCCTGCCTCATTTATGTATGATTGTGTCCTACTGTATTTGTCTTGTACATTTGGGCAGCAAGACTCATTCTTCAACAGCTACATTCCAGTTACCGTTACTGTTCTACCATTACTCTTATTCTGTGTGAATTCCTGTGTCCAGATGCAAGCAGTTCCACGTCTTAGATAATTCCTATCACCACTTTTCTCACCAGTCTTATCGCCTAGCTTTTTCTGCACAGGTTTTTTGCATATTAAGTCTAGCCTACCACTATGAGAAAGCAGTAAGACCACCGGAGTTTTGCGTGTAACAGTAACTGGTAAGCAATCTCCCACTCTTTGTGTCAACTAATGACCCTTTTCATCATGTTTTCTCTCCGTGCCCTGCTGAGAAGGGGGAGTGAGTGATCAGCTGGTTGGGTACGTGGCTGTTTGGCAAAGCTAACCTGAGTCATGATTGCCACAGCATGTGGTGGGAAAACTACAGATAATGGGCAAAAAAGAGATGCTCAG
Source organism: Trogon surrucura (assembly GCA_020746105.1). Lineage (NCBI taxonomy): Eukaryota > Metazoa > Chordata > Aves > Trogoniformes > Trogonidae > Trogon > Trogon surrucura. The sequence continues at coordinate 6,737,164 of CM036617.1, read as the reverse complement.
ACTGGGTAGGAGCAGTAACTTTTTCACCATGAGGACAGTTGAGCAGTGGAACAGGGATTCAGAGAGCTTGTGGGATCTCAGACCATGGAGATTTTCCAGGCTCAGGTGTTTAATGCTCTGAGCGACCTGCTCTGATTGATGGTTCACTGTACATCAGACAGAGGGTTGGACTAGAAACTTCCTAAGGCCCCATCCAGCCTGAGTTATCCTATGATTCTGTAACTTCCCACTTTGCAGTCTCATGTGTTTCTCCTCAGTCACACCAACCTCATTTCCAGAAAGTTATAAAATTAAGGGTGAGCTTCTGAAGATATTCTTTCAATTATTTGATACCAGTGGTCAGACATCCTAAAATCTTCCTTAAAATACCCAGCTTTTAACTACCTTTTAAACCTGATTATCTCTTATTTATGGGGAATTACATTCAGAATAGAAGTCTCTAGTCTCTGTCATTGATCATTAGGGGCATCTCTTTTCCATGGAATAATTTAAGTTTACCTCCTTGCGATGTATTTGTGTGCAATGATGGGTGATAAATTTTCACACTATTAGCTGGTAAGGGGAGAGACAAATATTTTGCTTTAAGAGGTGGCAAGAGTTTGGAGAAGTATGAGATTCTTCTGGCTTGTAGATTAAGTGCTGAACTTATTTTTCACATGCTGAGCTGCATAAATCCATGTTCTTTTTGTTCTTCATCTTTGCTTGTGTGCACATGGTGATAAACCGTAACAATGAAGGTTTTACACAGAGTTGGATAATACTGACAGTGAAGAGATAACAAAAAGGAAGCTGTTGCCTTATAACTTTCATTTACAGGTGGGGCAGACTTGCACAAATTAATGCAGGTGTTATCTCCAGAGAGTGCTGAAGAGCTTAATATTTACCGACTGAATCAAGAAGGTTGTAAGTATGGATTTTTAAAGATCTACCCAAAGTACCTAAACAAGCAGGCAGCTTCATAATGAATAGTGTGAAGTTTCACAAGAAGGTGTATCTGAACAACAAAGCTGATCCACTCCAGAGCTTCTACCCAGGTCATCCATTCAGTCATCTATTGGACAAATCCTGCTGTGGGAAAAAACTTAATGCACTTTGGGACCTCACGGAGACTACAGATGCAAGACAGAGTGCCTGGGCACACAGAACAAGGTTAGTACAGGTAGTAGCAAAAAGCAGTTAAGTAGATGGTCACCGACAGTACATCATAGAATAAAAGAATCTCTTTGGTTGGAACAGACCTTTAAGATTATCAAATCCAACCATTAACATAACACTGCCAGGTCAGCACTAAACCATGTCTCTAAGCACCAGATCAACACATGGCTGATCACACATGATAACATATGGAGTCCACCTGAAAAGTGGTGTGCTCTTAAGCACCCCCAGGGAGGTATTTAAATTGCCCTGGGCAGCCTGTTCCAATGCCTAGTGACCCTTTCAGTGAGGAACTTCCTAATCTCCAACCTAAACTTCCCCTGGCACAACTTGCAGCCATTTCCTTTAGTCCTATTGCTTACTACTAGGGAGAAAAGGTTGACCCTCTCCTCTCTCCAGCCCCCTTTCAGGTAGCTGTAGAGAGCAATAAAGTGTCCTCTCACTCTCTCCAGGCTAAACAATCCCACTTCCTTCAGCTGTTCTTCATGGGACTTGTGTTCTAGATCCTTCATCAGCTTAGTTGCTCTTCTCTGGACATGCTCCAGCACCTCAATGTCCTCCTTGTAGTGAGGGACTCAGAACTGAACACAGTAGTCAAGGTGTGGCCCCACCTGTGCTGTGTACGGGGGGACAATCTCTTCCCTACTCCTCCTGGTCACGGTGTTTATAATATAAGCCAGGATGCCATTGACCTTCTTGGCCACCTGGGCACACTGCTGACTCGTGTTCAGCCATCTAGTCACCAACAACCCCAGGTCCTTTTCCGATGTGCTCTCTTCCAACCACACATCCCCAAGTCTGTAGACTTCCATGGCATTGTTATGAACAGGGTGCAGGACCCAGCACTTAGCCTTGTTGAACCTCATACAATTAGCCTTGGCTCATTGATTGATCTAGCTTGCTCATATGCTATGATATTGATCATCTGCTCCTATGCTTTTTTAAATCATTTTCCTGTCTTAGACACTTACTTAAATCTGGTCTGATCTGTAGTTTAGTAATCTTTTTCAGGATTTAGGAATGAGAGATAAAGCATCTATGCAAATAAAAAAAAAAATGTCACAACAAAAATCCTCTTATTCAAGACTACAGCAGGAAATTCTTGAGAAAGGAGGTGATGGAGTTTGGATGCAGATTAGAATTCAGTTGCTGTGTCAGGGCAGTGAGAGAATTCCCTACCTGAGATCTTTGCAAAGTTTGAGAGAAACATAACCATTATCCAGAAAGGTCACCAAAAGAAACCAATTAGAATTCAGGAAGGAATAGATCTTTAATAATGCCCTCCCAGGAAAGGTCAGATAAAAACTCTGCACCGGTCTCTTATTCCCCAGAAGGCATTGACAGTATTTTTACTTGGTGTAAATTGATATAACTCTGTAAAAGTTACTGAGAATTTGCCCTTCTCTGCACTAGTTAAGGACAAACACCAGTTTTCCAAACACAGGCAAACCCTGGCTTCATCAAAATCAAAATAAATGTCTTCTAAAGAAATTGGATTTTCTTGCACATATGCTATGTGGACAACTGTACAATAATGGAGACATTCCACAGTGTAAGAATGCCACATTAAAGAAAATAAAATTTAATTCCTGAAATAATTTTTGTGTGCCCTGATGTGCTGCAGGATTGGTAAGCTGCAAAATATTTGAGCCGTACAAATGAAAAAAACATAAATCTGGAGAGTGCTAGGAAAAGATGATGATGAGGACACAATAAGCAATGTGAGGTGAGAAAGAGACATGGAAAACAGTTTAAACAATTAAACGTGGGAGACAAAATACTAACCAAACCCCTGTATCGCATTCTGAACTTCATTAAATACCACGTACAGGACTAGTCAAAGAAGTGGGATAACAGAATTAGTACCTCAATGTGTGATAGAGAAACAGCTACTGATAAAAAAAGATGTGTTTTTAAGAGCTAGGAAAATATTTAGGTTTGGTGCAATCTACATCAGAAACATGATACCATGAAAAAAATCTATGTTAGATAAAATCTGAGGTGGAAGTTCATAAAAGGCATATAAAGCAAAGAAGAAGCAAATATGAACAGCACTTAAAAATAAGTAACCAGACCAAGACTAAATATATATGTTCCTGTACAAATTCCATAAATCTAAAAATCATAAAGGTGAACTAGATAGTCTTTTATTAAAAGAAGATATTCATATCCTTGATTCATATGATAGATAGTGAGACACTGTATTTGCAAAGTGCAAATAATACAGGTATCACAAAATAAATTATATTAATGGAAGAACATCACTGTACATTAAAGAAATCCAGATATTTCAGAAAGAATATTGTAAAACTAGAGTGCAGACAGCACCTGCCCCTCACAGCCTTCACATAAATGGTCTGAACAATAATTTTGTTCTGAATAAAAGTAAATCTTTGCACTTCGTGTACTCAGCACCTCACCCTAACCTGTATCTGTGCACGTGGGATGGTAGGCAGATGTGGACTTGGGAACAGACTGAGGCTTATGCTTAAAGATACTGTAATAAAGGTGGAAGAAATTAGCACAGAGACAGCTGATGACTCCTGGTTGAAGATGGGAAGCTTTTCAGGGCTAGGACTGGTCTGTATTTATGTGAACAACAGCTATGCCGCAGGAGGCTTTACGGGTTGCATCATTGGTGGTATGTACCTAGACGTACACACAGTGAATTAGTACCTACAGAGTGTGGTAATAAGCCGTAATAAGAACTGAATGACTTTGTAGTGCAGCCCAGGAAAAGTTCATTCACTAATCAAGCATATAATTACTTAACGTTCACGCGTATTACATGTCCAGTCAGTTAATGGTAATGTAGCAGCAAAGGGAAGAAGCATTTTATCAAGAGCTATCTGGAATGGGGACTCTAGCAAAGGAGCCACAGCAGATAAACTGCTTACACAATAAGAGTTTTGGCTGTTTGTTTTGCTGGCTGTTTATAGACATTTTTGTTCACATGCTAACCTAGGGAATTAAAGAATGGCTAGTGTGACATGAAAGCAAAGACAAACCCTTCTTCCGGGATTTGCTGTAAAAATAACTCTTTCTCAAAAACGTTTTTGAGTTTCTTCTCATGTGGTTACAACAAAATCAAAACCATTCTTTAATCAGGAAAGAAAGTCAGAGATCAGAATAAGCCGTTTTCCAGGGAGGTTATCAGCTCTACTTTGAACTGTGCTACAACGGCAGTATATAAACCGATACCAACACACGAATTAACACCAGCATGTAAAATCAGCCACATTGTATGTGTTGGGACTAGATTACACTGCAGTGCAGCCTAAACATTCATAAATAACACCACATTTCCTCTCCCACCTCCTGTCTGGAGAAAGAGTAAAAATTATGTTTATGTAGTGTACAGATCCTTGCTCTTTCTTACCGTCTTTGAAGACTGTAAGGTTTGCATGTTCATTATTTTCTCCCTGAAATCATAACAGTTAGAAAATCCATTATCAACACCGAAATTGAAGATTTTCGTGTGACCAAGGGCTCCTAAAATCTGTGACTTTAAAGAAAAATTCCAGATGCCCTAAGAACTATTGACACTGATATGTATTCATTGAAATCAAATAGACAGAAAAGTCCTGTGAAGCCAACATACTCCAGGCAAAACTGGAGAAGTCTTGAAGCACTTGATCACAGGCAAAACAGCCTCTAAATAATGTACACATACACAACATGTCATGGTTAGTGTATTTCCCACTTAACTGTACATCCACACAGGCTATTTTCTCCTTGAACAAGGCACTGGATAAACTAGAGTCGAAAACAACTGAAACTGTTAAAAAATAAATAATAATCTGACTTTCAATGATTTTTTTTTTTAAAAATAAGAAGATAAATCACATTTCATTTCACACCTTGATTCTAGTTTCTTTGTTTAAACAAAATGCATGCAACCAATCCCTGGAATTCTGCTCACTTATGCAGAGCCCGCTCAAAATAGAGCAGAACAACAGTCTTGGCTGCCTCCATCTTACAAGCTAAAATAATTTTTTTGATCATAATTTTATTATAATCTCTGTAATACCACGCAGTGCATGCTGGTCTAAATGCTGGGACATCCAAAGAGTATGATCTAAGCCATCTGAGACTTACGTAGTTCCTTATGACCCTCAATTCAAAATTGTCTGGAGGTCATTGTGTCACTATTTGAGACTAAGAGCTGTGTTTTCCATTCCTCAGGGATGATGCACTACATATTTATGCAGCAAAATTAATAGTTTCTTAAAGCATCTGAGTACTTTCAGTGTAGATGTACTTCAGTGATATTTTAGTAATTGGGCTAAATTCATGGATTACCTCTAATTTATTTTTTTTAAACTCTAAAAGATTATAAGTGATTTCTACAAAGGCATGTTGGTATAGAACTCCTTTAGGAGTTAGGCATTTAGTTACTACTTATTCCTACTGGGAATCAATATCTAAAACAACAATTACAGGCATAAATTTGTTTCTGAACATCTGAGAGCGAACAACTGACAATCAAACTGACAAATTCAAGGCAATGTGCATAACAGCAGTGGGGTGAAGCAGCTCAAAAGGATCACTGGTATCTAGGTGGTAGTAAATGTTTTTTTCACTACCGATGCATCTGACAACATGATGTAAATGCCTTGCCTTTGAAACCTCATTTACAATTGAACTTTGTATTTAGTGTTCCCTGGTGGCATAATATTCAGCATAAGTAGCGACTTAGGGACTTGTTCTCAGGCTGCATGCATGTTAAATATAAAGACTCATTAGTGTAAAGAGAAAGACACCTCCCTCACTGAATATCCACATTATTCAGGTACAAAACCAGTGTTTTGAATGCAGCAGAGTCTCAGATCCCACAGGACTGTTCAAATTTGAACTTTCAATGCTGCGGCATTTTCCCTGAAAAACTGAATTGTCCCATATGGGTTCCAGCCCAACAGCACCTGAGGAATGTACAAAACCAGACAGTAATTTAATGTACTGTGACTTATTTAATCTGCTTTAATGTTAACATGATCATTTATTTTATGCTCTTTCCAAGCCTGTTTTATTCTGTATTCTCTTTCCTTTAATAGAAGCCAGAGATGTACTCATTCATGCTTCAGCAGTGCTTCTGTTACTGCTGCTTCGGGGGAAGTAAAAAGATTTTGATTCTTCTGAGTATTTTTGTAGCATTTGTCAATTGTCCAGGTTAGTTAGCACTGATTCGTGTAGGAATGGAACTGGACCAACATCACATTTTTGCAAATGTTTAGGTACTGAAAGAGGCAAGCAAGCACATAGTAAAATTTGCACACAGGTCCAGATAAATATAGGTCCAGATTCACAAACAGATAAAAATGTTGATGACTGATGAGGAGTGTGATGATCTCAAAAGAACATGTATCCCTGTATCAGGGAATGCCTCAGATAGGCAGTAGAAAACTGCTGAGGAGAATATCTGAAATATCTGAAGTTCATGGGTGAACTGTTCTGTGGATGAAGAACTGGCTGAATGGCCACATCCAGAGGGTAGTAGTCAACTGTTTGATGTCCAGATGGAAATCAGTGACAAATGGTGCCCACCCTTGGTTGGGGCAATTCCAAATACAAATACAGACTGGACAACGAGTGGATTGAGAACAACCCCGTGGAGAAGGACTGGGGATGTTGGTGGATGAAAAACTGAATATGAGCCAGCAATGTGTGCTCACAGCCCAGAAAGTCAATCCCATCCTGGGCTGCATCAAAAGAAATGTGGCTAGCGGGTCGAGGGAGGTGATTCTTCCACTCTACTTTGCTCTTCTTAGACCCAGTCCAGAGTGCTGCATTCTGCTCTGGAGCCCCCAACACAAGAAGGAGATGGACCTGTTGGAGCAGGTCTGGAGAAGGCCACAAAAATGCTCTGAGGATTAGAATACCTCTCCTATGAAGAAAGGCTGAGAGAGTTGTGAATGTTAAGCCTGGAGAAGGGAAGGCTCCAGGGAGAACTTAGAGAAGACTTCCTGTACTTCAAGAGGGCCTATAAGAAAACAGATAGGAGAAAAAACACAATAATAAAATTTGGGGCACATACAGTGATATTTTCCTGACACACTTTTCTAGCTTCCACCACTCCGTGGCTTGGACACACTTTGTGCTTAATAGCCCTTGAATTATTTTTTCTTCTGCAAATTTGTCTAATTGTTTTTTTGAGTAAGTGTAAGCTTTTGATATGCACAATATCTTGTGACAGTAAAATCCACGGTGTAGCTATGCTGTGTGTTCTTAATTTAACACTTGATAATTTCACTTGATATTCTCTTGTACCTGTGAGAAGAAATAAACTGTTTTCATAGTCGTAAAGTCATAGAATCATACCATTTGTCCTGTAACAATAGGTCCTGCTAAAAAAATTGTCCCCACAATGGTGGATTATTCTGCCATTGGATCTCCACAGGAGCAGGCTCTTAGGTAGCACTAGTTACACTAAGAGTTGGTGTAGTCGTGGTATAACTCTATGGGAACCAAGGAGTTGGTTCCTGCTTGTGCCAAGTTTGCACTTGTGCTCCCTTTTACGGTTAGACACATCCTCTCCTGACTGGGGCTTCATCTCTTACTTGCTATTTTATTTTATAGTTGCTAGATTTATTTGTTAATTATTATTTAAATTGTGAGAATTGTTTAGAAATAGCTTGTTTTCCTTTTTATAGCTCATTAAAGTTAAGCTTCTGGAAGCAGTATACAGGAACACTGATAAACAGACTTTAACTGCAGTTTCCTAAGATGGTTCCTTTAATGGGATCATAAATATAGTTGCTGGTTGTTTATTCTTTCATTACTGGGATCTATGGTTTAACAAAAAGCATTCAGTGAATCTGCGGATATCTGCATTTTCCTTTGTAATGGTTATAGAAAAAATGGGTGCAAGATTATCTTCGGGCCAATGTTCCCCAAGTTTGAATTCATAATGTCACATAATGTCTTGAGCTTGGAAGTGTATGTGGAGATGACATTATGCTCTCTTCTTGCAGTGCTGGGAGGAAATCAGTCTGGAAGATGGGAGCAGATCAAATCAAGCAGAAGTTCGTTAGGCTCCGTGAGACCCAGATGATGGGTGATTTGTGATGTTACATGGCACGCAGGGTCATCATATATGTTGCTAGTTGTCTTTCTCATTTGTGTCTGTTGCCAGGAAGATAAATAACCTACCTTTAATTTTCATGAATACAGTTCTTTATAACTAATATTAATGAGCGCATTATCGCAATGTGACATTTCCTTGTAAGCGGGATGACACCTGCTGTGTGCGATCAAATGCCATGTTAATGGGAGGTGTGGTCCACTTCACTTTGAAGGAGAGGCAAATTTTCCCATTTCTATGTGAATGAGGAGGTAGCTTACTCTTAGACAGACATTAATATACAAAGCTTTGGGGCAACCCTATGCAGCAAAAGCTTCTGAACTCCTTTACACACTTCAAAGCTGAGGTCACAAATTACTGTCCTTGAAGGTGAACAGCAAAGATAAGATAATTTGAAGAAAAAGTTAAGAATAGTTTGTCTGACTGGTTCTTTCCTAACTGGAGCTTTTGGAGTGTGAGCACTTCCTATTAAGGTTATGCATATATGCACCTGTAGTACCCACTAGCACAAGGTCTGCTGGCCTTCTGTGCCTGGAAATTCTGTAGCTGTGAAAGTAAAAGTACATCACATTTTAGAATGATCAATGAATTTTTCATTTTTAGAGTCCACTATTTGCTTTTTCTTTTGAGGCCTGTAGACTTCATTTCTCTGAAGAAGGTCTTTTGTTGGAACTTGCATAGCACATTAAAGTTTTGATATGAACTACTGCCTTGCTTCCCAAGAGACAGGTGTCTCATTTTGCTCAGAATGAAAGCAAAGCTATAGGCTCTTATGTTGTGTCATAAAAGTCTGAGCAATGATTGGAGTGACAGCAGTCCTGAGGAGAAGCGCTTGGGAGTGTTGGTAGATGATAAACTGAATATGAACCAGCAACGTGCACTTAGAGCCCAGAAAGCCAACTGCATCTCTGGCTGCACCAAGAGAAGTGTGGCCAGCAGGCCAAGGGAGGTGATTCTCCTTCTCTACTCTGCTCTCGTGAGATCCCACCTGCAGGTCTGTGTCCACCTCTGGGACCCTCTACATAAGAAGGACATAGAACTGCTTGAGCAGGCCCAGAGGAGGCCATGAAGACTCTCAGAGGCCTGGAGTACCTCTACTGTGTAGACAGGCTAAGAGAGTTGGTGTTGTTGAGCCTAGAAAGGAAAAAGATCCAGGAAGACCTTATAGCAGCCTTCCAGTACCTGAAAGGGGCCTACAGAAAAGCTAGGAAGGGACTCTTTATCAGGCAGTGTAGTGATAAGACAAGAGGTAACAGTTCAAACTGAAATAGGGTAGCTTTAGATTAGATATAAGGAGGAAAGTCTTTTCTGTGAGGCTGGTGAGGCACTGGCATAGGTTACCCAGAGAATTTGTGGATGTCACATCCCTGGAAGTGTTCAAGGTCAAGTTGGAAGGGGCTTTGAGGAACTTGGTCTACTGGGAGGTGTCCCTGCCCACGGCAGGGGGGTGGGAGCTAGACGATTTTTAAGGTCAAACTGCTTCCAATCCAATCCAAACTGCTCTATGATTCATGACACCTCCAAAAGTCTCCACCTTTGAGATGATTTTCTCCTATATCTTTCACAAATGACAAGATGTCCTCCTATGTTTCCTTGTGATCTTTAGACGTGATCACAAGTGCAATACATAGGATCTTACACTCCTGAATCATAGGAACGTTAGAACACAAAATTAAATTTCCCTAGGTATGGCTATTTCACGATTTAAAACCTCACACCAGTGAAACCATTGGAAACTTCTCTTTTTTCTTTTCATTTCACAAATGTATTCACTTTCTATGACCACTTTACAACTACATTTTGAGAAGTCTACTTACGTATCTATTCATATCCACATGGCTTTGTGCAATTTGCTGGCAATATGTATATGCAGCACACAATGAAACCTGCCTTAGAAATAGTCTTTTCTTGTAGGGTCTTGAGGATTCTGGGGTTTTTTTCAGGTGCTGAACTGAATATTTGAAATATTACATGTTCCATATAACACAGAGAGAAATGTCATTGACCTCAAGTAGATGGAGTTGTTTGGCCTCTAAACTGGAGAAGACTCTGGAGACACCTTCTAGCAGTCTTCAAATGCTTAAAGGGGGCTTATAAAGAAGACGGGGACAATCTTTTGCCCAACAAGCAGAGCCTGTTGTGATAGGACAAGAGATTATGATTTTAAACTAAATGTGTGTAGATTTAGACAAGGTACAAGATAAAAATGTTTACTATGAAGGTAGCGAAACTCTGGCATAAGTTGCTCAGAGAAGTGTTAGATGGCCCATCCCTGAAAACGTACAAGGTCAGGCTGGATGGGGCTCTGAGCAATCTGATCATTGAAGATGTTTTTGCTCATTGCAGGAGAATTGGACTAGATGACCTTTAAAAGTCTTTTCTAAGCCAAACTATTCTATGGTTTCAGGATTGTAGGACTTCTGGATGGATTTTACTGAGAGCTTCTAGCTAAATATTTAGAGCCTAGTCTCCATGCATTGAAAATTAAAAAAAAAAATAAAAATCCATGCTATACATGACTTGCATTATTCAGCAGCAGGTCTGAGAAAGAAAGAGCTGCAAGCTCTTGTCTTCTTCACCTCAGCTGTGATTCTCTGTCTCTCCTTTTAATTGCTTTGTTTCCTGATTTTAAAAGTCATCTAACAAGTTTAATTTTGAAAAGCTCATTCTGTCTACAGAAAAGGAGGCCACAGAATTAGACAATGATGAAAGTACTGTTTCTGGGATTAATAACAAGATTGCCTCAATCCAGACATGAAGCTTAATAACTTTTCACTGACATTTTTTCTTGCATTTCACAAGCTCAGGGCCAGGAATGAATTGGAGATGTGAAAGAGAAAAACAATGGCAAGCAAAGTGACTCTGTGTACAAAATATAACACTGAAAACTCATGTCTTACTTTCTGAAAGCTCTGACAGCTGCTAGGACCAACTGCCCTGTTATCAGGGCCACACAGGGTAAACAACAGCCAACAGTATTATTTGAAGCTATTAAAAGTGTTTGAATTTCCAGATCATCTCTGAAACATATCAACAACATATTTTGGAAGCTATCCTACTCACCTGTGTTATTACTTTGTTAAAGGGAAGAATGACTATTTATGTTCAGAAGGTTTTCCCCACACTTATTTTAGTCAGTTGTTTCCACAACAAATCACAAAACTAAATGTTAGGCACTTTGAAAGAGCTCTGCCTGACGGATGTGTAATGGTTTGGAGGGCAAGAGGGATCTGTTATTTATTTTGACCTACTGAATTACCTAGACAAGTCATTCACTTCTGCTCTGCTCCTCTTAACATGTATTGACATTGCGAAGTCTTTGTGCAAAGGAATAGACCCTTCCCATGAGTTTGAAAGTCTCAGAAACAACTGACCCTTAACTGTGGTTGGTGCACTTAGAAGGTTTGTAATTTATATGATAATAATTTCAAACCAGTAATTATTCAAGACCTACGGAACAGTCTAAAGGCAGGGGAGGCACAAAGGGGGTCTTCCCACTGGTTTTGCCCACATCTGGGAAGTGCAGATCCATGCTATGGGAAGACCACTTGAGACAGTTACTGCTACTAGATTGCCTCAGCACAAAGGAAGGACTGAAGAAAGAATGAGTGAACTCTTTGCCCTTGGTTACTTCAGTGCCAGAGTCCTGGAAATTTGTTATATATAAGGGCAACGTTTACACATCCCATGGAAAGGGAACTATTCAACATTTCTCCTCTGAAAATGATGGACCTTGTAGTCCTCCCATGAGAGAAATTCTGCTGCTGACCAATTGTGTAGCAACTTTGAGCATGTGGGTGTTGGCATTCCCCTATTCTGAAGAAAGTCTGGGCATCTCTTAAGAGTATTTGAAGATGAATTTTTTCACCTATGAAAGAAATCACAGGACAAATATAATTTTCCAGAGTTTTTTTTTTTGTTATGACTCTAGAGTAATAAGCCATCAGGTGATCCTTTGTGACTGTAGGAAAAATATTTCACAGGCTGCAGATGACAGCCTGGAATGACACTTAGTGAATTCAAGGTAAATGCTTCTCTGCCTGTTCCAAGGAGATACCACGACACACTTCTGTCTGTGTAGCTCTTGGAAATCTGTCAATTAACACACACCACACCATAGCCAGGACTTCCTTTATAAAGTCTAGCTGGTCTGTTCAACACTGTTGTAGTGATGTTACACTTTCCAGAAAGAAGACCATCAGCAAAGATCAGATTGGTAAACTCTATAAAATAACTCTGTAAAATCCTTGCACAGTGCTTGGAAAAAATCAGGTTAACAGATGTCATCATTACTGATGATTAAGAAAATTGAACCAGCATTCAAGCATCTGTGTGAGGGTGGCATTACCTATTGCAAAGAAAGTGAATTACCCGTCAATCAGTGGGGAATCTTAATCCAAAGACAATCTCTTTGAATGCAATTTGCATAAGTTTCAACTTAGAAAGGGTAAAGGAGAAAGATTGTTTTATTAACAATAGGCTGGGTAGTATTAATCTAAGAACTGCACAGAATTCTTAAACAGAACATTGATATGGCAGAAAGAAACAGAATCAACTGAAAGGTTATTTGCTGAAGAGCAGGATTTGTCTTTTAAGTGTCCTGCAGCTGATAACAATCTAACTGGAGTCTCTTTCTAACAAATTATGATCTATGCCTTTACCAGGGTTTTCATTTTAAGAAGGTTCTTTTATAAAATGACAGTAAGAGTTGATGTGTTCATTCGAACTCCAGTCTCTCAATGGTTTCTGCTCAGTCTTTCTGCACCACACTTAAAAAATCGTTTAGTACCCAAGACTTTGTTTATCCAAAACCTTCTGAAAATACTGAACCAGACATCTAACCAGCTTTTCTTGTAGGGGATGTAGAAGGCTTATATTAACTAGTGGTTTGCCTGAGGTTGTATATTTCTCCCAAGCTAACCAACTTTTAAATAGCTTTGTTTTCTGTACTGTCCCGTGCTCTGAAAATATGCCTCGACTAGGTTACATGAGCTGCCTCACCACCTGAAGCAAAAGAGCCATGTTTGCAGAGTTCTTCATGAAGAATGTTCAGTCACTAATGGTGTTTTTGGATATCTCCATGAATTTGAAAGGCTGAGGGGAACATTGCCTTCTTCAGTTTTAACTCCTGTGTATCCAAGTCTATATATTTCACCAATTTACCTCCGTGTTGCAACCTGTACATGAAATTTAACTGCAGAGGCACTGTTGTTTGCCTGAACAAAACCTGGAGGAAGGCATCTACTATTTGAGGCAAATGCTAGAGGGTGGAGAAAGTACCACAACCCTCCTATTAAAAAATTGTTTGCAATCATTAATATAGTATATCTGATTTAATTTTCCAGCTGGATCAGAAAGCTCTTTAGTCACTGATATCTAGACCTCTTAAAATCTAAGGCATCACTGCTTATGTTACAAAGCTTTGCTGGCCCTTTTCTGTAAACAGTATAACTTTTTGTTACACGTTACGACAGGTGGAGGACAGAGCTACTGACATTTTCTTTTACAACTTATCACAATAACGTAAGCATTGGGAAGAAATCCTCTTGATTTCTTTGTTGTGTATACATACAAGGAAAAATGTTTCCTATTTTCCCCTCAGACTTCTACAAGTTCATGGGTACCTTCTTGTACACCCTTTTCCACTAAGCCTCTCCAAGCCACCGCTTCCCAAGTTTGGAGATGTATTTTTTTGTAGGTATCATTGACATAACATAAATACAGGAGAATTCTTTCAAAAACACCTGCACTTGATAACAGTGTTTTTTCATCGTCATTTCTCTTGTTGATCAACCAATCTGTTTTTAAATCATTTAGTATGTAGACCAGTGATACTGTGAAGGGTTAACTTTTTTTTCATCTGACTGTCACTCAGTACTAAGTCAAACAAACACCCGGAGTATATTATCAACTGCCTGTACATTATGAAAATAAATTCTGTTTCATGAGCTGTTCTTATAAAATTGTATTGATGGATGTTAATTATATTTCTACCTTTAATTTTCGTTAATTGAATCCCATATCAAGGTTAGGATATCTCTGCTGGAGAATGAAATCAGATGAACTGGCCTGTAGTTACCTAGATAATCCTTTTCTCCTCTTTGAATATAATTGAGAAGTAAGCCTTACTCTGCATTAGTGCATCTTAAGACATATTTTTAGCAGCATTTGGTATTCCAGAGATCTTGGAGTCTTTCTTTCATGACTCCTGGCTGTAAGTTGCTTCTGATTTAAGTTACCTGAAAACTTTAAATATTTAGCCAGTTGATTCCCCAGACTGCTCTGTTCTTTATCCAATGTGATATCCAGCTTCCTTGGTGGACGAGTGGTTTTTTTCACCTTTACCTGGCAGGCTGCTCTCAAGTGACCTTTCTCTTTGGCTGTCTGCCTGGAAGCACCGATGGGAGGCTAACCAGTGGGTAAGCCAAGCACCTGTCTTGCAGGTGGGACTAGTGGAAGCTCCTTGGATGGTTTCCTAAAGCAAACAGCTATCTGGAAAGGCATTGTTCTATTGTGCAGGTGAGCAAGCTTACAACAGAAATCTAAATGACAATCAGCCTTAATTTCTCACCAATTGCAAGTTCTTTTTTTTTCTGATCAAGTAATGACAAATTCTTTTCATATACAGACTGAAAAAAAAAAAAAAAGAAGAAAAATAAACTTCTCTTTCACAGGTGAAGCACGAAATGATAAAGCATAATAAGCAGAAAAACTTAATCAAAAAGGGAAAGCGTCTGCAAATTGTGACCCCTCAGCACAAGCTGTAAGATGTCACATCTAGAAGGCCAGAACCCTGTCATTTGACTTGGAGTGTTATTTCACACATTTCTTGAAATTTTATCTACTTAATAGGCAATCTGTCAGGAGAAGAAAAAAAAAGGAGTTGACATTCAAGCAATCTTTCTTTTGTCTCCTAAATCCACTAGCAAGAAATGGAAAGCAAGGAATGAAAGGGAATACTGGATTTCTCTAGGCAGCAATTTTTGAATAAAACTGAAAGAACAATCATGACAAACAGGAGTCAGTGGAAATGCCTAGTCTTGCCTGTATCAACTCACTGCAATTCCAGTTTGACAAAAATAAATGCTGGATACTTTCAGTCTGATTATATATACTGCTTGAAGTCTTCTGTAACGTGATAAAAAATGAAACTCCAGTGAATATATATTCACGTCTTTTATAAAGAAAAAAGACCCACATTGTTAAACTTATTTTGGAGAATATCAAATGGCAAGAAATAAAATGATACAAAATGTGGACACCACAACAATAGTCTCTGTACTGGTAAACCAGGAATCATGATTGCAAAGCGTGTAGAAGACTCATGCAGAAGAATTTATGAGGAGTGTCCTGGCTGAGGACAGAGCTCTGAGGCTTACCTGAGGAAAGCTGTGATGTTTTACTTTGTTCTGTTTGAAAGAGGAGGAAAAAAATTCCAGACTCCAAAGAGTCAGCTCAGCACTTTTGTCTATTGGCTGAACATTGAAATTAAAGATTTCCTTGCCATACATTTATCTCTTATTACAAGACCAGATCAGAAGACAAGAGTAAAACAAAGGCCAAAGCAAATGGCCCAGATGAGAGGTGGTAGGGGAATACAAATAGCAAAAAAAGTAATAACAATAATGATGCTGAAACAGGAATGGAGAATGAAAGACCAGCTGAGCATAAATGAAGTAACAAAAGAAATAGGATAATGGAAAAGACATGATGATTGAACGAAAGACAAACACTGAGATGTATTGAAAATTCTGCCCAAGTGATGCTTAAACTTGCACCATTGTTTAGAATAGCAGCTGTGTAATACACTGGGCCCAGGCACCGACAAACTTGCTAATGCTATCTATCTACCAGTGTGGGTCGACCTACAGGGACAAATGGAACAAATTCAGCCTCAGAGCACAGTTACTGGTGTTTCTGTCCTTCGGAAAAAAGTCATAATTTCACATTTGTCTCACGTCTGTCATAATTCTAAGATCTGCAAATGAATTTCTGTACAGCACTGTGTGAATAACATGAACTATGCCTATACATTGAGGACAAAACGCACTTGAAAGCTGTCTTAAGCATGTTAAGCACTGTGGTTGGCTTGCTTTCTCTCTGTATTTTTTTTGACTGTGGCTGTAGATCATACTGAGAAGATTCACCTTGGGAATACACAGCTCAGGTTTCCTGTGAGTGCAGAGTACCACCTCTATAACACTGGGGATCCCGGGTTTTTCTCACTCTCTTCCTCTCCAGAGAACTCCAAAGATCAGCTTAAACCCACTCTTGAATGTGCATGTCTATTTAACCAATGGGAATTGAAGAAGAGAATGAACTCTGATCCAAGTCTAGCTCAAAATATGGCTATAGATTGGGTCATAGAATCATAGAATCATAGAATCATAGAATGTTAGGGATTGGAAGGGACCTTGAAAGATCATCAAGTCCAATCCCCCTGCCAGAGCAGGAATGCCTAGACTATGCCACACAGGAATGTGTCCAGGCAGGTCTTGAATGTCTCCAGAGAAGGAGACTCCACAACCTCTCTGGGCAGCCTGTTCCAGGGCTCCGTCACCCTCACTGAGAAGAAGTTTCTTCTCGAGTTTAAGCGGAACCTCTTATGTTGCAGTTTCAGCCCATTACCCCTTGTCCTATCAGTGGTTGTCACCGAGAAGAGCCTGGCTCCATCCTCCTGACACTCACCCTTGATATATTTGTAAACATTAATGAGGTCACCCCTCAGCCTCCTCTTCTCCAAACTAAAGAGCCCCAGCTCCTTCAGTCTTTTCTCATAAGGGAGATGCTCCACTCCCTTAATCATCCTAGTTGCCCTGTGCTGGACTCTCTCCAGCAGTTCCCTGTCTTTCTTGAACTGAGGGGCCCAGAACTGGACACAATATTCCAGATGGGGTCTCACCAGGGCAGAGTAGAGGGGAAGGAGAACCTCTCTCGACCTACTAACCACCCCCCTTCTAATACACCCCAGGATGCCATTGGCCTTCCTGGCCACAAGGGCACAGTGCTGGCTCATGGTCATCCTGCTGTCCACCAAGACTCCCAGATCCCTTTCCCCTACACTACTCTCTAATAAGTCATTCCCCAACTTATACTGGAACCTGGGGTTGTTCCTACCCAGATGCAAGACCCTACATTTACCCTTGTTATATTTCATTAAATTTTTCCCCGCCCAACACTCCAGCCTGTCCAGGTCTCGCTGGATGGCAGCACAGCCTTCTGGTGTGTCAGCCACTCCTCCCAGCTTGGTGTCATCAGCAAACTTGCTGATAGTACTCTCTAGTCCCTCATCCAAGTCATCGATGAATATATTGAATAATACTGGTCCCAGTACCGATCCTTGAGGCACTCCACTGGATACAGGTCTCCAACCAGACTCTGCCCCATTGACCACAACTCTTTGGCTTCTTCCCCTTAGCCAGTTCACAGTCCACCTCACTACCCGAGAGTCTAGACCACACTTCCGCAGTTTAGCAGCAAGGATGCTGTGGGAGACTGTGTCAAATGCTTTACTGAAGTCAAGGTAGACCACATCCACCGCTCGGCCATCATCTATCCACCTTGTTATATCCTCATAAAAGGCTATGAGGTTAGTCAAGCACGACTTCCCTTTGGTGAAGCCATGTTGACTGTCTCTAATGACCCTCTTATCCCTGATATGCCTTGAGATGGCACCAAGGATAAGTCGTTCCATCACTTTCCCAGGGATGGAGGTGAGGCTGACCGGTCTATAGTTACCCGGGTCCTCCTTCTTGCCCTTTTTGAAGACTGGAGTGACATTTGCTTCCCTCCAGTCCTCAGGCACCTCTCCCGTCTCCCAAGACTTGGCAAAGATGATGGAGAGTGGTCTAGCAATGACATCAGCCAGCTCCCTCAGCACCCGTGGATGCATCCCATCTGGGCCCATGGATTTATGCATGTCCAGATTGCTTAATTGGTCCCTAATCCAGTCCTCATCGACTAAAGCATACTCCTCCACTGCCCTGACTTCCTCTGGGGCCTCAGGGGAACGGGGCTCCTCAGGACAGCCTCCGGCAGAGTAGACAGAGGCAAAGAAGGCATTCAGTAACTCTGCCTTCTCTGTATCATGTGTCACCAAGGCACCCACCTCATTCATCAGTGGGCCTACATTGCCTCTGGTGTTAGTTTTATCTGCCACGTATTTGAAAAAGCTCTTCCTGTTGTCCTTGACCCCTCTCGCCAGGTTCAATTCTAGGGAGGCCTTTGCTTTCCTAGTTGCCTCCCTACACCCTCGGACAACAGCCTTATATTCTTCCCAAGTGGCCAGCGATTAAAAACCAAAGGCTGATGATGCTCTTACTTTTTTTCTTTTTCTGAGTTGTTGGGAAGAAAATCTTTCATAGGACAGAAGGTAGTTCCTCTGATGGGAAATAAGAAATGCAATGAGACTTGCAGGAACAACTGTCCTGCTTATTCTTCTCCTTTGAAACATAGGATAAAAAAAGAAAATACACACTTGCATAACGATGTGTAGGATTGGCTGTTAGCAACATCCTCCAATGAATAGGTAAACTGTTGGTTTAGCCAGTGTCTGTCTCAGGTTTGGTTCTTCCAATTTATTTGATCAGTTGTTTCTTTCAGCCTCCTTCTCCCTTTGGAGGTTCTAAGCCCCGGTGAATTTGATTGCATCCATTCTTGCTGATCCCATACTAAATGCAGCCAGTTTTCGTGTGGTCGTTTCTGCTACATGAAGCTTAACTATGCAGCTACATGTGTTTTATTTGCTAGTCAGCTGCATGGTATGTGCCCAGCATGCAGCACAGATCTTTGGTTGGCTCACAGAGTCATAAGTTGTGTACACTGCCCTGCAACTACTGTCTCCATTACCCTGATTTTGTTCGATGGCAAAGCTCTAGTGGTTTTTTTTTTGTTTGGCTTTTTTCTTTATCATTGCAGCTCTATAAATATCTCTGCTTTTAGCGTTTAGTTTATTCATTTTAACATCTACCAGTAAGGTAAGACTGAGTGACAAAGAGAAATGGTAGCAATAAAAATGACCTCGTTTTTCAGAATTTGTATACGAGTCAGTAAATCAAACTGTGCATTGACCATACTCTCAAAAAGTGTATCCTGAATTTTTAGTGACGTACTTTGTATCTTTAGTGAGGGAGAGGACAAACTCTAGGTCTGAATAACAAATTAGTATGAATCAATATGGCATATTCTATGTAAATAGAACTCAGACTTATCAAATTTCTGTTGTCCAATGGTGAAACAGCTTCTACAGTGCTTCAAGGGCAGGCGATCATGAAATCAAGGAATAACAGAATAACTGTAGTTGGAAGTGGCTTCTGGAGGTCTCACACCAAACCCACTGCTCAAAGCAAGGCCAGTTAAGAAGAATTTGCTCATGGTCCTTTCAAGTTAGTTTGAGCTTCTGTAGGTTTGGACACCTCATCCCATCTTTGGGACTTTTTAATAAATTTGACAGTGCTCATGGTGATAATTAGAGTTTCTGGTGTCGCAGCTTGTGTTCATTGCCTTTTGTGCTATTGCTGTGCTCCTCTGAGAAACAAAAGAAGCTTCATCTGTGCTCATTACGTAGCTACAACACTGCAATAAGAACAGAAAGATTGCCCATGAGCTTTCTCTTCTCTAGGCTGAATAAACCCATCTTCTGCAGTTTCTCCCTGTATTTCATGTGTTCAAGCTTCCTGACTGTCTCCATGGCCCCGTGTGGGACTCACTGGGCCTGTATGTTGATTTCAATTGGCTTCACTGTTCTTGGGCACCTCCAATTAATTGGTGCAGACATGGTCAGTGACTGACTGGAATTATATATGGCTAATGTCACCAAAATACTCAAGGACACTGTGTAGTTCTATGACAGGTATGTAACTGGGAAAGTACGTGACAAAATGATTCGAAAGAAATAAAAAAACTTGACTGGTGAGAGGGAGAAACTATATTATACTTGGAATTAGAGAAGTACTCTCCCCTTCGCCTGAAGCATGACCTGAGAAGGAAAGCATGGGCAGCTGATCCCATGTTGTTCATGAAGGGTAGGAATGAATTCATGCCCATCGAAACCTGGTGGTTTAAATCACAGTCTGAAGGTTGCAAAATTGATTAGTTGTATCCTAATGACCTCCAGTGATTTTTGAGCACAATGCCTTTTACTGGAATTGTTATGACACATGATTCTTCTGTGCCCTTTGATCTTGGTGAGGCAACTCATATGGGATGGTCAATAGAAAGTTCTCTCCTTCCTTCCAGAATCTCTCTTCAAAGGAAGTCTATTGACCTGCTTTAGTGCCCACGTGCTCCCAAATACACTTTATATCTTCTGGTTTTGTTTGTTTGTATGTAAACAACTGTTTTCTCCCTGCTGTGGTTTAGCTGAGAAAAAACAAATGTGATTTCAAACTGAACAGAAATTATGCTCCAGCTAAAAACTCCCCAAAGAAATATAAAACATTAAGGCAAACACACATCTAGTTTTGAATAAAAGCAAATCCTCCAAGCAATGTTTAAAGATGTTGTCAAAGTAATTAGCATACTAACAATGAAGTCAGGCAACAAACTGATTTTTTTAAGGCAAATAGATAAGATAAAGTGGCTTTTGAAAACTTGGACCTAATTCTTCCTTCTAAAATGTTCAGACTTACATGGCACAAATTTATGAGATTTTAAATTAAACTTATGCTGAAAACGGCCAATGAAAGCAAAGATTTATTTCAATCTGTGTGAATTTTAAACCCTACTTTTTTTCTTGTAAAATCTTCCAGGTGGAAATCCAACAGAGTTTGGAATTTTGCTTATTGGATAGTCACTGTTTAAACAGAAAGGATTCTTCTGCTGCCCAGTAGTAACTGTAGGCAGTTGCTATGATTAAGGAAGGTATTACAATGACATTCAACACCTATGTGGTAGATATTGTGTATACATATACTGTTAAAGACAATTCCTGTCTCAAAAAGCTGATAATCAAAATATACAAAGCCGACAAAGTCTCAAAGAAAGATTGTAGTGTCTATAGCTAATAAAAAAGAGACTGGGATGCACAGAGAAACTCTATGGCTTTCCCACAAAAGATACCCAAATAAGGTAGGAATTAATTAAAGACTTCACATTTCTCCTTTAGTGCCTCTAGAAGTTCAGTGCTGCTGCAAGGGCCACTGCCTTAAGAGCAAACATAATAGTAATTTTTATGGTGTGTCTGTTGGTTTTGTGTCTGGAGGTGGATTTTTGTAGCCAGAGGGGACTACAGTGTGGCTCCTGAGCAAAGTTTCCAGAGCCTCCCCCAGCTAAAAGTTGGATCCATCTCTGACCAAGGCTGAGACAATCAACACCTCTGCAATAGCTTGGTTAAGAGGGGAAATCACTTGGGCAAATTCCTCTGTGTTAAGGAGTTCTCTGTTTTGGAGAAGAGGGGGAGATGAGAGGAGCAACCATGTGTCACCAAGGTTGGTGAGGAAGGAGGAGGAGAAAGGCACCAGGGCAGAGATTTCACTGAGGCCTGAGGTGAGATGACAGGATGAGGCCCTACAGAAAGAGGACATTAATGGTGGTGAATGATCCAGATTGCAGCCCGAGGAGGACCCCACATCAGAGCAGAGGACCGTTATCAAAGAATGTCGTGACTCCTAGGGAAGACCATGCTGCAGCAGTCCATCACAGGGAGGACTGAAACCCGTGGGAGGGACTGGAGTTGGAGAAGTTTGGGAAGAACCACAGCAATGCAGGAAGGTTTCATGTTGAAGAAGTTTAAGTAACAGCACATTTGGAGTAGGAGAAGATTGAGAGAAGTCATCTCCATGAGGAAGGAGCAGAATGGGCAATGTATAATGGACAGGGCACAACCCCCTTCCCCTGTCCCCCTGTGCCACCAGGGAAGGAGGAGGTAGCTGGGAAGAAGGGAGGAGTGGGAGGAAGGTGTTTTAAAATCAAATTGTAGTTGTTTTCTCACTATCCTACTCTGATCTAATTGATTGGTAAACTCGTGATGGTTCTGTTGTCTAGATTAAACTGATGTTTTCTCCTCAAAAGTGCTCTGTTTTTTGCCCATGGCTATTAGTGGTGAGCGAGCTCTCCCTCTCCTTAATCTTAATCCTTAAATCTTTTGCTAAATTTTCTCCTCCTCATCCAAAACTGGAAGGTGGTAAGAGTGAGTGAGCAACTGCGTGGTTTTTTTGTCACCGGCTGGGTGGGCTCAAACCATGATGGTATATTTTGTCCATCCGTGTCTCCTGCTGTGCTGGAGATGATCAGACTAGGTTACTCTTTCAGTGTATATGGAAAGTATAACAGTCTTATTTTTCAAATTCTTGTTATATTTTGACATTTAACTGCAAAAAAATATATGTTTTCATAACATCCAGTTTCCCATCCCAGGATCAGCATTGAGGCTAATCTTAATGTTGAGTTTCTTGGTATCGTTTTAAGGGTCACCAGAGAGTAGTGGATATTGTTAAAGCAAATGAAATTAGAATATGAATTGAACAGTTCTGTTTGTACACAAAGTCAATGTTTGTTGTTAGCAGAGTGAGATCAGGCTAAAAAAGGGATTACAGCTCCTTGGGTCGTGCTCGGAGGTTCTAAGTCAAAACCCACCTATGTAGTGTATTCCATTTGAGCTGCATTTATTGCAATGTCACTGTGTCATGACAAAGAGGCCACAGGAGTACTAACAATGCCAAATTTATCCTGCTAATGAACAGCTTGTGGAGTTCTGATATAGCTGCTACATCACAAATAACAGTGAAGAGATGTCAATAATAGAGTAAAAAGGGAAGTTTTCGTCATATGCTCAGTTCTGTTCTCAGTTTTATCACTTTACACCAGGAGGAACTTAACACCAAATAAGTATAAATAAACTGAGTGGCATGATCTCTACATCTTTTGTCCTGCTTGTGAGCTGTTACTTAGCTCAGCACATCCATTTTGGGAAGCAGAAGTCTTGAGATATCTGATGATGAGGTGGGGTATAGCATTTTCTACTTGACACGACTGATCTATCAAACATGACAAAATGCTAAAGACAAGTTTTCCTCTACAACATTTGCATTTTGTTGGTTTTTTTTGTCACACAGTCCAAGGCTGTTCCCAAGCACTTTACTTTATTGTAAAGTGAACTGTGTGAGTTCGGGTGGGACATCCCCGACACCTATAAAAGAGAGAAAACTGAATAAAAGAAATATTCTAAAAATGCTGGAGGTTCACTGAATAGGAATCACATATCTTTGCCTAATTTTGCTGTGCAGGAATAATTTGGTAGATTAGGCCCAAATTTTTTTAAGTGTTCTATTCCTCTTGAGTCTTAGAAGTTTACTCGCTAAAACCACCTAAGGAACTTAGTGTTACAGAATCACAGAATCACACAGAATCAAAGAATGTCAGGGGTTGGAAGGGACCTTGAAAGATCATCTAGTCCAAATCCCCTGCCAGAACAGGATCACCTACAGTAGGTCACACAGAAACGTGTCCAGGCAGGTTTTGAGTGTCTCCAGAGAAGGAGACTCCACAATCTCCCTGGGTAGCCTGTGCCAGAGCTCTGTCACCCTCAGAGTGAAAAAGTTTTTCCTAATGTTTTTGTGGAACCTCCTATGTTCCAGATTGTGTCCACTGCCCCTTGTCATATCATTGAACATTACTGAAAAGAGCCTGGCTCCGTCCTCCTGACACTCCCCCTTGGCATATTTATAAATATTTATGAGGTCGCCCCTCAGTCTCCTCTTCTCCAAGCTAAAGAGACCCAGCTTCCTCAGCCTTTCCTCATAAGGGAGATGTTCCACTCCCTTAACTATCTTTGTGGCTCTGCGCTGCACTCTCTCAAGCAATTCCCTGTCTCTCTTGAGCTGAGGGGCTCAGAACTGGACACAATATTCCAGATGTGGCCTCACCAGGGCAGAGTAGAGGGGGAGGAGAACCTCTTTCGACCTACTTGCTACTTCTAACACACCCCAGGATGCCATTGGCCTTCTTGGCCACGAAGGGACATTGTCGGCTCATGGTCATCCTGCTGCCCACCAGGACCCCCAGATTCCTTTCCCCTCTGCTCCTCTCCATTAAGTCAGTCCCCAACCTATACTAGTCCATGGGATTATTCTTTCCCAGATGAAAACTCTACACTTGCCCTTGTTGTATTTCATAAAATTTCTCCCTGCCCAGCTCTCCAGTCTGTCTAGGTCTCAATGAATGGCAGCACAGCCTTCTGGTGTGTCAGCCACTCCTTCCAGTTTTGTGTCATCAGCAAACTTCTTGATAGTCCACTCTGTTCCCTCATCCAGGTCATTGATGAATATATTGAACAGTACTGGCTCCAGTACTGACCCCTGAGGGACTCCACTAGATAAAAGCTTCCAACTAAACTCTGTCCCATTGACCACAATATACTCTCTATCTTTGCGTTTGGAACGAGTTGCCCCAAGAAGCTGTAAATGCCTCATCCCTGGAATTGTCCAAGGCCCGGTTGGATGAGGCTTTGAGAAACTTGGTCTAGTGGAAGGTGTCCCTGCTCATGTTGGGGGAATTGGAACTAAATGATCTTTAAGGTTCCTTCCAATGCAAACCATTCTATATTTCTATGATTCTATGATTTTTTCAGCAATCTTGGATTTAATACATATGGTCTCTATGGCGTTCTAAATGACAGAGAGGTATTTAAGTAATGAAGCCTAAGCACATATCAGAGGAGTAGCCTGACAATCCATTTGTGCCTTCACAAGGGCTCTCTTGAGCTTTCCTGCAGTAGATGTCCCATTTTTTGTAAGCTGAAAAATACTGTACTTAGCTGGGAGGTGCCCCTACTGCATCTATGCTAGGTACCGTGTGTGAAATATAAGGTTGGGTGAAGTATGGAGTGACTTAGTTTACTCAGTATTTTGTGTTTTGGAAGATTCCCTCTGGAAGGATTGAGAAAGCCTTTCACTTAAGTAGTCTGTAGTTAACACTGGGGTGCAAATACCCTCAGGCACAGGAATTAGTTAACCCAGGACCTGTCTCGTAATGGGATGAATGTTGGGTTGACTCCTAATTTTAAAAACAAATCTATTTGTGTTTGTTCAGCACTTGGGCTGGCAGCTGTGCAGTAAGCAGGTGTGCTAAAACGGTGTAGACAGAGAATGGCCTAATCAAGTATTTAGACAGTATTTTGGTGTGAGGCAAATTCTGATATGCTCAGTATCATGAGTAGTGCATCAGCAGACATTTTCAAAGAACTCCCAGAATGAAACCTGAGATATATGGACAATTTTTGGAACTTCAAGGGTTAACTGGAAATCAAGCAGTGAATTTGAGGTTATTCCTTCTGGACATCTTCTGTGGACTAGGTAAGGTAACTGCATGGCTATGTTCTATCATCCACTTAGGCACATTAAAAACAAATTGCCCTTGAGAATCTGTTCATGTTATCCATTCTGGACTTCCAAGGGGGTCAGTGATCGATCAAAGCCAGATAGTACAGATGGGCTCAATCTTCTTTTCTGGTTTTCTTTACTTAAGGTGTGGGGATGTTCCCTTAAGCAAACACACTTAGAAATGATTTTTGGTCACGTAGAACAGCAGTCACAGAACTATATGCGCTAATAAACTCTCTTGGATTTAGAAACAGAGTGGCTTCATGCAAACTGTCTTTCAGAAATGGTCCCAAGTGTCTCAACAAGTGAATTATGCACAGCAGCTGAGACTGGGACTAAGTAATTTTGGAAATGCTGTGGCATTTTTGTAATACTCATGATTGTAGTCCAGTGTCTAGACTATTTCCAAGTCTGATTTTTATAGTCTCAGCCTTACTGACTCATGTGGGGTCTATGCAATTACAGTGTCCCCAGTTCTGGACCCTGAAAGGGTCTGATCTCCTTAATAGAAGACCAGCTTGCTTTTCTTAGTCTTTTCCGTCATTGAGAGGATCAAGATTTCCTTTCAGAGGTATACTGGAGAAAACACCATGTCTGTCACTGTGATTTTGCAGGGGACTGGGCTGGGGAGAAACATGGGGCACAACCCTGAAAAGCGCAGAGTCAATGCAAGAACAGCTTATACGGGAGACTTTGCCATATAAGTTTCTTCGGCTTCGCAATGTACTGACACAATCTAACAAAAAAAAAATACTTAAACTTGAGTAGAAATGATGTGTCTACACACTTTGCACAGGGAATATGTGGTAAAACAGGGAAAAGAAGCCAGAAACACTTTTTTTTTTTTTTTCCTAATAATAGTAACTAAACCCTGAACCATATCCTTCAGGTAGTGTCACTCTTCCTATATTTCCCTTCATTGTGCAGGTTTGTTAGAGCTAGCAGAGCATTTCCACTACATACAATTTGGGGGGCAAGAGCTGCCCTCCAAGGCCATCTGCAAACTGTTTGAATTAAATAAGGTTAATTCATTTATAGAAAAGTGAAATGGAAACATAATTTTAATGTGCTCTGTGATATGAAGCAAGTGTGCTTAGAACTTGAGATTTGCTGTTACCTAGAAGAAATAAATTCAGCAAAAACTCAAATCCCATTTCCATATATATTGCCGGTCTTATCAATGTTTTGTCTAAAATGTTAAAGTAATCTTAATTATCTGAATTACAATCAAAAATAGAAGTCAGCACTGTGCTCTATCTTATTAAAATTCGGGGCTAGGATAATGTTACTTGGGAAAAACCTCATGTGTATGCCATAAATTAAACTTCAGAGATTCAGATAAATTATTTTCCCAGCCAAATTATTTTCTCATGTACAAAACAGGAACATTGGAAAACTTTCCTTATAATGGGTACATTTGGAGCTCATTTCTGAAAAGCAGTAATTAGTATAAATGAATATACATAGATTTTTCTAAAATATTATCTACAAATTGATGCATGTGGTTTGCATATGCAAAAATCATTCTTAGTTTCCACCAATTGATTTTGAACATTTCCTTCGGCTGCACATACACATCAGTTTCTCCGTGATGAAAACAGTTATTGCAGTAAAATGTAGCTTACAGTGTTAATAAATATACTGAATCAAACTGTTTCTATCAATCCTCATGGTGAGGCAGTAAATGTTATAAAACTTATGCAAACATGTATTTGCATTCCTGAGACTTTTGATTTTTGCCTGTCTCAGTTTCTCAAGTGCAGAAAGTAGACATATGCCTGGTGATATACCTGCTCTCAATTTACACATTGCTTTTATCTTCATATCGATTGTATATGTTCATATTTATGCATTTGCATGGCAAGTAGGGTCCCATGCCCTAGATTCTACATATGCGAGAGATGGGAGGTGGTTCTTGTGTTTAAGTTTTTCAATTACAAATAGACAAAGGGTGGGAGAAAGGAAATATCTGTATTTTCTCTCTTTAGAGAGATGTTTCTGCCTGGAGCAAAGACAAGTATCAAGCCCAGATCATGAATCCAGTCCTTCACGCCAGGACTACACTTCCACCCTCTCTCTGTGCATGAGTTTTATTTTCATATTTCATCACGTTAAGGATTGTTTCCCACAGTTGCATGCTCATTATCCTGTCAGTTAAACAGAAAATCCAGGTTTATATCATCTGCAAAGAAATTAAAATACCTACACTCTTGACAATAGATTGTTGTATTTACATTACGGTTCTGATATCCAGCTGCACCTGGATCAAATAAAACCCTATTTAAATTGAATGACAAAATTTTCTTAAGACCTGGGAGACTATTACTAGAGACTTTAAATGAGTCCATCCAGCTTCTTCTGTAATTCTGTAATAGCAAACTGTTTTTCAAAGGTTTCCTGTCATTTTTCACTCATTCAGAAGGGCAAAACTGCAGGAAGAACAAGTTACAGGTGAACATTAATCAGGGTGAAGCAGCAGGGCTATGTAAATTATGAAGGAGGTGCTTTTTGCTGAGTTAAAGATTGATAACTTTAGTAATCAAATTCCATTTTCAGTACAGCTTATTTTAAAATGAGATAGGCAGAGAGGAGATAAACATCTGTTGAAATACAGTATCCACTGTTTCAGATTCTTCTTAGGTAGTTGTCTAGAATGACATGACTCAGATTAAAAAAAAGCAAAAAATAACAAGAGAAGTTAGGTCGGAGGTTCTCAGTACCGATTAATTTAACATTCAAAAAGCATAGAGATGGTTAAACTTCACAGCAAATTGAAACAGTTCAGAAATGTGAATAAAATAGTCCTAGAAAGATAAGGGGAATAATAATATTTTGCATTTTCATTTGAGCTCCTTTATGCTGTAGTCCCAAATGTCCTTTTAGAAATCAGATACGTAAAATTCTCAAAATCTCATGGAACCATCAGGCTATTTCAATTAATACCTGTTTGAAAATGTATTTTTTTTTAATTTTTTTTTTCCCCAGCAGTTAAAAAATCATAACTATACCTCCTTCTGCAATTATTCTATTCCACTTTTACACCCCACCACTGAAGTGAAGCCACTGCCAGGGCTACTCAGTCTTTATTGAGACCTATAAATGCAAGGACTAGCTTCCTGACACGGTTCCAGAAATTTAGACCAGAAATTTTTCAGGATGCTCTTTTGTCCCAGAAGTTTGTTTACAAGTGGGATTTTTCCATCTGCCTCTCATATATGAACAGGAATATAGTACTAGTACTTGAGCAGGAGAAATAGTAGACAGAGGATTGTGCTGATACACCAAATCACTTCACTGACTACAAGGACTCATTCTCCACCTCATGACGCAGTACAAGTGTGCTTTCCTTGTCATTTGATTAAATAGAAGGGCACTCTAGAGAGAAAAAGTGTTTTGTACAGGCTAACTCTTCTCCTGCTTAACTCAAAGTTCAGGAGAAGGGTCATTGATTCAAACTTTTCTCTGCAAGGAACCGGTATAGTTCCCTGAAACATCCATGGGAAGAAGTAGTCTTGGTGTTTATGTTACATTAACCTTACACATGGCCTCTTAATCAATGGCTCTGGTTAGCAGATAGGATGAAGACCCCACTTCTTTCTTGAGCTCAGGTGCTGTAGGGGATGCTACATTTTGCTTTTATTGTGGTTGACCTAAATAGAATCTTGGGCCTAACCGTGACACCTGGATGGAGATGACTACTACTAATATACACCAGCCCAAGTGTAGGAAGTTTGCCGATGTAGAGAGTCTTATGACAAAGGACACTATTTACTAATCAGAACGTCATGGGTATGGCAAGTCCATACATTTAAGGAGTCTTTCCAGGTTCTCTGCAGCAAGCTTCATTAACACCTGTTCCTCCTCATCCTTCCTTCTGCCAGATTTTTCCAATAGTGAACAGTATCAAGCTGTCAAGGTGGAATCGGCTTGCCCTCTAAGAGTCAGAATTTATCGGATACATATATAACTGTGCAAAACTCAACACTGATATGTAGCTCCCATTAACAAAGTCTTACCCATATGTATCACAGAATTGAAGACTTGGTTAGGTTGGAAGGGACCTCTTGCTGTCATCTAGTCCAATAACGCTGCTCGAGCAGTGTGAGCTAGAGCATATTGTCCAGGACCGTGTCCCCATTTGTTCACAGGAACTGTGGGATCTTCATCAGAAAACTTACTAATGTTGCATTCAACTCCTACTTTGAGATTGTTGGAGCTCTGAGCAACCTGATCTAGTTAAAGATGTCCCTGCTTATGGCAGGGCAGTTGGACTAGGTGAACTCCAAAGGGCCCTTCCAATACAAGTCATTTCATGATTCTATGATTCTGAATGCCCACCAATCTGGTACAAATCATAGAATCATAAAATCAAAGAATCATAGAATCATAAAATCACAGAATCATAGAATCATAAAAACATTCAGGTCGGAAAAGACCCTTGGGATCATCAAGTCCAACCTATAACCCTACTCTACAGAGTCCACACCTAAACCATATCCCCCAACACTACATCTAAATGACCTTTAAACACCTCCAAGGAAGGTAACTCAACCACCTCCCTGGGCGGCCTATTCCAGTGCCTGACCACTGCTTCTGTGAAAATTTTTTTCTTAGCATCTAGACTAGATCTACTCTGTTGCAACTTGTGACCATTCCCTCTAGTTCTATTACCCATTACCTTTGAGAAGAGACCAACACCAACCTCTCTACTATGTCCTTTCAGGTAGTTGTGGAGAGCCATTAGGTCTCCCCTCAGCTTCCTCTTCTTCAGACTAAACATCCCCAGTTCCTTCAGTCACTCCTCATAAGATCTATTTTCTAGGCCCTTCGCCAGCTGTACTAAGTCATTAGCTTTCACCTGCCAAATTTTTCTAGTCTATAAAAGCAGGATGTGGAGAACGTACTAACACTATCCCTGAAATTACACATCAGACTCACTTACTTAATCCTACATTTCTACCTAAAAATCTCACAAAATCACCCAGACGAAATGACAATGACTTACGAGTAACAGGGTCAAGTATTTGCCAGCTGAAGAGGTGAACGGGAACTTTTCTGTAGGTTAACAAGGACCCAATTACACGCAGATTTTCCATTGTGGAAAGAAATTAGTTAAACAAAAAAAAAGACTCTGGGATTGACACTGGTCCTTAATGCAGTCTGAAAAACTAATGTTATTAGCTTGGTAATTTATTCAGATTGAAGGAAATAGGAGACAGTGAACTTCATCTCACGGATTTTAATGTCGCATCCCATTTCAGAACAGCATCAGACTTCAGAAGTGAAAGTGACACGGGGATGTCTGGAATGCAGTATAAACCAGCTAAGTGTTTTTCCACCAATGAAGACTCTCATCATCTATTAAAAAAATTCATCAGTATTTAAGGACTCCCTCTCTGCCCTTTGCCTCCCAAGACAGAGAGGCCAAATTAATTTACAAAAATGCTGAACTCCTAAAAATTAATGATACCATTACTATTCAATTGCAGTATACTGTTGGACAGAGAATCGTGTAACGAATAAAGTTCTTTTATCCCATCCTGATCCAACCTAGTATTTGAAAAACCTGACTAGTTCTTTTCACTCCAGCATAAGTAAACATGGTCTATATTCAGAAGGAGCACTTAAATCTTTATAATTCATATTGAGATCAACTGCTTTGTAAGGTAAAATCAGTCACACTCAGCTGCTTACTTGCACTTTAAAATTAAAGTACGTGTTTAAATGCTTTGATAAGGTGAAATTGTCCAGTTCCTGAGGGCACTGTGAGCCTTTATCATTCCTGTTCACCTCCGTTGGACACCCTGCAATGGCCAAGGACCTTGTTTCAGTCCATTCTTGGACCATCAGTCCCTGCCTCAGTGAGTCTGTAGGATGCTGGTCTGCAGACCTGCCCTGCCTGGCCCCGAACCCTGGGCGGAAGTTCCGACCTGTCCTCAACACAGCCCCATCTATACAGCCCTGCTGAGGAAAGGAGAGATAAAAATCTTCAGTAGAACTTCTTTCAAAGTGACTCTAAAAATTGCTAGCTCTTTAATCCATTCATAAGGGAGCTGCATACCTCTTCTCAATTTTTAGTATTATGTATTTGAAGTAGTTGGTTTCTTTTAAAGCTAGGCAGAGTGATTTACACCTCTTTGTAATTAGATGTAGCAACAAGAATAATGTTTCACATTATACTGGAATGTTCTTTTAAACTTTGTCATGTAATTTAAAAAGTCTTAATAGATATGGTGATTGGTATCTTAATTCAATTGTTACTTGACTTGTGGGCTACTTTTTGATTTGCTGAAATAAATGGCTAAGTTGTCTAGGACATAATTGTCTTCTGTTAGAGTTTTCTGTGAATGTATTTTTAACTTCTAAGTGGCTCAGTTTCTGCCCTGTCTATTCAGGTACTTTTTTCTTTTTTCTAGTAACATTAGTGCCGGTAATGCTAACTGGGTAATACTGCTGAATAAATCACACATTCAACAACACACAATATTACAATTTTCAGAGCTCTTGTATTTTCAACCTCATAAGTTTATATTTTAAAAGGGAAATGAATATCAGTATCCATATTTTCCAGACAGAAAACTGGGCACAGAAGTGAAATGGTAAATATTCTCATTTCAAATTTAGCTTTCTCCAGTCCAATGTTTGTGAATCTCTACAGTGCCTGTCATTTCTCTGCCACTCTCCTGTGTAGTGAAAACATAGCTGAGCTGTTGACGACTACCACCATCAAGCTTTGGTGCTTTGACTACGTTTATTCTAGTAAATTAAATGTGTGTTGAGACCACTCTCCATCTGTGAGACCAAAATGCATACAATGATCAAT
Source organism: Trogon surrucura (assembly GCA_020746105.1). NCBI lineage: Eukaryota > Metazoa > Chordata > Aves > Trogoniformes > Trogonidae > Trogon > Trogon surrucura. The sequence continues at coordinate 6,704,787 of CM036617.1, read as the reverse complement.
GTCTGTATGAATAAATTATTTTGGCCTCCAAATGGGGCAACCTCTCTGTAGGGTCAAGAGTGATCTCTGGTTTAGGAGAAATGTCCTAGACAATCCTAGTTCTAGTTGCCCTTTTCCAAAAGCTATGCCATGCACTGTTCTAACAAGACAGATAAACATGTTCCATTGTTTTAAACTTTCACAGCATTGTCCTATTTAGCAGCACAGCTTTTGTGTCTGCAGGTCTGCGTGTTCATAAAACTATCTTCTGAGACACCTCACAAATGAAACCTTATGACAGATAGCAGAGGCCAACCTGCATAGCAATGTGCTAGGCATTGATAGCTTTTTTGATCTGCACTCTAGTCAAGAAGTTGGTGACCATCAAATCTCAAAGTCATCTGTAGCAAATATCCCATAGATATTTAACATGCAGGTTTGATATTTAGAGGTGCGTCATTTTTTGCCATAGAAAGCAGGCTGTGCTTGAGTGGCCATCTTTCAGCAAGTCTGGATAAAAGCAGTTTTCTGGGTGCTGTGATACCTTCACATTGCAGTAAAAACTGTGATAAGGTCTGTGATATGTCACAGGGTTTTGAGGAGTTGCCTCCTCTTGCATGCTGTGAACAGGGAAAAGACTTAAGGGACTGTAGCTACTTATTGTTCCCCAGATTTCATTTGACTAATTAAGAGTGTAACTGTATGATAGCAAGGAGGACCAGACTGTGGATTCTTAGAAAAAAAACACCCTGATTTGGAGTCAGGGCTACTGGGGCACTGCATGAAAATATAGCATCTGGGATATGGTGCTGTCAGATGTAGGATACCTCAGAATAAGAGGGCTAAGTACTCCTGCAGATTTGCATGTCGTATTTCTCTTGGTGTCTTTTCGGTATTCCTCGGAGGATCACCTGAGGGGATGACGAAGTGGTCAGTGTGGGAATTTATCTTCAAAAGCACAGCTAAGTGTGCCCACCAAAGTACGAGAAATACAATGTAGCATGCAATGATCGGGGAAGAATATTAATCTTGTGACACCAACAAAGTGTAAAAAACTAGAGTTTGTTTGCCTTCTGCATTTAAAAGTAGAATGGATTACTTACATGCGATTTTGTTCAGTTGACCAGGTAACCTTTTTTTTTGTTTTCCTTTACTTCTGTTCAACTTGGCTGTCTGAAAACATAAACACTTTTTTTCACAGAGATCTGGAACGATGCCTCACTGTAATACACACAAAGATAATGAGACCCCTTGTGCTGGAAGGAATAAATCACAGGATATTTGGGTTGCTAGGCTGCAGACCCCACTGTATTTGTGTGTGCTCTAATGACTCACCTCTGTCAAAAGCATCTGACCAAGAGGCTACTCTTGAAATATTTTATTTCACAGTGGACTGGACCTTGCTGGGATAATGTTCTTCATAGCAGATTGAATGGTGTTGTTTTAGACCTGTGACCAAAACAATACTGATAACACACTAATATTCTATGAACAGTGTTTGCGCAGTGTCAGGGAGTTCTCTGTTTCTCATTCTACCCGCCAGTGCATATACTAACAGTTGTGCAATAGGTCAGGAGTAGACACAACCAGGCAGATGGCCAGAACTAACCACAGAATTAGTCCATGTCATATAACATCAGCAGTAGAAAAGGATAAGAGGGAGTTTTAGGAAGGTTAGGGGTTTTTACACTCAGGAGCTGGCTGGGCATTGGTCTATCTATGACGTAGTACGTAATTTCCTTTGCATGGCTTGTTTTATTTTTTCTTTGTCTTTTCTTCCATGTAACCTTTACTTACGATACTTGATTTTTCTTCTTTTTAGTAGCTCAAACCCGAAATTTTGCTGCTTTTACTCTTTCTTTCCTCTTCCTCCAACCCTCTGGAGGCAAGAGATAGGAATGAGAGAATGGCTGTGAAGCACTTAGCTGCTTACCAAGGTGAACACACAACGAGCAATTAAAAATACATTTGAGAAAGCAGAATTGCAGAAAACAAAATTGCAAAACAGAGTGCACACTTACTTTCATCTAATCTTGCTCTTTGCTGTGAGCTCAACAAAATAAATCTTCTTCTTGAAGAACAGGAATTAACTTACATACTTATCTGGGGAATGGGAGATATGTCTACATTGGAGACTCCGAACTATCTGGCTTAGGAAGTGTAATCATTTAATGATGGTAAGATGGAATTTCTCAGCAGGACTGATCAGCCCGGGCAAAGCGCCGTTTCAGTGCCGTGCTTCTAGCATCCTGGTACCGTGTGGCTGGTTGTACAAACATCATTCTCTCTGCATCCCACCTGGCCTTCAGGCAGCTTAGTTTTCTAATATCTTCAGTTTCCCTCTGTGCTCAGAGCCCAATTTCCATAATGCCCTCTCATTTCTTTGTGTGAAGGCCTGGTTATGACCTTTTCTTTTCACCTCTGACCTTTTATTTTTTTCCTTCTCTTATTATTTTCCTTACAGGTAGTTCAGAAAATGTCCCAGGGATGGCAGTGTTACTAATTAGAAGCTGCTCAGTCTTTACAACTGTAAACAGTGTTCAGCATGACATAGCTTGTTGTGGGGTGAAGAAAGTGAAAGAGTCTTTTCTTAAGTCTGACACATTGTCACAGAGGTCCGCTGTTGAAATTCTTGCCTTACAGAAGCCTAAATATATATATTAGAAAAACCAAAACCTTGATGCTAACTTAAATAGAAGGGCGAGGTCCATTTCCTACTTCTCGTTACCAGAAGAACACTAGTGGGAATGGGGCTTCTCTTTTGTACTCAGAGCTAAGTTTTTGGTATTTTGCACCACAGAATTAACTTCACCTAACCATAGGCATCTAAATGTCAGACAACTAATCTAACTAATCTAACTTTAGATGATTAAAATTTAGGTGAGAGAAATCTCACCTGGAAGATTTATTGTTCAGTTTTAGTGCTTTCTTGCAACGTGAACACCACAACACTTTCTAGCTGTAGATGGCTACATATCTATATACACAACAGTATTGAAGTCTCAGTCATTCTCATGTGGAGCCAGTGCTGGTGATGTACAGATTTTAGAGAGAATCAGTCAAGGTTGATATGCCTTCAATCCCTGAATCATTGAATTTGTCTTTGTATGACTCAACTGCCAATTCGTAAATTCCTTGTTTAAGCACTTTAATAAAAGCAGCTCAATTTATTGATCCCATCTGTAACTGTTGTTTAAAGCACATTGTTTCTGTGTTAGAATAGCAGGTTTGTTAATTAAAATTATTAAGTAATTTCCCTCCTGGAAGCTGGGACTTTAAGTACCTCATGTACCATAACTCTTCTACATGGACTTGCACATGCACATAAATGCACACACACGCTTGCTTTTCCTTTTATTATTTTAATTTAGAGAAAAACAAATCACCCTGTGACTGAGTCTGAACATTTGATTCCTTTGATTATTACAGCAGGCTCAACCACATAGTCAAACAAATTAAGGCCATTCATTATTTTTACAGGTTGCTGTAACTGAGTTTCAAAGATTTTTGTTTTTAATCAGTCCATGTGTTTTGATATTGTGCTCCGTCATACAAAGTTTTTATGCAGTCCTGAAAACCCCTGTACCCTGTAAAAGGAATCTGCAAGGGTGTCTGTTGAAGAATGATTGCTTTCAGATGAACAACATATAAGTTCACTAGTGAGAGGTGCAAGAGAGCTAAAACATGAGCCAGTTTATTTTACACCATCTTCTTAACCCTGCAAGGTAACTAGGAGTAGTCTTGAAGGTCTATGTACATTTCTAGAAAACAAATTATACAATCTTCCAATACACACAGAAAATAATCAGATTTATTGACTGTGGGCATGCCTGTTTTACTGAGTGAAAAGTTTAAATGACTGCTCAGATCTAGATATCTACCTTGAATCCCACCTACTATTATGTCTAAGACACTTCCTCATAGATCAGTCTGTGGAGCTCATTGTAAGAGCTGACTGAATTGAAGAGAAAAATAAAGTATTCTCAAGTAGTTATGATGGGCAAGCAACTGAACAGCAACTCCTAGAATGAATCTGTAGAAAAAGGTAGCTTTGGATGAATAATTGCAGTAGAGAAGTGCTTTTGGCCTTGGATAGAACTTTACATTGTGTGAAACTCTATGTTCACAGTCAAAAATACTAACAAAATTGGAAAGGAAGGAGAAGAACCACAAAAAATATTCAAGCACTGAAGGAAAAAAGATTTATAGTGAGAGAGATTAACCGTCTCTGTGTGTCAAAATGACAGAAAGATAAGATTACAGCATTTAGGAAGAAAATATTCAGTAACAAATGATGTTTTATTGTAGCAAAGATGTCTTAATGAGAGCTTAGATTAGACTTTGAAGCTTGGAAGACTTAAATGAGAACCTTGCAGGAAATAAGTTTTAAACAGGCCAGGAGGGAGAACTGGTGTCCTCCTCACGAAAGTAAATATCTCTCTGTATCTTTGGATCAAGTCCAGGTACATGGTTGAAGGTTGATATATCAGACATACAATGCTGTGCTCCATAGAGAGTTAAATCTATAAACCAGAGGAAACCAGACTAATTATTCTGATGACTGCTGGGATCGTAACCTCTGTAAACTGCTGAACACAAATACTGGTATTATGATTTTTTCATAAGATATAGGGTTGCTTTACAGACAGAGTTAGGGTAAAAAGTACTAATATTTTTGTGTGAACAACTGCAAATTTTCCATACATAATTGTTCAAGAGTACTGTGGACTAGATTTTTATTCAAGGTGAGGTTTTAGCTGAACGTTCTGAGGCTTGTGTTTTATTTATGTAAAAGTTCACTGGTTAAGGCTTTCCTAGTAGTTCATAAAAATATCTGGCAGAGACAAAGACAGAATCCAGGACAGATTTTAACTCTTGCTGATAACATCATCTTTCCTTTGCCTTTAGTCCCACTTTTAATGACTTTATGTTGCCCTAATACACATTCATTTTTTGATACCAATACACTCTCTTCTCTGAAAAGGTGAGATGCTGTATAAAAGCATCATAAGTGAAAATGTTGTTAAGGACTGCCTCATGTGCTAGAAGCCAAACTACTGTGCAAACCCTAGCAAAGATTTTCCAAATTAGCTGGCATAAGCCCATCTATGTCTGCTGTCTCTTTGAAACAGTACTGTCCCTCTTCCAGTAGGAACAGGGACAGTTATGCTTTATTTAACTTCATACTAGATGTTCTTTGGACTACTTTATAATATATAGAGAGAATATATATTTGTGTACATGTGTGTGCACAAGTGTCTATTCATGGACATGGAATTTATACCCAAAGCATAAGATGCATCTCACCCTTTTGAGGTCTCTGTTTCACTTGTTCATTGGGAGACTCTAAATCACTGTTTTATACTAAACACATACTATAGGAAGATGGACTGAATAGATCTTGGTTAATCTTAATGAAGATACTTCTTTCTTTGTGGAAAAGGAAACAATAAAATCTTCTGTACTGTAGCGGACAGATGCATGAATGTTTGCCTTAAACATTTCTTGGCATTTTACAAACTCCCAGCATGGTCAAAACCAAGACCAGTTTCTGGTCCCGTGTGGTGAACTGGTAAGTGGCAATGGAATGTGGTAGAGGGTAGCAGGAAACAGATGCCTCAAACAGCCTTGATGCAGTCACGCACGAGTGAAGGAGTCCTGTGAAGGCAGGATGGCCTTGTCTTGTAGCATGTCTCCTGTAGGGGAATTTCTTGTGGAGCAGGGGCGCGGTGTCCCTTTAAAGGTGTGGACAACCCAGCTTAGGCCTAAACAAAGGCTCTGTCCTTGAAGCTGCCTTGGAACACAGGGAGGAGGAGGTTTTATCTGTTTTGTGAGAGCTTTGCGAGATGCTTGGTTGGAGGTGCTGGCCCCGGGGGGAGAAGGGGGGGCGAGAGCCGCTTGCATAGTGGAATGGCACTACCCAATAAAACGCTGGCGCGTGTAAACCTGTAACCGACAAACTCTGTTATGGGGCAGGCGCGGGGACACTGCTGAACTGTATATATTGAGCTGTCCGGAGCAATAAAGGGAGGACGATCTGTAGCCATATTGGTGTGATGGTCGTTAACTTGGCCGGCTCTCCGAAGGGACCCTTCAAGATCTGGCACCCGAACAGGGACCCTCTATGGACGCTTAAACGCGGATTGCTTAAATGTGGGAAGACTCCGAAGCATCAGACGTGAGCCGATTTGGGAGCCGGAGAGCTGGAGGCAGGAGAGTTCCGGGTGTGACCAAAAGGGCACCGGAGACCAGAGCTTGAGTGACCGATCAAGCCCCTGCCAAGGTAAGACCGCTATGGAAACGGATGCGGCAACTCGCCTCCTTAGTATACTCTCTAAGAGAGGAGGAAAAGCAAAGGAGCGAGACGTATTAGCCCCATGGGCTCAGAAACAGGAGAAAATGAACGACCTGCCATTAATCTTTAGTTCCACGGAATGGCGTGAAGTAGGAGACTTTTTGTGGGACTGTACTCTAGAGGGAGGAAAAGAAGGAAAGGAAGTGAAAGAACTAGGAACAGTTTGGAAAACCGTAATACGCGCTCTAGAAATCATGCAAGCAGAAAAGAAAGTTGCTGCGGCAGCGATCGAAGCGTTGGGGGGAGGGCAGGAAAGGAAAAAGGCAAAGGAAGAAAGTCCCTGCTCGTCCCGACTGGGTGGAAGGAAAAAAAAAAAAAAGAAAAAGGAGAAACTGCACTGCGTTGCAGAATTAAGACTTTCGTCCTTGAGCTGATCTCTTTTCTAAACAAGTGCATAACTCTTGCTTGCTAATTATGAAAAGAGACCCTGACCAGCCAGGCACAGCTCATGTTGAGAGCTTGTCCGTGAGAATGAAGATAAGACACTTCTTGTACACCAGATGTGCATGGGAGTGGACAGGAGAGTATGATCAAAACAGACCTGGGAAATTCTGCTCTCCCTGTGTGATAACAGAGTGATTGAAGTAATACTTGAGCTAATAAGAAAAAAAAAAAAAGAAAAAAAAAAGGGGCAGAAGAAAAGAAGGAAGATCAGGATGAACCCCTGAAAGAGATCTTGAACAAACTCGCTGAATTATCAACTAGACAGTAAGAAATAGAAGAAATCCTTAAACCAGCTCAGCTCCCCCATTACCACCAGTTCCCTCATTCAAGTCTGACTTTCAGGCTCGAGCCATAAAGGATCCTTTGCAACAGCGATGGAGCGGTGTCATCAGAGACGCTATAACAGAGGGAGATTGGGAAGCAGCCAGTTCGATTGCGTGTCCTGTTATTATTAATAACGGACAAGGGACCTGGGAACCGCATGATCCCGCATGATGTGGCTGTGCAGCATCCTGTCACTTCAACAGTGTAGCAGCAACATGACCGTGCACTGGCCCTGCCTGTTGAATCCCTCTGTTTTGCCCAGTGACATGATGGGACCCTGAGGTACCGATTACCAACGACGACATGGGTTGGACTGGTAGAAGATGGTTACGGCTGATGGCAGAGCAATTATGGGAAAATGTGACTGTTCTCAATGTTACCTGTTGTATTAATATGTATCCTCTTTGTGTGACTAACAATGAAGCTTATATTGGTTGTGTAGGTAAAGCCACATAGTAGGTGTTAAAGTTTATGTACTAACCAGCAGAGTGATCTTTCTTTAGCTAAAAGCAAGGCAGGGAAACCAGCTGCCTTTTGCTTTGTTAGAACTGTGTGATTAAGGATCAAAGTATGATTTAGGGTGATGGGTGTGAGAACTTTGACAGGATGAATTAAGAGTTTAGTTAAGGCATTTTTGGTAATTGCAGTTTTAATTGTTATAGGCTTAGTTATGTTTAGTTGTTTGATGAGTGTAATCAAGAAAATGATAAACAAACTAGCGGACGAAGCCTGGGTTGTCCAAAAAGAAAAAGGGGGATATGTAGGGGAATTTCTTGTGGAGCAGGGGCGCGGTGTCCCTTTAAAGGTGTGGACAACTCAGCTTAGGCCTAAACAAAGGCTCTGTCCTTGAAGCTGCCTTGGAACACAGGGAGGAGGAGGTTTTATCTGTTTTGTGAGAGCTTTGCGAGATGCTTGGTTGGAGGTGCTGGCCCCGGGGGGAGAAGGGGGGGACGAGAGCCGCTTGCATAGTGAAATGGCTCTATCCAATAAAACACTGGCGCGTGTAAACCTGTAACTGACCAACTCTGTTAAGGGGCAGGCGCGGGGACACTGCTGATCTGTATATATTGAGCTGTCCGGAGCAATAAAGGGAGGACGATCTGTAGCCATATTGGTGTGATGGTCGTTAACTTGGCCGGCTCTCCGATGGGACCCTTCAAGAGTCTCCCATGGAGATAAGACAATTGTATATGGCCGTGAATAATGAAGTATCCTGCTTCCCTACTGGACATACTATATGTTCACATATAGAGAAAGTATGTATAAATTGAGGTGAGAAAAAGCAGAAAGTTAGAGAAGACACATGGGAGAAGATATGACGGAGAAGACACGAGACAAAGGAAAGCAGACAGAAGTAGATGAGCAGTATGCAGACTGAGGCGAAGACACTAAGAAGAAAAGCATAGGAGAAGAAGAAAAGATTACGGCATCCTTGAACCCTCATTGGTGGGACCAACGAAGAACCTGGACCCATGATCTCTGTCCCTCTTTCCCCCAACTTCTCCCCTCCCATCGCCTCTTTCCTCTCTTTGTTTCTTTCCCTTTCTTCTTTCTCACTAAGGCAAGGCTTATCATACTGCTTGCTTAGTTTATACTTAGTTTCTGTCTTGCAATCATTATGTATAATGAGGCCTCTCAAAAGTTGTTTTATACTCTTTTTCCTTGTTACCGTCAAGTAACATAGCACCTGCTGTAGTTTGCTGTATACTTAGTCTTTTCCTGGTTATCATTAGGTTGTAGTATATTGTCTGCCCTTAGTGTGTCATTTAACTAAAACCAACAATTGTGAGTCTGAGCTATAGGTTGTGACAAATTAATAAATATTTGTGTATGGACCTTGAGGCTTGTCTCACCGTTGTCCACTCCATTGGGTAATTGCAAATTTAAGTCACTTGTCCCCCACTCTCCTGGGTGGGACGTGACATGCACTGGACTTTGCATCTTTTCTAATCAGTTATTCAGCTCAGCTACTGATATGCATAACATTATGGGAACAATAGACATATGGAAGAATGAGAAAAAAATAATGGAATTTTAAATTCCAGAATACAGAATATGACAAAGCTGTGAACAAATGAAAGCAGCAAGAGGATGACTGTGAACTGAGAATTGTAATATGTCTGTGAGCCAAGAAATTATATTGGTATTTAAGGCTGATGCAGCACAGATGATATGAACAAAAAACTCAAGGTGATAAATAAAGTCAGATTATTCTTGGACAGAGTCACATAGATTATATAGCAGTGAGAGAAAAGAGATCAAGAAATGCTGATTAAAAAAAAAAAAGTTTGCAAGGTTAGGGGAATTTTAATCATGGGGAATTTTAATTACACTGATATTGATCAGCACCACAGCTTTGAACACCCTTCCCCCCTGCAAACTCTGAATGCTGTGCTCTTGAGGGCATGAAGTCTACTCGTGCATGTTGTTGAACAGGCTGCAGAGAACACGACTGGTTGCCTTTTTGGCCTTTCAAGGCATCACAAGCAAGGAGCCAACTTACAACTCACATCGAGAAGGCTGTTTTTTCAGTGGAGTTAAAGAATTAAGGAAAGTAAGGCTTCTTTTCTTCTGCAGTTCATAATAATTTTAATGTAGTTCAACTTCCTTCATAATATAGAAAATTGGTGGCATTGCTCAATTCCCTGATGTTACTGATTGAATCTGGTGGGAAAATTGGTGATGAAGACAGTCATAATCAGAAGTTCTTCCCCTAGTATGATTTACTTCTCATTATCCTGGTCCTAAATTTGTTATATTGCAAGAAAATATCTAACTGTTAGATCATTTCAAGGAGCAATGGGAAGAATGTAAAGCTTTTTCTTACGGAAAAGAAATAACTTTACTGATTTTGAAAATCTTGATATATGGGTAAAAGCAGCCCTAATAAAATAGTATTTATTTGTGCTTCCAGAAAAAAAAGAGCACAACAGAATTCAAATTAGGCAATAGTTACCATAGGCCTCCTACAACAAAGTAGAAAACCTCCTGCAAGGACTGAACGCATCTTTCAAGTTGATGTCATCCTTGGTTTTCAGTGATATTAGGGAAGCAGAAAATACATGGCTTCATGCTGGATTATAGCAATGTATAAATTCATAGAATTGCTCTTTAAAATCTATAATATTAAGCAAGAACTTTGAAATAAGAAGTTTAAGAGCTGTGCTTTTTTGAAGATATTTTTAAAATAAAAATCATCACTCAGAAGTTAATCTGACACACAGTGTGAACTAAAGACATTTTCTATGTAGCTCTCTGAAACTTGTGAGATATACTTTTAACATGTGTGAAATTGCACTCCCAAGGAAATCACTAGTACTATGACTTCAACCTTGAGTCTGAGCATGCTCTGAAAATTTTGAAATTCAAAAGAGCAGGGACTCTTGATGCTGCATATGGAATTCATTTATTATGAAGGACTCTTTAATAAGTAGACTAATGCAGAAATATGGGTTTAATTGAAGAAATAAGACTAAATTCAACAGAGGTACATATTTAGAAAAGTGTTTAGGTTTTTAATGTTTTTTCCTATCCCTCATTTCTTCTTGAAATAGCTTCTTGAATTTGGGTTTTTGGAGATAAATGTTGAATTTGGACCAAATTTGAATTCAGTCTGTAAGGTTTTGTCCTACCTAACTGTAGACATTTACAATACACTTTTGGGCCTAAATCTAGCTTATTATTTTTTAAACACTGCATATACTGTTTGGGGTTTTTTTTCTATAACAGATTGCAGAGTGTCTTATTTGTTAGTATCAGTAAGATCAATCTTTGGGGCTAAATAAAAATAAACACGAGAAAGTCTGACATCAATGCAGGAAAGAAAAACACAAAAATTGAACATTTCATTAGAGGTGTCCCCACCGCACACCCATATTTTGATGATTTAAGTGATTCTGAACAATATGAAACTAATTAATAAAATTTTGACTGATGTCCAAAGAATACCAAGATGCTGAGAAGCAAGAAGGCAATTGGAAATCATTCAGGCACAGTAGAAGTGCTGAAGACCATTGATGTAATTATCTTGACAGCCTTCAGTGACTGTTCAACGAAATTGGGGTTAAGGGACACCTCCTAACTTGGGAGAAATTCTCAGAATTTGCTTTCCTTTTTTGAAATCTCAGCACAGATCTTGAGTCCAGTCACTTGTAAATGGTTCTGTGGTTTATTAGTGTCAGCTTCAGTTTAAACACTATACCTTCAGCTGTCTCCCTTGCTCTTCATCGCTTTTCAGCAGAAAGGGAAGACCTATAAAATTAATTTATTCTTTTTTCCTGTTAAAAACTTCCAAGTCAAAAAATTCTCTGACTCCAAGTTGCGTTGTTTAGTGTCACAGGGGAACTAAGCTTATTCACAATAGCAGATGGTTTGCATGGTGTAGTGTGACCATATTCAAACTAAAAGGGGAAAGACTTTTAGATGAGTACAGAAATAATTTACAGGAGGGATGCTGCTTTTTTTGCGCACACTAGATTGATTCTTCTCCAGAAAAAGAAGTCTATCTGTAGACAAGGAGCACTAAATTCCTAGGAAACAAATCAGAAATCCTTAAAACCAGCTCATTTACTTATTCCATTATGATTAGAGAGATTCATTCCAGTGTTGCCATCTGGATTGTTAACCAAACTTCATTGTTAACTGAAGGTTTCTAAAAGACCTTTAATGCAAACATGTTATCCAAAATAAAATACAGGAAGAAAAGTATCCATGAAGACAGGTATGCCTGAAGACTCTCTTCTGCAGGGGAAAAAAAAAAAAAAAAAGTATATTATCAGTACACCTTACTCCATTGAGTAATGCAGATGTACTTCACAGGTTTCAGGGAGACTCCAGTGACTTGCTGAGCAGGGATAGAGAACATATGGAAGTCAGAATTAACATGAAATGTAAAAATTGTACTCATTAAGTCAAACAACCTGATGAGATTGCCTACCTGCTTCATCTATATTTCAGCAGGTCATACACTGGTTCTGTATCACTGGAAGGCAGACTCTACTGAGAAAGGCAAAAAAATGTCAGAGTGATGTGAGCCTAAGTAAGTACAGGATTAGAACAGCTGCAGAATTTGACAAACTTTCTCTCTTATTAATACATGGAACTTCTTCACTTTGCTCTTCCAGACCAACCTGAAGTAAGGGTTTTGGAATATAGCTGATATTTGTTAACACAAGCCTTTTTCTCAAAGCTTTCATAATGTGATCTATCTATACACCTCATGCACAGTGGTGTGCCCTTTGTGTACTCATCAGTGTTTTCTCTAAGTGACTAATTTCATCATACATTTTCCAATCACAGAATCCCATAGCACCTATTCCAATAATCAAATATTCCTGCCTTTCTGATGACTACATTGTAAACATTCCCACAGACAAAACTGAAGATTTAGTTTTTATCCCCATTTTAAAGTTATATAAAATTCAGATTTTCACTTTTTTTTTTTTTTTTTTAATGAGTCAGTTTTAGACAGGAGTATTGGAAGAGCAAACACTTTTTTTTTTTTTAGCAGTCTTATTTACATTCAGAAATATTGTTACAACTGAGTGACAAGATAAGAAGTTATCTGAATTAAACATAGAATGTTAGAAATATTGTCATATTCTGTAGTACAAGTACTACAGGTAACATGCAGTAATTGCTATTTCTAGCTTTACTCCTCGGACAGGTCAGATGGCTTGTAACTTTAGCTGTAAATTGATCAGATGCAGCTGAGTATCTCAATGAGCAGCAAGGAATCTCCAAGCTGGACACAACATCTAAGTGGTCTTGTGAATACCTGTAACAAATAGCAATGATTATATCTGAGAGCTACACACCTTTTAGCCCTGAAAATTCAGTGGTTTGTATCGTGCAAGAGAGATAATTTGAGTAGGGAAAGGAACACAAAGCCTATGCTACACTTCTTTTATCAAGCCTTGCAAAGGAAAAGGTGTTCATTAAGTCAGATGATCACATTTGCCATTTCAGAGGAAAGGGAATTAGGAAGAGATGACACCTCATCATTCAGTGAAAATAGAAGTGTCATCTGCATATGAATGCATAAGGCTTTCCACAATCATCAGCCAGATTTGTAATAAGGAGGAAAGTACAATAAGAGTTATAACACTGACCCAGATAATCAAACGGGTTTAGGGAAAAAAATGTCTCAGAGTAAAGGTCTGCAGGATGAGTGCATCTGTGGGGCTGGGAAAGGAGAGATATCAGACTGGGACAAAAAAACAGGCATCGGGTTAAGATGCCACATTGAGAATCTGTGCAAATGCTTAAGTACTTCTCAGTTTTATTCACATTGTTTTGTTATATGGTAGAGGAGATGTGACTTTCCTTTAAAGGGTTGAATTCCCACTGAGTGGGAAAAGTCAGCAGGAGAGTTTGCTGCTGATTCTTCAGCATGAATGGCGATGGACCTTCCGTCTCAATAGGGCCAACTGAACGGAGCATGGGAAGCTGCGCTCCATGGTACCACCTTTTGCAGAAGGGTCAAGCAGCTCCTCAAAGAAACAGAATCATTTAGGAAATTGTGACATTCAACATCAATGGCCATTTTGGAGAGATGAACAAGAATGCATTTTACTTTTCACTCACCAGCAGAAAACCCTGCAAATTCCTTTCACCGTTTCCAAACTGATTTAAATGTGAATTTCTGAGGAAAACTGGGATGGGACTATGCAGAACTTGAACTCATTTCCCAAGACTTTCTTGTATGAACTCGGACAAGTTATTTACTTCCTGTGCACTGATTTCCTTGCAGTCAAGGGGAGATAAAAGTCCCTCACTTTATAGGAGTTCTTTATTTAACTAGTGAGTTTCTTTATTATATAAATAGTTTCAGCGGTCTTTATAGCTTTGATATACCTGTGTCACCTACATATACATATTGGTAAGATGAAAGCAGTCTTAGAAATATGTTGAGCTAAAAGTTAGGTTGATGACACAATCTTCCTCTCACCCAAAATCAACAGAAATCCGGACTCACATAGCATGTTAACCAGACTTAAAACTCCTCACTGTATTTAATGGAACAGAAAGTTTTTCCTTTCCTCCTAAACCAGATAAAACTTGCTTTAACCAATAAGAAAGTTTTTGGATAGGGAAAAACGCTAGACTGCCCATGTGCTAGCTGAAGCTTACATCCATGAACGTAAGTAGGCAAGGTATCCCAGGAATGGACAGAGGAAATATTTAGAAGCTGAGTTAGATCTGAATTTTTGAGAAATGATGGAGCGCTGGGAGAAGATCATGGCAGAATTGGACCAGAGTGGGTTAGTAAGATTGTTGAAGGATATAAGGATATTGGTCTGAAAGGACAAGAACTATTCCAAATCCATTACCACTGGTTTAGTTTGGCTTGAAAATTACATAATTAAAAGGAAAAAAAAAAAAAAAAGCGCACTCCACTATGGATTGGTTGATTTTATTTATCCAGTTGTTTTGAACTTTCAGATTGCAGATGGTTCACATTTTCTAACCTTTCCATTCTGTTACATGGTTTGTGTCCTTTATTGCTTAAGAGTTTTTAATGTCTTCTCAATCCTAGAGCTGGAGCTTTAAAGAAAATACTGAATATCAATGAGGACAGAGAGAATCATCGCGGAGTTAAATCTTACACTCAAGCTTGGCAGATTAAGGGTCTCTGACATTTGCTTACAGATACTTAGACTGCACAGGATTTATTTTCTTCTCCTCTCCTTGACTCCATGTCCACGGATGGGACGCGAAAATAGAATCAGTGGTTTGAACACAATTTTCTTACAGAGCTTTCCTTACTTCTCAAGGGTTTCCTTCTTTTCCTGAAGGAGGATTAACTCTTTCTTCTGACCATATATGAGAAGGGGCAAACCCAAAATAATTTTGCATCCAAGAGTATGCGTATCACTTCTTTGCAGTTACATTTGCCTTACGTTTGCATTACAGTTCTGGCAATGGTCATGAATGACTGGCATCAGCTATGACTCATTCGTTTCTTGAAGGACTTGTCAAGAGGCAAAAAAATAAACCTGTTCAGTTTCATATTGTTTCTTCTGACAGCGACACCATGATTAATTTTGCTGGAGGAATCAGCTGGGGAATGGAAAAGGAAGGTGAAGGCTGGAAGTCCCAGGAAAGGGCATATTTCTGTAGTAATTTAACTCCTGCAAAGAAAATGACTATCATCAAAAAGACTACAAATGACAACGTTTATCTGACTCATTCAAACAGAAGTGAGACAGATAGTAACCACACTGGACAGTAATTGCCACTGCAATGGACTCATGTCTGGTGAGTGACAAAGCAGCACCATAACAGAGAAGAAGGGAATACTGGAAATGATTATACAGATGAGATCAAAAGTAAGTGACACATGTGACAGAAAGTGAATATGGGTGTTATAGCCAGAGTCTCAGAGATACTGGAGATCTTTCCCTTCTTGGTATTTCCTATTTTTATACCTCTTTCTTCCCATTCTGGGGGCCTCTTTTGAGTAGACTTTTAGTAAAAGACTTTTTAAACCCCCAAATAGGCCCTGATTCTTTTTTTTTTCATAAGCTACTCACACATTTCCATCAGCAATGAGAACTTTCTCATTTCTCCCCGTTGACATCTCCTAAATGCTCTGTAAGCATCTGTGGGCTGTGTCTTCATAGTCATGTTTTAATTACATTCCATCAACCTTCACTGACAATGTTATTGACGAATGCCTTTGTGACATCACGACTAACTAAATTAATAGTAGCAAATGTGTCAATTAATTTAAAAATACAGAGAATAACCCCCCTTCTTCTACAAATGATACTAACACAGACAAAGACAGGCAGAATCATTTATCAGCCTTTTCTACTTAATTTGAGACATCTTCGGTGATAAATGCTTGGTTGATTAAAAGGGACAGTCATTCATATTAACTATGGGAGATAAGAATATCAACACTCAGTTGAACATTTAAAGCCTTAGGAAGCAGCTCTGTAAAATGGATTTTTTTTAAACGAGTTTCTGTCCCAGACAGCTCTGTAAAGTGGGGTTTGCTGGCCTTTCTCTTACCAGATATCAAAATCCTCTTTCAATACAAGACGCACTGGTTCAAGAGGAGGAGGTGAGCCCTGCTGGTCCTGCAGCAGTGAGCAGAGAAGCTTGCAGATCTTCCCGTCAGAAACAGTTACACATAGTAGTGTTCAAGCAGAGGACTATGTGCCCTTGAGATCTTTGCTTCTGAAGAGGAAGATAAGAGAACCACAGGTGGAAAAGGCCATCTATGTCTGCACCTGAAGGGCAAGAAAATGAAGGAACGAGAGGCTAGTAACTATGTAGGACACTGCATGCTCATACATGCAGAACTACATTAAAAGAGCTCAGAGGCACTCATTTCAAAATCAGAATTATGTTTGCAAGAAAAACCTCAGTGCTACATGTGTATGTTTTAAAATTAATTTTTGCATTACTGTGTCCCATATAATTTCCCACCTGTACCGTTGTCCCACTTCCAGAAAAAATGAGACTCCAGTCGTCACCTGGCATAAAACAACTCAGGGCCTTGCAGTTAAAGTTCAGCAAGGTCAGAATCACCTGGAAGCAGGAGATTATTACGGGAAATATGAGGTAACTGCAGTAAAAGAAAGGCCCACCTACAGCTATCAAAAATACATGGAACGCTGTCTCCCTCCAGAACATTGCCACTGATGTTTTTCCATTACACTGATGTGAGTTTTAATCAGATTGAAACATGTCTGCATAATTAGCTATAGGAACATTTGACTGATGTAGCAACATCAGCAGAGAAGGAGGAAAAAAACACCCATAATATCTATAATGCTATGATAATGAACAATTAGAAACAGTAATATGTTATCTGCATTCTAATTGCTCTTTATAGTGCTCTGAGAGGTTTGATCCAGGATGTGGTTTTTGCTTAGATTCTTGTGCAAAGCCCATTTACAGCAACAGAAAAAATTATGTTGGCTTTTGTGGGCTTCGGGTGAAGTCCTTCTTGGACAAAGAGAAAAGAGAGCTTAGAAACCAAGGTTGTAATTGCAGTGTCTTTGAAATAGAAGCAAACCAGAGACCTTTTTTCCTATGTTTGTGATTTAAATTCATTCCACTTTATAGAACTTTATAGAATTATAGAATGGTTCAGACTGAAAAGAGCTTTAAGACCATTGAGTCCAACCATTAACCTAGTGATGCCAGGTCCAACACTAAAGCATGCCACTAAACACCTCATCTGCCTCCAGGGATGCTGCCTCAACCACTTTTCTGGGCAGCCTGTTCCAGTGCTTGACAGCCCTTTTGGTGAAGATATTTTTCCTAATATCCAATCTAAAACTCCCCAGTGAAACTTGAGGCCATTTCCTCTTGTCCTTTTCAGCCAATCCATATAGGTCTGAGGCATGGCATGTGTGGAAGGTCCTGGATGTGTTGTGCTCTGCTGCTATTTGTGCATTAACATTATCTTCACCTGTTTGGCAGGGACTTTCTGTGAAATGAAGCCTGTTCTTCACCTCAAAATATTATGAAAGTAAAAGTTTGTAGGATCTTCAGTTAGCCTCAGCTCAGTTAAACCTGAGAAGAAGGTTTACAGGCCGTCTGAGCAGCTGTTGAAGAAAGAAAGTAGCTCATACTCTAAGCTCTCTAATTTGTCATTGGCAGAGGTTATGGTAACCTTACAGCAGAGGCAACCCCTATGGATATGCCAGATGGTGAGATAAGAGGGAACAAATCGCTCACTGGAGAAGATGGTCCTAATGTGTAGTTTGATGCCAGGCCCAGTCCCAGCATAAGTCCTGTGAAACATTATTTCCAGAGGTAGTAGTTGAAGTTGTGGGTTTAACTCCTGTTGGGATAGCAGGTGCGCAGTCAGTTCTGAAACAAAGGGACTGATTAAAGTGATGCAACGAGAAATGCCTGAATTCACTAGGAGAAGTCTTGACTTTTTATGAGTAGATTCAAGAGAAGAGGCAGATCCAGAGAACTTTCCTCCAGAACCTCCTCCAAGAGGTGTCTCGGGTTACTTAAATAAATTACAATCTGTTTTATTTACACTTCTTCATTAATACATATTCATTCACACTATATAGATTCTGGCTCTGCAAACATACATTGTTCATATTTTTATCCTGTTACAGGTGAATGATTTTTGGCAAAAGTCAGTAACATGGTGAATTAATTACCAGAGCAAGTATTGGTCACCTTTTTCCTGTAGCTGTTGAACATTTTTCTGTTAACAAATTTAGTGTTGCAATTAAACTTCCTTGACTTGGAATCATCAGTGTTTTAAAAATATCTCCTTATCTTGATTGTGAAGAATTCTGGGTATCCAAACTTCTCTGATTTTGTATTTTATCTGTGCTCAGGCCAATTCATTAGCTGACAAAAATCCATCCAGATTAAATATCGGTATCTATTTGTGTACTTGGGGCCCGTTTAACCACCTCATTCTATTATCTCAATTTCTGAAGCTGGCCAGCTAAGTGTGTCATCTGTACTACAGTGACACATCCTATAATCAGTAGAAAGTAAAACAAATCTCCCATAACATAACAGTTCAGTCATCCTGCTGCAAGAAACAAAATGAACTTATGTAGCATTTTTCCTTACTTGTTTGCAGTGGATAATTGCTTATTTGCAGTTTATTTTCTCCATTACATGTGTTAGGATGTGTTAAGTAGCAAGAATAGCTGCATTGAATTGATTACCTCTTCTAATTAAATATTGAGGTTTGGGGACCTGTGTGATGAGTTTTTAATTTTGTAATGTGGGAGGAGGGGAGTATCAATAATCATTGGAAGAATGAATTAACTAAATGCCTTTAATCTCAACAGAATATACATGGAGAAGAAAGCCGAGTAGACTCAGAATAATTTCCTCAGAGAAGAATGTCCATGTCAGTCAGGGATGACACAGGCCATTAGACATTATTTTGCCAAAGTCATGCCTATATTGTATAATTAAAAATGGGATCCGTTGTAAGGTCTTAATATTTAGGCTTGCCCTCTCCTTGGGTAAACATTCCCACATGAAAGCTGCTCCTACCTTACAATATCTGCTTCCTATCCACATTGTCCAGAATGTTTCTGTGTGTGTGAACATTGATGCATGCCCAATGGTTTTGGATCCTTTGGATCCTTTTGCCAGGATCCTTTTCTCATCAGGTATCTCAGCATTTCTCACTCTTAAAGAGGAACCATGAGAAGGAAAAAAGACCAATCTGTACTCAGTGACTATTGCTTACCTCCAGATTCCAAAGTGGACAGTTTAGAAAATGAGATGACAACAGAGATCAGGTCTGAGTTGAATTAGATGATCAAGCTTGTGACTCCAAGCAAGCAGTTCGGTTTTTCTGAGGAAAACTGAGTGTAAGTCAAGTTCTTAGGTTTATAATGCAGTTGTAGAAGTCTCCATGAGGGACTACCTACCCATAACCTGTCTTTGTATTGAGATCTGGAAAGAAATACCATTTTTTGGCTCTCTGGTAGGTGAAACTCTGAGCTGAAGGAAATATTAATAGGGATTTTTCTGTGGCAAATGAGAATATAAAAGCCTTCATGATTAACAAGACTTTTGGAATGTCTTAGTATCTTTACAACACACATGTCAGACTGTGTCTCAAATTCAGCTGCAAGCATTATTCAAGAGAGACAGTTTTGGTTTATATTTTTCCCCTCATGGCTTTAAAATTGTTCTTGACTGCTCTGGGAAACCTTTTTAGTTAATAGAGAATTAAGGATAAAGTTTTGTGGTCCTTCTATTTCTCTCTGGATAATAGAAATGGGCCCAGATTTGTTACAGATGTTACGGTAGGTTAACGTTATTAGAAAATAGTAGAAGGAAATAACACATAAAGAGAATTAGAAACACTTAGTTGCCATTAAGTATCAGCCATGATATTTCACAAACCCAGTAATTGCTAATATATTGCTAACTGCCATGTAATTTCAAATATCAGGTAAATAATTAATTCTATTGAAGTTTCAATTGAAATTTCTGAATTACAGATTACTTGAAAAAGAGATTATCTGTTAGAGCTGAACAAAATGTAATAGAATCATACATTGTCATTGGTGACTCTTAATGGATGTGTATGGAGACTCAAAAACCTTATTAATAAATCCTTTATATGTTTTATTAATGTTATTAAAATAGCCAGGATATTTTATTGATAATATTATTAATAGTGCTACTCCAGACTTTCAAAAAATTATGAGGTATATTAACAAGGGAATGACTTAGTTGCGGGCAAACAATAATGACAATTTTTTATTGGGGGTTTTACTGGATACATGCACGTGGTCTCAAATAACTTATTTGTAGTTAGTATTCTTCCAGGTAATTTTAATAAAAGATATGTGAATACTTGATAGTAATACGTACTGTTAATTTGAATTCTGGGTTTGGTTATGTTTGCTGAGCATTTTTCTCTCACAAAAAATTATCATAAATGAGTTCTTGTTTATCCATTTGGGCAATAGCTGCCATTGCTGTGCATACTATTTGCATATGAATTTGGACACTAATGAAAATGGAATATCTAACACTTGTTATCCTTTGCTGAAAATTATAAACAAATGGTGTGGAGCAGAAAAAAAAAAGCCAGAAAAAGCCCTGTGTGACTTGAATGACCAACTGTACAGCACAAAGCTCATGGCCTTACTTGAGTTTGATGAGTGGTCAGATCTTGTGCTGGAGAACTGACAGTTTTACCCAGAGTAAATGAAGTGTAGAGCCAGGGAGCTATTTGTGAAGAACAGTTTGGACTAATGGAAGAAGAAATAAAAATATGTTCAGGAATCATTGGCCAACAAAAGAGAAGGGCTAATTAATTAGATTAATTGACTTATTTTATCATCTCTGTTCAGCAGGATCTATGACAAAGGAGTGATAAAGTATTTGCATCCATCTAATCAACGTATTGCTTATGCATTGAGCCATTAGGGAACTTTGGAGTATTTGCTGGTATTTAGAGAATTTCAATTACCTAAATCTTCTAAATCCCTGTCATTCCTTTGACAGTTTCACGTACCATTTGACAAAAAAATTATTTTTTTTTTCTCTTTTTTTCTTCTGGTTGCTGGGATGTGGAGGGCGGATGTAGCAGAACAATTTCATTACTTAGTTTGGACTTCTCTTTATTTCCACGAAATGATACAACCGTAAAATTTATTTTCCATTTACATAAATGGTGTCCACATCAGACTTCCAACTCCTCAACTTTTCCTTTATTGGGATCAAAAATCATTTCAGAAACATCCTTGTTTGGATTTTTGGGTCAATAAAATGTATTCGACCTTTTTGAAACACCTTGACTACAGGCTTGCTAAGAATGCAGGGGAAAATATTCCCACAAGGCTAGGAGATGATGACTGTAATCTTACCTAAATATTTACAGATGTTCTTTTATGAAGAATTAGTAGACCATGTAAAATAATTCTGTATGAGAATTTTCAAGACTTCTCTCAAAATTAATGCCAGATTGTAAACTATGAACCAATCTTTTTTTGGGAAGGGGAGTCTAGATGAGAGCACTTTTTACTTTGTCCAGTTGAACCATTTTAAGGTCTTATTTACCATCAGACAACAATAGTTGCACAATCAGCCTAATCTATGGGAAAATAGCAAGCAAATCAAAACAGCCCACTGTCAGCCTTACTGTGTGGTATCCCCTTTCCAACGCGGGTATCCAGACTCAGGGCAGACAGAAGCTCATGCCTTAGGATGGCAGTGGCAAAACAAATTTCTTAAGCATTTTGTTGAACCTATTGCTCAGCTTATCGCCCAGTCAATTTCCATGTGAGTAGAATTAGAATGAATGGAATAATCAGGTCCTATATCTGGGTTTTCAGGGTGCTCTGGATTCCTCTCTCCATAGATGCCCTTTTCGAAAGGTGCTTGCTTCAGTTCTGGATGGAAGAACACAGTTTTCCTCAGTGGTACACTCAGACCCTCAGCAGAAATTAGGGTTCTGTTTGCTATTGAAATCCTAGCAGTTGAGATCCTAGTGGTTTCCAAGTCTGTAACAACCTGCCTGGACGCGTTCCCATGTGCTCTGCTGTAGGTGGTCCTGCTCTGGCAGGGGGTTGGACTAGGTGATCTTTGAGGTCCCTTCCAACCTCTAACATTCTGTGATTCTGTGATTCTGTGAACCAAGATAGAGTCTGAGGAGTTAGTCCTTTGCAGATAACATAAGAAACACGTAATGCGAAAAATGCATTTTGTTTGGTAACAGCCAAAGTATATCTGTCTTTTGATGTTCTAAGTGGTAAGCACCAGGACTGCTAGCATGGTCTGATTACTTGTGCTTTTCTGAAGAAGTGCACAGCTACAGATAAAGGTTAGTTACATATTTAAGTGGATTTCCATCTGCTTCATTTTACTGGAACAGTACAGACAACCTACAGGTCATCTCTAGATCTAGTCTAGATGACACCAGGAATCTGTAGAAAGAGCGATGGGAAGTAGTTTTATGTGAGGGTGTTTCCAAGCCAGTGGTTTTTGAAATAAGTTTTCATGTGATCCTATTAGCCGTCTACTGGCCTGTGTGGACCCTGTAAATGTCAATAGCTGAGGATCTATGTGTAAAGAATAGGTTGTGGAACGATAAAATCCAGTTTAATACTAATCTCGTTATTTGATCAGGAGTTGTGCTCCCTTCCTTTGGCACAAAACTTACTCCAAATGTGATAGAGATGTCTAAATGCCTTTTAAGACTATACTCAGATAGTACTGCCTCTTTGTCCAAGTTCCCTATGTATGAAATAGGGAGAAAAACTGACTCTTTCTGTTAAAGCCACTTAGAACGTATGTTAATTTTGAAAGTACCAACCATTTGTGTGATCTATAGCAAAACTATGAGCTTGTGGATTGTAGAGATGCTGTCAAAGAATGTGAATAACAATAAGGTGTTCTCAAAGCTGGAAGAGAAAAATCCAGAAAAAAAACCCAAACGCAAAACAAAGAGAAAGACAGTTCTTTCTGCAACTAAAGGTAAGCAGATTCAGGCAAGCACAAAGAAAAAAATCTCATTGTAGTCTGACAATCTGAAAGTTGAGAGAAACAAAAGCCCTTCAAACTAAAGATCTTTGCAAGGAACTGCTGAAAAACAGGAGGTGTAGCAAATAATGTGCTACAAATAATGTAATTTCCTGTTTTTCTTGAGAGTATTATTGCCACTACTTATTTCAGTAATTATGAAAGGTACCTCTTTAGTGGAGCTAGTGGCTTTGTAAGGAAAAGTATTGTTATGCTAATAAACAGATATAACATCACCAATACAAAGCCATAAGAAAGGTTCTTTAAATTCCCACAATTCTAGTGAAGACAGAAAGAAGTTATACACATTATGATTGTAACATATATCATTCTGAAGAAACTATATGTGTCATAACAGTAGAAATACTTCAGAAAAATTATTGTAATGTAGCTTGAGAAAGATAGTTCCAAATGTTATTACTAAAAATATTACTAATTCTGCACTAGGCAAACTGGCTAAGTAACAAAAGTTTTTCAGTTGTTCTGGAAGGCTACACACTTAAATTATTTCTCCGTTGCATGACCAGGAAGTTATCTTTCAGTCTTGTAAGCTGTGAGCAGCTGCTACTATGTGCTGGGATTGCATTCACTTACACAAGTAGAACACGTGCAATTTGGTGACAAGATCCATCAGCCTTGCTTACTATTAACGTTGTATTCATCCCATGACCACAAAACAGGCATCCCCCTCTACAGGATGGATGGATGTGCAATGACATGTTGTGCTAGGATTCCCCATAATATGATTCCCTTACACACATTTCTCTCATATAAGGAAAGAAATGCATATGAGAAGATAGTGAATGCCTGCATACTGATCATGAGACAGATACAGATACTCTCTGGTCACCTACTGAATGAAGAATGATAAGCTGCAGAAATTGGGAAAATGACACAGTTTAGGAAAGGTGAAATCAAGAAACCCAGATGCTAGAAAAATTTATGTCACTTGTGACTCATTCTGCTGACTTTTGTGCTTCTTCCCCTTTAAAAAAACCAAACAGACGAATGCATGAAAATTGTGGTGACAAACAGTCTATGCCTCAGATTTATTGCTCTGCAAATCAGATTGAGCCCATGAACTGGTGAATTTGTGTCTATGGTCTGCTACACCCATATATTCCTTTTCAAAGTACGGGTAAAATAGTTCCCAGTCAGAACAGCCAGATTTTGCATTTACAGTTTTAAAAAGATACAAAGGAGATGATCATTCAGGTATGCCAATTACAGCCTACAGCTAGCATAATGTTTTGCTACATATTTACATAGTACACAAAATTGTCAAATTCTTTAATTCTCGAGCTTGTCAGTCACTTCAAAAACACAACAGTTTCTTCACTTTGTCAGTCTACCTTCACAATACTGCACTATAAATTTTGCTCAGGAATAGACATTGCATTAACCTGTGCGAGTTCTGGTGCTTTGTTGACTTAAAGAAATAAGAACCAAGTGCATCTGTACTGGTGGCAGGAGACTGCCAATGATGACAGATTTTGTAAACCTTCAAGCCTTTAAAATCTACCAAACTATTATTTATTTATTTTGCTATTCAGTATTTCAACTGGCTCAAGGACTTGACTCATCTCTTTTTCAAGCCAGGAAGACAGCTGCTCCTCATGTGTTTCAGTTTTCAATTTTTCTTTTCCTACATTTCTTGAATTTAGATATTTTCTCTATACATAGCCTGACTGCAGTTGATCTCAGGCATAGGAGCCTACAATTCTCCTTTCTCTGAAAAAAAAGATGAATACATTAAGGCATTCTTTGTTTGATTCTAAAACACTGCTGTAGCAACTGTTCTCACAGTATGGATCTTGAAGAAACCTGGTGACAGCTGCGGCTCCTCTTTAATATATTCAAAAATTATCAGCTGGACACAAATTTGATAAATTCCCAGCATTATGTCAGTCATAGTCTCCTAGACTGAATTTGTTTTTCCTGTTACTACTTTTACAGAGCATTTTTTTTTTCTTTTGATTCCAAGTCATGTTGAAAAGTCTGTACCAAAATGTCTTATTGAAAAGCAATCGTTACACTTCTCTAAAGTTCATCTACCAATCCAAGAAGCAAATTTCAGCTAGTTGGCAGTTTAATCAGAAGACAAATTAGGAAGGTTTTGAAATGAGAAGGCAAATTTCTAAGAAGACATTCTGTTGCATGAGTGAAGGCATTTTTTTTTTCAGGATAGAATGAATATCAGAAGACAGCAATGTTATGTGCTGAAATGGTGATATAGTGCAACATATTATACATAAACATGCTATTTGAAATAGATTTGGAAAAGCTCAGGCAGACATATTTAAACACAAGAAAAAAGAAATAATCTCGTGAGGATGTTTGACTACTGCAATAGGCTGCCCAGAAATTTGTAGACTCACTGTCCTTGGATGATGAGCAAACTGATTGAGCTGACAGTGCTTAAACAGGGAATTTGAACAAGATGATCTTCAGAGGTGCCTTCTATAAGCAACTATTCTCCACATCTGCATTAAAAGCACACACTAGAAGTAGTTCATTCAATTTTCATGGCAATTTCTCTTCACTGCTTGTTCAAAGACCCAGAATCTGGGGGTTCTGAACTGTAAAGAGTCTGATCCCTTGATAGCAGATGTCGTATAGGGCACACCACCTAAGTTAGGCAGCTGGAGTGAGGAGTATGAATGTGACTCTCACAACTCTTCATTGAATGACAGTATGCAATACATTCAGGTGGATAAGTTAATGCACTATTTCCAGAATTCAGAAAGAATCTTTCAATTGCAGTGGTCTTCCATAAATTACGATTAAAATGCTACAGTCACTTCTGAGCATCTCATTATCAAAAAGATACAGATAAAGTAGACAGTATCCAAAGAACAATGATCATAGAATCATAGAATCATAGAATGTGTTGGGCTGGAAGGGACCTTTAAAGGTCATCTTGTCCAATCCCCTGCAGTGAGAAGGGACATCTTTAACTAGATCAGGTTGCTATCTTTGTCAAGCCTGACCTTAAATGCCTCCAGGGGTGAAGCCTCCACCACCTCTCTGGGCAACCTGTGACAGTGTTTCACCACCTTCATTGGGGGCTGGACTAGATGATCTTTTCAGGTCCCTTCCAGCCCCTAACGTTCTGTGATTCTGTGATTGTAAAAAAGTTTTTTCTAACATCTAATTTAGATCTACCTTGCTCTAGCTTAAAACCGTTGCCCCTCATCCTGTGCCTACACACCCTTGTAAATTGTCCCTCTCAAACTTTCCTGTAGCACACTTCAGGTGTTGGTATAAATTCTCCTCGGAGCTTTCTCTTTTCCAGGCTGAACAACCCCAATTCTCACAAGCCTGTCTTCATAGGAGAGGTGCTCCAGCCCTCTGATCATTTTTGTGGCTTCCTCTAGGCTCACTCCAATAGGTCCATGTCCTTCTTGTGTTGGCGGCTCCAGAGCTGGACACAGTACTCCAGGTGAGGTCTCACTAGAGCAGTGTAGAGGGGCAGAATCACCTCTCTTGACCTGCTGACCATACTTCATTTGATGCAGCCCAGGATGCAATTGGCCTTCTAGGCTGCAAGCACACATTGGTGGCTCATGTCTAGCTTTTCATCCACCAACACTCACAAGTCCCTCTCGGCAGGGCTGCTCACTATCAGATCATCTCTGAGCCTGTGTTGATAATGAGGATTGCCCCGACTCAAGTGCAGAACCTCACACTTGGTCTTGTTGAACCTTATGAGCCTCACACGGGCCCACTTCTCCAGACTGTCCAGGTCACTCTGGAGGACATCCTGTCCCTCTGGCATGTCAACCACACCACTCAGTTTGGTGTCATCTGCCAACTTGCTGAGAATGGACTCAATTCCACTGCCTATGTTATTGATGAATATATCAAAGAGCACTGGTCCCAGTGAGGATCCCTGAGGGACACCACTTATCAACTGCCTCCATCTGGACATTGAACCATTGACCACAACCCTCTGGGTCGACCATCCAACCAATTCCTTACTCACTGAACAGTCCACATCTCAAATCCGTATTTCTCCAATTTAGAAAGAAGGATGTTGTGGGGGATTGTGTCAAAGGCCTTGCAGAGGTCCAAATAGATGACATCCGTTGTTCTTTCCTAGTCCACTGATAGTCACTCCATTGTTGAAAGCCACTAGGCTGGTCAGGAAAGACTTGCCCAATGATAATGATGATTAGAACAGTAACATAAAGAGTAATTCTACTGGAAGCAATGAAAAAAGAAGATACACCTCACATTTATGAATATTTGCATGAATAATAATTGACTATATAGCAGATTAATAATGTGGCATGGGAAACTGAGGCATATAACAAGGAGCCTGGGAAAAATAAGAGAAGGTGTGTAAGCACCAGGTAGTTAAAGAGTTAACTTGACAGGTTATCTATTAGACTATACATCCCTCAAGACAAGGAACAGACCAAATGGGACAAAATCAAACAGGACCTAAAAAAGTAAGAGAAATTATATCCCAGGGAACAATCCCAACAGTAACAGTAAGACTTCAAATAATCTAATTGCCCTTCCTGTACAGCATTTAGCACTCTGTTGTTCTGCAGTTATGAAGGAAGTTATGAGGCAGATGTGACATCTTCTAACAAATATGCAGACTGTCAGACTGCACTCACCAGTTAGCTGTTTGTTATCTGTCAGTGTCTAGCCCAAAACAGACCTTGTACATTTAAATTTATAGTGATCATATTGATGTGAGTGATCAAGGAAGAGCTGGCAATAAGTTTTGTTTAATACGCATTTTAAAACAAATCCTGTAACTTCAATATAGCAACAAGTGCAAAAGTTTGCTGGAAGCTGGATTCCAGGGTCTTAATTTTTATTATTATTGTGACCTTTTCTGTAAGTTAGTATTCTTTTTTTTTTTTTTTTTTTAATAATTAGATGTAGACTAATAATAACTTTTTTGATTAACCTGTTAAAATTTCAATTATGGTAACAATAAGCTTCCAGCTTTACATATAGATTGTGTTTCCTCTTTCCCATAATAGAATTTTGAACTTGCCACCAAATCATAGTCTCTGGTTTTAATTTTTTTTCCTGTTTTGCATAACTTAAAGCAGTCTACAGTCCTCAACCCCTAACCCACAACACACCCAGCTACACAAGCATATATATGCCCTCCAGCTGGTATTCAGAGGAGATCTGTAAAGTTACTCCATGGGAGCTATGGACCTCATGTCCTCTGACAACCTTACAGTTAACAAAGAAAAGCAAGTATTTTCTGAGTCAAATCATCTGATCATTTTTATCTGTCTACAATGACAGAACACAGATCATTCACTGAACTCACCTTCAGAGATACCTGAAGGCTTTCCTTTCTGGTTGGCCATTGGCTCTAGCTTTCCCCAGCTAGTCTTTCAAGGATGGATGGACACTTAGTTGCAACTCCATTTGATGTTTTTTGAAGAAATTGCATCACCAAATGCAGCAAAAAAAGACTTAGGTCTCAGACAGACAGCGCAAAGAGAAAACAGGAGAAAACAAAACATGGAAATATTTCACTGTATCTCCTCTTCATTCATTTGTTCATTTGTTCATTCATTCGTTCATTCTTTCATTCATTCATTCATTCATTCATTCATTCATTCATTCATTCATTCATAGATCATATAGCATTTCTGCTGAAGATAGCTTTGTCACAACAGTTACTAATGTTATGTTTTCCTTTATCCTGTGCTTCGTGTCTGCATTTCTTCCTCCTGCCTGCAGGGTTGAGGAGATAAACACACCACTCAAACTTTGACGCACAGGATGCTGGTTCAAATTATGCAGGAAATTGACTTTCAAGATTGCTGACATCACCAGCTATCCTAAATGAATCAGATTTTTATCCAGCCCTCTCGGTTGTATAGTCCTCATCTGTATGGGAAGAGAATATTATCAAGTCAGGTTGAAAGTGTTAATGAATATGCAGCATTCTGTGCTATTTCTTCTCAGTTCAAGCATATGCTTTGGCATGGGAAATGATTTGGCACAATCTCCATTCCTGGCACTGGATCTCACTCTTCACTTCTACTTCAAGAAGGAAAAACAGTCCTCAAACACAAACCATCCACGGTGATCAATAAAGGAGGTTTTCAGCCAGGAGTATTTATTTTTAGACCTACATCTGTGCTGTACAATACTCACACACTGATATCTGAACAGAATGACAATAAAAATATCTCCATGTGGCTGATTACTGTTGGCTCACCCCGGGAACTGAGGGTACTCAGTCTCTTTGTGTAGTCTGTGCAGTCCAAGACACCACGGGAATAGAGAGCTTTTAAACTCACAGTCTTCTCCTATTGCAAATAAACTCAGAAATTATGTAGGAAGCTGAAAATTGACAGGTATGCTAAGAAAGGATATTGTCTGAGATGGGAAGACTCAAGTGGGAGCAAAGAAGGAGAGAAATATGCAAGCAGCACCAACCCCAGACTTACAGACTTTCGGTTTTCCAATGGATTTGAGCCCCACAGATCTCAGGAGCCATCAGCCTCTTGTCACATCAATTTTCATGAGGGCTAATGCTGGGGAGGAGACTTCACACGGAGATCTGGTACCAGGAGCCAGATTATAGTAGTGAGATGCAGCAGAGTAATTCTAAGGGAACTTACAACGTTACAAATACAAGTGAGACATTTCTAGGCTCAGCAAGAATGTACTTTCAATGGTATTCCAGCACTCTTCGGGAAGGAAATTCAACAGCCAGAGATTCAGTATCCGTTCCAGTAGTTGTAGAGCTACACTGGAAAGAACTGTTCTAATCTGAATATTTGAAAAACATTTTCCAAAGCTTTTCCTTTGTGTTTCTTGATGGTGATACCTATAATAAAATCTTTGCCTTACTAGTTGAAGAAGACAGAATTAGGTTTTTTACATCCTGGACTGGATTCCCAAAATTTCCTGTCAAAATGTTGTGCCTTTGGAAGATTCTTCTTTGTAAGGCTTTCCCCTTGTCAGAGTTACAGAAGAATAGCTCATTTAAAGAATTGCAGGAAATCACTAGATCATCCATCTGCCCTGAGGTGTGACTACCTCTTCCTATGTCATTCTGAGGGCTGTTTGTGTAATTTATCAAAATGGGTTGATGGTTGGACTTCTAAAAGCTACCTGGAAATCTGCTCTTCAGCCCTCCACTATCCTACTTCAGTGCTTAAACTTATCCTTTTCTGGTTGCAGCTTCAGTCCTTATTTTATGCCCTATCTATCATTGATATTGTGTCCATACGCAGGACTTTGATGCTTTGAGGACATTCGTGATGTTATCTGTCAGTCTTCTCTACTCTAGTCATAAAATCACTGTTTCTTTGTTATTTCCCAATCGTGACTTCTAGACCACTGATAACCCTGTAGTTTTCCCTCAGCAGTCTTTAATTCACCCATACTTCTCCTGATGTTCAATATTCAAAATGGATATTTCACTGCACTGTTCATGTGTAGGGATCCACCAGAATCCAAATTATTTTTCTAGTTTAACGGTTACCTAAGCCTTCTTTTCTCCAGTCTATTTTGATTTGTTTGGTTACACATATGTCCTCTAATTGTTCTTATTACACTGCATCAGGCCTTTTGTCTTTCTTTTTTTTTTTTTTTTCACTTTGTCTTCTCCTAATGCTTTCTCCTTTTGGAATTTAAATCTTGCCTTCCAATATGTTTGCAGTTTAGTGTTGTCCTGTGTTTAATAAACACAGTCTGCATTCCTTTGATCAGATATGTAAAAAATTAGGCTAAAGACAAACTCCTCAGGAACGTCACTTTATGCACCATTCCACTTTAAAGGTAAACCCTTGAGAACTACTCTTTAATGTGATTTTCCAGCCACCTGTATATCCAAGCTACAGTCCTTTCCTAAACTTCCTTCTTGAGAACAGTATATCAAACAATGTGAAACCCAAACTAGAATTAAGATGTAGGTTATCTGTTGCCTTTTCCCCTTCTGTAAAGCCTGTTACTCTGCTAGGGAAGGAAATTCAATTTATTTGACACGATTAATTCTTGAGAAAGTCGCGTTGGCTGTAATTTATCTCCCTGTTCTCATCTAAGTATTTATAAATAGATTATTTACGATGGTGCTTTCCTGGAACTTAAAGCACTCCACTTTAAATTCAGTCACTCCATTTTCTGTTTTATTCAGTCTTCCAGAAATTTGCCCATTTTCCACAAGATCTCAAGAGTCATTCTCCATATACTAAAGAAAGGACATTTTTGGGTCCAGCATATTTGAGAGCACTTGTTTTTCTAAGAAATACTAAATTTGTTTTTCCTTTCTGCTTTTACTAAATGTCAGGTCACATTTAACTTTTTAACAGAAGACTGATGCAAGAAAGACATCAAATGTTTCTCCCTTGAGGTGATAGATTTATTGCACAGTTGTCATCAAATCAACTGCTTCTTGTTTTATTCTCTTACTAAAAATGTACTTGCAGAGTTTTTGCTTGTTTATTTTGTATATCTTTCCGTATTTTTTCTTTCTGACTTCTGATTCCTAGAATCTGTTACTACTCTATTTTTATTTACCCATTAATTCCATCTTTGTTTTCAGTTCTTATTTGCTGTGTGCAAAGGATCCTCAATAGAGCTAAATGGATCACATACATAATGTAGTAGTCTTCATGTCTGAATTTAACTTTTTTTTTTTTTTTTAAAGTTACTACTAATATTATAAAGTCTCAGACAGTCATCGTTGTTATATTTATGGACATTTCCTTGTGATGTAATTCAGGTTTTCTTTTTCCTTTTCCTGGATCTGCTTACTGACCAAGACACTCTCCCTGGCAAGTCACTTTGCCTCAGTTTCACCATCTGTAAAAAGAGAATAATTTTTATTCCTTTACAGAGCCCCTTCACACTCATCAGTGAGACACTTTGGGGCATTATTAATAAACAGAATTATTGAAATTCCCAAATGTCTTCTGGAACAAAATGCTATAACAAGAAAAGTGGTTTATGTTAGTTCAAAGCTGCCATTTCAACTATTTAAAGGGTTTTGATGATCTGTGTTTAAGAAAGTAAATGGTTTAAGGGAAAAGATAGTTGTGAAATAAAATTTTTAACTTTAAAAACACTGTTTGACTCCTCTAGCAGTTTCAGCTGAACCTTGCAATAACATATCCAAAACACAAACATTTATTTTAATAATATTTTCTCATTTATCCTGTTTCTTAAGCTAGTAACAATACTCATTAATAAATAACTGGAAATGCTAGGAACTTCAAAACTGTGAGGTGTTTGTGATTCTAAAATGAACTGAGTTTTCTATCTTTAGCTTGAAAGCAAAACTGTTCAGGCTGACAAACCTTTTAGATACTGTCACCTATAATTTATTGGGTTTTTTTTCAAATGTTACTTACTGACAGGGGAATACAGTAGAGTGAAGTGTGCAGCAGATCGTTCCATGTCTGATGCATTGCTTTAGTCTGTTGATTGTGTCAGCCAGCACGTTAAATTCTTAATACTAGTCGAATTTATTTACTCTATAATCCTTTTCTCCTCTTCTTTTCCTTTTTATCAGTGGTTCAGAGCCTTGGGGGCTTACAGAAGGAACTCTGGATGACCACAATGCTCTCTGTACATGTGGGATAATTCATTGTTAACAGTGACATTTTCAAGTCTGTGTTGAGATCTGTTTATGAGGAAAACACTGTACTGGTTCTCCAGGGACTGCAGAGGGGGAAAAAAGGAAAAGGACATGAAAAAGAAGTTATAATGTGACTTTCATGGAAGAAGATGAAAGGGTTTTTTTTGTTCTCTCTCTTTTTGCCTACATCAAAAATGCTGTTTATTGTGCAAAAGAAGGTATGATATAGACTTTAAGAACTGATTGCTTCTGCATTTGCTCAGCTTTCAGAATAATACTGACAGGTGGAACAGGGACAAGCAGAGAACATCAGGGATGTTCATCCTTGTGAGAGGTGAAGTGGGAATATGGCTCCCACACAGGGTAGAATATTTTGCAGAGGGCTACATCACTCATAAATTTTCAGACTTATTTTTTGCTTTTGGAACTGATTCTGTTGGGGAACTGCAAAACAACAACTCTACTGTGCTTTTGTTGTGCCCTCTGCAGCTTCCTTTAGACATATAAAGGTGATTCTGTAACTATTCAGGAGTTTTATTTTCCAATGATAGGCTTTTTATTTTTTTCCATTTTCTAAATAATCTACTTTTAATCACCCTAGCCACATGCAGTTCTGAGGAGAAAAGAGTCTGAAGAGGTAGCTGGAACATGAGCTGCAGATGGGAAAACTGAAGCAGTGGGTTGAGGTTAGAGGCACTGCAGCATGTGAAATCAGGGTGGTAGCTTTCCATCAGGTGGTGTAGAATAGAAGAATAGCAGTCCAGGTTTTACCATTCTTTGACAGTTTTTCAAGTTTTTTCCCTAGTGAGAACACTTTCTGAGAATCAGAAAACTTCCTTATATCAATTCATCTGTGTACCTTTCTTATCTATTTGTGTGAAGGAAATTTTGTAAATGATGGTGAATTTATAACGAGCGAGGTATAATGTGTCTGCAACAAGACAAAGCCCTTCGTATCACATACCTGCAAAAGCTCTATGCTTTACAGAAAAAAAAAAAAAAAAAAAAGAGGCAAATCTCAGGAGCTGAACCTCCTAAGAAAAACTACAGAACAGGATGTGGTGAGTTGACCTTTGTGACTGTCAGACTCCGACCCAGCTGCTCTCTCAGTCCCTGTCCTCAACATGACAGGGGGAAAAATAAGATGGAAAAGCTTATGGGTTGAGATGAGGACAACGATATCATTTGCCAGTTACTGTCATAGACAACACAGATTGGGGAAGATCAATGCCATTTATCATCAATTAAAAATAAAGTAGGATGGGGAGAAACAAAGACAAAACTGAAAACACTTTCCCCACAACCCTCTCAAACCTCTCAAACATCTCTAACCCAGGCTCAAACTGATTCCTTCATCCCGATTCTTCTATTTAATCTTTCAATTCCCTGAGGGGTATGTGGGGAGAGATGGGGAATGGGGATGGGAAATGGTGATTACGGTCAACAACATTCCATGTCATCTCATCCCTCCTACTCCCACTGTTGCTCTGCTTCAGTGTAAGCACTTTTCTTCATGAATTTTTCCACTGTGGTTCCTTCCCATGGGCTGCTGTCCTGGGTTTAGCTAAAAACCCAGTCCTGTTTAGTGATTTTTACTTTCCAGTTCAGTGTCTTCTAAAAGGTTGCACATTCTGAAGTCAGCAGCATGTTTTTGCAGACAGTGTGTGCTACTGGCAGTGATAACACCTGATGTTTACAGTTACTGCCTGGGACTGGGATGCAGAAAGGTTCTTGCTTATACTTATTCCTATAGTGACCAAGGCCACTGCTGGCTCTGGTGTGCCGCACTGGGGGTGCTGGGTAGTAAGAGGGGGGCACAAAGAAGTAAAAGGTGGCACCTCCAGGGGGTAATAGACAGGACAGGTGACCAACAAGAGTATTCCATCCCATATACGTCATATTTAGTATAAATTGAGCGATCACGAGAGTTTCGTCTCTTTTTCTTCGTTTCGCCTTTTCTGCAATGGCCGGTGTCCAGAGAGGACTCCATCTGAGCTCCTGATTTTGATCCGGATCCTGAGTTCCCTAATCCAGCTCCCTGTATCCAGCTCCCGCTGCCGCTGAGCCTGGGGTTTCCCCAGTGCCTCCTGCTCTGCAGCACCAGTGGTGATTTCTATCAGGGGAGGGAGTCGGGTTTGATATCGGGCTACTATCTATAGTTGTATATAATTCTTTACTTTTATCTTTTTACCATTATTTCTATTATTTTCATCAAAACTGTTTTAGGTTTTTTCTTCTCTAACTCGCAAGTCTCTCTGCCTCATTCCCTTTTCTCTTCCCGTTTGGGGGGGGGAAGAGGGAGTTAGAGAGCGTCTGTCCGCGTTAGTGGCCGGCCCAGCCCTAACCCGCGACAGCTGCAGTCCTTCAGGAACAGAGTGCTCTAGTGTGGGTTTCCCATGGTGTCACTGGTCTTGCAAGGAAACCTGCTCTATCATGGGCTCCTCTGCACGAGTCGCAGCTTCCTCCAGGAGTCTCCTCCTCCATGGGATGTCCACAGATTGCATCTTCCTTCAAGGCACAAACAGAACAACATTAGGACATTATCACAAAATGTAAGTCTAAAAGGGACCATTTATACCATCATTTGTCAGATATAATTTTTTTTCATCCAACTTTCCTAGTTCAAGACTACAGTAAACCCAAACATTTTAGTCTGGTCAAATGTAAATCACATGTACAATACACTAGCTGACGGTAATGTTAAAAGACCTTAAGGATACCTGATCAATTAGGTTGAAATTGTCCCATTTCAGTAGACAAAACACACCTCAAACAAAAATGTCCACCAAGATCTTAGCTATATTGAAGCAATGAAGAATTATTTCTGATTCATGTGAGCAGAATGAATGGACAAATGAGAACATCGCTCAGATAACTGAGACAGCTCATAATTTAGTGATCCAGAAAGAGGAATTACCGTGCATATAGAGCTATGGTCAAACTGGCATTTCAGAAGAATGAGGAATTGCTAAATGCAAGAAATCATAACACTGAAGAACCTCTATTCCTTTGCTTGTTTTTTTGCATTCTTCCCTACATAAATAATTTCAGCAAGGGTTGTCAACAATCTTGAGCTAGATGGACCTCTCCACTGACATGGCATGGTTGGTTTGTATGTGCCCATGATCCCTTTTAAGTACATTTGTTCTTAGATCTGCAAGAAATGCTTACCCCTGAGGTCATATTGTAACTCCTGTCTTAGCCTGGTGTCACGAGCATCAACAAGACAAGAGCAGTACAGACAGCAAACCTGTGGGCTGTCTGTTATAGATAATGGGCCAGAAAAATTCATGTAGACAAACAGGCCTCCATCACAGGCATGGGCCAAACAATGCCTCCCAGTTTACAGCTCAACGGTTGTATTTTGGAAAATCATGTAACTTCATCTCTGAAATCTAAAGAGGACTGGAGCCGAGAGTTTCTGAAGTACACAGGATCAGGGTCATTTCCCTCCTACTTCTTTAGCCCTCCCAATAAATCATTTCTCTGTTTCCCTGCTTTCAGCGGCAGCAAATTACATCCTATTTCAATGCTGAATTTGTCTGAGTTCAACTTCTAGCTCTTGGCATGCTAATAAAGTATGGGAAAGGTATTATAGTCTTGGTATAGTAATATAATAAAATTTTATGAAGCTATCATCATGCCTTATAAAGTAGCAGGAAAGGACACAACTTTTTTTTTCTTCTTCTTTGCAGATCATCTACTACAATGACAAGAACAATTATGGAAACAATTATCGCAGGGGGGAACAGTGATACTGAGGTCTAAGTTGCTCTGCATGAGCCTAGTTTTACAGTAGTTTAACTTCAATAAAATCAACCGCGGTAACAGGAAAGGGAAATTGAGTGAAGAGGATCCTAAAATCCATCTTGATGACCTGAACAAAATCTCAATTTCTTATCAGGCATGACTGGTTTCAATAATATTATTTTTATAATTATGTGTTAGCTCAGTTGCTCCTGTCAGTGATCAGAATCCCTACATATGATGCTGTTACTTATTGCTCTTCTTCAGGGAGTTGTTTCTATTGGATATAATCAGATAAATGAAGGTCCTGGGGAGCTGTGTTCTGCAAAGATTTAATTTTTATTTTGCTTCTCTGCTTCAGGAATATGCTGCTTTTCAGTTTGTTGTTTTTTTTCCTATCTTTTATGTCAAAATTCTGATTAGAATTAAACCTTCCACAGAAAAAAAACTACTCCAGTAGCACATTGAAATTTCTCTCTGTTTCATAGCATATGTCTATCTATAACATTGTTATGCACTTGAGGTTTGTTTAAAGTTATACCTTGTTAAGGAAACATGAAAGAAGAGAGCTATCTGTTAAGTATCCGTCATGAGTATCAAATTTTTTGCTACAACTATTTTGAAGCCGAAGAAAATAAAGAATGGAATGGGCAGCGATTTTTGTCTGTTTAGAAAACAATTAGCCTTACCTGATAGATTTTGCATATTATTGTGCAAATTGCTGATTTGATTAACTCTCATGAAGTTTAGCTGCCTCTGAAACTGGAGTTTCAGAATAACAAGATATTTCACCAAGCCAACAAAACCCACAACTGAGGTAGATTGGTTGAGCACACGTGTCTCGGTGGACTTTCACGGCTGTGCATACTCAGCACCTCAGACTAGAAATCAGGTCTGCTCAGAATTGAAATGGAGGAATTACGAGTCACTGAAGGTCTTCCATGTCTATTTTTACAGAAGGCGGCACTCTGTGAGCTTATAAAGAGAGCAGAACCTGTCATCCTCAATTCACTCTTTGCTTAATGTTTGCTGGCTGAATGTAAATGACATTCTTTCACTTTAGTTGCAT
The DNA here is from genome assembly GCA_020746105.1 of Trogon surrucura. Taxonomy (NCBI): domain Eukaryota; kingdom Metazoa; phylum Chordata; class Aves; order Trogoniformes; family Trogonidae; genus Trogon; species Trogon surrucura. The sequence continues at coordinate 6,667,296 of CM036617.1, read as the reverse complement.
GTCAATAGAAGATGAGATACAGCTTCTCAACAGTATGCTAATGCTTTGAGTTACCCTGAAACTGCCAGAGACACAGTCTTTACAATCTGCTCCTTTTTTTTCTCGGAAAAATTATTAACATTAGCAGGAAACAGGGTCAATCCTGGAGGGTGACCCAAAATCCAACCTGATATTTAACTCATGAATGAAATTATAACTTTGTTCCTGCACATCTCCCTCATTTTAGTTTTGTTGTGTGAGTCCTGATCTTCTGTTTCAGATATTTAGACTTAAACACCTGCTAAGGTCATAGTACTGCAGTCACAAATATCACACCTTGAGTTGTCCCATAACGAAGTTTTCACAGCTATGTGCTACTTTTCTGTCCATAGAACTGACCTGACTGGGATCAGAAGAATTTTTTTGTGTTTGATTTGAATTTTTTTACATGCAGCTGCTCAGATACAATTTAGTAGCTCTAATCTGATCTGTGAGGTACATAGAAAGCTCAGACAGATCAGTGCACATTATGTGCACGTTATCCCCAAGATGTCTGGAATGCACATCTGTGCATGCAGCCACTGCTGTCGAAATTCAGTAGCCTTGGTCTAGAATCTACAAAGTTGTTGTTTCAGTCCGAACTCAGCCACGTGCTTCCCTCTGCAATCAATGAAGAAAAGTGGACATTATGGGCACACAATCTGTATGACTGTAAAGCAAAAGGAAATTCTGATGTGTAAACATAGATGGCCATTTAGGTGTCCTGCAAAGCTTTCCACTGCCTCTCCAGAGTAGTGCAATTTCATTCATTTTCGTGTTGGTGTCTTGAAAACCTCAGGACACTACTATTGGCCTATAGGTGATTATGTTTGTAAGGGACTAGATAGATGTCTCAAACAGTAAACAAGCCAGAGCCACCTGCCTGGCGCCTGTCTGTGTTTGTGTGGGGGTGACTCAGTGCTTTGCTGAGCCCCCTGACCCAGCCGTACACTGGTTTAGCTGTGGGGTTGGACGGGGCTTGGAGCTGTGGCTGTAAGAAGCCGGGAGAGGGAGGGGTAACATATCCCCCCTCAGAAGCCCCCACCATCCCCCAAACCAGTTCCCGGTCTATGGCGGGAACTTGAACTGTATAAAAGGTCGTCACCCCGGGCAGTTGGGCCCTCTTCACCCGCCACTAGAGGATTGCTGTGATCGTCGCTGGATCACACTGGTGGTGATCTTTCCTTTCTCTGTCGTTTTCCTTCTCTCCCTTTCTAGCTTTAACAGGGAACTATCTATGGCAAGGCCGGTTTCCTTTGCTTATTAATAACTAGTTCTTATGCAGTGTGTTGGTTGTGCCGAGCGGGCAATTGAAATACCTCGTTGTCAGGTGACTGATAAATAAAATTGCTGTTTTGGATCCTTGGTGTAAATCACCTTAATCCTAGTCTGAGGATCAACGAACCTGGGTCTACGTCCTGAAAGGTCAGGACCTGACAATGTCTAGACAATGAAATCCCATCCTGGGAAGATATGGACAGGGAGCTTGAGTTATGTAGGGAAAGGAAGGCCTAAAATCAGTGATTGTCCAGACTCTGGGAAACCATTGCTTTCCTTATAATGAATAGCAAATTAAAAGGAGGATTTCTGAAAGCACTCCATACTGCTTGATCATGTTCTCATTGAATTAAATATCAGATATTTAAAAATATTGAAAGTTTTCCTTTTGCTACTTATCATATTTCATTCAGTATCTGAATAGTGACACTAATCCTCAGCTCTCCTGCCTTCCCTACTTCCACCACTGACCTGTTCACTCTGGGAACAAACACTAACATATTTTTTTCCCTGTGTCTTTGTGATAATATATTGGGTTTGTGGCAAAAATTTGGTAGTGGGGGGTGGGGGGTGTATGCAGTGATGGCTTCTGTGAGAAGCTGCTAGAAGCTTCCCTCATGTCTGATGGAGCCAATGCCAGTCAGCTGCAAGAGGGACCCAGCACTGGCCAAGGCTGAGCCCAACAGTGATGGTGGCAGTGATGATGTCTGGGATAACATATTTAAGAGTGGATAAAAACCAGCACAATTGAAGCAGGAGAGGAGAGTGAGAATATATGAAAGAAAAAACTCTGCAGACACCAAAATCAGTGAAGAAGGAGGGGGAGAAAGTCCTCAAGGTGCCAGAGTAGCTATTCACCTGCGGTTGATGGAGAACCCCACAGCAGAGCAAGTGGATGTGACTGAAGGAGGCTGTGACTCCTGTGCCAACACCACGCTGAAGAAGGCTCCTGTCAGGACCTGTGGAGTCTGTGCTGGAGCAATCTGTTCCTGAGAGGCTGCACCCCATTGAAAGGATTCACCCTGGAGCAGTTTGTGATGAACTGCAGCCTGTGGGAAGGACTCATTGGAGAAGTTCATGAATAACTGTCTCCTGTCACAGGGACCCTATGCTGGAGCAGAGAAAGAGTGTGAGGAGTCCTCCCCTGAGGCAGAAGGAGCAGCAGAGACATGTGATGAACCGACCATGACCCCTTTTCCCCATCCCGCTTTGCCACTCAAGGGGAGGAAGTAGAGAAATCAGGAATGAAGCTGAGCCCAGGAGGAAGGGAGGAGTTGAGGGAAGATTTTTTAAGATTTCGTTTTACTTCTTATTGCCATTCTCTGATTTGATTGGTAAGAAATCAAATTTTCCAAGTCATCTGTCTTGCCTGTGATGGTAATTACTGAGTGCTGTCCCCATCCTTATTTCAAGCCATGAGCTTGTTATAGTTTTTCTCCCTTGTCCAACTGAGGAGGGGAGTGATAGAGCCCTTTGGTGGGCACCTGGTGTCCAGCAAGTTCAAAGACACCAGAGATAAACTACTTCCTCATTATTTAATAAGCAGGGAGAATTAGAAGTCTATGTTCAGCTGGAGAACTATGATCTTATTGCAATTACAGAGACGTGGTGGGACAGCTCACATAACTGGAATGTGGGCCTTGATGGTTATGTTCTTTTTAGGAAAGACAGGTTGATGAGGCGAGGTGGGGGAGTTGCTCTGTACGTGAGAGAGCAACTGGAGTGTATTGAGACCCATCCAGGGGCAGATGAGGAGCAAGTAGAGAGTTTATGGGTAAGAATTAAGGGGCAGGCTAGCTTAGGTGATACTGTGGTGGGTGTCTACTATAGACCACCTGATCAGGAGGTGGAAGTTGATGAGGCCTTTTACAGGCAGATGACAGCAGCCTCTCAGTCCCAGGCCCTGGTTCTCATGGGGGATTTCAACTACCCAGATGTTTGCTGGAAGTCCCACACAGCCAGCCATCCTCAGTCCAGGAGGTTCCTCCAGTGCATCGATGATAACTTTTTGATGCAAATGGTGGATGAGCCAACCAGGAGAGGAGCGCTGCTGGACCTTGTGTTCACCAACAAGGAAGGTCTGGTTGAAGCAGTGAAGGTTGAGGGCAACCTTGGCTGCAGCGACCATGAGATAGTGGAGTTCAGGATCCTGTGCGGTAAAAACAGAATACCAAGCAGGATCGCAACTCTGGACTTCAGAAGGGCCAACTTTGGCCTCTTCAAGCAATTACTGGGGGATACCCCTTGGGACAGGGAGCTGCAAGGTAAAGGGGCCCAAGAGAGTTGGTTGGCATTCAAAGACCACTTCTTTGAGGCTCAGGATCAGTGCATCCCATCAGGTAGGAAATCAAGAAAGAGATCCAGGAGACCTGCTTGGTTATCCAGGGATCTGCTGGGCAGACTCAGGTGGAAAGGGAGGGTGTTTAAATTGTGGAAGGAAGGGCTGGCCACTTTGGTGGAGTACAGGGCAGCTGTCAGGGAGTGCAGGGAGGCAATCAGAAAAGCTAAGGCCTCCTTGGAGTTAAAACTTGCAAGGGAAGTCAAAGACAACAGAAAGGGCTTCTTCAAATACATTGCTGACAAAACTAACACTAGAGGCAATGTAGGCCCTCTGTTGAATGAGGTGGGTGTCCTGGAGACAGAGGACAGAAAGAAGGCAGAGTTGCTGAATGCCTTCTTTGCCTCTGTCTACACTGTTGGAGACTGTCCTCAGGAGCCTCAGTCCCCTGAGGTCCCAGAGGAAGTCATGACAAAGGAGGAGTCTGCCCTGATTGATGAGGAGTGGGTTAAGGATCAGTTTGAACACTTGGACATTCATAAATCCATGGGCCCTGATGGGATGCACCCACGGGTGCTGAGGGAGCTGGCGGGAGTCATTGCTAGGCCACTCTCCATCATCTTTGGTAAGTCATGGGTAACAGGTGAGGTGCCTGAAGACTGGAGGAAAGCGAATGTCACTCCAGTCTATAAGAAGGGCAGGAAGGATGACCCGAGTAACTACAGACCGGTCAGCCTCACCTCCATCCCTGGAAAGGTGATGGAACATCTTATCCTTGACGCTGTCTCTAGGCATATCAAGGATAAGAAGGTTATTAGGAGCAGTCAGCATGGCTTTGCCAAGGGGAAGTCATGTTTGACCAACCTGATAGCCTTTTATGAAGACATAACCAGGTGGATGGATGGTGGCCATGCAGTGGACGTGGTCTACCTGGACATCAGCAAGGCCTTTGACACCGTCTCCCACAGCATCCTCATAGGTAAACTGAGGAAGTGTGGTCTGGATGACCAAGTAGTGAGGTGGGTCGAGAACTGGTTGAAGAGAAGAAGCCAGAGGGTTGTGGTCAATGGGGCTGAGTCTGGCTGGTTGCCTGTGTCTAGTGGGGTCCCTCAGGGGTCAGTGCTTGGGCCGGTGCTGTTTAATATATTCATCAATGATCTGGATGAGGGATTAGAGAATGTTGTCAGCAAGTTTGCTGATGATACGAAGTTGGGGGGAGTGGTTGACACACCTGAAGGCTGTGCAGCCATTCAGAGAGACCTGGACAGGCTGGAGGGCTGGGCGGGGAGAAATCTTATGAAGTTTAATAAGGGCAAGTGTAGAGTTTTGCACTTGGGAAAAAATAACCCCATGTACCAATATAGGTTGGGGACTGCCCTGCTGGAGAGCAGTGCAGGGGAAAGGGACCTGGGGGTTCTAGTGGACAGCAGGATGAGCATGAGCCAGCAATGTGCCCTCGTGGCCAAGAAGGCCAATGGCATCCTGGGGTGTATTAGAAGGGGAGTAGCAAGTAGGTCAAGAGAGGTCCTCCTGCCCCTCTACTCTGCCCTGGTGAGGCCACATCTGGAATATTGTGTCCAGTTCTGGGCCCCTCAGTTCAAGAAGGACAGGGAGCTGCTTGAGAGAGTCCAGCGTAGAGCCACAAAGATGGTGGAGGGAGTGGAGCATCTCCCTTATGAGGAAAGGCTGAAGGAGCTGGATCTCTTTAGCTTGGAGAAGAGGAGGCTGAGGGGTGACCTCATCAATGTTTATAAATATGTCAAGGGGGAATGTCAGGAGGATGGAGCCAGGCTCTTTTCAGCGGCCTCCACTGACAGGACAAGGGGCAATGGGTGGAAGCTGGAACACAGGAGGTTCCAGAAAAATATGAGGAAAAACTTTTTTACTGTGAGGGTGACCGAGCACTGGAACAGGCTGCCCAGGGAGGTTGTGGAATCTCCTTCTCTTGAGACATTCAAAACCCGCCTGGACGCGTTCCTGTGTGCTCTAGTGTAGGTGGTCCTGCTCTGGCAGGGGGTTGGACTAGATGATCTTTAAGGTCCCTTCCAACCTCTAACATTCTGTGATTCTGTGATTCTGTGAAGTCTTTTCTAATATAGCCGTTTGTTGTGGTATAAACAAAATACTTGATTGAGGACTAGTAGTAGTGAACTGCTGTGATGACACCTAGTTACATTGAGCAATATAATATCTGTTTCCTTATGTTGTCTTGTTTGGATATATTTTTTTTTTTTATTCTTGGAGATGGGCAACGTGTCTGTCAGCACAAAGCTATAGGGTCTCATAAATAGGGCTGGTAAGAGCTACATTAAAAAAAAAGAGAATTCTCTTGATCAACTAGAACTGTATGGTCATTACAATCCACACTTTGGGAGTTCTTTTAAACAAAATCCCTAAACACCTAAAGGTGGTGACCAGATAAATTCTGAGCATTTTTACAGGATGTGGAAATAACCTCAATTTCCTTTATGCATGCAGGCTACAAAAATGTGATCCTGGACATAAGCCACAAAACTTTTACTTCCTATTGAAGTACTGCCAAATCCTGTCATGTGTATTACAATGGGAGGACAACTGATTTGCTCTATTAACTTACATACAAAATAGTCTTCCTTTCACATGCTTATTAATAGAAAGATTACTAGTGTAATTGACCAAATCCACTCAGCACAATTAAAATGGATTTTAAAGGCTTTGATGTACATCACTGTAAGAAAAGGAAGCAACAATTAAATCCCCAATTAATACAAAGAAAATATGAGACAGGATTTTGTATCATTTCATTGCAAGCAAACAGAAAGAGAACAAATTCCCCCTCTGTAATGTAGTTTACATCCTACAACAAGAAAAACAATATTAAAGCTATTGTAAATCTTAAATTATTCATTTCATTCTCAACAGGTCATTAATAAGCCTCTTCTAACTTCCAACATTTGAGTACAGTACTTGGTTTATGGTGAAGAATGCACGAGAGAGAGGGAAGCGGAAACCCCAAAGGAATCTGAAAGTTGAAAACACAGAATGAGCAAAACAAAGCTGAAGGTCTTTTTATCCTTGGGATTTTCAAAGTGGTTTAAGAGGATTTACTGAGTGTATTGGACTCCTCTGTTTTTTCTTAGTTGAAAATCTGTCTAAGGAACAGCAATGTGCTGGATACTGTCTTGGACTTAGTGACATAAAGACTGAGAGTGTGTAGGCAACACACACCCCTCTGTGACAACCCTGATAGGAGAATCAGGACAGATTAACAACAGTTGTTCAATCTGATTTGCCAACTTTATCTTGTTGCCTATAATTTGACCACGAGACATAGGAAGTGGTCTAGCATCCACCTCTTTACCCTCCTGCCTGAGTGTCTCACAGCCCTCCTGATACATCTGGAGGTGTCTCTTATTCTGTGGATTTTATGTGAGCACTTCTATTTGATGTTATCACATGAAACATCTATTTTTGGTCTTAAGAGAGCTGTGAACTACAGCCCTGGAATATCCTGGTTGTTAACAGCCTCTGGGATACCAGCAGCCTTCTTAGTTCAACATAGGCTGACTTGATAGCTATAGATTCCTTTGCTAATCCTTCTGGGGTAGTGCCATGTGTGAATACTATTGGCTGTGGAAAAAGCATGTTATTTTTTCAAAATAATTGCATGCAGTATATAAAACCAATTTTTCACTTGGAAGAAATGTATTTACTCAGGTGGCAAACATCCTGTAAGGTCTAGTGTATTATAAGGTATCTTGCCCACTCTCCCTGAATGCAGAGTAAACTCTGCAGGAGTGTGAAGAAAGGCCACCACAATCCACAGGACTAAGAAAATGGATATTATGAGACAACTCATCATTTAAAAAGGGAACAAAATAAAGCCATTTCTTTGTAACATGGGCTACAAGACAAAAAACTCTACCATTGCCTTCTCTCAGGCATCTTCTTTTCTCTAAATGTGATGGGGGTAATTGCTAGTTCTTTCGTGACCTTTTTACTTTGCTTTTACTCTGTGATGTGGCTATAACAGAACCTATATTAGTCTAGAGAGAAGGCTCAGAAGAACTGGAAGAAAAATACTGGAAGTAACAGTACTAGAATTTGTCTTGCAATAGGATGAGTGTGAAGCCTCTTTGCCTTTGAACATCTGTGAGGAGCACCTTTGCACTACGGTAGGATATGATTTCAGTGCCTTGTCTTCCATAGGTGAAATCTGATCGAGGCTGTGCTTACATGGAAAATGTCCTGGAAGAGTTTTCTGCTGTGGGTTTTTTCTGTGTTGGTTGTGTTTTGTTGGTTTTATTTTGTTGTTGTTTGTGATTTTGGAGGAGAAGGGAAGTTGCTCAAGGTTTTTTTGGAGGGGTGTGTGTATTTCTTTTTAAAGCTGGAATATGTGTGTCTGCTTATTAATTCAGTCACTGTGTCAGTCTTGTAGGTCTTTTCCTTGCTTTAGCACAGACTCACTCTGTGACAGTGGTGACACACTGGAACGAGTTGCCCAGGGAAGTTGTAGAAGCCCCCTCCCTGGAAGTGTTCAAGATCAGGTTGGATGAGGCTTTGAGCATCCTGGTCTAGTGGGCAGTGTCACTGCCCGTGGCAGCGGGGGTTGGAATTAGGTGATATTTAAGGTCAAACCATTCTATGATTCTACGATTTTATGATTCTGTGATTCTATGATTCTGTGATTTTATGATTCCATGATTCTATGATTCAGTATTGAGTCAGGGAGATCTCAGACCAGATTTAGTTATCTACATATGAACTCGTTACCTGATTCAAATCTCTACCAGGTTCTGTGCACAGGAATAAAAACTTTTAAGCAACAATTCTTTTCCTCTTAATACAGATGCCTAATACAGTTCAGATGAATTGCACCCCAAAAATGACTGTGTATGTCCAGTGGTAATTAAGAGAACCTAGAAGGACTAACACAAGCATGGATATTTTTACTGCCTGAAATTACGTGAAATTAAATCCAGGCTGTGTGTCAGCATATTACGAAGTCCTCAGTGGCAAAATCCTACCCTGAAGGAACTTGAAACTATCTGCACTCTCTGTTCTTATTGTAGCACTTAGTTTCTGTCTTATCTACTCTTTGTCTCCAGTTTCTAGACAAAAGAGTTAGGATAAATATTAGCAAATATTTCTGCTGGCTAGACAGCTCAAGAAAAGTGACGAACCTTTTGGAGAGTTCTTCCTTTTGTACAGGAGTCAAACTCATTTTAAACTGAAGCCCAAATTCCAAAATGAAAGCATTGCCACAAGGACTTAATTTGGAAGCACTACTCTACTTAATTCACAGCCTACTTGAAATCACGCTAAATTGGATTCAACTCTAGATAAAAGCACCTACATTTACATCTACCTGTAGGTACCATCATGTGTCTTAGGTGACAAACCTGTCATTGCTGTCAGCAAATTCTGGAAAGTAAGTCAGCTGTCCAGCCAATACATTTATGTTGTAATGTGGGCTAAATTTCTCCCAAGAGTCTTTTTTATACTGATTAGAGGATAGGCTAGAGTATGAAGGCTCAGAAAATCAGCTCACTGGAGGACAGTTACATACAGACAATGCTGGTCTCCTAATCTACAACTGAACTCCCTAGAATTTGGAAACCCTCTGTTACAAGCAATAAGGTAAGATTTTCTTGCACATTAACAGATCAATAGAAAGATGATAACATAGTTCAAAGTTCCTCTCCAGTTCAAGAAAATGCACGTAATAAATTGATGCTGCTTCTGGGTATGTTACAAACATGCCTGTTTTCAAGTAGGTAGCTTATTAGTGTGAATTGTTTTGATGCCCATAAAAGCAGCATTGAAAATAGAAGCGTTGGTGTCTAGGAAGTTTAATTATGATTTAAATGGATTATGTTGCAGTATTTGTTGTTCAGTCAATTACTTAGTGAAGGTAGATGCAATTCCCTTCAGCTTTCTTACTCCCATGTAACATTTCTGATTGAATTGACTGCAAAATGAATTCCTGTGATTGCTGACTAGCTCTGCAATATAGATTGGATACTAGCACTCCGGGATACTTCAGCAGTGAATTTTCAAGATGGGCTATGTGGAACACAGTTTTAAATACCCTTGTTCAGCATGTTTTTTAACTTTTGTCTTCAGCATGCAACTGGGTGCTTAATCAGTTAATAACTTACTGGACTTTAGAAAAAAGTATTTTTCATGGATCATCCTGGTTTTAAACAAGCAAGTAAAAGAAAAGAAAGAAAGAAATTGTGTTCATATATATATCCCAACTAATAAAGAGAGAGGTAAACACAGTTTCTTCCAAATTTCAAAGAGGGTAGAGAAGGAATATAGCAGTTTTTATTTTATATCACAATATTTTTAGCGTGATTCTCCCCTTTTACTCTGCTCTGGTGAGACCCCATCTCGAATATTACGTCCAGTTCTGGTGCCCCCACCATAAGAGGGACAGAGAACTGTTAGAGCGTGTTCAGAGGACAGCCACAAAGATGATCCAGGGGTTGGAGCACCTCTGAGGACAGGCTGTGGAAGCTATGTTTGTTCAGTCTTGAAAAGAGAAGACTTCGGGGTCCTAATAGCTGCCTTCCAATACCTGAAGGGATCCTGCAGAAAGGCTGTGGAGGGACTTTTTAAAAGAGTGTCGACTGATAGGCAAGGGGAAATGGGTTTAAGTTGAAGGAGAATAGATTTAGATTAGATCTTAGGAAGAAATTCTTCAACGCAAGGGTGGCAAGAGTTCAGAAAAAATTGCCTAGAGACGTTGTGGTTGCCCCGTCATAGAATCATAGAATCATAGAATGTTAGGGGTTGGAAGGGACCTCGAAAGATCATCAAGTCCAATCCCCCTGCCAGAGCAGGAATGCCTAGATTATGCTACACAGGAACGTGTCCAGGCAGGTCTTGAATGTCTCCAGAGAAGGAGACTCCACAACCTCCCTCGGCAGCCTGTTCCAGTGTTCCGTCACCCTCACTGAGAAGAAGTTTCTTCTCGAGTTTAAGCGGAACCTCTTATGTTGCAGTTTCAGCCCATTACCCCTTGTCCTATCAGTGGTTGTCACCGAGAAGAGCCTGGCTCCATCCTCGTGACACTCACCCTTGATATATTTGTAAACATTAATGAGGTCACCCCTCAGCCTCCTCTTCTCCAAACTAAAGAGCCCCAGCTCCCTCAGCCTTTTCTCATAAGGGAGATGCTCCACTCCCTTAATCATCCTAGTTGCCCTGTGCTGGACTCTCTTCAACAGTTCCCTATCTTTCTTAAACTGAGGGACCCAGAACTGGACACAATATTCCAGATGGGGTCTCACCAGGGCAGAGTAGAGGGGAAGGAGAACCTCTCTCGACCTACTAACCACCCCCCTTCTAATACACCCCAGGATGCCATTGGCCTTCCTGGCCACAAGGGCACAGTGCTGGCTCATGGTCATCCTGCTGTCCACCAAGACTCCCAGGTCCCTTTCCCCTACACTACTCTCTAATAAGTCATTCCCCAACTTATACTGGAACCTGGGGTTGTTCCTACCCAGATGCAAGACCCTACATTTACCCTTGTTATATTTCATTAAATTTTTCTCTGCCCAAACCTCCAGCCTGTCCAGGTCTCGCTGGATGGCAGCACAGCCTTCTGGTGTGTCAGCCACTCCTCCCAGCTTGGTGTCATCAGCAAACTTGCTGATAGTACTCTCTAGTCCCTGATCCAAGTCATCGACGAATATATTGAATAATACTGGTCCCAGTACCGACCCTTGAGGCACTCCACTGGATACAGGCCTCCAACCAGACTCCGCCCCATTGACCACAACTCTTTGGCTTCTTCCCCTTAGCCAGTTCACAGTCCACCTCACTACCTGAGAGTCTAGACCACACTTCCTCAGTTTAGCAGCAAGGATGCTGTGGGAGACTGTGTCAAATGCTTTACTGAAGTCAAGGTAGACCACATCCACCGCTTTGCCATCATCTATCCACCTTGTTATATCCTCATAAAAGGCTATGAGGTTAGTCAAGCACGACTTCCCTTTGGTGAAGCCATGTTGACTGTCTCTAATGACCCTCTTATCCCTGATATGCCTTGAGATGGCACCAAGGATAAGTCGTTCCATCACTTTCCCAGGGATGGAGGTGAGGCTGACCGGTCTATAGTTACCTGGGTCCTCCTTCTTGCCCTTTTTGAAGACTGGAGTGACATTTGCTTCCCTCCAGTCCTCAAGCACCTCTCCCGTCTCCCAAGACTTGGCAAAGATGATGGAGAGTGGTCCAGCAATGACATCAGCCAGCTCCCTCAGCACCCATGGATGCATCCCATCTGGACCCATGGATTTATGGATGTCCAGATTGCTTAATTGGTCCCTAACCCCGTCCTCATCGACTAAAGCAAACTCCTCCACTGCCCTGACTTCCTGTGGGGCTTCAGGGGAACGGGGCTCACCAGGACAGCCTCTGGCAGAGTAGACAGAGGCAAAGAAGGCATTCAGTAACTCTGTCTTCTCTGTATCATGTGTCACCAAGGCACCCACCTCATTCATCAGTGGGCCTACATTGCCTCTGGTGTTAGTTTTATCTGCCACGTATTTGAAAAAGCTCTTCCTGTTGTCCTTGACCCCTCTCGCCAGGTTCAATTCTAGGGAGGCCTTTGCTTTCCTAGTTGCCTCCCTACATCCTCGCACAACAGCCTTATATTCTTCCCAAGTGGCCAGCCCTGCCTTCCAAGAGCTGTAAATTCTCCTCTTGCCCTTGAGCTTACCCAGCAGATCCCTGTTTAGCCACGCAGGTCTCCTGGCTCCCTTCCTTGACTTCCTACTTGTCGGGATGCTCTGATCTTGAGCACGGTAGAAGCAGTCCCTGAACGCTAACCAACTATCTTGGGCCCCTTTACCTCCAAACAGCCTTGCCCATGGGATTTTCTCGAGTAATTGCTTGAAAAATCCAAAGTTTGCCTTGGCAAAGTCCAGGGTTGCAATTCTGCTTGCTATTTTGTTTCTGCTACATGAGATCCTGAACTCCACCATTTCATGGTCACTGCAGCCAAGGCAGCCCTCAACCTTTACTGCTTCAACCAGATCCTCCTTGTTAGCGAGGATGAGGTCCAGCAGTGCTCCTCTCCTAGTCGGCTCCTCCACCATTTGCATCAGAAAATTATCATCGATGCACTGGAGGAACCTCCTGGACTGTGGCTGGCTGGCTGAGTTGTCCTTCCAGCAAATATCAGGGAAGTTAAAATCCCCCACGACAACCAGGGCCTGTGATTGTGAGACCGCTCTCAGCTGCCTGTAGAAGGCCTCATCAACTTCCTCGCCCTGATCTGGTGGCCTGTAATAGACACCCACAACAGTATCTCTCCTGCCAGCCTACCCCTTAATTCTAACCCACACACTCTCAACTTGCTCCTCCTCCATGCCTGGATGGTATTCAAGACATTGTAGTTGCTCTTTCATGTAAAGAGTGACTCCACCACCTCGCCTGGCTGGCCTGTCTTTCCTGAAAAGGACATAGCCACCCATGACCACATTCCAGTCATGTGAGCTGTCCCACCATGTCTCTGTAATTGCCACCAGATCATAATCTCCTGCCCGAACCCAGGTTTCTAGCTCCTCCTGCTTATTCCCCATGCTGCGTGCATTGGTGTATAAGCATTTCAGGCAGCAAGCTGAGCACACTGATCTCACCCTAGGGGGATGGGAGGCCACCCGGTCCTCATAATTTCTAGAGCACTGCCCCGCTGCAATCCCAGCTATAACCCCATCCCCCTTCATATCTAGTTTAAAGAACTCTCTATGAGTCCTGCCAGCTCATGACCAAGGATCCTTTTTTCCCTTTGTGTCATTTGAACCCCAGCTTGTTTCAGTAGACCAGGTGCCCTGTAGATCTCCCCATGGTTAAAAAATCCAAAGCTAGACCGCTGGCACCACCCCTTTAGCCAAGTATTAATCTGCTGCACTTTGTCAAACCTTCCACTGTTTTCCCTCATAATTGAAGGAATAGAGGCAAACACAACCTGTGCGCCTGATCCTTCTAGCATCCGCCCCAGTGCCCTAAAGTCCCTTTGGATTGCTTCTGGCCGTCTCTCTACTATCTCATCATTACCGATCTGCATAACCTCCCTGGAAGTGTTCAAGGCCAGGTTGTACAGAGCCTTGAGTAGCCTGATCTAGTTGAGAGGCGTCTCGGCCCATGACAGGGAGGTTGGATTAGATGATCTCTAATGTCCCTTCCAACCTAGGCTATTCTATGATTCTATGATTCTATCATTTTTTTTCCTAATTTAGATTCAAAATTTTTCTGAAATTACCTTTTTTAGAACCATGTTAGATCTTTAGCATGGGTTCTTGTTGCAACTTAAATACTTAGAAGTCTTAAATCAAACTGTGTAAATAGCTGGGGAATATAACCTTTACTCAAGTTTAAGATTATGTCAAAGATATTGTGCTTGAGGTTTGAACTCTGTTGATCTCACAAGATAGTTGGACTAGATGACAGTTGTAGGTCCTTTCCAACTGAAATTATTCTCTTCTCTTCTCTTCTCTTCTCTTCTCTTCTCTTCTCTTCTCTTCTCTTCTCTTCTCTTCTCTTCTCTTCTCTTCTCTTCTCTTCTCTTCTCTTCTCTTCTCTTCTCTTCTCTTCTCTTCTCTTCTCTTCTCTTCTCTTCTCTTCTCTTCTCTTCTCTTCTCTTCTCTTCTCTTTCGTTCCGTTCTATTCTATTCTATTCTATTCTATTCTATTCTATTCTATTCTATTCTATTCTATTCTATTCTATTCTACAACCCAGCATGATCTGGTTATATTATGAGATAATATTCGAACAATAATTTTCCATGTCTTTGTTTAAAGCATAAATATGACTTCATTGTGATATGCACAATTTTATCCCATTAGTACACTTACATGAATGCTACACAAAGTTACCCCAAATGAGCCTCTAGCTGTAAATGTTCACTATTAAAATCAAAACTGCCTCTATTGTATGCTGGTAGAATAAGAAAATGTGTGAGAAGAGCAGGAAAACATTATGTCTCCACTTGAAATTTCTGTTCTTTGCTATATTTTGTGTAATATAATTCCTATTGATGAGTCCTATAAGGTTGTTGACATCAAGTTAAAGCTGAACACCAGCATTTTAAAAAGTGGAGTTATTGACAAGGAGTCAGTGCAAAATTTAGAGGTTAAAGCCTTACCATCAGAAAAACAACATACATTTTAAAATTTTTCTTCTCCTGTTTTATTAGGTACTATTCTCAAATTGCATTCAAAACAGACACCGTGCCAATTCTTATTTTCACCAAAGTGATAGTTAGGCAAGTAATGGAATAATTTATCATATTTTGCTGTTTATAAGGGGTCTCCAAATGATTGCAAACTCTCACATTGATTTATCATCTAAAATCCTTTTCACACTTCCTCAAAGAAGGCATCAGAGTGCTCTAGTTCCCCTGTGGTACCTTATTAGTCACAGAACTGGATTCCAGATGTTGTCTTCAAAGCCCTGCATGAGGGAAGTAATAATTATTTTCAAAACTAACTCTGAACCTGTTGTCATTTGTGCCAGGTGAAGTAGGCAGGTAGGTATACTTTCTTTCTCATGCCTTGTTTTGAATGCATGGGTATCATTTTCATTGTTGAGTCCACCATGTTTCTTCCAGTTTGACACAAACCTCGTGAAAAATTTCAAATAAGTATTAAAAAGATGATCAAATGAAGACATGATCATCCTTCAAAGAGCAAGCTTACCTCAAAAGAGGTCGTGATGTTTAATTTCTCAGTCACAAGGGACCTACTGTAAAATCAATCATCTTTCGGTTATGCCTGAGGCAAATGAAGGTCACGGCCTTCAGGTTGTTGGCAGTTCAGTCAAACTGAGTCTCAGTGTGGACTAGAGCTATCTAATGTTCAGAAGGATAAATTAATATTCCCCTTTATCTAAAACTCTAGGAAAGAAAAGCAATCATGGCCTAAATGAGATTTAGAAAGAATAAGCCATTTTAAAGAAAAATGTCGAGGGTAACATAAAAACAGGAGTAAGGATAAGACAGAGGCTAAAGGTAAAAACAATGTTTGGGGATCATGAACAGCACAGACACAAATAAAAGAATTCCCTCGGCGGCAACAGTCAGACTCTCCCAATGGCAATGTCACATTTATAAGTCAGAATTCACCAGGCTTGCCATAGGATATGTTAGTTGCCACAGTGCCGAGAGAGTAGCCTGCACGGCTGTACATTAGCACTCTCTAGTGACAGCTGAACACGGGAAAGGATCCTCCCTCTGCTGTGCTCTCCCTTCCTGATTAGCATCCTCTGATATGCCCACTCTGCAAGGCAGATGTCTCATTGCATGAAGCAGTGAAATTTTGAGATGTTCAGATCTGGACTTAGGATTTCTGGAAGAAGAATCATAGAATGATTCTACGATTCTGTGATCCTGAGGACCTAGCAGGCAGTGTTAGCAGCCAGATTTTCCAACAGTTACTGAAACATAGTCTTCTCTATAATGTGTCAAGATTATCATGGTTTCACAGCTTCTCAATTAATCTTTTTAGTTGCAAATAGTTGAGAATTGGGACTCTTTAAAAGGTCAGTGTTTCTAAGATATGAGATGGAGGTCTCTTTTCAGCATGTGATGCTTCAAGGTGAGACAGTCTCTTTGTTAGTTTGCCTATGTGACTTCAGTGTGCAACTTTGTGCATGTAATGAGGAGTAATGTCTTTCTCGGAGGAGAAGAAGGACCCTTTCTCATCCCACATTAATAACAGATGATCTTACTGTGATCATAGAGAAGAGCTTGGTCTCACTGCACAGGTTCCTGTACTGCACAAGTCTCTACCCTGTGTAATGAAGACTTAGATGGTCCTGGTCCCAGACTTCTTTTTCCTGCTGGTGCTGTGGGTGTCCTTTTCAAAGACGAATTGTGGAAGCAACTTCATTTAATGCCTCCCAGCTCTCTCTTTCTGCGTGAATCGCTTCCTGGGAGCAGTTCTTCAAGTCTGTGACTTTTCGCCATATGCATGACCTGTACAGGAGTAAGAGCCACAAAGGCAAACCCTCCTTGGAGAAGTCTCTTCTCAGCTATTCCTGAATTAACCTCCAATTCCAAACAACCTGATTTTACTTCTTGATTATTGCTTTTTCAGCTATTTTCCATTTAATGGAGAAGGTTGGTACCTTGCCCGTTATGGCATAAAGAATCTCTTCCATTCTTTACCCAAGGACATTTTAAAAACTTACGTGATTTCAAAGCAGACTTAGGTGAAATGAAGGGATGAAGAAAAGAGGGAAGACATCTCATGAACAAACACTTGATTGATAAGGGAATTTGCTCTGCACGTTTCCAATCACTCACCTGAGTGCCTGAGATTTTGCAGCACATATGGCCCTCTGTCAGGGGATTCCAAAACAGCAGGCAGTCATTAGCAAATAACTTGCCATCCAGCAGTACAAATGATGCAAAACTCAGCAACATAATCACAGCATACAACCATGATTTATATGTTTTCAGAAATAAAGACAATATTTTTTTTAATTTATTTTTCACTTCTGACTCTATTTTAAAAACAGTTTAAAGAGAAATTGGAAAGTTTTCTTACTAAACAGGATACATTTTCTTTCCTTCTGAATCTGAGATTTAGATAGGACTTGTACTTTTTGAGGGTTTCATAAATTCATGTCTTGACTTCCCTTATACCCTCATACCTTCGCCAATCTGCTGGAAATGTAAAAACACCAAAACCATGCCTTACTGATCACTTTGACCATAATCTTGTGAGCCAGGACAGCATTGTTTTGGGCATTAATCTTTTATTTTGCCCCACCTGGGTTAATTTTAGCGGTGTTCAGTGACAGCCTCTATTTATCTAGGGATTTTCACTTATGGACTCTTGGTGCTTTCCAGATTCTTGATTATGAAGACCTACTACAGTCCTGTGAGGTAAGTAAGTATCATTATCTATTGCCATTTGAAAAGGACAAGGGATGGGGAAATGAGGTCTAATTTGTGACCTGACAAAGATCACAGTGGAAGTCTATAGAATAATTTAGAATGGAAAAAATGTCTTCCAGGCTATGAGTTCTTTGTCTTTACCACAGGATGGATCTTTGACAGATGCAGATAACTCCCTAATGAGTTGAGGATCATTCTAGCTTTTGAAACAGAGAAAGTGTCCCAGTGAATCAGGCTAGCCCTCCATCTCATTCAGCAGCTTGTCTCTAAAAATTACCTTTGAGGAGCTAATTCAGAAGCAGACAATCTTCAGTAAGACTTTTACTTATTCGCTCACCAGAGAAAAAAAAAAAATCTACTTAATTCTCCAAAGTTTTGTGATGAATAAAGATCTGAAACATGAATATTTTTATCCAGAACTCTTGCTGGCTTTTAACACTTACTGTTACACATCTTGATTGGTTTTAATGCTACCAGCTCATATGCAACCAAAGTAGCTCAGTGACTGTCGCTAGTGGTAACTATGAACAGATGCTCAGATGTCTTAAAGACCTACCCACGAATTTGAATTCCTAAATTTTACAATTTATCCTTCAGGTATGTGCTTATCCATAGCTTTCACCACTCAGAAGTGTCCAGTAAGGCTGTACTACTATCTCAAATCCTCTGTACCCTTCCAGACTTCCCACTGGAAGCTGAATCAAATTCAAAGGAAATTTTCATGGCTGTGGTCTGTCTACAGTTTAACTAAAATGTCACCAGAGCCTCCAGAAACCCCTCAATTCTCAGACACAACACAACTTTATAACTTCCAGATAAACTTCCCTGCAAGAAACATTTTTCTGAGAGGAAGCCTAAAACTGAGCAGGGAGCTCTTACAGGACCCAAAGATTTTAATTCTGCTCCCAATGCCAGGTGCGTTTTGTTGTCTCCTCAGCCTCTAATATGTAGCACGAGAAATGTGCACCTGAAAACAGTAACAAACCCCTACGAGGAACAAGCTGTCCCCTACGTACGTTTCCCAGACTGGATAGTTGCAGTGAGAATAAACTCTTCTTAGTCACACTGTTTAATGCACTGCTGGTATGTACTCTGCTGTTCTAATACTGTGTAGAGCAGGAGGTTGTTTTTACCTTCTATTCACGCTAATGCCTTTCCATAGTGCCCAGCTCAGGAAGGAACACTCTGACAGTTGAATCTAATCAATAGCTATGCATACATTTTGTCTCAATTAAGAAAGATCACATTACAGCCCCCTGAGGACTCTGGTTATTAATATATTATAAGATATATGTTTTTTGAGCTTGATAGAAACAAATGCATTTTTGCCCCATTAATAATATATCATGTGTAAATTACTGTCTAAATTAATGTTGTGCGGCTGCAGTGAAAAAAATTTTATTACATGATAAAATGTCCTTAATTGTTGGACTTGAGCAGCTTTATAACATACCATTACTTTTGGTAACAACCTCTGCCTTTCCATCGATCAGAAAATGTTATCAGTCAGAGCCAGACTGAAAGTAAAATTGAAGAATAACATTATATGGCTGATGCAGTTGCATGAAATAAATTGTTGTTGGCCTGGCTTTGAATTCAAAATTAAATATAATTAATAAGAAGATTTTCAGAGTAACACATTTTCAACTTTTGAAGCCAAATATTTGCATTCAAAGCAGTAAAGTATTACATATAATTTGACTGCATTTCTCAAACCATGAATAGAGTGTTGTCAAGCCTCTTTTTGTATGTTTGTTTGCTTTCATGTGGCTTAGTTAAGGAGCATCTCATGGTACAGTTTGGAGTTACCCTGATGTCACTAAGCACTTAGCAAGTGTGACAGGTCTGGAGACTGTGATAGCAAGAGGTTATTAAAATATTTTCTTGTTCCCATATGTTTAAATGTAATTTACGGATTTAAAATTCCACCTTAAAACACTCATATAATTTCTTTTTCTATGTTTTTCTTTTTCTTTTTCTTTTTTTTTTTTTTTCTCCTAGGCAGAATTTTAACAGCTAGGAGAACATAGCCAGAGAACACTAACTGGGGCTGTGATTTACTTCCCAGTCCAGACCCTCCAGCCTCAGTTATGAATCTGGAAAATAAACATATCCAGGGAAGAACTGCGCATGCCCTTAACTGCTTTCTTAAATCAGTGTGTTGAGCTGTCATCATGCTGGACTGTAGTTTGCATCCTTAGCTCTGGCAGAAGAGAAAAGGTAATAATAAACTAGTATAAGCCCTTAGTACAGAAAGCCTACACAATGACGTCAAGTTTCAGGGCATGAATATAGCTAATTTGAGAGACTATTGTGAAATCCACTGTTATCTTTCATAGCTCTATCAAGAGTAATGTTTATAATCCTGATAATTGAATCCACTCTGTCTCATTCCCTCTTTCTTTCCTTCTTCTTTTCCTCACGAGAAACACTGTTTGTGTAACTTTCCAGTGACTCAAAGGTTTGCAGGTGTAGGCAAGCATGCAAAAATTTAAAAACTAGACGTAAAACTCTAACACAAAACTCCATTATTAACCTCAACTTGATCAAAGTTTGTAGGTATTTTATTTCAAGGACATAAGAACATGGGTGTACCATGGGAGTGGGACGGGTAAATTAAGTTGCAGAGTTAACAATGAGAACCTACTGTGGAGAATTGCAAAAGGGTTGTTAGAGAGTAAAAGACTTGGTGATTGAGTGGTATATTCAGGATAGGTAGATGTAAAATGATATATATGAGGAAAAACAATCCAAACTTCATATATAAAATGATGGGCTCTGAGCTAAGTGCTATTACCCAGAAATGAGATCTTGGGGTTATAATATATAGTTTTATTGAACTCAGTGCCCAGCTCTGGTAAAAATATGAAAACTGAATATTAAGAACCATTAAGAAAGAGAATAAAATAGAAAACATCATTATATCACTGTGTAAAGTGCAGCTGTGCCTGAATCTTAAGTTCTGTGTGCAATTCTGGTCTCTGTTTCATGGGCATAATGTTACTAGAAAAGGCCAAGGGAACAGTAGCAAAGACAATCAATGGTGGGACAGAGATTTCACAGGAGGACATATTAAAGAGGATACAGCTTCTCAGCAAAAAATAGTGACAACAGAGAAAAGGTTATAACAAGTGTTGTGACCATTTCTCTGGGACGCACAAAGGGCTCTTAGGAAATAATTTTCTGCTCGCTCTATGCGAACAGAAACTGATGTCTTCAAATCATGGTGGCCGGTAGCAGTTTCACAGCAAACAAAACAAATGTGTTGTTACACAACAGAGAATTAACCACTGAAATTATCTGCAGCAAGAAGCTGTGGGTGTTGAAACTGCAGAGAGACAGTGACCAGATAAATTCCTGGAATAACAGTACATTGAGGGCTACTGAACTCAGGCAGTGAGTCTGGCTCAGGGTGTACCTAAGCTGCAGATTTCTGAGGAGCAGATTATTCTGGCATGTTACACTGTGCCTGTATCCTCCTCACCAGGGCCATCTCTGATGACAGGCAGGATGCTAAGCAAGCTGACACAGCACCACTCTCCTTTTGTTTATGTTTATCCTGTGCCATAAACCGCCATACTCAGTCATCGCTCTCTCACGTTGCATGGTTGTGGCAGGGATGGTTAAAAGAGCTTAAGACTTCCCCTTCTCCCCACTAGGGCTGGTGCTGTTTCCCCCCTCAAAACACAGCCTCAGATGGAATTTGAATTGACCCTATACATTTTTTTATCTAAATCTGGATTTGATCTGGCCATTAGAGAGACAAGAGTTTGGGCAATAAATCGAGATTAAAACCAAAAAGCTGACAAGGTCCAGCAAAGCTCAGCACTTATGTTATCTCTCTCCATAAGTGGTCTAGTCCTGCTTATCTGCACAGAAATGTAAATGTATCTTTCCAAAACAACGAAGAGATGAAATGAGCATCAGCAAAACTTACTATTTTCTCTCTGACTGAAGATTGTAGATTGGAGAAAAATGTCTGGTTTTGGAATGTAAAAAGCAGCTGACAATTGCTTCTTTTTCTGTATTTGCTTAGTACTTTCTATTCACAGCCGGTCATCTTTCTGCCCCTCCTCTAGCTTCCTACAAGTGTCTTATCAGTGTATTCTTGAACTTATCACTGCAAAATTGAATTCTCCTTTACAATGGAAGTGCTGGGAATCCAGCCTGCACCAAACGAGAAAAAAACACTTTTCTGTTTGTTCAGAACTGCTGTGCAAATAAAAACAAGAAGAAAATGACTGATTAAAATGAAACTCCCAGCAGTAGATTTTTGCATTGAGTTTAAATTTCTGTTTCTCCTGAAGCGTACTCTCTGAAAATTCCTCTCTGTTTATCAGTCAAAGTCCTTCTCTTCCTCCAGAATTCATCTGTATTGAAACTTAAAGATGACTGAGGGCTAAATTGTGTGCTATTTTATTCAGTCTTGCAGTGCAGTAAGAAATAATGAGAAGTCTGCTCACTTAATTGGTAGGCTCATCTGGAACTTGTGGCAATTTCTTTCAGGAGAGTACGGAGATGCTTTTGTTGTTTCTCTTGCTGTATTTGCGTAAAATACAGTCTCCAATACAGAAGTTGCAAAGTTATATTCCTAAGTTTAAAGTCAGCATTCCTGGTTTCAGGCCCTCCTCTGGACCCACTCCAACAAGTCCATGTCTTTCCTGTGCTGAGGACTCCAAAGCTGGGCACAGAACCACCCACTGGGTCTCACGAGAGCAGAGTAGAGGGCGAAAATCACCTCTCTTGACCTACTGGCTACACTTCTTTTGATGCAACCCAACATGTGATTGGCTTTCTGGGCTGCAAGCACACATTGGCAGCTTATTTCTAGTTTTGCATCCACGAGCATCCACAAGTCCTTCTCCGCAGGGTTGCTCTCAATCCTTTCATCCCCCTGCCTGTACAGAGACCAGGTGTTGCTCTGATCCAGGTACAGGACCTTGCACTTGCCTTCATTGAACCTCATGACTTTCATTTGGGCTCACTTCTTGAGCTTGTGGAAGCTGAGCATCTCAAATAAATATCACATTTACATGTTGCAGGAGATGCTGGGTCATACATTCCAAATAAATTTCCAGTAATCTAGTTTCCATGTGATTACATCCAGAAGAAGCAGCAGTCAGCATACTGAGCAGAGATAGCAACCCGTCTTGCAGAACTACAAGGTATTTAGAGTTGTTTTTTAGCTGAATGAAAACCCTGTGAAGTGTAACACGGAGTAGCAAGGTACTCATCATTATTTCATTCATATCTATGTATCCATTTTGAAATAGTCATTGATTTTCTGAGGTCTTCACCTCAATAAAATAATTTTTTCTTATTCTTTAAAGGGTTGTCTAGTTTTCAGAGTAATTTTGACAGATGAAAGAAATTGAAGGCCTTCCATTTTTCTGAGAATAGACACACCAAATGGAACAGACTGGTCCATCCTCACGGTGCCAGGAGTTCCCACACAGCACTAGTGGCTTCACGTCAAATTTGTGAAGGTTCTTCCTGTAAGATGCAAGGTCTATTCTGAGGATTGATATTGTAGCTGTCTATTTAGGAGAAGTGTCTTCTGGTGGCAAGTCTTAACCAGATTATTGTTGACGTTCAGCAGAACAAGAGGGATAATTTCTTAAACCTCTGAGACAAGTCAGTATTGTAAACACAGTCTTTCTAACATTTAAGGATCTTGGAAGGGACAGCGTGAGAAATGGGATGAGTTTTCACCTTGCCTGTCTGGGTCACAGGTAAATAAATTATTCTCTGATGTGATATGCAAGAGTGTCTGATACAGAGCTTGATGATTCAACCAGCAAAACTGAAAGGACTAGCACTGCGTTTCCTGGGATGCTTCACTATGCATTGCTTCCACAACTGAGGTAAGGGCTTTGTTTGAATACAGACCTTCCGTAAGGAAGTACCACTCCTACAGAAAATCTAACCTATTTTACCTACCTAGTCTTTGTAAGGGAAGCTGGCAAAGGTAAATAAAAATTCTTATGCCATCAGAATTTTGTCATTATTATTATTACTACTAATTGCAGCTAGGAAGGGCAGTCGTAAAAACAGAGGCCAACGTCATCAGGGTATATCCTTTAATTTTGGCTGTTTATTCTTTTTCCAGTTTTTTAGGCTCCAGGTTTCTGCTACCATACCTCTTCAAAGTTTTATTCTCAACTCTTTCATCCGCTGCACTCCCTAGTCCTTCCATCTAGTCAGTTCCCTTTTATTTGTGTCTCTTGTACTTACCTGAAAATGAACAAAACCCTTCCTGCAACTAGCATGTTATTTGCTGGACTTCACATTACTCTAAAGAGTAACTGTCTTATTCTCTGTTCACCATCCAGCTGTTGAGATCATTTAGGATGGTGACTATACATTATCTTGTCTTTGCTCAGTACCTGACACGGTTGGTTCCTGATTTTGACTGATCAAGCCACAGTTTGATAGTAAGAAGAAGGAATGTTATAATTCAGTAGTAACCTGTTGCCACGCGGAAATACATTAGCATTCAACAAAACCAAATGTTGGTGTCTTTCTATAAGCACGGTGTCAAGCCTTCACATCAAAGCTAAATTTGGTATTTATTTTGTGAAGAATGCAGAGTGTGTTACATATCTAGAGCCACACTTATGGACATTCATTACTTGGTCTTTAATTACAAGATTGTTGAGTTGATTTCTGATATTATAAACATGTTTCTGTATGGTCATTTAACATGTCTCAGTGCTAGAAAAACCACATTTCTCTAAGTGGATGAAATCTCTAATATTGAAGTTTAAATAGTTTCTGTGAAAATAAATCACTTAAATCCACTTAAAAAGTGGGATTTAGGGCCTAAGGATTTAGGAGTACATTGAAATGTAGGTTGTGTCCTATCGCTGAATCAGCTTGCCCCAAAACTAGAATTAGGTAATTAGTGGGTTTATCTTCTCTGACCAGCTAAGCTTGGACATAATACCATGTTGATGTATTGTTTGTAGTGCTTTGACTTCCACGTTGCTGCTGTCACAAGGCTCTGTGCATTGGTACTTGATGGATAAATTTAAGTTATCTTACTACGTATCACCACCTTTGTGACTCTTGCTAGACAAAGCCCCTTTCTGAGTACACTTTGTCAAGCTTCTTTAGACTGAATAACAAGAAAAATGTCTGAACAGCAAACTCTTCCATGAAGAACGCAGACAGTTTCTTTATATGTGTGCATAGTCATTTACAATGCTCCTGGTTGTTTTTCTGGCCTATCAGGACAATTCTCTTCTGATGTTTCCAACTGTTTGTCTGAGGTTGTCTTTGTTTATATACTCTGGCGAAACTAAAATAAAAAGGCTTTTTGTGAAAAGCTTTGAAGATTGGGTGGCTCTATAGACCCTGGGGAAAGTATGTGCTCTCTCATGAGGTGTTATTTTGAAATAATTTCTAGTGTTCTCTGCTCTTACTGGTCGCTTTTAGTGGGAGATATGAAATGATTCAATATCCTCTGTGCTGGACAAACAGCTCCAGCTCAGAGCATGTTATTACTGACGACCATTAACCTAGGAGGTGGAATCAGCAGAGACAGGGAGGGCTAACAGAGCCAACAGTGCTGAGATCTCTTGGACAAAGCAGGCAGGTTGATGTTACAGCTGTCTCTGCTGTAGAGAATTTCAGTTCACCAGACTTTCAGAAAAACCGCTTTACGAAGCTCTGCATTACATACTGCAGAGAGAATTAATATTGTTTGTTTTACCAGCAGATGCAGTCCAAAACTGCAAGTTCCAAATAAATAGGCAGTACAGAGCATAATGCATCCTTCAGGAGTTAAAGACAAATTACGTCTAAACTCCAGAGTACAGGAGTCTAGTTTTGCTAACAAAAACCGTAGCATTCATTTTCTTGAAAGACTTAATATGGCTGACAACTAGATGGTACTTCTGATTCTTGACCACTTCTGCATCTCCAGATGTTTAGGTCCTTCTTCCACAATAAAGGCATGTATGACTACTTTGGGGAAAGAATTGCATTTTTACACTTGAGAATGGCTTAGTTATATAAAAAAGAAATCCATAGATGATGAGGTGAATGTCCTGTAAGGAGGAATAAGGCTCTCCTACTCCAACATTTATGTGTCCAGTATTTACTGTGGACAATATTTCACTACTCTAATAGAAAAATCTTTCTTGTCCTGTTCTGGCTAGAAAAGATTAAAGCACTGAGCTGAAATGTAACATAGTAGCATATGTAAATTGCAAGCATGAAGGTATTTTATACAAAAAGGGTGAACATGAGTACTATTCCAACTTACAGCTTGATACCACTTTATACCCAGCCTTCCAGTATAGCCAGGAATTTTCCTTTAGGTCTGCATCGAGAGTCTCCTGAATTCAATACAAAGGCCACTGTTGAATTTTGATGGGCTTTGGTTTAAGCTTTAAAGGAATATATACTCTTGATTGACTGTGTGGTTTGTATTTTGATGAATTGCTTGTCATATTCCCTCAGATAATTCATGGCTTCACTGGAGAGATAAACCCAAATCTTGTTCAGCCACCCGATCTTTTATAGGTATTCCAATTTACAATATATCAGTTATCTGTCTGTCTTTAAAAAAAATTACAGTAACATTGTAAAATTATATGACTAACATTTATGAGATCAGAAGTGGAGAGATTTTGTTAGCACTTAAAGCATCCTATATATATCCAATGACACATTTAATTTGCAAAGAATTCCACTGAATGTTTCACATTTTCAAAATGCTCCCATTAGTTATTAGATTTGATCCACTGCTATGTGATGAACGAGAGGTAAACACGTAATGGAGCCATGTTCTGGAGGCCATCCCCAGGCACTGCACAGGGACCTGCAGAATCGTGATTAGCTTGATTAACAGATACTGGCAACACATTACGGTCAATGAAAACCTTGCTCTCAAGCTACGAGAAAGGCTGAGAGAGAGCCCAGGGTGTCTTGGGTAGATACAGAGCATACAGGTGTATGGTCATCCTCTGCACCAGCAATAGCTGTCCTGAAAAATCTCATCCCTCAGCAGCAGCAGTATCAAATTTGATTCTTGTCAAGAGCTTTTGCCTTGTCTAGTCCTTCATTCCTGAGGAAAAAAAGAAATTAAACTGCTGAGACACCTTGCAATGGCTCTAAGTCAATGTATGCTTAGAAGCCCAGTAACATGTAAGGACATGACCTTTTGTCTGTTGTATTTTCTTCCACCACACCCCTGTTTTCTACCTGAAAAGGATTGGGACTTCATTTCTGTTTCAGATACATTTCATTATTACAATAGCCTGCAGGCTGCCATAATCCTGATTCTATGGTTCTATGAAAATCCTGTTCTTTATTTTCTAACTCTATTCAAATGAGGCTAGTCAGGTTTTAGGAATGGTTAATAATACTTACCCGTGAGAAGCCAGCAACTATTTTCCACTCATTGAAGTAGTTTTTTTGCTACAGGTTACGTTCCACTTGGAAATACTTGGACTATTTAGAAGAGTCAGTCACCCACATTCCAGCAGGGAGAGGTGGGAGAGCTTGAGAGAAGGAGGTAAGGACTCTTACCCAGTAGAAGTGTTCTTATTAGAAATAGCGTATTTTATGTCTTAGGAGGTTTTGTGATATATTTTCCCCACTAAAGTCTTCCTACCTCTCACATCTTGTGTAGTGGCCATCCAGGGAACCAGAAAGGCTCTGGCCACGTGTCTCACAGGAAAGACTAAGAAACAAAGGGCACGATCCATCTTTCCAAATTTTAGATACCTGCAGTGGCTCAGAGGAATCAAAGAGAAAATTCTGGGAGTGATTCATCCTAAAATAGATATCTAAAGTAAATTAGATGATTCAGTCTCTTGCTTTTTGTGAAATGGAACCTAGGTTGACTAGCACAGATGTACACGATAATACCTAAAATCAAGCAAGATGTGTCTCATCCATAACTACATCAGCAATGGCTGTGGACATTAAATTCGAGATGAGTGGTAGTTATGTGCTTGTATATTTGGGGGGAATAAATCTTGCTGATCACAGCAAAAAGGGAGGTCTTTCAAGTCTTTTTTGAACCAGATGATCAGCAAGTAGTCAATTAAATGGGGCATAAATGGCAAAACTTTCTCTGAGTATAAATTATATCATCTCTGGTGTGTAACACTCTCAGAGTTGAGATTGAAGGAAAGTTTGGTTTAAGGACCTCCTATGCCCTTCACTATAAAGTGGAAAGTGAATAGTTTTGATTTAAATAAATATGATTAAATAAACACTGCAGAGAGAACTGTAGTGATCTGTGGCTCAGGTCTGCCTGGAATTAGGAAATAATTTCAGTTGATTTTATCTTCTTCTTTTGAACAGAGGGAATAGAATAACAGTTGTACCCAGGATGCTAGCATTTGTACCTTTAATTTAAGGCTGGTTCCTAATCTTAAAAAAGAAAAAAGTGTGTGTGTATGTGTGTGTGTGTGTGAGCTTTAATGAAAATGGCTCTCAACAATAAACACAGCATTATTGAGTGCCTCAAACATCAGCAGCAAAAATAATCTCTGCGAATAATCACCTTAATAATGATTTTCATTAATCTTTGTTCAGAGCTATTTGCTTTGATTGAGATGAAGAGGAACCATAGGTAGTGCAAATCAGAGCAATGCCAGGTACATTCAGAAGATACTCTAAGGCTTTGCATTATAAAAGCCCCTTCTGATCTGCCATGTGTACAGAGAAATTGGCATGGTCTCTCTTAATAAAAGAGTAACACAAAGAACTTTTATCAGAATAAAAGCTGTGTTCTCATTAGATATTTCAGCACGGTTTCACTTACTATGACATTTTTTCCCTTGTAATTTTCTTTCTGAGTTCAGTGCTCCTGCGAAATGTAGGGAGAAAATATTCCCAAACTGCATGACAGTTTTACCAGAATTTGAACTTCTGACTGCTTGAATGTAAAGCAGGATACTTTCCACTGCTTCAGAAAGACAGTGAGACTAATGTTGCAGAAGAGGGAAGCCCAAGAGTTTCTATCCTGAAAGGCAGGACCAGGGAGCTGGAGGATAAGAGGGTTTATTCCTTTGCCTTTATGTCTGCTGGCTTCTCTATTTTGATTTTGAGTAAAAGAAACTCTCACTGTAGATACTGTGTGCTCCCACTGCTTGTCAGTCAGGAGAGACCAAAACCTCATCTTTCCATTTAATTCACCTATCTGTCAGTAAAATTAAAGACTATCTTGGCTAAAGGCAATGCCTGGGACACAGGATTAGACACTACATATTGTTTCTGTTTTCTAGACGGATGGCTGGTGCTTGGAAATATTCATAGAATGGCCTAAATTGGAAGGAACTGTAGAGATCATCTAATCCAACCTCCCTGTCATGGTCAGGGACACCTCTCAACTAGACCAGGTTGCTCAAGGTCTCATCCAGCCTGGCCTTGAACATCTCAAGGGAAGGGGCATCCACAACTTCTCTGCTCAATTTATTCCAGAGTCTTGCCACCCTTGGACTGAAGAATTGTTTCCTAAATAAATCTATTCTCCTTTAATTCAAAACCGATTTCCCCTTGTCTTATCACTGGACGTTCTTGTGAAAAGTCCCTCCCCAGCCTTTCTGTACGTTCCCTTCATGTACTGGAAGTCAGCTTTAAGGTCCCCCCCGGAGTCTTCTCTTTTCAAGGCTGAACAATCCCAGTTCCCTCAGCCTGTCCTCATAGCAGAGGTGCTCCAACCCCTGGATCATCTTTGTGGCGCTTCTCTGAACTCATTTCAACAGAGCTATGTTCCTCTTATGGTGGGGCCATACTGTAGTACACTAGACTCAAACCATATTGGCACAAATCCGTACAAACTACAGTTCTGTTACATTCATAGATTTAACACTTTCCACATTCTAATTTTCTTAGAAAGACCAGAGCTACACGGAACACTGAGAGCAGTCTGGGAACATCAGTGACATGAGCCTGCATGTTATGTCTGTTCCTTAAGACCTGAAGTTTTGGATTCATTTGATAGCTGCCTATAGCCCCTTTCCTCCCATCCATATTTCAAGAGAAAGAATTCTCTTCAGTCTCAGGATGCAAAGGCAACATCCAAACTGTTTCCCGTTGTACTGCATGGTCTTCAGGACCTGTCATCATACCACCATGATCGCAAACATCCACCATGGTAGTGCCTTGCGGGCCCTGGCACCAAGCATTTATTCTTGTGTAGTACTGAAAGTCCAGAGCAGCTTGGGAATTGCTCTGCTATGACATTGCTATCATTAATTATGTTTATACCAGTAAATTACATTTTGACAGAAAATATTCCTGAGCACTGGGACTTCAGTGTCCCCATTATTAAACTCTAAGATAGTCCTCAGCACACTTTTGGCCTGCATGTAGTTATGGTTAGGGACATTTTTTGGGAGAAAAATTGCTTGCCAAATACCATTTCCAAGAGCCAGTCCACACACAGATGTCCAGTTTTGTAGAGTAAGACGATGGACATGGATCATTCTGTGCCAGTAGATTTCAGCACCAGGCGCATTTGATTAGTACAGATGCACCTCCTTCCTTTCATAATTTTTCTCCCAACTAAATGTTCTCCTAGTTATTCTATTTAATTCTCTGTATTTTGTTCAAAAAAGAAAAGGTGTTTTCATTAGAAACCATAATTGCTTTCTAGATATTAATTTCTAAAGACAATTCAATATATTAAGATTCATGCTTACATTTTTAATAGCTCCTTCTACCTAGTAATTACTATGAAATTAATTTTTAACTATACTTAAACCATGTTTATTTTTCTTTTACATCTAACATGCTCTTATTTTCTATGTTGTTTAGATGATTATGTGTATGTTTGCATTCATGCATGCATTACATTAATGTACTGTATAAAAGTCTTCTAAAATAGCCCAGAAAAAGCCCATCAGATCTTGAAGAGTGTGTCAACAATACATCTACTCTTGACAGATGTTTGTCCAGCGTGGTTTTGAGACCTTCAGTGATGGGACTTCCACAGTCTCCCCAGACAAGTCTTTACTGGGGTCCATGAACTTTGTCTTTACAAAGTTTTGCAGGTCTGACCCGGGTCTCTGTGGTAGTTTAAAGCTTTCTGTCTTCTTTTCGTAGTCCTCATACTTGTTGTCTTTTCTTCTAGGCTATTCTAGAGGTCTGGTCCTTCCCACTGCTCTGTTTGATCTTTCTGCATTTGATATGTTGTTTTTTTCTTGCGACTGATTGACTTTTGTTGTTGTTTTGTGTTGCCCACTGTAGCGTCAGTCACGTCTGCTTAAAAATATTTTAAAACTTTGTTATCCACCTTCATGAAACTGTACACGAAGATAAAACGTGACACAGGTCTGCAAAAATGTAAATTACGGAGATGGATGTTTCTATAACATCATGCGTTCTTCCTCTACTGTATAACTGAGCTGAGATCAGGAAATCAATGTCAAAACTAATGTGGTTTCTAAGAGGCCAGAAACCTCCTCTGTAAACCCTGAGATGCACAACAGCAGATGAGTAGAAAAATTAGATGATTTGGATTGTCCTTTTGCAATGGACCTGGATGGCAGCAACAAGTGTTGCCACTGACAAGAAAATGCACATTCCATTGCATATGTAGGTCTTTGAATCATGAGTAGAAAGTAATAATACAAATCAGAACAACTGAGTACAGAAGGAAACCAACTGCAAATATAACTTTAACAGTAATTTTATACATGGTAAAGACACTTCCCTGCAGTCTGGTTTTAGTCTGTTTCTATGGATGTTCTTCTGAAAGAATTAAACAAATGTAGGTCTTAAATAATATACCATTTTCAAACTAATGTATGAAAAATCAAAGAAACAAGGGAAAACCTTGTAAATTACTTCTGTAATATTATTCCTTCATTTATGTACATCTATATTTTTATATTCATAATATCTCTATCAGACTCCTGTAGAACAAGCCCACTGCTATGTACATCCTTTGGCTTAATTTCCACCCTTTTAAACATTAATTACAATGATATTCTAAATGTGTTAGTCCTGCGAGGATAGGTCTGTGCTTGTATTGTACCAGTTAGCTATTTTAGTTTTGTTACTTTAAGATAAAACATCATTCATTTAATTTCTTTGCTATATAATCAAACACATAAAGGCTTATCTGAAGCTCCTGCTAATTGGCCCCTGTTAATTTGTATGAAGGCACATTTGATAACAGCTAACATAAAGGCAAAAGAGTAAAAATTGAAGCTACGACTCAAACATTCCTGTAGTAAATGACTTCTCAGATTAGGTAGCGTGTGCATGCAAGTGGAACCAGCTATATAAGGAATGGGACCAAATTTATCTTTTCAGAAAATGGCATCATAAACACATAACTCTGTGGACACTCTTCTGACCCTGATTATTAACTATATTGTGGTCTTCTATTTGGTCTCGTGGCAATAAGGAATTTGGGATCAGAACATGAAGATAAAGCTTAGCTGTATGTTTGAAATGTACTTATAGTGAACAGTGGTTATACAGATCTTTGTTGTATCAAAACACATCAAATTTTGCCATTTTTTTTGGTGAGCAGGACTTCTCAAATCACATTGATCGCTTCTGGGGTTTATTTTTTTTTTTTCTCCCCGCAAATTTTAAGCACTTTGTAAGCACTGGCTGAATGTTAGACTTTTTAAGTTGTAATCCAAACTTTTGGCTGGTGCTCTTAAAAAATATTACCTTTAATTGCTTTCCATTAGGAGAACATTAAAGGTAGAGTCAGTGACAGGTGCTTGTTAGAGATGAACCAACAGCATGTGTGATCTTTGAGACACAAGGAAGACATGGTCTGGATAGACATCACTGTGTCCTGAAGGTTCTGCAAACTACTGCCTGCTCTGAGCTCACTGCATTTAACTGAAAACGTGAAAACATTACCCAGGTTTGAGGTAACTTACCTTGAAAAAAATATTAATTGTGTAACCTCTGTTGAAGCGTAAAAACAGTTAATAAGGGAAGCATTGTTCCCTTGGCTATGTAAATTACGAGTATTTATAAAGTGCAGCCTAAGCTGAGAATCATGTTCTCTTTTCAATTGGAACCACATGCAGCAGCAATTTACTAATGTTCTAACACTGTGCAACCTGCACACTAACTTTCAAATAGGTTAAATGTAGCACAGCATGTATAACATTAAATATGGCAATTAAAACATCTCTGCATCCTATTGCTGATCAAAAATTACTTTTGCTATATATACAGGCTGCTGTCACTAATGTTTCCGTCCTTGAACTTGTGGTTTGCTGTGTGTGACGTCCTGTCAATTAAGTGCAATTACACTCACATTCCCTCATCTGGTGAGCTTGCCAATTTATCGTTCAGTTGCTAAGGATGGGGAGGAAATTGGATCACATTGCTCCTTGCTGATGAGACTAAGAGGAAGAATATCATATGAAGCACATACTTTTAGGCAAATTCATCATCCTTAGGATAACAAGGAATGAATGAGAAAACCCAGGTATTTTAGGAAAAGGTAAGTGAAATTTTCTCTCCCACAATGCAAGAGGTCTTTTAAATGGCTTCTATAAGACATCTGCCAAAACTCTAGGGTATCCATGGGGCAAAAATTGTGAAGACACACCAACAACACACAGAAAGGATGGGATGCTGTTAGCCTCATACTCATATCTGTCTATCTTTGATACCTCAGCGTCAGGAGGGCAGGTATCAATTTTTAATTTAAAAGGTTTACTTTTTCAACACTTTTTAACTAAAAAAAAAAAAAAAGGACTTCTTAAAATTTCCATTAATTGGTGCTTCTAGCTGTACAGAAGAAAGTTGTGTATAGTGAATCACATTAAAGGAGAAGGAAGGTGGCTGTGAGACACAGGTGGGGAAGTGATATCTCATGTCTGAGGAAGAGGAAAGGAGGTTGGAGACAAGAAAGGCAGATGCCTGCAGGAGGATAAAGTCCTGCTGCTTTGCTAGATGGTACTAAACATGAATGTATATCTGGCTGTGTGTGTTATCTCCAGCTGTAAGAATCCCAAGGTCCAAACACAACTGTTAAAGGTGCCAAAACTAGTCTATCTTGTTTCAGTGGCTAGGCAAGATTGTCCCAGAGAAGTCTTGACTTCTGAATCCTTTTGTGACACCAAATTCTGTTACCAAAATCCAGTGATTTCAGGTGAGATACATCTCACTTCAACTTAGATCATTGAGTTCAGCTTGCAATGGTGACCCTTAGCTCCCCATACAAGCCTGAGAGAAGGACACCCTCCAGCTCTCCAGGGTTTGCAGCCACTCAAAAAAGGTCAGATGTACTGTGCCTATATGAGTCTCTCTTTTGCTTCACTGAGCTGAGAGGGGACAAAAGAGCATGTGTTTACTTGCTTGGACAGTTGTGGTGAATCATAGAATATTTTGTGCTGCTGTGGAAGGAAACTTTAAAGGTCATCTAGACCAACTGTCCTGCAGTGAACAGGGTCATCTTTGGTTAGATCAGATTGCTCAAAGCTGTGTCCAACCTGACCTTGAACGTTTTTGGGGATGGTGCATCTACCACCTCTCTGGGCAGCCTGTGCCAGTGTTTCACCACCCTTACAGCAAAATATTTCTTTCTTATATCTATCCTGAGTTTACCCTCTTTTCATTTAAAACAATTATCTCTTGTCCTATTGCTAGAGGTCATGTTAAAAAGATTTTCCCCATCTCTCTTATAGGACCCGCTTAAGCACTAAGAGGTCGCTATAAGGTCTCCCTGGATCCTGCTCTTCTCCAGGCTGAACAACATCAACTCTCTCAGACTCTTCTTGTAGGAGAGGCGTTTCAGTCCTTTGATCGTTTCCGTGTCCCTCCTCCCGACACACTCCAACAGGTCCATGTCTTTCTTGTGCTGAGA
The DNA here is from genome assembly GCA_020746105.1 of Trogon surrucura. Taxonomy (NCBI): domain Eukaryota; kingdom Metazoa; phylum Chordata; class Aves; order Trogoniformes; family Trogonidae; genus Trogon; species Trogon surrucura. The sequence continues at coordinate 6,633,014 of CM036617.1, read as the reverse complement.
AATCTCCTCGTTTAGTTCAGGCCTGCTCTCCCAGCAGGACATATCAGGAATAGCTCTATTTGAAAGCCAACATGATCAGTCAGGACTATTTTCCTTCAGGAGCCTAGTTCACTAGATATGCAATGATAAATACTTGAACTTCCTTTATAAAGGTGTTTGGAAGGCATACATACCTAGAGAGATCTATCACATCCCTGTTGAAGCAGAATTCAAAGCTTATTTTTCTAACAGACCATTTTTTTTTCTGCTTTTGATTGTTTCCAGGATTATAGTCCTACTTCTGTGGATGTTTCCAGGCTTGCAACCTTGAGCTTGAAAATCAGTAAGTCCTGATCTCTTGTCCCTGCAAATAATAACTCAGCTTCTGCTAGCCCTGGTAACACATGCAGGGAAGTGTCAAAGAGTCTGTGGTTTTAAAGAAGAAAAAAAGAAAAAGACAAAAAATCCAGTTAAACTTGAGCTCTGATGTTACAAACATCAAAATATTTGTCTTTTACATGTTAAGCCTACAAGTAAGTTGTTGGCAGGATGGATATCTCAGTCACAATATTTTTTTTAATTATGAGAATTTCTGTCAGCTGTGGCTTTTGTGTTATCAGCTTCTAAAAATCAGAAAATGCCGAGCTGTTGTTTGGAGCAAACCCCTGCATTTAAGGCAATCTTCCACTAATGGTTCAAGAGATACATTTATTTTCTGTGTATTTTTCTTAATTCCTAGTGTCACCTGAAGTCTATCTCTATGTCTGGTAGCTATGATTTCCTCCACATTATTTACTAGGATGTCAATATTGAGTAATATGATCATATTAATTTTCTTTCCTTGAATATGAGTGTTAGGATTGTCTAAGCACGATTTTTTTTTATTATGCTGTGAAGAGTGTATTTACTGCTTTGAATGACTGATGACTTAAAAAATAGGAGCACAGAATTGCACCCCCTTACCCCATGAGGAATTCCTTTGAGGAGCTGCTTTGTTATGAGTGTCACTGCTGTGCCTGTTACTTTCAAGACAGAAGTAGTTAGTAGATCCAATGTCCTAAACAGTGAATATATTTTACTTGATAAATTCTTGAGTTGCTATTATCTTCTCTGTTGGGAAAAAAAAAAATAAATTAGTGATTTTTTCATTAGACCACTTTATTTCTTGTTAATCTAGTAAAAAACATCTAGTTGGTTGGTGTTAACAGCTACACCAGGAGGAGGCTGATCCTCTTCAAGGTTTTAGTTGGAATTTCTTTTTGTTTCAAATATTCTTTCTAACTTCCACAGGTCATGTATATACATTAATCATAATGCTGGCATAAATCTGGCAGATTTGTTCGGATGCTGTCTCCATCTGCTAAGGTCTTACACTACATAAACTCCTACAATGTATCTAAGTCCTCACTTATTGACTACCACCCATCCATGGGTAGGCTTACCTGTGAAACAGGCTAATTACATGGGGCCAAATTCCTCAGCTGGGCAGACTCAGAAAAATCAGATTCCATTCTATTCTATTCTATTCTATTCTATTCTATTCTATTCTATTCTATTCTATTCTATTCTACTTGTTCATGAAGCCCACTGCTTCCATTTAAATAGGTATCTAAAAACTGAGAAATAAGGACAAGTTATATTTCCAGAAAAACTAGAGCACTGATGCACTAGAACTCCCTATCAGCAAATGTTTATTTTATATAAAATATGAAGGAAAATTTCTTAAATTTCTATGTATTCCTTCCCTGTGAAGTCTTCAACAGTGCATGGAAAACACTAAATCATAGTTTGCTGGGTCACTGAAAGGAAGCCATAAGAAAATGTACATAATAAAAGTATAATGGCAAGAAAATAGAAAGAAAATACAGTCTTGAGGGTTTGCTTCATATGAGAAAAGATATATCTTTTCTTGTACCTGGGTATCAAGTCTGTTGTCCATGTATTAGGTAGTCTGTACTTTGGATACTGAGATTTCCCACATTTGGAGGGGGCATAGTATTTGCTGATCAATTAGCACACGAAATATATACGTGTGTAGTGGTTTGACCCTGGCTACCAGCCCCGTGCCCACACAGCCTCTCTATCTCCCCTCCTTCTCTGTAAGACAGAGGGACAAAGTATATCAAAGGACCCATTGTTTGAGGGAAGGACAGGGACATCACCCACATCTACCGTCCAGGGCAAGACAGACGTGATTTGGGGGAAATTAGTTAAATTTATTACAGAACAAATCAGAGAAGAGTAGTGAGAAATAAAAACATATCTTAAAAAAAAAAACCAAAATAACACCTTCCTTCCATCCCTTCCTTCTTCCCAGGCTTAACATTAATCCCGATTTATCCAGCCCCTCCCCTTGAGTGGCTCAGGGGGACAGGGAACGGGGGTTATGGTGAGCGCATCCGATGTTGGTTCCACCGCTTCTTCTTCCTCTGGGGCAGGACTCCTCACTATTCCCCTGGGCCATTGTGGGGTTCCTCTCATGGCAGACAATCTTCACATACTTTCTCCAATGTGAGTCCTCTAATGAGAGACCGTTCTTCACAAACTGCCCCAACGTGAGTCTTTCCAGGGGGTGTAAGCTTTCAAGGGGAAACTGCTCCAGCGCGGGTCCCCTGGAACATCACAAAGGTCCTGCCAGCCTGCCTGCTCCAGTGCAGGTTTTGCACAGGACTACAGTCCCCTTCAGGCATCCACCAGCTCCAGAACTAGGTTTGCCAGGTAGACATCTACACCCCATCACACCCGTGTGCTGCAGGGGGACAGCTTGCTTCACCATGGGCTTCACTCTCTGCTCTGGCATCCCGAGCACATCCTTCACTCCCTGCTCTTCTTCACTGACCTTGGTGTCTTCACATATTCTCGCTCCTTTGTCTCTGCCAGTTGTTGTGTGGTGCAGTGCTTTTTTCCCTGTTTCATAAATATGTTTTTACAGAGGCAATTTTCTCCTGTCATTACTGATAGGCTCAGCCTTGGCCAGCAGCAGGTCCCTCTTTGGAGCCGGCTGGCATTGGCTCTATCAGACTCAGGGGAAACTTGTAGCAGCTTCTTGGAGAAGCCACCCCTACAGCCCCACCCTGACACTGAAATCCTGCCAGGCAAATCCAACACAAAGTGCTATATGCATAACCTTCATTTGTTTTCGTATCAGTCAGGAAATATAAATCATGGATTTCTACAGACAAAGCAGTAGAGCACAAATCTTGTGAACATTGGTGGTATTGATATATGTAGCTGTTACAAAGGGTGGAAAACTGTACTTGAAATTCTATAAAAGTGGAAGTTTGCTGGCAAACAAAGCCATGCCTCAGAGAATATAAAAGCCAAATAGGTCTTTTTGATAAAGAAACCCAAGAGATGGAGTCCAACCAAAGCTAAACCTGGGAGTAAATCAAACTTCTGGCCTGGAGCTTCTTCCAAGAACATGTAGAACTTGAGGCCCTAAACCACTCATCTCTTAAGCTTGACAGGGATTATGTTCATCCGGCTTCAGGAGTCTAAAAGTCAGGCATCTGTTCTGAACTAGCTGTCTCATTTCCCTTTATGATCAATGGGGAGAGATCAGCAAGGTGATGATTCATTCCTTTTATCTTGATCTGACATGAATCATTGTTTCTACTTCTCGGTGTAAATTATTTTCTCTATCCTATGAATGTATTCTGTTCTTTCAGTTGTAAAACAATTCCAGCTGGTTTTCCCCAAGCCAGGAAAATGCCAGGGGTTGCTACCAATGAAGAAATCACAAATTAATAAAAAAATCCCCACTCTACTGCAGGTACAGCTTCACATGCTTCATTGAGAAGGCTGAGATAGGGCTGTCCCTGCAGGGTGGTGGACCTGACACCAGACAGCGGCATATGAAGGTGTAAGTCAAGGTGACTCAAAATGGATGTTCAGTCAGGAGGAGATGTCAAGGTTTCATCTAGTTTCAGAGAAAACTGCAAGGTTAGAATGCCTGACCTTGTGATTTGTAAACTAAGGGCAATTAGAGCAGGGAAAAGAAGAGGTTAAGCTGACAATCTGGGCCCTGCTTTTGGGTCTTCCTTCAGACTTTCCAGATAAGTCAGAAAGAGATTTTTATACAAACAACATATGCTGTTGTCTTAGCCTTTTTCACAGAATTCTTCTCTCTTGGCTCTCTGTCTCCTCTAAGGTGTCTTGCTCTCACAATGTAGTAATTTTATTCCCCAGCACATGCAATAATTAAAAATCATGCCTACACTATTCACATCTTACAAACTAAAAGGACAAATTTTCTTCCTTAATTCCAGTGACTTTTTGAAAAGGCTTTTTTTTTTTTGCCTTTTTTTTTTCCCCCCTCAAATCAGCAATCAGAAAATGTCCTGCCTTCCCTCTAATTAATGATCATTCTTTTCAGGCATTGCAGATGTCTTCGCATATGGCTCATTACCCTTAAGACAGAAACGATGTAAGAGTTAAAGGTTTATTTCACAGGGTGCTTTGGGCAACCATGAAGGATGAAGTCATTAAAAATACTTTTAACTAAAGTGAGAGCTGCTGCATGGTCTCGTATTTCCCCCCTTTTACAATATTATATTGTGGTTATACCTTTTGAATCAAGGCTTATGAGATTTTGTTTATGGTAAAATTTGCCTGGTACGGAAGAAAATGGAAACAATAGTAATTAAACATGCATATACCCTTTAGGTTCCAAGAAAATTACTTTAAATCAATAAAGTAAATTAATTAGAAATATGTCTACATGTGTGTTGATGACTAGCAGATCTTACGTGAGTATCCAGAATGTTAGGTTAATGAAAGAACTACAGAAACCAACACAGGGAAAGAATTACAGAAACCAAAAGAACTACAGAAATCAAAGAACTACAGAAATCAACACCGGGAAGGAACTACAGAAGCCAAAAGAGCTACAGAAATCAAAGAACTACAGAAATCAAAACAGGGAATAAGGGTTAAAGTTCAATTATACCCTCTTATTTAAGCTTACAAAGCTTACTGACACTAGTCTCTTATTTTTTCCTTCCCTGTTGAACTTGATGACTAGTAGTTTTTTAAACATGCTTAACTGAATTAAATATGATAAATACTGCTTTCTGAAGTCAATGCGCAATCCACAATTAACTTTTGTACTTCATTAATACATGTACTTATGTGAATATCTAAGATGGATATTAATACATCTACTACCAAAAGTAATGCCACTACAGTGACCTTACACATTAAATTTATTTTGAGAAATACTGTCTGGCAGTCTCATCATCTTGGTAGTTTCATTCATTGTGTTTTCAGTGTTGCATCTGTTAATGACTATTTGAAATTTTTATTTCTTATGTGTACCTCTGAGCTCTGCAGGACTCATACAAAGATAGTCACTTAAGAGAGCATCTTGCACAGTCATTCTACTCTGGCAATTTTGGAAAGTCCACCTGCCAATGTTCATCAAATATGTCACTATGCCTTCAGTCACAGTGTTCTTCTCTCAGTCCTTCTCCAGTGGCAGAAATACGAGAACTGGTGTGATACTTTTAGTTCTGAAGATTTGTGTATTTTTCTACATGAAATATAGGAAAGATTGAAGATAAGTTTCTTGTTCCTGAAACAGATGCTTGCAATGTCTGTTATGGTCATAGTTCTGAATGTTTAAATACAGGCCTGAGAAAATATCATCTTCCTCTTCGGAAAACTTAGCTGAGCCATCAAAGCTCGGTTGTGTTCACTGTAAAGCTCTTAGCTCCCCTGTGTCTCTATGCTCTCCCTTATGGAGGATATTTAAAAATAACCAAAATTTGAGACCGTAAAATTTATGGAACAGCAAAGATAGGTTTGATCTACTGATAGAGGTGATGATCATCTCTCATATTCATTTCTGAGGAGGAATCCAGATCACTTCAGGTTTCATATGGAATCGGCTAGTTGTAATCTATAAGCTAGAGTATATCCATGATGCAGAGAAGATTATTACAGAAGATGGGAGAGGAAGGTTTTTGACCAAAAATGATGCACTAACTACTTTAACGAGAGATATATTAATGGGAAGTTGAAATGCTAAATGGCACTCTAGAAATGCTTAAAGTTTCATGTCCACTTATATCACATCAGTGTGGTACCACCAAGAAAAAATAAGGGTAGTAATAATTATTGTCTCATCATACAGCAGTACCAGCCACAATCATAGAAACAATCATAGAATCATAAAATCATAGAATCATAGAATGGCTTGAGTTAGAAGGGACATTAAAGATAATTTGGTTCCAACTCCCTTCCATGGACAGGAATATCTTCCACTCTGCAGCCTGGCAAGGTCCCTCTGGATGGCATCCCTTTCCTCCAGCATGTCAAATACACCACACAACTTGGTGTTATCAGCAAATTTGCTGATGGTGCAACCGATAACACTGCATGTCCTCGACAAAGATGTTAAATAGCACCGGACCCAGTACTGATCCCTGAGGGGCTTTTACCGAATTATAGAGTTATCAGGGTTGGAAGGGATCTTAAAGATCATCTAGTTCCAAGGCCCCTGCCATGGGCAGGGATATCCCCCACTAGATCAGGCTGCTCAGAGCCCCATCCAACCTGGTCTTAAAAACTTCCCAGGATGGGGCTTCCACCTTCTCTCTGGGCAACTTCTTCCAGTTGAGCCCTTGATTACAACGCTTTGAGAGTGTCCATCTAGCCAGTTCCTTATCCACCAAGTGGTCCATCAAATCCATGTCCTTCCAGTTTAGAGACCAGAATGTTGTATGGGACAATGTTGAATGTTTTGCACAAGTCCGTGAAGGTGATGTCAGTTGCTCTTCCCCTATCCATTGGTGCCGTAACCCTACCACAAAAGCCACCAAGTTTGTTAGGCAGGATTTTCCTTAGGTGAAGCCATGCTGGTTGCCACCAACCATCTTCCAGGTAAATATATCTGATAAAAATATGTAGATGTAACTTTACAACACTGGTAATATTAGTGAGGAATCCAGGAATGCTATCAGCCTATCAATAAATTTGATGATTTTTCAGGCATGTGTTTTTAACATGACAGACTGTACTATGACTATAGATGTTCATCTGTGTCAAACCTCCTGTTGGGATTTGGCTTTAGCGAAATGTGCATTCCCATTAACTGAGCTCACTTAACCCCATGGCTTTTTTCAGGGATTGTTGTGTCATCTGCAGCTGAGAAGTACAGGAGATATGTTTTTATATGTAGGTCTTGTACTTCATCTCTACATGAATGTCATGAGCTCAAATTTCCTCAACAATTAACTTCATACTTCCATATGCATGTTACAAAGTACAAAAGAGGAAACCGGACCTTGTGTAGCTCCACTGATAGAGGGCTCAACTTTTGGAGGAAAAGACCTGATCAGAAGTGACAGAATGATTATGATTATTTTTAGGAATTTTAGCAGATTCCTGCCTACCACCTCTTTCAGGCAAGTCTGAAATATTGAGGATTCCAGAGGTGCCAAGGGAAATGCATTTATGTATAGAAATTTTAAAATCTTCCATCTGTGACTTTAGTTCCTAGTCCTACTTTGAATCCAAATTATATCAAGCTTGGAACTGAATGTAAATTGGCTATGTCTATGAATTAACATATCAAGGTTGGATGTCTTGAGTTTCTTGGATTCTATTACCTTTTAAGGTGTTTTTGTCTTCAAATGCTGCCTTAACTCTTTCACTGCAAGTTGGCATTAGTTGTTCATAGCTCTTTTGTTAAGCCTGAAATATTGGGGTAGAGTTCGTTTGGGCAGTCCTTCTGGGTGCTCAGGGTTCCTGGTTGTACTGAAGCCTGGGAATGAAGGTGTGCTGTGTGATAATGGGCATAAGCAATGTCCATAAGCAAAGCCACACTGTGTGAAAAAGCTTTCCAAATGCACACTCTTATTAGTGAAGGATCATAATTCACTGCAGGAGCTCTACTGTGCTCTGCAGAGGGTTGTAGGCACTCAGGATTGATGAAACAGTTTAACACCATAGATAGCTCCTTGGAGACTCATTTGGCAGCTTCAGCAAGGGCTGAGAGGAAGATTGTAGGCCAGAAACAGAGCCTTTCCATTGCAGCTTTAAAGAATGTATTACATTCCATCTGATTTCACATAGCATGGCTAATATTGCTGTTCCTTAAGCAAAGGATTTCAGAAAAATGTTTGATGAGAATAAGGGACTTGTTTGAGAATCAGCATTATGTGAAGATAATATCTTATTGTCCTGTAGTGAGAACAGTACTAACTTTTCATATGTTTTTGGAATTAATTTCTACTGAATCAGAATGATTTATTTCCCCCAAACTGGAAGGTTTCTTGCTGGTGTTCAGGACAGTGAGTATTTTATGTCTTCATATCCAGCATCTAAGCTGAAGGTCACACCGGTGAGCAGTGAAGGTTGGGCCACAAGCAGTAGACGACAGATCTGTTTAAGCAAACCTGTTCAGGTAATTTGGGTGTCTGTAGCCTTACTGAGTTATATGTTGAAACTTCTCAGGCTAACTAGACAAGAGCATGTCATTAACATGATGAAAATTACATCGGTGGGTTCTTTTATGCATCATTAATCATAAGCAATCTGTAAATGAGGAAAGTATCAGTGTTAATTTTAAAATCTGGTCTATTTGAAACTGAACAAAATGTTCTAGTCTGGGTCACTTTCATACTGTATGTCCAAAGAGTTTTCTTACTGTGTGACAACCTCACATGCTGCAGGTATAAGAAAGAACTTGCTTCCTCTGGTGAAGTGTGTGTGTTGGAGACTCAACTCACCACTTCATCGCTGTTGAGGTCCTAGTTTTTATAGCAGCTCTTCTTACATCTATGACCTATAGCTTTACTTTGCATCGTTTGAATGCAACCTGTGTTCTTGTGCAGAGGAGAGATGTCAGATGCCTGTAACCAAGTTTCTTATATCCATTTACTTTAAACTGAGCTGTGTTAGGTGAGGAATTGGTAGGGCAAATGAAGATTTTTTGACTACAGGACCTAATGTACAACCCAGGTGTCATGAGAGAGACAGTTCAGTTGCTGATTTTGTACATTTATTGAGTCTGAAGAGTGGGCAGAGCTAAAATAATGTGTTTCTGGAGTGTACTGCAGACATAATACTCTGAAAGGAATGAAATCAATTATCCTGGTTACAACAGGTAGTACTAAGCTCTGCCACAAGTATTAGTTGGTAGAGACACTAGCACTTCTCTTGGTTGTCATAGTATCCTCTTGTTTTGCAAGGGTAGCGGAGGGAAAACACAACATATTTCACCCTTTCTGAGATCTGAAAAGACTTCTGAGTCAGCATCTGGTATGAATGTCGGAAGACCATGTCTGGAATTTTGGTCTCTTTCCCTCGAAAATAACTACATATGTGTTTTTTTTGGGGGTGTGGGTTGTTTTTTTGGTGTGGGTGTTTTTTTGTTTTTTTTTTGCTTCTAGTAATAATTCCTGCACGAAAAGAATTCACAACTCTTGCACGCTTGCATTCAGCTATAGCCATACCAACCTGCCCTGGAGAAAATGAGGACAGCAATGAAGGATGTCATCTGGCTTGCATAACTTCTGTTATTGAATGTGAGGTAGAGAAGGGAAGACTACTAGAGAAAAAGGAAGAGACAAGGGAAATTACTGCTGCGAAATTTTGGGGAAACCTGGGGAAACTTAATGTGTGTTTTTTTTTCCAGGGACATTTTTATTATTTTAATTCCCGATGGATTATGATTCATGCTTGATACTTTACCTTTACAAGGTGATTGTCAGGGCTTCTAATAAGCCAAAATATACCCACAAAGAAGGAACACCAATGAAGTCAAGTACGGTGGAGTGCAATATACCTGAGTTTGATATCTGTGAGAATGTGTATCAGATTTGGATCCTCATGAGCACTTGTGGCTAGACAATGGAAGGGAACAATTTGGCTATAAGAGAGTCAATAAGATTATTCGCTACCAAGGTAAGGTCTTGCAGCCACCACTTGTTTTAGCTGACGTTGAGAGCTGAACTGTGAAGACCTGAAATACAAGGAATAATCAGTAAACATCACCCTGGTTAGTTAAGACTGCAGCAGTGTCCAGAGCTCACATTTGTGCTTGACCTAGTTAAGAGTTTCCTAGAAGACAGCCTGAAGTATCACATAGAGACTCCGTTGACAGTAAATCCACTCACTTTTCACAACAGGGTAATTCAGGTTTTCATTAAGCGCAAGACACATTTGAGCTGGGTGGCACTGAGAAATCAGTGTTTCTTCTCTTAACCTTGGAGTCTATGTTGTTTTCAGAAAGAGCTTTGGAGTCTGGGCAGCTGGAGAAGGATCAGCCTGGCCAGTTGCAAAACGTTGTGTAGCCAGTTAGAGAGTAATTCTTCATAATAGAAATAAACTCTGAGGAATATGGTGCTATTTGATCTAATGGACTTCAATACTTCTTCACATCCAGAAAATGAAGAGTATGAGGAGAGTCAAAACCCATTTGCTCCTGTTTCTATAGATGGACCCATAATCTAATTTTACCTGGAAGAAATTGTGAAGGGTAAGAGGAGTGGAAATACCTTGTCAAGCTGCATCTGAAAACAGACTCAAGGGGCTGTAAGAGTAAACTGAATATGCTTTGTTTTGTTGATATTTGTGAACCGAAGATAAATGTTGGTCATCTTGTAGCAATGAATGAACTCATAGGCAGTTGGGCTAAATGTAAAGCATGGATTATGAACAGGGTTTTGAGGGGTGTGTTTGTTTGTTGTTTTTGTTTCTGTTTTTTTCAGGATGGAAGAAAAAGAACTTATCATAAAGTAAGTTCATAGAATCATAGGATCATAAGACGGTTTGTGTTGGAAGCAACTTTAAAGACCATCCAGTTCTAACCCCCCTGCCATCAGCAGGGACACCTCTCACTAGAGCAGGTTGCTCAAAGCCCCATCCAACCTGGTCTCAAACACTTCCAGGGAGGGAGCATCCACAACTTTTCAGGGCAACTGTTCCAGTGTCTCACCATCCTCACAACCAAGAATGTCTTCCTAATATCTAGTCTAAATCTATCCTCTTTCAATTTAGGGCCATGACCTTTTGTCCTGTCACTAAATCCCCTACCCTTTTTTCCTCTAGCCCCCCTTCAGGTACTGGAAGGCTGCTCTAAGCTCTCTCCAGAGCCTTCTCTTCTCCAGGGTGAACAACCCCGGCTCTCTCAGCCTATCTTTGTAGGGCAGATGCTCCAACCTCCCTGATCATCTTTGTGGCCTCCTCTGGACTCGCTCTAACAGGTCTATGTCTTTCTTGTGCTGAGGACCCTAGACCTGATTACAGTACTGCAGGTGGGATCTCATGAAAGCATAGTAGAGGGGTAGAATCACCTCTTGATCTGCTGGCTGCTCTTCTTTCGGTTCTTTTGGTTCTTTAGTTGGCTTTCTGGGCTGTGAGTGCACATTGCCAGTTCATGCTGAGCTTCTCATTTGTCTTTGGAAACAACAATCAGCTCTCAGTAGAGTATACATAAAAGTACTCAGAATAACTTTTCTTCTAATTGAGTGTTATTAAGAGATGCACCATTCTAATGAACAGGTGGAAACAGAGATACACTCCTCTCTAACAGATATGTTGTGGTTGTGGTAATGAGAAGCTATTAGTATTTTTCTTGATAACAATTAGTCTGTTGATTGGTTTGTATTCCCCTCGCACCATCAGCACTTTTATGCGTCAATACGATGTTGGTCCAACTTCTAGTGTTCCTACATATCTCTTCCAGCTGCTTAGCTGAAAAGTAATTGTATTGACTTAGTAATACTATGCTTAGTAAGCAAGCTACATTTATATATTTTATGCCTCTTCCCATTTTATTTCTCCACAGTAATAGGGCTTGAAGGCTGCAGAACTAACTGTTAAAACATCAAGAAGCAAAATTTAACTTCAGAGGATTAATTTTGCTTGTATGAACGTATCATGATATAGCACAATATAACAGAGAGAATACAGAAGACCTGTATCTATAGGAAAAAATACCCAGACTTTCACATTTCTTGAAATCAGGCATTGTCTCTTTTGTTTACCAGAGATGCTACTGGGGTCTTCCCACAGCATGGAGTGGCACCTAGTGGCTGCAGATATGGTAAAAAAAAAATATTTTAACCCGGTTCATATCCTCTGAGTCATGAGCTCTCTTTAAATACATGGTCACAGTCCTATATGGTCCTCAATTAACCAACTTTCGACTCTATTATACACAGCACCCAAAACGCAGAGGAGAAAAGTACTGTGTAGTGGTTTGACCCTGGCTGACAGCCAGGTGTCCACACAGCCTCTCTATCACCCCTACTTCTCTACAAGACAGGGCTACAAAATATATCAAAGGGCCCATGGTTTGAGGGAAAGACAGGGAGATGACCCACATCTACTGTCCAGTGTAAAACAGATTCAATTTTGGAGAAATCATTTAAATTTATTAAAGAACAAATTAGAGAAAAGTAGTCAGAAACAAAAACAGATCTTAAAAAAAAATTACACCTTCCCCCCATCCCTCCAGGGCAAAATATCGATCTTGATTTATCCAGCTCCTCCCCCTGAGTGGCGCAGGGAGACAGGGAATGGGGGTTATGGTCAGTTCATCCGACCTCGTGTCCATTGCTGCTTCTTCCTCTGGGGCAGGACTCCTCACTCTTCCCCTGGGCCATTGTGGGGTTGCTCTCATGGCAGACAATCTTCACACACTTTCTCCAGTGTGAATCCTCTAATGAGAGACAGTTCTTCACAAACTTCCCCAAGGTGAGTCTTTCCAGGGGCTGTAACCCTTCAAGGGGAAACTGCTCCAGAGTGAGTCCCCCCGTGGCATCACAAAGGTCCTGCCAGCCCGCCTGCTCCAGCACCGGCCTCCCACAACGTTACAGCCCCCTTCAGGCATCCCCCCACTCCGGCACGGGGTCCTCCACAGGCTACAGGTGGACATCTACACCTCGCCCATGGGCTGCAGGGGGACAGCCTTCTCCACCATGGACTTCACCACGGACTTCACCGCAGCCCGGGGGATTCTCTGCTCCAGCGTCTGGAACACATCCTCCCCCCTCTTCGTCACTGACCTTGGTTTCTTCATGTATTCTCACTCCTCTGTCTCTCTGCCAGTTGTTGTGTGGTGCAGGGGTTTTTTTCCCCCTTTTCTTAAGTATGTTTTCACAGAGGCGTTCCTCTCCTATCACTTTACTGATAGGCTCAGCCTTGGCCAGCGGCGGTTGCCTCCTTGGAGCCGGCTGGCATTGGCTCTGTCAGGCTCAGGGGAAGTTTATAGCAGCTTCTTGCAGAAGTCACCCCCACAGCCCTGCCCTGCCACCAGACTCCTGCCAGGCAAGCACAATACACTCTGCCTTGTCAACAGCATGTTGACTGATTTGCAACCAGGACTCATTCACTAATTATTTTTCCTTCAAGTTTCCTAAAAATGCACCCTGTCTTGAAGAGAAACTACATCTCGGGCAATTTAAACTCAAATATAAATACCTGAAAAACTTACAAAGACTAACTACAAAAATTAGAATAGCAATAGCACTGCTAAGCATCATTGTTGTTTTTAAAAACAACTTAAAAACAACACTAGAGAGAACTCACGTGGTCACTTTCCCTTCATGGCTATCTTTGTAGTTTTATTGACTTTGACATTGCAAATCAACCGTGAGTTCAGCCCTCTTGTTTCTCCCATACAAGAAAGAAAGTAGGTCTTCAACTATCTTCAGTGATATATCTGATATCATAATGCAAGCACACAAACATTCAGGAAAAGTACATAAACTATCATTTGGGAGTTAAATTAATTTGAGGCTTAGAAATATATTTCTCCTCATGCAGGGGATTAGTTGCCCAAGTCTGAGTTTCACACTGTTTATGACCTTGAGGATTAAATGTTCAGCACCTTCAGTTTTATAGTGTGGTATATCAAGATACTTACAGAGCTTTCATCACTGCAAAGTTGGAATGCAACTTGAAGAAATAAAGAATAATAACAATACCCTGTCTTATTCTATTAACGATTAAGAAAGTCCTTTACTAAACACTCATGTACTTTGTTTTTCTGGCATCGGAGAGTAGCACCATTTGCAGGGTGGTCACCAGTAGAGTTGGCTGAGCTGGAGACATTGTTTGTACTCACCTGTCATAGATTATTTCATTTCTTTCCTGTCTCTTGCTAAAGAGAAATTTATTTGTCATTCTCTTGGATTTGATGAATGGTTTGACCCTTCCTGATGGCTTCATTGCCCAATGTGTGCTCAAGCCAGGTAACCAAAAGAAGCAGTAGTCAATTCCAGTGCAGACCTCAGAGAAGTGGACTTGCAGTTTGGACGTTTTATAGCCCTGGCACCTGCTCTGTACAGGTGCCCAGGCAGTAACAGGCTGAGGCATTTATGACCTTTACACAATATTCATACTGCTTCACTGCCATTTCTGCAACCTGGATTATGAAAAGGACACCATCTGCCATGACAACTGCTTCCATAGAAGGGCTTTACACATGTTGGGCACAATCGCTTCTATTTTTATTCTTAATTTTTGCTTTAAAAAGGCACTTCAACTCACAGTTTTTGCATTTTACATGGCTTTAGGGGCACAGAATGAACCAAGACAGACGAGAAGTGAGGTACTATTTTGGGACACTCAGATCAATGTGGGAACCCCATTGGCTACTCATCAACGGCACCTTCTTTTCCCAGGCACTCATGTACAGTCAGCAGTGATATTAGTCTGTGTTTCCTAAACTTGCAGCGGGCTTGGACAATTGGAAGACCCTAATGTGGCTGCAGGTGACTAATTCCTGATCATCTGCATATGGTTATTTAAGATTGACAAGGATGATTGTTTATTACCAGCAGAAAAATTCATCCTGGTCACAGGGGATTTTACAATCTGAGGAAAACGGAACTATAAAGTCAGATGAAAATACTATATTCATCATTTCTTTTTCAAGCTCTTTTGCTGATTTTGCTATTTTCTTTGGAACAATTAAACATGTTTAAATTTGTGTTTAATTTTAAATCAAGGAGATGTAAGGGCTCTGCACTATGAAGATATTAGGCAACAGGTGGATCTGTTTTGTAGTTTGTATATATCATAGAGACATAGGCTATATTATGCAGCCAAGGATTTGATATATGTAACTGTTTTCTCTGCTTCATTGCTGCCTGTAACATGCAGTAAAGCTTGAGTGTGGGTTTGTTGGGTTATAAATTCATTTCAGTAGCAGAAACTTTTGCTTTTTGGAAAATATTTGGTACTCTGGACCTACTTCAGAGCTCCAGAGAATTAAACAGAGAAGATTCCAGGGTAAGCACAGAAATAGTATAGAGATACAATATACTGCAAGTAAAAATCCACATCTATTCAATTCAGAGCATGCCTAGCCTTTTCTATGTGTGATAGCTTTTGTCTTCCAAAATCTATGATATCTTCCGAAAGTGGCTTCCCTGGACTTGTTCTGCTGAGATGTGCACTTCCCAGCTATGGAGCTTGGTTCTGTTATCTTGCTTTTTAAACAGCTTGAATGTTTGGGTAATTTAAATCTGTGTAAATAGACTGTAGATTTTAATATTTTCTTTATTTTTTAATAAAAATTCTCTGAGTCCACTGGTATTGTTTCTGTTCTATTCTGCAAATACGATTCTGATGTGTAAGTACCTTGCTATGTCAAGACATGTAAATTAATTACTCTATTCAGATTCAACTCTTATTTTGCACAAAAGAAAAGCAAAACTTCTCGGAAATTTTATTTAAAATTCTAGGGTCAATTATTTCTTTCTTAAACCAGTTTTATTTCATTTTGGTGAGGTATTCCTTCTCTCCCTCTGTGTAGTCAGATTGTTCCTTAATAGTTTTTGATTCCTCCTAGACACATGGACTTCTTTGGTGTCACTTCAGCCAGCCCTTGTGCATTGGCTGTAGGTTTGGGTGTGCTTTCCACAAGTCTAGTATGTCTCCTGAGAGGCCAATTTAAAATAGACAAAACGTCATTCCATCAGGATGTTTTTGGTTTATATTTTTTTATCACTCTAAAATGTTCTCTCTGAAAGGCTCATCTCACTTACAAGGTACTTGGGCAAAATGCAATTGTACTGATATGAGTCATTTGATGGAAAGAGGAGGGAGGTTTTGTAGATATTTTTTCCTGAAGCTGCTCACTCTTACATAGCGACATTCATGACCCCTTTTCTGCTCTTCACAAAGACCAAAAACTAGGAAAAAGGCGAATTATCTCCTATAAAAATCCCATTCTGTGTGTTCAGTAATGGGTTCAAGTTGTGACTGAGTGATCCTTGAAATCCATTAGCCTGCCTCATGTTGTTACTCTTTCTCCATATTCGTGTAAGCTTTGAGACTGGCTCCCTGCCCCTACTCCCACTGGTACATGGTACCTCTCTGAGCTGATGAGTGAATTTCCCTGCGTTCATCCTTACAGAAATCAGGGAAGGAGGAATATATTGTACTTCAGTAAACAGACTAAGGAAAATGTCATGTTGCGGTGCTGAGCTAAAACCTCAGTACAGAGAGAGAGAGCATTGGGAAGACTGAGTTGCGGGGGAACTAAATCAGCAGATAGATGCTGTGACGCTATGGGTTGGGACGTTCAGTTACAGGCTGGTCACTGAAATGGATGGAAATGGAAGCATAGCTGTTGCTTTTCGCTGCAGATGGTTATATCACATTATCTCCAGCATAAATCCCAGGGCACCTCCCCTAAAAATCATCTGGACAATGAACACGGGGATATAATATACTAGTTTTTCATTTATGGAGGCGCCCACGTTTCTGGGCATGAGCCCTGGGTGCCAGCTGACACGACTTTGACCCACCAGTGAAGAGCAGAGATTTCAGAAAGTCTGTGTATGAGCTTTTCTCTAGCAGGTCAAATTCCCAGTCTATTTTGCAAAGGGTACTGGGCACAGTTTTTCTCAGAGCAACCAGATGCTTTTCTGAAGGGTATTCCAAGTGTCTGGAAAAGCAGTTGCTCTACCTGAAACAAAGCAGCTGCAGTACAAGACAAACCTGTCTGTACAACCCGATTATATATCACGTGTTACAAGCCCACTCAGACTTTCTGCTCTCTGGGACCTGGATAACTGTTCTTTCATTTGCAGTTTTTCCATGTGCACCTGTAGAAACTCTTAGGGCTGATGACACCTCAAAACATCTTTGGGGTTTTTTTTGTGGTTTTGTTTTGTTTTGTTTTGTTTTGTTTTGTTTTCTTTTGTTTTGTTTTTTCCCTTGGTGCAATCTGTCCTGTAAGCAGGTGGTAGGAGAAGACTCCCTCTCTATGCTGGAGTACTGTGTCCACTCGTGCATCCCTTTTCATTAAGGAAAGGATGGATGCATTCTGAAGCCCTTTTAACATGCCAAGTGACATGTTCTGACACCAATGCTTTGGTTAAATTTTTTGTCACCACTGAGCTAGGTCTCAGTGGAGGTCCTGAGGAGAGTACTACCCATGTGAGGATATCTAAATATGTCCCCTTGCTGCTTAAGCAATGAATCATTTTGAAAAATCATTAGTATGCAAAAGTCCTCCTACTCCCTCTGGTGAGCAAGTATTCACATAGATCAATGAGATTATTGATGAGAAATTACTCACTGAAAGCAGCAAGGGGTTGTCAGCTGGGTGCTAAATGTTCAGAATTTAGTTTTGAAAGAAAAGTATCAGGAAGACATCTATGTTATAAAAACAGATCAAAATTTATAATGAACAGCAAAACCACACACTAGACCTAATCACAGTAATTAGACAGCAGTAAGGAAGACAAACATTAGTTCTGAATACTTATTTTAGTCTAAATGCAAAGTTTTCTCCTTGCCATGTCTTACTGAGATTTTTATGCTATATCAGAACAATCGTAGCTCTTTGAAAATGTTATGAGCTTTCAATAACATTAAAGGGAAGTGGCAGAAAAAGAAACCCAACAGGATTTGTATGATTTGGCTCAAGTTTATCCACTTATTAACTTTAAAAAAATAACACTAGATATGTACAGTGTAAAAATACCCCATCCATAAAGCTGTTAAAGTTCTATTTGGTTAAAATGTCTTCACTGAATACAGTCCTGTTTTCTTTCTGCATTCAGCAAGCAAGCTGTATTCAGTGTATTTTGAAAGGTTAAACTAGGGTGTAGTGCCACACTGGGGAAGATGAGCATGTTATCCATGCTTTCCCACTATTTTTTCATTTGGGCCCTGCTGCAAATACAAGGGCTTTGTCGCTGGCTTCAGCAGGTATGAGTTCAGACCAGTGGCAAGTGACTCTGCACAGAACAAACAGGTATTAACAGATGCGTCTACTCCTGGCGAAAATCTTCCCCAGTTGTAGTGACGAGAGACAGCATGTGCTAGTGGATTGAAGTAAGCTCTCAGTCAAAACTACTGAATCTTGATTATATCTGTGCTTCTGACTCCTAATTTCTGCACTCATCATGTATTGCTGATATGTTGCAAGGATGAAATGGGGCTACACATGGCAGAGCACAACACTGATTAAGTATTGTTAACAAAATATAAAGTACTTGCTAACTGCAGAGACCAAAGCAGTATTTCCTTAGAGAAGGGTTGTGGTGAGCTGACCTTCGATGGACACTAGGTGCCCATAAATCTGTTCTACCACTCCCCACCCTCTGTAAGACAGGTGGGGGAGAAAATAATGTAAAAAACTTATGGGTCAAGATAAAGTCAGATTAATAAAGCCAAATCAAAGGTCACATGTGGAAGAAAAGGAAAACAAAAGATTTACTCTCTCCTTCCCATCAGTAGATGTCCAGCCATGTTGAGGGAAGCAAGGCTTCAGTATGCATTGCAGTTGCTGTGGAAGACAAAAAAACTAATAATGAATGACCCTCTTTCCTTTTTTTTCTTAGCTTTTATTGCTGATTATATGTCATACGGTATAGAATTTCACAGAATCACAGAATGTTAGGGGTTGGAATGGGCCTTTGGAGATCATCTAGTCCAACCCTCCTGCTGGAGGAGGTTCACCAAGACCAGGTTGCACAGGATGGCATCCAGAGATGGAGAATTCACCACCAATCTGGGCAGCCTGTTCCAGTGCTCTGCTACCCTTAGTGTAAAGAAGTTCCTCCTCATGTTCAGATGGAACTTCTGATGTTCAATTTTGTGCCCATTACCTCTTGTCCTGTCAGTGGGCGCCACTGAAAAAAGACTGGCCCCATCCTCCTGACATCCACTGTTAAAGTTTTTTGAAGCATTAGTAAGATGTCTCCTCGGTCTTCTCTTCTCCGGACTAAAAAGACCCAAGTCTTTCATCCTTTCCTCCTAAGAGAGATGTTCTAGTCCCTTAATCATCTTTGTAGCCCTTTTCTTTACCTTCTCCAGCAGTTCCTTGTCCTTCTTAAACCAGAATGCTCAGAACTTGTCAGTTTTGATCAGTTTGGGTCAGCTGTCCTGATTATGTCCTGTCCCCAAGTCCTTGCCTACCCTCAAATTATTGGTGAAGGGGAAATGTTGGGGAGACAGCCCTGATGCCGTGGAGCACTGCCAGGCAGTAGCTAAAACACTGATGTGTTATCAACACCTTTTAAGCTGCCAACACAAAGCACAGCATCTATGAAGGTGGTGAGACACCGGAACGCGTTGTCCAGTGAAGTTGTGGATGCCTCATCCCTGGAAGTATTCAAGACCAGGCTGGACTGGTTCAGTGGGAGGTGTCCCTGCCTACGGCATTGGGGTTGGAACTGGATGATCTTCAAGGGCCTTTCCAACTGAAGCCATTCTGTGGTTCCAGGAAAACTAAATCTGTCCCAGCCAGACCCAATAAAAGGGTAAAACAAGTGTCTCCCAGTTCAGCTGTTCCCTGACTTGCAGAGGAAAAGTGAAGCTCCAGAAAGGCTGCTGAGTTGTGACTTGAGTTTAGGACGAGCAAAAGGGATACTGGCAGGGATATTCCAGTAAAATTTCACAAGTGTGAAGAATATGTAGAGGTTACTGTCTTTATCTGGAACGAGGTGACAGGAATGCTATGCAAAGAATGAAACAATGCCTCTAATTCAGTGTTTAACTTTGCCCAGCTTCAGGGCTCAGGGCTTTGCAGTCTTCTGGCCTCAGGTCCTGCTGCATCTGTAAAGCTCATGTACTCGATAGCAGTGCCACTGGCCCGTGAGCACTCAGTCATCTGTTGTTATCTGAAAGTACTCATTTCCCATAGCCTAAATGAGGATCTTCAGTACTTAACCTCAAACATCCAATTTTGAAATCACTCAAGTCTGATCTTTTCTTCCCGCAGGCTCCTCCACTTGCTATGTAGGTTCTGCTCTCTGACAGTATTTATTTCATTCTGAGGAGGTATTTAGTATATGGACAGATGCAGACAAATATCTAGCTTCGATATTTCCTCACTGGCTATGACTCTCAGGTGAATCCTGACTGTGGCATGTAACCACAGATGTGAATAACATCTATTTTATTTTCCTCCTCTGAAAAATACAATTTAATTGTAATGCATGCCTTTCAAATGGAAAGGTGAAAATGCTTGAATAAGTCTGAAAATGAACCAAAAACTTATGGCAAAATCTATTTTTTCAATTATCATACACAGAAAACCATCAGTTTAAATTTCTATTTTTGTCTTCACCTAATTATTCCTACATTTTAGATATATCCCTTTTTATAGTCGTCTGAAAGAGTCACTCTATAAAAAGTTCATTTTGTTTTGAACTTTTTCAGTAATCCAAGGGTTCTGTATTTTTAGCCCAGGTTTCTTTATAATATTTCTCTACAGGCAAACAACTAGCTTATGCTGTAGTTGCAGAAACAGATAATACCTTTTTATTAGTAATTATTTAGTACGATGTTCTGCTTTATTTTAAAACAGCAGGAAGCTTCTTTGAGAAACTTATTTGGAAAATGAATCAGAGAAGAGAAACAGTGTTCATCACTTTCTTTTCTCATTGTTCATCAAAGAGAAACACCTTTTGTGTTAAGAAAGGAAGTCATCGCTTTCTAGTTACTCAGGCAAGGATGATCTTTTTTTCTAATCTTTTTATTTTCTCTTTCCAATTAATTTTATAGTAATAGGATTGGATAACAATTACTTATTGAGATGAGCAGAAATGGGTTTTCTTGAAATACCACCTACATAAAAATAATATTTGACCACAATCCAGTTTTATGCTTTTTAAATAGTCTTGGTATCTCAGTAACAGTGAAATAAATCAGTGGTAATCTCACCATTCCTATTGCTGAGTGAGCTTCCGCACCTATAGAGAAAGGAAAAAAATCTTTGCTCTTCCTTTCTGATGTATTTATAATCTTTGTGTCATTTAAGTAGAAATAATGTTTGTGTTGTGAATGACCCTAGCAAGGAGATCATAGAAAAACGCTCTGTAATAATGGACAACAAGATTTAAAAAAGGTAAACCAGCAAAACCAATCTGGCTTCCTCAACAGAATTATTGTTTTACAGAGAAGCCTTGAGAATCTGCCTACTACTCAGTTTTTTAACGATTTATTACCGAATATATTATTTTACACAGAACACACACACCACTTTCTGATGCCCAGTGCAGTCATCATTAAATCCAGCAGAGTTTTATCAATGGTAGCGTTGAAGCTAGCTGGATGTCTTGCTTTAGGTTTCCTGCCAACATTATATTGATGCTATAAAAATATTACGCAAGAAAGAAATACAAAGGACTGAAAAAAAAGTATTTCCTAATGTGACTTGCAAGATGACTAGCACAGAAATATATACTAGTTTTGCAGAGATGGGAGACAAATGATACTAAAGAGAACCCACTGGTTTGGTAACAATCGATGACTCTTGTAGAGTGAAACAACGAAAATGAATCTATTGAAATACGGAAATGCAATGATCCATTTGAAACACCCCACCATTTTAAATACTTTAAATGTATGAATGGCTAGAAATGAAAACATCTAAGTGGTTTGTATTTACTGCTGTTCTGTGAGATGACAAAAGTAACCTTACGTTGCTTGTGTGAACTCGAGCTATTAATCCTGTCTTGACAAAAATTATAACTGGCCTTTTTTTTATCCTCTGAAATTGGGCAAAGGGTAAAACATGAAAATGAGAAAACATGGCTTCTGTGTATTCATTAACATACTGTTAATTGAGAATTTCCACCCTGCAAGAAGCCATGTAACCTGCCAGACCCAATTCCCCAAGTACTAATTAAATCAACCAGGAGCGACATGATCTTCTAAATCTTCTGGTGTGTATTATAAAGAGAAGTGCAAAAATAAATGCACATAGTTAGCAAAAGTATCTGCTGGAAGAAGTTATAAATTATACTCAGAGCAAAATTTCCCTAGTACTGGTAAGAAAATTCAGCCTGTGCTGCCAAGAACCTCTCAGTACTGGCCACCCAGGTCCATTGACACAACAAAGTGGAAAGTGAACAAGATATCTGCACTGTTGCAGTTCCTTTGCTACCAAAAGCCTCAGAGAAGCATTACGTGGGATACTCTTCCACTCTGTGAAATATATTAAAGGACCTTCCACGGTGTCTTACATCTATGTCCTTAGGTCACCTCCTCATGATCCGTCTGCCACCTTTTATGTTCCAGCCATTGCTGTTGTTGATGCACTTGAAACGTTCTTTTTGTGAGACTTTACTTCTCTGGACTTCCACATCATGACTAGTTTCTAAAGGACATGGCGTGTGAACCATATCTGCTGAGCTTAAGGGTGACTTGGTGGATGTTAAAATAAGACTTAGGTTTCTTTCCCTAATTTTGAAGTGTTGCGCAGCTCTTTTTGTTATATTCTAAAGTGGAGAAATGCAGAACAGTAGAAGAAACTTGAATGTTTAGAATTTGCCTTTTCATACTTGCTTATTCTTAATAGGTGTGGTTATTAGACACATAGATGTATGTTTGTAACCTACAACATCTGTGCAAAAAACGGAAGAAAAAAAAAAAAAAACCACAGAATTGATGTGTGGGTTTCCTTCCCCAGGTCCCTGAATTTATTTGACCTTGGCTCTAGATAACTGACCTGAGTTATCTACTGCAGACCACATATCAGTGTGGATTTTATCCAGGATACTTCTTTTTTGTCTTTTAAAAATGTTTCTTGTCTGTAACAAGTGGGGTTGAACCAGAGTGACACTGATGGTTTTAGAGACTGCTCTTTTTATCCTGTTGGTTGTGAAAAAAGTTTCAGAAGCAAATGGTCTGAGCACTGCCTTATCAATGATCACTGTATAGCTATTTCTCTGCAGAGATGAGTTAAATTGTTGTTTTCACTGGCATGAACCAATGAAAGAAAAATTCTAGATAAAGACTGCCTGACTGTTCTTGTGAATGTTCAGTTTCTCTGTGGTGCAATGTATGAAATATCAAAAGCACACTTAAAATGATAAAATGTCAATCTGATCATAATTAAACACAAAAGGCTAACATCCACGTGTTGGAAACAATCCCTATTGATTTTCAGGCTGTGCCTGGTTTGCAGAGGTTGAAACAAAACTCTTAATCATGCCACTTGAAAAGATACTTCCAGGATTATTTTTCAACCTCTTCATAACGATTCTATGGCTTTTAGTATCCTTGGTCCAATGAGTGCAGTCACCACATATACAGCTAAAAGAGCTCAGAGACCAGAGAAACACTCTGCCAACTGTTTGGTTTTCTTTTTCTTTTTCCTCTTCTAATATTATTGAATGAAAATGGGCACTGAGGTACCATGGAATAGTGTTTCTGGTTCTTACTTGGTCGTTATGGAAGTAGTCCAGCTTCCAGAAGTTTAACAAGGAGTTGGCTTAAGCCCTAGAAGAGGCATAAGACGTGATCCGGCATACCTTTGCAAGAAAAATTTGCAAGAAAAGAAGACAAACAAATGACTAAAATAGCATCTGCAAAAGCCATCAAAGTAGGGCTTTAAATGCAAGAACATTTGCAGAGAATAAGGGTACTAATTGTGCATGGACAGTGTACACACACAACAGAAAGTAAGTAAGAAATGAAGGCAGGTTACTGTGATATTACCTTTTTAAAAAAACCCCTCAATCTCAAAATATAGAAAAACCCTGAAAATCTGAAGATAACACCTAAATCAGGTAGAAATTCTTGAGGTTACAGGTGATTTTATCAGGAACAAGTCTAAAAAATAGAGGATGCTTGAGGAATCATGCTGAGATGAGTTCACTAATCCTCAAAGCTTGGAGAGAAGACAAGAAACTGAAGCTGATTTTAAGTCCATTATGGCAAAAACATTCTTCCATTTTAAAAAAAGCTATATCTTATGCTAAAGCAACCAAGACTGAAAAACCAGAGGTGGAGAGTTATGGTGAAACAATGAGAAATAACAACATCTACATCCTTTCATAACAGCCTTGCTATCACATTTTGATCTCAAGTGCTTCAAGAGCCATCCACTCTGGGAAAACTGATTCCAGGCACTCTATACGGCTTTTGATTTACTTCAGTAACAACAAGGAAAACATGTCTTATCCTATACAATGAGGTATATAGCACTTTATTTTCCAGAAGCTGCATGGTTTTTCAAAACAATGTAGTATTTTGTTAAGTGCTTTCTTCCACAGCACAAAGAAATTTTCATTTGTACAAGTAAGAGGAAGGTAGAACAACAAATGATTTTATAACCACCTTATGCAACCTATCACTCTTCTGTGGCTCTGGAGAGATGAGCAAGACCCTGGAGGCACTGACCTCATTAGCTGATTGTCACTCAATCCTACACCAGATTCTGAAATGACACCAGCTTCAGATTACAAGTGACCAAGCGCACAGCCCTCCACAGCTGATGTAAGAAGAGGCAGAACAGCTTTTCTTGAGAATAGGAGAAATTCAGTATAGAAGTCAGAGCCTCCTCAGATGATGTCATTTAGAGGTTTGTCAGTAAAAGCATGCTGCAGCAGACCCAATACTAAGAATCAATGTACAGGAAATGATCAGAAAGAACCAAGAAAATTTATAATAAAGCATATATAAGCAACATTGAGTGTATGGTCAAAGAGCACAAGCAGCCTCAGGAGTCTTGTTGCACTATGCCCAGACACCTGTGGGGAGGACAAGTAGTAGAGGGAAGAAAAATGCCAATTTCTCTTCCTTCCTCCTTCTATTCTTGGAGAATGCAAATTGCATTAAATAATTGAATTGCTGCTGAAATCCTTTCCCAATTAGATGACAAAGTTCAGACAACCTTCATCTCCTAATCGGCCCAACATCCCTTATTTAATTTTTTGTGAATATATTGTGCACATGCCTCTGTCCCTATTTTTGGCTTGTTTCTCTGTCTGCATGCATCTGTTTTTTACAAGAAAAAACATGGGTGGCTGAATAAGAGCAAATGTTTGTTTGTTACTCTTTAGTGTTTTCCACCTACAGACTATACTTCACGTCCTTTAGAAAAGAAAGTTGCATATTTATGTGTAGTGCTTAATGAGCAAATACATCCTTGCATATGATATGCTCTGCTTCCTGTCATGTACTCGTTATTCTCTTTGAGTTTACCAGTGTTCAATGGTTTATAGATTCATGATTAATTTATTCTCAATCTACAAGAAAGCCTTCTTAATTCCAAGAAGTGGGTTAGATGAATTACCAGACACTCCTTTATTTGGTCTGCTTGTCTACTGGAATGATTTGCAATTATCATCCCATGCCTTTCCTGAGCACAACAGAAACCAGCCGTTGACAGTTAGTGAGAGACAGGGACAGTTCTGCATCTTTTGGGATCTTGGGCCAGGATGGAGTCACAGTCAGCAAAAAATGGTGTCAGGAGGGAGGCTGCCCTTGATGGGCCCTGGTGCTGCTCTGAGTAGGGCAAATGAAAGAGGACAGACCATGTTTGTGCTCCCACCAAGACATACAAGGCTGCCATGCAAGACCAAGCTCATGCAGTCTCCAGTTACCTTGGGGTGTCCGTGGCTACGGACTTGTGAAGATGCTAGATAGACTTGTCTGGCACGGAGTCAGTGGAATCCTCCGCTGTGTTCAGGGACTGCTTTTGTTCATTTGCTTGTTAAGATGAAAAAAGCTTTCACGTTGCATGAATTTTGACTATCTTGGTGCTTACTCTCAGTGTCCTCATCAACCGTGATGTATGTTGGATGGAGTTTCAGATGTTATGTGGCTGCTGATCAAGTGAGATGGCACAGCCAAAACCTGTGCAAAACAGATAAGCCACTGCATGATTTATACCATTAAAAAGCTGAATCTGTCAGGCGCTTTTTGCAAACATGTTTCTGTGGCTTCACATATAAATGTTACAATCATGTCAATCAATCATTTATGAGATAGAACAGCAAAAAAGGGCACGAAGACCTTTCCTAGATCCGCCCATTCTCAGCTCCAAACTTTTATCTGTACAGCTTGCAATCTCTTACTGCATATTTATACAACACCTGGAAAAGGCAGATCAAGTTTTGAGCAGTGCTTTTAGGTGCTACTATGAAAAATCTTGCTAAACGATATGAGTATCCAGTGTAGGGGAGCATGGACTTAAGAACATTTCTGAGGAAGTGTAGGACAGGAAGCAAGTGTGAAGAATTTATGTATCGAGTGTATTACTGTGTATGGGTGGGTAGGAAATATACTCTGCTTGCCTTTGTGCTTCCAAAATGCTGTCACCTAAAGTGAAAAATGCCATGGAAATTGGCATAAATGCCCACTAAATGTTTAGCTGAGTCTTATGTAAAGAGGAAGAATTGTGTGACATATGTTGAGGAGCAGGTTTCCTCTGGGAAATTTCAGTCCTAGTAAAAATTTTGAGGTCACATACTGTTACAACTGCATGAAGAATTTGAAGTTTGATGGAAGAAAAGAGGTGTCTTATCCAGATTTGTAATACCTTAAAAAACAAGCAATATTTTATTCATTCATCTGTATGAAAATAGAAACAAGCCTGTCTCGTTTTTACCATGAAGATAAATTGATGGTGTCTTTAAACTACTGCCTTGAGAACAATGGAATGCTAAGAACAGATATAAAACTTTAACTACTGAGAAAAACATTTAGCAATCACACTCATCTGCTTGAGGCAGGTGTAGTTAATAAGGAGGAAATGAAAAAACACAAACAGCTGTATCTTAGATAAAGCTCCTTGACTGTACAAAGATAAATAACCAACAGCTGGTTTCCCACAAGGGGTATCCCTGCTGTAATGCCCCTGTTTCTGCTCCCTAGCTTAGATGAATCTTCTCTTAGGCCAAAGGGGAAGGCATGTTTATACATCACAGAGAGAGATGCTGTCATCCTTGAAGATGATAATTTGTCCTGGATGTAGAAAATTACCTCTCATTGGTCACTGCGGGAGTGGACGCAGATGTTTTGTATTATGGTGCTCAAAGTCACACCAGTTATTAGGGTAGTAATGCAGCATGGCTTTTCTAGACGTGAAGAATGGCAAATGGAGAATGTGCTTCTTCATGAGGCTGAATTCTGTTTTTAACTGTAATGTATGAAGACTTGCAAGATAATATTTTTTAAGAGAGGATGAGAAAAAGAGAGAGTTTAATTGAGTGCTTTACCATCCCTTCTAATTTTGCAGCTGATATCTCGATAAGAATACAATACCCTAGACACAAACACTGTATTATTCACGATAGGGCTGTAGTTGCAACATGTAAGATATTTCAGCTAAACGCAAAGGACAGCTTCTCACTCCTAAGGCATTGAGGAGGGTCTCAAAGGGGGAGGCAGCTTTGTAAGCCTGATATTCCTGTCTATTTTCTCTATTGGCAGGATGAGGTACTTGAACCTAATGATAGTGTATGTCCAAGAGCAACTGAGTTCTGTTTTGCTGACTACTGCAAGTGGTGGGTTCTATCACCAAGTATGCAGGTAACATCTAGTTCCTTTTTCAGGAAAACCATCTGAATATGAACGTGTAGCAAAACAGAATTCTTATGCCTCCTCCCCTCTCTTAGGAGATCCAGCCCAGATTTTTACTTGTGCTGTTCTTTCTTTTCATCCTGATATATAGTGTTATCTGTACACAAATGCCTTTTTTACTATTTTTAGAACAGTGCAGCAAGAAATTGTCTTTCTTGGTGCATTATTGGCATATTTTGCAGATTTCAAAACTGTTTCTAGGATTGGTATTATTCTCCAAGGAGTAAGTGCCCCTCTGCAAAAGCCAGAAATGTTCACTGAATTTTTGAGAGCCCAATCTCTACTGTTATCGATTAAACTCTTTCTCGTTGCTTTTCCTCCCTGAAATGTACTATAAAACAGCACACAACCTACAATCTGACAGAACTGCTTGAGATATACTGAGTCTTAAGACCTGTTCAGGTACTTAATTTTGAATTTGACATTTGTTACAACGTTTATTAATATATATATTACGATGGCATATAGTGTCACTTGTTATATATGGGTCATAGCACATATCCAAATATATTTTCAAGTGAGTAGAAAATTTATTTCCAGTTTTTAGCTGAAAACTGAGCACTTAGGTGCACCTCATAGCTATTAAGTGTTAGATCCAGGCAAATCTAATACAATGTAAGTTTCAGCAGCTGAACTTTCCATGAGAGAGAGAAACATGTGAAACAACCTGAGAGGCTCTCCAGTGAATCTTTCATATGTCATTTTTTTTCAGAGTCCTGCTGCAGAGAAAATGTATGTCTTCTTCTGGAGTATCATCTAAGGCTCGCCAAAGGGAATTGGGAACTTTTATTGAAAAGTGTGGGATAAAGTAAGTTTTCATTTTACTGCATCCATGAATCTGAAGTCTTTCAAACTCTTCCCCTTATATGGAGAATACATATAATTTTTTGCTGTTTCTCAGATTTTTTGCAGAAATTTATTTAAGCCTACATTTTACACTGAATCATAACTAAAATTTTTGAGCCCTTAACTTAAAAGGTAATTTATTTTTAATGTTTCCTTTTTTAGTCTGTATATTAGGTTGTAACTGGACATTACAAGTTGAATTTACCAGAAACATAATCTTTGAGTCCCAGATGTTAGGATCTTATTTTATTTTACATCTTGGGCCTTCATACTCCTGAATATACAGAGGTCAATGGGAGCAAAGACTGTAATCTGGTATTAACTTAACTTGACAGAGAGTCAGTGCAATGCGACTGTTGCTGAGTCAGAATATAACCTATGTAATAAAATTAATCTAAAGAAAAATCAATTTTAAAGAGAACATTTTCTATGAAAAATACATTTCCAGCTTTTCCAGGATACAAAGGATTTTTTTTTTTTTTCTGCAGGGAATTTCATAAATATTGACTTGCTTTTTTTTTCATTAAATACTTCTTTTTTTTCTGGTCTCACCCTAACCAGCAAATAACCCCTGTACAGCTGCTTGCCCACTCCTCCCCTGTAGCATGCGAGAGAGAATTGGAAGGGTAAAAGTGAGAAAACTTGTGGGTTGAAATAAAGACAGTTTAATAGTGAAAGCAAAAGCCACATATACAAGTGAGGCAAAACAAGGAATATTTTCCCTACTTCCCATTGTCAGGCAGATGTTCAACCATCTTCACGAAAGCCAGGCTCCATCATGACAACCACTGACACTCTAAATGTGTGTGTGTGGGGGGAGGTCCCTCCTTTCCTTCTTTGCCCAGCTTTATATGTTGAGTGTGATGTCGTATCCTCTGAGACACCCCTTTGGTCAATTGGGTTCAGCTGTCCTGACTGTGTCCCCTCCCAACTTCTCATGCACTCCTTGCTGGTGGGGTGAGGAGCAGAAAAGATCCTGATGCTGTGCAAGCACTGCTCAGCAGTAGTGAAAACATCCCCATGTTATAACCATTGCTTACAACAAAAATTCAAATCGAAGCCCCATGTTAGATACAATGAAGAAAATTAGTTCTATCCAAGCCAAAAGAATTATACTTGTTGAAAGAGCACTTTTTGATGGATAATTCTTTAAATTAAGGTTGTCCAGCAAGTCTGAAGTACAGATTTATATTTTTAACGGTATTGTGAGATTCTTATTAACATTTTTTAAGGTCTGTTTTGAACAAACTTATGTGAAGGTCAATCCCTTCAGGGTAACAAGGACATTAAATAGGACTTCTGTAAATGTAGACAAGAACTTTTTTTCCAGGGGAAAGAAAAAAAAAAAAGAGCAACTAAATTTTATTATTAAAGGTTTGAGTTGTATTTGTTTGAGTTAATTAAATCTTATCACATTTGTATGCACTTTCTAATTAACAATTAGCCATGTTTTCTCTGTAATAAATGAGAAATCTTTCAGGAACATAAGAATGGATAAAAGCGTGCAGCAGCTTAATGAATCTGTATTTAATCTCTGAAGAGCTAAGTTAAAATTAGCAACAGTGACAAGCAAAACTGTACACTGTTTAGTGTCTGAGGTATGACAATTCTTTTATGAAATCAGCTATCTGCAGTTACAAAATGTTCCCAAAATAGTACTGTTCAGAACACAGTTTGAAAGCTTCAAACAAAAAATGAAGGTAAATTTGGTTTAAACAATGGACTAATAATATTTAGAAGAAATACTTCATTTAGCAAGACAGTTTAATGAACAAGAGACTTAGGCAGTTGATAACACCTACATCTGCCTCAAGTGTTTAAAAGATCTTCTCTTCAAAAGATTTCATCTTCAGTAGGGAAAAAAAAAATGTGTTACTCCCTCTACTCTCCTAGACCTAATGGAAAATTTTACAGTTTAATGAGTTAGCAACTAAAGGCAAACTTCAGAACTCAGCAAAGTCATCACTAACTAGCATAACTAACCAGGTAGTTCATGTTAAAACTAGAGTCTGCTTTCTCTACAGTAGATTTAGCTATATGTGAGTTGGTGTGTTTTGCCGAGTCTCTGTTAGAAACATCCTTCTTCCTCCTGTACAGTCAAGAAGACCTTGATGATTAAAGCAATACTTCCATGAACTGGATTCACATCATAAAGTGCTGCATTATCTGTATCTGAAGTTAGGTCTCCTACAAAGCACGTGAAAAACACAAACCCTGCATGTCAGCCAGGCTCAACTTCCAACCTTGGCTACAGGGGTTATTTCACGCTGTTCAAATAACACAGTTGTTGGGCAAAAGAAAGACCAGCTCTATAGCTCTGTAGTTAATATCTTCCAGATGATGGAAACTGTCAAGTCAAATTGCTATGTTATTTTGGGGTTGAAGAATCCATTTCAGATTTTTAATGACATTTTATAAAGTCTGCACTTGGAAAATGAAGAAGTATTCTCCTAATCCTATGAATATTCTTCAGATGGGAGAAAATCTCTTTTTCCATTATTGATCTTAAACTCTTACCATATCTTTTTTGTTCTTGCATCTTCCCTTGATGTCTACTTAGTAAGACAGTTTTTGACTAATGGCTTTATCTTTGGGAAAGGGCTTACCCTATAATACAAATTTTGAACAGCACATGGTGAGTGATGAATTTACATTACGAAGCACTTTCAGAAAATATCATCAGCTCTGTGGTTTAATTCTGAACATACTCAGCCAGTGTCTGATGCTTCCTGTATGACTGGTTGTGTATGCAGAACCATTTCTTGCAGGACAACTTCAGCTCTTGGTATAGTGGTGGTTGATACAGCCAAAATGAAGCTTTGGAAGTGCATGGGCCAATTACTGGCTCTGTGTGTCAACATCAATTATATCTTTGGATATAATCAGTGAATTTAAATATGTAATACCAGAGCAGCAGTTGACTGTTTGGCATGGAATACTTGGTGCCAAACGTTGTGTTGTCCTCGAGTCCCATTGACATCAATGGAAATTTAGAATTCTCAACATCTGGCAGGATTTATTCACAATAAAGTTGGTTGTGGTGTGTTTCTTCTGTGAATTTAAAATAGTTATTCACCCACAGAGGGCACAGTGTTTGTTTTCATTTCACTGGGAGCAAGGAAGTAAGAAGCTCTGGAGCAAAGACCCATATATATAGGGGCCTACGGTGATTATCAGCATGAAAAACAAATGAGAAGTCATTTTCTTTTTGCCCAAAAAAGCTCATTATCTATCGTGTGTGAGTTCACTGTGACCAGTGCTACATGTTTTATGTTGTAGATACCTGTTTGCTTGCAAATGTTCATCTGTATTCCCTTGGTCTTGTGCATTCAACAAGATGGACAATTCTTTCTAATTCCAAAACCAGTGTCTTATTCATAAGACTTGAATACCGGAAATTGTCAATCTTATGATGGACAACCTTCCTGATGATTGATATTTATGCCATGCCCCAAGGTCTCAGCTCTGCTAAGTTAGGCAAATTGCAGACTTGTAACAGTGATTAATGATGTGCTTTGATGGTAAAAATCAGAAGACAGTCACAGAAAAATGTGGCTGTACAAGAGCTGAGGAGGAAAGACACCTAATGATAAACAGTTTGAAATATTCTTAGAATTAAGCTTGTCTAGAGTAGTCACTTTATCCAGAAGATTCATCAGTACTCACCTCTTCTCATATTTAATGGAAATACCACAGAGTAAATGGAAAGATAGGTGAACGGTTGTGAGCACTGCTCTTAACTGGCTAATAAATGTGAATGTACCAACATTCTGGTCATCTGGCCTTTACTATCTCTCTTGGCCTTCTTTTTATCTGTCTGTTGAATCTAAAAAGGCAAGTTGTACATTTCTGGGGTAGAAACTCATGTGATTTGGATAATTGTCAAAATAATAATAAAAAATGTATTCATAAACAGTTTCTCTTATGCAAGAACCTGGAACTGCTTTGAAATACAAGTTTACTAAGCTTTATAAGTGTGTTAAATATTATGGTGTCCATTAATGACCTACATCCCTGTGAAGAGAATGTAGTCAAAGGTTTTGTTCAAGCAGCTGTGGAAATTGAAAGGACAATTTTATGTCAGCTTTTACTTATCAAACACAAGGGTTATCTAGGGTTTTCTAGTCCCTTAAGGCGTTTTTCATGTGAGATTTTCTTGCGTAAGCTTCTCTTTTCCATACATTTAATTTAGAAAGAGCAACACAGAGATCACGAAGTCCTAACAAGTCCCTTCATTCTTTCCCTCTTTCTCTGCTGATGGTAACTTCATGGTGGAGTCCGACAGAAGAAGTTGTGCCACCTTTCCTCACTAGATCTGCAATACCAACGAACACTGATGGTTGAACCAGTGTTCTGTCCTTTTCATTCTTGTTACTAATAATGATGAAAAACTATTTTCTCTGATACCACAGAGTCACAGAGTCATACAGAGTCACAGAGTGTTAGAGGTTGAAAGGGACCTCAAAGATCATCTAGTCCAACCCCCCTGCCAGAGCAGGATCACCTACAGCAGAGCGCACAGGAACGTGTCCAGGTGGGTTTTGAATGTCTCCAGAGAAGGAGATTCCACAACCTCCCTGGGCAGCCTGTGCCAGGGCTCTGTCACCCTCAGTGTGAAAAAGTTTTTTCTAATATTTTTGTGGAACTCCTATGTTCCAGCTTGCACCCATTGCCCCTTGACCTGTCAATGGACGCCACCGAAAAGAGCCTGGCTCCGTCCTCCTGACACTCCCCCTTGACATATTTATAAAGATTTATGAGGTCACCCCTCAACCTCCTCTTCTCCAAGCTAAAGAGACCCAGCTTTTCCTCATAAGGGAAATGTTCCACTCCCTTCATCTTACCTCTGTCTTTTATTTGTTTGTTTGTTTTGTGGCTCTGTGCTGGACTCTCTCAAGCAGCTCCCTGTCCAATCCTCAGATTCAAGATCTCAATCAACTTATGTAGGACCCTAAGATCTGTCTGCTTTACTTTTTCTTGTTATAAAGCACATGAAGAATGACATACAGTAGGTTTAAGACCATTAAGAACATAGTAGGTAAGATTTAGAGGTTTGCAACCTTCCCAGTGTTTGTTTTTATCAGTTTACTCTTTATATTTTGATGGATTAAAAACCCAGAGAGGCATAACCCATCTTTGTTAACATTTTGCCAGTCTGCACTTTTGCTTTACTCTGACAAAAAAAATGCAAGTCTGTTATCTTGTGTGCCATTCTACTGAGAATCTTCTTTTGAAAAAATATATAACCACCATCAAGAAGGGAGAAGTTGTCAAGAAAGTGAGACCAATGTTTACTTCTGTTAAACAAGCTGATCATAGTGCTCTTGGAAAATATAACTAATCTGTACGTGTTATTTTCCCTTAGGCCAAAATGATCAAAAAGATAAAATCTCTATCTTAAAGGCATTCTTAGTTTATCTATGGGAAACATTTTCTTTTATTTACAATAAATAATTTTTTGAAGGTCAGAACTATCTACGTTTTCTCCCAAGACTAATTACTTAAGAATCTCTGCAAAGAAAGAAGAAAAATTTGTTCCAGTTGCTTGAAAGTGCTGTTACAACAAAACAGCTTTCCATGATCAAAAAATGGTATTTTAAGTTCAGGTTGTAGAAAATGTTTCTTAAAACACTCAACTTAATATTGGTGTAAAATCTGCTTCTACATCATTGATTAATCCATTGACTGGACATGGAAATAGAACCTGTAGTTAGATTTTGATTTTTTTCTATATCTCGTTGCATAAAACTTTGGACCAATTACTCAAATTAAAATGAGAGGGGAAAAAAAGGTTGGAAGAATACTTTTCTCCTGGATAAGTTAAAAGGAGTTGCTCAGCAATATTAGAGGGTTTTCTTGAGGGCTAATTTCACTGATATGCCCCATAAGGCATTCCAAAAGCACTATAGTTCACCTTTCAGTAACTACTAGCCTGCAATAATTTTTTCTGTTGGAAATAGCAACTTACCAGAATTCATACCAGACTCCAAGCCAGGTCCATGTGTATTGCAGAGATCAGGCTGCATTTTAGATTCACTGTGTCATATTCACACAGAACACAAATCTCTTCAGACTCAGCTTAGAGCCGTTGTCTCCGTCTGTAGCAGATTTGGTTTGTTTGTTTGCTGTGCTTTTATCTCAAGAGACTTCTGGGTTTACAGGCAAGGAAGAACTTGTTGGGATATGAAGACTGGGAGCAGACTTGGCTGCTGTGATCATGGAATGGTGCAATTTGGGATCCTGAAAGAACTAGGCACACAGCAGGATCACAACCCTGGTTTTCTTGAGGTTAAAACAGGTGCACAGGAGGCAGTAGCAACAGGGTGGAGTGGTGAGAATATTAAGAACGCTCATGACAGTCACAACAGTATTTAGTTGCCACAGGCCTCAGATCAGAGAAGAAAGTTAAGATATCAGTTAATTGAGAAAGCTTTTTAGATATTTATTTATCCCCTCCTTCCTTATATGAAGAAGTGATGCTGTCATAATCTACATAAATTACTATTTGTTTCATTACTAATATCTTTTTTAAAAGCAGTATGTTGACTGTTTTATTCCTCTTTTTCAACAGAATGCATATTTTCTTAGTTTTCCAAAGTAGAAAAAAAAAAAAAGGTTTAGAACATCTATTTATAGCAGCTGGAGGGGCTGTGTAAATCTTTCTCATTATATACTTGACCTTGAGGCTTCTGTCATCATCCATAATTTAAAGCAAATAAATCTTGGATTTAGAAAATTTCACTCTGCACTCACTATTTAGCTAGAGCCAGAAGCAACATACAACATGGCTTTTTTTTTTATCCCTCAGGTGTTTAGAACGAAGCCTGGAGCTTTGATGAGGTGATACAGGGATGTTTACAGGAATGTGGAAGGACCACTGGATATATCAGGCATAGCACCACAGCTTTAGACTGTGCTGCCAGCAACTGTGAAGCATAGTGTTCAATGGCAAGTAAAATTTAATTAGAAGTGAGTTGTGCCAGGGTCTTCTGCCTTCTTTCTGAAGACGAGAAGAATTGACAGCACCTCTGTCCAATCAGGGTGAAATTTATTGTGTGCTGGACTTCACTATCATGCATCAACTTCGCAGAATTAAAAGCTGTCAGGTAGAATACTAGCAAAGAAAACATCTAATGATTTGGGTTTAAAAATGTCAGCTTTCAATTCTTGTATCTTTACCAGAAGTACTATTTTGTAGAGTTATCTACACAGTTGCAGTTTTGTACTGTGATAAAAAGAGTCTGCTTCTTTAAATCATTTGTCCTTACTTAATAATACCTTATTTTTTTAATTAGAACAGCAAACAACTGTATTAGGAGACAAATTTCTTTAATTAGGATTCTGTATCTTTTATTTGCTTTCCTTTGAAGGTTTAAAACAAAGAAGAGCAGAGCACAGGAGAGCAATGTGTTACTTAAATCTACTTGGAAATAAAATCTTCTGTCTTAACAAGAATGAGAAGATTCTTCCAGGATTAAAATATTCAAGTACATTTCTTGAGATTGAGGATCTGATTAATGTTTAGCATATTTAAGTATACTGAGAAAATGTTTTTTTTAGAAGGTCCTCATATGTATCACAAAATGTGCAAAGGGGCCTGGGTCTCTCTAGATGAAAGATGATTAAAACAAACTGCAAGCTAAAAAGTCATTTTAAAACTAAGCATAATTTTCTAACCAGAAGGAGACATCTTAGACGGATGCAAATCACGTAAGGGCTGTAATTCAAAAATGTTTCCTTGGAAATCATGGTTATTAGTAAGTAGTTTCTTTCCAGCATGATTCTAATTGTTTTTGCTTATGATTAATGCATGATGGTCCTTTCTACAGTGTGATCACTGCCTATATCAGGGTATGTATGCAGATCTTCAAACATTCCTTTCTTCTTTACCAGATCATTCCAGGCTGTTCGGCTCATATCTTTGTACTTCTGATACTCACTGTACTCTTTCTCCACAGCTTTGATGCACAGACCATGGTGTTCCTCAGTAGCTCATGAGTTATACAGAGCTGCAGCCTACTGCTCACTTGCTTGTAGGGTCTTGAAATGGGAGAGAAACTACTCAGCAATGCTGAGGTCTGGGACATGCAGGGGAGTGCCCATGCCCACACACTCAGAAGAGTGCCAACATAAACCTTTGGGAAAGAGGGGTGCCTGGCACACACTGTGTCATGCTCCTGAAGGGATGTACTGCAAGTGCTCTACATAATTTTATTCCTGATGTAATTTCAGCAAACTGAAAAATGCCCACCTTGGTTTATTACAAAACTGGTGTTTGGTTTGTTAACTGCTGTACAGTAATTTTAAGAAAAGGTATACAAAAATTTTGGGTATGATGAATTTCTTGTTTGGTGTGAGTTGTGTGTGAATAAACTCTGTATTGCCCACATTATAAATGGATGTACTGATTTACTCTCAACTACACCACCGTCATTATCTTCGTAGGGATGTTTGTTTGCAGTCTTTACAGAAAGCCACAGATGCACCATTCTTCACTAACCAGTATATTTAGGATGTTTTCAAAATCTAGAGGTAATATTAAATGAAACATAATGTCACGTCCAGACTAACACGACCCTGGGCTCTTTTTGGATTGTAATTTAGGTTTAGGATTGCCACAGACAACATAAGAGGTGCAACCACACCAACAATTAGAAAATGTAAAAGATTTATTGAGCCATGAGTAATAAACAACAGCTAATGAAGGGATTGTGAATACTACTTTTGTATTAGAGACAACTAGAATGGTTAAGAGACAGATGGAGAGAAAAGAGGAAAAGGGACAGATAAGAGGAAAGAAGAGAGGAAAGGAGATAGAAAGATCACCACCCTGGGTTCCAGCATCATCCAGTGGCATTTTTGGATCCAGGATGACGGAGTGATACCTGTAGCTTGGTAGGTTGCTTTTTATATAGCACTTGGCAAACCTGGCCCCCTCCTACATGTGAAGTCCACACTGCACTATGACATCTTCCAGAGAATTCCCCAATGAGTTGGGAGGGTCTTCTGAGGGTCTCTGGTGGTCTTCTGGGGGTCAAGTTCCCCTGTAACTCTCATGACCATAGGTGTGGTTTGACTATCGTGATGTTCCATTGATATGGTTAAGTGAAGTTAATCAACATACAAAGGAAACAGACCACCCGTGCTGGGGGCAGTTCCCGTAATCTCATCAGTTCCAAGTGAGAAGGTAAAGTAAGGGCCACGGTTATTTGAGACATCCTTCTTTACAGTCTCTCACAAATATACATTCATCGAACTTGAAAAGCGCCATTCATTCAGCTGGTGGTATGCAGTCTAAGGGCAACGGGAATCAGCCACTGGCATGAAAAAAGTGGTGTCATTGAGAAGTGGTGTGCCCTTCTGACAGGTGTAGTTATCACTTATATGTACCTTGTAATGAGGGAAAAGCATTCTGACTCTTTTTAAGAATTCAGCAACCTGAGGGAGAGAGGTTAAACCAGACACATTAAAGTATATATGTGCATATATAGATACATATTTTCATCTGAAAGGATGGATAGCCAGTATGTGAAGAGTTAATGTGTCACTAAATGTCTCCGGAGCAATTAGAGGGTTACATCTCTATTAATATAGTAATATTCCCAGGGCACAAGATTTACATGACACTTCCTATGCTCTGTCAGCCTGGTGCGGTTTGGTGAAGATCAGCTCTCTCAAGCAGTACTCAGGCACAGTTCAGGAGTTAGCATGAGCTGAGGTCTGCTTCAACAGTCTATTTGGGTTTTAGGTTTCTATGCTGGGAGTGTAAAGTGTGCTGAAACAGTTGGCTTGCTCATCAGAGTACGGTACCTGGTGTTTTGTATATTTGTGCATACATAGTCATTTATAGCAACGTGGATCTGTTCAGGTAGGAAGCAGGACCAGGCAATGTGAGCTGGAGGACTGCCAATACTGCAGTAATTAAGCATGGATTCCCATAAATCCTGGTGAGAGCAAACTGTACTGCAGGATGAATCTACTCCTGTCCAAAATGTGTTAAATTCTGTAACATCAAGGCTGCAAATGAATCTCTCTTGGTTTGGGCTTGGTGCGCACATTTCAGGTATGCTAAGCACACCACGCCCTGTAGAATAAAACGCTGATCATTCTAGTCCCAGGTGCTCTACTTGCAGCTGTTCAACCTCAGAGATGTTTCTTAGCCAGAGCTGCTGCTTCTTGATAGTCTGAAGTGTGTCGTTTCTCTTCAAGTTATGTGTGGGAAAGATGGCTCCCACACCTTGAGTTGTACAGTGATCTCAGCCGTGTCTTCTCGTTACACTGACACCAGTAGTCCTGGTGTCCAGTCTCAGCTCTGGATTTCCAACACATGTGTGAGAGAAGCCAGGGAAATGCAACAGATGCAAATCCTTTAGTCTTCAAGAAAACTTTATGAGTAAGTTGAATGTAAGAAGTATATGTTTCCATATTTCTTGTTCTTCATAGATGGAGAAAAAAGTGGCGGATGAAGTATGGTAATCCTAGTTTGTGAAATGTGTGTGAATGGCCTGTCAGCCAAAAGATGTGCTCATTCATTATCCTCTTTTGTACATTCTTGTTAGCTACATTTTATATGAATAATTTACATTTACCCAGGACTCGCCTATGGAAATGAGCCCAACTGGCATGGCATGCTTTTATTTATACCATTAAACATTCTTTCCCTCTAAAATTCTTTTGAATTAAACTGTCTGTTGGGAATGGGTGTTTGCCCAGGATAACTTCCCAGATGCGGGCAGAAATTGCTTGGCAGACTGCTGGCTGACCAGGCCAAAAACTTGTTGGGGCCATTTACCTTCTTGGTAGAGCTGCTTTCATGAATGAGAAGTGAGAGCAAGTCAGACTCAACTCAGTCCTTGCACTGTTTAGAATGTGCAGTCATAGATCTGACTCAGAGTACTAAACTGTATTTTCAAGTCAAAATGGACCTTTCACAGGTCACAATGTCTCTGCTCCTGCTGTTGCTCACTTCTATTTAGAAGCAGACAGAATTCTTTTCTTCTCTATACATTTCACATCCAAGTCATATTTTTTAACCAGATGTATTTGGTTTAAGTGGCAAGGTTTCAGTAGTGCGTGAGACTGCAGAAGTGGCCTCTATGAGAAGACACCAGGGGCTACACCTGTGTCAGATGCAGACAGTTTCACCTGTTCCAAAATGGACCCATCACTGCCCGAAGCTGAGCCCATCAACTAAGCTGGTGGCACATCTGTGGTAATATATTGAAGAAAGGGTAGAAACCACTGTTCAGCAGCTACGAGAGAAAAGAGAGAAAAAATTGTGAGAGAAGCAGCCCTGTAGAAACAAGTCAGTGAAGAGGAAGAAGTGGAGGTTCTTCAGGCACCAGAGCAGAGATACTCTTTTAGCCTGTGGTGAAGACTAAGAAGTAGCAGGTGGTTTCTCTTTACCCCATGGAGGACCATTATGCAGGAGATATTCACACTGTAGCCTGTGAAGGACCCCAGGCTGGAGCAGGTGGATGTGCCCAGAAGGAAGCTGCAGTTCATGGAGAGGAGCCCATGCAGGAGCAGGTTTTCTGTCAGGAACTGTAACCCATGGGACACCCACACTTGAGTAGTCCATTCCTGAAGGAGAATGAACCCCGTGGAAAAGACCCATGCTGGAGCAGTTCACAACAAACTGCAGTTCATGGGAAGGACCCGTGATGGAGAAGTTCAAGAAGGATTGTATCCATGGGAGGGACCCTGTGTTGGAGCAAGGGAACAGCATGAGGAAGGAGCATCAGAGGTGAAGCATCACTAAATGACCACACGCCCTATTCCCCATGCTCTCTGTGACACTTAAGGAGCGAGAGGTGGAAGATTTGTGAGTGAAGTTGAGCCTGGGAAGAAGTGGGGGTGGTGGAATACTGTTTCTAGATTTGTCTTTTTTTTTTTTGTCACCATCCTACTCAACTGACAATAACTTCATTTAATTTCTCTCAATCTGAGCATATTTTGTTTGTGACATTGACTCATAAGTATTCTCCTTGTCTTTATCTTGACCCATGTACTTCTCCATCCTATTATCTCCTGCTGTCCTGCTGAGATGGGGAGTGAGAGAATGGCTGGGTGGGGATCTAGCAGGCAGTGGAGGGCAACCCACCACACCAGAACTAAAAGTCAACACTTGACTTTCTCCAACTTCAGGTCATCCATATTCTGTGATGGAGATATATGCCTATGGTATTCTATCCCCTGTAATTTCAACATAAAAATGAGGAAGGAAATAAGTGAGGAAATGAAAGAAATAATTAACCTTCTCAGAGCAGTTCTTAACCTTTTCATCCCTTGTTTTCACCCTTTCCCCAGGGCTGCACCTAAAGGCATAAACTAACTCTCCTTTGGTGATCCCTGTGTACTTGAACAAACTTACTCTAGAAGAGTAAAGGCATCAGAATCTGGTCCTGTTGGGTTTGTGCGCAGAAATAGTGTTTTTAGTTGAATTCAACCTCCCTCTTCCGCCCTACCTCCCTGATAAACAAGACGCATAAAGAGAAAACTTTGTGTTAAAGCGTGACTTGCAGAATGCATTGTACCTGTTCCTTTATCTGCATTCTGGGTTTTATCACTCTCTGTAGAGCAGTGCATTGCTTCAG
Source organism: Trogon surrucura (assembly GCA_020746105.1). Taxonomy (NCBI): domain Eukaryota; kingdom Metazoa; phylum Chordata; class Aves; order Trogoniformes; family Trogonidae; genus Trogon; species Trogon surrucura. Next base: position 6,591,801 of record CM036617.1, on the reverse strand, counting down.
AAACCAAAATAACTTGCTCAGGGCAAAAACAACAGTAACAACAAAAAGCGCAAGTCCCAAATATAAGTAAAGACCTGGAGGCATGTGAGCGAAACAAACTGCACTGACACAAATTGATTTGGACGTAACAGCGAAGTAGGTGGAAAAGCAATACAATGAATTAATATGTTGTCCATGTAGCATGAATGAAATGAATGAAATAAAACAGGTGAGTGGTGGGATGCTCCTTGAAAGTGAGGATCGCACTTCTCAGTACACTCGAAATGATGTTGATTTACCACTTATTTTTCCTGACCTCATAGCCTGTTTTTAGCACTTCCTTCAGATGTACGATTTCCCGTGGCTGTTAGTAGAAATTGAAGCACGTAGTTTCCCTACTCTAAGCGTAGGTGTAGCCCATTGCAGGTGTAGATGTCTCTGCTATATTTTACACTCTGAACAGTACGTGCACCATCTTCCAGCTACCACAGGATGCAACGCACAAGAGAAGTGAAGCTGCACACCAGTTGTGTGTGTGCTATCCAGTCTAGTCAAGTCAAGCCATTGTCTAGTCTAGTCTAGTCAAGTCAAGCTAAGAAATGCATTCCATCCAAAGTGAAATCCTGCTCCAATGGAGACCAAAATTTTTTGCTCTTCTCTCTGGTACATTCTGATTTTAGACACCAGCTTTGATACATATTAGATTTGTCTCTTTTGATACGTTTGAATTATGAAAATACGATGACTTGAATTAAACCATTAGAATGACCTGAAGCATCCTTGTGCTCTCCAAACATATGTGCATATTGATCCTTATGCAGTCTGTGGTGGAAGGTGAGCACCTTGCTTAGGTACTTTCTTGAAAGTCATACAGTTTTTAATTAAAATCTTGTGGGATGCATGGAAGTGAAGGGATTAGGTTGAGTCAATGGAAATTAATTTAGATATAAAAATATCTTTTGAATTAATCCAAGTCTAGGCTTTCTTAGTTGTTCTGACTGTGTTAGATGCACAGTTTTCAGGTACTGCAATAGTAGTTAGTCACCTCGAGCAATAGGTGGTAAGAGGTGCCTCCCTTGTGATGAGTGGCAATCTGCATGCTCTAATCCAGCAGGTATTTCAACATGTGTCTTTCAATCACATCTTTCTTGAAAATCTGTCCTTTCTTATCCCAGATTGTGTTGGAGTTAATCCGATCTTTTTAAAAATAGTGGGTAATACTTGTGATGAACTCTCCTCATTCATTCTCCCTAGGTAAGGCCTTTTACTAGGAAAGTAGTATATAATTAACTGTGTTAACAATCCACTAACAAAGTATGAGAAAGAGTAGGCGTTTTGATGGTCTGATGCTCACTTACATGGTCTCTGGCATAATGTTCAAGAAATCATTAGTTACTACCTATCCAAACCCTCTGCCTCATAGTCCTTCACCCTGGTTGGAAGGAATGATCCTTGCTGGCTCTCTGCCCACCACTCCTTCTTGTTCCCCACTTCCATGAGCTGAGCAGGAAACTTTGTAGTGCATCACCATTCAGATTTTGCCTTCTGAAACATAGCAAAGATATAGACAGACCTTTACTGACCAGCTTTAAAGGCAGCTTTCAGGGATCCATGTGGATAGAGAGTTACTGCTATCTTGGGGAAAAGACAGGCACCAAATGCCAAATGGAATAATTTGATGGAGACCCATCTTGTGTTTTGAGAACGGTTTTCCTTCATCAGGGTCAATATCGAATAGATGTTTAGTAACAAGTGAGCATGCACTCCTCACTATTCATAGAATCATAGAACGGCCTAGGCTGGAAGGGACCTTAGAGATCATCTTAATCCAACCTCCCTGTTGTGAGCAGGGACGCCGCCTCTCGACTAGGTCAGGCAACACATGAGAACCAAACGGGAATCGAACCCACGACCTTTGTTGTTTCAAGCACCATGCTCAACCCACTGAGCTAAACCGGCCCTCCTCTCTATTCACTTTCTTTCTCAAAGTCTATTTATGAATTCAGTGTTACAACATTATATTCTTAAACAGATTTTGTGAATTTTCCTGACCTTGATGTTAAGACTTCTCTGTAGGTGCATATATCAATGTAAAAAATATCTCTGGAGCTGCTCATCTTATTTGTTGGATGTTATCACAGCTGAAAGAAGAGGTTAATAAAATATCCCCCAAACTGACAGGACTTCTCAGAATATGTCAAACACCACATTAATGAAACTTTTGCATGGATTTTAGGTTTTAACCACAAAGCAAACAAATAAAAGACAGAGGTAAGATGATGAAGGGAGTGGAACATCCCGCTTAAGAGGAAAGGCTGAAGGAGCTGGGTCTCTTTAGCTTGGAGAAGAGGAGACTGAGGGGTGACCTCATTCATGTTTATAAATACATAAAAGGTGAGTGTCAGGAGGACGGAGCCAGGGTCTTCTCAATAATGTCCAATGATGGAACAAGGGGCAATGAGTGTAAGCTGGAGCATAGGAGGTTCCATAAAAATATTAGAAAAAATTTTTTCACTGTGAGGGTGGCAGAGACCTGTAACAGGCTGTCCAGAGAGGTTGTGGAGGCTCCTTCTCTGGAGACATTCAAAACCCGCCTGGACGCGTTCCTGTGTGATCTACTGTAGGTGATCCTGCCCTGGCAGGGGGTTGGACTAGACGATCTTTTGAGGTCCCTTCTAACCCCTAACATTCTGTGATTCTGTGATGCTGTGACTCTGTGATCCCCTTGGATAGCTGAATTCAAGCTATAAGCAGCTAGACACCTGTAAGGCTTTTGACATAGTCACCCACAATGTCCTTCTAAATTGGTGAGAAGGATTTGATGGATGGACCGTTTGGTGCATGAGGAGTTGTTTGGATAGTCACATCCAGAGAGTCGATAGCTTAATATCCAAATAGGGAGACTTTTGACCAATGGTGTCCCTCAGGGGTCCTTAGTGAGACCAGTACTGTTTAGCATCTTCATCAATGACATAAAGAGTGGGATTGAATACATCCTCAGTAAGTTTGCAGACGACATCAAGGTGACCGGTGTGGTTTGACACACCTGAGGGACAGGATGCTATCCAGAAGTACCTAGACAAGCTGGAGAAGTGGGCCCATGTGAACCTCATGCAATTCAACAAAGCCAAGTGCAAGGTCTTGTATCTGGGTTGGGGTTACCCCTGGCATCACTTCAGGCTATGGGAAGAAGGAACTGAAAACAACACTGCCAAGAAGGACTTGGGGGTGCTGATGGATGAAAAACTGGACATGAGCTGGCAATGTGTGCTCATGTTCAATGTGCAAAATAGAAAGGCAATAGTTTCTAAGTGCATCTTTGAGGTGAAACATGCAAAAGTAATGAATATATAGATTGTCTGAGGATCAAGACATGTTTAACATTCAGATTCTTTCTGCTCAGCAGAAGGATGGATGGAGGTTTGGCAGAAGTTTGTTTATACAAATGTCTAAAGTGCAGGAGTAATTTGCACACTTGTGGAAGCAAACAAAAGTGCGATATATGGGAAGTAAATGCTTGAACATCCTCAGATTAGAATCTGAACAGTTGGCAAATTCTTATGCCACTGTGAAAGCCTTTTAAATAATTTGGAGCTACTTTACAATTTATGATTGTTGTAACCATTTGCCTGGGAAAAAAATTGTGAGGAGAAGAATAATAGCTTAAAATAAGCTAGTCCTCAGCAAACATTGAATTATTTAGAGACTTTATTAGGACTGTTAGTTTTAAGCCTTGCTTCCTTCTTCAGCTAACCTAAAATAATAACCAAAAGCCAAGACTTGGGGGCTTGGCAGGCAGAAGCTTGCCTTATCACTGTGTACCTTGTCAGCTGTCAAGTGACCACAGATCACTCCATCCTGACATATAAACCACTGATATATAGTTACCATAATTTATCTTCTAACAGAACAGTCAGAGGTCTGCGTAATTTAACTTGAAAAGGCAGAAGTCTAAAGCCAGGCATTTCAGAACATACACCTGATGACTTTAAAGGACACAGAAATCTCACAGCTGTACAGCCACATTCTACTCTTCCTTCCATACAGGTCTCAGAATGTTGTTGCTATGGTATGTGGGCTGTATCTCCACACAGAACAAGAAGCTGCTGGAAGCACAACAGTATCATCTTAATTCAGGGAAGAATGTTGTACTCCAGATCACATCACAAAAACCCATTGTCCTAACTATTCTTAACTCTGACCCTTTTGTCCATTTTGTGAAGAATCTGTTTTGTGTTTATAGATATAAAAGAAAGCATCACATTCTTAACTGCTTGAGGGTGATCCTTGAATATGCAGTCCAGTGTTGTTCTGGAAACGTTTTCTAAAATGTTGCCAGTTCTTCCCTGGTGGAAATTTATTCAAGGAAAATAAACATTTATCATTAGTGGGCTTCTGTTCCCATTTCATCCTGCTAATGAATCCCTTCTACAAGGATTAGATGTTGATTAGATATAATGGCTGTTAATGATCTTATCTACTAAATTAAGGCAGATGTTAAGGGATTTATACTTAAAAATACCTCATGTGGTAAATCTCAGGAGCGTGTGGAAGTAAAGCAATGCTGTCTGCATTCATCGTGATAATAAATTAACTGTGACCTAAGGAGGTCAGGAAGTGTGCATATTATTTGGTTAGAAAAAAGCACAAGCAAAATTCCTCATCCTATATGAGCATTTTTGAAAACAATGGAATGAAAAAAAAAATTAAAAGGCTCAAAACCTGACAATGATTTTAAAAAATGTTATTTATCTATAAAACTACTAAAATGTTTCCTGGTAGAGGAACTGTGAATCTTGTCTGGATTACGCTGTGATGAAATTTCAGTTCATCTTGAATGTTAGTCATGATCTACCTGAAATAAAACTTTGGGAAGAGATCTAAAAAAGTCTTCTATCTAGAAAGAACATCTAGATACTACAGAGACATGACCTGCTGGTTTCTTTATTGTTAGTCTTCCCTAAATGCTTCACCTGGGAGGGTTGTATGCCATGTTTTGATGAAAAAATAATTTCTATTATTACATTCACATTTTATTTTTGTAATGGTAGCCGTAGATTTACCCTGACTACAATTAAACTTGGTTTTCAGAGAAGTGGGATCCCCCAAAAATTAGTAGGAAAAGAGGGAAAGTTCTCTCATTTTCACTGTGGTGGTTCATTTATTGAGTGCTATAACAGCTGAGACGAGACTCATAAAATAACCCCCAAATGACAGGGCTTCTCAGGATATGTCAAACATTACATTAGTGAAACTTCTGCATGGATTTTAGATTTTTACAAAAAAAAAAGAATAAATATATAAATGTATAATATTGGAATTAGTCAGTCTACAGGGTGTTGTTTACCTCAGTATTAGAAGCTGGTAAGAAGCAATTTTTCAGGTAGCTGACCTCACTGGACTGAGTACTAGTAAATTCCAGGAAGATTATGCAAACAGCTCCTTTGTGAATGAGAACAGGACGGTAAAAGGAAAATTAAAGAATGAAGCTCACTGGTTGAACATGTGGGTGGCAAAAGGACATGTGAGATACGGGCACATTTGAGGAGTAATAACTTGTGGAACAGTCTCTTAGGAAGAGGACATGAGCATACACCGCTGCCAGATATGCTAGAGATGCTCCATGAAGGGCTACTTATGCAGGTCTTTGGTTTTCTTTTTTTTTTTTTTTTTTTTTTTTGCATAATGCCCGTGTTTGTAGTATTAGAAATATCTCTAGGGAAGTATATAGCTTTCTAAGGTCTTTGACTTAATGGAATGCTCAATCTTGTTTATTTAGCAAGAGAATTCCTGGATTATGACACCCTCAGCCCAATTTAATGATCTTTCAGGACTTTTAGAATAATTTGAGTGTTGAAATACGCTCTTTCGGGGACCCTTCCATTATTGTCTTTTGATCCTCTGGGTCCTCCATACAGACAGTAGAATGCTGTATCATGGCATTGCAGACAAGTTGGCATTCACACTCTTAGTTTTTGGTTCATATATTGAATTCGGTAAAGTCCTGACATGATTATTAAGAGCAGGAGTCATTGATAAAATTGCATTGATGAGTGAAATTTATCTTGTGCAGAATGGCAGCATGAGGCTGAAGTAAGATGTATGGGGGATATTAGCCTCTGATGGCTCTCTGCTAAGGAAGAATTTAATTAACAATAAATTTAATTATTTTATTTTGATATGAAGGGTTTTGCAGGCTTTCCTGAGTTTGTCTGCATAGCTAAGATTCTAGGGGGTGAAATGAGGGTCAGAAAGCAGCTAATCATTTCGGACAGTATATTTTTTTCAAGAACTCTTAGAAGAGAGATTCTGATACAAGATTTCCGGCACCTTAAAGGGAACTCTTTTTCAGAAAGCATTGAGAATTTTTTATTGAAACTGAGCCCCTCAGGAGAAGGGTCTCCAGGTGAGTTCCCAAAGACATTAACATTTCTTGAACACCTAGGTGTGGGCCCTTGAGCCTTGCATTCAAAGTTCAGAGATTTCCTGTACTGAGATTTAATCATTGCATAATGTCAAGACCTATTCTATTTTTCACTCTGGTCCCCCAATGAGAAGGTAGAGGGTGTTTGAGAAGCTGGAAGAGTATGCAACCAGAGCAGTTGATCTGAATTTACCAAAGAGTTATTCCATGCCATTTAATGTCGTACTCTGCAATAAAAACAAAGTGCAAGTGATGATTTTTTGAGTAGTCATTGCATGGAGACTCTCAGGCATCAGTTTACTTGCGGGAGATGGTGGGCAATTCTCTCTCTTTCTCTCTCAAAGAGGTAACATGGGGTAACATCAGATTGGCAGCCAGTGATATTTTCCAGGGCTCAATATTAGGGACAGTTTTCTTCAATATTTTTGTCAATTACATGGAACATAGGATTTGAGTGCACACTAAGTAAGTTTGCCAACGATACTACATTAGAAGGAACTGTTGATTCCCTTGAGGGTAGAGAGGCCTTACAGAGAGATTTTGATAGATTAGAAAGCTGGGCAATCACCAACTATACAAAATTTAATAGGGATAAATGCCAGATTCTGCACCTGGGATGGTGTAATCCTGGTTATACACACAGACTGGGGGACAAGAGGCTGGAATGCAGCCCTACAGAAAGGCATCTGGGAAGTTTGGTTGATAGCAAGTTGAATCTGAGTGAATAATGTGCTCTGGCAATGAAAAGAGCCAACATTCACACTGGTAATAAAATATAACAACGAAAGTAAATAACTATGAGAGGATATCACAGGAAGCTGTTCATTCATCACCACTTTTGATGTTTAAATAGAGATTAGGTGTCTTTTTACACAAATAAAAGAAAAAAATCATTGAATATTCATGCCCCATAAGACAGACATTTTTTTGCCACTGGACTTAAACAGTCTAATATTTCTAGGAGGACTTACAAGGACACAGAATTCCATTAGGGATGTTGAACGTTACATTTTTAATAAATGTGTTCTTTGAGAATAGTGTCAGTGTTTTATCACTCATCATTTTCATGACTGAAAATAGGGAGTTTTAACAGTAAACTTGTAAACAATAAATCAGTGTTTGATACATAGTCAAAAGGAGAAAAATGTAAACTTCAAAGAGACAACACTTCAACTAAAGCAGTACAGTCACAGGTGTCTCTAATCTACAGCTGTTAGACCAATTTTTCATCTCTGTTCAAACAGAGGTGTTATAGATGTATCACATCATTAAATATGCCCATCTGGCAGACCTTTAAGATATCTATTGATTACTAAACCAGTTACAAGATGACACCTAAAAGTACCAGTGTTGAATTACAGAGCACTCTGAACTTCAGTGGAAGTGTGGGTCCACAACATTTATCCTCAGTCAAATGTAAGTTATAGTTTTACATCAAGGACTCAAGTTCTTTAAGAACTAAGGGTGAGGAGTTGTTAGTATTTATGTTCAAATGAAGTCACAATCATATTTTATGGCATCTGCCTGTTCGCAGTTCTGATTTCCAACAAAGAGTAATTGGTAGAAAATGAACAGTCAGATGTTATTCAAGCAACTTCTCTGTGGGCTAACAAGATCAAAATTTTACTTTTAAGCCCTTCACAGAACTGTTTGTCATTAAACTTCATAGTTTCATCTCTTACTGTACTAGATGATGGACTATGAAAAGCAGAAAGCAGCTGTCCAGTTTAGCAAAAGATAGGCACTGAAAATATAGAAGAAAAGGTGTCAATTGTTTGCTAATTGCTAATTGACTAAATCTTTTCCTTTTGAGATTATTTTTGATCCCCAACCCCGCCAGAAAGACCCAAACTAAATCAAAGTATGTTATGACCAAAAAATGTGCCATCATGAAATACGCATCATGAAAGTGAGAGCAGGATGAACTACAAATTACTTCCAAATATTTCAAGGACAAGGAGGAGACTGGGAGTAGTCAGCACGAATTTATGAAGGGGAAATACTTGATCAAGATGATAGTCTTCTATGATGACATGACTAGCTTAGTGGATGAGGAGAGAACAATGGATGCTATTTATGTTGACTTCAGCAAGGTTTTCCATCCCGTGTCCCACAACATCCTCATCTACAGAGTATGGACTAGACAACTGGACTCTGAGGTGTCTCAAAAGCTGACAAAACTGCCAAACCTGGTGTTCAACAAAGTAAAATGCCAGGTTCTGCCCCTGGAAATAGTCAACCCCATATGCCAGGAGAGGCTAAGGAATGGCCAGCTGGAAGGCAGCTTTGTAGAGAAGGGACCTGGGGCCCTGGTGGACACCAGTCTTACCACAGGACAGCAATGTGCTCTTGCAGCAAAGAAGCCAAGAGCCTCCTGGCTGGTCTTAGGAAGAGTGTTACCAGAAGGTGGAGAGATGTGATCCTTCACCTGTGCTCAGCACTGGGGTGCTGTGTCCTTTTAGAGGCACCCCAATGCAAGAGAGACTGGATCAGTACAGTGAAGGGTCATGAAGACAGCTAAGAGATTGGAGCATTTTTGGTAAAAGAAGTAGCTGAGATACCTGGGACTTTTCAACCTGGAGAAAAGAAGGCTCAGGGAGAATCTTATCCATATGCATAAAGACCAGGCAGTAGAGAGTAAAGAAAATGGAGTCATACTTCTCTCAGTGGTACCCAGTGGAAGGATAAGAGGCAATAGGAAAAAAATGAAAAACAGTAAATTCCATTTAAATAAATCAGTTCTGTAATTTCTTGAATTACCCCCCTGAGGTGGTTATATCCATCCAATGACAACAGGAGTTTTAAATAAACAAATTAGATGCCTAATTTTTGGACCACAGGATAAATTGTGTCCCATATAAATGACCATTTTTTCCCAGAAGTGATTTAATGATAATAAAATTCTATCTATCTATGTGCCTTGTGATCTTGCTTATGCCTGATAGCACATGTACAGAACATGCACAAATAGTGAAATCTCTCTGAGGTATTAACCACTAAGGTACTGCCTTTTTACATCTGCACCTGTGAGTGACTGCTCACTGGTTTTGAGAGCCTAGTCGTTTTTCCACACCTTTCACAGGGAACTGCAGCCTTTTAAAATATATTTCTGAACAGCTATGAGGTGGAGTTATTTACTTTTTCTTACCTAGTCATCCCCGAAGTCTGCTAAGTCCTTAAATAGAACTTCTTTTTTTTCTGTACATCTAGTTAGTTATCTGGATCTTGTTTAGGTTGATATCAAACTGCAGTCAACAGGGAAATGCAAATAGTAAGTAAGAACATTCCATCATAAACCAGTAAAAACAAATCAGTATCTAACAGGCTGTTCTCAGTAGAAATTGCAGTACTTCAAAGTAAACACCGTGTAATAATGTGTAGAGACATAGTCTTCAAAAATATGATCTATTATTAGTTATCAAAATAATTAACAACTCTGCCGATGCTGGTCAATAAAAATTGTGGAAAATCCCAGGTATTTGCTTTCCCACCTGACAAGATACGTAAATAAGAAACTGAAACTGGAAAGTAGTAATCATGGTGGTTAAAGTAGCTGTTGATAGGAGGTAATATATAGCATGTGAGTTGGGGTGCACCCTTCAGTAAAACTGTTTAAAAGAAAACTGGCAGAATGAGAAGAAAACTGATTTATGACATGAGAGTTGAGAAATATTGTGCACACTAGAAGAAGAAATTTATTGTCTGTGGAATAATGCAGTGAAGATATTACAAAGAGAGCTTAGCCATAAGCAATTAGTTTACATAAAAGAGCCTGATTTTGCTTATTAAGTTTCATTGAATTCCAAAGCATGTACAAGAACTTCCTGTATTTAAACACATTCTGCTATTAATTAGCTACTGAAAAAAACATATTTTTGCTCTAAGTGCAAAGAGGATTATATTCTTTATTCAGTAACTCTTCACAGCTCCATCAAAGTTCTGTCTGGGAATCATGACCTTCTGAACTCTCTATCACCAAAGGTAAAAGTGGGTCTATGCAGACTCATTGAGTAAAGTATATCAATAAACTTGTCATGAAAAGAGGTTGTTCTCACTAAGGATGGGACTTTCTCCTTTCCCATATTCTGTAGTTGCTTACAGTTAGAACTGTAAACCGTAAAAAGTTTGGTGGTTTTTTTTTTTTAATGGCTTCAGAGATGGAGAATAACACATTGACTAGACTGAAATTCTCTAAGAAATGGAAATGCAAATGTCAATGCCCGACTACAGAAAAATAGGTGACACTTTTTGAGAATGTGCGGACTGAATGGTTGATGGTGTGCTAAAGAGTATTAGGGGACTGAAATTGTTCAGTTAGTGTGCCCAGCATATTTTGTATGCTAGGGAAGATGTAATGGGTAAGCAGTCAGGCTATTACCTGGTTTACCTGCTCATGATGTTGTAGATACATCTGAATTTGAAGAACTGATCTCCACCTTGCTTATGGTTGTCATGGTTCTTTATGTGACAAAGGAAGTTAGATCAGCTCCTTCTATGCTGAGACATGACTTGTGGATCATACCAACCTTCATAATGACAGATCACAGGAACACCGTGTAGTGTCTGGGTGTAAGAAGAGTGCCAATTCTAGTTTCAGTCACAGAATACGAAATAAAACTCCAAACATGACTTTGTGCAAAAGGCTATAGCTTGTTATCCACTTTTCCCTTGCTTTGGCATGCAATGACTATAAATCAGCACTCAGCACTCACCTTTTCTATAGATATATAGATTAGCTGCTGGTGAATTGGTCTGGGGTGAGATTCCTGTTTTTATTATCAGATTGAAGGTGGCTGATGTCATTGGCAAGAACCAAGCAAGCTGGAGACAAACCTTCTCTGAAGTGAAAGCTAGAAAACTGTGGTAAATATGACAGCAATACTAAATAGGGGTTTTAGTTAAGGCTTAGCACTGTGCTGATGTGGCTGTCTGGCTTCCTGACAGCTCAGAACACAAACTAAGCAAGTTGAACATAAAATGAAAAATACTGGAAATATGTTTAGACATCACTGATCTGAGAGATTTCTTGATTCACTTCTGGGATCTCACTGACAGAAAGTAAGGCATGAATGGAAACACGAAGTGCCCGTGCATGGATTTTGGCATCTTGCAAAACTGCATTGTGCAGACCTCGTAGACTATAATGGCAGCCTGAACTAGATGCTGTGACGCTCCCTTTGGAAACATGAAGCTGTGACCATTGACAATAGATAGCCCAGACTTCTCACTTGGAGAGTGTGAATTTACCCAGACGTGTCCTACTTGTCACTAGGAAAAAGGAAATTTCACAGTAATTAAAAATGAGCGAACCCAGATTTCAAATCTATGCAGTCCAAGGCTCTAGTCAAAGTGTTTTAGCTGAACTTTGCAAATGTTTTTCAGGTTACTATGAAATTCAGGAGTCAGAGCTGTAGGACAGTGATGTGACTGCAAAAGAGGAGATGATATTCAGGAAAGGAAATCCTTATCTCTTATCTCTTGCACTGCAGCAAGCTTCTGGCAGGACCTGTGGACCCACGGAGACAGAAGCCCTCACAGGAGCAGGTTTGCTGACAGTACACGTGACCCTGCAGGGAACCCACGCTGGAAAAGTCTGCTCCTGAAAGACTGCACTCCATGGGAAGGACTCCCATTGGGGGAGTTCATGAATAACTGTCTCTTGTGGGAAGGTCTTACACTGGAGAAGTTTGTGAAGAATAGTTTCCTGTTAGAGAGATTCCATGCTGGAGCAGGGGAAAAGTGAGGAGTCCTCCCCCAGAGGAAGAAGGAGCAGCAGAGATAACAGTTAATGAACGGATGGCAACCTGCACTCCACATTCCCCTGCACTGCTTGGGGTGTGGAGGTGAAGAAATCAGGAATAAAGTTAAACTTTGGAAGAAGGGAAGGGTGAGTGGAAGGTGTTTGTTTGTTGGTTGTTTTTTTTTTAATATTTGGTTTTGTTTCGCATTGCCCTTTTCTGATTTGATTGGGAATAAATTAAATTAATTTCCCTGAGTACAGTCTATTTTGCCCATAACAGTAATTGCTGAGTGATCTCCCTGTCCTTATCTCAACCCTTTAGCCTTTCACTGTATTTCCTCTCCCCTGGCAATCTAAGAAGGGAGAATTACAGAGTGGCTGTAGCGGGCACCTGGCCTTCAGCCAGGGTCAAACCACTACGGCTGGTCACAGTATTTTTCTTGGGTTGCTCATGTGGTGTTAGGATACATTGAAGTGTGATTTATTGGTAATAGGAGCTTCTGCTCTTGAGGATATATTGAAATGACATTAACGTGACTTTTCTACCTTCATAGCCAAAGAGAGCGTGTTGGAAGGATTACCACAACGTGGCTTTTGAGACATACATGGGTTATCAGCCAGTCAGATATATTTCCCATGACAAGTTGCTTTATGTTACCAGTAGCAGAACTGTGGAACCTTTGCAGACATAGAAGTGTGTTTAAGGTTTTGAGTGAGGATGCTGATATGGGATGGCCTGTGTACAAAGGACAACGAAGTTATCCAGGATTCAGCTGAGAACAGAAATAATAGAAGCGGAGGGTACGATGGAGTGCTACAGAATCATGAATGACCAAAAAACCCAACAAAAAGAGTATACCTATAAGTTTGTTCATTCTCTTTTAACAAAAGAGGTAGCTCTATGAACTTAATGGACCAAGTTCAACACAAGCCAGTGGAGGTAGTTCTATGCACAAGCAGTGCAAGAGCTTTTATCTTTCACTACAGATCATGACTTGGAGGCCACAAAACTTTTCATACTCTTTTCATACTCTTTTCATACTCTTTTCAGAGTCTTTCCTGATGCTTGCCAGGGATATCATGAGTGCTAAAAATTTATGTTGGTTCTAAGTAAAACTGCATAAGTTCGTAAAGGAGAAATCCTTTAAGCATTGTTAAGTATGTGGAAATGAAAATTCATTGAAGAATTTCCTAAGGATGTGGAGAAAATTCTAAGAAGTACAATATACACTCACTCTGTTCTTACTCTTCCCTGCTATTGGCCATATTTGAGGACACAACTCATCAAGGTTGTTTTTATGTTATATTCTTATTACTGGGCCAATACAGCAAGTTGACAGTATCAGAGCTCTCTGTACTCTAGAAGTTTGAAACTTATGCTGCGATGTAATCGTGAGACTCTTGGGAAGGTTTTTGTATTTGTAAATGTTGTCCAGAACTTTCTTTCTCACCTCCTCCAGAGCATGTAGTACATGTCTTGTGGTTCTTGGTTATACAATGAGCTTGGTATTTAGATTGGTGAATTAGTAAGACTGGCTACTCTTGAAATATTCTGAACGGTAGGAGATGAATTGACTGTTTGTTTTTTTTTCTTGTTTCCAACTTCTCCTTGATACCTGTACAGAACCAATGAAGGTTGTAGTCTGAAGGATCAATGATCTCTGAAACTTAGCAATATTCTATTTCTCACTAGAATGTATTCACCGGAAAGAAATCACAGTCACAGAATCACAGTGTGTTAGGGGTTAGAAGGGACATCGAAAGATCATCTAGTCCAACCTCCCAGCCAGAGCAGAAGAATTAAAGAGCTTAAGAAGATCAATAGGATGTTTGACAGGAAAGTCATGTTCTTTGGAAGATACATAATTTACAGACCTTAATCCTCTGTAAATATTTATTTCATTGATTTGTCTCCCATACCCTTTATAGTTTCTTTATATATACCTATCAGAAACCACGTTTAACAGGCATTTTCACAAAGACGTGATGATTGAAAATCTTGATGACTGCAGGAATACTGTTAATTAAATGTAATGTGACTATGTACCATTTCATAATTAACACCAAACATATGATTTTTTTCACAACCACAGGTAATGTAAAAATCTTTCCCAAGTCATATTGTTTTGCTTTAGGTATTACAAGGACAAATGCACTCAGTACACATATATATGATGTGAAAACATAATCACATCTTGTATTCAGCTTCTATTATTGGAAAATAGTGTGGTTTAATTCAGATGAAATATAAGCAGTTGATTGATCTCCACCTCACTTGAGTTTGTAGCCTGAGGGATTATTGAATTAGACATAATAAAATAGGTTGCACACAAAGTCCACAAAAATAGTACTAAAATCGACAAAACAAGCTCTCAGAAATTAGGAGATTCCAGGAACAAGGTTGCCTGGCCAATTAATTCTGTCTTCTTTTCTCTAGTCATACTTGTACAACAATGATATTTTTCTCCTGAGGATTCCTCCTTTATTCAGAGCACAGGAACAGCCAATACTCAGCTACAATATTGCACTTCATTTAGCGGGCATCACGTAGCTAGACTGTGCAACAGTAAGGGAGAAGACCAATGGTAAGTCATTACAAGGGACATGTTTCTGAGTTCAGCCCTTCTGTGGGGACACTGACAATATATTGTTCAGTCAGTGGTAAGCGGTGCCAGACGCTTGAGCAAGTCCCAGAAGATTGCAATGTGGCTGTATTTTTCTGAGGCTAGAAAATGGCACGTTCTTGATATCAGACAACCTCTGGAAAATTTCATCTTTCTTTTTCAAAAGATGAAACTGTGAAAGGGCATTTAATAGGAAATGTCCCTAAAGGCTTGTTAGAGTGGACAAAGCAGAATTCACCAATTGTATTTTTCTATGAAACATTTTCTCAAACATTCTGCCTTCTTCGAATCAAAGAAAAAAAGTAAAAACCTTCATGAAATACCCCTGCATGCAGAATTGAACAAGTCAAAATAAATCCAACAAATATAACTTTGTCAATGTGTAAAATGTAAGCTGGTTATAATTAAAAGCAGTTTCTTATAAAAAGAAGTGCTGGGTTGTCTTAATAACAGAATACTGCTAGTCCTGCCCCACATAACTTTATATTTATTTATAATTACAGAGGAGTAAATAAAAGTTATCGGATCGGGTACTAACGTTCCACCATTGTAGATACTGTAAGAATATATTACTTAAAAAAAACCCCAAACTTAAGTCTGGGTACACATAAAGAAAAATCTATATAGTAACACTCCAATTGATGAGGCAAGGTGCTGATGGTCACCATCAAGTGGATTCTGCTCCAAAACACTTGCACTTACTCTTAGTTATTGCCCTTCTTGACTGATAGAAGACAAAAGACCGATTTAGGAAGAGAGGACAGCAAATAATGCAGTGTTCTTTAAGGCAAACAGCACATCAGATGTACTGCTCTGTGTCCAAGCAGCTTCCCTGGGCACAAATACAATTCCTAATATTATTTAACTGCAGCCTGCGTGAGTGACCACAGGAGCCTGAAGAAACAGGGCTGTGTTCTTGAAAGTTCTCAGAGATCCAGAACGTCTTGATGTGTAGCTAACATGAATTGCATAGCTGCGTATCTCTGAGGAAGAAAAAAGCTTTTTTTCTCTGCTTTTTATTTGTTGGGGCTTTTTAAATCTTATTTTAACAGAAGCATACTCACATCCTTGAAAACTCATTCAAAGGAAAGGAGCAGGAACACAATCTGATTGCCCTCTTGTATACAAATGTACACATAAAGACAACTCTATAAACAGAGAATGCATAGACAGATTCTAAAAAGTGACCAGAGTTGTCTTGATTTGGGGTGTCACTTTTGTAGCACCCTGAACAGAGTTTTCAGAAAATGCTGCTTCTTTTTCTGTAGTGGTTGCCTTCAAGGTGTCTCTAGATAAGCACACAGGGAATAATACAGCTCAAATCATTAGTCACTCAAGAAAATGTTGGTCATATTTCTTTTTTTTGATTAAAGCCTCAAAACTGCATGTTAGACCTTAAAGATTTCTCTGTGTCCTGTTAATTGCAGAATTTATGTCAAAATAGTATTATCAAACATTCTTCTGACAAAACAATGTTTTGATCAATACAATGAATGTCAGGTCTGCAATGCTAAACTTAGGCAGATTGCTTTTTCCCGTACACATTTTTTTCCACAATATAAATGTATTTTTAATGAGTTTGTGTGGGTTTTTTTCTGTAAACTTTTCTCTGCTATTTACGTTTAGATTTCCCCCCTGAGTCAGTTTTTTTTTAGCACTGCCTATAAAGATTATTTTGTTGTTGATTTATTCATGGCCACAGCAAAACCATCTCACTTATGGGAAATACACTTCTGAGAAAATAATTTACATTATAAAAATTAATGAAATCTACTATAGGTTTTAACTTCATAAATTGCTAAATCAGCAAATGGCCAAAAGTGCCAGGTAGTCTGATTCTGTGCTACCTGACTGGAGACGCATTTTGCACTACTTTTTACATGTTTCCATGTCATCTCGTGTTCTCTTGGATATTCTTCATTTGAGTTGTTGTTTTGCTACTTCTTGTGTGACTTTGGGGAAAAAAGATCAGTTAGATGTAGGTGTGGTAGTTTGATAATTCTTATTATCCTTAGCTCAAAAAAAAGATGGAATTGTGAATCCTGAGTTGTCTGACTTGCATACACAATATGTGGAAGGGATAAATTCCTTTAAGGAGGTGTTCACAGTAGCCAGCATATTGTTCAGGCAGCCAAACTTAGGCAAGAAGTAATTTCATAACATGAAGTAAGAAACAACTTCTGCTGGAAAAGAAAAATAAACTAGAAATCTTCAGTCTTGATATTTATCAAACCAGGAATCACTTGGAGGAGATATGTTCCATAGTACACAATCCTAGGAACCATGTAATTAAAATATCAGGCGAAGTATTTTTTTTTTTTTTAGTTGTATTTATTATTTATTTTTCACAGAGATGAAGAACTGAGTTGTGCGAATGATCATCTGAAGTTCTTAATGTTCCCAAAACTGGGGAAAGTCTTGGATAACAGATAACAGACAGTATTGGTGGTGAGTACGCAGGAAGTCAACATCTAGAACCACCTTGCACATTCTTTCTCTAAGCGTGTTAACATCTGCCAGGTTTGTGTTTGGTTTGCTTCAGTATAGTGGTTCTTATGTTCCCTTGTGAACTTCAAGCTTATTCTTCTGCCCATGGTTCTTGTACTGCTTTTTTTCTTTGAGTTACACTTCAGTAGCACACGTGGACACTGCTCTGCTCAGGCAACATGGTGATGATGAACTTTAGAATACCATTAAGTTGTAAGAGGTAGGAGAACCAGTTACATCTGGGTCTGACATATCTGAGAAGAACATGGAACCAACACTTTTTTACTCCAGGCTGAGGACTTCAATCATTATTTTTTTTTCTTGTATGTTTGATGTAAATAGCTTTGTGTCGAAATCAGACTTCTGAGTGTGTTAGACAGGCTTTAGGGCATTAGCTTCCACAAGTAGTTCTGTTTGGTTTGCATGGCAAGGTTTTGGTGGCAGGGAGGTTGCAGGGGTGGCTTCTCTGAGAAGCTGTTAGAAGCTTCCCCCACGTCCAACAAAACTTGTTCCAGCCACTGTCAGGCCAGCCACTGTCCAAGGCTGAGCCAATCAGCAAAAATGGCAACATATCCAGGACAGTATATTTAAGAAAGGATGAAAAACACTGTGCAATAACAGCTGAGAGAGAGGAGTGAGAATATGTGAAAGAAAAAACTCTGCAGACAAAAAGTTCAGTGAGAAAAAGAGAAGGAGGAGGTGCTCCAGGTGCCTGAGAAGAGAGTGTCCTACAGCCTGTGAGGAAGACCATGTCATGGAGCACATTGCAGCCCATGAATGACCAGAGCAGGTGGATGTGCCCTGAAGAAAGATACAGTGCATGGACAGCATGCCCGGAAGCAGGTTCCTGACATGTACTGTGTACCATGGGGGACCCACACTGAAGCAATCCTTCCCTGAAGAACTGCATGCCATGAAAAGGACCCACACAGAAGCAAATCATAAGAACTACAACCTCTGGGAAGGTTCCGTCTTGGAGAAATTTATGAAAGACTGTATCCTGTTGGAGAGACAACACCCTGGAGCAGAAGAAGAGCTTAAGGAGGAAGGAGCAGATGAGATGAAGTGTTATAAACTGACCACAACCCCTTTTTCCCATCCCCCTGTGCCACTAGAGGGGAGGAGGTAGAGAACTTGGGAGTGAAGTTGAGCCTGGGAGGAAGGGAGGAGTGTGGCAAAGGTGTTTTTAGATTTGTTCTTATTTCTCATTATCCTTCTGTATTATTAATTGACAATAAATTAAACTAATTTCTTGAAGGTGAGCCTGTTTTTTTTCCATGATGGTAACTGGTAAGTGACCTCCCTGTCCTTATCTTCACTCACAAGATTTTCGTCATATTTTTTCCCACTGTCTTACGAGAAGGGTGATAGAGTGGCTGATGGGCAGCTGCTAGCTAGCCAAGGTCAGTTCACTACAGTAGTAAAGGAGACTATTTCAGGGAAGTCCTAGGTGATTACTAGCAAAGGACTCAGCTAATGGTTTTAAGGTCAAGACTATTATGCTGAACAAACTAATTTCAGAGTGTGGATGCTCTTTGTCTTATAACTGCAGTGATATGTGAGTACATGTATAAGCTAATCAATTCTTGGAAGAAAAAACTATTAAGAAGTAGGTGATTGAGATCACAGAAAGATGCTGTGAAATCATTTAATTGAGTTCTAAAAAGTCTAAGCATATTGCTACTGCATATTGTATTTATTTAATCATTTTATTCATTTTTCTTGATCAAATTGGTGCAATGTTGCTGATTTGGCATATATTGACAATAGTTGTGCGTGTACTAAATGTATTGTACTCGAATAGCCTAGAAAATCAATGGTGATATTGTATTAGCATATTACTACCTACTGACTCATGCCATAACTTAGTGTAATGCAGCATATTTTTGTGTACATTAGGGTATTCTGTTTGGAAGTGACTGCTACTAAGATGACAAGAGTGAAAAATGTGGAGGCATGTTTATTGATATAAGAAATTAAATGTAGTACCATCAAATGGAAAAATTTCTGAGTAGAAAATTCCCCTTACCAGTCACCCCCTATGCTGGGCAGTCCTTCAGGATGAAAGAAAGGACAAACAAGTAAAAAGAGATCCTAAGACAAGATGTGGCTGCAGGCTCTGTGTTCCAAGTTCATAGGGGTGCTTAGCAGCAGCTTTCAAGTCCTTAAGACTATGGATGGTGAAGTCCAGCCTTTTGGCTGTCATTCTTGGTTCCCCTCCAACCATCTAAATGCTGTTTCTTGCAAAATATGATAGGGAATTTATAAAGCACATTAAACATAGCCCTCAGGCTTCCAGTGTGTACTGCCAGACCCAAATTTCTGACATCTCAGGCACTGCAGTAGTGAGCATCTTAATGCCTACAGCTCTTCAGTGGGTATTGATCTGGGAATCTTGCCTCAGTCTTAACAAAGTAAAGATAAATCTGCTCACTGATGTCTCTGAAAACTGTTGTCATCTGAACCAGTGTATTACCGAAGACATTGAAAAATACAGCCTGGTGCAGTAAACCTTACGTGTGTAGAGACTTATTTTTTTTTCAGGTTCCACTCTGCAATTAAAAAAAACCCACCAAACCACCAAATGGAGTATTGGTGCCTGTGGTTTTGCATCACGACAAATTCTCTGTTCTGCACCATTTAAAATGAAGTTGGGTATGGTTCTGTAATGGCAAACAACATAAAGGTATAGCATTGTAGAGGCTGAGGATGTAAACAAATTGTACTCATCATGAATAACATGTTAGAGATCATTGCTTATTGCAGTCACTACCATTCAGAGAAATGCCAGATCAAAGTACATTATGGCCTGTAATTTAAACACTGTAATATACGCTTAGAACAACTCAAATAAAGTCTGTATTAGCATAAGAATTGTGAGCTGGTAGCATTCCCCTTTTGGAAAAGATGCTCTGTTAATTGGTGGTATTACATGTGTGCTTGTTCGCTTTTATGTATGGCTTGTTTTGCAAGATCAGGACAAGATTAAGAACTATCCCTTAAAGACATTACGGTGGCATTACATTGATTTTTTTTTTTTTTTTTAATGATATGTTGTCTCTGAAGTGAAAATTTTTAAAGGGAATTATCTCATTTATCCCTGTGTAGAATATTTTGAAGAGTCCTGCATGTCTAAAAACACAAGTGAATACCTTTCTATGGATAAGTATAGACACACCTGTTCTACAACTGAGGCACAAAGAAGAAACTATATTTACTCTTTTTAAAGATATATGTATTTTCAGACTTCAGTCCATAATTAAGTGTACAAAGGAAAGGAGCTTTGCTTTCAGAAATTTGTTTCTTTCTGTTGTTACTGTCCACCAAGTACTCCAGCTTCCCATGGACCAGAGCAGAAAGCCTATATTAAAATTGGATTTCTAGGTTTTCATCTGTTGATCCTTTGCATCAGTTTTCCAAAGACACACACCCATAGAGTACATTGTTAGTTCGTGACTTTCCAAAACCATTCCAGATAAGATCTTTTATGTTTCAGTTGTGACACAAAGGTCTGGATATTTATAAAAAGCAAATGAGACCTTAACACTCATTTTAGCATCTAAACATGGTTGTGAATATGAGTTGCCCTTCCTGGCATACAAGTTTGTCCATTTACCTTTCACCATCATGATTAAAATTTTAAATTTGTAATTTGCCTAAAGGATCTTAAATCTCCATGTGTGAGTAGTCCTCAAAAATATTTCCATTTTATATTTGCAAATGGATGAAATAACAAAGATATAAAGGATGTTCCTAAAAGATTAAACGGATCAGATAGGTCTTTTTAAAAGAGGATTTTTACAGGAAATTTTTTTGTTCTAAAAAATAAAATTAAAAAAATAATTAAGCTGGATTCATGTCTGTAGACTTTAGAAGCGAAAGGAAGAATCTCATACAGTTCTTGTATGAAACTTCTGAGATATAGCCTATATTTCAAAAGTTTTCAAATTATACAGAATCTTTTATGGCTCATGACAAGGTTTTTTTTTAATAGTTAATTGTAGCGATTGTTTAAAAACTAAATCTCCTTTGTAGTCTGAGTTTTTCTGCCTTTCAGCCTCTGGGTTCATTTGGACCTTTTTATCTTCCAGATTAAAGAGCTATTTGCAATCAAAGAGAACTTTTCTGCATGACAGATACAGACCTTAAACGGGCCATCTCTTACACTTCTTACAGAATGAACTTCTTTTATCTTTCACTGTGGATCATGACTTCCAGGCCACAAATCCTTCTATCCTCTCTTTTCCAGAGTTTTTCAAATTAGCAATGTCCAGACCACTTGGGATTCTGATTCTCTGATTTAATTGCAAAAACACCTAGTCTTCATGTCTTTCTGTTTTCTAAAAGTTCCTTTGCCAGTATTTACTTCCGTCTTAGCTAGCTCTATTCAAATTTTCTCAGACAAATTATATTTATTACCCATAGTAACTTTCAGAAAGATAGTTTCCTTGCATTGTTTTATTGTTCCATATATAAACGATAGACTATGAAAATTTATTACTAATAAAATGTAACTTGAGTTTATAACAGAGGTGGTTATTCTTTTGATTCTAAAAATTAATATATCCATATAACAATTTATTTATTGCCTACTACTTTTAAATTATAATATAGCAATATATTATGTATTTCTGTGATATTGTACTTTAAAATTAATTATTTAGATATTATTATGGTGAGCACAATAAATTGAGTGATTTTTTTAATAACTAGTAGTGCATTTATCAAAATTATCTTCTCAAGCAACTAAAGAGGTCTCTGAATAATTTTACCTGTAATTGCTAAGCCTCTTTCTAGGACCATAACTCTTAAAAATCAGTTGTGAAGTATTTTGTGTGACTAGAACTGATTTGGGATCTTGTTCAGCGTTCAAGAAATTCAAATTCAGTCTTGTGTTTATCAAAAGATATTTATAGAATCATAGAACCATAAAACATTAGAGGTTGGAAGGGACCCCTGCCAAAACAAGATCCCCTAGGGCAGCCACACAGGAACGTGTCCAAGCAGGTCTTGAATGTCTCCAGAGAAGGAGACTCCACAACCTCTCTGGGCAGCCTGTGCCAGTGTTCTGTCACCCTCACAGTAACGAATTTTTTTAAATAGCTCAGTTCTCAAAACATTTGCATTATGTTGTTCTGATTCTCTGTTAATGTGGAGACCTCACCTTGACTTTGATATGTGTAAAATGGAGTTTTGGACTAAAATCCTTTAGATTTTTATTATCTTTATCAACAGTGTAAACCCAAGAGAGGATTCGGTACTTATTGGGCATTTATGAGTTTAAAAAAGTATTGTTTAATTTAAAAATTATTGAAAAATATTTGAAAAATATTTTAAAGATATTTTGAATATGTTTGAAGCATAGGGAAGCTATACTTGATGCAGGTAGGGATGTATAATTTATTTGCAGCTTTAATGAATTTAAAAATGAATTTGCTTAAGGATTGTAACTCGTTCCAATTTAAAACATTGAGTTCAATTATAGTAACATTAAATTTCACAGCAAGTTTTCCATTCAGTGTCTGCACAGGTCAGGACTTTATGTACAGTTCTGTGGACTATGGGGACAGAAACAGAGCATTTGATCTGCCTTCCTCTATAACTCCAGTTGTAACATTTAATTTAGTGTAATTTCCCATGGAGACCAAAAATTTTTATCTGATAATGTTTATACAAACATCCAAAACATCCATAGTCCTGATCTGAAAACATTGGGTGATTGAGATGACACCATAACCCCTGGCAGTTTATTCTAATTACTGATTACTCTTATTGTTAAATTACAAATAAAATACACAACTTCGCAATTTGCTCGTTTCCTGTTTGTGCTATTTGTTCTTATTAAGACTTCCTGAGGTACTTTAAGTAACCTCTGGTATATGGCAGTTTTGTCCCATAAATACACCAACTTGTCAAGTGAATGAACTCTTTATTTTTAAGTAAACCAGAAGTATGCCACTTGCATTATGATTTTTTTCTGAAACAAGTAACGTTTGAAGTTTATTATTCTGAATGAGAAGGTAATTTTTTTGGAACTGTGCAGGGGAAATTACATTATTAAACAAAAGACAGATAATAACTAACTAATGATCAAAGGAGGGAACACCTTCCAAAGAGATTTCTGAGGGCAGTGGATGTTGTCTCCTTTGACTTCAGCAAGGCTTTTGGCACCGTCTCCCACAGATTCTTTGTAGGAAAGCTTAGGAAGTGTGGGTGAGATTAATGGACAGTGGGCTGGATCGAAAACTGGCTGAAAGACAGAGCTCAGAGTGATGTGATTAGAGGCCCAGATTCTCGTTGGAGGTCTGTAACAATTGGTGTTCCCCAGGGGTCAGTACTGGGTCCAGTCCTGTTCAATATATTCGACAACGACCTGGATGAAGGTATAGAGTGCACCTTCAACAAATTTGTTGATAACACAAAACTGAAAGGGGTGGCTGACACAGCGGAATGCTGTACTGCCATCCAGTGTGACCTGGACAGGCTGGTGAGTTGGTCAGAAGGGCAAACGTAGGGTACTGCACCTGGGGAGGCATAACCTCATGCATCAGTACAAGTTGGGGGCTGACCTGTTAGAAAGCAGCTCTGTGAAAAAAGACCTGTGAATCCTGGTGTACAGCAGGATGACTATGAACCAGCAATGTGCCCTGGTGGCCAAGAGGGTCAATGGCATCCTGTGGTGCATCAAGAAGAGTGTGGCAAGTAGATTGAGGGAGGTTATCCTCACAGAATCATAGAATCATATCAGCTGGAAGAGACCTAGAAGATCATCGAGCCCAGCTTTTGTCCCAACCCTATCAACCTCTGTCCCCCAATGAAACATCTAGCTGTCTCTTAAACACCTCCAGGGATGATGACTCAACCACCTCCCTGGGCAGCCTATTCCAATGGCTGACAACCCCTTCAGTATGGAAATTCTTCCTAATATCTAATCTAAATCTCCACTGGTGCAATTTAAATCTATTTCCCCTTGTCCTATCATTCTCCACTAAGGAGAACAGACCAACTCCTGCCTCTTTACAACCTCCCTTCAGGTAGCTGTAGAGAGCAATGAGATCTCCCCTCAATCTCCTCTTCTCTCGGGTGCTCTACTCCACTCTGCCCTGGTGAGGCTGCATCTGGAGTACTGTGTCCAGTTCTGGGCTCCCCAGTTCTAGAAGGATGAGGAACTGAGGGAAAAAGGCTATAAAGATGGTTAGGAGACTAGACATCTCTCTCTTAGAAGGAAAGGGTGAGGGATTTTTAGTCTGGAGAAGAGAAGACTAAGAGGGAATCTTATCAATGCTTCTAAACACTTAAAGGGAGAGTGTCACGAGGATGGGGCCAGTCATTTTTCAGTGGTGTCTAGTGATGGGACAAGAGGTAACGAGCAGACACTTTAACATCTGAAGTTCAATCTAAACATGAGGAAGAACTTCTTTAGTTTGAGAGTATCAGAACACTGCAACAGGCTTTCCTGAGAGGTTGTGGAGTCTCTGTCTCTGGAGACATCCAAAACTCGCCTGGATGCCATGCTGTGCAACCTGGTCTTGGTGAATCTGCTCTGACAGGGGGGTTGAACTTGGTATCTTCAGAGATCTCTTCCAATCCCTAACAATGTGTGATTTTGTGATTCTGTGATCATTAGATCATGATCTGTGATCATTAGATCACAGAAGTGTGATTTATTAGATATGCAAGTAAGGTACTTGCTTTGGAATGGTTGTGTCATGTTCTTATGTCCTAAGATCTTTTAGGCATTCATGGTTAGCACAAAATACATAAACACAACTAAGAGTAGGACAGCTGTCTTTGCCTTTTCCATCTATAGAAATAGTCACAAAGTATTCTTTTAAATAGAGCATGTTTAAAACTCTGTTTTGAGGATTCCACACTAAACAACTAAAGTCTTTCTTGGATCTTTCAATTTTTTGTTACAGTCAGAAAATGAAACTATAAAGTTATTGCACCACTGAGGGTAGTAATAACTATTTATAGAGAAAGAATAAAACCTTATACTCTCAAAAGAGACACCTTAAAAATTATAGAGAATAGTATGAGGTTAAATTCATTAGTTCATTGAACTTAATTTCACTTTTTCTGGGGTTAATTGGGGGGAAAGGAAATGAAAACTTTTCATAAGAAGGACATTCTGAAGAGCAAATGAGTTACTACGTGTGAGGAAACCTCAGAGCACGGAGTTCATTTGCTTTCAGTGTTTTCCAGAACTTTGTATCTTTAGAGAACTTTTAGACTTTGGGCTATAACACATTTTAGTCAATAAAGCGATGAATCACCAAGTGAAGAACAAGCCTTATTTTAAAAAGGGCTTTGTATGATGTTTCTTAGCCAAGGTATTTAATTTGTCAGCTAACCTAATTAATGGACAAAGCAGATGCTGGAAATCATGGTAGCGCATTAATTTAACACATCTATACCTTTGATGTGTAATGCGTATCCTTGAGACAAAAGAAGTCACAATTCACTGAGGCATTTCATTGTGAAATACTCAAACATCTAGCTTTTAAGCTCAAGGAAATGCATTGGATCTCCTTTTGTAATTTGTAATAAGCACAGCACTTAGCAAGCACAGCATTTATTAAGCACATGTCAAAGTAGGCATGAACATGTGGAGCTAGTAAGTGTGGTGTTCCCACCAGAGAAAGATTGATGGGAATGTATCCATGGATATGGGGAGGTGTTGTATAAACACCGAACAAAGAATAGATTCTTGTCAGTTGTGTCTCTGTCATCTGCAAAACATGGAAATCTTTCTACATCATTCTGGATGCGTTGGTATAAAGGGAAGAAGGTGGATATAATGTTAAATCCATTTCTAGTCTTGAAGTACTCAAACTTTGCAGCAGACTGAGAAAAAAAACACCGGAGGGAAAGGATGCCATCCAGAGGGACCTTGACGAGCTTGAGAGGTGGGTCCAGGACAACCTCATGAAGTTCAACAAGGCCAAGTGTAAGGTCCTGAACCTGGGTCGAGGCAAATTCAAACTCAAATACAGGCTGGATGGAGAGCACATTGAGAGAAGGACTTGGGTGTGTTGGTTGATAAGAGGCTCAGTGAGCACTTGCAGCCCGAAAAGTAAATTGTGTCCTGGGCTACATCAAAAGGAATGTGACCATCAGGTCGAGGGAGGTGATTCTCCGTATCTACTCTGCTCTGGTGAGGCCTCACCTGGAGTATTGCATCCAGTTCTGGAGCCCACAGTAAAAAAAGAAATGGATTTGCTGGAGAAGGTCTAGAGGAGGGCCATGAAGATGATTAGAGAGCAGAAGCAACTCTGTTATGAAGACAAACTGAGGGAGCTGAAGTTATTCAGCTTAGAAAAGAGAAGGCTCTGGGGTCACCTAAAAGCAGCTTTTCAATACATGAAAGGGGCCTACAGGAAAGATGGAGAAGGGCTTTTTGCAAGGATCTGTAGTGACAGGACAAAGGAAAATGGCTTGAAACTACAAGAGGGTAGATTTAGATTAGATATTAGGAAGAAATTCTTTAACACAGGGGTGGTGAAATATTGGAACAGGTTGCCCAAAAAGGTTGTGAATGCCCCACCCCTGGAGGTGTTCAAGGTCAGGTTGGATGGAGCTTTGAGCAACCTGGTCTAGTGGGAGAGAGGTGTCCCTGCCCACAGTGAGGGGGTTGGAACCAGATGATCTTCAAGGTCCCTTCCAACCTTAACCATTCTATTAATCAATTAATTAATTAAATATTTATCCCTTAAGGACAGTCAGAAAATCAAAATTCCAGGACTGTGACATTTGGTGGCTGTCCTGTGAAATATGTCACCTTTTTGTATCTATCTCAAAAGATTCCATTTGGTGTTGCAATTTTCTGTTTCTTTTCTGTTTATACTCTGTTTGTAGTTCTACAGACTAATTGTGGCCATTAACCTGTTTTTGGTTTTGTATGCAACCTTACTGTTATTCCTAGAATTCTATTTTTCTCTTAATTTTCATGTAGAGTTAAAATAAACTTAAAGAGATTTGATTTTTTTTTCACTAAAAGTGTAGGAAATACAGTTCCTCTTTTAAATTTCAAATGTATACAATGGAATTACAGATTATATGGAAACTCCAACTAGTTATATTTAAATATAATTTGCGGATCTACCACTGTACATATGTGGAGAATATAAGTGCCTTTATGATGGTTCTGCTGGAGTCCAACATGTTTTAGAAAAAACAATGTCAATATACTGAGTTTCACCCGCATACACTTTTGCTAAATTATGACTGTATGTATTCTCTTTTTGTACTTTGACACAGCCATTCAATAACACCTGAGATAGATTAACTGGAGAACATAGATATTACGTATTTTGCTCCAGATAATTCATCCTGAAGAAAGCTAACTCTACCAGTTGTGTCTACCTATACTTTACTGGTATATTCATTATATGTTGCAAAGAAGTTCATGTATAGGCTTTTAAAGGTGATTCACAGAATCACAGAATGTTAGAGGTTGGAAGGGACCTTAAAGATCATCTAGTTCAACCCCCCCGCCGGAGCAGGATCACCTACAGTAGAGCGCACAGGAACACGTCCAGGCGGGTTTTGAATGTCTCAAGAGAAGGAGATTCCACAACCTCCCTGGGCAGCCTGGGCCAGTGCTCTGTCACCCTCACAGTAAAAAGGTTTTTCCTCATATTTTTATGGAACCTCCTGTGTTCCAGCTTCCACCCATTGCCCCTTGTCTTGTCAGTGGACGCCGCTGAAAAGAGCCTGGTTCCATCTTCCTGACATTCCCCCTTGACATATTTATAAACATTAATGAGGTCACCCCTCAGCCTCCTCTTCTCCAAGCTAAAGAGACCCAGCTCCTTCAGCCTTTCCTCATAAGGGAGATGCTCCACTCCCTTTACCACCTTTGTGGCTCTGCGCTGGACTCTCTCCAGCAGTTCCCTGTCCTTCTTGAACTGAGGGGCCCAGAACTGGACACAATATTCCAGATGTGGCCTCACCAGGGCAGAGTAGAGGGGCAGGAGGACCTCTCTTGACCTACTGGCTACTCCCCTTCTAATACACCCCAGGATGCCATTGGCCTTCTTGGCCACGAGGGCACATTGTTGGCTCATGGTCATCCTACTGTCCACTAGAACCCCCAGGTCCCTTTCCCCTGCGCTGCTCTCCAGCAGGGCAGTCCCCAACCTATATTGGCACATGGGGTTATTTTTTCCCAAGAACAAAACTCTACACTTGCCCTTATTAAACTTCATAAGATTTCTCCCCACCCAGCCCTCCAGCCTGTCTAGGTCTCTCTGAATGGCTGCAGTAGAATTAATGTTGAAACTCTTTCAAATAAATATTATACTCCAAACATTTTTTTTTCCTTTTCTGTGGCATAACACTTTAAGCATCTATCCAACAAATTTTCTTTCATTCTGGTTTACAGAACTACATCAGCAGTTTGAACTTAGGTCACTGCTAAAACATGAACAACCCCTTGCTTGAACTCAGTGTCATGTTCGCATAAGTTCTTTCTTACTACTTATTTAATACCTATATTAACAGCCCAAAATAAATGAAGTACAAGTTCACTGCTGATCTGTTCTTCCTTCACATGCTACCTGGTCCCTACAGTCAACTATACTGGCACAGTAGAAATACAGTCTCTGTAGTTTAAGGGTGGGTACACGTCCTGACTGAGGTAAAAGTACATGATAGAGAGAACTTACTAGACCTGATCTTCTGACAACTGGGTCTGAGACCTGGCTGACATGCCCCACAATCCTCTCTTCAACTGCATTGCTGGCTTACTGTCTGCCCAAGAGGGAGGAGACAGCTTATGTTTAGATTTAGTCCTGACATGGAGTTGGGACAATGAGAGGTTTTCACTGGACTCACACACACAAAAACATTACCCACTCTACCGTTGACATAACCATAGTGCATTCTGTCAGACTTTGTGCAAGCAATTCAAAAGATTGGATTCATTCACTACTGTGACTTCGTATTACCTCTTCTAAAACTTACTTCTGCAAAGGATTCAACTCTGTGTGAAAGCATCTTTACCTGAAGCTACTTTTAACACTTTATAAAGTCTTCTCCAGCAGGAGGAGGAATAAGGATCTGAAAAAAATACTGCCCAGGTCATATCTGCTCCTTGCTGGATGTCATCTGCTACTTAGTTCAAACTGCTCACTTCTGGGTGCCAGCTGAAATGTGGTAATTGACATCTTGTAGTGTTGCACTAAGTTAACCCACGATTTCTTCCTTTATTACGGTACTCAGTGTCACCAAAACTACAGGTGGAAGTAGTTCAAAAATGCTAGAATTTAGCAACGACTGATGTACTGCTTATCTGGTTCATCATGACTGCAGCATGACCTTTTCTAATGGCTCTCTCTCTGGGAGAATGGTTTGGGTCAGCACAAATCATTCAGAATGTACAAGGTACTGAATATTTGAAACATGCTTAGCATTTCATATCCTAACTAAGAAATTATTTTTTTCTGAGGCTGAGTATAATGGCATCCGGAAAGCTGGTGGCAAAATCTCCAGATCATTCAAGGGAAATGACCTTGAAATTGATCAAAGTCCAACGAGTTATTAAAAATTGAGCAAAAAATTGGTAGAGCAGGAGCAAATATGACTAGTGTTCCACATACCTGAATTATAAATGCATCTTATTGACTTAGTCCAATTCCCAAAACAATTTGAGAATATTAAGAACCCACCTCCTCTTGGAAGAATGTTTACACTATAGCTGTGCTTTGAAATTTCACCATATTTCAGAGCCTATGGATGAGGGACTCTATGCTCAGTGGCATATGCCTGCTTAGCTAGCCTCCCGTTAGCTGAAATTAGCTGTATCAAATCACTGCTACTTCTTACCCACTTTCAACCCCAGTCTGCTCTGGATTATTATTCAAGTACTGGGAGGCTGCTATAAAGTCTCCCAAACCCTTCTCTCCTCCAGGCTGAACAGACCCAACTGTCTCAACCTGTCCTCATAGAGGAGGTGCTCCAGTCTCTTGATCATCTTTGTAGCCCTGAATCAACAAATAACCAGACACTTTATGTTAAGAGTGAGATGACTAGCTGCTGCTTTTCCATCTTGCTGGCTCAGATGTTAGTTGGGAGACAAAAGATTAACTTGTAAGGTTGTTCTCCCCACACTGCTTGTGATTAACCCTTCTTTTTGCAGGGGAAGTGGGTGTGGGGAGCAAGGGTGAGATTGCAGATTACAGCATCGTTAACATCCAACTATGTTTAAATGACCTGGTCATGGAAGAATCCATGTTTGGTGCTGGTAAAAACAGCCTCTAACGTTTGGGGGGACAAAACATTTGCCAGAGACATCTGCAGCTCCCTGAAGCAGGCAGGAGCCACTGGTAAGTCAGAGGCTGCTGCCAAGGGCAGGCAGGAGACAGCCTGGGAAGCTGGGCCTCCACACCAAAGGGTATTCACTGCTGACTGAGGGGACTGTGGCTGTGAGTTGCCCCAAACTGGGGCAAGGACACCCCTGAATGACCGCAGATGTGTGTCACCCATGCTGAAGCAGGTACACCCTGATGAGTGACCTATATCAGGGCAGGGACAACAGCCCTGAGGAATGCAGCCATGGTTGACCTAAACTGTGACAAGAAAAACCCCAAAGGACTAAGTCATGGTCAATATACCCTAGAGCAGGGACACCCCTGAGGAGCTGTGGCCATGGGTGATGTGCTGAGGCAGGAACACTGAGAAGCAGAAATGGAAGAGGAAAGCCACAAAGACACAAGAAATAGCGAAAAGCCAGGAATCTGCAAAAATAAACCATTATACATATGGCCCTGACCTCCCGCACAGCTTGTTACTTCCTCGAAGGGATTAGGATGGACTGAGTGTAACCCACAGCAAAAATGAACGAAGTTGAAACTTTGAAGAGAGAGGATTAATTTGACTTAAATTGAGCTTGGAGAAGGAGGAGAAAAGGTGTTTAGTTAGGCATTTCAATAATTTTTTTTTTTCAGTACTTAAACCAATAATTAGATATTTTTGCTAAAAATAATTCAATTAAGTGAAAACTCCCTCACTTGAGACTGTTTTTCCCACAACAGTCTTGTAAACAAAATGTAATCTACATATAGAAAATGATTCTACCTGGCTATATTTAGACATAAAAAAATCACTGTTTCCTTATACCCTGTTGATGTCTTGGAAAAGGAACTAATTACAGTTCTCAGAGTGACACCTAAGAGCAGATATATGAGAAGGATGCCTCTGTATTGAGGACAGGAAGGTTGCAGGGTGAGTGCCCTGCAAGAAGTTACGCCTTGTGCTACGTGTGAATTTATAATGTCAGAGATGCTACGGACCATTAGTTACCTGCCTTTGTGATAAATCTGTCCTGGAAACTAAATTCAAGTACTTTGCTACAAGTCCTGAGGACAGTCAAAAACTTCAACTGATTTTATGGTTTTGGTCCACGTTTTCTGTTTTTTTCTCCCAGTCCTTCTGCAAGGTAAAAAAATTGCTATTTTTTCATTCTCTAATTTGCACCTTTGGAACAAGCCAGGCTTCTTTAATTCTAGACTGCAAATGAGCTACTACTAGAATTTCAGCCTCTGTTTTTTGAGTTTATTCAAGTATTTAGCACTGGCGTATGGAGGTAAACAGATATGTATAATTCTGGGTTTGAGCAAGTTCAGTTAGTCACAGAGTTTCTTGGATGCATCCAGCTCTGCTCTAGGCTTGTGTGGTTTTCATTAAAGCTCTTATTCACTTGTATATTTTTTTATAGCCAATGATTTCTCTCTTTGGGCCTCCTTTAGATGGTGTTTTGTGTAAGTAACAACAAAAGAAAAAACTATCCTCAATCCTGGAGATTCTTTAGGAGTGCAGCCAGGCTGCTTTCATTTAGAAATCTCCTGTGAACCATGTTTTCACATGAGTTATCCAGTAACTTCTGCTTTCAGCTGCACTTGAAATGTTTTGAGAATGATTTGTCTAGCCTCAGCTCAGTGCTGTGCTTCCTGCTTGTACTGTTTTCTTTCAGATCATTTGCTTCATCTGTACTCAGTCTCTACAGCTGCTATACCAAAGGCCCACTTAGTCAGATGAGAGAACTACTCACAGCAGACTGGAGCAGTCCTCCTCCTGGGAAAACTCTTAGTTTCTTTTTGTTTTGTCTTTTAAATTAGGTACTCGTGCCTGTAGAGCAGAGGTAGACTTTCCATGCCATCTACTCATGTCATCTCCACATTCATGTGGGAAAGACTTCAAGGCACCACATGACATGTTCAGCTCATCTGTTTCTTTCAGATAATTTGCAGCAAAATTGAAACACGTAATATTGGACAAGCCAACCAGACTGGAGGGACTATGTCAAACCCTATGCCATTCTTAGCACAGTGCATTATTTAACTGTATAGAATCATAGAATCACAGAATTGTTTAAACTGGAAAAGAACTTTTAAATCATCAAGTTTAACAGTTAACTTAGCAATGCTAGGTCCACCAGTAAACCATGTCCTTAAGCATCTCATCTACATGTCTTTTAAATAGTTCCAGGGATGGTGACTCAACCTCTTCTCTGAGCAGCCTGTTCCAATTCTTAACAATCCTTTCAAGACAGAATCTTTTTCTAATATCCAATCTAAATTGCTCCTGATGAAACTTGAGGCCATTTCATTTTATCCTATGACCTGTCACTTGGGAGAAGAGAGGTAGAAGTAAAGAGCAATAAGGTCTCCCCTCAGCCTCCTCTTCTTCAGATTAAACAACCCCAGTTCCCTCAGCCACTTCTCACAAGGCAAGGCTTGTTCTCTAGAACTGTATATGTATATTGTGTGTTCCCCCACAGTAGGACAGAAGAAATCTCCAGATGATGTGAATGATGTATCCTATGTCTCTGTATCAACCATATTATCATACGTATCTCTGAGTGTATCATAGAATCATAGAAACATAGAATGGCCTAGGTTGGAAGGGACCTTAGAGATCATCTAATCCAACCTCCCCGTTGTGGGCAGGGGTGCCTCTCAACTAGATCAGGCTACTCAAGGCTCTGTCCAACTTGGCCTTGAACACCTCCAGGGACGGGGCAGTCACAACATCTCTGGGCAATTCATTCCAAAGTCTTCCCACCCTCATACTGAAGAATTTCTTCCCAAGATCTAATCTAAATCTATTCTCCTTCAACTTAAACCCATTTCCCCTTGTCCTATCAGTGGATGCTCTTGTAAAAAGTCCCTCCCCAGCCTTCCTGTAGGATCCCTTCAGGTATTGGAAGACAGCTATTACGTCCCCCAGAAGTTTTCTCTTTTCAAGACTGAACAATCCCAGCTCCCGCAGCCTGTCCTCGTAGCAGAGGTGCTCCAAACCCTAGATCATCTTTGTGGCCCTCTTCTGAATGCGCTTCAACAGTTCTATGTCCCTCTTATGGTGGGGGCACCAGAACTGGACGCAGTATTCGAGGTGGGGTCTCATAAGAGCAGAGTAAAGGGGGAGAATCACCTCTCTTGACCTGCTGGTTACGCTTCTCCTAATACATCCCAGGATGCGCTTGGCCTTCTGAGCTGCATGAGCACACTGCCGGCTCATGTTGAGCTTCTTGACTATGAACACCCCCAAATCCTTCTCTTCAGGGCTACTTCAACCCACTCTGCACCCACTTTGTATTTGTGCCTAGGATTGGCCCGACCCAGGTGAAGGACCCTACATTTTGACTTGTTGAAGCTCATGCAGTTTACACTGGCCCATTTCTTCAGCCTGTCAAGGTCCCTCTGGAAGGCATCTCTTCCCTCAAGTGAGTCTATGGCACCACATATCTTGGTGTCACTGGCAAACTTCCTGAGGGTGCACTCAATGCCGTCGTCCATTTCGCTGACAAAGATGTTGAACAGCACTGCACCCAGAACAGATCCCTGAGGAACACCGCTTGTCACTGGTCTCCGTGTGGACATCAAGCCATTGGCCACAACTCTTTGAGTGCGACCATCCAGCCAGTGCAGATCGGTAATGCAGATCGGTGTAATATCATACATATTTCTGTATCACAAGCAGGATACGATGTTTGCCTAGTTCTGTAACTTCATCGAAGTACCACTGATCATGATGTTAGGAAAAGTTCTACTGTTCTGATATTTTTACCAGAAAATGGAAATCTCACTCCTCATCTTCCAGACACTGTTATGTTTTCATTTTATCTGGGAACTTAAAATCAGACTTTTCTAATTAGAGATATTTTTACTTCAGCATATTTTGCTGAAAATCCTAATTCTGTTAGTATGTTTAAGTAGTTTAGTAAATCCAATAAAAGCTATGTTAGCAAATCTTGTCATCTGTTCGGATAAACAGATTTTGTTCAGCAGCTTTACTGAATACTTGATAATACAGATGTGTGGGAGACAATAATCCTTCGAAAGCATGTTGATCTGTTTATGGTCCACTCCCTGAAAACATGAATTCATTGCAGAACCTATGTCTGATCAGCATCATTTTGCTGTGATTCACTGCTGACTCCTGAGATCTTCAAAACTGACATGTAATGATTAACTATCAGAGGGGAATGGTTTCCTCTGTGTTCAGATGAGTTGCCTGTTAACTGTCCGAGATTCTGTGCCATTATGCTTCTTGCGCTTTGTATTAATTTAGAAATTTCTGTCCCTCTTTCCTGTGATTGTACCCCCTTATGTCGGGTCTGATGCCAGGTTTTTTACTGTCTTTTGTGCACTACCAAGATCTCTGGATACACTTTCCTTAAGGCCAGTGAGTTTTCACTTCTTTCTATGTTGCATTAAGACTCCTGGCTTCCAGTAAGACAAGTGGCACATGAAGGAAGAAAGCATCTGTCCTTCGCTACCTGCACTTCAGGCAGCATCCATAGCCATGCTGCACAATAAACATGTTTCCTGACTAGTTCCCTCTCCTCTAGAACTAAGTTTATGTGCACTTGCTGAGGCAATCAGCTGGAGTGAAAACAATTCAGAGACAAAGTGTAGCTGTTTGTGGATTAATTCCAAGTCAATTATGAAATCTGATTCATAACTTCAACTGTTTTTCAGCTTTCTGAAATTTTCAGTTTCACTGGGTAGTGATGAAAACATTACAAGGATTCTTCTGGTGTGTCTACATTTATAAACTCATCTGGATCAAATTAATCAGTCAGTTACTCATATATTTTAATAATAAACACATAGATCAGTATAATCTGGACCAAAACAGGTCTATTTGAGACAGTGATAGAGACACGTGCAGAAACTGGAGGACAGTCTCCAGAGTACCCTGTTCTGGTGCTTGAAATTGAAGTGAAAACATTTAACTACAGCCCAAATTGCTCTTGTGTTATTTATTTGTATAGAGGTAGCTATAGACATGCAGGAAGTCACCCAGCTTCTGGCTGGAAATGATGCAGGAGGCTTCCACAGATCACAGAGAAGAATATATTCTAGTCCATTAAAAATAAATATATAGTTATATATTAAAAAAATGTCTAAGACATGTAATATTTAGTTCCTCTTTGGATTTATACTAGACTTGCTATTCTAATGGGTATTATAATGAGTAAGGAGATGCAGAAATGTTCAATAAAAATGGCAGTTCTGGTAGAGTTTTTCACAGCTTATATTCAGAAGAAAGTATTGTAAAATTAACTCTCCATTAAAATCTTGAGTAAATTCTTTCTTAGCTGGACTATTATAATTACTTAATGTAAGGAAATAATTATTTGTTACAAAACTTTATAAAGATATGGACAAAAAGTATCTCTTAGCCACACAGCTTGAGAAGTTTGTATGTAGAGCCTCACATCAAGCTTGAATACAGAGCCCTGCATTTTTAATGTCTAAGAAGCAGAGAATTAATTTTTAAAATTGTTAAAACCTAACCAATTGACAAGAAAATAAATAGATTTTCAGGTCATTCTATAGAATGGAAGGTCCTAAGTGACAGAACAGTTCTGGAAAACATTACTACTTATAAACTCTAGGGAATATGTTGTGGATTTTATTGTAAATGCACCAAAAACCACTTTTTCTGTTTTGCTGCTTTTTCCTGGTCAGTTTTATAACAGTTGTAAGGGAACATTCAGCAAAATCCATGGCTCTAATTGAATGAACCACTTATCAATTACCTCTTTTCTGGATGGTATATTGTAGATACTTCTAAAACAGAGGAAGAAACAGTAATATGGGAAATAATGGTAGTTTACTTGATCTGAGACGATGTGCTGAGGAAGTCTGTAGAAAATCATTATAATTTCTTAAGGGAAGCTTAGGTGCCAAGGTAGAAAGAAGGAATATATAGTGGAACATGTTTAAGTATTAAAAAGGCATTAATATTTATTAATGAAGTTCTGGACAATGTAAGGAGAGAAAATAGCAAAGAGGCACTTCTGTAGACTTCATATTTTTATGAATCTCATTATCACAGTGTCTGAAGACTTTGCAATCATTATGCATTTATTCCAATGTATATTTAAGATGAGACTTAACACATCTTTAGCGATGGTAATTGAGCTTTAAAGAAATGAAGATCAAGAGATTTAAACATTCCTGGGTGCTAGTGTCTGAAGGTGAGCAATAAGCTCACTGAACCCTTCAGCAAAGTGACAGGTGGAGTTCTTGTCTCTCTTGCATTGGGTTCATGACCCAATCCATTGGACAAACGCTTTCTCTTTTGGGCATTAGCTAAGCTTGATATCAGTCAAATGGGGAAGCAAACGTAGCTGTATGTAATTCTTCTTCTTTCAAAAGTTGGTAGGGATTTAGAACAAAGGCAGTGTCACTTTAAACTAAGAACAAGCAAGCATGCCTCCTTCTCTTCCTTCTAGTGCATCCTGCATGTTACATACCTTTCTATATAATATTAATTTCCTGAATTATAGAAGAAACCTTTAACTTACAATGCAATTTGCATATTCATAGAATTTAGAATAGCCTGGAGCAAGGGCTGATGATTTTAGACCTCAAGTCCTTTGGATTTTTTTAACCATTCCATTAAAATAATGCTAATTTTAGCATTAGCTGCCATTTTGAGAATTCAGATGAATGTTTCCTTTACCGTGGGAAACTCAAGCGGTTTGATTTTCTTCACCCTGTAACAAATCCAGCTGAAATCTCTCCAAAGTCTTTGACTCAACCACTTTCAGAATTGCATAATGATTTCCTTGAGGAAATATAGGAAATTATTAAAAAGTATACTACTTTTTCCTTGGTGCTTTTGGTTTAAAGTTGAATTACAGAAGGCAGGAAAATAGTGAGGAGGTCAATGAGTTCAAAACCAACCAATGTATCAACCTGTTTAAAACAAGCTTGCTGATTTTCCTTGTGGATATCTCCAGGTATGGTTAAAGAGTTAAAAACACCACAAAACCAGACAAAAATATAAAAAATGTATTGCAAGTTAGGGTTTAATTCGATCTAACACACCTGTACGAAACATTTCTGTATAAATTACTTAAACGAGATTAAGTAGTGCTGATGAAATTTTCTAGTGCAAGAGCTTTCTATTTTCAGGGCTGAAGTTACAAAACCCGAACATTTTCTCACAAAAATCTGGTGAAATACTATTAAGAACATCTAAAGAATTAGGTAAATCTGAATTAAATCCTGAGATGACTGACATTAAGTAACTCATGAGGTAAAGGAGACTGGGCTCTTGTGTCTGCTCGTGACAGAAAGAGTACTCTTTCCTCTCCCCGTGAAGTGGCCCGATGTAGCATATATGGTGCTCTGGGAGTAAAGAATGAAGAGCACATGATAGCAAGACAAGACCCAGGAGAAGTCGACCTTGCAAAATTGATTCAACTGCCCCCCTGCGTTAGAAACAGTGTCACCAGAAAAGGATGCAAATTATTAGTAACAGCAGATTCTTTACTGAGAGACAACAAAACATCCAGTTCCGATTCAGTTCCTCTATAGAGTTTGGTGTTTACTAGGAGCTTGCACAGAATCACAGAATCACAGAATGTTAGGGATTAGAAGGGACCTCGAAAGATCATCAAGTCCAATCCCCCTGCCATAGCAGGAACACCTAGATAATGCTACATAGGAACGTGTCCAGGCAGGTCTTGAATGTCTCCAGAGAAGGAGACTCCACACCCTCCCTGGGCAGCCTGTGCCAGTGTTCCGTCACCCTCACTGAGAAGAAGTTTCTTCATTCACAGCATCACCAAGAGGATGCTGCAGATTATCACCTGCCCCTGCTGTTCCACGTAGGGTCTAATGATACTGTGATGAGGCAACTTAGAACGATCAATAGAGACTATATGTCCCTCAGACCAATGTTAAAAAGATCTGGAGCACAGGTAGTTCTCCTCTGTTCTCCTAGTTGGAGGAGATGGTTCAGGAAGGAGGAAATGAATTGAAATGGTGAATACCTGGCTGAATGGCTGGTGCCAGACTCAAGGCTTTGGCTTCTAAAATCATGGATCTACCTTTGAGAAGCTGAGTCTGTTGAGAGCTGATAGAATTCACCTGACAAAGTGGGGCAAGATGGTCTTTGCCCACCCTTTGTCCCAGCTGGGCAAACTTATAAGAAGAGGTTTAAATTAGATTTAGTAGAGGAAGCAGATGGGAGAATAGGTGACAACTGATATGAAGAAGGCTGAGGTAGTCAACAATTTTTCTGCCCCAGTTTTCAATATGAATCTCTCTACTCACATCTCTTAACTGTTGTAAACCCAAGACTCACATTGTAGGAGAAGATTAAGTCTGAGACCAGTGGAGAAACCTGAACACATGCAAGTCCATGGAATGTGACGAGATGCACTCCAGTCCCGGAGGGAAATGGTAGATGTTGTTTCCAAGCCACTTTCCATCATATTTAAAAAGTCAATTCAACAAGGTCAAGTGCAAGGTCCTGCATCTTGGGTAAGACAATCCTCAATATCACTGCGAATTGAGGATTTTTTTTTCTTCTAATCTTTGACTAGATCAAAGTGATTTTTCTGCCTCTATGCTTATTTAACAAGTTGTTATATATTGTTGAATATCAAAGCTGGTTATATCTACTTTACAGTTATATTCATAATATCATCCACTTGTTTCTATTATTTCCCCTTTTATTTATTCCAAGAGCTGTATTGTCCTAAAAATATGTTTTCCTCCAGAATTTATACTCTCATATTTTACAGTGTAACTGGAATGCAGGATATTGTGCTTCATATCCTTTTGATGTACCTATTGGACTGTGGAATAGTTATAAAAACTGTGTTCTCTTAGCTCCTGGGGTTGCATGTAATAGAGAATGGGTAGGAATGTCTTCATGTCTCCCTTCCACTACTTATTCCTTTGCAAGTATCGCAGAGATGGAGAATAAGAGATTAAGTGCAGTTTTCCTACAGTTCTCTATTTTAGATTCTGTTGTGGACACATAACAACCTGTTTTTTCATTGAATAAAGAATTTAGTAAGACTTGCAAAAGGGGTGTTATGCCTGGGTTTATTGAGCTGTGTTCGAGCATATTCTAATTAATGTCAGAAAGAAGTGCAAAGAATGCAGCATACTTTGCTGCAGGATGAATATTTGCTGGAAATTAGGATGCAGCTGATTGCAGAGGCTGCATTTTTTCTTATTTATCTGTTTTCATTTTCTTGCACCTTCTTCTTAACATCTGCTTCTGAACACAGATAAAATGAGAATTCTGTATTATGTTGATCTCATATGTGTTTTACTCTGCAGATTCTTTGTGGTACAGTCTAGCCTAAACTAACAGAGAACGCTGTCAAATCACGAACCAAGCTCTCCTTATTTGATTAAAAGGTGTTTTTTTCCTTCAGCTTTGTGAATTAGAAGAATAATTATTCTTAAATTATCCATTAATCCCTCAAGGACAGGGTCTGTCACCTTCTTGTTTCATTGGAATACGTTTAATACCAACAGTAAAATCTAGAATCTCTAACAGTTGCTCTGCAAAGTCAGACTAAACCTATTTAATCTCTTTCATCAGTTCTGGTGTCCTCAAGTCTCCTCTGAGGAAAAAGGAAGAGGAGAATTAGAAGAGAAAATTGTCTTCAGGTTTTGTTCCCATATAATGAGTTTCCACTATGAAATGAGGTGTGGATTTTTAGTCGCCTGAATGTGTCACTAATATGTGTGAAAATATAAACCCTGAAAAGCACCCTCATAAAAATAATTTTTACTCACATAGGAAAGATCTGCTGAGTAGAAGGTCTATATTTTCTGCTGTTTACAAAGGTTTTCAGACCGCTGCAGCAAAATATTCAAAGGGGTGTACAACTTCTAATGATCTGATTGTGTTAGTAGAAATGTTAATGAGTTCACACTTATGCCCAAATTTTCCTGGAGTCCTTAGTTGCTTGGGTGCTGAATTTTCTCTTTAAACTATAGTGGTCTCTCCTATTTATACTATTGGTCAACAAAAACCATTTTTTTCTTAATGACATTGATTTTCTGTTTCTGATACTTAGAATCTAAAAGGGCAGAAAGCCCCAAAAATTAAAGTTTAAAAAGTTTTTTTAAACTTACAGGAAGAGTTTCATAAATGAATGAAAGTTTTGGTCTTGCTACTACTGTGAACTGTTGATTTACCAATGCCTTTCAGGATATAATGGAGTTACATTACAAAACTCCATTTTTAAACATGAATAAATCAGTTGTAAATGGAAGCTCATAAAGATTGTGGTGTGTTTGTTATGTTCATTTGATTGCTTGTTTTGATGGAAACAATGCTGACTCTTTGGCATAAATTTTATTGAAGAATTTTCTATTTTTTAACTTAGTGGTTTATTGATTTAGTAGTTTTGATCCAAAGGAGTGTAATTTGATGAAGCCCCTTTGTTTATAAGTATTTGCAACTCTGCTAATAAAAAGTACATATCATAAGTTACAGGATTTCTTCCTTGGATTTTTTAAAGAATTTTGAAATCTCTAACTTTAAGATACTGAGATAATTAAAATATTTTTGCATTGCTATGTAGTTCAGGTACAATGCTATTTAATATGACAAAAGTTAATGAAAGAAGAATCCAATCAATTTGCTTATGAGCAGGACTGGAGTCTTCATATTTCTTGTATTCACAAGCTCTGATAACTGTAATTAAAAATTACTCTTAATCATGTAAAGCCAGCTCAGGTGGAGGAGTTGGATTAATCTCACCGTAGATGCCTATGGATATTAACATTTTCAGCAAGTTTCTCAGCAACTCAGAGCTCTGTTTCACCATCACCAGAACTGGTCCAGACTTGAATTAACTCCTCCTCTGCCCATCCAAGGAAAAAGCTTAGGTACTGTCTTTTGGAAAGGGATTTAGGATGGTTAGTCCCAGATAATGCATCTCCCAGTTTCATTTTGGATTTGAGGTACATTCTTTTATAGAAAAAGGGTCTTTGGTTCCCTAGTCTGTGACTGGCTCCTGCATGTCCTGTTCTATGATGGACAAATCTCCCCATGCAAACTAGAGAGGTTACCCTAATTCATAGGTTAAAATTCTACTACAGGAGTCAGCACTGAAAATTTAGGCTCCAAGATTATGATTCTCTTTTTCATTCTAGCTATTAACTTCTTTAAAAAAAAAAAAAATCTCCTTAGAATGCCCCAGGCTGCTAAAAATCAGATGTTGCTACGAACACCATAGCATCAGATTTACAAGCAATTTGCGATATGCTTAGACATGCAAAGTAGTTGTTATATTTCAACAGGATTATTTGACATAGTGATTTATTTATGCTTTATTGATATTTTATTAATGAAGCTCTTTAAGGACTCCATTGCATCTTTGGGCACAATTCTAATCAGAACAGACTTAGAAGTCACCTTAGAAAGTACAAAGACCAAATCATCACAAACGCCTTTGTGTGTGGTCCCAGTTCTGCCCCAGCCACTTTCTGTCAGAAGAAGAGCAGAGATGTTTCTCTTGTTCCATGTTGGGAGTTCCACCGTCAAATTAAACATTCTCTTCAATGAGTGAGAAGATTCTTATGTTCAAGGCTTAATGGATACATCTATGACATTAAATGTCTTCACTTCAGGCAAAATGATGCAGGTGGTTGTGTCCAATCTGCTCAAAGCTCTGTTACCTTAGCAGCAGTGCAGGCATGTATGCCTTATACAACATAACCTTGAACCTTCTCAGATTCCTCTTTGAGGTCCCTGTGACTCTAGAGTATAAATATGATTTTGGATCTTTTTTTTTTAAAATTTTTTTTTTGCAGTGTGAAATGATAAAAAAGCTGAGCTCAGTCCACCAGTACATTGTTCTTACGACATAATACTATGCACATACAGAGTTGAATGACTGGGATGGGACTTCAAAGTATTTAAAGCAGTTTTCAGCAAAAGCTTATTTTTGCAGTGGTGAAGGAGGGTGAAGGAAATCAGACCTGATGCTGTCTTATCCATACTGACTGTTGAAAATTGTTCTTGAAATAAACTATCTCAGAGTAACACCAAAGTTTTTTTTTTAGGGTACATCTAATTTGCTCTACCAAAGATTTCAGGAGAAAATAAATGGTTTTGTAGTGTTAATGACTGAGGAACAGGGGCGCAGGGGTTAACAGAGTGGATAACGTGAATGTGCAGAACGTCTGTCATTCATGTATCTCCCACACAGCAAAACTGAAGGCTCTTCCAATATAATTTCAAATGATGAATGAGTTTGAGAATTCTACCATCTGCTTGCTGACACAGGGAAAAAATGTGTAATTCACTGAATTCATTATTCCTTCAGGTCTGATAACAGCAACAGATTGTTTGGAGGGTGTAAACATCAGAGAGGGAGAAATGTTATTCACAAGGAAATGGCTTCGTATGGTGGGATTAAATGAACAGAGTAGGAATGTTAGATTTGCGGGTGGGGGTGGGCTGTGCTGACAAGCAAGATCCAAAGTCCATTAAGATAAGTAAGACATTAGAATATGAAACCAAAAACCTTAAACATAGAAGAGTGCTGCCAGCTTTCTGCATTTCCTATATGTGAACTATAGCCTGGTTAAGAAGATACTAAGGTTACAGAAGAGAAACAAGGTTTATGCAGACTGGTGTCAAAATCATCTGTATTGAATCCATGGAAGCCTCAAATGTGAGAAAAAGGAAACCTTGACATGAAAGCACAGAAGAACAAGAGTCCACAGGGTGACTTTGTAGACCTTTGGTAGATAACCATTTCACTTTTTGGGTAATAATCTTTACAAATAGGACCAAAGATAAAACAGTGAAGTGCTTTGCTTATGCATGGAAGATAATGTTACTATTCTGATCCTATACTGGTAGAGTACATCAGTCAGATCTGAAGCCAAAGATGCATACATTTTTTAATGCTAATGACTCAAATTCTGCATAAGTCAGATGCAGAATTTTAAACATAATTAATGTTAATTTGTATTTTTTAGAAAAGAATATTAGGAGTAATTGTTTGGAACCTCTGTCAGTTAACATTTAAAAAATGCCAACAGATGGCTCTTCCTGCATCCATGCAGCCGATGATTCCAAAATAAGTAGTGCTGAGAGATTTCTTGATGAAGCTAAGGGACAGGAAAGGCAGCTGTCACTGAATATCTTAATTACAGCATTTACAAAGTTCTAATTAATGTAATGTTATTTCTATAGCTATATTAATGTAACATCCATTAGTACGTCATTGGTTATACTTTGTGAATTAAATTTGGAATTTGGCACTTATTTGGGGGAAAGCAAAACGTTTGATCTGATTTTTCAGCGTTATATAGGGAGAGTGCATGTAAAATACAATGCATAACTTGAAAATGCTAGGTGAAGTTTTTAGAGTCACAGATGATGTTTTTTTTATATTGTTGGTAGACAATTGGTGGCTGTTGGTGCATAAGTACTTTTGAGAAGCATTTCATAGTGGTGCTGAGACCTTTTACTTTTGAACCGCGCTGTCAAAAATGGCAGAAATTGTTTAGAGATCAGCAATAATATAGATCTGTATTATTCTAGAATATCAACATTCAGAGACATTTCAGATGGCAAATTATCAGTGAAAAAAAAGTTTTGGTTTTTTAACGTTAAAATAAATAAATTCTTAAAAGTTGAGGAAAGATAAGGATCGACACTGTGTAGTTTAAGCAAAATCAAATACAAAATTCATGGTAAAGTTTTAGAACCACATTGGTAGAACTTATATTTCAAGATCATTCATTATTTTGTCTTTTTCCAAATTTTTTTTTATTCTGGTACTTGATTAAGGCTTAAAATAATGCTTTCGTTTCTCCTGGCTTTTCTAAAGTCATGGAGTAATATCAGAATAAGACATAGGAGACTGCTATTAATAAAAAGAGTCCTCTATTCAAAGAACAATCCCTTTTAATTGATCTGATCTAATAAAGCACTAATTTTTCCT
Organism: Trogon surrucura; assembly: GCA_020746105.1. Taxonomy (NCBI): domain Eukaryota; kingdom Metazoa; phylum Chordata; class Aves; order Trogoniformes; family Trogonidae; genus Trogon; species Trogon surrucura. The sequence goes on along the minus strand of CM036617.1, from coordinate 6,547,306 downwards.
TTACCCCCTTATTTCCCACATGTCACCTGTGTTTGTTCTGATAAGACAGTTAAATATCACTGTGCTCTGTTTCCAAAGGCTTTGACTAAAATGAGGAAGGCCACGAGTGTTTACTTCTGCTTGGCAAATCTTTGATTACATTGGAAGAATTATATTCTTCCAACGTTCTCCTCATGACTCTAAGAACTTTCTTCAGTACTGGCCATTTGGAGCTGAAGAAGAACAAGGAGTCAACATGAATGTCATGTCTTGTGCAGTCTAATAAGATGAAAGCAGTAGCTGTAAATAGAGGAAGAAAACAATGAAGTGATACAAACATCTGCCTCACCTTGGTTCAGTCAGTCCTGTGCTCAGTTTTGTATGACCACATGATTTGGCTGGACAAAGGAGTAACTGGAAAGATAGTTCTGCTATTTACTGGATATACACAAATAAAAGCTTTTTCTTTGCCTTTTGAGATGTACAGGCTTGAAGTGCTGCACTACTCCACACAGGTGTTGCTACAGGCTATATTGGTGCAGTGAATAACCACAGGGAAGAACAATTTCAGATGAAGTGCTCGGGTGAAGAGCACGTTGCAAAAATAGCTGCAGACCATGGTGACTGAGGCAAGGCTGGGGAGTATGAGAAAATCTGTACAGTACAAGAGAAGATTACTTGCCCTTTTGGGAAGTGAGTTTCATGGAGAGCAGATTGTTTGAATTGATTATCTTCTTGTGTTGCTGGTAGCTTACCTGGGGAAAAACATCAAAAACTTTTATTCTCTAGTGCAGAAGGTAATCTTAAAAAAACCACCAGCCAATGAACCCCTGTAGGTTTCCTACTGCAAGACAATTGAAATGTAATGGAAATTCAATTGATTTTCAGTGGGTAAAGCTGCAGGGCACCAATTATCTGTGCTCTAGAATTGTTGCTTGAAGTGAAGCTGCACATTGAGTAGCCAATCAAATGTATTTCTATCCTTGTATGCAATATGCTCCTGACAACAATATACAGATCAAATTTTTCAGCTTCTAATTAAATGGACATGTCAAGACAGTCTTTATTTGGCTTTTAAAAGGACATTTGAAAAGTTCCTGAAAAAATTAGTGCCACCTACTCAGTAACAGTTTTGCAAAACTTATATAATTCTCACTTTTAACGATGATGAGTTGCATTACCTCTGCATACACACATTTCAACTCACAATCAGTATGTCTGTATCAGATTTGTGTGAAGGGTAAGTGATAATTAAAGTAGCTATGAAGATTTAAAACTTACTTTATCTTTAATTCCTTGATCCAAATCCAAAGAATTCTAACAACCATTAAGAATATTTATTGCCTGCACACAGAAGAATTATTTTTTTGGACTTTATAGAAGAGTATTGTCATTCTATAGGCCAGGTGCTGGTGGACAGCTAGAAGACAACAATTGTCTCAGATTAAGCAATTGTTATGTACTTAAGTAATTGTTATGTAATTAAGTGTTCACTAATAGTGACCAGGGAGCTCCCAGACACAATTAGTTGCAAAAAGAAAGCCTAGAGAGGATGGAAACAGGACAGATAACCTGGGAGGAATACAAAGAAGTTGTCAGAGCAGCCAGGAATTGGGTTAGGAAAGCTAGGGCCCAGGCAGAATTAAATCTGGCCAGGACATCAAGGGTAACAAGAAAAGCTTTTACAAGTATGTTGGTTACAAAAGGAAGAACAGAGAAGATGCAGGTGCTCTCTGGAAGGGAATGGGAGACCTGGTCACACAGGATGTGGAGAAGGCCGTAGTACTCAACAACATTTTTGCCTTGGTCTTCAATGTTAAGGTTTGAACCCACACCATCCAAGTTGCAGAAGGCAAGGACAGGAACTGGGAAAATGAAGATCCCTGCACTGTAAGAGAAGACCAGGTTCCAGATCATCTAATGAACCTAAAGATGCAGAAGTCCATGAGACCTGATGAGACCTATTCATGGGTCCTAATGATGTTTGCCAATGACACCAAGCTATGTGGTGTGGTCAATGTTGGAGAGAAGGGGTACCATCCATAAGGACCTTGGCAGGCTTGAGAGGCTCTGGAAGCCCCAACACAGGGACATGGACCTGTTGGAGCAGGTCGAGGGGAGGTTGTGGCAGGTGCATCCCCCTGGTTTGTAATGTCTCCCCTCACAGCAGTTGCCAGGCAGATTTCAGAGAAACTACTGGAAGTTTCTGGCTACTTTGGGTCTAGCCCACCAGCCTAGGAAGTTGACTGGTAGTCAATGGGAGGCCGAGATGACTTTGATTGACCACAGCTCAGATCCAACTGAGCTTTAAAATGGGGTCCTGCCGGGGGCACATTGGAGCTGTCCCTTTGGAGCAGCAGGTCCTGCAGTCGAGGCACAGCCTTCCCCTTGGTTTGGGATGCTGGTCAAGGTTACTCCTCGAGGTTGAGAGTCCTCATCTTTATACAGGTGAGTGTATGATCACTATTCTTTGTTAAGGGTTGGGTGTAGTGCAGTAGCTGCTCTTCTCAACCGATACCAGAACTTGTAAACTTGGGGGAGATTTCATTTCTTAAATAAATCCAATTTAATTACACGTGTAGATTTTTCTGAGAATGGAAGCACTCTTCACAGAGGTCCACAGAGATGATCAGAGGGCTGATACACTCAGACTGTGAGGACAGGCTAAGAGAGTTGGGGGGGTTCTGCCTGGAGAAGAGAAGGTTCTGGGGATGTTATAGCAACCTTCCAGTAGCTGAAGAGGGCCTACAGGAAAGCTGAAGAGGGCATGTGGTGATAGGACAAGGGGAAATAGTTTTAAATCGGAGAAGAGTAGATTTAGATTAGGTATTAGGAAGAAGTTCTTTGCTATGAGGCTGGTGAGACACTGGAATGCATTGCCTGGAGATGTTATAGATGTCTCATCGTTGGAAGTATTCAAGGCCAGGTTGGACGGGGCTTTGAGCAATCTGATCTAGTGGGAGATGTTCCTGCCCATGGCAGGTAGTTGGGGCTAAACGATCTTTAAGGTCCGCTCCAACCCAACCCATTCTCTGAAGCAGTAATGGCAAATCGAAATCTATGCATAGAATTAATCTAATCTTAGAGAAAACTCTCTTTTCCTACAATCTATCTTGATTTGAAACAAGTGATATGCATTGTGTTAAGTAAAAGTATATCTTACAAAAGACACATGGATTAATCCATTTGGCACTACTAAGCCCTTTACTTGGAGATGAAGGGACTTCAACGTAAGAAAAAAAGTTTTGCAACCAGCAGGAATACAGAACATGAACAGACATCTTAAAAAATTAGGAAATATGGAAAGATGGATTATACAGTTTAGGGAAAGAGAGACTACAGGCAGACATGACAAGTACTTTCAGATAAGTTGTAGAATAGAAATTAGTAATTTTTTCTCTGGATTCAGAAACATTTACAGTTCCTTCAAGCCTTGTATTGACATTTCCATGTTTAACAACTCTGTTCCCTATTCTGTCATCCAAGGCAAGAATAGGTTTAATATTCACTAAAAGAGATTTAGATTGGACATTAGGAAAACATTTCTGGTATACTAGTTAGGAAATGTCAATAGAAGTATCAAAATCCGCACCATTTAAAGAATGATTTAGGCAAACATTTGCTAAGAACAAAATTATACAGTTTTTTTGTCATGAGCTTGGGTGGAGGAGAACTAGATAATCCATTTTCCTCAAGGTACCTTATATTGCATTCACAGACAAATAGGCTGAAATTTTAGTAGCTGTTGCTCATGCCATATCTGTCAGCCAAGAGAGAATATTCGCTTGGTATTTAAGAGTAACAGAGAAAGTGAGTGTCATGAAATAAGGGCTTAAGTGACTTTCAGAACTTGTTCTGCTGTTTCATACCAGGGTGAGTTTCACCCCTCTGGAGAACAATGTTTTCAGGGTTCTGATTGCTAAAAGAGATTGTAGAGTACTGTATGTACTTGTTATAAACGAAGTTACAATACGTATCATTAACTCTGCCATATATTCCTCTTTGTTTCACTGGACTACTTACAAAGTAATATACTCTTCAAGGTGAGAAAAGAGGTCAAAGGATCCCAGAGAGGCAAACTACAAGTCAATTAGGAGGCATAAGTAAATTGTTTAATCGTTGAAGAAATTAATGATAAACGTAACCTGGAATTTTTGATTCACTGACATAGCAAGCAAGTATCACTTTTATCTATTGCTCTGTCAATTTTTAATGTTGCATGAATTGAATAATCCACAGATACTCTGTCTAAAGTTGTTAACTTATTTTTGTCAAACTGGATTTTTATTTATGGCATGAAATGAGAGTATTTGCCTAGCGTAAAGAAATAGAGCCACGGCAGTGTAACTTTTTAGCTGGGAGTATAACAGTAGCTTTTACATAAATCTAATTTTTGTCCTTTGCCTTCTATTAGAACCACTATCAATAGATGGTGATGTATCAATTTTTCAGTTTAAGCTGACTTTACACTTTCACAAATGGCTGCACAGAATGTAATTGTGCAGAAACAATTCACCTGAACTGGTTCTATAGCTTTGTTTTTAATACTGGAAATTTGAATTTGTTAAATGGTCACCCTTTTCCAGCTGTAGGTGGAAAGAAACAACAGGAGAAAAAACCCGTTTTGCTCTGTTGTTTTGGGGTTTTTTTGGGGTTTTTTTTTTTGTTTGTTTTTGTTGTTTTTTTTTTTTTTTTATCAGTGGGACCACTACCATCAGTCTGCTGTTTGACTTTAAGAATTTCTGATTTCACTCAAGCAAACACGTCAGATGTGTTATTCAGCTCAATAATCGGAGTTCAATCTGTTCACACAACCTGCAGAGCCTTAAGAGCAATCCAACTCCTGAACTGGAAACCTAGAATAGGACTCAATTTTCTAAAAAGAGGTGTCTAATTGCACTATAGGGATTCCGGGACTTAACTGGGATCCAGCTGTCACATCAAAAAAATCAAGTCTCCCAGAAGTCCTATGTCACTTTTGCCAGCATGACGACGCATCTTAGATACTCTGAGTTGTTCAGGTTGACTAAGGTGATCTAGATTATCTAAGGTGCCTATAGATCAGAAAATGAGTCCCATCCCTGTTAGCTGTTCAGCTCTTTAGATTGAATTGAGATCCTCATTGATGATAGTGAGAATATGGAGGTGTCTTACGCAAGCCAGCAGCTATGTTTATATCTCTTAAAAGTAAATTGAACTTTACTCTTCATTTTTCTCTCTGACCAACTTGACTCTATTGATGAATACAGTTTCTTCCTTTGTTCAAAGGGGCATGTTTTGGTTTGGCCTGGCCAGATTTCGGCGGCGGGGGGGGAGCTGCAGGGTGGCTTCTGTAAGAAGCTGCTAGAAGCTCCCCAAGATTGATAGAGCCAATGCCAGCCAGCTACAAAGAGGGACCCGCCGCTGGCCAAGGCTGAGCCTATCAGTAAGGTGATAGCAGAGGAACGCCTCTGTGAAAAACATATTTAAGAACGGGAAAAAGAACTGCGCCATAACAGCTGGCACAGAGATGGAGGAGTGAGAGTCTGTACAGACACCAAGGTCAGTAAAGAAGGAGAGGGGGGGGAGGATGAGCTCCAGGCGCCGGAGCAGAAGGAGTCCCCCGGGTCCGTGGTGAAGACCATGGTGAAGCGGGTTGTCCCCCTGCAGCCCATGGGCGAGGTGCAGAAGTCCACCATGAGGATCACCTCGTAGATGTCCACCGAGGACTCCACGCCGTGTGGGTGGATACCTGAAGGGGACTGTAGCCCGTGGGAAGCCCGCATCAGAGCAAGTCGCTGCCAGAACCTGTAGCCCGTGGAAGAGAGGAATGCCCACGCTGGAGCAGGTTGGCCGGTGGGACTTTTGGGACGCTGCGGGTGGCCCATACTGGAGCAGTTTCCCCCAAAGGACTGCGCCTCAGACTCACGAGGGGTGGGCTGCCCCTCGTGAGGTGTCTCACATCGGGCAGTTTGTGATGAATTGCCCTTCGTGGGACGACTCACGCGGAGAAGAGAGCGTGAAGCTTGTCTCCCGTGAGAGGGACCCCACAGTGGCCCTGGGGAAGAGTGAAGAGTCCTCCCCCGGAGTGAAGAAGCGGTGAAACCAACGTCGGATGGACTGACCGCAGCCCCCATTCCCTGTCCCCCTGCGCCGCTCGGGGGGAGGAGGTGGAGAAACCGGGATTGATGTTGAGCCCGGGAAGAAGGGAGGGATGGGGGGAAGGTGTTCTGTTTAAGATTTGTTTCTTTCTTACTTCTCACTACTCCTCTCTGATTAGTTCTTTTAATAAATGTACCTAATTTCCCCAAAACTGAGTCTGTTTTGCCCGGGACGGTAAGTGAGGGTGATCTCCCTGTCCTTATCTCAAACCCTGAACCCTTGGAAATATTTTCTCCCCCTGTTCAGCAGTGAAGGGGGGAGTGAGTGAGCGGCTGTGTGGGTACCTGGCGGCTGGCCAGGATCAACCCACGACAGGGCATTAAGAGGTTTATTTAGTTGATGTAGTAAGTACATTGAAATCCTGAAAGGTGGATAACGAACTGTAAAATAATATATGAAAATAGTAGGAATCCAGAAGTGTTCCACCAGGCTAAACATAGAGGAATTTGCAACTTGAATTTAATTCTTCATTCCCTATTGTTGCAAGTAGGTTTTGAACCTAATCTGCACTAGCTTTTTAACGTTTTCTGTGCCACAAACCAACACTCGATAGCTTTTATTACAAAGGCTTCAGTGCTTTAAACTAGAGTCTTTATTCTACCGCTAGACTGCAAACCTATCCTCACACAGATCCCTTCATAAATGATACTTACTCCTGTTGATTTGATTTCATGTTTAATTTTGAATTGATGTCTCATGCTTTCCATAGTATATTTCTCCCTTTTAGTTTATTATCTCTTACAAAAGGGGTGTGTATGGTTTCTCTCATGCTTGGGGATGATAGCACTGAGAAGTTACTCATTTGCTTTTGTTGAATCTTCTGAAAAGTAATTTCTTTGATAGTTTATCTACAAAATCATTAATTGCTTTGTAGTTGTACTAGTAACGCTTTGAGGATGTCACTTACTGTACCAAAAAGTGAGGTTCTTCTTCCAACATGTCCTTTTGTCTGTATCCGTCTTGTTTTTTTTTTTTTTATATATTTCTAAAAACATTCAGGAACAGGAAATATATTTGAATGTTTTTTCACTAGAGGGTTATAATACCTAATATTAGTTTTGAAGTCCTACACTACTGTGATACAAATAACTATGGAACCAAATATGAACTTTAGTTTCAGTTTATCTGTGTTTTTGTCATTTTGTCAGATGTTTCTTCCAGCTTGGTTTCTAGGGAATTGTTAGCTGCGGTTTAGAAAATTAAAGAGAAGACCTTGAGGACTGCTGTGGATTTGCCAAGAACTGTGCTAAGCAGAAGGAGGGTTTATCATTACAGTCTTCCAAGCATGACACAGAAGTTTCTGTTAAAATAAAGTTGGTCAAAGCTGTGATTCCATTTCTCCCAGAAAAGCACACCCTAGCACTTTTAGTCTAAGGATATATCCCGGCAGAGATTTTGAGATATCCTTCAACATAGATCAAGCAGCTAATGAATTGTTCATGGATTCCTCTCAGCAAAATCTGAGCTGATCATCCTGTCCTTTCTCTGCAGAAAGGTAAATTTCTTCAACCAGATGGCAGGGTTGGATTTCTCCCCCCACTCTTACCTTGATTACTCTCCTGCCTGCAGAGACAAGCATGCCTTTAACAGGAATTTGAACTGTTGCAATGAAATTCATCCTGCTGGATAAGCAGAATTTTAGTGACCTGTCATTGTCAATGCATAATTTTAACACCATAAGAATTGGTCTTCAATCTATAACTGGTGAACATATTTCTGAAATGGAAAATAAGAAAAAAAAAATCATTAAAGCTTTTTAAAAGGCAATTAATTCCCTGCAGAAATTGCTTTTAACATTTATGAAAACAACCAAACAATTTTAATGGTGCAAAGTGATATAGCAGCTATTCATCAAGGAAGAAATAAACACCACAGCAACTTCCAACTGTACCATATTTACTGCTGTTTCTTCAATCTCTTTACCAAAGATTTACACAAAACTTGCTGTAACAGCCACGAATAAGCTTCCATATAAAACAAATGTTATTGTATCTTCATTTTATTTGGGAAAAAAAAAAAAATCTTTTTACTGTTATTCTATGATAATTCGAGAAGAATATAACTAATGATGATTTTGACCTTTATTACCAAGCTTGTTTTTTTAGTTTTTTTTTTTTCCCTTTCTTTCTGTTGTCTTCCCTGATTCTTACCAGCTAGGGATCCATCTGGAAATCCAGTAGGGGCTAATTAGCAGAAAGGAGTTGAAGCAGTGATTGTTAAACACATTTTTCGTGTTAACCGGATATGTAACTGTGACAATTTCAGAATAACTAAAGTGTTCCTGAACATGTCATTGAGTATTAAGAATAAATGTTTGTGTTATGGCTACACATGAAATCTGTAAAAAGATGAAAACAGGATGTTAAAAACACAAAGAAGTAGACATGAATTATGCAGAAATAGGCATCTAAGAAGAAGGCCCCATTCCTCTATAATTATAAGCATCCTGAAATGCCCATTCTCTGCTTATTGCATTGTTTCTGATTTTTGATCAATGTTAAGGGATTTTCATGAAAAGCCAATATTCAAAATATTGCATAGAATCATAGAATGGTTTGAGTTGAAAGGGATCTTAAAAATCGTTTAGTTCCAACCCTCCTGCCATGGACAGGGACACCTCCAACTAGATCAGGTTGCTCAAAGCCTCATACAGCCTGGCTTTGAAACTTCCAGGTATGGAGCTTCCACAACTTCTCTGGGCAACCTGCTGCAGTGTCTCATCACCTTCACAGAAAAGACTTTCTTCCTAATCTCTAATCTAAATCATTCAGTTTGAAATTGTTATCTCTTGTCCTATTACTACGATGCCTCATAAAGAATCATAGAACCATAGAATCTTTAAGGTTGGAAAAGATCGCTAAAGTCATCAAGTCCAACTGTCAATCTAACTACTCAGCTGTCAACCTAACCAACTGTCAAGCTCAGTGGAAGCATCGGTCTGCTTGAGGACAGAGAGGCTCTGCAGAGGGATCTGGATAGGCTGGATCACTGGGCCAAGGCCAGCATCATGAAATTCAATAAGGCCAAATGCCAGGTCCTCCACTTTGGCCACAACAACCCCCAGCAGCGCTACAGACTTGGGGAGGAGTGGCTGGAGAACTGTCAGGCAGAGTGAGACATGGAGGTGTTAATAGATGGCCGGGTGAATATGAGCCAGCAGTGTGCCCAGCTGGCCAAGAAAGCCAACGACATCCTGGCCTGGATCAGGAATGGTGTAGTGAGTGGGAGCAGGGAGGTGATCATGTTACTCTACTCAGCTTTGATGAGGCCTCATCTCAAGTGCTGTGTCCAGTTTTAGGCCCCTCACTACAAGAGGGACGCTGAGGTGCTGGAGAGGGTACAGAGGCAGCTACCAAGATGGTAAAAGACTTAGAACACAAGTCTTATGAGGAAAGGCTGAGGGATCTGAGGCTGTTTAGCCTAGAGAAGAGGAGATTGAGGGGAGACCTCATTGCTCTCTACAACTACCTGAAGGGAGGTTGTAAAGAGGTGGGGGTTGGTCTGTTCTTCCTAGTGGAGAGTGATAGGATGAGGGGAAATGGATTTAAATTGCACCGGGGGAGATTCAGGTTAGGTATTGGGAAGAATTTCCATACTGAAGGGGTTGTCAGCCATTGGAACAGGCTGCCCAGAGAGGTGGTTGAGTCACCATCCATGGAGGTGTTTAAGAGACAACTAGATGTTTCATTGGGGACATAGTTTAGTAGGTTGATAGGGCTGGGACAAAGGTTGGACTTGATGATTTTCTAGGACTATTCTAGCTGATATGGTTCTATGATTCTGTGGTTTTAACACCACCATGACCATGAAGCCATGTGTTGAAGTGCCACACCTCCAGAGATGGTGACTTCACCACTTTCCCGGGCCGCCTGTTCCAATGCCTCACCACTCTTTCAATAAAGAATCATTTTCATCGTATCCAATCTGAACCTTCCCTGGCACAATATGAGACCATTTCCTATTGCTTATTTCTTGTTATTTGGAAGAAGACACTAATATCCACCTCATTACTATCTCCTTTCAAGTAGTCGTAGAGAGCGATATGGCCCTCCCTCAGACTCTTCTTCCCCAGACTAAACAATCCCAGCTCCCTCAGCTGCTCCTCATGAGACATGCTCTCTAGACATTTCTCCAGCTTTCTTGTCATTCTCTGGTCAAGTTCCAGCATCTCAATGTCCCTCTTGTAGTGAGAATCCCAAAACTGAACACAGTATTTGAGGTGTGAGTCACTCTGCCTGTAGGCCCCTTTCAGCTACTGGAAGGCCACTATAAGGTCTCCTCAGAGCCTTCTTTTCTCCAGGTGGAACAGCCCCAACTTGCTCAGCTTGTCCTCATAAGGGAGGTGCTCCATCCCCTTGATTGTCTTTGTGGCCTTCTCTGGATCTGCTTGAGAGACTTTCATTCACAATATCTAGAGGCTTTTGTTGGGAAATTCTCACATATCTGAAACCTAGGCTGTCCAAAACCTGACACGTGCTGCTTTCTTTCAGCATTTCACGATCCATGTATGTACTTCAGAGTTGTACCTTACACTATGTCCTGAGCAGTCCTGAAGTATGTTCCTTTCAGGAATAATGTATTTCTCCTTGTATATCTATACATTGACCACTGAAATATTGCCATTTCCCTTTGCATGCATTGCCACAACCACTAAATAGTCTACAATCAGGGACTGTCTTCTACTTAATTCCTTTTGAGGAATAAAGAAGCTAACTACATCATGAATTTCTGAGACCATAGGGAAGTAAAACACTGGGCTTTATCTTACTAAACATGTTTGCTGGATACTTGTTGACATTTAAAAATTATATTGACTTAAATCTTTTCTCTCTCCTTTCAAAAGTGAAAAAGTGCCTTATATGGGATCATGCCATAGTGTCAGTGAACACAGGACTTGAATTGGTATGTGAATGTCACCTGCAGCGCTCATAAAGTCTGTCAAATAACTCAGATTTATGTTATTTAGCTTTATGTAACTCAGTTCAATGTATTTAGAATTGACTGCCTTAATATGTTTTGAAGATAATACATTTCTAGAGGAAAATGTTCAAAACAAGTTTCAGTGGTGGTGTTTTATCTGATTGACCACTTGAATAATAGACGGTTGTTTTACAGATCTGAAAGATTCATAGGCATTTTTTTCTTTGTAGACTACTGTGTCTTCCTGTGTGACCTACTCTAGGTGATCCTGCTCTGGCAGGGGAATTGGATTAGATAATCTTTCAATGTCCCTTCCAAACTCTACCATTCTTTGATTCTGTGATTCTACGATTCTGTGATTCTGTGATATTGAAGCTGAAAGATTCTTCTTTCCTCTTCCTAACTCACTTTTGTCACTGACTGTTACACTATGTTACACGAAGGGTAAGTAGTTGATTAGCCCTCTCAAATCAGATCATGATCTTCTTCTTCAGTACTATGTGTTTTTCTTGTACTTTAACATCATATATTTTATTTTCAGAATACTGTAAGTGCACATAGCTTGTGAGAACAGAATTGCATTAGGAAGGTAGTATCCGAAACTTTGTCTTACATTACTCTGACGTTAATTGGTTAGGCTATTACAGGAAAGCAAGATTATTTCTTTAACAAATGTAGTAAAAATTCTTAATTTTCCTAGTTGTTTTGTCATGGGGGAAATCTGGAAGGGACAACCAAAGGTGAAAATTTGGTCTGGCCTTTGTTTTCTGTCCTTGACTTCTAGTGAAATGTAACTGAGACTCTGCTGGAAGCCTGGTTGTATTGTTAGGCCAGAGACAAGCAGAGCAAATGAGGACAGAATGAAAAATAAGGTTCTTTCTTCCCCTTTGACCCAGCTCGAACTTGAGCTGAAGTGTTTTTGAAGGTGAAATTAAGAAGATCCTTCATGTGTGTGACAGCACCTTAGATTGAAATCTTATTCAGTTTCTTAAACTAATTGGGTCCCCCAGGGTTGGTGACTTCTGGGACAGCTTTGTGAAGTGTGAAAAAATCACCCCAACTAGAAATAGCCTGAGCTGAGAGACTACAGGAATATTCTGAGGTTGTTCTCCCTGCCTGGACTGCCACCCCTAAAACACAATCCACTAAGGGTCCAAATCCAACTACCAGATTAAGTACAGAACAGTTATACAGATACCAAACAGTTATTGTTTATATAAATGTTGACAACAGAACTAAACATTAATTTGGCAAGACACTGATGACTTTTCAGCCCATAAGCTACACTATGTGTCCTTGTAATACTGCTTTCCTACACTGTAGGTCTGTGTTCTCTTTGATCATAAACTTATTTCCTTTCTGTGTTTTTTCTTTCTGTTAACCATTATGCCTTCACTGTGTAGGAGAAAGCCAATAAATGGCTACAGAGCTCAAGTGTTCTGGAAGAGAATCTTGACACATCCAAACAGAGGGTTCTAATCTCTGAACTCCTACAAAAGTGTAGGGTTAATGGTTGTAGTGTAGGGTTAATGGTTGGACTTGGTGATCTCAAGGATCTTTTCCAACCTGAACTGTTCTATGATTCTATGAAAAGCATCTCTCTTCCTGAATCAGCTGCACTTTTAGTCGAGTAAATAAAACTCTTAGAAATATAATAGAAGTTACAAGGGTGAAAAGTGTTTCCTTTTCTTTGTAAATGATAATTTTTGGCCAAACGAATACACCAGTTTTAACCTAGTGTGGGTAAAAGTCTAAAGGTTCAGACAGGGTCATCAAGCATTGATGGTATTCAGTGGGAAGAAAAACTTTGTAAGTTACATATAAATTAACTAAGAATGAGATGTAATTTCTCATTAAGATTTTTCATTAAAAAATAAAGAAATTTTACAAATTTATAATCAGTAGGATCAGGCTCATAAATAGCTATGGCATAATCAGATACGTAATCTAAAATACAAAATCTGACCTTTTTTTTTTTTGTGGCATTGACAGTTGTTTGAATCCTATTTGTCCAAAAATCTCAGCAAACAGCTTGTAGAATTATAGTCTCATTACTTTCTACAGTAAACTCTTCCAAAAGTAATTCACATGCTCTGTGATTGTAAGGTGAATGGGAATGAACATTCAAACAAAAAGACTGGCTAGCCAGTAAGTGGCCTTTAGCATCTCTAATTAGTAGAGTACATTTTCACAGCTATCCAATTTGTACTTATGAGACAGTAAATAAAAGGGAAAAAAAGGAAAAAAAGCACTCTCAGAAAGTTCTCCATGTCTTCAGGAGAGTCACATTTTGCAGTAAATAAGGATGAACAGATATGATTTCATTGAGAAAGGTCCTCAGTTGTTGTATGTAAAAGTGAACTTTTTCTTTCTTATAATTTCCACCCTCTTTAGCTTGAAAATGCTTGGATTATTTTTCTTAGAAAAGATTCAGATAAGAAAAGGCATGATGTATGTCTAAGATATACAAAAAGAATCAGTGGTCTTGAGCAGGTTTGTGCTACAGGAGGTAGCTGAGCCACAGAACAGAACAAGCACAATGGCAATTTATGTTGTCATGCAAGCTCATGGGAAAGCAACATGGAAGGAACTTTACCTTTTACTTTTGAAGTTTCATAATTATGGATTCTGCTGAAATACTACTATTAACGTAACACAAAACTTCAATTTTCAGTGCATTTTACTTCTTTTTCTACTTTTTCCAATGGGTGATTTCAATCCATTTTGCTTCCTGGGCTTTCCTGACAGCACACGTCACCTGCCGCGTTGCATTTCCATTTAGAATGTTGCTCTGAGCAGGTCTTAGGGATGTTTTATTGGTTTACCTCTGACCTCCCAATTGTTTTTATCTGGTCCTAAGACTGTGTATAGACAATGTTCTGTATAATTTTTATATTGATCACCTGTGTGTCACAGCTGCTGGTACTTAATCAGCTGATCACAGGAAGGGTGTGGATTTTATTGAGCCCCTGCTCATGTTCAGAGTTATGGAGTTTTCTTGGTGTGTTTTTTACCTGCCTCCATAGCTGACAGTTGAGTGCAGAGTAAGCGCAGTGGAAATCACAGAACATTTACTTACAGAGTAGTGTGAAATGTAGTGTAGAATAATTTCTTTTGCATGTTCCCTATACAGGTAGAAAGGTAAACCTTCCTTCAGCCATATAAATAATTAACTTTTTTTTGTTAATGTAGTTAAAATAAGAACACATATTATGGTTAATGTTTTGTTCCATGTTTATTGTTTTCTAATTCTTGTTGACACTGATCATAGAATCATAGAATGTTAGGGATTGGAAGGGACCTCGAAAGATCATCAAGTCCAATCCCCCTGCCAGAGCAGGAATGCCTAGACTATGCCACACAGGAACGTGTCCAGGCAGGTCTTGAATGTCTCCAGAGAAGGAGACTCCACAGCCTCTCTGGGCAGCCTGTTCCAGTGTTCCGTCACCCTCACTGAGAAGAAGTTTCTTCTCGAGTTTAAGCGGAACCTCTTATGTTCCAGTTTCAGCCCATTACCCCTTGTCCTATCAGTGGTTGTCACTGAGAAGAGCGTGGCTCCATCCTCGTGACACTCACCCTTGATATATTTGTAAACATTAATGAGGTCACCCCTCAGTCTCCTCTTCTCCAAACTAAAGAGCTCCAGCTCCTTCAGTCTTTTCTCATCAGGGAGATGCTCCACTCCCTTAATCATCCTAGTTGCCCTGTGCTGGACTCTCTCCAGCAGTCCCCTGTCTTTCTTGAGCTGAGGGGCCCAGAACTGGAAACAATATTCCAGATGGGGTCTCACCAGGGCAGAGTAGAGGGGAAGGAGAACCTCTCTTGACCTACTAACCACCCCACTTCTAATACACCCCAGGATGCCATTGGCCTTCCTGGCCACAAGGGCACAGTGCTGGCTCATGGTCATCCTGCTGTCCACCAAGACTCCCAGGTCCCTTTCCCCTACACTACTCTCTAATAAGTCATTCCCCAACTTATACTGGAACCTGGGGGTTGTTCCTACCCAGATGCAAGACCCTACATTTACCCTTGTTATATTTCATTAAATTTTTCCCCGCCCAACGCTCCAGCCTGTCCAGGTCTCGCTGGATGGCAGCACAGCCTTCTGGTGTGTCAGCCACTCCTCCCAGCTTGGCATCATCAGCAAACTTGCTGATAGTACTCTCTAGTCCCTCATCCAAGTCATCGATGAATATATTGAATAATACTGGTCCCAGTACCGACCCTTGAGGGACTCCACTGGATACAGGTCTCCAACCAGACTCTGCCCCATTGACCACAACTCTTTGGCTTCTTCCCCTTAGCCAGTTCACAGTCCACCTCACTACCCGAGAGTCTAGACCACACTTCCTCAGTTTAGCAGCAAGGATGCTGTGGGAGACTGTGTCAAATGCTTTACTGAAGTCAAGGTAGACCACATCCACCGCTCTGCCATCATCTATCCACCTTGTTATATCCTCATAAAAGGCTATGAGGTTAGTCAAGCACGACTTCCCTTTGGTGAAGCCATGTTGACTGTCTCTAATGACCCTCTTATCCCTGATATGCCTTGAGATGGCACCAAGGATAAGTCGTTCCATCACTTTCCCAGGGGTGGAGGTGAGGCTGACCGGTCTATAGTTACCTGGGTCCTCCTTCTTGCCCTTTTTGAAGACTGGAGTGACATTTGCTTCCCTCCAGTCCTCAGGTACCTCTCCCGTCTCCCAAGACTTGGCAAAGATGATGGAGAGTGCTTCAGGAAGCATCTTGTGGCTCGTGTAAGCTATCTGAAAGCTAAATATATTGATTTCTTCTAGGAGTATTCTGAGATTCAAGTGTGGAAAACACTGTATGAAAAGTGGTCTTACTAGATATATGTGATTGCTCAAATGAAACTTGTCCAATGTGAACACATTGATTTTTCAGTTCAGTGAATAAACAGATCTAATGTGAGTGTACTTGTGGTATGGCGTTAACAGTTAAAAGAAATGAAAGGAAGGAAAAAATCAGAGTCCCACTAATTAGGGAGTTTAATAGCTTAGAGAGCTCTAGATGAGATGATGTTTGTGAGCCTCAGAGGACAAGAAAGGACATGGCCTTGCGGCTGGGGAAGAGAAAGATTTAGCTGTGGTTTATGTGATTTGCCAGTGTGGAGTTTCTCTATGATATAGAAGAGGAAATGCAGAATTTTCCAGTTAAATTTTTAGATGAGTTGTACATTGCTGAAGCATGTAAATTAATGCTACCTCCACAGAGGAGGCCAGGAAACAGCAGTTTTGAAGAAATGCAAACAGATAGAAGAACAGAAGTTGAAACCTGTTAGCAGGATGGAAGAGATACATTTCAGGAAGACCAATGTACTGAAAGCTGAGACCATATGCTAACTTCAAAAATGCGGGTCTACTGAGGAAAATGAAAATCTGGTATTAGTTTCTGCACCCCAGTTCAGGACTTCAAATTAAGTGTATAGTTGGACCAGGAGAGATGCATCTGAGAGTGTTGAGGGAGCTGACCTACTTCATTGCAAGGCTACTGTCTATCACATTTGAGTGGTCAAATAGTCATGGCAGGTTTGTGACAACTGCAAACGACAAATATAATGCCATTTGTCAAAAAAAGGGCAAAAAGAAGGATGTGGGAAACTATATGTCTCACTTCAGTCCTTGGAAATTTTGTGGAGCAAATTGTCCTGAAATCTGTGTTTATGTGAATGACGATAAAGCAATTGTGAACAGTCAACATGGACTGACAAAAGGGAAGTTGGCCTTCTTCAGTGAGACAACTGACTGTGCAGGTAAAAGGAGAATTTTCCATATTCTCATTGTATGCAGAAGGTCAAATCTAATCAATATACTAAATGTCTTGACTACTAGCAAAATTACTGGACTGTCAGGCTCAAAGAGTAATGGCCATTGGTTTGAAATCCCACTGGTGGTCAGCTATGAGTGACATTACCCTGTGATCAGTACTGCTTTGATGTGTTTTCCTGTAAATAATGACCTGGAGTTTGAGATAATTGTTTCAAAACCAAGCTCAAACTGGGAGGGGAGGAAATGATCAATTTGGTGGTTGGAGGGGAGGGCTGCCTTTTAGAGGGATCTCAGTGTGCTGGAGAAGTGAACTGCCACAAACTGCATGAATTTTGGCCAAAAAACAATGAAGATCCACAACTGATGCAGAACAAGGCCATGCAAAAGCACAGTCTGGGGGCTGCTGGCTAGAAAGCAGCTTTGAAGAAAATGAGCTGCAGGTCCCCATGCTGAACAAGCTGAACATGAGACAGCAGTGTGCCACTGCAGCAACGAGGGCTAACCACATACCAGGCTGCATTAGTAGCATCATAGCCAGTATGTTGAGAGAAATGGGTTTTTTTCCTCTGTTTGGCCCTTGTATGAACACATGGGAAGCATTATGTCTGGGTTTGGACTCAGCAATATGAGAAAGACGCAGACATATTGAAGGGAATCCAGAGGAGCGTCGACAAAAGTGGAGGGGAGTCTAAGAGAGTTAGATTTTTTCAGTCCAGAGAGGAGAAAGCTGAAGGGACATTTTCCTTCCTGATCTGGGCATTCCTCCTTAGTTGTGTGCAAGTGTTTAACTTCTGCTCCTTATTTGTGGTTAGACCCGACCATTTTCTTGGGTTTCTATATAAACTGAACTCATGCTCAGAATATTTTACTCACTGCTTTCAGAAATATAATGCTGTACACTCAATGAGTGAACATCAGATCCTAGCCATATAAAATCCTGAGAACCACTCCCCTTATCTTGTCTGATTCTTTAAATCTTCCAACTGTTTAACTTGGGCTTCCATTTTCCTTTCTACTTGCAGTCATACGAAGTTCGTGACATTTTGTTGATTTTCCTTTATTTGCCTGTGGGTGTTATGATCCGCTTAGTAGACTATTTTTCCAAAAATGCATTTTGCTTTTCTGTTCTGATATACTGCAAATCTCCAGACCTCTGAATTAGAAGGAAAGCTCTGATTCCATCACTGGGGGAATTATGAGTATGGAAGCATTTACTGGAGTTTTGTGTGTTTGACTCTTCTTGAAATCTTAACTTCAAGAAGAACAGAAATGAAAAGCTTCTCTAAAATAAACATGTAAACAAACCAAAAATAATCCTGAGAATTAGAATTGTGGCCATAGAGATAAGCTTGCAATATTTTCCAATTCCTGTGAGTCTTAAGTCTGCAGGCCTAAACTGAAACTGTTCTTAAATCATGCTGCAGGTTTAAGTGTTGCAGAGGTCTAATGGAAGTTTGCTGTATGTTCTGAACCCCAAGGAGATAAAGAGCTGCAAGGCTAAAATGAAAATAAGTTCTCGGATCGCCGTGGGAACTCAGCAGAGGACCAGCTAATGAGTGCTTCAGTGTGGATTTCCTTCCCTCTTAGAATTTGAGAGTGGTAGGCTTAGGCTGAAAGAAATCAAATCTATTCCTCCAAATAAACATTACTAATAAAACTCGGGGAACCACAGGCAGGAAAAGCTCAATAAGATCTAGATTGTTGCAGGTTATTTCTCATTAAAATATGAAAATGAGGACAGAATTAGCAAAATTGATGACCAGTTCCAGTGAGAACAAATTCGACCCAGGAAGAATTAATTAAAAACTCATGCCAAAGTATTCTTTTTTTCAGTCTGTCTGTAGATGCAAATCCCTCCTCTGCAGAATTCAATTGTACTTTCAGTACTGAGGACTTCACTCAAAATCCATTCAGTAAGGAAAATGGTCCAGCAATTTTAAGACCTCTTAGATCAAACTTCTCCTTTTTCTGTGGAATTATTGTTGGTTTCAATTATTTGTATCAAAAGGGGGTTGAAAATATACTAAATCATAGAATCATAGAATGGTCTAACGTGGAAGGGACCTTAGAGATCATCTAATCCAACCTCCCTGTCATGGGCAGGGACGCCTCTCAACTAGATCAGGCTACTCAAGGCTCTGTCCAACCTGGCCTTGAACACCTCCAGGGAGGAGGCAGCCGCAACTTCTCTGTGCAATTTATTCCAAAGTCTTGCCACCCTCGTGCTGAAAAATTTCTTCCTAAAATCCAATTTAAATCTATTCTCTTTCAACTTAAACCCATTTTGCCTTGTCCTGTCAGTGAAAATATAATGTAATTAGCAACTAGAAGCTTGTCTTGTGTTTTTATTTGTTATTAAGTATAAGCTTCTTTTTAATGTTTGCAGCCTTTATAAAAACGTCTTTTACCACAAAGACACGTCATAGGTTAGTACATAGGTAAGCATATAGGTGAGTGCCCAGTAAGTACCTTTCTTATAATGTCAATTAATTTTATACTTCTGTAATAACATTAGTTGTATTGTTTTACACACAGAGGTGGAATAAAATATTCAGATTGAATGCACTTCTGTCAGTACCTGAAGCTGTAATTTCTGGAGATGGCTAGAAAGGAACTTCAGCCCTGAGTGCTAATATATTTCATTTTTATTTTCAGGAGTTTAACATTTTCAGTCCTACGCTGTGATACTTGGAGACTTGTAGTATTTTCTTGGCAAAAAGAGCACCTGGTTAGTTATTCGGTATTAAAATACCTAGTCAACAGGGAAGGACGTAAAACATCTTTGACAGGATTAAGAAGTACCACAGTGTCTAGAAAAAGTGACGAAACAAAAATCATGATGCATCTAGACCTTGACCTACGAAGCATTTCAATCAACAAAGGTCTTTCTATCGACTTTATCCACTTTAGATAATTCTTGTGGTCCATTAAGTCTATATCAGTGTAACAATGTGTAAATCTTTCTAGCTTTTAACATGACTTAAGGCGTATGCATAAGCTTAAGCAGAACCTTAAGCGGCTTCAGTATAGAGATGTTGAAATTTCCTGTCAATTTGAAACTTTAATGAAGGGAGAAATTTATAAATTGACCCGAACACAACTTCTGCATGGGGAATTAGCTCCCTGATGCCAGGAGCAGCTGAGTTGTGATGCAAAATAAATCTAAATTTGAAAGGATCTCTTAATGTGTGTTAAATTTGGAATAAATCGCCCAGAGATGTTGTGGTTTCTGACTCCCTGGAGGTGTTCAAGGCCAGGTTGGACAGAGCCTTGAGTAGCCTGATCTAGTTGAGAGGCGTCCCTGCCCACAACGGGGAGGTTGGATTAGATGATCTCTAAGGTCCCTTCCAACCTAGGCCATTCTATCCTTCTATCATTTCAAATTTCTGTGTCGATTTTTAGTAGTTTGGAATGCCTCTTAGAGAAAGGATCTGATTCCACTGATTCTCAGACTCTTGCTTAGTCCAGGCTTTTTGTTAAAAATTACCACATTTTTAAAATTTGTCTTGTAGACAGACTGCCCTGTACTTCTTGGAAAACAGGATAATTGATTGTGATGTCAATACTTGCTACCTTTGGTACTGAAATATGAATGTTTTCAACTGAATCATGCATGTGCATAAATCGTATTTAATGCAATAGCTCCACTATGCCAGTGAGATTTTTTAAAAACAAAACAGACTTTATGACATTTACCTGTTTGTCTTCTTTAGTGTTGTTTTTTTCTTAAGAGGTAATAAATTTTTAATTTCATTATCCACAGTGTATTAGGAAACTATGTGACTATCTTCTGGTTTTGCTGCTGGTTTTGATCTCTTTTCTTTTTATAAAATTATATTTCATATTGAGAATCAAGTAATCTTTTCTTTTAATAAAAGATTTTATTTGCCAAAATCTTTCAAGAGCAGCTGCAAACTCCACCTGGAAAACATATTTTTACAGAAATGTTATACCATTTCATCTGGCCATTGCCAGAAATGTGTTTATTTTGAATTTCAAATTGTACGTATCATTTCTGTTATCTAAATCACAGCTAAACCATCAAAAATAAATCCCTGTATATAATTTAGAATGAAACAGAAAATTTATCCAAAGCAAAGTCATTTGCCTATATTTTAGTGAGTGGTCCAGCAGCGACTGTCCCCTAACTAATTGTTCATCAAGATCTGATTTTTTTTCCATTCTATTTTTGAGATATTGCCATTTGTGTTGTTCAGTCTAGCAAATGAAAATTGTCTCTAAAATTTAGGGGAAGGGAAGAAGAGCGTAAATACAACACTGCATTGAAAGATCTGAACGTTGTTTTTGTCTACCTCCATTCTTTTGCTCCAAAATACCAAGACAAATTAACTGTCGGTAGCATATGGAACTTCTACACAACCCTGCGGAGTTAGTGCTTGGAATGAGGGTTATAAAAGATAGAAACCTTACCTAGAATAAATCTGCTTAACTCCACTGATTTCAGATTAGCTGAGTTAATTTATAATAGGGGTAGTTATGTCCCAGAGATAGAGCTGAAGATAAGCAAAGGTAAATACAGTCTTCTTACTTGGAGCTCAGGCAATTTAAAGTTTAGCTACTTATCTGCTGCTCCTCTATTCCAAACAGAAGATTTTCCTTATTTTTTTTTCAGTATATCTGTACATATCACTTGCTCATGAATATATATTCTCGACTTTATGGTATCAAGTTTACAGAACCGTTTTATTAGAAAATAACAGGTAGATTATGCAGAACCAGAATGAACCTAATGACTGATTTGATTTATCCAAAATTAAGCCACAGATGACTGCTTTCAAACATTCTCATAGCCTTTTAACTATTTGGTAATGAGTGATATCTTATCAGAAGAATATTGAAAGAACACTTCCAGCTGAGCATAACAGGACCAGCACCTAAAACCAAACGGTTCCACACAGGACTGCAACATTAGGTGATAATTCAGTACCTCAAGGTAGAAATCCAGATTATAGAACTACAGAGACATTTAGGTTTGAAAAGACCTGGATGACTGAGCTCAACGGTTAACCTAGTGACGTCAGGTCCACTATTAAACTTGTTCCCAAGCATCTCATCTACATGTTTTTAAATATCTTCAGGGATGGTAACTCCATCACTTCCAGGCAATTTGTCCAATACTTGACAACTCTTTTGGTGACGAAATTTTTCCTAATCTCCAACCCAAACCTCCCCTGGCACAATTTAAGGCCATTTCCTCTCATCTTATCACTTGTTCCTTGGGAGAAGAAACCAACCGCCACCTTGCTACAACCTCCTTTCGAGTAGATGTAGAGCGCAATATGGTTGCCCCTCAGCCTGCTTGTGTCCAGGCTAAGCAACCTCAGTTCTCTCAGCCACTCCTCTTAAGACCTGTTCTCCAGACTCTTCACAGTCACATGCTCAGATGTGTTCTAGTGTGAGCACACAAGTGTCAAATTTTGCTACGAATTAGAGAGACAAGGTCACCAAAGAGTCCTGATTCATCAAGTATGCTCCAACCATGCCTAATGCACTACAGAAGAATTGAGTTCAGCAGAAAACACATCAGTCATGGTCATTTTCATTCAAAAATGCACAGTGAGGGAAAGTGGTGTTACAGGTGACCCTGATTTGCATAATATCTACTTGTTAGGGCGGACCTGTCAATATGGTCAGGTCCAGAAGCAGCAGGTTCCTCCTGTTCTGATTTCAGCAGCCGTTTGTTAGTAAATCTGGTAGTCTGCTGCCCAGATCATTACTGCTGGTAGCTCTGGGCTGCACTTCCTACCAAAGAAGATCAGGTGTCTCATGAGACAGAGTGGGATTAAAGCAAAATTTTTTTTCAAAGGAATGCCCTGGTCACTAGACTAGCAGGCTGAGATGAAAGAGCAAGGTGAAAGGGAGCTCTTGATGTTTTCAATGGAAACTGGGAGACTGTTGAGGAATGCAAATGTCATAAGACAAATGCAATGGAAAATAAGGGAAATCCTGGATTTTGCTCTACAGTGATTTATTTGTGCACTTTGTATTTGATTGTGATTGAGTATGATGCCTGATGCTAAGAACTGAAATCAAACCCTTCCTCTTTTAGAAAGGATTGCTCCTAAAAAATATCTAGGAGATTCAAATGTCTCTTTGGAAATCCTGAAGTTCTAACTCAGCAAGATCTGTTTTTTAGTCACCGAAATGTCCAAACACATGCACTGAAGATGCAATATGCATGTCTCTGCGCTTCATTTCAACGATTCAAAGAATCACAGAATCATCAGAGTTGGAAGTGACCTCTAGAGATCACCTAGTCCAACCCCCCTGCTAAAGCAGGATTGCCTAGAGTACATCACACAGAACTGCGTCCAGATGGGCTTTGAAATCCTCCATAGAAGAAGACTCCCAGCCTCCCTGCACAACCTGTTCCAGAGCTCTCTCACCCTCACAGTAAAGAAACGCTTCTTCGCATTTAGATGAAGCTTGATGTGGTCCAGCTTGTGCCTGTTGCCATTTGTCCTGTCATTGGGCCCTACTGAAAAGAGTACAGCTCCATCCTCCCTGCATCCACCCTTTAGATATTTATAGACATTGGTTAGGTTTCCTCTCAGCCTTCTCTTCTACAGGCTAAATAGTCCCAGCCCTCTCAACCTTTCCTTGTAAGAGAGATGCTCCAGCCCCAAAACCATCTTCGTTTCCCTCCACTGGACTCTCTCCAGAAGATCCTTGTCTCTTTTACACTGGGGAGCCCAGAACTGGACACAATATCCCATATGTGGCCTCACTAGGGTAGAGCACAGGGGGAGGATGACCTCCCTTGACCTACTGGCCATACTCTTCTTAGTGCATGCCATGATACCCTTGGCATTCTTGGCAACAAGAGCACATTGCTGGTTTGTGGTTAACTTACTGTTTACTGGGATTCCAAGATCTTTCTCCTCCAGTCTGCTTTCCAGCAAATCTACCCATAACTTATATTAGTGCATGCGATTGTTCCTCTCGAGGTGGAACTTATTGATGCTCTTTAATAGAGAAACAGGTAAATTTTTATTTAAGATTTCCTTCATAGGAGAATTATGAAAAACATACAAATTATTACTGACAATTTCAAGCAGATTTTTTACTAACTATACATTTTAAGTAGCTTACAACCTTTTATTATATATGTTAGATTTTTTTGAGCTGTGGATATTAGCAATCTATTTCCAAAACCACTATTGTCTCTGCTTAAAAACCCATAATCTTGGTCGTGCTGCTAACTCAAGCCACCTGTGAGGTCTCAGCATCTAGGTTTCGCACACTGACTCTGACAGGTTCTCTGAGACAAGGACAGTGTACAATTTTGCGCTTGTACAGTACCTAGTATATTTTGATCAACATTCCTTTGCAATAAAGACTTGCAAGAAGACGTTTTTCCATAATGCAAACAATGAATACTGGATTATAGATTAAAAAATAAAACGTAACTTTCTGAAAAAGTACTTTAAGGTAAGTCAGAAACAATATCGTATAAAAGAATTTTCATTTCACAGAAGTTGTTCTTGTTTTGAAATTTGGCCACATTCTGACAAGCAACTGGAAAAATTAAATGTTTTTCTGGAGAAAGAAACATAGCCATTTTTAGATCCAGTTGAGACTTTTGAGGGCTTTGACATTTATGTAACCCACAGGAGTGTTTAGAATCATAACAGCTATATCATAGATTCATAGAACGGCCTAGGTTGGAAGGAACCTTAGAGATCATCTAATCCAACCTCCCTGTCACGGGCAGGGACGCCTCCCCACTAGATCAGGCTATTCAAGGTTCTGTCCAACCTGGTCTTGAACACCTCCAGGGAGGGGACAGCCACAACCTCTCTGGGCAATTTATTCCAAAGTCTTACCACCCTCGAACTGAAGAATTTCTTCCTCAGATCAAATCTAAATCTATTCTCCTTCAACTTAAACCCATTTCCCCTTGTCCTATCAGTGGATGCTCTTTTAAAAAGTCCCTCCCCAGCCTTCCTGTAGGATCTGTTCAGGTATTGGAGCAGAAATTGAAATTTGGCTCTCAAGATGTTTTTTCTTAGTCTTTCTAGACAGGACACTGGCTTGCTGGAACACGGGCTCAACTACATTGTAATTTCTTATTAAGATAGCTCCCTTTCCTTTAACTGATGAGCCATGGTCAAAATCAGTGAGAGATCATTCTAACTTTTATGATACAGAAAGTTGAATAGCACCCAGAAATATTCTGATTGGTTTGTTATTGTAAAACTGGGATAAAAATTTGTAGTTCTTACCTTTCTCAATGAGAAGAAACTGTTCCAGTTACCACTGTGTGTGGTCATTTAAATATTTCATAGAGCTTCTGTAGAATTTGTCTCATACATGCATTTACTTGACAGGTCTTTAAGTTGGCACAATTCATCCAATGTCTGACATTGGAATAGTAATAACAACAAACAAAGCCCCAAAACTTGACTGGCAAAACTTAGTATTTGGGATTGATGGAGGTCTAATCTTTATGGACAAGACACAGAAGGAACAAGCAATGTGTGCTACGCTTGTGTGTTGCTTCAGGTAGGTATAGTATTTAACAAAATATAGGTGGAAGGACCTTGAGAGATCATCAGAACCACCCTGTCTATTTATGGACTTTCGGCTATATACCCACCTTTGTAAACCTCCTATGATGGACATTGATCAGTCCTACTAACTATTCTACTATTTGAATCATTTTTTTGTCATTATTCTGGTCCAATTTTCTGAGGCTGAAACACATTACCAGCATTCCTTTTCCATTTCTTCTAGACATACAGAACAATCTGAGGAAACCCTTTACATATTTTAAGACTTCTGACCTGGGTGTTCCACACACTTCTCTGAGTTAAATAACTCCATTTCTCCCACTATTTTCTCACAGGATGTATTTTTATAGACTTTTGATTGCACTGTGTGTGCTCCTAGAACAGAAGAGGGTTGATGTGTCCTCCAGTTGCCTGATGAATGAGAAAACACCTACCATTAGATGAAACTGCTGTCTTAATTATGTCCCATTTGGTATTATGCTCATAGCACTCACTAATGATAAATCAGATGTAGCTCCCTGTACTGTTGACATTGAGGTTGAAAATTCAGGTTTTAGAATTTTTTTCCTTGTACTGAACTATATTTAGAAATAGTATTTGTTATACTTAAGTAGTATCTCAGAGGTAACACGAAACTTTCAGTCATATACCTGTTAGCAGCTCTTTTGCAACGAACTGGTACACTTCAAAAGTCGTGCATGAGTACCAGGTCAGATCCTCTTTTCTCAGGATTGGTAAGGATATCCTTTTATTAAACATTCCCTGGCACCTGAATCTTCTCTTATCTTTGCATGGAAGCCTTACCTTCTCTTCATTTCTGCCTGTGAATACTTTCAGTGTGCAAAGCAAAGCTGATGCTATGTCACTGTTTTTGTACTTTTTCTTCAAGCTGAGCTGTTTCACCTAATTGTGTTCTTATCTCCTTTTTCATTCACTTTAGTATATTCCAACATTCCATGCATTCCAGAGAGGAACATCAGTTTCTTCCAAGTTTATTTTTTGCTGGTCCCTTTTGTGTTCATAACCACCCTGTGCTGGATTGACCCTGGCTGGAAACCTGGTATCCACCAAAGCTGCTCTGTGATTCCATTTCTCAGCTGGACAGGGGAGACAAAATATGATGAAAGGCTCATTGGTTGAAATAAGGACAGGGATATCACTCAGTATTTACCATGATAGGTAAAACAGACTCAACATCACACATTGTCATTCCTTCCTCTTTAGGGAGAGAACTCCTCATATTCTTCCTCTGTTGTAGCATAGGTTCCCTCCCATAAGGTCCAGTCCTTCAAGAGTAGACTGCTCCAGCATGGGTTCCCTGAAAGGTCACAAGTTCTGCCAGTAAACCTGCTCCAGCGTGGGTTTCCCATGGGGTCACAGTCCCCTTCGGGCATTTGTCTGGTGTGGAGTCCTCCATGGGTTGTAGGTGGATATCTGCTATATCAGTTAATCTCCATGGGTTGCAAGGGGATAGTCTGCCTTACCACTTTTTTTGCTATGAGCTGCAGGGGAATCTCTGTTCTGGTGCCTGGAACACCTCATTCCCCTCCTTCTTCGGTGACCTTGGTTTCTACAGAGTTGTTTTTCTCACATTCTCACTCATCTCTTCTCTGGCTGCGGTTGCTCTTGCACAGTAACTTTTCCCCTATTCTTAAATATGTTGCCCCAGAGGTGCTACCACCATCACTGATGGGCTCAGCCTTGGCCACTGGTTGGTCCATCTTGGAGTGAGCTGGCATTGGTTCTATTGGACATGGGGAAAACTTCTCACAGAAGTCACCCTTGTAGCCCTCCTGCTACCAAAACCTTGCCATGCAAAGACAATACACAACCTTATGGGAAACAGTATAGGAGATAGGTTAGACAAAGCTCTCCATGAAAGAAATGTCCTAATTCTACTGGCAATGGCAATGGCTCTTCATCAAATCTGAGAGGTGGGATTTTGGTTTTGGTCGGTTTTATTTTACATAGCAGACAGACAAAGCTGCTGTGGTGGGAAAATAAATTTTTTCTTACACTAGTCATGTAGTTTCAAATAGCAAAAGTATTTTAGTTCTGTAATCAGTGGCACATTTCTAAGAATGGTTGAAATGTAGCTTAAAAAGACTGCAATATATTTGGGTTTTTTTTTTTTCCTTCCACAGTGTCCCCCACTTAACCCTTATTTTCCCTTGTGATGTAGCTGTTAGAAAGATCAAGTCTCTTAGAGCTCTGTACCAGGGG
This sequence comes from Trogon surrucura, assembly GCA_020746105.1. Lineage (NCBI taxonomy): Eukaryota > Metazoa > Chordata > Aves > Trogoniformes > Trogonidae > Trogon > Trogon surrucura. The sequence continues at coordinate 6,519,717 of CM036617.1, read as the reverse complement.
AATGCTCCTATAATGTTGACCATCATGTTTACAGTGAGTGGCACAAAATATCTGCCTGAGACTCCATCCCATGGAGAATACGATGGGGTTACAGCATTGGTAGATAATAGGAGAAAAAATGACATCAGCCACCTGGACACTGTCCCGCATGATACCCTTGTCTCTAAATTGGAGAGACATAGATTTCATGGCTGGTTGGCTGGTTGAATGTGAAGATACATGTTGTGCTGAAATTTATTTAATTGTTAATTATTTACAGGTGTTGTAAAGACAATGTTTGAAGATCAACATGTAAGTTACACACTCTGCTTTTCAAACAAAATTGTAATATGCTTTATTGCAATTTTTATGCATCTTTTTCATTTATTGAACTACTTACTGACTTCGGTACGTGTCAACTGACTGTCACTGCTTACTTGTAGTATTCTTGCAAACAACATAGCATGTGGGTGTCTCCTCTTACAGGTAGTATCAGTGGAGCTCCTGAATAAAGAAAACTACTGCATTCCGTATCTGCAGAATCAGAACCAAATCTAGGCAGCTACATGTCACAACACACTTGGTTACAAGGTGATTCTTGCTTTCTCAAGGAGAAAAAAAACCCACACGTTTTCATACAGTGTAATAATGCTGTGGTTTATAACCTATAAATCCTCTGAGAGGTTTCATCTTGGTACGGTTATCGCCTCGTAGATAGGAGGCTCCTTTGTGCAGTAATAACACTTTTCTCAAGTTCAGCTCTGAACAGATTTAATTAAAAGCAAACAAATAAAAGGATAACATAGTATTTCAGGAGTTGACATATGAATGTGACAATGGCTTTCTGACATATACCTAATTTAAAATAGATAAATGCATATGTAGTTTAAGGAATTTCTTTTTTGAAAGACCTAGTTGACCGTTACTTATAACCTAAGTAGCTGGTTTAAGATATTAGTGACCAGATTTGTTTTCTGCTGTTTGAACATACATGAAGTATTGTGGCACTTTATTTTTTTTGAAACTGCTTTACTAGGCGTAATTTTCTAGTGTAGCTATATTGGGAAAAGCCGTTATCTAGCTAACATCTCTTCTCCACTCAGGGACACCAGTATATACAAGGCTATTAAAGAAACTTTTAATAGCAACTTCTTTAAATCCTGAAGCCAATGTTGCCAAGACTTCTAAAATGACTTTATAAGCTTCTTCCTTTGCTGAATTGCTTTTTCCTATTGGTCATTCCTGTGTTGGATTCTACATTGAAAAAAAGGATCTATTTATTCTCCTGACACCTTTTATATCTTTTATCTCTTCTGTATGAAAACATCTGTCCATTAGCATACTAATAGCATCTCTGCTGGTACTTAATGGAAGTTCTTTTATCTTCATGATCCCATCTGGTTACAAGCTACTTTCACAGAAAGAATGGAAAAAAAACATTTTAAATCCCAAAGACTTTCCACTCCTCTTTGCTGTTGAAAAAACCTGTACGTGTATATAGGTAAAAGAGACACTTTTGGTGACCCTCTTATTCCTCAGGCTGGACAGAAGGGCAAGAGACTCAGAGAGAAAGGCTAGAGACTGTGTGATGATGCGAATAGGTCCACAAGATCAGAGATGTCCATCCAGACCACTACACAATGTCTTCAAATGCAGTAGGTTGTATATCAAATACTAGGAGGTGTGTAGTGATACGTGTCCCTTACCCTTTGTCTCTCAAATTATGCAGGCATCTGGGTAGAAAAGTGTGTTGACACAGGTGTAAAGGTAAAAGTAATTTCTTCCCATCTAAATAACAATAATGATGATAATAACTAATAGTGATGATTGCATAGGAGAGAACAAGTTAAGGTAACGTCAATTTTTTGCCTCCCTTTCCTGTTCAATTCTTTGAAAGAAGATGTACTGGGTTCAGCTAGGATAGGGTTAATTCTCAGTAAAGGAGCTATCTGGGCATAGGGAGTCGCTAGTCAAAGGGATTTTCGATACCATCCTGATGTCATGCTCGGGGTATATATATATGGAGCAGTCGGGGTGGGGGCGCACTCTCTTCTTTTCCGGTTTTCGGTCCGTTCGGGTTGGTGAGATCTGTGTTACATGTTACTCGCGTTATATCTGGTTAAACGTTACTGTTACTTCACTGTTATCGTTATCAGTTATGTTCACCATTAAAACAAACTGTATTTTATCTCAATCCCTGGAGCCTCTGCCTACTGCTCTCTCCGGGCTCTTCCCCTCACTCCCGGCAAGGGTGAGCAAGTGAGAGAGCGACCACGTGGTTCTTTGTCTCTCCACCGGTCGCTCGGCTTAAACCACAACAGAAGAGAGCCTCTGCTCCATGACAGACCAAGCCTGAGTAGAGTTAGCAATGGGATACAGCCTTGGTCTTCATGATTTCTCAGGCCAGCCATGGGAGCCATGGGTGCATAACAATTTCTATGAGCATAAGTGTAAGGAGAAGATGGAACCTTCAACTTTCTATAGCACTGCCTTATGCTTCAAAGATTGGAACAGTTTGCCTAAAGATGGGTGGAGAGTTCATCCCTGGACGCATTCAAGGTCAAACTTGATCGGACTCTGAGCAACCTGATCCAGTTAAAGATCACTAGATGACCTCTAAAGGTCGGTTCCAGCCCAACACATTCTATGACTCTATGACTGGTCTCAACTTTTTGCCTTATAGCCATTTTATTTAGAGAGTAAGACTTACCCTTCAGATGGATTCAGTTTTTTACAGTGTTGGCTCTTTAATACAGACATTTTTCTTCACCTACATTTAGCTTCCCATCATAACTAGTTAATTTACATGCTCTGATTCATCTTCCATGAGAAATGGTGGTTTCAGGCTGGAATGTGAAAGAATATCCATTAGCTTATGACATTATTTTCCTCTTTGTATTCATCTTTAAGAAAAGAACCAACTGGTATACTGCTGTCTGGGGTCACTACTCTGATCTTATTATTCAGGTACCCTTGGAGCAACAAACAGTAATGGCTCAAACTTGACTTTATATGTATGCTACATCTTTTATTTGATGTAGCTGTATCTGTGGCATCAGTACTCGTTGCTTAAACAACTGAAATGAAGTAGAGCTTTTCTAAACAGCAATGTGAGTATGGGATAAAAAGAAGAAATTATTAATGGATGTTTCTGGAGAGGGGTAGGTAGTTGCTGTCATTTTTTTCTTCTGTATAAGTGTGGTGGTTTAAGCCTAGTGAATGGCCGGGAGAGACAAAGAAACACGTGGTCGCTCTCTCACTCGCTCACCCCTGCCGGGAGTGAGGGGAAGAGCCCAGAGAGAACAGTAGGCGGAGGCTCGTGGGGGTTAAGATAAAATACAGTTTGTTTTAATGGTGGATATAAATAATAACGATAATAGTGAAGTAACAGTAACGTTTAACCAGATACAACGTGAGTAACACCTGGAACCCAGCGACGTGCCCGGACTGAGAACTGGAAAGAGAGAGCCTCCCCCACCGACCAGCCCCCTCTAAATAACCCGAGCATGATGTCACAATGGTATCGAATATCCCTTTGTCTAGTGACTAGTTTGGTTCAGCTATTTCCCGACTAGCCCCTTTACTGAGAATTAACCCTATCCTAGCTGAACCCAGTACAATAAATCATGTGTTGTATATCTTGAAGCATCTGAAAAGATACTTGTGATGTGAGACTGATCTGCTGACATCTTCCATGCTAGGTACCTAATCAACAGACCGACAAACCAGACAGTGGAATTCAGTAAAGCATTCAGATATCACAGGAACTCTAGGCGGTCTGAGACAGTGGAGATGTGGACATATAAGGAATGTGGATTGCCAAGGACAATAGATTGCAAAGCCTTTCTTCATGATTTCAGTGGATATTACAAGCTTAGGCTATGACACATTTCACAGAATCATAGAGTCACAGAATCACAGAATGTTAGAGGTTGGAAGGGACCTGAAAGATCATCTAGTCCAATCCTCCTTCCAGAGCAGGACCACCTACCGTAGATCACACAGGAATGCGTCCAGGCAGGTTTTGAATGTCTCCAGAGAGACGTTTGTGAGACTTTTGAGGACCAAATCTCAATATCCATTGAAACCATGAAGAGAAGGAAAGCTTTGTAATGTATTTGTAGCAGCAGCTCTAAACTTCTACAAAGTAGGTCACATTCATGTTAAAAATAGTATAAAAATGAAGCTAAAATTCCCACATGAGGAGCACGTTGGAGGATAGAACAACCTCCAATGAAATCAACAGTCCTGAGTGAATGCAAAGAGTGTAAATTAACGTTAGAGTCATCTCCAAAAGGAGTAAAATTATTCCAGTCTCCATGTCCTCTTTCTGTAGCCATGTAATAAAAGAAACTGTGGTCCTCTGTGCCCACTAGTGTGACTTACTCAGAGATTATGCCTGAACTTGCTTTACCTTTGTTCCAAGCCAATCAACTTTATTTGATCTCTTTATTCTTGCAATGAGTGAAACCTAAAGTAAATTAAGATTTAGCATCATGTTGGTTTAAAAAATTATTTTCTCTTCTCTGCTGCTGTAGTCTTGTTATGTCTTACGTTTGCTCTATCTGCTTCATCATGTTGCCATGAAATACTTTATATTTCATCTGCTGTGACTGTGTTCTTCCACATGCAACACTTTTTCATATCTAAAGAAAATTTCTTATATTTGAATGTTTGTCTTTACTAGGTCAGCATTACCAGACCTCAGAAGAACTTTGTCTGCAATGTTTGCTTGGATGTATCAACTCTGATCTACATGTGTTACCTCTTATGTTGGCATCATGCCTGTTGAGCCTTCTGAAATATGTAATACAGTGTCTTTGTTTATTATGAGATAGTGTTTTTAAATCCATATACTTCTGCTCCCCCCTATTCTTTTCATGTAATGTCACTGTTGGATAAAATAAACGATGGTTACCTCAGATAATAACACAGCTGCTTTTATAATAGGAAATTCAGGTGAGTCAAAATAAAAATCCAAAATTTCATTATTGATCACTGTGAATGCTCAAGGTTTTCATAAACCGGAAACATCTTTCAATGTCATTGTCTGACTTTTACTAATTAACAACTCATGAATAAATTTTTCAACAACTTGCTTCTAGGCAAAATCCTCTGAGATGCACAGCAGCACCTTTAAATTATTGAGGTAGTACAATGCTACACCACTTCAAGCTGTACTCTCATCAATCACACATGCTTTGGTAAATTCAGATATTTTTGTCAGTATTTTGCCGAAAGAACTTCAGTGAAAACATGCAAGTCTGCATAAAAGTGAGATTAGGACACAAAATTCAACGACACTTGAAAGATGCGATAGTGGTGTTGATGGGCATGCTGATGCAGCTGTGTGCACAGCTGGGGAGCTCTCTTCTGAGTTCTGAATACCAAGGAACCAATGATTTGGCAGACATCACTAGATGGTGCTGCTATACATATCTTTCATGCTGTTTTTCCTCAGTGTGCAAATAACTGTTCACTCTTGGGAAGATACGTTGTTGTTGGGTTTGGTTATCCAACCAGATTTACAGCTTGATGCCAATGGCACTGCAGCCTTTCCTACAGCTCAGCTCGATGGGGTTTGTGGGTCTGCTGTGCTGCCTAGTGCTGCTGGGAAGCTCCCTACAGACTGATTAACTGACAACTGTTTCTGACTTTGTGTCAGTTTGTGCTGAAGTAAATTTTCTGGGCCAGAGGGGAAAAATGCAAAAGCACTGTGCCCCACATCTTATATTAGCAAAGTACCTTCCAGTAATACCAGATCCAGTATCCTAACCAGGTATCTGCTTTTGAAGTTATAGGGCACATTTCTCAACTTTGCCATGGTCAGAGATCATAGCCGGTGGAAAAGAAATTCTTCACCTCCACTTCCAAGAAGAAAAGGTGGATGTAGGTTGTAGCTGGAGACAACTCCTCTCCAAACATGGTTACATTTCTATGCCACGTATTTCAATATACTACAAACATCTGGGGAAATATATTGCAGGAATTTAATACTGGTTGATATCACTTTAACAAAAATTTGAATATGTCTCTTTGAGGAAAATGAAAATGAGTGTACTGTCTCTCTGTCTTTAATCCTCCAGTCTTCAGGGGTGTTATTATCGATTTTTATTTCTGCACCATCCGTGAGAAAGGTATTCTTTCTTTCCCCTAACCAAATAATGTTTACTTAAACCCCTAAAAATTCAAAATTATGTCTTCTCAGCCTCTTTCTACATGCTGTAATGAGCTGTAACAATGATCACAGAATCATAGAATTGTAGAATCATAGAATGGCCTAGGCTGGAAGGGACCTTAGACATCATGTTGATGTTATTGTCACTAGTATAGACACAAACACACAGTCAACAGAGCTGTTGTTTTAGGCTCTCTGTAGACTTCGCTGTTGATGTGTGGATGTTTTTGGAAGATGTTATTTACAAGTGTGCTTCCTAGAGTACTTTCTGTTTAAAAAAGAATATTAAAACTGAAGAAAAAGTGTGGGGAAAAGAGAGAAAAAATCTTTTGACTTCAACTAGTCCTTTATCAAATTAAATTATGCAATTATATAAGGATTAAAAGTACTTTTTAGCTTTCTTCAATGGTCTCTGGTGCAGGAATAATAATATTTCAGGTTAACTCTCCTGTGCAGGGCCAGACATATGGGTTATAAATTTGGCAGGATATTCCTGCATCTGTTAAAGCCGATGGTAAGATTCCCTCCAGTATTTGAGGGAACAAGATTTGATCTGCAGAGAACCACTATAGACGTAAAATGTCCTCATCACTGTGGATCTGTGAGGTTAGGTCTACAGATGGCAATAACTGATTAACTGCTTGTAATAGTAATATTGGCATCTCAGACTCTCAGATCTTCCACTCTCGAAACCTGGCATTGTTTTTTTCTAAAAAGAGCTATTTTCTCCCGTTCTTCATAACTTACATTAATTAAGCTCCTAGGGTTTGGGGTCTTGGTTTTTTGTTTGTTGGCCATGGTTTTGAAAGCCGTTGGAATGGTTTTCCAAGAGAAGTGTAAATCAGCCATCTACTTCCCGGAGTATGTGTTCTCATTTCAGAACTACAGGGAGTTTAGTGCATTTTTTGTTACTGTGTGTTCAAAGACTTCCTGGTAAGAAGATCTGGTAGGTTTTCCCTACACTTCATCTCCTTTACTGGATCATAGCAGCAAACGATTTTGCTTTTGATTTGCTGTGGAAGACGAAACATAATTTGTTGTTTAATGTCAGCAAGCATTAAAAAATTTGGTATTTAACTGTTGCTAATTAAAAACAATTTTTAACATGTCTTCTCTCTCTCTCTTTATACAACAAACCCTGCAAGTTCTAATGTCATCTCAGTTCTCTGGCCACTGTCTTGATTTTAGCATAGGTCACATTTATGAAATGTCGATGTATTCAGAGAATTTCGCTATTCTAGTCAGCCATCTTATTTAAAAAGATATAAGAGTTAAGACAGGATAAAATTCTCAATGGTAACTGGAAAAGAATTTCAATGGCTTCCTCTTTCAAAACTCTGAAGGAGTGTTGTATGTATTACTTTTAAAGTAATATTTACAGCAATCATAGGAAAGCAACATAATGTTTAAGCAATTTATTACTTTGTGTTGCTGCAAGCCACATTCTGGTCTCTTTTTTTGCATTCTACAAATTAATGTTAGTGAATGCAGGGCGGTCCTGTGTTTCCATTATTGTTGGAATTTGACCCAAAGCGGACATCCTCATACTTTAGATTTTGTACAGCATGTTTAGTCTGTAAATTGGAAAGCACATTAAGATGATCAGCACCATTATCCCTTCTGTATGAATGGAGGAAGGTGAAAGAGCTGTCTTAATTCAAGGTTGTGCAGTTAAATAAAAGAGACAGATGTGAATCCATACTCTGTTGGTTATTTTATATTTCAGGTCACTGTCTCCTCCAGTTCGCTGTTTTAAGCTGTAATAACCTTTCTTCTTTGAAGTGCATGATATCTTTTCATATTATTGGTGAGAAAAATCTAATTATAACAGTCTAAACAGGTTTTATATGGGGTTTACAACTTTTTGAAAGAAATAAAAATGCTATTGAAATACTACCTCAGTAACTATTTTTTTTAAATAAATTGAGTGTATTTTAGTCTTTTACAACAGTAAATATTAATAATACATTGTTTTTTAAATGTTCATTAGTTTTTTTTGGTAACATAATTGCTCCGTTTTTGAATTTAAGCAAAATATGAAATCTATGTCTGGCTAAGATTACACTCACTGGAAACAAATACAATATATTTCTTTACCCATTTCTTCCAACTAATAATCAATTTTCCTTCAACGAATTGATGAATAAAAATACCCTCTTATATGAGAAATAGTTTACATACGGATGGGAAAAACATGAAAACATGCAAACAATGTTTGCTCTTGTACCAGAAGTTGTTGTGGATAGAGCTTAACTTTCATTCTCTTTTTTGTAACATATCTAGCAAAACAGGCCTATGTCTCTGTATGAGTCCTCTAAGTGCTAACTCAGTATAAACCATTAATAATGTAGCAGAAAATAATAAAAAAAAAACCCTTAAATTACTTAATTTGCTATGAGGTAAGATATTTCTTTTATCAAAATAAGACTAAAGAGCAATGTCATTAGCTGTCTTTGAATCCTTACAAGAATGTGTAATTTTGAAGAATTAAGTAACTTATACAGGTTACATCGACTGTTTTTGTCCTATTTTAAAAAGGAAGACAAGCTACTGCTGCATGCAATATTTTTTTTAAGAAGGTACATGGTCTAAATTGCCATCAAATTTTAGTAATCCAGAGGAGGTAGCAAGGAGATTTAAATTTTAAAATAGTCTAATCTATAGAATATTGGGACAATCTTCATTAATGTCATTTAGAAATTTAATAAGAAGATACAAGCTTGACACATCTTTAATTCTGAGGCTGTCCTTTACCATGTACCTCTGATCAGAATGTTCTTCCTGGCTAGATCAATCACATGGAATCTATACGTGCATAGAAGAACATGATCTGTAAAAAAACCTGTTTATACAGATCATGTCCTGTTTAGTCTCTGGGGAAAAATCATTTCATGAAAAAGAAAGAAATGTTTTTAATCATCCAGTGTTCTACTTTTCAGTAGTTAATTATGATGAAAAGCGAGCCGTCCTCCAAACAGCCTATGAGAAAAAAAAAAAAAAAAGAAAAAAGGATAATCTACTTCTGCAGATATATATGTTATATAAGATGCTCCCATTTTAGGTCTAAAAAGAATCAAAGGAAATATATGCTTGCAAGTATTATATAATTTTTTTTTTTTATACAGACAGTACATTGCAAAATTTTCAAAAGAGCAATTTTTTCAGCATTTTTAACATTTCAAAGGAGAAACATGAGGTCCTAATACAACTTTTTTGTTTTGTAAAAATCCACTGAATGCTAAACTTTCCATTCAACCCCTCCCCCCAAAACAACAGACCATCAAAAAAGGGAAGTTGCATGTCACAGTCTGAAATCTCTTTGATGACCGCTAGTGAAAGAAATGTTCTTGGAATATTCATCTTCCTCTAAAAATGGCACAGTCTGATAGGAGATAAACCCAAGTGCCAAATTCACAAACCTATCCCTATTTCATTGGTAGGATTACACAAACTTCCAGACTGGATCAGACCCACAGTCAACTTTAGCGACCTTTCTTCAACACTAGCCCAGAGGAAATAACAAGGCCCTTAGAAATAGGAAGATATAGAATAACATTTCAAGTAAGGAAAATTCTGTCAAAGTGCTGAAATGTAAAACAGCGAGATACTTTGCTCCACAGCAAGTCATAGGGTTTTCAGGGGACCTCTGGATAGTTAGACCTCTGCAAACTAGACCAAGGTGTATAAAACAAGAATACACAAAATGTGGCTGTTGATGGCCTTATAAATGTGTGTTAATGGAAACTGAGAACTAGTTAGAAACTACTTTCAAATAACTGGATGTTTTTCTTTGTAGATTCATTTTATTTCTGCTGAACTGAACCCCTCTGAGAAGCCTTAATATCTGATTAAAACAGTAGGTGTCTAAGACATCAGGAGACAATTCTCAGACGTGTCCTATGTTACCTTGAGACCTTCTTCATGTAGAGAGCAATTCTGATGAGAGTGAACTTTTTGCCTCTAGGCCCACTTCACTCCTTCCCAGTCTTTAAGCCGAGGTACTCATGGCCCTTTAGAGACACGTTAAAAAAAAAATTACTTGCTGTCAAACACTTCTGAAAATGAGTACTCCCCTCTTCAAGTTCTTGGCAGACAGCCAGTGTTTTTTTGCAATTTAGGCTCATCATGCTAATATTACACAGATCACTTCTTAAAATAACTGGAATAAGATGGTGTGCAGTATTGAATCGAAGAATCCATGAAGTACATCATTTGGTAGAAACAGTGCATAAATCACAAGTTACGAGCAGTAAGAGTCAGAACCTACGTTTTTTATTTAGTCCTTCAGCTGGTAGAATTTTCTTTGACTTCCATGGGAATTTGCTTTGATGCAAGACATCAGTACTTGACCTTAGAGCTTTCTTCTAAATAGGGAAACTTTTTCACTAGAGGAGTCAGATGATTATTTCTTTTGTATGGGGGATGGAAACTTTATATTTCAGTGCATATTTCTAAAACATACACAGAAATGTAGGGCAAGACCTAGTTACTTGAATTTTTGAAAGATGTCAACATATCCTGCAGCTGAGGTTATATTAGGGAGATTAAATGTATAGGAACAAATATTGCTGCTTACATTTTATTGTGATGCCCTCTTTGACCCCTGTGGCATTGATAGTGTGTCTCAGGCTGGTTATACTTTCCTTACACCTATCTCTTGAGCTTAGGGAGGTAATTAGGAAACTCTACACTGTGTAGATGCAACTTCACACAAAGATTAGTATTAAGTAACCCTATGTTTGAAAACCTAAACTCAATGGTTTTGGTTTTTTTTTTTTTGATGGTGCTGAATTTTTGTCTTTGGAAACAAACTTAGGTTTGTACTTGGTTTAACAAAGAACACATCTCATGCTTGCTGTCTCTTGGATAGCACATATTGTATTAGACATTTTATTGAGCCACCTAGGTCAGGATGAGGTCATACAGGAATAGGGAAACAAGGGGATTTTTCCAGTCCTGGACATCTGTTTAAAAGTGATATCAGATCGGGTGAAATGTCAGTTTTCTAGACCAATAATCCAAGCTACCAGGAGTACACCAGATGGCCTCTACTCAGGTGAGGGCATGTGATCCTTTACCATCTTTTCATCTTCCTTCTGCAGCAGCTGAAATACAAAAACACCATTCCTGTGACCCTAGCTAAGACCTGAGACTTCATTTATCCAGAGCTGTGAAGAGTTCTGAACTGAATCAGTCCTGGAGGTGCTTGTCTCTTCCCCTTGTCTCTAGAAGGACATTGGGACATGAATGATATTAATATAGGCACCTAACTTTAGTTTTTATTTTTTAGGGCTTTTTTTCAGTAAAAATATGCATATTATCTAACCTCTCCTTTCAAAGAACTAACCACATCTTGTCGTACATCAACCTTTCTTATTTCACTTTTTTTGTGAAGAAAAGTTAACCTTCTGTGCGATTCTCTGGACGAGATCTTAATCTGTCACTTTGCAAGTGTATCACTGTAGTCCACATGAAACATATGCTTTTCATTCACCATAGGACTCTTTCTGTCACACAGCTTCATCCCTAACACGGGTGCCTGTTTATATCATGGCATATTCTGAAAACCTAGCAGATGGCTTTAACTGGCAAATAAGGAAAACAGATCAAAGTAAGTTTTGCATGGGGACAGCACACTCTATGGTACCAAAGAAACTCACTTGAAGGCAATGCTTCACGTCTCAGGACATTGTAGACTTGTGTTTCTGAATATGTAAACCAGGCAGTTAGTTGCTGCAGATTGTTGGTGATAAACACACTGTAAATATTTAGATAGGACTGAGAGTCTTTTTTTTCGTTAAATAGTGTGTTTGATGGAAATTAAGCCTACTTGACCAGTTTTACAAGTAGTAAACCTTGACATTCGAACTGTCACTTCACATCAAGTGCGAGTCTGCCTTAGTGCACTTTGCTAGAGAAAAGCTGTTGATCTCCATGAGCTTTACATGGCACCGAACCATTGTCAAAAGTCAAAAAGGCAACTAACTCTCCCTAGTAGAAGCAGTTTTCATGCAACCAACTTTACAATGGGAAGTGACATTATAAGTCCAAGTGTCCTTGAAAGGTTTCTTCACTTTTTAGAGGAAATGAAGAAGGTTATTTCTGGTAAGATGAGGTCTAAGGCTAATGTACCTGGTTGTAAATTCAGTCACAAGGATCTGTTGTTTAGAGGCAATATGATAAGTAGTAGTAAGAATCAGTTGGTTTTAAAGATATATTAGGTGACAACGGAAGTAGTGTCTCCTTTTTGTAAAGTACTGCTTGGATTTTAGCTTATTAATTTTAATGTCTAATAACATGTGAGTAAATAGAGGAATTTTGTTCGTGGTGTCCAAGGGGATAACTTTTTTTCCTCTATGAATTCAATTATTGTATTTGGGAGAAAAAATAAAATGTCTTTTTATTAAATTAAAAGTAGATGTAATAAAACTTTTCAATATTTTGGAGTATTTCTAAATGAATTGGGTTTATGCAAGTATTTTCCAACCTCAGATGCATGCAAACACAGGAATTGGTTTATGGGGCTGAAAAACTCAAATATGCTATTCATTTTTATTCTTGAAACAGTATAAGGAACATTTTTTTTCATATTTTCTGTTGTAGGAAATTAATTTCATGTGGCTTGTAGCACAATGAGAACTTCAATGGACAGAGAAGTCCATGTCAATGGTGGCAGGGCAGAATCTGTTTGGGAAGTCAGCTGTCTTTTCTTGCTCATACCAGTTACAGCTCAGAAATTATTAGTAGGTTAAACAGAAATATTGTCACTAATTTGCTAATGGTCTGTAGGCTTGAAAAGAGTAGAAGATGAGGAACTAACCCAGTATGATGACACTATTTGTGAAGTAATAGCAGTAAGGAAACACAATGTCCATTTGTACACTTCCTCGTGGAAGTTTTCTAGAGTGAGTGGAATTTGCTTCTGAGTTACGGGACCTCTAAGGAGCACTGACTCCTGTTTTCCTGCTCAATTCTCCTAGTTTTATTTGTTATGCTATCTTGGCATCTACTGTATCTGGGCCAACGAGGAGCTATCTATGGCAGCAGTGCCTGTTTTGTTACTTTATCTGCATTATTCATAGCACCAGATAGTAACTGATACTCTTGCCTGCTACCATTTCACAAATAGTTATAATATTCATATTACTATTACTCCTGCTAGTCAGCTGGGAGACTATTTCTGCATTCCACAGCCTCCATTCCCCTAATTTGCAAAAAGATATTTCACAGAGGTAGATAAGTGTTACTATATCTGAGCTACGGCTCCAGTCATTATTTCTCTTTACTTGCCTTTCCTTGTGTTCCCTTTCTATTCAATTATTTTACCAAGTTACGGACTCTTGTTAATCTCCTTGCAGCCCATCTGTTTCTTGCACATGTCCCTTTGTTTTTGCTCTCTATACTGTTGACCTTCATTATTCTTGCTCCTATTTTTATTTTCTGAAACTTTCCATTGGATAAATAACCCCCTCTCAAATGTCTTCATTACCCCCATCACTCCTGTACATCTCTCTGGCTCAATCGTCCTGTCCATACTCTGTCACTTTAAAGAGTAATTTGTAATAGTTGCATTTATTTTGTCCTGTTTTCAAGTTATTGCTGTCACAATATGATTAATCCCACAGCAGAATTGAGAATGCAGTAGATTGCCCTTCCCATCACAAGTGGCGTATGTCAGTGAGTTAAGGAAGCTCCACAATGGTCTAATCCTGGACTAACCTCCATTTCATCCCAGAATGATAGTGATAGCAAGCATTGATCCACAGAGCAGTTGGTTCCTGTCATGAGGTTATTCAGTCAAAACCAGTTGCCTTTTGACCTATATCTGTCTCCTGCAGAGGTTCACCGTGGTAGCCCCAAACCTTATTCATACAGTTTGCTTGACTTGGGCAAGAGAGGCTCAGACAGGTTTTTGCCTGTGCTTTTGCTACCCATCCACACCTTAGCATGTATCTTAAAGCATAATGAGGGATTAGAGAGCACTGTCAGCAAGTTTGCTGATGACACAAAACTGGGAGGAGTGGTTGACACACCAGAAGGATGTGCAGCCATTCAGAGAGACCTAGATGGGCTAGAGGGCTGGGCAGGGAGAAATCTGATGAGATTCAACAAGGACAAGTGTAGAGTTTTGCACTTGGGAAAGAATAACCCCACGAGCCAGTATAGATGGAGGACTGATGTTTTGGAGAGCAGTGTAGGAGAAAGGGACCTGGAGGTCCTGTTTGATAGCAGGATGACCATGAGCCAGCAATGTGCCCTCATGGTCAAGAAGGCCAGTGGAATCCTGGGGTGTGTTAGAAGGGGTGTGACTAGTAGTTTGAGAGAGGTCTTCCTGCCCCTCTACTCTGCCCTGGTGAGGCCACATCTGGAATATTGTGTCCAGTTCTGGGCCCCTCAGCTCAAGAAAGACAGGGAACTGCTGGAGAGAGTCCAGTGCAGAGCCACAGAGATGATGAAGGGAGTGGAGCATCTCCCTTATGAGGAAAAGCTGAAGGAGCTGGGTCTCTTTAGCCTGGAGAAGAGTAGGCTCAGGGGTGACTTCATTAATGTTTATAAATATGTAAAGAGTGAGTATCAGGAGGACGGTGACAGACTCTTCTCAGTCCAACGCCCCTGCCAGAGTAGGTCACACAGGAACATGTCCAGGCAGGTTTTGAATGTGTACGGAGAAGGAGACCCCACAACCTCTCTGGACAGCCTGTTCCAGTGCTCTGCCACCTTCACAGTGAAAGAGTTTTTCTAATGTATTTGTGGTCCAGATTGTATCTGTTGCCCCCTGTTCTATCCCTGGACATTCTGTGATTCTGTGATTCTGTGATCACTGAGAAGGAGGTTGTAAAAGATGACCTTTAAAGGTCCCCAAACCATTCTGCTATTCTGTAATGCTATCAACACTCTGGGATTTGGGGATCACTTTTCCCTGCTTTGTGCAGTGTCTAGAGGTTAACAGCTCCTACTGATACCCCAGTAACTGCATTTCCTACAGCCTTTGTGTCACAAACGGTGATTGGGGTGTTACATGCAAGGACTGGCGCATCCTAGTGGCCTTGGAAAAGCTGACAGCATGACAAAAGAAATGATTTGGCTGCTAGAAGCATAACAGTGCGTAGAATATGCATCTACATATGTCGAATCTTTCCTGGTAATGACAATAGAAACGTTTCAGCTTGGAACAGTATGAAAGGCTGACACAGGGTGAACTCATGCAGCCAATCTTTGTCAGCATTTCTAGAGGGCAATGTAATAACAGTGCAGAAAAAAAAACTGGCATCTACAAATCATCAAATGGAGAATAGTCTTCAGGAAGCATTTAAACTGAAGGACACTTTAAATTTATGACTTAAGCATTTACTCTCAGGCTTTTCTGATCCTACATGACAGAACAAAGTCAGGTGTAAAACAATATCACAAAATTATTGGTAATGAGGGAGACACAACTGTCAGACAACAAAGTTTCAAGTGGAGTTCAAGATAAAGAGACAAATAAATTTGTGATTTATATGCCTGGAGTTTTCTGGTGTTGTTTCGTGGGGGAAAAAAAATAGTCATCTCTAGAAATGATGTATTGGACTGGTTGTAAATGGAAGGGGAACAAAAAAAAAAAGAGAAAAGCTGCCAAAAAAAAATACTAGAGTTTAAAGCTTCCCAGACACATTTTATTGTCTTTTCATAAAGAAGATGTCTGCTTCTTATTTTTTTTTTTCTTTTTTTTAATGACCTCTTGGGAATTTGGGACAAAGGACTATTCTTTATTGTGAAATATTGGGGAGAAATAGTTAAAAACTTATGAAGACTTTATGGATGCCACACGCCAACATAACATATCTAACTTGATAT
The DNA here is from genome assembly GCA_020746105.1 of Trogon surrucura. NCBI lineage: Eukaryota > Metazoa > Chordata > Aves > Trogoniformes > Trogonidae > Trogon > Trogon surrucura. The sequence goes on along the minus strand of CM036617.1, from coordinate 6,503,723 downwards.
TCATGTAACTGCTCTGCCAGGTAGTATTCCAGAAAGTTTTTAACAAGCGAGTTGAAAAGAAATAACTTTCATATAGTTCTGTATATATTGACAGTATTGCCATGTAGGCATATCTAATGGCTTAAAAATGGAATATAAAATGAACTTTTCATATCATGGTAAAGCTGAAGAAAAGACACGCTTGAAGTAATGATACACTGAAATCATTAAAGGCCAGATGAGACCTGCTCTGGTTTGTATTAACTTGGGATTCAGCCCTTAGGTTTTAGTGTTGTTTTGGAAAAGCCTGCAGAAGTTGGATGATACATCGTGTGCTTCTAGCTCTCACTTGCAAACATGTATCCTTGGGTTACAAGATAAAAGGTCCATTTTCACAGGTAAGAATGAACACAGAGGCACAAAAGAAGGCGGGGGAGCCCCAATAATCCCTTCAGAGGGGCCAGGGGTGACACCCATCACTCTAGGTCCATGGGAGAGTGCTTTACAGACTGAAATGGGGAGTGGGGTGTGTGTGGTGTGTGGAGTGTCACTGCTTATGGGGTGACACACGTTGTGTAATGCTGGGAAGTGCATTTCAGGGTTACACAGCTTACTATGGGACGATTGAGGAATGAACCATAGGTGGCAGAAGGGAGGGAGCAAGAAGGCTGGGGAAGAAAAAATGTGATAAAAGTAGGATAAGTGGGATAAGGCGATAAAAGTGAAGGGTTGCATGTACACAGAGCTGGTCAGAGTGTGTATTTGGCCATACCTTTAGCCTGTAAGCATAGTCTGTTCTGTCTTCTCATTAAAATACATTTCTAACTCTTTTTTTTCTGGATAAGGAATTAACAATGACATGTGTACATGTGTAGATAGAGGTCTGAGTTCCAGCTGGAGATGGGAACACAAAGAAGACTTCTCTCACCTAAGTTCAGAGAACTTATAGCCATTATAGACAATCAGCTTTAGCTTGTTAAAGTGTTGATTTATTTCAGACATGGGGTACAAAGACTTGTAAGCAGCCCAGGATGATTGTCTCGCTGACAGACATTTACATTTGTTAAGCTGATCCTACCCTAGAAGAAAAACATTGTGTATTGTGGTCAGGAGAGATCACAGAGAAAGTCACAGGTCATAAATTACCATGCCTACAAGCAAATGCTAAAGCAGTGATATAAAGACTATGTCAGTTATAAAGATAATTCTGGAATCAAATGTTTTAAAAATGTCATTCTTATTCTTGGTATTGCTTACTAAACACACATCAACATCTTGAAGGTTTTTGCTGCTAAGGATCAAACATCACAAACCCACTTATTTGATTCAATGTTATTACTCTGAATGTAAACTACAACCTATTTCCAAAAGTTTAATAAAAAACAAAGTGAGGGAGAAATTTTCTTTGCTTACATCTACAATTCAGAACTTAACCCCAAATCATGTTGTTCCTTTTAGGGTCATAGGATCACAAGAAAACTCATATGGGAAGGGGTCTAAGGAGTTGTGAAGTCCAATTTCTTTTTCCAAGAAGGATCAGAGATAAAATCAGAGCATGTATCTCAGGGTTTTATGCAACCTGGTCTTGAATATCTCCAATGATGGAGATCACACATCATCTCTGGGCAACTTGACTGTTCTCAGACTGAAGTTTTTTCCATCTATCCAGCCTGAACCTCTTGTGGTTCAACTTGGGCCTGTGGTTTCCCATCCTCCCACTACACACCAAGGGGAAGAGCCTGGATCCATCTCCTTGATGTCCTTCCCATAGGTATTGGGGACTGCCATTTTGTGCCTCCTGGCTGAAAAAGACCAAGTCCCTAACCTCACAATTGAAAGTGCTCTAGTCTGGCCCAATCTTGTCTGTCATCATTCTTTTTGTACTGCAGTTCCAAAGCTGAATGCAATAACTCACTGCAGTCTAGTAATTTCTGAGTAAAGGAAAATGGTGACTTCACTCAGCGTCCTGACTCTGTTCCTGTTGCTACAGCCATGGGTGCTCCTGACCATCATCACTGCCAGGACACAGGCTTGGCTCATGATTAACCTTCTGGTCTCTAGGACTTTCAGGTGCTTTTCAGCAGAACTGCTATAATATATATAAGTAGGCTGAGAATAATGAAATATCAACTAATTTCAAATCTTGAGCTAGCTTAGTTTTTAGAACTTTTAACATCCTGAATGTTTTTACTTTGCAAATACAGGTGAGTAAGGTCTGGGAGTTAGTAAAAGATTTTGATCTCAGCTTGTACTACCTAGAGAATTACTCAAGCTTAAGTGAAGGCAATAATAAAGACAATAATATAAACAGTATAAATACAATAAATAAATAAATCTATAAATCTATACATATAAATAAATAAAATTAAAAATTAAATCATGTAAACCTCCAGGCAAAGAGGTTCCATCTCTTTCTCTCCTTAGTTTCAGATCAGAACTGGCAATAAGGTTTACAGAAGATGAACCAGCTAAAATTTCTCTGTTGATGAAATTGTTTGGTGACAATATTATAGCTGAACAGACAGTGAAAACATTTCTACTGCGTTAATGTCATTCTCCACTTTCATATACTCTCTCTAATCATTATGTTTTATTTTTAATCAGTCATAATGATTGAATAAAATGAATTATTTTCTCTTGGGTTTTAGTCCTAACCATGCCAAGGTTATTCAGAGCAGTCTATTTTTTTTTTTTTTTCCTGAATAAGGCTTTGTATATCTTCAGTATAAGCCACAGAAAGAAGAAACTGTACCTCAGACCAAAAGATGTGAAAAATGATAGGCCATAGTTTCTTGCCTCTGTATTTGCTTAGGGAATGAGAAGGGGGAAATCATATTTCTGAGCTCTAAATCTTTCAGCTTTTAATCAATCACAGTACTTGTTTCTGTTATCAGAGATCCTTCTTTTCAGAACTTTTGCATTTAAGATGCTTCTTTTGAACAGCCTGGATTTTTGTGCAATTGTTAACAATTCTTGTTAATTGTAGAATAGGAAATTTTATGTTCCAAAGGGAAGCAAAATTAAAACAAAGACATTAGCATGTAGAAATAGAAGACAGTGACAATTATTTTAAAAAATGGGTGATATTTGGGTGAAATGAAAAGACCACTCAATTTGGTGAAAAAAGCATCTATCTTTATGACTACCTGGTCTCTGTGAGAAAATCCAGGGCCTACCTAATACCAACATCCTCATTTTATGCCGTCTTTAAAGGGTTTCTCTATTTATAATAGAGAAACACAATTAAGGCTTAGATCTTTGCCTGTTTCTTGCATTAATTCTGTTGTACCTACTTAATTAATATCTGTATTTGTATGGAAAATGACTTAAATATCCAGATTAATTAGTTAAGTATATAAAGATATGCAAGGAATTTGGATTTAACCTCCTGCTGTTCCTTTATTTCTTCCTTCGATATTACTGGAAATGTAAAGTACTATGAGCATCTGCTGTAACAATACTGTTTTGAGAATTTGAACTGGGATGTCCATCAAGGTTTTGCCTGGATTTGTCTGTTGAGACTTTTCTAACACATTTCTGCAAATTACAAGCCTGCAAGTGAGAATGCGAGATATGAATTTATGCAAATGGTATTTCAGATCTACTACCAGACAAACACAGTATGAGAATGAAAAAAAAAAGGCTGATGTTTCTCTTGTAAATCCTATGGGAAAATGTAGGCATATGTTGTTAGATGTTTATTCAGCTCGGAAGAACTGAAATTAGAGGAAGTGCTTTACAGTCAATGGAGAAAAAATGAGCAATTGCGCAATGTGTTTTCACTTACCCAAACAGAAAGGCATAAAATGGTTCAAATGAACTCTATTTTTAAAGCATTTTTATTCTCCTTCTCTCCTCGAGGAGCCCACAGTTACCATCTCAAACTTAGACTTTTACATTGCCAGTTGCTAAAGTTACTGAGATAAGTGCCCCTGAAGAAATCTGGCTTTGAGGGTTAAGTTGCTATTTTGATAACTTATGTGCTTCTCCTGAGTTTGACAGCAGATTTTAATTTTCTCCTGCCTGAGTTGGACTTCCCTGTATGATGCAAAGCAAATAATTTTGATGTTCTGACCAGGAACTTTCAAAAATTATTAGACATTTTACACTAAGAAAACATTGTCAACCATGAAATTTATTAAGAAATGATTCAGAAACAAGTTTTCTTTCTGGAATTTGAAAAGCCATTTTATATAAACCTTATTAGAAGTTGTAGTTGTCTCTTCAATATGAAACATCACCAGTTAAATCTCTGCTTTACTGAAATTTCATTTCTTCAAGGGGAATATTTTGCTTAGCATACACTCTACTTTCTGGGAGTAGAGACACCATTTCTGTATGTTGTTTTTATGCTGATGTAATTCATTGGAACATCACTGATTCAACGACCTAATGTTTACCAATGAACAGAATATTTCTTAACGACAAAAAAACCTCACATCTTTAAACCAAGAAGATTTTCGATCATTCAACATGGTCAGATCACATGCAATTTTTATCACAAAATCTGCAAGACTGTGCTTCCTCTGATAAAGGACAATCTAACCCTTTCTTAATGAAGGATATTCTTCACGTCAAAAGTTTGGAGAAGCTATTTAATAAACCTAATGATACTCCTGATAGAAGATGGGATGCCCTCAAAAAGATAGTTAGAGAGCATTTGATTTCCCTGACCACTAACAATTTTTTGAAAATATCATAGTCTAGTTAGTGATGGCGTATTGATTGATGTATCTTCTTTAGATAAGATTTATAAAAGCACTAGATCCTCAAGGATTTATAAGAAATTAAATTGTGCTACGGGTAAATTAAACACTTATTCTCTGGAAAATAAAATCTCTCAGACGGCATAGCTAAAATAATCCAGTTATGAAAGAAAGGTAGAATTACTTGCTTTTTCAAATTAAAATCAAGAAAAAAAAATCTTACTAAATTCCATGGAATATATATATGAAAATAAGAAATTGAAGAGATCTTGATTTTTAGCTGAAGATTGCCTGTAATATCTTTTGTGCCTTCTGGTAAAAATAAAAAAGGTCTAAGGAAGAAGTTTTAGTCAAATACATAAATGAGGCCTTTATGCCACTCAGGTAATTTTGTATTTATGGAACATCTTCTAAACGTACTTTACTACTGCCTGCTCGCAAACTTATCTATTGCCCTATTTAAATATGGAAAATTCTTGCTTTAACTCTGCTTTGGATTTCAAGTTTGTTCACAAATCCTAAGGTCACTGAAGACTTGCCTGAAAGGAGAGAACAAACTTCTGAAATGTCTAGCTAGCATGGTTTTCCTCCACTCTATTGTTTAAAGAAAGAATATGGACTGATTTTCACTTTGAGTATTCATATTAAATTTTGACCCTGCCTGGGAGCTTCAACAAAGCAATAATACTCTATCCATTGCTGAGTGCTCCTGGTGACTTCAAGAGTTTTTTCATTTACGTTGCAATAATGCCTTTGTATGTTCCATTAAAGACTAGATAAATAGAAGGATATTAGATAGCAAAGCTTATTGCTTCAGTCTCTCACCTTAAATCTCCTGTACAAATATTATATAAGATTCTTGTTTTCAGGCTAGATGGTTTCTTTCCTGTACTGTAAGCATCATTTAAATAAACTAAGCCAATCCAGACAAAAAGCTACCCTGTTAACATTAGGAAAGCTCTTAATCTTCTCTACTGTATTAAACAATGAATGCCATAGAAATAAAATGGGGAAGAAATATCTTAAGTATTGAGATACATGTATTTAGAGCTATTGAATAGCAGCAGTTGAAATATATCCTTCCAGATCTCCTGGGTGTTATTCTTAGACCTGCTCCTGATATACTGAAAGATGAGAGTGGAGTTACTGTGTCTTATGTATACAATCTGTCTTACTTATTTGAAAATCTAAGCTCCCTGTGACATGGTCAGATTCTTGTCAAAAGTTTGTACAATGACCTGCAGAATGGAAATTCTCCGAGGAAATCATCTGTGAAGTTGAACCTTTTCATTTGCTTATAGATATATATCCTAAACGGAAACATTTTATATATATTTCATAGATTTTACATATGTATATATGGGTGAAGATGGTAAGTGCATTTTATTAAACCTTGTAAGGCACAAAGGCTGTCAATTATAGTTACCTTCTTGCTCTTTGTGGTGTTTTGACCCTGGCTGAACACATGGCCCCACCAAAGCTGCTCTGTCACTTTCCTCCACAGTTGGACAGGGGAGAGAAAATACAATGAAAGGCTCGTGGGTCAAGACAAGGAGATCACTCAGAAGTTACCATCATGGGTGAAACAGACTTGACTTTGGAAAATTAATTTAATTTATTATCAATCAAATCAGAGAAGTGTAAGGAGAAATAAAATAAAATCTTAAAACACCTTCCACCCCAACATTCCATTCCATTTTTTCATGGGCTTAACTTCACTCCTGATTTCTCAGTTATCTCCCCCCAAACAACACAGGGTGATGGAAAATGGGGGTTGTGACCAGTTTATCACACATTGCCTCTGTTTCTCCTTCCTCCTCATGGGGAGGAGTTCTCACACTCTTCCTCTTTTCCAGCATGGGGTCCCTCCTACAGGAGACAGTCCCCCATGAATTTCTCTAATGGGAGTCCTTCAAATTGGCTAGAGGTGTGGGCTTCCCATGGAATCACAGCCTCATTTAGGCATCTACCTACTCTGGTGTGGGCTGTTCCATGGGCTGCAGGTGGATATCTGCTCTAACATTAATCTCCACGGGCTGCAGGGAGACAGATTTCCTCATTATGGTCTTTACCATGGGCTGCAGGGGAATCTCTGCTCTGGTGCCTAGAGCACCTCATCCCCCCTCCTTCTTCATCAGTCTTGGTGTTTGCAGAATTGTTTCTCTCACATATTCTCACTCCTCTCTTCTCCAGCTGCTCTTGTTGTTGCACTGTTTTTTATCCTTTCTTAAATATGTTGTCCCAGAGGTGTTACCACCTTTGCTGAGAGAATCAGCCTTGGCCAGTAGCGGGTCCATCTTGGAGCCTGTTGGCATTGGCTCTGTCAGAGATGGGGGAAGCTTCTGGCAGCTTTTCACAGAAGCCACACTTGTAGCCCTCCCACTAGCAAAACCTTGCCCCTCAAACCCAAAACAGTGTTTAATACAACCTCTTAAAATTACAATTTTAACTTGACTGGAGAGCATTCCTGTTGATCCCTCTTTCAAGATTAGAGAAAGAAAGTAGTTTCCGTTATCTTTTATTGTTTATGGATTTCTTCTCAATCACATGCATAAGACTTACAGCCTATTGTTGCCTACTTACCTCCTGATATGCAGTGCTGGAAACTTAAATAAGGAAGTTACTTCCTTGACTTTATAACTTACTTCGTAAAAATATCTACAAATGTTCCCCAGAACTTGTGAGCAAAAATGGATGTCTATTATACTTGAGAAAAAAAAAATGTCAGAAAATGTCACAATACTTTTTCCTCAAAGATGCTTAAAGAAAATTTGTGTGGTGGTGGTAATGTGGTGTAGGGAGATAAATAGGTAAATGAGAAAATTCCTGTGTATTAAGAAAGAACTATCTACGAGATGTCTACTTGGACTAATCGTGGTGACTTGCAGCACATGATTTGCATTCTGGCTGTGGTAAGTGGATTTAATAATCAATGTTGCTGAACTAGAAAGCTGTAATAAATTTCCACCTCTTTTATATGAAACAATGTTTATTTCCTGATTGACTGAGTACACTGAAGCATATTAAGTCACTTACCTGAAAGAGGGTGCAATACTGAATTTGTAGATAATATATCAGCTATTGTGAGAAGATAATTGCTTCTAATAAACAAAATTTGCTCTTAATTTCAGTCTGCTTTCAGTAGAAGCACACTCATGTAAGATATCTAACAATGTCCATTTTCTATGGAGCAGTCAGAAAAAAGCACTTTTCAATAAAATTTTGAATTTCTTATTTTTGTGATGCTGATAAAGGAATGAGGTTACAATGTGATGAATTAATCAGAAATACAAACTGCCAAATCATAAATGCATGAGTATGTTTCCTTTAATATCACATTCACCACTGCAGTGAATTGTCCAAGATTCCAGTTCAGCAACACTTGGGCCCTGACTGAACCCTGTGAATTGATGATACTCATTGCATGCTAAATTAGGTGTCTAGCACAGTATCTGTCTGGGAAGGAAGCTCGAGTGACTGTAAATGGACTGTAAACTATTATTCTGACAGAATACACACTATGAGCAGTAACTGAAAGGATACAAGTTTTCGTTAAGCTTTATTTTACACTCCTAGACTGATTTTTGTAAACTTAGAATTATTTCATTATTTCAATAGTTGTCTACATTTTAAATTAACTTTGAGTGCTTCTAGCGTGGAGGGTTTTTTCCCAAACTCAGAGATTTTATTTTGCTTTGAATTAGCAGGAATCACAGAATCAATCTTAGTCATAGAATCATGGAATGCCTTGGGTTGGAAGAGACCTTTAAAAGTGATAAAATGTGGAACACTTATCAGTTTTGTTACAAAATTAACCCTTGTAACTTTTCAACAACTGCATAGCTGCTGGAGAAGGATACGCTAATTGCAAACTGCACTCAGTAAGTTACTAGTAAAAGAAAAACTCTGCTGTGAAGATATATGTGTATACCTGTGTATGAACTGTTATCTTAGTATTCATAGTTGTGACTGTTCATCAGAACTGAAAGAGGCACATTTTTCAAATTTTGTATGTAGATTATTTCTAAATGAGATTTTTGCTCTTTCAAAAATGTATTCTTCACTGTTTCATAAGTGATATATTCCTTCTGACTAAAATACAGCAAACACAGTTTAAAACTTCTTGTCAGCCCTCAAAAATTTTGCGTTCTCGGTCAGCAACATATCACGATTTCATTGCTTCCATCTTTCTCCTTTCTGATATGCCATTATAGCTGCTGTATTTCTCAGTGTACTTATGTTTCAGATTTCCATAGCTTCATAATCCTAGTATTTCTGAGCGGGTTAAGCATTTTTCTTCAACTTCAGAGGTCTGTTGAACACTCATTAATGAATTAGTGGGTTGTGTGTTCCAGCTCTATGCTTCATATTGTCACCAAAGTTCATAAACAAATCTTGCAGAGCCATGTCTAAGAGAAGCCAGCTGCACTCATGCACATATATAAAGCAAATTTATTGTACTCTTCAAACTAAGAAACCTTCAGACTGGCCCTTGGACTCAATGCATCGTCAATGATGTCTTGAGAGTCATGGTTTGTAATGTGCTGCCGTAGACGAGCCCTCAGGAATAACCAGGGCCTTTACTGGAGAGGTGACTGCAGAACTCCTTTGCGGTCCTGAGACAGAATCATCTGCCACTTGCATGCCTAGGCGTAAAAACTCCAAAATAATATCTTCAGTAGTTGAAATCCCTTTAAAATAGTAATTTGAAACTGGTAAAATAGTGTTCATAAACATGGCCCCACTACTTACATGTTCATTAAAAGATACGTGAATTTCACACAATATCTATCTAATAATTTCAGAGATGTTTACAGATCTGATTTCAGTACCAGAGGACACATTTTGAGGTGTGTTATGGAACTCTATTAACACTTCATTATTATTACTTATATTACAGTATTGTGTTTTGTCAGAAGGTAGATCAGAGCCTGATTGTATCATGTGCTTTAGAAACACAGTAACTGAGATAATGTCTTGACAGACAGATTGTCAGTTATTTACTGTATGAACCCGCTGTTCATTTCTGCCTTGTTTACAATCCTGTTTCCCATCTCAAAACAGATATGAGAGAACTGAGGAGAATTCAGAGAAGGCCAAAGCAGATGTTAGATGAAAGCATGGAGTAGCTTCCACTGATGCAGGAGCTAAACATATCAGGCCAGGAAAAGAGATGACTTGACCTCTATAATATTGAGGTTTTGATTCTTCACATCAGATGAAGTTATGCACTGGAACTCTACCCCATGTGACAATTAGGATTGTAGAGTTTGACATGGGGTTAGGGATATACTGGGCATAGTCCTGGAAGAAAACTCCATACAGGATATAACTAGAGAGACATCAGACACTGAGCCAGAAAGGGTTGGAAAGTGGAAGAATGTCCTGGTGATAGGTTGCTACAAGTTCCGGCTACTTACGCTACTCTGCAATAAACACTGGTAAAGGTAAGATACTAAGGTAGATTGTTATTGCCTGTTATGGGATGTCACTTGTTTACTGATGATGCAAGGATCTTTGGTGATTGTTTTAAACAGGATGTCTAACTTGTAAATAAATAAAATTAGGTGGGATGATTCTTACTTTTAGCATCCATTCAGCACAAGACTTAGTAAGACCTAAATATATGCTCGGCATTAAAACCACAATAAGTCAATTTGAAGAAAAATATATGTTCACCAAAGTGTCTTTACTGAAGTGAAAGGAGTTTCCTGAAATAAAATTAGTAGAAAGAAGTAAAAAAAAAAAAACCAAACAAACTTACTCTTTCTGTTGTCAAATTGATACGTAGCAAGATGTTATGAAAAAAGCCAGGGGACTTGCTCTGACAATGACCCTGAGAAACCTCTCACTTTCTCTGAGGAACAAGCCATGGGACCTTAGTGCTCACAGAGCCATTGACTTACCTATAAATGCACTTATCATTTCATCTCATGCTAACTTACATATGCAGTCCCAGCTGAGAAAGAGATTCTCCATTAGTAGCAAGGAAAATAATACTGTGGTGAACTGTTAAGTGCCAAATGTTATGTGGGGCAGCCTGATAAGGCTAAGAAGGAAACAGATGCCTCAAACAGCCTTGGCCTAATTATTCATGAGGGAAGGAGTCTTGTGAAGGCAGGATGGCCTTGTCTTGCAGCATATATCCCATGGAGATAAGGCAATTGCATATTGCGTTGTAAACAGTGAAATGCCCTGCTTCCTTACCAGACATACAGTAAGTTGGCGTATAGAAAAAGTGTGTATAAATTGAGGAAAGCAAAAGCAAAGAATCAGAAGAAGCAAGAAGCAAGAAGAAGATAACAACAGATGCATCCTGAAATCTTGTTGGCTGGATCAATGCACGAACCTGAAATGGCGATCTCTCTCTCTCTCTCCTTTCCCCCTTCTTACAAGGCCTATCATACTGTTTACTTAGTTTATGTTTAGTTTCTTTCTTGTAATCGTTAAGCATGATACTGCCTGTTATAAGTTGTTATACGTCCTTTTTCCATGTTATCATTAAGTTGCTGGTGTGTGATACCTAGTCTTTTCTGGTTATCATTAAGTCATAATATATCGCCTACCCTAATGTGTCGTGTAACTAAAACCAACTATGGTGATTCTGATCTATGTATTATGAGAAATTAATAAATGTTTGTGTATGAACCTTAAGACTTGTCTCACCGTTGACCAATCCATTGGGCAATCACGAATCTAAGTCACTTGTCCCCTGCTCCTGGGAGGGAGGTAACAAATGTATTTGTGGATTTGTTTTATCCTGAAAATTTCTGAGGAAACTTTATGACCTGCATTCTGACATATTACTTATTCACTTCTCTGCTGGAATCTATTACATGTATTTCCTAATTTGAAATGGAGAGGAAGAAATCTGAATTTACATCCTGATCAAATGCACAGATCGTTGGAAGCACCCTGGATAAATCAGGAGAGTTTCCCAGATTATGTTTTATGCTGTCCCAGCTACTGTGTTTGTAAGGTCTGACTGCTGTAATCACAGTTCAGTTAGTATTTCTAATAATCTAAAAAAAGAGCCATAAAAGTTCTTGGACCAGTATAATCCTTTTCCTACTCTGAGATAAAACAGTTAAAGCTATAACTGAATAAGTTAATATACAAACCTTTTGTAACAAGACAATCAGTGAAACTGACCTACAAAGTGGAGTTCCTTGTCTACACGCTACATCCACTCCATGTCCCATAAAGGATTTTAGCTGACAAACTTTAATTTCACTGTGGACAAACTAATTGTCTATTATTTTATCTTGGAGCTTTAAAAATCAAATAATGATTTGGAAGAAATACAGCAAGTCATTTTCTCTGAGAACACAGAGTTCCCACTGACAGTGGCTATTAAAAAGATTTAATGAAATCACCAGGACTTGTTTGAAGCTGGTTTAGGTACATTTTTATACTCAATCTGCACATCAATATTAATTTTTTAACACAGATGGAGGTTTTAATGGTACCCAAGGAAGAAAGTAGAAAAAACAGATTACTGGAATTTCAAATTACAAGCAGAGACCAAAGCCGATGGAGGCAAGTGTGAAATTAGACCTATGAAACACCAGGAATATTAAAATGCAGTAAATAAATATGTAAATTAAAGGGACTGCTGGAAACCAGTTGTGACCAGTTTACCTTCCACCTAAACAGAAATAAATTTCAGTGACACCCATCTGTTTTTCTTCCCAGAGATGTAAAGGAGGATCCAGACTGGTTTCATCCCAGATAGATATGTTGAAATGACAACATGTTGAACCATTGACGTAAAATAAATGACCTTCTAAATCTAAATAAACAGAAGAATGCCTGAGAACCAGAAGACTTTGTGTCAAAATTGAATCTTCATGACCTCTTTTTACTCAATTTTCCTTGGAAACACTGAGCTAATGGTGGATGGTTCTTTCTGTGATGGACTAAATGTCAGTTGTACAGAAGAGAAAATAAGTGTGTCACTAGAAGAACACGAATATATCGAGGGTGACAAGAAAGAGTCCACTAATGGTAAGCACCAGTAGTAAAGAGGGCACTATTTCTTATATCTTTGAAAATTTAAAATAAAAAAGAGAAAAAAATACTGTATCTTCTCCAAAAGCAGTTTTAACCTTGCCATAAAACCCCCTAAAATATTAAAAACAAAAAAGGAAATGCTATGAAAGAGAATAGCATAAGTAAATAGGAGTTGTTTTTTTTTGTTTTGTTCTGTTTTCATTCTATTTCCTGAACAAACAAGATTGCTTGATCCAAAAGCTATTTCCAAAATATTTTGTAGTAAAGTTATCCTCTAAGTAATAGACAGGCCAAAATACATAGGAGGTTTGTAAACTACTCATGAATGACAGGAGTAGCATGAAACCTCACATACATCACCTGCTCAGCTTAAAGTTTCAGATATAAAGGCGATGTACAAGCAAACATATAAACCTCTCACATGATTATGTTTCCTAATACAAGCAGTCTAAGATATCACCATTGGGAGCCAAAAACACCTGTGTACATGTTATGATGTAATGCCAGCTGGAAACTAACCCCCCACAGCTACTTACTCACTTCTCCCACGTCAGATGTGTGAGAGAATTGGAAAAGTGAAAAAGTCATGGGTTGAGGTAAAGACAGTTTACCTACTAAGTAAAGCAAAAGCCATGTACACAAGCAAAACAAAACAAGGTGTTTATTCCCCATTTCCCATCGGCAGGAAAGCTGGGCTTCATCACACATAACTGTGACTTGGGAAGACAAATATTATCTCTGCTAACATCCCTCACTTCCTTCTTCTTGCCCCAGCCTTGTATTCTGATCATGATGTCATATAGTCTGGGATACCCTTTGGGTCTGTTTGGGCCAGCTGTCCCAGCTGTGTCCCCTCCCAACCCAACCCCTTGTGCACCCTCAGCCTCCTCACTGGTGGGGTGGGATGAGGAGCAGAAAGGCTTCAATTCTGTGTAAGCATTGCTCAGCAATAATGAAAAAATCTGTGTATTAATTGTAGAAACATAGAATGGTTGGAGTTGGAAGGGACCTTAAAGATCATTTATCCAGCCCCCTGCCACGGGGGGGGGGACGCCTTTTGGTACATCAGGTTGCTCAAAGACCCATCCAACCTGGCCTTGAACACTCCCAGGAACGGGTCATCCGCAATTTGTCTTGGCAACCTGTTCCAGAGTCTCACCACCCATACAGTAAAGAATTACTTCCTAAAACCTAATCTAAATCTGCTCTCTTTCATTTTGAAACCCTTACCTCTTGTTCTGTCATTACATTCCCTCATAAAGTGTCCTTCCCTGTCTTTCATGTAGTCTCCCTTTAAGTACTGGAAGACCATTATAAATATTCATTGTACACACAACATTTTTTTCAGCACGAATAGAAAATATAGCCCCATAGTAGTACTATGAAGAAAATTTATTCTATTACAGATAAAACCAGCACAACTTGAAAAATTATGAGGTAGTAGATATTATTGTTATTCAGTAAGAATGATCTTATGTCAGCCCCCCAAGCCAAGAGAAGAATGGGACCAGGAGCAAAACGTCCCCCCCACAATTCACAAGAAGATGGTCAGGGATCTACTCCTCCACGTCGACATCCATAATCTACGGGGATTCATCCTAGAATCCTGCGAAAGCTGGCAGGGGTGCTCACCAGGTAGCTCTCCTTCATTTATTGGCAGTCCTGGCTCACTGGAGAGGTCACAACTGATTGGAAGACAGCAAATATAATACCCATCTATAAGAAGGGAAAGAAGGATGATCTAGGAAATTACAGGCCTGTCAGTTTGACTTCAGTCCCAGGGAAGCTGATGGCGCAGATCATCCTCAGTTCCATTATGCAGCACATGCGGGACAACCAGATGATCAGATGCAGTCAGCATGGGTTTGTGAAGGGCAGGTCCTGTTTAACAAATCTGACCTTATTCTATGACTGGGTGACCTGCTTGTTCAATGAAGGAAAGGCTGTGGATGTCATTTATACTGACTTTAGTAAGGCATTTAACACAGCGGCCCACAAAATTCTCAAAGAGAAATTAACTGTGCTTGGCTTGGACGGACATATGCTTCTCTGGATGAAAAAGTAGTTGGATGGCTGATTCCAGAGAGTTGTGGTCAATGGAGTTAAATCCAGTTGGCGACCAGTAATGAGTGGACTGGGGTTGCTCCTGTTTAACATTTTCATCAATGATTTGGACAAGGGGATGGAGTGCACCCTCAGTAAGTTTGCAGATGACACCAAGCTGGGTGGAAGTGTCAATCTGCTTGAGGGTAGGGAGGCTCTCCAGAGGGATCTGGAGAGTCTGTATCATTGGGCCAAGGCCAACTCAATGAAATTCAGTAAGGCCAAATACCAGGTCCTGCACTTTGGTCACAACAATCCCCAGCAGCGCTAAAGGCTTAGGGAGGAGTGGCTGAAGAACTGCCAGGCGGAGAGGGATTTGGGGTTCTTAATAGATCACCTGCTGAACATGAGCCAGCAGTGTGCCCAGATGGCCAAGAAGGCCAACGGTGTCCTGGCCTGGATCAGAAATAGTGTAGTGAGCAGAAACAGAGAGGTGATCATGCCTGTCTACTCAACCTCGATGAGGTCTCACCTTGAGTACTATGTCCAGTTTTAGGCCCCTCACTACAGGAGGGATATTGAGGTGTTGGAGAGGGTACAAAGGTGGCTGCCAAGATGGTAGAGGGCTTAAGAAGGGAAGGCTGAGGGATCTGGGGCTGTTTAGCCTAGAGAAGAGGAGGATGAGGGGAGACTTCCTCACTCTCTACAACTACCTGAAGGGAGGTTGTAGAGAGGTGGGAATTGGTCTGTTCTCCCTAGTGGAGAGTGATAGGATGAGGGGAAATGGAGTTAAATTGCACCAGGGGAGGTTCAGGTTAGATATTACGAAGAATTTCTTTGCTGAAAGGGTTGTCAGCCATTGGAACAGGCTGCCCAGGGAGTTGGTAGAGTCACCGTCCCTGGAAGTTTTTAAGAGACGGGTGGATGTTTCATTGGGGGACATAGTTTAGTAGGTCGATAGGGTTGGGACAAAGGCTGGTCTCACTGATCTTCAAGGTCTTTTCCAGCTGAAACTATTCTATGATTCTATGTTTGAAAAAGTTACAGGTTACAGCTGCTTACACAAGCTTAGATAAAGTAGGAGAAGGGAAAAAGCAAAACAGGTAAAATGGTTGTATATGAGGTCATGCAGACAGAAGCCTACAGCATCAGGCTGCCTGCAGCAGCTGAAGAATCCTGTCCATATGTTTGTGGTGGCAGAGTCCTGGAAAAGCAGATTGATAGGCACAATGAAAATATTGGTCTCTTTCTTTTTCCATCTTTCCCATCTTCCCATTCCTCTAATTTCATATATGTAATTTCAGAAATTTTGTCCCTGTTTTTGATAAGAACTGTGGAGTAAGGTTGTTTTTGAGAACATTTCGCTTTCAGTGTCAGTGCGATCTGAGAATTGGCTGTACAATGAAAACCTCTGTCATTTGAGGCACAACTCGCAGTATCTTCTCTCGTGAGGGCTCTCTAATTAATATTGTCTTTACAAACAAATTACTTTCTAACGATTTAATTAACACAGCGTACTGACATTTTTAGGTTTAAGCTGAACCTGTTTCATCAGTAAATACTTTCATCATTCTTTGTTCTTTCTCTCTTTCTGCACTTTATACTTGACAGTAGAAATGGTTTGCTTTTTCAATTTAACAAATACACAATGTAGCAGTTGATTCCTCACCTACCTCTCTAAATATTTTTCTATCTAAGGAAGTGCATCAAATACTGGGATCAGATATTTTATTTACTTTTAACTATTTTTTCAATCTTCCCTGCTAAACCAGAAGTAGCTCTTCCTAGATATTACTGCTCTTCGAACTCAACCTTCCATTTTATTCTTAGTTTCTGAAATAAAACTTTTGATCTAGCATTCTTACTCCTCATTCAGCAACCTCTAATGGTCATTAAGATGTCAAAGTAGACCATGTGAACCCTCTTTGTGCCAAAAGAAGTTGAATAGGAATATTTCAGTTGTTGCCCTGAAGACACCAAATCACCTTTCATTACTCTGTTATTCGTTAAAAGAAGAATTAAAAAAAAAATCCAAACCAATTTTACTATCTTTTTCTGTTTTCAAATTTATCCGGGTTTGTTTTTTTTTCAGGAAGTATTTTAGGGGATTATTAATAACTAGTCAGATTTCTCATAACAAATATTGTGGTGTTTCCATCTGTGATGCTGCTCTCATTTTTAGTATCTTCTGTGAGTCAAACTTACTGTCCACCTCACCACACAGTAGCAATCACTCCATCATAAATTGACACCATCCTTCTCTTACCCAGGAAGATCTTCATTCTCAGCTCTGCATATTCTACTTCCTTCATTCGGGCTGCCATGGTCCATTACCTCCCATGGTTGTTTTCTGTCTGGACACTTTGTTTCTGCCTTTGTATTGCTTTAGACTCGAAATGGACATCTGTCCTCTTGGTTGCTCTGCTTCTACTTATTATGTGGTCTCTGACTTTTTTTTTTTTTTTTGACCATATTTGTTCTGAACTGATGATTGGCATTGTTTGGAGCTTTTTGCCAGGCAGTTTTGCTGTCCTTATTACTACCGTGCGTTTCCCCAGGGTCAAATCTTTCTCTCAGCAGTCTCTCCAGTCATGTAGGGTCAGACTTCCCACAGCCCATCCTGTCAATTAATGGAGAATCTCTTAACATTTCCAAATTTACATGTACATGCTAGAGTTTCAGTTTTCTTTATTTGCTTTCAGTTCTGGAATAGAAAAAAACCCACAGTGTATCTCTTCGAAATCTTATCCTGTCATTCATAAAAGCCATCAGACATTCTTTATCACTCCCTTTGCCTTGTGTCCAAG
The DNA here is from genome assembly GCA_020746105.1 of Trogon surrucura. Taxonomy (NCBI): domain Eukaryota; kingdom Metazoa; phylum Chordata; class Aves; order Trogoniformes; family Trogonidae; genus Trogon; species Trogon surrucura. Next base: position 6,486,175 of record CM036617.1, on the reverse strand, counting down.
ATTACAGAGGAACCATTTTTGAAAATCCAACTTGGTTGCCATTCCTGTTGTGTCTACATGAGAAGTTTCTCTTTGCTGCTGCCTTTGTACTCACGTCCTGAAACTCTCCCTAGACTGGCTGCTGCCACTGCATTTTATGAATTCTATGGCTGGGTGACAAGAAGGAACCACGTTTTTAAACATATGCTGGTTATCTATTTAAAAAAATATTTAAGATATTCAGTCTCTCCATCATCCACACCAGCCAAGTGCACACCAGTAAAATCTCCTTTTGCAGTCTCTGGTCCTATCCCAACTTTCCTTCAGGTGATTGCAATGAGATAAATGACTGAAAAAGTGAAACATTTTGTACGGAGAGTTGGTCCTGCATTCCAATAACCTTGTTGTTATTAGGAAATCATTCAATTCAGAATTTCATTTTTGGTCAGTGTCATCTCATTGTAGTTAATCACCTCCCACTTTGCTACTAAATTATTCTGTCACTCTTAATTTCAAGCACATCTCACTGTTATTATTTAGGATATGTGTGCAACACAGTATCAGTGCTGTGTGGTTTTCTCAAAGTAGCTCAGGTTCCAGGAAGCAATCCAAATGTCTTAATACAACACCTTGACCCAAGTATCATCTCTAACGTGTTCATGATGCTTCCATGAAGGATAAGTGTTACAGGAATTAGACAGTCAATACTTAGTCTGTAAATCTAGCTGGTTACAAAGGCTTGCAACACTGATTTAGCTCCTTTCTGTGTAATTTTATCATGTGATGGTGCTGATGTGGGCTGAGACGTTGGAGATTACATGTAATATGGTCTGATTTTGGGCATTTGAGACTTTGGCTTCAATCTGACTTTGGGATCAGGGGAAGCTGGGAAGCTATCATGATCTGTTAAGCTGAACAGTCTTAAAGGCAGCAGTGAGAAGAAGGGGTTATAGGCTCTGTCATCCCATGGCCTTCTCCAAGCAGTTCTGCACATGAGTTCTATTTCTGGCTCAAGCACTAACCTTATACATCACTTTGAACAACACGTTTCACCTCTCTGTAGTAGCTATTCTCCTATCCTTGGTCTGTCCTGTCCTTTTAGTTTGTTAACTATCCAGGATAATATGAATTTATACCATAACTAATAAAATTCAGTTTTTAGCCTGTCTCTCAGCTTTTCATTCAAAGCCTGAATAAGTGGAGTATACTGTTCCCTTGCCATGTATTAATGCAGTAGCATTAAAAACAACAATCACAGGTGCATTGACTGTGAGAGTTGCAATTAGAAATTCTATTGTCTATTTGGTACTAAAATGTCAGGAATGCTGTAATATGGTAAATTATCTTCATGTAAAAGTTTTTGAAGACAGATATTTTCTAAATAACAATCAAATCTAGGGACACTTGTGAAATGGAATTTGATAATATTTAAGCCTAAACAGGGGGAGACACTGTCTCACGGTAGTAGAGGGAGCAATTCACAAACCTACTACAAAAGTAGTAAATAGTAGTCGAGGTAGAGAAGCAGGATACCTGTTCTGTGCCAGAGAATGCAAAATACTCTCCATCACCCTACAACAAATTTTAAATTGATAATATAACACTAAAAAACACAGCCTACAATATGCACAAGATAAAAAAAGGGTTCAAAGGACACTGCCATTGTTTTTAGTCCCTGCAATAGCAAATGTTACTAAGAAGAGACTCATGTCTTTCTCAACTTTGCTCTAGAAATATCACTTTTCTGACTTTGCTGTTATGAAATAGGAATCCGATAAAAACGAAGAACCAGAAATGATGTATGATTAAAGGAAGAGAAATGTAGTACCTTTCAAATTATTTTGCTAATAACAACAAATAGTACAATCCATCACAGGGAAGATAACTACAAAATGAAAAGATGCGCATGGTAATTGACAAAAGCACCTTCCAATTTCAATATTAGTGGAATAATTTCACTACATGTGACATGGTATAGCTGAAAGAGGAGATGAGCTGAAGGAATCTGAGTGTTCCTGCAACTGAAAATGCTTCTTTCTCTGTAATTGCCACTTTGTCCTTATGACTCTGCCATTGTGTTTGTCCACAGTTTCATAAGTAATTCTGGTCACAAATCACACACAAACTTGTAGTGAATGTTCATATTGACTGTAAGTAACTGTCGTGTACTGGTATTAGGTACCGGATTGTAGCAGTGGACTGTACAACTGGTACTCTCAGCAATCTTGTCCTTTGCTGGTAAGTGATGCAGTCAACCTCTCTCTTGAGCAGTCCTGAGGATCCAAAATTTGATTTTACCTCCATGTGTAAAAAGCCTCAAATCAGCTCTGGGAGACTGACTGGGAAAAGAGAGACCAGCAACACAGGAGCCCTAAGGCTGGCTGTGTCCCTGTCCCACTGCTGAATGTTATGTGATTGAGTGTATTTTCCTACATGACTCTTGGTTCCTGTTGTTGGGTGGTGGATCTTCATACACAGCCTGCTGGAGTGCCTCTGCAATGGTGTAGTGGTGAAACGCTTGGGGCTGTCTTAACTCCTGCTTTTACAAAAAATCAAGCATTTCTGAGGCAAGTTGTTGACATCCATTTTGTGCATGCCAATTCCAATAAATATTGCCTCCCAAAATGTGCAGGAAGCTACTCCGTGATCCCTCTAGAGCCAACAGTACTGTCCTTCAGAGCACAATTCTGAGAATTTGCATAGGAAGTGCAACCTTCCCCAAAGACTCTGGGAACCTAAAGTTAGACAGTGAGAATCCTCCCTGTTTTGTCTGCTTTCTGCTTAGTTAGCTTAAAATTTTGAGTGAATGCTGCAGACTCAGGGGCATTTGTCTGAGTTGTTATGGCATAGATAGGGTTTTCCCTACTGCCATAGAATTTCTTACTATGTCCTGCCCAAGGGATGTTCTGAGGTTGTGTCCTTTGAGACTAGTGACCTCTGTCACCTACACAGGACAGCTCTGAGAATTATTCCTTTGATGAGTTGTCTAGTTTTCAATCTTGCAGCTTTGTTTCAATCTACACAGAAAATTCAGCTTATTACAAACATTGCAAGCCAGTTAGATTGTGCAGCATGAAAAATACATGTGCATGTCCCAGCATAGTACAACCGTAAATGTGTGATGTGCTCAGCAGTGTTAGAGCAAAATATTTGTTGCTTAAAAGCAAATAGTGCTGAGTACTTCACTTCTTGTCCCAGATAAACCTTGCAATTTCTCTGATGCTAAATCTTTTGCTCTTACTCTGTCATTGACACTGGCTGGCCTAATCTGCTCAGGGCACATTTTAACTCTCTTCCAGACAATTCAATCAGCCCAATAACAGCTCTGTTCAAGCCCACATTTCTTGCATAAAAAAAGACACTAGAAAAATGTGCTTCAGAGATACCTTGTCTAGAGGAAAAGCTTGAATTTGATTTCCATGAGAAAGACTCTGTGCAAGTGAACAAACAAAAATAACACTGCAAAGTCATGAGATGTAACTGGTGAGGGAAGGATTCTTCTTGTGCTCTGTAGTTTCATTCTGATGAGGGAAACAGAAAATAGTGGAAGCAGTGAAGGGGAAGTAAGCCAGAAATGAAAACAGCTCTGATAACAGTAATTTGCATGTTTCTGCTGCTTTAAAAATCTTACCTCGCTCTTGTAAAGAAATGGTTCAATGCTAGTTTTATAAATGAGAACTGAAGTAAAAGTGAGGAGAAACTGAAGGAAGCTGAAATTGCTGAAGGTTTCAGTAGAAACTGGAAATGTGAACAGTTTCTTCTTTTTTTTTTCCCCCTACTTCTTTATATTACTGGATTTTTTTCCCTTTTTTTCTTTTTTTCTTTTTTTTTTTTTTTAGAAATGTTCTAGATTGTACCTGAACTCATACGTAGAAAGAAGTAAAATAATGTTTTTCTTCTCCTTTCTCTCTGCTCTGCCAAGAGTTGTGTGTTGGACATAATCCAGACTTTTGTGTTCCATGGATTAAGTGCTAAATCTCACAGAAATCCATATGTGAAAGTGATACAGATATCTGATTCACATTATGCATCATGTATTCTATCAATTTAGTTTATGTAAGTCTCCAGGGTTAAATCAAGTGACCTTGCATTTGCTGTGGTCAAAGTGTTTATATAAGATGTACATAACATAACATAAATGACTGGTGAGGTCAGGTTCATTTCCTCAGGACAACCAGCTTGTGCAAAGTTGTTGGAGATGGATTGGGAGTGAAGAGGGTTGTTGTTACCCTGCATACTTTATCTCTGGGTAGAACTGGACTAAAAACAGAGTTGGGATGACAAGCTGGTTCACATTCTGCTGGGAGAGAAGAGATACATAGGTTAAGTGGTATTAATCACTGAGCAATTGATCTAGGTTTGGATCCTTCCCAGTCCTGTGTCTCCACTGTATCTGAGCTGGTTGATTTGACACATGGTCTAAAAATAATGTGCTCTCAAGACCCACTCAATGTTATCAAACTCACTTGTGAGCAACTGGTGCTGTAAGATAAAATTGCAGTCTGCTTGATGGCTTGTTGGGGCTATCATACACTGAGATGGAGGGAGTTTTCATACTTGATGGTATGATCTTATTTTTTCCACTGTGCTCTTTACATTGATGAGTTTTACATTTTGTGCAAATTCTGTGTGACAAATACAAATCACAGACACTGTAAACTATAACTAGAAATAAGACTTGAAAAAGTTTGGAATCTAAATTTTATTTTAAATGCTATTCTCAGATGAACATAATTATTCCTCTTCCTCTAAATTCTGAACAGGGTATGAAATCTTGGAGCTTAAGAGACATATGAATATAATCAGGTTATATTTATGATCTGTTAAATTGCTAAATCTGTCAAATTAAATTACTTTTCACAAGTGTACATTAGTTAAAAGATATTTTTGTTAGCATGCTCCTAATAATGTCACCATTTTACTTCAACTGGACAAGAAAATAAGCATTAATAACATACACGTATTGCATTAAAGAAAACTGGACCACAAATAATTACATCAAACCCCATCATGCTCACACTTACTTTCATTGTTTCCTTTAGTGTATTGAATGTTTCTTATTCAGACTGATCCACATGTCATATCTCTCATCCCCTTGCTGACAAGAAATCATCTAACAGCCTGTCCCCAAGGAGCATTTGCAACTTTTTTGCAGAAATTTTCAACTTCATGGAAAATGTTTTTGCCTACATTTTTTGCCTGTTGACATGTAATTATTTTTGTCATTGCCTACGAAATCAGTACAACTGAAGAATTATTTCCAACGTATGTGACTATGTTCCTTTCTGTAAGGAGAAGGTCTAGAATAGAGATGAATGAAATCCAACTTTGATTTTTTGCTCTTTTTTCCCTTTTTTTTTTTTTTTTTGTATGACACCTCTCAGGGCTTACATGAGAGCTGAATAACAAATAAAGCTGGTGAGAATGTCAGGGTTTCAGCTCAGCCTTTGCAAGAATATTGCACTGCTCACTGCTCTGAGAATTCAAGATTAAATAAGGGACTGATGCTTTTTAAGTCACACCAGTGTATTCTGACATAAGGGAACATTAGAATTACCAGCATTAATCATTTCAGTCTCCTGGAAAATATATTAAGAAACAAAAAGCTGCTTTAGAGTGTTTCTTACAACACACATTCGGATGACCAGGAGTACAGCTGGTCCTTATGCAAAAAGGATATATACAAAAACCTCCTTTTTTAGTCAGTGGTGAATTCCCAGTGACATCCTGGTAAAGATTCTTGCCCTAACAGAGATTTTCTGCATTGTGTTGTCTGAGCTTATGTCTTTGTTTTCAGATCTACATCAGTCTTCACTAGTTTGGTACACACTTTGGCAGTGCAGGGTTGACACACTCATGTTAGAAGAAGATTTCATGTTATTTAAAAGCTTGCCTTCAAATGCAGAGATAAAGTTCAGTCTAGCACTCACTAGTTGTCCTATGCAGACTACGCACAAAGACAATAGGAGACTGACAAGTTGAAGTCTGAGGTTGTGCACACAAGATGTGGACCTCAACACCATTGAAGGCTCAAGAGATTTCTTTGGAGTAGAAGATGGAAGACCATCTAGTAGGTTTTTCAGTATTGAGAGGTATTCTTTTACTTGGAAATATGAATCTTAAGACTGGTTTCTTTTCTGACTTGCTGAGCTTAAATTCCAGTGTTCTTGTTCATCTGTATTAACTGCAGCCAGAAATGGAGAGTTTGGCAGATAACATTATTATACAAAGCTTCTGAGTAAAGTGCATGCAGGGAATAATAAGGGCATACAAACTGAATTCTTCACAACCAATGTTATTCCTCGAAATGCCAAAGCAACAAATAGTGGCTAGCATCTTTTGTAGCAATGCCAGCATCTTTGACATAAGTTGAATGGAAATATATACTGTTTTTCTAGTTCCTCAATGAATGACAAATGTAAGAATGATGTCTTCTTTAGATGACTTGGGCATGTTATATACCATGTGTGTCAATGGTGAAATAATAATAAAAAAAAATAATTGTCCTGGAAAAGAAAAATTTCCAAACAACCTCCTTGCCAACATTTAAGAGGTTTTGCAAGTCAATGAGATGGTGAAGAAATGCTCATATTATGTGTGAAATATTCCCAAAGCAGGAATAAAAACTGGCTCAGATAAAGCAAACAGTTCTGTCATATGATACTAATGCTGTTAACTGTGGTGGAAGATGAATTTATTCCTCTGACTTTTCAAAATAAAGCACAGCTCTCTAATAGCTCCAAATGTTATGACTGGTTACTGGAATGCATTACAATTACTATGGTGGTGTGCCAGGTTTTAGTCACTGTGGTGGTTTGGCCCTGGCTGGAGGCCAGGAGCTCACCAAAGCCGCTCTATCACTCCCCTTTTCAGATGGACAGGGGAGAGGTGAGATGTAACAAGAAGCCCGTGGGTAAAGATAAACAGCAGTTTAATATAGCAATTACCGCGCGGAAGCAAAGCAAAACAACAAAGATTATTCTCTACTTCCCATCGGCGGGCGATGTCCGGCCGTTTTCCCAGGAAGCAGGGCTCCAACACGCGTAACGGTTTCTCAGGAGGACAAACAGCGAATGCCCCCCCCCACTTCCCTCTGCCTTCTCTCTTTATATCTGAGCTGACGTCATATGGTATGGAATACCCCTTTGGTCAATTTGGGTCAGCTGGCCCGGCTGTATCTCCTCCCAAGATGTTGATCACACCCACCCTACTACTGGGAGAACATCAAACCACAGCCTTGGTGCTGTGTGGGCACCGCTTAGCAGTAGCCAAAACACTGGGGTGCTATCAACACCCTTCTAGCTACCGCTCCAAGAAACACAGCACGGAGAGAGCTGCTGTGGGAAGATTAACTCCACCTCAGTCTGACCCAATACAATCTCCACCCCTTATTCCATACCATTTGAGTCATGCTCAGGTCTCACATGTTTAGATCATCTTAACATTCTCCAGTCCTTCAACAGAGAGATGCTTCTCTTCTACTCTATGCTTTTCTGCCACCGCTTTAGATGTTCCATAGCATGCAGGGCAGGAGAAGCAGCACATCCAACTGTTGGGCACCAACACCAGTTTGGTTTGGGTCGCCACTGCGTTCTTCTTGTTCCTTCTGAAACCTACTCTTCATCAGTCCACGTTGTCACTTCCTACAAGACACAACTCACATACCAGATTACTTTTCCCCCAAGGTTAAATTACCTTGAGGCACACATCGGGTTTCCCCATCTTCCCGCATTATCCACCAAGTACACCCAGGTCCTTGAGCAAAGACAATGCCACGAATGGGTTTGCCTTTTCCCATGGGAGGAGCAACCCACACTGCCTTCCCCAGCCACCTTCCCATGTGCACTACAGGGACCTTATCTCCTCCTACAGTATGTAGAGGTTCTGTTTGGGCAGAACCTGGACGGTTAGCAGATCCTCTAGAGTTAACCAGCCAAGTGGCTTCTGCTAAATTTGTATCCCAGTGCTTCCATGTCCCATGGCCCAATGCCCTCAGCATAGTCTTTAACAGTCCATTGTATCTTTCAATCTTTCCAGAGGCTTCTGGATGATAGGGGATGTGATACACCCACTCAATGCCGTGTTTCTTGGCCCAGGAATTGATAAGATTATTTCGGAAATGAGTCCCATTGTCTGATTCAATTCTTTCCGGAGTACCATGGCGCCACAAAATTTGCCTTTCCAGGCCTAAGATGGTGTTTCGGGCAGTGGCATGGTTCACAGGGTATGTCTCAAGCCAACCAGTCGTTCCTTCTACCATGGTGAGTATGTAGCGCTTGTTCTGGCGTGTTCGTGGCAGTGGTCCCATATAGTCAATTTACCAGGCCTCACCATAACGAAAACCCAGCCACCGCCCTCTGCTCCAGGGAGACTTCGTTTTTGTGGCTCGCTTGATTGAGGCACATATCTCACATTCATGAGTGACCTGTGCAATGGCCTCCATGGTCAGGTCCACCCCTCGATCATGAGCCCATCTGTATGTAGCGTCTCTCCCTAGATGTCCTGATGTTTCATGGGCCCATCGAGCTACGAACAGCTCACCCTTACGTTCCCAGTCCAGGTCCACCTGAGCTATTTCAATTTTTGCAGCCTTGTCTACCTGGTCATTATTTCGATGTTCTTCAGTGGCGCGGCTTTTGGGCATGTGAGCATCTACATGACGCACCTTCAGAGTCATGTTTTCTACTCGAGTAGCGATATCTTGCCACAATGCAGCCGCCCATATGGGTTTACCTCTGCGCTGCCAGTTGGTCTTCTTCCACTGCTGTAACCACCCCCATAGGGCATTAGCTACCATCCAGGAATCAGTATAAAGATAGAGTATTGGCCACTTTTCTCGTTCAGCAATCATCAGGGCTAGCTGGATGGCTTTCACTTCTGCAAATTGACTTGACTCGCCTTTTCCTTCAGTGACCTCCACAACTTGTCGTGTGGGACTCCACACAGCAGCTTTCCACCTCCGACGGTTCCCTATCACACGGCAGGATCCATCAGTAAACAAAGCATAGCATCGTTCATTCTCTGGTAGTTCATTATATGGTGGTGCCTCTTGAGCACGAATCACCTTCTCAGGCACTGCACCAAAATCTCTGCCTTCTGGCCAGTCCATGATCTCCTCCAGGATTCCTGGGTGATTGGATTTTCCCAGTCGAGCTCGTTGTGTGATCAATGCTACCCACTTACTCCATGTAGCGCTAGTTGCATGATGTGTAGAGGGGATATTTCCCCTGAACATCCAGTGCAACACAGGCAGCCGGGGTGCCAAGAGGAGGGATGCCTCTGTACCAACCACTTCTGAAGCAGCTCGAACTCCCTCATATGCTGCCAGAATCTCCTTCTCGGTTGGGGTATAGTTGGCTTCTGATCCTCTGTATCCCCTGCTCCAAAATCCTAAAGGTCGACCTCGGGTTTCTCCTGATGTCCTTTGCCAGAGACTCCAAGTGAGACCATACTCCCCAGCTGCAGTGTAAAGTATATTTTGCACTGATGGTCCTGTCCGGATAGGCCCAAGTGCCACTGCACGAGCTATTTCCTGTTTCACCTGCTCAAAGGCTTGTTGTTGTTCGGGGCCCCACTCAAAATCATTCTTCTTTCGAGTCACTCGGAAAAGAGGTCTCACAAGCTGACTGTAACCTGGAATGTGCATCCTCCAAAACCCCACAAGGCCTAGGAAAGCTTGCGTTTCTTTCTTGTTAGTTGGTGGGGACATGGTCGCAATCTTATCAACTACATCCATAGGCACGTGACGGCGTCCATCCTGCCATTTTATTCCTAAAAACTGAATCTCTTGTGCAGGTCCTTTGACCTTGCTTTTCTTTATAGCGAAGCCAGCCTTCAGAAGAATTTCAATTATTCTTTTTCCCTTTTCGAACGCCTCTTCCGCTTTACTCCCCCACACAATGATGTCATCAATGTATTGTAGATGTTCAGGGGCATCACCTTTTTCCAGTGCAGTTTGGATCAGTCCATGACAGATGGTGGAGCTATGCTTCCACCCCTGGGGCAGTCGATTCCAGGTGTATTGAACACCCCTCCAGGTGAAAGCAAACTGTGGCCTGCACTCTACTGCCAAAGGAATGGAGAAAAACGCATTGGCAATGTCAATTGTAGCATACCACCTCGCTGTCTTTGACTCCAGTTCATACTGGAGCTCCAACATATCTGGTACAGCAGCACTCAACGGTGGTGTCACTTCGTTCAGACCACGATAGTCCACTGTTAGCCTCCACCCTCCATCAGACTTTCGCACTGGCCATATGGGACTATTAAAAGGTGAATGTGTCTTGCTGATCACTCCCTGGGCTTCCAGCTGATGAAGCAGCTCATGGATGGGAGCTAGGGAGTCTCGATTTGTGCGATACTGCCGCCGGTGTACTGTCCTGGTAGCAACTGGCACCTGCTGTTCTTCAACTTGCAGCAGTCCTACAATGAAGCGATCTTCTGAGAGGCCAGGCAGGGTAGACAGTTGTTTGATCTTCTCTGTAGTCACGGTAGCCACACCGAAAGCCTATCGGTAGCCCTTTGGGTCCTTGAAATACCCTCTCCTGAGGTAGTCTATGCCAAGAATACAAGGGGCCTCTGGGCCAGTCACAACAGGGTGCTTTTCCCACTTGTCCCCTGTTAAACTCACACCAGCCTCCAGTACAGATAATTCTTGGCATCCTCCTGTTACTCCTGAAATCCAAACAGGTTCTGAGCCTTTATATCTTGATGGTACTAATGTACACTGCGCACCGGTGTCCACCAACGCCTTATACTTCTGTGGATCCGATGTGCCAGGCCATCGAATCCACACAGTCCAGTATACTCGGTCATCCCTGTCCTCCTCCTGGCCGAAGGCAGGGACCCTCTATTCCTGATCCTCATTAGAACATTCACTGGGTGACCTTTGTCGTAACAGACCAGAAGTCCCCTCATCAGGATCAAGGGACATGACTTCAAATTTTCTTTGTCTAGGAGATTGCTGATTATCTTCCTGAGTCCCAACAGCAACTGCATTGACTGCCTTCTTGTATGTCGCCTTCTTAACTGCTGTCTTTCCTCTCAGTTCACGCACACGGGCTTCCAGTTTAGAGGTGGATTCACCATCCCACTTCCTCATGTCCTCCCCTTGATCACGCAGGAAAAACCAGAGTGCTCCATGTGGTGTGTACCTGGGGCTTCCTTTTCCTCTGACTGATACAGGAAAAAACTGGTTTCTTGGAGCACTCCTGGTAGTTGATGCCTTGGCCCGCAGGGATGAGGAGATGCGGAGATTGTCTTCAAAATTTTGCAGCCAAGAAGACACTCTTTCCACAGTTGCTATATCCATGTCTGTGCAATATATCATTGCCAAGTTGTTGGAATATGACTCTGGAGCGCCCTGAATCACCTTTCTCCACAAGGCCCGTGTGCATAGAACATCCTCTGGATCTTTAGGGGCTTCTTCATCATCTAGATTACTGTAGATGACTTCCAACACTCCTAGTTCTCTCAGATACTGGATGCCTTCATCTGCAGTAGTCCATTTTCCTTGGAAATTTGAAAGATCTTCCTTGAATGGATATCTTGCCCTTACACTTGAGAGGAGCCGTTTCCAAAGACTGCAAACACCTGCTTCCTTTCCAATTCCTTTTTCAATTCCCCGATCCCTAGCAAGGGATCCCAGTTGCTGGGCTTCTCCACCATCTAGTTGCTGACTGTCAGCCCCGCTATCCCAGCATCGGAGCAGCCAGGCAGAAATCCGCTCACCGGGCTGGCGACTGTAATCTTTCCACATATCTCGGATTTCTGACGAGGTCAGGGACCGGGTAGTTTCTGTTTCTTGTTTGATTTCTTTTACTCTTTCCGATTCCCCAGTTAGAGGATTAATTTCTTGATCAGGCTCCTCCTCTTCTTCTGCCCTTACTAATCGACCGTATGGAGCTGTTGACTTTCTTTACCACATTTTTGTCTTCACTACTGGGGCAATTACTGTAGTCGTTGTTTGAGTTTCTGTCTCAACCATGGTGTCTTCAGCTGAGGTTTGAGTGCCTGCCTCAACCACTGCCCTTTGAGAATACTGAACTGTGGCTCGATAGGCACAGGCTAAGCCCCAGTACAATGCTAGGAGTTGCTGGTTTTCATTGGGGTAGGTAAGGCACCCTTCTATCAGATGGTGTGTCAATTTAGTAGGATCGCTCGCCTGTTCTGGGGTGATATCCCAGGCTATGGGAGGTGATAACCGTCCTAGGAATCTGCCCAAGTCCTTCCACACACCCTGCCACCCAGGGACCGGCCGCTTCAAGGCACACTTCAGTATGTCCCCACTCAAAGGTTGTCTCCTCTTATGCCAGGATGGAAACAGATTCCACAAAGCCCATAGTATACCAATAACATTAACTAGTAATACCATAGAGCTTACACAAGGGTGTACAAGGACCGTGGGAGCCTTCATAATAAAGCCGTTTACATCAATCTCATATAGGCAGAGGGGGATATATTCTTTTACTCTATCCGAAAGATAGCTCCAGCCCTGCAGCAGGGCTGTAACTACTAGAAGAAAACATATATTCAATGTTTGTCTTAACATGTTCTTAAACAAAGCTAAACCAAATGATAAGCAAGTGCTACAAGCAAACTCCGTGTCCTGCACAGGAGCTTGCCGCTTAATAGCTACTCTAGCTGTAGCAAGCTTGAGCAAAACTGCTGTTATCCTGCCCCACGTTGGGCGCCAAAAAGGACTGTGGTGGTTTGGCCCTGGCTGGAGGCCAGGAGCTCACCAAAGCCGCTCTATCACTCCCCTTTTCAGATGGACAGGGGAGAGGTGAGATGTAACAAGAAGCCCGTGGGTAAAGATAAAAAGCAGTTTAATATAGCAATTACCGCGCGGAAGCAAAGTAAAACAACAAAGATTATTCTCTACTTCCCATCGGCGGGCGATGTCCGGCCGCTTTCCCAGGAAGCAGGGCTCCAACACGCGTAACGGTTTCTCAGGAGGACAAACAGCGAATGCCCCCCCCACTTCCCTCTGCCTTCTCTCTTTATATCTGAGCTGACGTCATATGGTATGGAATACCCCTTTGGTCAATTTGGGTCAGCTGGCCCGGCTGTATCTCCTCCCAAGATGTTGATCACACCCACCCTACTACTGGGAGAACATCAAACCACAGCCTTGGTGCTGTGTGGGCACCGCTTAGCAGTAGCCAAAACACTGGGGTGCTATCAACACCCTTCTAGCTACCGCTCCAAGAAACACAGCACGGAGAGAGCTGCTGTGGGAAGATTAACTCCACCTCAGTCTGACCCAATACAGTCACTGATCAGGACCTCACCATTAAGTGCAGTTAAAAAAAAAAAATCAAACAACTCTTCAAGACTGTCTCACAGTGTGGGGTAGACGAAAGCACACGGGTCTGCAGAGATGGGACAGCACACACAGGAAGCAGTGCAACAGTTTTTCAGATCACATAGAGTTAAAGATCATTATCTGGAAGGAGTTTGAAGGCATCAGGATCAGGGTGTGGGAAAGATGGGGATGAATGTAATAGGGGGAAAGGGCAAAGACATGCAAAGCAAATGAAAGAGACTGACATCTTCTGCCAGGCTCTGATGGGAGCTGACACTGCAATACCAGCTGAGGAATTCTCATTCAAGAGTGAGTGGGCTGAAACATGAGAAACTTAGAATGGCATGAAAATAGCCTCTGATTACTGTGATGGAAAATAGAAATTGATAGAATTGTGTAAAGGGACTGGTCTAGAAAGGAACAGGCTAAGGAAAATAATCTTGTTCTAAGCCTTCTTAAAGGCTGAGGGGCTTCAAGGGCCAGAGAAAACGAGATTACAACAATCAAGATGTGAATTGATAATAATTTGCTGTCTGTGTTCGGGATGTGGTTAGGATGGAAAAGATCAAGGCCTAAAGATGTTGCAGAATGACACAACTTCAGCTGAGCAGAGAGCTTGCAGACATCAAACCACCGTGCAGACATGAGGCTTGATGTGTCCTTTCGGTACTGGATACTGTGTGTTGAGAGAGTGGGAGACAGAAGATACTTTGTGTACTCTTTTGCACTCCCAGATCCCGTACTATGCAGAAAGAATCTGCAAAACTTACATACTATGTAGCTGCAAGGAAGAAGACATAAAAAAAGAATAAAATGCATCGTTTTGTAAGTCAGCGTGACCTGTCAGAGAGGAGTAAATCCATTGTAGCCTTATTTGTTGTTCATGATTGAGGTTTTTATTTTGAATTGTATTTATTTGAATACTTATGCAAATGGATTTGAAGCCTGATGCAAATTAATTACTTTTTGCCAACAATTCATTGTTTTTTTGAAACCCATCTGAAGAACAGAAGCAATATGGTTTTGCTGTATGACTGTACACAATATGCATATAAGTGCTGAACATTTGAAGTCAAGGATTGATGGAGAAGCAAAGAGGATTATTTCTTGAAAGTATTTAATCATTACTGAAGATTGGTTAACATATAAACAGAACATAGGACTTGTTCTTGACTTTCTTATTAACTTGAAAGGGGAACCAAGTGTCTGATCTTGTATTTACACATTGTACAGTATTACTTACAAAAGTAATCTCCATTTATTCCCTTGAAAATGCTCTTTAGCATAGTAATATATATCCATAAAACTGTTTAAGATGATACCTTAAAATAATACATACTGGATGGAGTTCTGTCAGCACTATAATAGAAAGTTCTTTTCTCTGAAGTGTATACACTTTATGCTGATTTGTTTACTGGAACATTCTTTACGGTAGAGGTCAGAGAATTAAGATCACCACCCTTAGTGGAGCTTATGGCTAGCTCTGCTAAGGATCTTACCTGCCTGTGTTGCTCTGCTTGTAGGCCAGGATTTCCTGTTGCTTCTAAATAATCTGCAGAGTTACTACCTTTGACTGCTTGAACATGATGGTTCTGTGGGTTTTTGGTTTTTTGTTTGTTTCTTTTTAATTGATAATTAAAAATTATTTCAATTGTAACTACTCAGGTTTGCTCTTTGTGATAAAATTCAAAGGTTAACTCTCATCTTTGATGTCAGGGCTAAGCCATGTCTTTCATCTGTAAATAAGGGCAGTAAAACTGAAAGAGCCTCACCTGTGTTTGTGAATAATTACTGCGCATTAATCTGAATTCAATTCTGAAATTATATAACTGAATTAGCATATCAAAAGCTTTCGGAGCAAGATATTATTTGACTAGGAGTTAACTATTTGAGATGAGCCTGCAGGATGCTGGCAAAGTCATATCACAAACTCAAACAAAACCAAATCTTAACTGGCAAATTTCCCCAAAATGTACAATGATAAGAGAATATCTTGGGTTGGAAAGACAAATGCCACAATTATTTCTTTTTATAGTACTAGAATTCATAAAATTTAATAGTTGGAATCTCGAAATACAGTCAATATAAAATCATGTCTACAAGGCAGTGTATCAAATTAAGGATGTATTTAAACTCAAATATATGTCTATAAGATATATGAATAAAAAGATTCTTATTAGGCTATCACAGAATCACAGAATATTAGAGGTTGGAAGGGACTTTCCTGTGCATACGTTCCTGTGCACTCTGCTGTGCAATGGAAGGGACCTCAAAGATCATCTAGTCCAATCCCCCTGCCAGAGTAGGACCACTATGCTGAGTATCATGGTACCTGAGTGAGCCTTTTGGAACCAAGCTGACACTGCGAGCTATGAAAATTAATCCTATGGGTTCATGAAAAGAAGCATTGCTAGCGACAGAAAGCACAGTTGCTTTCTAAGTCCACACCTTGAACAGAAGAGAAAAAAACTAAAGAATTGCTGAATAAAATCAGCTTGGAATGGAGCAGACTTTATTCCTTTCTGCTTGTCATCTTTTGAAAATAAATGTCCCCCCACCACTGAACATTATGAGGAAGCAGTAATGGATGTGTATACTTTTACTGAGGATCTTGACAAAATACTAGACTAAATCACAATTTCTAAACAAAAAAAATAAATAAATAAACAGCAAAGACCAAATTAATTGTTCAGTGTTTCAGAACTCTGTAAATCTACCAAACTTAAATAAACTTAAATAAAAGTTAACACAAAAGAAAAAAAAAAAGAGAAAAACCCAATTCATTACTTGAAACGTAGATCATTTTCTTCATCCTCTGTGAGTTACAACTTTCTGTGCAGGTTATTTGCAGTTCTTCACAAGTCTGTAGATTAAACACTTTTTATCAGCTGTTCAGAGAGATTTTACTATGAAGACTTCAAAAAAAACCCAAGAAAACAAACCAATAAAATAAACCAATAAATCTTCTTCTGGAATAATGAATTTTTTCCTTGGAAAAGCTTTAATTCCTATATATATATTTTGAGACACCTGTTGAATACAGTTAAACCCCTAAGTTAGATAAAACTTTAAGCAGTAACATATGGAAAGTGTATGTGAAAATCCTATCTAAACACAACAATCGGAACTTGCATATCTACTGTGTCTTCCAAGGGAACGGACTGATTTTGCATTTTCAGCTCACAGAGGATTCACTCTCGTAAATCATTTATAATTGGTCTTCAGTCAATCTTCAGTGGGTTTTAATTCTCTACACTGCTGGCCCAGTTTTCTGCTCACATCTTTACTAATGTCAACATACGAAGGAAACATTAAGAGAGAAGAAGGAATTAACTAGAAGGATTTAAAGTTAGAGAAACTGACTTTGCAAAAGGGACCCTGTCATGGGCTTGAGTTTGGTGGGGGTTTTGGAAACAGAGGAAGAGCTCTGGGAAATGACTCTTGTGAAACTTCGAGAGACTCCTGTCCCCCAGGTAGAAGCTGGACTCATCTCTGGCCACGGCCAGACCAATCAATGTATCTCTGATTAAGGTATTTAAGAGGTAACCACATTGTTCTCTTTCTCTATTGGTTCCATCTTATCTTGATCTGTTCTGGTCTTCTTCATTAGGGAGTTTTTCTGCTTGAGGAGAGGAAGGTGAGAAGAAAACAAAGAAATGCAGTCCTGAGAAGTAAAGAGGAGGGGGAAGGATGCTGGAGTAGAGAGAGGGGAAGACTGTCAGAGCAAGACCTTTTCCTGGAGCCTTGTGGTGAGTGAGATGTCAGGAAGGTGATTATCTGTCAGTTAAGGGGATCAACAGTAACAAGAAGGTCCAGGATGCTGTGATATGTGAAGAGCCCCATGTGAGAGGGGAAAGAGATGGAACACCAGCGGAGAACGTGCCTGAAGTAATCTGTGACCCCGATTGGGAAGGACTCATGAGGAAGAAGATTGCCTCCTGTGAGCTGGACACCATGTGGCATGAAAGAGAGACTATGAGGAGTCCTTTTCCTCGAGAAGGAGGAGCTACCATGGGCAGTGAGTAATGACCAGATGGACCACACCCCCCACCTCTCACCCTCCCTTGCACTGATGGCAGGAGAAGGAGGTAGCCAGGAAGATGAAAGGAGTGAGGAGGAGAAAAGTGTATTTAAGATTGAGTTGTGTGTATTGATGTATTCTTCTCACTGTCCTACTTTGAAAATGATGGTGGTAAATTAATGTTTTTTTCCTCCCCAAGTCTCTCTGTTTTTTTCTCCTGTCATCTTAAATGTTAAATTATCACCTTCCTTACTGTTAATCTCAATCCTTGAGACTTTTTAGTGGAATTTTCTCCCTCCACATCACTGTGGAGATTGGGGGCGGGGGGGAAGGAGTGAGCGAGCGACTTCATGGTTCTTTGTTGTTGGCCTGGGTCATTGGCTTGAACCACGACAGACTTATGCACGGAACCAACAAAAGTTCAAGACTGGTCAATGGCACATTGAAGTGAATTCTTCTGCCACTTCAGAGGTTCATTAGTCAAGATGCTAGTGATTATTACACAAGACATCCAATTATAATTCCTTCCCTAGAATTGGAACAACATGGATCTATGACAAATGGGGTAACAGGACTTTCCTGCCTTTATTCCAGGAATGCTCACTAAATAATCATAGAATCATAGAATCATAGAATGTCAGGGGTTGGAAGGGACCTCAAAAGATCTCCTAGTCCAACCCCCCTGCCAGAGCAGGATCACCCAGAGTAGGTCACACAGGGATGCGTCCAGGCGGGTTTTGAAAGTCTCCAGAGAATGAGACTCCACAACCTCTCTGGGCAGCCTGTGCCAGTGCAGTGCTCTGTCACCGTCATAGTAAACAAGTTTCTCCTCATATTGGGATGGAACTTAAACCCATTATTTCTTGTTCAGTTCCTGGGCACCACTGAGAAGAGATTGTCCCCTTCCTCTTGACACCCACCCCTCAGACATTTATATACATTAACAAGAAGTTTAATTTGAAACAGTTGTGATGATAGATTAACACACGCACACACACCCCCCCCCCCCCCCCCCCCCATTGCATGAAACATTGTAATTATATTTAATAAAACTCAATTGCAAGGTAAAATGTATGAACCAAACCTCTCTACCTCAGCATTGAGGTAGCCATGAGAGAACATGCAGTGGATAACAAGCTTAGATGTCACCTCTCAGCTTAAGAAACCACCATTTACCAATAATTTTCTCCATATCTTTATGTCTTCAATTTAATATATACAAGAGATTTTTCATTCTTTCCTTAGATAGCAGTTCCTATCTCACACCAGAAAAACAACCTTACATCATTAAATACAGAGAAGCCAATGTGTCAGCACTAGTTCATGGGACTATCTCATAAAATATTTCCGAACTCTTATAATTACAGCAATTTTCCTGCATTTTATATCTCATAGTCACTGCCAATATTAATATTTAAAATAGATAATGTAACTGCAATGCGTATGAAAGATGTGAAGGAGTACCTTGAGTCTTTTAGAGCATTTCACATGTATTCGCTTTTATAATAGTTTACCAGCATAGATGATTGACCTGGGGAGGATGAGCGATTGCATCCTCCTTGCTAGACCAGCCTGTGTGAATGCATAATCTAGGCCAGAATTTTGACTGACTGAGCTCTGATACTCTGCTTCTTAGTTGCAAGGATTCTATTAGCTCACACACAGCTTCACTTTGATCATATATAAAAGTATTCTGGTTTTGAGACTGTTCTTTTACACCTTGAAGTACATTTCAGAGCCACGTTTTTGAAACTTTGTGTTAGTGTTCTTCGTAGAGTCTCCAGGTTTTGGAATTGGAATAAAATCTCTTTCCTTATGTCTACTTTGTCACATCTTTTATATAAACCTTCCTTATCTGACCGTTTTTTCAGAATGATCTGCTTTTGTAGGAATGGATCATCTCCCTCAATTTGTCCTTTTCAACATTCACTCCCTCAAGTTGTCAGTACAAGGTATGTTCTTGTCATCATCATGATATTCTGTTGTATCTTTTGTCTTTGCGTTTCAAGACTTTAATCATTTATATCAGCCTTGCATATAACTTTTTTTATATCAGACCCAAATTTTCTATCTACAGCTTTCTTTCTTGTATAATCTGGTAGACTGTATGTCCTGGTAGCACCTCTGCTTTTCTTTCCGTTTAAAGGAGTGTGGGTAAGAAGTTTAATTAAAATAAGTAAAACCATATCCTTGTCCTTCGACCAATCCTTTTTTCCTATTTATTTCTCTGCAGCTTCTGTCAAATGCTACAATTGCAAATGCTACAGTAAGATTTCCAAATTTTCTTCTGCTAAGTACTATTACATTCTTCTTTTTCTTCTCAAATTAAATGAGACAAGGATCTAGATTTTCACTTTGCCAAAAAATATATATACATTGTTTTATTTCAGATTCAGTCTGGGATGAAATATCTTTTATATTCCTAGTGAATTTGAAACTTTCTGGATCCTGCAGCCCTTACAGAAAAATTGTTGTTTTCATGACAAATTTCACAGCCTGAACAATTGATAAAGATATCAATTTTAAACGTCTTCAAGTACTGGAACAGAGACACCAGGAAGGCAGAAAAAAATCAGTGCACACCCTGTTTTGAACTCAGTGAAAGTCTTTCAAAACTGAGACATATAGAATGAAAGAAAATGTTTCAGGTTCAGCAAGTATATTTTTATTAGGTTGTTTAATTGAAAAGTGTCCAGAAAGACTTACTCCTTCATTTCATTTTCTAGTATTCTGATTACTTGGTATTTTTTTTGTCATCATTTGACATGCATCTTGATTCTCATTTTCCAGAATGATAAGTTAGATAATGAGTATCTATTGTGAATAATGAGGGAACAAATGATTTAAATATATTGTTAGTATTATTAGAGATCAACATGTAACTGCTGCAAAATTATTAAAGTGGTAGCTCATATGTGATTGACTAAATATTTTAAAACATTCGTATACAAATTCAGTGATAACTTATGGGGAAAAAAAAAAGCATTCTTTGTGATTAAGATATTGGCTGTGAGAGGAAAAATACCTAAATAGAAATGGCAATGGATAAGACATATCAGATAAGAGATCTTGCTGGGGCTTGGCACTAATGCTTAGAAAATAAATTATCTGTAAAAATGCAGTGCTACTGGAAACATCTTATTTGTCTTGTTTTACTTGCAGTAAAATGCTGTATGAAGTAAAACAGCATGAGGGTTTTTTTAAGTTGAGTAAAGATTATTGTGCATTTTTTCCCTCATAAGAACTTTGATTTGCATATGCACATATTACTTAACACATTAACTCCAAATTGGTTATGAAAAATGAGATATTGCTGCTATATTTGGTGCCATGTATCATCCAGCTTTATAAGCACAGCACTTTTAAAATATGTGTGGACCCAGTGAAATAACACAAACTCCTTCAAGTAATTTCATCACTTGTGGCCTATAGATTTTCATTTCTATGACCATACTTAACACTGAAGGCCTAGCACCAGTGTGCTTGAGCAGACTTTATGCTAAAATTCTACTTAGTTACTCTTAATTACACTGATTTTGTGCTAAGCTACAGCAGGGATTTCAGTAAGTATTTTGAGGTTCTTGCAGTTGTGTTAGGATTGGGAGTTAGCTCTATTAAATCTGTCATCTTCAAACTTACTGACGAGAGGATGGAGTGCACCCTCAGTAAGTTTGCAGGTGACACCAAGCTGGGTGGACGTGTAGATCTGCTTGAGGGTAGGGAGGCTCTCCAGAGGGATCTGGATAGGCTGGGTCACTGGGCCAAGGCCAACTCAATGAAATGCAATAAGGCCAAAGGTCAGGTCCTGCACTTTTGCCACAACAACCTCCAGCAGTGTTACAGGCTTGGGGAGGAGTGGCTGGACAGCTGCCAGGCAGAGAGGGACGTGGCTGGCTGAACATGAGCCAGCAGTGTGCCCAGATGGCCAAGAAGACCAACGGCGTCCTGGTCTGTGTCAGAAATAGTGTAGTGAGCAGGAACAGGGAGTGATCATGCCCCTGTACTCAGCTTTGGTAAGACCTCACCTTGAGTACTATGTCCAGTTTTAGGCCCCTCACTACAAGAGGGGCGTTGAGGTGCTGGAGAGGGTACAGAGGCAGCTACCAAGATGGTAAAAGGCTTAGAATACAAGTCTTATGAGGAAAGGCTGAGGGATCTGGGGCTGTTTAGCGTAGAAAAGAGGAGATTGAGAGGAGACTTCCTCGTTCTCTACAACTACCTGAAGGAAGGTTGTAAAGAGGTGGGAGCTGGTCTGTTCTCCCTAGTGGAGAGTGATAGGATGAGGGGAAATGGATTTAAATTGCACCAGAGGAGGTTCGGTTTAGATATTAGGAAGAATTTCTTTGCTGAAAGGGTTGTCAGCCATTGGAACAGGCTGCCCAGGGAGGTGGTAGAGTCACTGTCCCTGGAAGTTTTTAAGAGACGGGTGGATGTTTCATTGGGGGACATAGTTTAGTAGGTTGATAGGGCTGGGACAAAGGCTGGTCCAAAGGCTGGTCTTGGTGATCTTCAAGGTCTCTTGATCTGAAATTATTCTATGATTCTATGATTCTATAAGGGCGTTTGTGATCTTAATTTTTTAATCATGCCTACAAACACTAATAGAGCTAAATTTTGTAATAAGTCCTGAGATATTATTTTAATTACAAGAATAATGAACATAGGGTCTCTTTTATAGCTGTGTATTTAAAGGGTCAAAAGGGATCTATATTTACCTAGCACACGACCAGAAGTGATATGCTTACGAATCCACTCAAATACAGGTATTTTCATGGATTTAGCTTCTGGACAATATTCTGTTTGTTATCTACAAATGTGGTCTCAGTCCATGCTAATGTTAAAAGTTGTGGAGAAACCACGAGAGGCAGGATTCCAAAGGGTCTGAGAGCTCATTCTCCACAACCAGATAGAGAACTTTCAGAAGCTCTATTCACTTTCTCCTACTTTTGAGAGGCTAGTAAGAAAATATCCAAAACCTTTAAACAGGGAAGTCTGACTAAATCTCCTCACAGTTGCTGTGTCTTTCACCTTTCCCTCCAATATCTTCTTGATCATGCTGGCAATGAAGAGGTATTCCAAGAGAGATTTTCCTGGACTGTTTTCTCCACTGTCTTTCTACCCCAGTTTTCTCCATTCTTACCCATTTCTATGGACAAAGGCACCTTTACCTCATTCTTAGGTCAGCAAAAGGACATTTACCTGCCTCTCTAAAAACTTTTGCTAATTGTGGCCTTTGGAAACAATTGTGTAAATGGCAGATGTTCACATCCCAGCAGTTTTATTCATGAGAGTGGTGAATTTTTTTCTTCTAAAATGAGTTTGACCAGTAGGAAGAGCCAGCAGCTTTTCAAACTACTGAAGCAGTTGACTGATGATTCAAAACTCAGCATCACTCAGGCTGATTTCCTCATAATAACAATTCTGTTATTTGAAGATCTTTTTATAAGACTACTGTGGTACTGATATAATATTATTTCTGAATTGGAGAGGCAATATTTGAACGAATTAAGCAGAAAACCAAGTTAATACTGTTTTGTGAAGGCAAAGACATGCTTATCAAAATACCTGCAGGACTCAAATCTTATATCTTTGGGCTTATCAGGCTTTTTCATGTACAAAGGCATCTGCAAAATCTTTAATTTCAACCTGTAATCTATTTACTTGGAAAAACTAATACTAAAGCATGGTCTGCTTTGAAAATATTACTCTGTAAAAACGGCAATGAGAAAGTCCATTGTCAACAATTTACATATCAAACACATTCTCTTTTCAAGTAAAAAGATGCTTGTTAGTTTTCCAAAAACCGCCAGAAACCCTGAATATCATGTTTTTATGCCACTGATCATCCCCAGAAGGAGAGGTTTGCAGACAAGATTTTTAAATCATTTTAAGGGTAAGATTGTTACACCTGACTTCAGCTATAGGTTTACTACCTGGGTAGATCCATAGACTAGTCCTTAGTCAATCAAACTACCTCCAGAACTGCATACCTACTTTACCAAGGAGTAAAGCATCCTAGAGAAGTGCCTCAGCCTTGCTGCTGACTTTTGGAAAAGCTTAGCTCATTGTTTTAAATTTAGTGCTGAACTCTTAACGAGCTAAAGTTAGGTTAAAATTCCATCTTGGGTGATTTATGTGCTCTGAGCTATTCATGTGAATATAAAGAATATCCTCCTGAAGAACCAGAGAGGACCAGTTTTGTACGGGTAACTTGCAGAGAAGAGTCTTTTGAAGTGAAAAAACTTGATTCATTCTCCAGCTTTATTAGAAGTGAGGCCTCACTGCACAGATAAGCGTTTTGCTCTTCTCTTATGCAGTGTTTCATTCATGAAAGTAAGTCTAGATCTACTGATAAAAAATCACCAAGCTTTCTCTAGATTGCCAAATGATTTTATGTAAAATATTGAGAAAAATACTTTAGATTTGTGAGTGCCAGAGAGGAAGTTCTATAAAACATGGAGACATAGATTTTATGTTTGTGCATGGATATATTCTGTTGTGTATGGTAAGTCTAATTATGTCAGTTCAAGAAAAATGCATGTAATTTCAAACATCTGACAAAGCACACCAGCTAACTTTGTCTAAACCCAGTTTTAATGCAGTATTTATGGGCAAAACCCATGGGTTAAGCACACGCATTAACTGTCATGCAATAACAGGATCCATGTTAAGGAGTTTTTGAGTATTTATTGCTTCTGTGATTGAAAGATTAGTAATGTGTGGAACAATACACAGTTGCAGGAACATGGTTACCCTCTCGTATTTTGATAGAGTGGTGGTTGTTGGAGGTCAGGAGGAGCAGGATGCTGATCTTGCCAGCTGTGACCATGAGAGCTTGTTCTCAGGTGTCCCTGAAGGTCCTCCATGGTCAGGTGTCCCCAAAGCTAGGGTCATGTCACCATCGTCTTGATGGATGGGGTGTAAGATCTGAGAACCAAGTTGTCTTTGAGAGTACGGTTTTCACTGCTCTAGAGGCAAGCCAGAGGCATTAATTTATACCTGTAGGAAGCACTGAAAGCAAATGTGTGAGTTAAGCAAGTTACATTTAGAAGCTTGCAGATTTATTTAGTTATTTAACCTGGCAATTTATGCATAAAGGGTATTACTTCTCTCTACTAGCCTGGTAACTTTGGCCAGCTCCTTGGCACTTAAGGCCTTCTTCAATTCACTTCTGTCTAGTTTCCAACCTTCTGAAAAAAATTTTCTGAGGTTCTTAACAATCTGGTACAGCAACAAGTGTTTAAATTTCTTCAAATATTTTCATACACAGGTAAAGAGATGCTATTAGGAATCAGAGAATTGTAAAATCGCCTTCTGACTACTCTTTCCAATCTTTGTCAAACCTTACCTAGTTATCTTTTTTTTTGCTTAGTGTATGTTATAGCAATTCACTTTTTCTCAAGTTCTTATGCCTGCAGGACATACAGCTAAGATTGCAATTTTTGTATTTACACTAGTTCAAAATACATGCTTTTGCTGGATTGGTAGAGCTGTGTATCCTTATCAACTTTAAATATCAGGCTGGGCACTGGTGACTCTTCACAAGTCAAATTAAATAAGATCTCATCTGCAGAGGGTTTGCTAAAGGTTGCTACTTCCTAAGAATAGGGTCTTTATCCACAATAACAATGGTATTATAGATGTGGAGTCTAGGTTCAGGATAAGAAAAAATAACAAGCAGAGTTTGTACTCTCCTGCATGAAGTTCTATAAAAGTCATATCACAAAGCTTGCTATAAATAATGTACCTCTGCTATCAATCAGCTTTCAGCAGGACAGGTGTGCTGCCAGTCTTTGCTCCACTGGTTCATCCAACAGCATGTTGAAAATACACTTCTTGTTTGTGGGATCCCAGCCTGCATTCCATCATTTCAGCACTTCATATTGTCCTTGTTATGATGGGTCGATGATTTAATGATGTAGAGTACTAAGAAGAAAAGATGACTTTTACTTGACAAAAACCTACAGAGACCTATTTTCATCTGGGAAACCATGAAAGCTGTTTGTAGAGTTGCTCTCCTGATGAATCAAGGAGAATACAATTTTGTAAATAAAATCTTTGCTGTTTTCCTTATTCTAAACTTACTCTTAAAAAGGACAGGTGGTGTTGGGAACAATAATATTGATTGCTGCTAATCACAGATAAGGCACAAATTTCTGAAACAACATTTACATGCCAGAGCTTTCTTCCTGCTTTATCCTTCAGTACTGCTCTCCCTCTGATCCCAGCCTGACCTTATATTTCTTCAGATCTACATTTTCTCCATAAATCCCCACTTCTTTGCAAACATTTTCTTTTTTTGCTTACTTCTAAGAATGCTCCTCAATTAAGAGAAATTATAATCTGATTAAGTAAAGGTGGGAGTTGTTACAGTGAATGATAAATTATTTTACATTGTTAGGACACAGGGTTTTTTTTTGCATGGTGTCTTGTACCAACTGATGGGGCTTCTGTGTACCAGGTTTAATAAGAAATTGTGGGTCTGCAACACTGAAGGGAAAAAACAATCAGAAAGGGGCTGCTTACCTCTTTATCTGACTTCAGAATTGTTGCCTGTAATACAGTTTCCAGTGAAAGAGAGAAGGAACCAAAAGAACCTGATTGATTTAGAGACAGATCCTAAAAGGTGCTCCATGGATATGTATTCCTGCAGTATTCCATGCCTGCTAAAATTATCCCAGAGGGACGGCTGTTTCCAACAGTTATCAGAAAGGAGCTGTAGGTATGAGATCTGTCTAGATAGGTTTTATTATGGTAAAAATAGATTTTATCTGGGTTATAAACTTTTTAACAGAAGAGCTAACATGATCTTGGCAATAGCCTTGTGACTTTTACTGATATGTGCTTTCTCTTTTATCAGTTCCTGTAAAAGAAGAGACAAAGCTGCTTACCACCAACCATATTTAAGTTAAAAGTCACCTTTTGTGACCACACACATACAAAACAGCAAAGAAGGTCCAGCACAAAAGATGACTGAACTTCTTACCACTGTGCTTCTGAGACAAAAATTAATTAGTCTCAACATAATGTCTGAAAACCACTATCACCCCTGATGTACATAAGTAAAAAGCCTGTCTTCTCAAATTATGGAATTTTCTTTCTAAACCCCAAAATCCACAGGGAAATTTAGAGTTTTCCTTTCAGTTCAATATATCTCAAACACTTATTTTTAGACCTCCTGCACAGACTGACTGAGACCTTCCAGAGCTGATAGCTGGGCTGCATCAGGCATCATCCATGTCCAGTTGTGACTGCTGCTATTTTCAAGCCAGAAAAACAACCTAGGCCAGATACCACTGGAGATGACAGCACAGATGTCCAGAATGAGCAGCCAAGATCAGGTTAGACTACTCCAATCGCACGCATCTGGTCATACGCCGATTCACAGCTCCAGAGCATTGGATTGCTTTTTCTCTTTCCTCCCACTTGCCACAGGTTAGTCTACAGATGTTGGACACTAGAGAAAAATGCTGGGTTCATGAAAGTAAAGGAAAACAGGTAAACAATGGGGAAAAAATATTTTAAAAAATTATTTTCAGAGTCATTATTCAAAGCCTTAAGCTAGCTTTACATTTGTTGCCAATATCTAAGTGGATTTCCAGAGGTTTATTCTGATGGATTTGCATTTTAATATCCAGGTCATTTTATTGCGAAGATAGAGGCTTCTTTCTTGAGTCTGTTTTTGTGATGAAATGACTGATTGTCCTTGTCGACTAATGGGAGAGTAGGTGGAAGGAGTGGGTGGCAGTGCTGCAAACCCATGATCATACTTACAGAGCAGCTATTGATATGGAAACTTTTACCACCAGCTTCTGTCTCTGCCTGTCTCTACCTTATAAATTGTTGCAGACAACAAAGCTGTGATTACATTCAGTAGAAATTTTAAACTTCAGAATTATGAGAAGGGAGAAGGAAACGAATGAGAACCAATTTTGTGAAGGAGGGGTAGAATTTTCTGTGTCTTTTCACTCTTTTTTTTTTTTTTTTGTCTCTGCCTCCCACCTATCCCCATGCTCCCTGTTGGTGATACGGTACTGAGTTACCTTTGTTTAATCAACAGTCTGCTGTGGTAACTCTCACCAGGCTGATTCTTCACATCTCAGACTGTCTGGAGCCTACTTCCATCAAGCAGTGTCTTTGTACTTAACACCTTAATGGTCCTGAGGCGAGAGAGAAATAACAGTTCTTTGAAAGGAGAATAATTACACCCAGACACACAAATGCATTTGGTGCCAGATTTTGTTACCTCAAATAAGCAAAATTAAAACAAATGTCTTCCCTTCTACAGTTACAGTGCTTTCCTCACTATAGGAGCTTTAGGACAAATGGATTAGGAGACACTAATGACCTAATCCTGTGCCCTTTAGATCCAAGACAATTTTGCTATTGACTTCAAAGGGCAAAAAATCAGGCACGATGGAAACACTCTTGAAAGAAGTTATTCTATTTTCTATTACTGATTTTTTACTAGCCAGCAGTTGCAGAACAAGGTATTTAGAAGGTGGTAGGTTACCAAATGATTATGTACAAATATTTAGTGTTAATTAGCTCTACTTATTTTCTGACATTTTCCAAAGTGTTTGGTGATTTCAGTGACCCCTCTAGAGATCAAGGTTTAAGATTGCTCAGCAAAGAGCATATGCATTCCTGCCTTTTCTCTCTCCTGCAACTAAAGAAGGATCTGCAGCTCCTGTTCTGGGAAACCACCTGCAGTCACATTCAGATTTGTGCTCTTTAAGGCAAGAATCTTTCTACCCTCTCGTGTCAATCAGGTTCTTAACAAAATATCTTTGACTATACTTTCTGTCCTAATTACTAGAACAAGAGTAGGGTGTGAGCACTAGCCTGTGATTGCCCATACTGTTAATTATTATCGTGCTCTCTGGCATGGTTTTAGCTGATGATGGCTAATAGTCTCTCACCACTTCTCCAAGAACAGTTCAGAGGCAATAAATTTTCCTATAAGCAAGGAAAGAGTCCTTCCTGTTTTCAGACAAATGCATATAAGCAATATCACACAAAGTGGTCTCCAGCCAAGGGACTGTCTGCAGCTTGCGTTATAGACTAGTCTCTATATTGCCCCTGTGCCTCAGGCACATATCATTCCAGGGGGCATTTTTGTATCAGGAACTGTACATGAAAAAAGGTAGCTGAAAATAAAGAAATCAGCAGTGTCTTCAGCCTTTATGATCTGTAAACAAACATAGTTTCATGTTTACCGGATCTATGTCAATGAGCACCAGCTACAATAGAGCAAAACCTCTCCTGAGTTCCAAGATCATTTTTTTTATTGTCTGTGCTACAGGATGCTGGTGTAGGAGAAATAAGTCACAGAATTTAACAAGAGATGAGTTCCTCACCCAATTTGAATAAGAATTGCTGCAGGGTATCTTCTTTTTAAACCTCCAGCAGATTTAAAAAGCAATAAACAACTTTATGTGCAATTTATCCCAAAATAATTTTTGTTTGCAGTAAAAGAGAGAAAAACTGAAAAGAGAAAAATGGAACCATCACATACGAAAACAAGTATATTAAAATAATCTTAAAAGGATAGAAAAGTAATGGTACTTATGAAATATTTTTACATACTGGTCATTTAAAAGGGATAAATACCTCCAAATAACACATTCATTGGTGTGAGATGAAACACATTTTTTCTTAAGAAAAGTCTCATTATTTAGAATGACTAATTTGTGTCTCAGACACGGCTATTAATTATGGAACCATATAAATTATGCATAAGAATGGAGGTTATGCCCCTGCCATTTTTATTAATTTATTTCCACGATGTAGCATAGCGGTATTGGGAAGGAAGATGCAAAATACTTCTTAAGTGCCGTAATACAGAAGAGTAATATATATGTTACAAGCCTTAAACTGTTGGTGAACAAAACTTAATGTCAGCATTACATTATGGTCATTTTACTAATGTAATCAAGATAACGGAAGAACAGCGAGTACCAAATGGTGTGAAGTCCTTCTGAAAGCTTTTCTTTCCTTATTTTACAGTATAAAGATCGAGGGATAGCACAGCTGCTTTTTTCACCAGGCAAGTGATGGTGTCAAATCATTTATGTTCCCTCAATTTTATACAAAAGAGTATTCTTTTAACAGGTAAATTTCCTAGATTTAAAGCATTGGCAAAAAAACGTTACTTTCTGCAACAGCTTTATAATTTTCTCATTAAAGGCTGTGTGAAGGCAATAGACAGGTTAGTAACAACAGGTTATCACTCTCCTTTTTCCCTTATGTTTCTGTTTAAAAATTATCTTTTAAATAAGGACTATCTTAATCCATAGTTGCTGCTGCCACCTTAGAGAGTGATATCAACAACTTTTCTCCTAGTTGCCCATTTACAATTGCAATTTACATTTACAATTGCCCATTTACAATTCACAGGTGTGTCTGAAATGTGTCCCTTTCATTAAAATGGATTTGCTTTCAAACGTATACCACTGAATTTGTAAAGAAGGATGAAGTATTGTGCAGGTGTCTTTTAACTGGAATGGGGAACCCGCATCGACTTATTGAATACTGAAGGAGCTCCAGGAAGAGTTCACTGCTCCTTCTGCTTCTTCTAAGTACTTATTTCTTAAAGAAACCTTATACATCACAGAAACATAGAATGTGTTAAGTTGGAAGGGACCTTTAAAGGTCATCTAGTCCCCTACAGTGAACAGGGATATCTTTAAGTAGATCAGGTTGCTCAGAGCCCCATCAAGCCTGACCTTGGATGTCTTCAGGGATGGGGCTTCCACCACCTCTCTAGACCACCTGTTCCAGTGTTTCACCACCCTCATAGTAAGGAACTTCTTCCTAATGTCTAATCTAAACCTACTCTGCTTCAGTTTAAAACCATCGTCCCTTGTCCTATCAAAGAAGAAAGACAAAGGAAGGTAAAGTACTGATCTTCCCGCATTTGTTATCAATAGTAACTGGTAAGTTCATGAAATAAAATATGTACAGCATGTAAATAGGCTGTGAAATCCATGTCTGTGGATATTAAGTTTATATGAACTTAAAAAGCCACTGGAAAAGTCGTGGAAGAGAAATCCATCCAGTAGAGTACCCGTCGCTCCAGATTTCTCTGAGCTATGCTTTGCTAGAGTTGGGAGAAGTATTTTTTAATTACTTTTCTTTTTACACCCATTCCATACAAATAGTTGCTGATTTGGGCTGTTGTTGGAAGGACATCTTTGGGCTAAAAACTCTTTTAGTTCCTACCTACTGTTGCAGGCTTTATAGTCTTAGACATCATACTTCTGTGGTAGAGATTGATATGGGTTTTACATCAGGATTTTCTCTGGTACTGTTCTTACTTTCTTCATGATCATTCAAGATTAACTTTCATGAAGCATGCGTAATTCTAGTGTGAGGTGAAAATGAGTCCTGATAGCATTGCAGTGCATTTTTCAATTCACAGCTTCTGCTGTTTCCATTGGTAAAATGTCAATAAAACTACACTTTGTTTCACAAACTAGAGTTTTTACAAACTTGGTAGCATAGATCCTCAGCTCGTACAAAATAATTTTAGACTATTTAGATGCTGCTATGATTTGAAATGAAATGGAATAACACACAGTATATAACACTGAAATCAAACATTTTTTTTCTTCAAAAGGTAGAACTCTTAATAAGTAAATTGACACAATAATTGTGTGAACGAGAACATATCTGCTTTCATGATATGTACCTGACAATATTTTCTTGCTAGAGGAAATCCTTCATCTTTTCTTTAAAACTTCCGATTACGACTTAAAATACTGGGTTGCATGTGTTATCTGATTCATCCCTAGCTTCACATTTAAAAATATTGATGATATTCTGAGTCAGTAAAACTTACATCAGATCAAGATTTCTCATCTAGAAATGCTTATCTACTAGCAGCACCCATTAATTACAACAGACTCTTACAGAACCAAGAGTCGAGTCATTTAAAATCATGGAGTAGTTTGGGTTGGAAAGGACCTTTAAAGACCATCCAGTCAAATTCTTCTACA
This sequence comes from Trogon surrucura, assembly GCA_020746105.1. Taxonomy (NCBI): domain Eukaryota; kingdom Metazoa; phylum Chordata; class Aves; order Trogoniformes; family Trogonidae; genus Trogon; species Trogon surrucura. The sequence goes on along the minus strand of CM036617.1, from coordinate 6,454,869 downwards.
GCGAGCAGGAACACCTTCAAATAGATCAGGTTGCTCAGAGTTTGATCCAGTCTCAAAATGATGTTTAGCTCAAAATGGTTCCAGGGAACAGACATCTACAACCTCTTTGGGCAACATACTCCAGTGTCTCACCACTCTCACAGTACAAGTTTTCTTCTTTATAACTAGTCTAAATGACTCCTCTTTTAGTTTAAAACCATTACCCCTTGTTTTATGACAACAGGATCTGCTCAAACAATTGTCTTTCTTATAGGCCACCTTTAAGTACCGAAAGGCTACTATAAGGTCTCCTCGGAGTGTTCCTGCTCTTCAGGCTGGACAACCCTAACACTCTCAACCTTACTTCATAGGAGAGATATTCCAGTCCTCTGATCACTTTTGTGGCCTCCTTGTGTTAGGGAATGGGTCTCTCCAAAATAATTTTATAAATCTTTTCTTAATCAACATCAGATTTTTCTTTAAAGCTATAGGAGCAATCATCTTGTTACTGTTCTAAAAAAAGTCAGGTGGTACTTTTCATGACCATTTCTGAATAATGTTTGGGCTAAAATAGCTAATAACGTTCTAATTGGTCCAGTATCTTGCTTTGTTTAGGAGACAGGTGATTAAAAACTAATAAATGTGCTAAGTAATTAATCACGCTGTATTTATAATGTCAAAATGGCAATACGGGAGTTATGGCAATTAATACCAATTGAACACAGAACCTAAAAATGTTACTAAAATGGGATGAATTTTTAACAGGATTGTGGGTATAACTTCACTCCTCTTCTGACCTCATCTCTGTGAGTCCATATTAAAATATGAAACCTGTGAATGCAATGGACAGAGGTTGAATAAATACTCAGGAAGTGACTCACGACTTAGTCCTCCATGGATAAACAGATTTTGCTTGTCTTCAAAGAACCTTGAAGCAAGATTACACTGCATGTCTTGGTGGCTGTGTTAGAATCTATATAATTGTTAAAAGGATCAGTTTGGCCAGTATTTGGACAGATGGTGTTCATATACCCAATCCATGGTGTATTTGCAGGAGAACTAAAGTTAAATGGCTTTTTTTTTTGCATTTGCAATCACATTCTGCACTTTACTGACAGCAGCTTTAATTGGAAAAGCGTCAGTGTTTGTCCTACTGATATTATTTTCCCTGTAAGATAGATACATTTTGCAATTAATTTTTCTCCGTGGAGTATATTATGGTGTAAGTAATAATTAAACAAACCTTAGCAGCTTCTGCCCAGATGCAAAGACAGAAATCACCAGCGGTAGGACTCTGAACTGAGCAGTTTCATTTATACAGTTCTGTACAGGATATTTGCAATTCTGCTTTGAATTCTTTAGTGAGGAAAATATTTGTTATTTATTTTGGCACTCTAAGCAGAGCATCTATGAATGTAATTTTTCACAACAGTTCTGCGTAAGAAAAAATTTCCTGCACAGCTTTTAGAAAACCAGAGTTAAGAATGCAACATATATGGAAAAACAGTTTTGACTTTCTATGCTTTAAATTCATCCTAAAATTAATTCTGTTGGAGGCAATGGATGAATATCACTCTTCCATTTTTATGTACCAGAGGGGAAAGTAGATTTCTCAACATACATCATGTTTGAATTCTAAACTCATATGCAAAGAGACCTTCAATTTATCTAAAGGCAGTAGTGAGATGGATGAAATGGAATGAAGCAATTGCCTATGGAAGTTTAATTATAACCACCCCACATTAAGAAATTAGCCCTTGTACATTCAGGGTATCTTTAGCTCCTATTATTCCAAATTTAACCTATCAAAGTAATTGTTCTACAAGACCTGACTCCTGAGGGTGAGATTTTTTTAAATTAAGTGCATGACTATACCCCAGAAAAACGAAAATTGTGCATCTTAGAATATTCTGTCCTTTGAATGTGTGTTAGATCCCTGGTGGAGAACTGAAAAATGTGGTACATATTCAGTAAAATATTTGTGCGTATATCCAACTTTGAGTCATCAAATACTAATATTGCTCTTGCATTTGAATTAAATTTGTGCTAAAAAGTGTTGCTGGTAGGGGTCCTAAGAGGCAGCATTCTTGCAAGAAATAATGACAGTTAACTATCTGTATTTTGGCAATCTGAAACTGGGCATGTAAAATTGGAAGCATGGGAAGTCCCTTTTTTTTTTCATAAAATACGTGAAAATTACACATATTACAAAAATATTATGTATACTGTCCTGTGCCTGTGAAGGCTTTTTAACAGTTACTTTTCAATTGCAGAGTTCTAGACTCCTAATTTTGAGAATTTAACTTTATGAGATTCTAAATCACTTTTCTTTAAGACCACCATTGTACAATTAATAAAGGCAAATCAAAAAGCATTTTTAATAGTTCCTCTGCACTGGGCAGTGCTAATACTCTGTGCCATGACGATGAACTGTGGTGTCACAGACACAACCAATATTTAATAAGGGAAGAAACAGAGACTTGTTTTGTGTCTACTGTTTCTGTATAATTGTAAATGCATCATTAGAATGAAACATTGAATTTTAAAACTGACTTGAGAGTGAACTTAGTGTAGACTCTCACATTTTGCTTCTGTTTTTAATCACATAAGGCAAAAATAAGGATTCTCATTTTCTGTAAAGAGATTTCAGTCTGGGTTTTGCTCTAGGCAGCTCTCCAATACCAAAGCACATCACTTGGACGTTGATGCTAGACTCTAAAACATCATAGCTGTTCATCTTCTGTTCTCTGGTTTATTTTCGTTTTGGCGTGGAGAGGCAACTATTATGAACTCCATGATTTTATGATGCACCCAGACAGTCATGTGTATTTATCGATTTTGATCACTCTTAACTCTACTACAAACCCCATCTTACTCTTATTGTGTTGACACTTACAATTTCATACTCCATAAAACATTTGACAGTGTAGCACTTTTACACACTCCTATGATAAATCCCTCCTGTTATGCTTGTTAATATACACAGAAAACAGCAATATACAAGAATTCTCAGGGTGGAAATACCTTTGGCATGGCTCCTCATTCTCGAATATTGAATTTGAAAACATTATTTTTAGAGATTATTTTAAGCAAACTAGGGCTAGTAGTTTTATAGGAAGAAACAGAATGGGTTTTTTTCAGGTTATGGTGGCACTTGACACACTTTGAAACAAATCTGAGTCAAAATTCAAGTTGCCAGTGTTACACAAATAGGGTGAGGGACTGAAGAATTTCTTAAGATGACAAAAGGGCTCCTTGATAGCTGGGAAAGTCATGGGCAACATTCTCAGATCCAAGCATCACTCAGTTTCTCAAACCTTAAGCACCCCATGTCTTGCTGATGTTGCTCTGACTAATTGATGAGAAAAAACTGAGACCAAACACTTTACTGCTAACCTTAATTTCCTCACTATTTCTTTAATCCCACAGTTAATTTTTCACAGACCAGTTTGTAAAAGGCACTTACTGGCTAACACAACTATGATCACACCACCACAGAGGGCTAGAAAAGAAATCTAGGCAGACCATCATCTAAGATTATTAAATTGCATTGTTTGCTGGGGATCTTTTTTTTCCCTCTTCTGTAATTCAGAACTTAAACTTCTTCTAGTCTCTTTTCGGAAAAAAACAAAAAAACAAAAAAACAAAAAAAACAAAAAAAACCCCAACAACAACAAAAAAGAAACCCACAAAAAAATAAACAACGACCCCCTCCAAACATTTCCTATAACACAACTCTACAAATTTTGAGCAAACCAAATAATATACTTAAGCAAATACCTCCAAGGACAACAACTTTTTATTTTTCAGTAGAACATTCAAAGCAATAATTGTCTGGTTTACCATCCATGAGCCTCAACAGCTAGCTGATTTATATTTTATTAACACCCCATTTACCTTCCTTCAATTGTAAATTTATTTTTTTTTCTTAGAAATTATGTGCTAAGACTACTAAATGAATTCACATAGTTACCATTGAAAGAAATACAATTATGGAGCAGGATTTGCAGTAGTCAATGAAATGCACAACTCATTCCCACTCTTTTCCAGCTTGTCTTGTTTTCAGCCTTGATTAAAGTGGAGACAACCCAATTCCATTTTCAATAACTCTGTCAAAACAGTAAGGTATAAAGGCTTGCCAGAGTCAACATATCATGTAGTTAGGCTTACTCATATGTAGGCTGAGGATGCTCATGTCAATTCTGAAGCAGGCTGGGAAGTCCAATAGAGACTTTACAACTTGTGATTGGAGTTCTGGTTCATCCTATGACCTAAGGGAAAATTGAAGTTCAGGAAAATGGTTCTGGTCTTCAAGGCACGTGTTTCACTGAGGTGAATTTCGAAACTTAATTAAAGTGTACTCTGACGTGTAACTGCACAAAAATTAGATGATTAACATATGTGTTGCCTGATCTAGTTGAGAGGCGTCCCTGCCCATGACAGGGAGGTTGGATTAAATGATCTCTAACATCCCTTCCAACCTAGGCCATTCTATGATTCTATGATCCTATAATTCTACGTAAAGTTGATGACTGACTCATAAGCTTTATGACGAACTAATATTTACCCACTTATATTGATATTTTCAAAAAAGAGTCTGAGACCCTTGAGTGCATTCATAACATCTCCAAAACCCACTAAAAATTTTTATTCTTGCTTGTGCGGTTTCAGGCAAGGTGCAAAGTGATCGGGGGGGAAAAAAAACAAACAAAAAAACGACCCTGATTTACTAGGGCTTTTTCTCAGGGCAAAACTGATTACTGGGTAAAGAATGTTCAAACTGAATCAAATTCAGTTAGTTCATGCCAGCTATTATTCAAAAATACAGATTACGAGAAACCATACAGTAGTAGGAGCTCTGTGAAAGTTATTCAGTCTACATGGAGCACTTGTCCCTGCAGAGAAGAAGACTGAATGGAGGCCAGAGTTCTGGGAGTCTCTCAACGAGGAGAGTAGAGAAGTAAACAACAGGTCAAAGGAAAGGCTGAATCAACATTTTTCTTGAGTACATAATATTCCTTTTCCATAGAGCACCTTGGCATTCTTTAGCCAAATTTTGGACAAACTATTTTTTTGTCCAACTCAGTGTCAATGAGTAGGCTAAATAAAAAAAAAAAGGGAAAAAAGAAAAAAGTCATTCCCTCTCTCTTTTGGTGATTCCCATTATGATATTTTCCTGTGGTTACTATAAGCACTTAATTTGGACAGTTGCTGAAAATCCAACAAGAGATGAACACTGAAATCTTGATTTGAATATTGCGATTTGACACTAAAGAAAACTCAGGTCATTGTAGCTTGTACCTTTTTCCAGCAGATTGCAAAGGCATAGGGTCACATTAGTGCTGAATAATCTATCCGTGGGTGTAATTATTTTTTTTGTTTCACCTTTTGAACTATTTTTTTCTGGTTTTATGTAATAACTGAAAGTTCTTAATGTCTTTCTTTCTCAGTTTCACTTAAAAAAATGGGAATTATAGTGATACAGGACAGATATGGCATATGGATATTTATTGCACAGACTATGGTGCTCTAGAAGAACTTTTAAATCTTTCTGTTAGGCAAGCTACCAGCAAGTTGCCTTTAGCAAAAAGCAGTGGGGATTTCAAAATGTGAGTTGGTTTAATGGTGAAAAGTTAGGAGTTCCGAGGGAGTTTAGGGAAAGCAAGTAATTTCCATCTCAGTTGCTGTCTTCTCCATAATGAGATACTTCACAGCCCTTCAGTGAGTCTGTTCTCTGGAAAACCAGTACAACATGAGGCATTGTTTCCACTGTAGGTGTTCAGTATAACATCTTTGAGAAGTATGTAGCCACCTCCACAGAGAGCATAAATATGTTGTCAAAAGTTTTATGTTTAAGGCTCAGCTCCTAAATCAGCTTTTCATTTTAATGTGCACATGATGGTTGAAATCTCTCAAAATTAATTTTCCAGGTGAGGTATCTTGTAACCCGAACACAGGTGTATCCAAGTCCAGCCTAGAGGTGAATGAGCTTTGCTGGCTTAGTAAGGGTTTACTTATCCACTGGAGACCCACAAGAATAAGTGTTTCTGCCAGTGCATGTACTTTGTTCCAAAGAGGTTTTCTTTACTCTTAACTTGGTAATATATGGGGAAGAGAATGAGTGTGCACATTTTATTAAAAAAGATTAAACTTTTCTTTACCAATAACTCCACATACTTTGCATGAAATATAGGTACTTCATCTAAAGTAAGGCTGTTTTTATGTAATATTACCGTCTCCAGATATTCCACCTATTATTCCCAAGCTTCCTAACACACTTAATATACCAAACAACTATATTGTTACACTCTCAGTATGCACTTAAGAATAATACACAATGCACACTTGAGTGCTTCCATTGGATTTTTATGTACTATTTTATATGGATTGCCAGCATAGCAAATTCAAGCCTGAAGCACATTTCTATTGTTTATTGCAAGCATATTCTGTAAGTAGAAAAAATAATTCAATGTAAAGTGTCGTAGCTTTCTCGTTAATGATAACCAAAACTTCCTTGGGTCAAAGATAATCTTGGATGTGTTTTCACCACTAACAATTACTCTTTAGTATCAGAAGCTGTTGAATATATTAAATTTGTAGTGCAACATTCACACTGTCTCTCTTCTCAACCCAGGCTCTTGTAATTTAAAGGAAAGTCATTTATTCTCCAGTGAGTCCCCTGTCAGAACATTGTGAAAGCTTTCAAAGGTATCATTTAAACAGGGCATCCATCACACACTGTCAGGATCCTTAGCCTGGTGAGGATTTTCACACTGCTGTGCCTAGGATGTAAACAAAGATAATGCATTTGATTTTTTTTTTTATTGATCCTCTTTGCTGTGACAGCATGGCTAGACAAAGAGGGCTTTCCAAATCTGAACAGCTTGCCAAAGCACTTACTTCTGCTTCTGTCAGGCAATGGAACCTCTTTCCTTCCAGACTTTTCTATCTGTTTGCTAATATTTTTTTTTCTGTGGCTGGTTCTGTGGTGATTAATGATAGGTCAGGACTAGGCAGTAACCTGAGATTCCTCAACTCGAATTCAGGAGAAAAGTTCTCCGGCTGGTGTGATTGTCATGAAGTCACAAGAGTCTCCCTGAAAGGTCATTTATAACATTCATTCAAGAGCAGATGGAGTGATCTGAAAATTGTTATTAGCTTTGTGAATCCTATTCTTTGACTTTGATGTGAAATTCTAGCAACAAAGATTGCTTATTATGATTGGTTATAAGCTTCACAGCCATACCAGACTGTTTGTTTAAATATAGTTTAGTGAGCAGTAAAGATATTTCTATTTCCTTCTGAAATAAGCTCTGTTGATTGTTATCTCATATCTCTTGCAACTGATACAGAAAACCTGAGCTGAATCATCAGCAACTTGTACTCAAACATAGTACATTTAGTTCTGAATTCATGCTGGTCATCAAAAAATCAAGTCTACTGAAATATCATGAGCTGGTATGGCTGTTGTGCAATCACACAAGAACTGCATGTGTATATGCCCAAGTAGAAGTGGTGTGGTGGTGCAGGACAGTGTTGTGACCACATACATACTAAACTTGTGTCATGTTTGGGTTTAAAATATTTGTCCAGTTGTCTACCTGATATAAATCAGCAAAGTTGTACTGATGTCAGTGAAGCTAGTCTGCCTTACTGTCCTTGCAAATCTTTTTTATCACTACATTGTCACTCGAGTTTCATAAATGTGTGCTTTTTCATGTATGTAATTAGTGTATATTCTTAGCAACATGAAAAGGAGAGGTTGGTGTTCACTATGAAAAATCTTTCAAGACTTCGGGGAAAAAATATCTTAGGCAAATACAGGTTTTTTTCTTCCTTCCACATCAAGTATCCTCATTATAATAGTTAGATGGGAGTATAAACAAGGAAGTTTCAGACACCTTGAAGAATTCAGTGGGAAAATGCAAAACTCCTTAGAATAGCTCAGATGTTACCCAGGACAGAGTTAGCAGCCACGGGGAGACTTTTTGTTTGCCAGTAGATCAGTCTACCTGACAGTTATAACTTTATTTTTTCAGATGTATTGAACATGGTGTCTTTAAGAAACTTATAGTGAACAGAGTGTGGGGAACCACAGGAAATGATGATGAATTTGGTGGCTCCACTTTGGTGTTTCCGCATTCTAAGTTCTTTGGGATTATGATTTGGTATCCATAAAATCATAGAATCATAGTATTGGATTGGAAGGATCTTTTAAAGATCATCTAGTCTGATACCCCTGCAGTAAACAGGGGCATATTTAAGTAGATCAGGTTGCTCAAAGCCCCACCTTGAATGTCTCCAGGGATGGAGCTTCCACCAGCTCTCTGATCAACCTGTGCCAGGGTTTCACCACTCTCATTGTAAATAACTTTTTTCCTAATGTCTAGTATATATTTACCCTGCTCTAGTTTAAAACCATTGCTCCTCATCCTGTCACTACACAACCTTATAAACAGTGCATCCCCAGCTTTCCTGTAGCCCCCTTCAGGTACTGGAAGGTTATCATAAGGTCTTCCCAGAGCTCTCTTCTCCCGGCTGAATGACCCCAACTCTCTGAGCCTGTCCTCATAAGGGAGGTGCTCCAACCTTTCAACTATTTTTGTGGCCTCCTGCAGACCTGCTCTAGCAGGTCCATGTTCTTCTTGTGTTAGGGGCTCCAGAACTGGACACAGAACTCCAATCAGAAAATAAAATGAGATGCAGATTTTGCAATTTTTACTTCATATTAATGAACACTTACTGATATTAAGTTTGGCAGGTATTCTTCTTTTTTTTTGGCTAGTTACAAATTAAACAGCTGAAGTTTAAATAAATAGCATATCTACATGTTCTTACCCTGATAGGTTTGGTCTTGTATTTCCTACAATTACGTACACACAACATGAAAACAACACAAATACCAAAATTCTAGCTATGATTAAGGAAAAAAAACCTAAGAATTAAGTTCAGGAAACGATTTCCTTCCCTCCACCTCCCTTGTCCTTTAATTTTTAGTCTTTCAACATATATATTCCCACGATTTTCTTAGATTTTTTGGCAGCATTGCAATAGGATTTTAATGTAAAAATGGACATAGCAGAGACCTTGCATCTTCCTTGCACATCACATTACTCTGCTTCCAGGGGAAATTAAAACACAACAGTATCAGTGTAGGCCACATCTTGCTGTTGAGTATTGAAGAAAAGTGCTGAGAATATATTATGATATCAATATACAAACAGTTTGTAGCTGTTAGCAAGCTAGAAGCACTGTATGGTACATGTGGTTTTATAGGAAGAACGGTATTGCACGTACATAGGAATCCATTATCCTGCTTTTGCTAATGGTCTGAGTGAGGAGTAAGGAACAACAGAAATATTTCTTTTGCTACAGGAATTCTTTGGAAGAAATTGACAGCAAAGATTCGCTCAGCACAGGTATACAGCTCATGGCAAGAATGAAAATAAACTTAAAAAATGGCAGAATAGTTCACATTTGAGAGAAACAGCAAAAGATAAGAAATAAAAATTGAAAAAAAAAATCAATGTTAGATTGTTCTACTGAGCTTCCTGTGGGTTGCAGCCAGCATGTCTTACCCTACTCTTTTCTGCAGGTCTTATTCGCAGACAATACATATTCTGCAATTCTTTACCTTCTTTTCCACTCTTGACAATTCAGGATTCTGTGTGCGGGTCAGTGGAGTAGCCTGGGAGATTTTTTTCAGGGTAGAAGATATGTAGCCGGAGACTATTTTCTAGTGTTTTGAAGGAATCTCTCAAATGTTGTTTGATTTTGTAGTTTTTTACAGTCTAACCCCTTGTTGCTCCTCCGTCAGAATAGAAGCAGCTTGAATCCTGACTAAAGCTAGCAGATGACAAGTCTAAAAGTACAGCCAGGATTGCCCCACAAAAATTTGTACATCAGCTTGAAGTGCTTACATTAGGAAGTGTCATCAAACTGCTAAAATCATACAGTTAGTGTAGAAGATAGGAACCTTCAGTAGACAGTATCTTAATAGATCTTTATTGCCTTCTAGAGAGACTTGTATTTATCAATTGCTTATGTGTAGAAATTTAGCAATTAGGCTCCTTAAATATATGTCTGAAGTTACATAGCTGAAGTAGATCAGTCAAAATCATTTGAATGTGTTTCTAAGTAGGAAGCAAACAGAGTTTGCACTGGTAGAGACAATTCGTGCTTTTGTCTGTATCTACATTTTCACAGTTCAAATTTAGGATCCAAGGGAACTTGCAATAAGTAAAAGCAGTGAAATAGAGTTTTGATTAAGATGTCATCAAAGTGAAAAGAGTCTGAATTTGAACTTCAAAAAGCTATGGATCAGGAACTTTTGGCTATACTGACATCTTGTAAGTGGATAGTGATGGAATTTGCTTTGCTCCAAGGCCTGACAGCCAGGCCAGAAAATTAATTCTTATCAGAGATGGCTACTTGGGCAGGTGTGGACAGAGAGGAGCTCCTTTGCCCAAACTCTAAGCTATCTGCATCACAAGAGCTCTATGTTACTAAATTTTTGTGCCAGCATTAATAAGCCCTGCTTCCTCAGGTAATTCTCAGCAGCTTTAATGCTGCACACTTTTTACAGTATAAGGGCTAAGACTGGTGTGAACTCTAAGCAGTTGATCTGGGATCTTCATCCTGGAGCACTGAAACCAATGGATGGCTAGGTGATGTTTAAACAGGGTAAGAGAGGAACTTGATTTATTTTAAATTTTATAGCAACTACTCATATAAAATATGTTGTTTACAGTTCCACTCCATGAGGATGATGAGACCTATGTTACCTCCAAACATTCATAAAAATGTTATTATTATCCAGCAATAAAACGCTCAAACATGACTAACATCAAAATTTAGCTATTTAACAGTCATATAATGTTCTTCCTTCTTTGCCATAGGCATCAGCAAATCTCAGAAATTAGAGGTGGAAAAGATGTATTACGTGGTGTGGGAAGGCTTAAGTTGATGTGGTGTGAAAAAGGCTGAAGAAATAAATTCTGCTCGTATAAAATGTTTTGATAGAGAAGAAGATATAAGAATAACTCCTTCCTCCTCATAACAGTTAATCACATATGCAGTACAAGCAGACACTTGCACAATCTATGTCGTTATCTCTAACTTGCAGGCAATATCACTGACTCAACCTTAATGATTAATGAAATAGACTTTTGCTGTAAAACTTAAGGTGAAGATGAATATGGGCAAAAAGTCAGAGGGACCAAGGTTTTAGCTGCTTTTTCTGGAAGGAAGGAAGCAAACCCTAATGGTGCAGGAGTGAGTATAGAGCACTCACATAACACAGAGCATTTAGCATGCTACCACCATCCAGAGCTAAGAAGTAGGAGCTACATGCTCCTATATGTGGTACTGTACTGTACAGAACTGAGTCTTTAGTGAAGTATTCTTCATATATGTTAACACTCCTGTGCTTTGGGGACATTGCTGATACTACTTTGATAAAGGTTTGGGAAAGAAAAATGAGGTGCAATATGGGCCGATGGAGGCAGAAGCAGCTGAGAAGAATGGCACAGTCTTTCCCCCCAGCAGAAAGAGGTCAGTTCATGCGTTCACTCTGGAAAGGGAAATAAAAGGACAAATGCACTGACCATGAGAGGTTTCATACTTCTCACTAGCTTCTCAATTTAGGGGCAGAGCTCAGCTGTACAATTCCAAGAGAGAACTAGAGCAAAGATGGCCAACTCCTATATGACTGAATCCTGGGGATAACCCTCTGATCATAGTAAAGTCAGAAGGAAACCTAAAATCTAGCGATAGGAGGCCGGTTAGCTCACTTGGTTAGAGTGTGGTGCTGATAACACCGACGTCGTGGGTTCAATCCCTGTTTGGTCCCCATGTGTTGCCTGATCTAGTTGAGAGGTGACCCTGCCCATGACAGAGAGGTTGGATTTAACGATCTCTAAGGTCCCTTCCAGCCTAGGCCATTCTAAGATTCTATGATTCTGTGATAGCTGTATCCAAATGACATAACTGGAAAAAACTCTGGAATGTCCCTGTCGCGGGTTAGGGCTGGGCCGGCCACTAACGCGGACAGACGCTCTCTAACCCCCTCTTCCCCCCCTTAAACGGGAAGAGAAAAGGGAATGAGGCAGAGAGACTTACGGGTGAGAGAAGAAAAAAAACTAGAACAGCTTTAATGAAAATAATAGGAATAATGGTAAAGAGATAAAAGTAAAGAATTATATACAACTATAGATAGTAGCCCGATATCAAACCCGACTCCCTCCCCTGATAGAAATCACCACTGGTGCTGCAGAGCAGGAGGCACTGGGGAAACCCCAGGCTCAGCGGCGGCGGGAGCTGGATCCAGGGAGCTGGATTCGGGAACTCAGGATCCGGATCAAAATCAGGAGATCAGATGGAGTCCTCTCTGGACACCGGCCATTGCAGAAAAGAAGGGCCAAAAAGACCGAAAAGAGGGCAAAAAGGGCAAAAGGGCGAAAAAAGGACGAAACTCTCGTGATCGCTCAATTTATACTAAATATGACGTATATGGGATGGAATACTCTCGTTGGTCACCTGTCCTGTCTGTTACCCCCCGGAGGTGCCACCTTTTACTTCCTTGTGCCCCCCTCTTACTACCCAGCACCCCCAGCGTGGCACACAAGAGCCAGCAGTGGACTTGGTCACTATAGGAATAAGTATAAGCAAGAGCCTTTCTACATACCAGTCCCAGGCAGTGACTGTAAACATCAGGTGTTATCACTGCCAGTAGCACACACTGTCTGCAAAAACATGTTGCTGACTTCAGAACGTGCAGCCTTTTAGAAGACACTAAACTGAAAAGAAAAAAATCACTAAACAGGACTGGGTTTTTAGCTAAACCCAGGACATTCCACCCCTTATTCCATACCATTTACGTCATACTGATCACGAGCTAATGATCTACTTATAGGGAAAGTTCAGTAAATTCATAAAGTTCATAATCGTCGGTTCCATCCATCATAGCAGTCTCTCAGGGCAGGAAAGTTCATGTGAGATTCGTTACAGTTCGTGTCCACAGGTTGTAGGTTCATTTCGAAGAAGTTACTGGACGTCACTCAACAAGGCTAGCTCAGTTGCTGGATGTCACTTGATGAGGTCAGCTCTGGTCATCACTGGTTTATTACTCTGAAAAACACTTATTGAACACGGTTAGTATTATGTAACAACATCATACAGGATTAAATCGAGTATTCTCACCTAGAGTTAAATTTCCTTGAGGTACACATTGAACTTCACCATCTTTCATCATCACCCACCAAGTAGTTCCAGGTCCTTGAGCGAAAGCAACCCCACGAATGGGTTTGCCTTTGCCTGAAGCAGGAAATACCCAGACAGTCTTCCCCAATAAATTCCTTTCATACACCACAGGGACTTTATCTCCTTCTACAGTATGCAGAGGCTCTGAATGAGCAGGACCAGCACGATTGATGGATCCTCTGGTGTTAACTAACCAGGTGGCTTGTGCTAAATGCTTGTCCCAGTTTTTAAAAGTTCCACCTCCCATAGCTTTCAGAGTAGTTTTTAACAGTCCATTGTATCGTTCAATTTTCCCAGAGGCTTGTGCATGATAAGGAATATGATATACCCATTCAATACCATGTTCTTTAGCCCAATTGTCTATAAGATTGTTTTTGAAATGAGTCCCATTATCTGATTCAATTCTTTCTGGAGTGCCATGTCGCCACAGGATCTGCTTTTCTAGGCCCAAGATAGTGTTTCTGGCAGTGGCGTGAGGTACGGGATACGTTTCTAACCATCCGGTAGTTGCTTCCACCATAGTGAGCACGTAGCGCTTACCCTGTCGAGTTAGAGGAAGCGTGATGTAATCAATCTGCCAGGCCTCCCCATAGCTATATTTTAACCATCGTTCCCCATACCACAAAGGTTTTAATCGCTTAGCTTGCTTAATTTCGGCGCATATTTCACAATCACGGATAACCTGCGCAATAGCGTCCATAGTTAAATCCACCCCTCGGTCACGAGCCCATCTGTATGTTCCATCTCTTCCCTGATGTCCTGAAGTGTCGTGGGCCCACCGAGCTAGAAACAGTTCACCTTTATGTTCCCAGTCCAAGTCTATTTGGAACACTTGAGCAGCCTGATCCACAGGCTGGTTGTGTCGATGTTCTTCAGTGGCACGACTTCTGGGCACATGAGCATCTACGTGACGCACCTTTACAACTAAGTTCTCTAGCCGAGCAGCAATGTCTTGCCATAGTTCAGCAGCCCAAATAGGCTTACCTCTGCGCTCCCAGTTATTGTGCTTCCACTGTTTTAACCAACCCCAAAAAGCATTTGCCACCATCCATGAGTCAGTATAGAGATAGAGCACTGGCCATTTTTCCCGTTCAGCAATGTCTAAGGCCAGCTGGATGGCTTTTACCTCTGCAAACTGACTTGATCCACCTTCTCCCTCAGTTGCCTCTGCAACACGTCGTGTGGGACTCCACACAGCAGCTTTCCACTTACGACGATTTCCTACAAGGCGGCAAGATCCATCAGTAAATAGGGCATATTGCTTTTCATTATCTGGTAACTGATTATATGGTGGAGCTTCCTCAGCACGTGTCACCACCTCCTTTGGGGGCACTGCAAGGTCTTTACCTTGTGGCCAGTCTGCGATTACCTCTAAAAGTCCTGGACGATTGTGATGACCCATTCGAGCTCTCTGTGTAATTAGGGCAGTCCATTTACTCCATGTAGCATCAGTGGCATGATGTGTGGAAGGAACTTTACTCTTGAACATCCAGTTTAGGACTGGTATTCGTGGTACTAGGAGAAGCTGTGCCTCAGTACCAATCACTTCCGAAGCAGCTTTAACTCCTTCATATGCGGTCAGTATTTCTTTTTCAGTTGCAGTATAGTTGGCCTCAGAGCCTCTATATTTTCGGCTCCAAAATCCTAAGGGTCGACCTCGAGTTTCTCCTGGTGTCCTCTGCCAGAGGCTCCAGGCAGGACCATCATCCCCAGCTGCAGTATATAGCAAATTTTTAATATCTTGTCCTGTTCGAATTGGCCCAAGAGCTACTGCTTGTACAATCTCTTGTTTGATTTGTTCAAAGGCCTGTTGCTGTTCAGGGCCCCATTGAAATTTGTTTTTCTTTCGAGTCACATCAAAAAGAGGTTTCACAATCGGACTATAACCAGGAATATGCATTCTCCAGAAACCCACAGTACCTAAGAAGGATTGTGTTTCTTTTTTGTTAGTTGGTGGCAACATAGCTGATATTGTGTCAATCACGTCTATTGGGATCTGGTGACGCCCATCTTGCCATTTCACTCCCAAATATTGGATCTCTTGTGCAGGTCCCTTGACCTTGCTTCTCTTTATGGCAAAACCAGCATCCAAAAGAATCTCAATTATTTTCTTACCTTTTGTAAAAACTTCTTCTGCTGTGTTACCCCATACAATGATGTCATCGATGTATTGCAGATGTTCTGGAGCTCCACCCCTCTCCAGGGCGGTGTGGATCAGTCCATGGCAGATGGTAGGGCTGTGTTTCCAGCCCTGGGGCAGTCGGTTCCAGGTGTACTGGATACCCCTCCAGGTGAAAGCAAACTGCGGCCTGCATTCTGCTGCTATAGGAATAGAGAAAAACGCATTAGCAATGTCAATTGTGGCATACCACTTAGCTGCTTTCGACTCCAGCTCATACTGAAGATCTAACATGTCCGGCACGGTAGCACTCATCGGTGGTGTAACCTCATTTAGGCCACGATAGTCTACAGTCAATCTCCATTCTCCATCAGACTTACGGACAGGCCAGATAGGACTGTTAAATGGTGAGCGAGCTTTGCTGATCACTCCTTGACTTTCTAGTTGACGTATCAGCTTATGGATGGGAACTACAGAGTCTCGGTTGGTACGATATTGTCGTCGATGCACTGTTTTAGTAGCAATTGGTACCTGTTGGTCTTCAGTTTTCATCAGCCCTACAACACTAGACTCCTCTGAAAGTTTGGGCAAGCTAGACAGCTGATCAATGTCCTCAGTCTCTACAGCTGCTATGCCAAAAGCCCATCGATACCCTCTTGGATCCTTGTAATACCCTTTCTTGAGGAAGTCTATGCCAAGAATGCATGGGGCATTTGGACCAGTCACTATGGGGTGCTTTTTCCACATATTCCCAGTAAGGCTCATTTCGGCTTCCAATACAGACAGTTGTTGAGAACCACCTGTCACTCCAGAAATAGTAACAGTTTCAGTACCTGTATGATTCGATGGCATTAGAGTGCACTGTGCACCAGTGTCCACCAGAGCTCTATATTTTCGTGGTTCTAATGTGCCAGGCCACCGAATCCACACGGTCCAATAAACTCGGTTGTCCCTCTCCTCCACCTGGCTGGAGGCAGGGCCCCTCTAATTTTGAGGTTGATTCACGGGGTTTACCTGATTCACAGTATTAACTACATTTACATTCTGATTATTCCTTCTCGTGGCAGATTGTTGTCTTCTGTTGGTGTTTCGCAAATTGGATACTCGTTCTCGTAGAGCAGAAGTAGGTTTTCCATCCCAGTTTCTCATGTCCTCACCATATCCACGTAGGAAAATCCACAAGTCATTCCGTGACAAGTTACCATCATTTTTAGTTGATCTTGAAGGTCTGTATTTTCTAACAGCATCAACACGGCTCCATTGAGGTCTGTCATCTCTCTTGGACAATGCATCAATCAGCTTCTCTAATGATTGATTGTTTTTCTCAAATGATTCACTATTTTTCTCAATTGCTTGATTGGTTTTCTCCATTGCTCTCTCAATTGATTCATTGGTTTTCTCCATTGCTTTCTCAATTAATTTCTCCAGTGATCTGTTGTTTTCCTCGATTATTTTTTCCATGGCAGCAATCTGAATTTGTTGGGGATTGGCAGTACTGTCTTCATACTGTCGTGCTTTGTTGGTCACTTCACTCACTGTTGGTACCTGACCATCTCCATCTAATGCCCAGACCATTGTTGACAAGGTGTGCTTATACACTGGTGGTGCACTCCTCACAAACATCTGAATAACGTGTTTGTGGCAGGGCATTTGATCAGGGTTTAAAATTGTTTGTGGATCGCTGTAAATCACCTCTCTCACTGCTAGTTCTCTCAGGAACTTAATGCCTTTTTCCATGCTGGTCCAGTTGGTTCTGTGGATAGGAATATCATCCTTGTGGGTATACCGGTTCTTAATAGCTGTCAAGAGTCGTCTCCAGAGGCTGAGACTGTTGTCGTCTTTTGCAAGTTCCGTATCAACGCCTGCGTTTCCAGACAGGGATCCCAGCTGTTTGGCTTCTTTACCGTTCAGATTAATGGTCTCGGCTCCTTTACCCCAGCAACGGAGTAACCACTTGTAATATGATTCACCTTCACGACGGCCAAAGTCCTTTCTCACATCTCGCATGTCCCTCAGAGTTAAAGGTTTGACAGCTACGTCTGATTCTGACCCTGAACTATCTGATGACTTCGGTTGGGAAGGACCCTGTCCTGGATCAGAATCATCTGATGATGGATGACTTGCCTTCCAGGCCGTAACTAACCTTTCTAATACTGAATCTGTTGGGGGACCAGCCTTCTTTTTTGAGTCTGAATCTGAGTCATCTGATGGTGCTACTTTAGAAGGACTTTGTCCTGGAGTTGTGTTATCTGTTGTTAGGGCAATTGACTTTTTCCGATGTTTCTTTCTAGTCACAGGGGCGACATTTGCTGATACAGACTGAGTGTCAGAGGCCACAGTGTCTGTCATTGTCCCACACCAATGCTTACTTAACCGCCAAAACATAAACAGATTTGAAAAAATCAGCATTAACATCAATATTAATAATAAAATCTCAGCCTTTCGATTAAGATAGCTGCATTCACATCCACAATCACAATCATTATAATCTGGTAGACTCAGATTAGCAAACAAATGGGTATAATTTCCTAAAGTGAAATTGAAAGTGTAGTTAAAAACAAAATTCACCATTGTGCTCTTAAGGTATTCAGGTATGCCAATCACCCAAATTACTGCAGAATACACCGACCCAAAAAAAACCAACACAGTGAAAATTCTCGTTTTTAAATCGGAACAGGCAAACCACAGAACGATATACCAAATCACACTCGAGAGTTTGGACAAAATTTTGACACCCAGGGAGGAACCCACATTTAAAAGGACATGACATAACATTTCACCGACCGATAACATGATGTGAGCTGTCCGTTTTTTTCTCCTCTAACCCTTCAGAACTCTCAAAGAAAAGATCTGATACGCTCTCAACTGCGCCGGATGGAATTTAAACTATGCAGGCAATATATCAGAGCCCAGTTGTGTCTAAATAACTGGTAAAATAGAATGAGCCTGATTGGTGTTTGTTTTCGAGCCCCACGTTGGGTGCCAATAAATCTGTCGCGGGTTAGGGCTGGGCCGGCCACTAACACGAACAGACGCTCTCTAACCCCCTCTTCCCCCCCTCAAACGGGAAGAGAAAAGGGAATGAGGCAGAGAGACTTACGGATGAGAGAAGAAAAAAACTAGAACAGTTTTAATGAAAATAATAGGAATAATGGTAAAGAGATAAAAGTAAAGAACTATATACAACTATAGATAGTAGCCCGATACCAAACCCGACTCCCTCCCCCGATAGAAATCACCACTGGTGCTGCAGAGCAGGAGGCACTGGGGAAGCCCCAGGCTCAGCGGCGGCAGGAGCTGGATCCAGGGAGCTGGATTCGGGAACTCAGGATCCGGATCAAAATCAGGAGATCAGATGGAGTCCTCTCTGGACACCGGCCATTGCAGAAAAGAAGGGCCAAAAAGACCGAAAAGAGGGCAAAAAGGGCAAAAGGGCGAAAAAAGGACGAAACTCTCGTGATCACTCAATTTATACTAAATATGACGTATATGGGATGGAATACTCTCGTTGGTCACCTGTCCTGTCTGTTACCCCCCGGAGGTGCCACCTTTTACTTCCTTGTGCCCCCCTCTTACTACCCAGCACCCCCAGCGTGGCACACAAGAGCCAGCAGTGGATTTGGTCACTATAGGAATAAGTATAAGCAAGAGCCTTTCTACATACCAGTCCCAGGCAGTGACTGTAAACATCAGGCGTTATCACTGCCAGTAGCGCACACTGTCTGCAAAAACATGCTGCTGACTTCAGAACGTGCAACCTTTTAGAAGACACTAAACTGAAAAGAAAAAATCAAAAAAAATCACTAAACAGGACTGGGTTTTTAGCTAAACCCAGGACAGTCCCTTATAGAGAGAAATAACACTTCCACCAAATCTCTCTTCAGTCGTTTCAAAGCATGGGCTATACGAATGTTGCCTTTGTCAAATTTGGCAAGACAAAATTTCCCTTAAAAAATACATATTTCTTGTCTTGAACAGCTGAACTTCTGAGCACAAGAAAGAATAAAACAACAACAACAAAAAAAGGTAGGTGAGTCTACCCTGCATAGGTTTTACACATGCAGCTATGGATGTCTAATCCTAAACTGTTTGTCTAGAAGTCTTTAGAGTCATTAGAGAGAATTAAGTATTTTGGAAATATGACTAGCTCTTTCTAATTTGAATGTAGAAACGAGCTCCAATGGCCAATATTCCACAAATTCCTTTGTCTTTCCACTGCCTATAAAATGACTCTAGGCAAATAGACCTGTGAAGACACACTTAGACATCTGTAGATGTCTAAGTCTGTTGCAGGCTTATTCTTGTTCAAGGCTTTGTGCATCAAAGTCAGAGATGAGATTAGAGTCCAGCTTTCCATCTACTGATCATTCCAACTGACATTATCCTCTTTTATGTTTCTGTTAATGATTGTTATTCTAGGTTATCACAGTTAAAAATGTGGAGAGGCAAAAATAGTTTATTAATTTTAGACTGATGGATGTACAAGGGAGGTTTCACTGAGAGTTTTTTATTTTTATTTTCACCCATCTGTGTAATTATTAGAACATTTTGCTCTTTCATACTCAGAAAATAGCTGTACTGTCTGACACAAATGGAGTCTTTGTTAGGTTTTGCTATGAAATGCGTTGATCTCTGAACAGTGATGCTTGTTTTCATGTAACTGATCAACAACAGACAAACTGTCCACTGCTTCAACCCTCTTCAGTATCAATTTTATTTATACTGAAGAAGGAGCTTATTTACTGCTTACAAAAATTAGAAAAGGTTTCCTGGCCACTTCATTACGATTTGGATCAGCCCCGTGGGTCCAATTCATCTTCTGTTAAACTAATTGGAAAGTCTCATTTTGAGTGAGAATTGGATCAGGTATAGGGGAGTAAGAATTAACAGCTGTGCCATTGTGTGTGTTATTCTTTAGCCATACCTTCTGCTGGTTCAGTTAAATTCATGTTAATCTTGCAAGACATTCTGAGCTATGTTTCATAATCATGAGGTTCACTTCCCTAAAAAATTCTGATACATTTGAACCTTTGAATTTGGGAGCTAGTACTACAGTCCTTCAGCTCTCCAGACAGAGATATATGAACCTGAACTGATGAAATAGCATTTTGATGACAATGGAGAGCAGAATGAGGTAAATTCCAAAAACATTTTGTATGCTCATTTTTTCCTTAAACACAAGTGTGTCACCCAATGACAAATTTAACTGCCAGAAATCCAGCACGAGCTCTTGGAGGAACTTCAAGTTCCCAATTAGAAGCAGTAGCTCTATTCACATCAGTAGCTATCAATTATTTGCTTCCAAATCAGCCCTGAAATATTCACAATGGAGGGAGCCAAGATGTGTTCTTTAGATTTGGTGACTCTTGTTGCAGCCAGTAGAAAGTGAATAATTAAGGCGTTTGTAGTGTTTCTTTTGTGGGGTTTTTGTTGGTTTTATTTGCTTGTTTGGTTGGGTTTTTTTGTTGTATTTTTTTTTCCCCTCACTCTTGTCTGTTGATTCTGGCCAAATTGAAAAAGAGAGAGAAAAATGTTTTGGCTTGGAAGACCCTTGTGACTGGCAAGCACTTCTTTCATCTCTGAGGGGGAGATCTGAAAGATAAGCTTTGATAATATTTGGGGAAAATAAATAAATTCTTTAGTAGCACTGCTGCATTGCCTCAAAGAGGGTACTTCAGATATCCCAATGCAGATGCATGTGGCTGTGCCATGTGTGTTTTAGAAGCTCTCTGCTCCATGTAGGGTCGAGTCTTGTCTCCACTCTCTGTCTCTCCACCTGGAAGCTCTTCATTCAATCATGTAATGAAGGGTCCAAGCTCTTCTCAGCATCTGGAGAACTATGTTTTCCTCCTCAGGTTAGTAGCAGCTATGAAGGTCTTGTAGCTCTGGTGACTCTAGCCAAACTCTAAAAGCAAGTGTGAGCCCTGTTTGTTTTCGAGAAAAGTCCATGAAGTATTTATGTCTCAGTAGTAGGAGTAGGCGATAAGATCAGAGGCCTGCTTCAGAGGACACATAGCAATTACTTCCTGATGACATTCAAAGAAGTGGGATGGAGACCTCCAAGCTTTGGAGATGCTTCAATCATTGCCTTAGAGTTGTTAAACTCTGGGTATGAATTTGATGAAGGCTCTGTCATCTACAATCGATTCAGGTCTGTCATCTCCTACAAGACCGATGAAAAACCAATCTTCTCCCTTGAAACAGTTGCTGGCTCTGAAAACCTAAATATCTATGATGATATTGATGCTGATGTGCTGAGAAACTACCAAGAATTTACATTATTTCCAATATCACTTACTCTTTAATGATGAATATACCTCTGTTTGGAGTTCAGTCTTCTCAGCACTAAAAAAAGTGTCATAAATCCTCTTGCCTAAAGTGCACTTGAACTTCATGTAGCACGTTGAAAAAGCCTTTAAAGTGTCTGATACTCAATCCCTGCTTTTCTCTTCACAGGGCATGCTGAAATTACCCAAACACCTAGTGGGATCTTTGCCCCTTACATACGACAATGCCCCTGAACATTTGCCTGTGAAGATGGTGTAGACCCTTCAGAATGAGGGGGACTTGGACCTAGAGCTCTATATCCCGGAAGAGTTTCCTAATCATAGTGTCATATTTGAGATACTCTTCCTAATCTTTCACATTGAAGAATTGCAGCTGATGGTGAGAGACTTTGGGATTCATAATAATAGGAGATAAAAGACTCAGGTCTAGCGGTCTGCAGAAACCAAAATGTCGTTACGATCCTGATTTTGTTTTCTTGAGATTTAGTCTCATCAGTAAGAAAAATGTGTACAGAATTGCTAATGCAAAGTTTGCAAAGAGCTTTTAAAGTCTATATTGCTTCATGTGTTCCTTCCTTAGGCCTTTTCATGGTATGGTGAATGGGTCAATCCCAAAGCCCATCTCCTGTATCAGGGATGGAGTGGCTGTGCTGCCACATAAACATCTAACTGATACACTTAAGTGGCAACAGGACAAGAGGAAATGACATCAAGTTTCATTAGGGGAGGTTTAGATGGGGTATTAGGAAAAATTTCTTTGTTGAAAGGGTTGTCAGCATTGGAATAGTCTGCCTAGGGAAGTGGTGGAGTCACCATCCCTGGAGGTATTTAAAAGACATGTAGATGTGATGCTTAGGGAGATGGTTTGGTGGGGGAACTGGCATTACTCTGTTAATGGTTGGACTTGGTGATCTTAAAAAGTCTTTTCCAACCTGAATGATTCAAAGATCAAGGAAATGTTGGTGCTCCCTCAATACTACCAAGATGTAGCTGTTGGAGAGGTATTTTCAGGTTTATAATTCAGACCCCAGATGGAACTTCATAACCCAGATTTATTGACACCCTGACCATATTATTAAGACAATCTTTCCTCCCCTCATCTTTTACTGAGGCAGAAGGAAAACAAAGATGAGTATGTTTATGGCAATCCCTTTGCTTATGTTATGATTTTGCTTTATGGAGTAAGTATTTGGAGCCCAGCTGTCAATAGCTGTATTTTAGACATTCAGAATATTCAAGAATATTCAGAATACTCAAGGATATGAGAATATTCTGAGGATATCAGGAAATATTGGGTCAGAAAAAAGTGAGACATTTTGATGACAGGTGTTATTCAAATGCTTATTGAGAGTTAATCTGTGCTCTCAGGAGCATACTCTGAATCGGGAAAGAAGAAACAGGCAGAAAAGAAAAACATTATGCATCTGCTGAAGACAGAGTCAGGAGTGAATTCCAGTGTGTCTACAACCAGCCTATATATGATATTTAATGTACCATAATACCTCCATGCCTTGATAAAAATAATACTATGTGTAAAATATGGGCAGACGTGAATGCAATTTGTCAATAGGGTGCAGAGGGCATCCCATTTGTCAGTTAGTTGCCTAAAATTAGATCACTTAAGGACTGAAGTGTTGTTTCAACAGCAAAAACCCAAAATGTTTCATTTAGGAAGCTGAAAAGTTATATTTTTTCCAAAAAGCTAACAGTTTCCATGTATCAGTAGGTATGAGTACATTAAGACAACAATTTCTAAATGTAAACATACAGCTGATCAGACCTGATGTTCATTTGTGCATATATACATGCACATGTGTCTACTTAAAACATTTTGTTCTGGCCTAGAATTGTCCTTCTTGAGATTTTTCCTGTTAAGTTTCATTTGAGTTCACATAGGCAGTCCCACCTTGATGTTGGAAGACTATCAAGGGGTTAACTGACTTTCTTGTCCCTTGCCTTTTCCCAGAATCATCCGATACTCTAGAAAAACAGGTGAAAATTGAGTGAAAAAACTTTAATACAAATGGTAAGTGAGCTCCTTTGAGGGCAGGCAGTTAATTAGATTAAGTGTTTCAACCCCGAAATATATATATATAAAGTCACAGAATTTTATCATCTCTAAAATGCAAAGGGCCAGAAGCTGAGCTCTACAGTATTATTAACACTGTCATCCTTGCTAGCTTTCATGTTTTCTCTTAATGGGAAGACCTGTCTTTTTCTGTCAATCAGGATCTGTCAGCACAAAGTTATTATGTCTGTGTTATTATTCAGAAACTTCTTTTCCAGTGTTAACAGCTTTTTACCACCCTCTGTTACATAATGTAATTGTACTGCAGCAGCAATGCAGTACTTGAAGAGGCGATGGGATGGAGGGCTGATTTTTCCTGATATCTAGCCTAGATTGAAATGAGAATTCAAACAGTTGGACTGAGGCATTACTTAGTTTCTATCTGCATAGAAAAAGCAGAAAAAATGTGTGTGGAGAGGTAGAAAAAAAAACAGCAAAAGTAGTAACTGGAAGAAATGTAGTAAGATGGAAAAAAAATGAAAAAAGGGAGAGAGGGGAAGCTGAGGGTATACTTATACAACACAAAAATTACCAAGCTCACTAGTCCTTTGTTTTTATTAGAACTGGAAAACACACAAAAATGCTCAAATTTATTTCTAGTTGACCCCGAATGATTTTTTTTCAATTTAACACATTGAGACACAAAGAATCCATTGTTCCATTTTTTTTATGTTCTTGATGTATTTTATAGTAAATGAATACAGTTTTAAAATAAAATTTTCTCTTACAAAAAAAAAGCAATTCAGGTGTATAATTTGTAAAATTTCACATCACACCACTAAAACTTGTGATTTGAGACAAGTTCTATTCAATCTTACAGTGCATTTGTGGTGGATAAAAAGACAAAAGACTTTTTTTTTTCCCCCTTCTCCATGCCTTATTCTAATCCCTATGCAGGGATGTATAAAATGTTCCCTTTTTGGATATCAGAGATCAAGGCTAAATATGATTTTCAAAAGGGCACTGCTTCCTCAGCAGTGCACTGTGCATCACGAAACGCTGAAGCTTTGATGATATCGTCCAATGTGGTGACTGCTAAAGCTGAGTTGGAGCTCAGGCAGGAGGATGAAGCAATTTGTCACTACCATAGGTCATTAACAGAGCACTTATCCCTTTGTATATATGCATTATGATACATTCTTAAAACTCTTTTCCATGCACTGGGAGAGCTTACTGGCTGAGAAAGGTGGTACCGAGGTCCTTTTCAAAGAACTGTCCAGTAAGTAGATTCTTTCTTCATTGCCTTGTGCTTCTCTTTTGAACATATTAACTAAAAAGCTACTGTCTGTGCTCATATTTTTCAGATTCTCAGCCTTCTTAGACTGCCAGTTCTTTCATTTAACAACAGTTTAGGAATGGGATTTTGTTTGCTGAATGTGGTATAGGAGAAGAAATACATAAATTGAAACCATTAATAACCATTAAAAAAGAGCAAGAGACTCTGTTAAGCAGACATTGTTTCAGAATTTGTCTGGATGCTCTTGTGGTAGTTTTGTCAAAGGAATGAAAATTCATATGATAAGTAAAAATGAGATTTACAGGTGATTAGCCTATTTTAATGAATTCGAGGTAGCATAAAGAAGAAATAAAAAGAAAAAATGTGTAGTTAAAATGCAAAACTCATGACTATGGCTGTACTCTTTTTTTTAAAAAAAAAGCAAAACTCATGACTACGTCTGTGTTCTTCTAAAAAAGGGAGCCCCATAGCTGTGTATCTGCACTTAGTGTGATACTTACTCATTACTGCCATTACTGTGCTCCTTCATCCTGGATAAATGCAGATAGCTCCTTTTTGGTGCCTCAGCACATGACGCGAACTGGTAACACATCAGGCATTGTACTTCAGGGTATCTCCATGCAAAGTCCACATTTGGTTTATTTTGCTGCAGCTTCTCCCAAAAACCAGTGTTTCCGACTATGTAAGCAAAAACAACAGCAGGAGCTGTAGAAAAGCCAGTCATGGCCATAGGCTTCGGAAGACCTGCTGTGAGTACAATGTGGAAGCATGGAAATCAAACTGCTCAAGGATGCTCAGGACTCTTCATTAAACTTGGAAGATTTCAGAATAAGAGGAAATAAAAGTGTAACAGAATAACAAGTCCTGTCTCATCTTGATAATTGAAATAGCTAGCCATGGAAAATCATACAAAAAAAAGGTGTATTTACAAATAAATGTGTTAAACTTTCTGATTATGATCCTGCTTACTTCTACTTTTATTTTATCTTAAAAGTTTTCTTAATTTTTCCAAGCTGACACTTAGAAGCATAAGTAATATCTGAAAACACATTTTATTTTTAAAACAGCAAGACTTGGAAAAGCAAATTGTGTAGTCTGCCTCTGAACATCTCATTGAACTTTTGTGTTCAGTCTAACAGCATGATACTGTTAATATTTTTTTTCTTAAAGATAAAAAAATAAATCTGATAGTTAGGTTAACTGCTGTGATAGAGATTGGAGATAACGGAACCCTATCTGTGAGGCTGAGATTGCCACTTTCTCTAACTTTATCAAAATGCACCCTTCATAGATTTTAGCCAAGGCGATGATGGGAGTGGCCCACAGTAGGCTGTCATATTAAACAGCAGTCACACCATCTAGACGTTAGACAAGGCAAAATCTACTGTGCATTGTGGAAAAATGGCATGATTGTTGTGATGAGAAGACAGTGTGAGCCTTCGTACAGTTGCTGTGGAGGTGGAAAGAAAGCATGTAATCGTACCCCAGTGTGAGTGCTGTGACATTAGGAAGTATTCAGATAAAGAGATATCTTTAAGTGCCTTTCCTAGAGACGCAATGACATCCAATATCCCTTAATACCATGTGCAATAGTTTTGTTTGCTTGAACGAAGGGAAGTCTTCCCAAAAAGAAGGCAACAAACTGTAGAGGACTTGATGCCAGCTACAAGGAACTCCCCATAATTTCCTGCCGTGAACCGTGATTCTAGTGGATGAGATGTCATTACGTACTAAACAGGGAAAAATAGGCTTGACTCTCTCTGCCTGTCACCATAAAGGAGTTGTTCCTCGTGCTCCAACAGTGCTTTTCTCCCTCCTTCACATCTTGCAGATCATCTATTTATCCATTCCCCAATTACAGTAAGGTTAAGACTGTCACAGTCTTGGTCTTAAGGGACAAATTGAAATTTTACACACATTTAACAAAAACGTTCTTTGTTGTAAGCCTGGAAACTTCATGACACATCATTTTCCTTACCCTTGCCATGTTTGCTATGACAGAAAGGATGGTTAGGTTTTTAATTCAGACTTGAACTTTAAGGGATAAAGTATGTGCTGTACCACAGGCTTCCTGTGTAATGTTGGGAGTGTGTTGTGGTGCTTCCATAAACTGAAGGCAACGCTGCTCCACAGGAGTATTGTGATTCAAAAATAAAAGATATACCATAGCTATAACACTATGGCTATTACTGTTATTTTTCATGTAATTACAGTAGATGAAGTCAATGCTACTTTTTCTGCTCAAAAGAATAATGGATGTCAAACCAACTGAAATTAAAATATTTTACTCTCACTGTGTAAAGAAATGTTTTGTCTTTGTACAACCAATGCATGGTCAAACATTAATTTCTGGAATTATCTGGAAGACCGAGGAAAGAGTAGAAGGATTAAGACTTAGGAAATAATACAAGACACAAAAGAGTATTCAGAATCTTGAAAAAAAAGACTGATTCATCCAAAGAGAGGTGGCACCGTCTAGATACAATTATTAGGGTAATAGAGAAAGTTATAATAGAAACATAAACCAAGGATAAATTGATTGAATTTCTGCAGTAGAGGGAGATCAAATTGTTTCAAATCCTGTGGACTGTGATGGTGTTTTGAATAGAAGTCTTATGACAGAGAGACCTTGACAGGCTGGAGCGGTGGGCCCAGGCCAACTTCATGAAATTCAATGAGGACAAGTGTAAGGTGTTGCATCTGGGTCAGGGTAATCCCAAGCACAAATATAGGCTGGGCAATGAGTAGATTGAGAGCAGCTCTGCAAAGAAGGACTTGATGTTGCTGTATGATGAGGTGCTCAACATGAGATGGCAATGTTCGCCGCCAGCCCAAAAACACAGCTGTGTGCTGGACTGCAACAAAAGAAGTGTGGCCAGCAGGTTAAGGAAGGTGATTCTGTCCCTCTGTTTTTCTGAGACTCCACCTGGAGTAGTGTGTCCACCAAGTTTCAATTATAGCCACTATAGCATGGCTTTCCAGCAGCACAGTGTCCCTTAATTCATCTTGTTTATTGCCCAAGCTGCGTGCATTCGCATAGAGGCACTTCAGCTGGGCTGCCTGTGTCACCTTTTTGCGTGAATTCCCCTTGATTCAAATGGGGTGTCCCAGCGAATTCTCCGTGGCTTGCCTCAGGGCAACAAGTAGAAAGCCCGTACTAGGACTCCATTCCTCTGGCCCTGATGTGCTGCCCCACTGTTTGTCACAGGCAAGCATGAAATTATTGAGCCCATCGTCCTTCAAATCTAGTTTAAAGCCCTATCAATGAGCCCTGCCAACTCTTGCCCCAGAATTCTTTTCCCCCTCTGGGACATCATCTAGTTCCAACCTGCTGGCCATGGGCAAGGACATCCCCCACTAGATCAGGCTGCCCAGAGCCCCATCCAGCCTGGCCTTAAAAACTTCCAGGGATGGGGCTGCCACCCCCTCTCTGGGTAACCTGTGCCAGTGTCTCACCACCCTCATGGGGAAGAACTTCTTCCCAACATCCAATCTGAACTGACTCATCTCTAGCTTTAATCCATTCCCTTCAGTCCTACCACTACCCGACAGCTTACAAATGTCCTAAAATTGCTGCTAGAACTGCAGAAAACACAATCTGTTCATAGTTAGGGCTGCTGGGTTAATATGTGCAATTTGTGGTCTACACCCTGACGGTCACACCTACCCCCAAATTTTCATTGTAAAGTTATAATTCCAGGATGTCAAACAGCGGTGGAAAAGACTTAAATCATCTCTAGCTAATGAATGCAATACTTAATGATCAAACTCAGAGAAACAGAGCACTGCCAACTTGAAGGCTGAAGAAGAGAATGCACTACGTGGGATGATGCATGACCTGAAGCTGGAAGGACCGGCAGTATCAGCTTGAAAATAATGATATTTCAAGTAGAGGTAAAGGCAGTCAAAATAACAGGATCTCCAACAAAATCTTTTATTAGAGCGAAAAAAGAACAATAAATATTACTCAAGCAAGCTTGAGTTTAGCTAAGATAGAGTTAATTTTCTTTGTTTCAGCTGGTATGTAACTCTGTTTTGGATTCGTGCTGAAGACAGTGTTGATAACACAGGAATGTTTTCATTATTGCTGAACAGTGCCTGCACAGCATCAAGGTCTTTTCTGCTTATCACCCACCAATGGGTAGGTTGGGGATGCATGAGGAGCTGGGACTGGGCACAGTCAGGGCAGCTGACCCCAGCTGACCAAAGGGATGCCCCAGACCTCATGAGCTCATGCTCAACACATAAAACTGGGATGAGAAGGAAGAAGGAGCATTGTTCACAGTGATGGTCTTTTTTTTCCCAAGACATTGTTAGGCGTGGTGGAGCCTGACTTTCCTGGAGATGGCTGAACACCTGCCTGCTGATGGGAAGTGGGGAATGCATTTCTTGTTTTACTTTGCTTGTCTATGTGGCTTTTGCTTGATCTGTTAAACTGTCTTTATGTCAATGGGCGAGTTTTCTCACTTTCAACTCTTTCGATTCTTGTTGCACCAGTAGGTGTGTGATTGGGTAGGGGGGATTAGATGCCCCCTGAGACTAAACCAGGGCAGTCCCTTCTCATGCCCAATGTGAGACTCAAAAGATCCAACATAATGACAAGTTTGATTGGAATCTGCTAGATTAAATTCGTAGCTGTTATAGCTGTTTAATTATTAATTGATAGGCTCCTGTGATTGTCATGAGACTTGCTTGCCTTGCTGTATATTACAGTCTAAGTGCTTGTTAGTGGTTCCTTTTTTCTATCTCTGCTTGCTCTGCTGCTGTGCTGTTGATCATTATACTCTGCTCTGCACAGAAGCATTTTTGTAACAGCAATGGCTATGTGCCTGGGCTGGCAGATGGCCAGGACATGGCTGTTGTTTTTGTGCTGCTCTACTGGACAGGTTGGAGTTCTAGTTCGACCTCATGTCAAACAGACTGATCTGTGAATGCATCCGTGCAGGAAGAGGACACCCCAAAATGTCTGTGGTCCTGAAGGCATCCACAGCAGAACAACTACATCTTGAATTAGCTGTGGCTGTGGTTATGCCTGTGCTGCATCATAGAATCATAGAATCACAGAATGTTAGGAGTTGGAAGGGACCTCAAAAGATCATCTAGTCAACCCCCCCCTGCCAGAGCAGGATCACCCAGAGCAGCCAGGAATGCACAGGAATGCATCCAGGTGGATTTTAAAAGTCTCCCTTAGGAGGAGACTCCACAACCTCTCTGGGCAGCCTGTGCCAGTGCTCCATCACTCTGACACTAAACAAGTTTCTCCTCACGTTGAGGTGGAACTTCCTATGTTCTAACCTAACCCCATTATTTCTTGTTCTCTTGGTGGGCACCACTGAGAAGAAATTGTCTCCTTCCTCTTGACATCCACCTCTCAGATATTTCTATATGTTAATAAGGTCCCCTCTCAGCCGTCTCCTTTCAAGGCTGAAAAGCCCCAATTCTCTCAGTCTCTCTTCATAGGAGATGTTCAAGTCCCTTAATCATCCTCGCAGCTCTCCATTGGACTCTCTCCAGTAGGTCCCTGTCTCTCTTGAATTGGGGAGCCCAAAACTGGACACAGTATTCCAGGTGTGGTCTCACAAGGGCGGAGTAGAGGGTGAGGAGAACCTCCCTAGACCTGCTGGACGCACATTGCCTAATGCATCCCAGGGTGCCATTGGCCCTCTTGGCCACAAGGGCACATTGCTGTCCCATGGACAACTTACTGTCCACTAGGACGCCAAGGTCTTTCTCCACGGGTCTTCTTTCCAGCACGATGTCCCCTAATCTGCACTTGTGCCTGGTATTATTCCTCTGAAGGTATACCTCTGAAGAGACCGTGGCCCAAGGATGAGTTCATGCTGGAGAAAGTACACCTTGAATTGTCTGTGGCTGTGTGTGAAGACATGCTGGAGCACCTCAAAGAGTGTGGACGTAGATAAGCCTGTGACAGAGCAGATATACCCCTGGAGAGACTGCAGCCATGGGCAAGGTCCTGTTGGAGCGGATTTAATTCAGGAAGGACTGTGGCTGTGGATAAGAACACACTGGAGAAGGTATATCTCTGAAGACATTGTGACTATGGAGAAGGTCACACTAGAACAGACACAACTCAAAGCGACTGTGGCTGTGAATGAGTCTGTACCACAACATGTATACCCCTGAAGAGATAAAGTCTCAGATAAAGCTCTTCTTGGAGCAGATACACACTTAAACCACTGCAGTCTGTGAATAAGTCCAAGCCAGATCAGGGGCAAAGGGAGGAGTTCATTGAAATGTTAAACCATATGGTCTTATTCAAAGGGATCAGGGGTGGAAATTGTAATGGATTTATCTTTAAATTGTTGTAACCCAGAATTTGAGTCTCATATTATAAGAATTACTATGGTATGAACCACTTGAACCAATGGAGGACTTGCAAGTGCCTTACAAGAAGCAGTGAAAGTGGTTACCTGACCAGAGCTGGCTTTGGTGTCTCATACCTCCATAAAACACAACACTTCTCCTGTTCTGTGTGACCACCATAATAGACAGAGCCCAAAGTCATGGACTGGATGAACTTAGTGGACATTTGTGCACATTTATGAACATTTTACAGACGTTTCAGAGGGGTGGTCAATAGGTTAAGAGAATGATATCTGTATATTATATCACAGGGTGGGAAGTGTGGTGGTGGGTAGTGAGAATGTATTGGATAGTGTGAAACCTGAGCATGACAGAAATAGTATGGAATAATGGGTGGAGTATGTGCTGGGTTTCACTGGGATAGAATCACAGAATCACAGAATGTTAAAGGTTGGAAGGGACCTTAAAGATCATCTAGTCCAACTCCCCTGCCAGAGCAGGATCACCTACAGTAGAGCACACAGGAACGCGTCCAGGCGGGTTTTGAATGTCTCAAGAGAAGGAGATTCCACAACCTCCCTGGGCAGCCTGTGCCAGAGCTCGGTCACCCTCACAGTAAAAAAGTTTTTCCTCATATTTTTCTGGAACCTCCTGTGTTCCAGCTTCCACCCATTGCCCCTTGTCTTGTCAGTGGACGCCTCTGAAAAGAGCCTGGCTCCGTCCTCCTGACATTCCCCCTTGACATATTTATAAACATTAATGAGGTCACCCCTCAACCTCCTCTTCTCCAAGCTAAAGAGATCCAGCTCCTTCAGCCTTTCCTCATAAGGGAGATGTTCCACTCCCTTCACCATCTTTGTGGCTCTACGCTGGACTCTCTCAAGTAGCTCCCTGTCCTTCTTGAACTGAGTTAATTTTCTTCACAGTACGAGGACTGTGTTTTGGATTTGTACTGAAAAGGAAGTTTTTGTTAATACTGAGCAGTCCTTATGCAGCATCAAGGCCTTTTCTGCTCCCTACCCCACTCCACCAGCTAGTAGGTTGGGGGTGCATAAGGACTTTGAAGGGGATGCAGCCAGGACAGCTGACCCCAAATGACCAAAAGGGTATTCCAGACCATATAATGTCATGCTCAGTAACAAAACGACTCTGTGAAAAGCTTTTGGAAGAGGGAAGGAGGGGAGACATTCAAAGTTATGGTGTTTGTCTTCCCAAGTCATTCTTAGGTGGGATAGAGCCTGGCTTTACTGGAGGTGGCTGAACACTTGTCTGCTGATGAAAAGTGGGAAATTAATTCCTTACGTGATTTGTTTCTGCTTGCAGCTCTTGTTTATCTGTTAAACTATCTTATCTCAACTGAAGTGTTGTCTCACTTTTACTCTTCTGATTCTTTTCCCCATCTCACTGCACCAGAGTTGGGGAGATGTTGTTCCTGACTGGGGTTAATCCACGACAGTGAGTCAGAAACTGAATGTGTCCTTCAGAAAGAGTTCCTTGTTCTTTACTAAATGTGATATATTTTGATTGCATAAAATGAAAGGGAAAGTTTAAAGAAAAGATTTTTTTTTTTCATAGCACAGGAATTGCTGAATTTTCATGAAAGGGTAATATTGCAAAACCTTATCTCCTCTTTTTTCAGAAAAGAGTATTCTTTCAGTAGTTATTCTTTTGGTCCTTACATTAATATTTTCATTTCTACTAGAATTATAACGAGGCAGAGTTGTTGTGAAAAGAGTCTAATGTATTAAAATTGTATTCAGGATTCGGTATTTAACTGTTCCTGCTTTCAAACTGTAACAATATCTATACCAAGCACCCTACTGGTAAATATATTTTCTTTGATCATTGCAACATTACTGATCTGAGCGATAAATATTACATCAACAGATACTTTTGCTTTTGTTTTCTCAGTATGAGGTTTTCAAAGAAGAGGTAGTTCCTTTAAGGCAAATTTTTTAAAAATTTCTTTTTTGTGCTCTGTACTCTGCTTTTTATTTTGGGGTAGGTTTTCATCACTAAAATGGGTTTTACATCTGCAGTAGCAGGAACAGACGGAATTGGAGCCCGTTATATTTTTGGGAAAGGGAACACATCTGGAGCATAAATGATTTTGGCTTACCAAAAGTGGAAAGAATAATAATACTTAGTGCCATGAGTGTATATTATACTAATACAGTTTTTAATAACATTTGTTTCCCTTTAGTTCAAGAGGAAGCTCTTACTCAGGATTTTAAGGTTAGATACAGGTTGTATGGAGTCAAGATTTTCTGTCCAGTGAAAAATTTACTTACATTGCATAGAGGTCCTCTTCTTTCAGGAAAGGATACAAGCAGAAATTGTATTCCAAAGAAGGTAGTTCTCTCTGAGAACATTTGGGGCCCACATCCTTAGTTCACTTCATAAGTATTTATGTTATTACAGTAGTGCCTGCTAACAGGAGTCGTGGCCCGGATCCTTGCATGGGAAATATAAAATTAAAAATGATTTAAAAATACCCCAAACCCACAATCCCTCATAAAAAAAAAAAATAAAAAAAAATTGATCAACATCAGAAGGGTGTGGACTTGATATGCTGAAAAATAAGTTGTTTCTCTGTGGCAAAGACAGGACTGAATGAAAAAATGGGTTGCTTCTGTGGGGCAATGAAACTCTCGGGGACTCAGTAAGGCTCTTTTACCTCTTTTTTTTTATACACTGCTCATAATAGTTTGATATCTGAAGGGTGGTGTCGCGGGTTAGGGCTGAGCCGGCCACTAACGCGGACAGACGCTCTCTAACCCCCTCTTCCCCCCCCCCCAAACGGGAAGAGAAAAGGGAATGAGGCAGAGAGACTTACAGATGAGAGAAGAAAAAAACTAGAACAGCTTTAATGAAAATAATAGAAATAATGGTAAAAAGATAAAAGTAAAGAACTATATACAACTATAGATAGTAGCCCGATATCAAACCCGACTCCCTCCCCCGATAGCAATCACCACTGGTGCTGCAGAGCAGGAGGCGTCGGGGAAGCCCCAGGCTCAGCGGCGGCGGGAGCTGGATACAGGGAGCTGGATTCGGGAACTCAGGATCCGGATCAAAATCAGGAGGTCAGATGGAGTCCTCTCTGGACACCGGCTGTTGCAGGAAAAGAAGGGCGAAAAGGCCGAAAAAGGGCAAAAGGGGCAAAAGGGCCGAAAAAGGGACGAAACTCCCGTGATCACTCAATTTATACTAAATATGACGTATATGGGATGGAATACTCTCGTTGGTCACCTGTCCTGTCTGTTGCCCCACGTTGGGCGCCACCTTTTACTTCCTTGTGCCCCCCTCTTACTACCCAGCACCACCAGCGTGGCACGCAAGAGCCAGCAGTGGCCTTGGTCACTATAGGAATAAGTATAAGCAAGAACCTTTCTGCATCCCAGTCCCAGGCAGTGACTGTAAACATCAGGTGTTATCACTGCCAGTAGCACACACTGTCTGCAAAAACATGCTGCTGACTTCAGAACGTGCAGCCTTTTAGAAGACACTAAACTGAAAAGTAAAAATCACTAAACAGGACTGGGTTTTTAGCTAAACCCAGGACAGGTGGTAACTCCTTTTTCACTCATCCTCTGATCCACAGGTTGTTGCAGGTATCTAGGTATCTCCATCCATCTGTTCTTTCCTTTACCTGCTGCATACATTTGTGTACTTTTAACTGTCCTTCATTCCTCCCCTTGCCTAGTTAACTTGCTGAGGTCTGTTACTGTCACTTCTCTCTGAGCTCTCACAGGCAGATCATTCTTTTTTTCTTTCTTTTTTTTAATTCCACAAGTATAAAACTAATTTTGAAAAAAAAAATAACGCTGAAAACATATTTCAGGACAGTCAGGACTCCCCAAATAAACAACAAAGGAAAAAAATATTATAAAAAACACAGTTGTGCTACACTTCAGAAAAAGGATCTATATAAAAATAAGAAAGTTTTTTAAAAAGTAGATAAAAAAGTTAGATAAGACAATTAAAACCTAGCAGATGATGTATAGAATTTTGAGGGACACTGCACAGAAAGTACAGTGTCCGTATGCACCATCTATTGTGATGCCCTTGAGAAAAAGTAGGAACAGCTAAGGAAAAAATTTTTTTTTTACAATTAAGCAGGTGTTAACAAAAAACCTGAAAGTTGGGTCTAAATATCTAAAAGAAGAAAATAGAAAGGATCATAATCTCTGGAAGATTAAACAGGCATAAGTAAATAAGTGATTAGTCCTGTCAGTGGAGGAAGGTCAACAGCGAAGTTGCACAGGGTGCTGTTCTTGGATCTGCTGTTTAACATAATCATAAGTGACCTGGAATAGAGGATGTGTTGTGACAAAGTTTGCCGATGATACAAAGTTCTTCAAGCAGAAGGGATGAAGTCTATTGTGACAAATTGCAGAAGGTCCTTACAAGAATCAATAAATGTGAAAGAATGTATGTGTGGTGTGAATGAACAATTCCCTATCCAGTGGAGAATGAGACCTTTGGAGCTGAGATAAATAATTCCTTGAATACATCCATTCCACAACAGCAAATAAAATAAACAGATAACACTCAGAGAAAGGAATCATTAATTTGTTTATGTTGGAAAAGGCCTTTAAGATCATTCACTTCAACCATTAATCTAGCAATGCCACGTCCACCATGAAACCACCTCCCTAAGCATCACTAAGCACCACATCTACACATAGAAGCCAGAAGAAAAGAGAAGCTAGTTGTGTAAAACCATGATTTGCCTCACATTGAACACTGCATGGTTGTTGTGATTAATTCATGTCAAAAAATTATATAGTAGAACTGGAAAAGGTTCAGAGATGGGAAGCGATGTTCCAGTGATCTGTCGAAATTTCAATAAAGGAAATTCTCAAGTGATTCTCAGATGGTGCTTCAGACCGATATATGATTGCTGCTTTGTGGAGGATCAGGAACCCCAAAGAATTTTCTTGAGGCTAAAGCTCATCATACAGGTTGCTTCAAATCTACCTGGTCCAGTGGCAATATGAACTTAAACAAAATTCTTGCAACTGTCTGAAATTTTGGATTTAACAGTTCTTTGCCTTTTGCTGTCCCCAAAACCTTTTGTGTTTTTCTGCTCCACAACAGAGTATTCCTTGTCGTTCTGAATATCTGTCCTTATCCATATATCATCCTGATTTAAAATCTTCATTTAAAAAAACAATCCCTTTTTTCTTTTCTCCTTCCAATTTTTTGAGAGAAGTGCTGCCAAACTAGTTTTTACAGCGCCGCAAAAAGATGGATTATCACATCTATGTTCCATTAAGGAGTAACTGTACATCAGAGAGCCAAAATTGTATTGGTTATTTGCTGTCATATCACAATGCAATTTTAGGTCTTATTGGCCGATTTCTGTCTTCAGTAAGTCACTTTTAGCACTACTAGTCTGAATTTTCTTTTTCAGAGAATCATAGAATCAGAGTTGTGTTCTGTTATTATTTTTCTCCCTGTTATAAAATTCCATTTCCCCATGACATTTCATTATGAGATTTTCTGGTTATATGTCTAACCTCTCTAGGTCATTTGCCCTCACTGCTGTCAGCAACAACTTCACACTGCACAAAATTTGTACGTATCGTCCTTTCTATTTACTTATGATATCTACTAAAAGTCAGAACAATTTTCTTCTTACTTCACTACTTCAGTAATATTAAGAACGTCATCTGTAATCTTCAAGACTTTGTTCAGGGTTTCAGATGAATTTCTGGCCACCTGTGCCCCAGAAAGTCTGATTATTACTGGTGGTTGGGTGCTTGAATGTGCAGGTGGAATCCTAGGAGACTTTGCCAAAGTACTGAAATATGAATTAGTAAGTATCTAGCTAATCTGACAGTAAGAAGTTTACCAATAAGAAAAAAAGTGTGAATTGGGGCTCACCAGTTCTTGCAGGGATTGCTGCCAGAAGGAAGCTCCAGGTGGTATGAGGGAATTAGGGGATTTGATACAAATGGATCAGGGAAAGTTCTCCTGCTTCACCTTGCTGTGTCCTGCCTTGTGCTGTCTTGTTTGGTTTTTGAATTTTTATTTTATCGCTATTTTTCCTTGGAAACTTCAATATTTCATCTTAGATCTTCATGTGATTTAGGGGAAAAAAATTTACTGCTGTCTGTTAGCAATTGGTTCAGGGAATTAAGGGTAATTTTTTCTAATGACTATTGGAACCAAAAACTAGACATTGAAGCCAAACAGGAAAACGACAGATTTTACAAAGTGATAGCTCTTCTCTGGATTTGCTTTACTCCTGAGTCCTGCTGTGGGAGACATGAGCTGAGCTGCAGGCAAAGTAGCTGCAAAGAGATTCAGTGCTTTCAAATTTTGTACCGACTTGATTTTTTGCTTTGCAGTGACATTTAAGATGTGCCAGCATTGTGATCCTCCCATGTTTAGAGACAGAGAAATAAGACCTTTACCTTACCTCCAGAGAGGAATGTTTTTTATAAGCCAAACCCACTACTTAAGGCTGCTTTGAGTTTCTTGCTTAATTTATTATTTTTATGAAATTTTATTTAAATTAAATTTTATTTAATTTTATTTAATTTGAATTAATTATTTTTATCTTATTTTATTTTTAATTTTTTTGTATTATTTTATTTTAAATGGAGGGCTAGATTTGAAAAATGCAAACAGATTAGATGTTTTCAGTCCGTTATGACAGACATTTCGTTATTAAAGGACTGGTCTGGAATGTGGAAAACTTCAAATCTATTTCTACTTCTGTATGCAGAGATCTGAGAAATCTTTATTCTCAGAATCCAGAAGACAGGTCTGAAGGAGCAGGCTAGTATTTAAAAGAAGACAAGGGTGAAAAATCTCAGCCCCAGGTAGATGCAGTTCTTTGCAAAAAATTATTGTCAAAAAGGCATGAGAATCCAAACATGGCTCTCACTGAACGTCTTCATCTCTGAGCTTGTAAATTATCTTGATCTTTAGCTCTGGTGATTTAATATGTTCCATGTCAATCGTAAGTAGTCCAAAAGGAGGAAGTAAAAAAATCACAGAATCACAGAATGTCAGGGGTTGGAAGGGATCTCAAAAGATTGTCTAGCCCAACCCCCCTGCCAGAGCAGGACCGCCTACAGCAGAGCGCACAGGAACACATCCAGGCGGGCTTTGAATGTCTCCAAAGAAGGAGACTCCACAACCTCCCTGGACAGCTTGTGCCAGGGCTCCGTCACCCTCACAGTGAAAAAGGGGTTTTTTTTACATTTTGGTGGAACTTCCTATGCTCCAGCTTGCACTTCTCCTATCATTGGAAAACTATTACTGGAAGGTTTAGAGTGATGTGCAATTTGAGTAGCTGTGGAGGTGTGTGCACAAACACCCCAGTCAGATGTGGGAACTGTTGTTAAGCTTTTCATGCTCTGAATACTGCTCAAATCATTGGGATTTCACAAAGAGATGCCTCTGGTTACCTCTTCTCCTCCTTACCTCCAAGTGCCCAAAATAAAAATGTGTTTAAAAATATTTAATGAAATTGATTTTTTTTCTAAAATTCAGTTTGATTTGAACGTGGTTTTTGATGACATTTTTTCATGTAACTGTTTAATTGGAAATAAAGTATTCAGGCAGCCCAGTGCTTAAACTGCCACTTAAATCAAAGGAAGTTAACTGCCTCAGCACTTACAAACTATCTTCCTAAGCGACAATTTTGCACGTCTAGGTGCCTAAATGCCTCTAAAAATGTGTACCTTATTGCTTATTGTATATAGCTTATTGCCATGTATTTCATAGATATCAAAGCAGTGTAGTTAATTGCTCTTATTATTTGTAGTAGGAAGGCTTGTGCATCTTCAGCAAAATAACCTTTTTCCATCAAGGTTAATTAGTTGATAATATTAAATTACGAAGGCATAAAATAAAATAAAATAAAAGTGTGAAGTGGTTTATACAGCCTGTCATAAGAAATCTTCTGCTTGAACAGTTCAGGCTTCATTCCCTTTTTTAAGACCACATCTTCGAGTTTTAACATAGAACTCAATTTCATCCCACATGGGAGTTAAATAGCAAAAACCAAACCAAACCAAACCAAAACCAAAAACCTGTGGAAGACAGTAAAAGAGCTACAAAGATAAAAAACTGTAAAGAATAAGAAAAAATGTACAAAATCTTTTTTTGGGGCGTCATTGACAGACAGAATTATGCAAAGGATTAATTTTGCTTCCTATCACTGACGTCTCTCTTCCTAGCACAAAAGAGAAATTGCTTAACAGCCAACATGCCAGGCTCTCCAACGGTGACTCACGATTGAGCTTATGGATGACTAATGATGTGACGTATCATAAACTGCCTGCAGATGCAGATTTTGACTGCCAGTGGCTGATCTGAGCTGGTGGCTGAATTCTGATTGAGAAACAGAGTGAGTAAAACGGAAAGAGAGATGATTATCCAGATAAACCATGGCCAATGTAGGAAGGCACAAGAAGACAAGCAGATAAAGTGCTACAGGGCTGTGGCGCTGCTCTGCAGGTGTGAGCAGTCAGTGGGTGTCTTTGTGTTACATAAACCTGCTGTAACTTCAGAGGCAGGCTGCTTCTAACCCCTTCCCATCCCTCTCCCCTATATGTATGTTTTACCCACTTCTTTGGCACTATATTTAGCAATCACAGAATCATAGAATGGTTGCTCAGAGCGGCTTGACCTTGAATGTCTCCAGGGATGGAGTATTTGCCACCTCTTTGGGCAACCTGTGCCAGTGTTTCACCTCCCTCATTATAAAAAATTTCTTCATTACATCTAGTCTAAAACTCTCCGCTTTTATTCTAAAACCATTACTGCTTGACATATTGCAACAAGCCCTGTTATAAAGATTGTCACTGTCTTTCTCATATGCTCGCTTTAATTTCTGAAGGGCCAATCACACGAGTTACTTCAACTCACTGATATGATAAAAAAATAAAGTTTCATACATTTTGTGGTTGAGCATAAAGCTCAACTGCCTCATCTCACGACTGAATAGTTATTAAATCCCACACAACCTGCAGGTGGGGCAGAAGAACAGAGCGAGATTGTGCTTTGTGATGAAGCTACAAGTTATGCTGAGTTATTTGGGACATAAACAGCTCTACCAGGTTCCATTTGGTTCTGGTTGGGGTTGCAAGTTCTCACTGTTTGTGTCTGAGAACATGCTGACACAATGTTAACTATATCAAATGCAAAGGTACAACACTCCTGGTCCTCTGTGTTAAGTTTTTGTGCAATCATTATTGTGTGTCTCCCAAGTT
Source organism: Trogon surrucura (assembly GCA_020746105.1). Classification (NCBI taxonomy): domain Eukaryota; kingdom Metazoa; phylum Chordata; class Aves; order Trogoniformes; family Trogonidae; genus Trogon; species Trogon surrucura. The sequence continues at coordinate 6,414,359 of CM036617.1, read as the reverse complement.
TTAGGCCTCACAGCTTCTCTGTGCAAAACCCTGATAATTGCTCAGCCACAAAACCAGACTCTACATTTTTTGTTAACTGAAATAAAACTGAATATAATCCTGGAAATACTTATGCTAAACTATAAATGCAGAACTCTGTTATGCAAATAAGACATACTTAGGATCTTACCTTACCTGTGAGGCAGAACCCGGTTCCGTACCTATTTTTCTTGGAGGTTATGGTGGAATAGCAATGTTTTGTTCTCTAGGGATAAAGAAAAGCAGGAGGAAGGAGCCAAAATTGTGTTGTAACCCAGGTCTCTGGTACCATGGTGAGGAAACGGTAAAGCAATTGAAATACAACTTTAGGAAATGGAAGGTGTCATTTGCTGAACAAGCTGAGGACAGTTTTGGACGTTTTTACAGGTCCTCACTTCAATGCAGATTATTGGCAACATTGAGACAGGAACTTGAAAGTCCAGTAAGACTTAGGCACAACACGTGAATTAACAAGGATTAAGATACTGATTATGGAAGAGAGACCCATGCAGTGACATCTTCACAGGAAGATAATTGACTCACTCTCAGTCTGCTGGTTTTAACCATCATATTCCAGGAATCAATGTATATGAGATCTTTATGCATCTCAGTTATGGCTGTGAATTAAGGTCCATGTCATCAGAAGTTATAAATGTAGGAGCTAATATATAGCTCAGTGACAGGATCTGTGTGGATCTCCCTTTAAATCATAAATAAAATGACATAAATAAGTAACATCATAAGCTTAGCACTCAAACTGTCACCTTAAGAACTCTTTTAGGGCAGTACTTTTTAATTCCATAATACATCTCTTTTTACTTGTCCTCATCTGTGCATGTACCTTGCTTTCTGGCAAGAACTGCTTTTAGTAAAGGCTGAAGCACAATACAAAGTGCCTTTTTATGGAGAGCCCTAAGCCCATTTTATCACATTGTGCTTTATTTAAGCCTATTAACAAAACAATTTAATTCCTCTTCTTGTTGTCAATGACTATCTGCAATACCTGTAACATTTAAAAATAGAAATATTACAAACAAGCTATCTCCTTGTCCTAGTTCAACACTAACAATAGCTACTAACATCAAATACTGTAAAAATTGTGTGTACATAGCAAAGCCGATTTGAGAGCTCTTACTTTATTGTTATTTTTCTTTGTTGTGTTTTAAAGAAAATGAAATGAAGAAAACGGAATGGGGAAGGTAAGAAACAGGTGTATGTGAATTAAAAAAAAAGGAGGAGGTTGCAACATATTACTTACTTGTTCAGAGAGAGAGTTTCTAACTCAGAAGGAGACGATCGTGTTAATTCCTTTTAACGTTTTTGCTCAAGGAGATTGACTCATCTGTCTTGACATAAGCTTGCTTAACTCCATATTTATTAACAGACTACTGGTTCCCTATAGTTAATCTTTTGGTCTTGCTTCTTTGTGGGACCCAGATATTAAACAATGATGCAAATCTTATGTATCTGCATTGAGGTCAGTAGACCTACACAGTGGTGTAAGAATTACCTCAAGTCAATATGGTTTCCAAAGGAGGTAGAAAATCAACCCCGGCTCCTTCCCAAATGCCAATACAAGCTATTGATGTAGAATATTATCCCACCTGTAGGAAAGATGATCATTATGAAATTTCTCAAACAAACATAAGAATTGAGCTAAAGAACCATTTCAGATTCATAAAATAATAAGACCTAGAAAGAAAGCTGAGCTTGACAGTGTGAGGGAGGAACATGATGTGTTGAGCAGTAGATTGCTGGAAACAGAAGGAGAAGGAAGGGAATGACTTTCATATACATCATAAGGAGTTCTGCTTATGTTAATGAGTGTTTTTTCTGGCAGGTAATAACTGAATGAATGTCTGATAGGATGATACACACATCTAGGGGTTTGTATCGTGCAGTGCTGGTGTGAGAGAATTCCTGCTCTATTTTGGATGGTGGAGGATGGGAGAATTAACTGCTAGTATATGATATCAAATATATTTCTAATATCTTTATAAGTGGATTGTATCCTGCTAAACTGGGAAGAAGGATAAGTTTGGAGTTTTTTTATAAGCCATGATGACATTTAAACAAACTAAAAAAGTGTTTGTGCAGTCTAATCTGACATGAATTAATTAAGCAACATACTAAAATTAATAAATTCTGGTCTGGTAGTTTCTGCTTCCTTGTTATGGTCTGTAGCAGATGTTATTATATCAATAAAAACCTTGTTCATATAAGTTCATATGTGGTTTTATTTTTTCATTTCAAAGTCATCCAAAACAAGAGAAATCTTGATTTGACAAGACAGAGGAACGATAGAAAGCTTGAACTATTTATGTGATCTCTTTTGGGAAGATGAGACTAGTTGAGACAGCACGAATTACCGTTAATTTCTGAGATTTCCTTTCCCATATTCCCATATCACTAACCACTCCCGTTTGTTCTCATAAAATGCGTCTGTGAGACCCTGTAAGTAAAATACTCAAGCATTTCCTTTTTCAAATTTCATCATATATCTATCTCTATCTCAGGTACTCTGCCGTCTAAATGAGAGCATTCATTTAAATTAAGGTGCACTGTAGCTACCATGGTTATCCCTTTTGCTTTTGCTATGTTAACTGTATCTAATATTTTTCATGTTCCGTTCTTTTTTTCTCCATCTTCTCTATGAAATACTCATTATTCAAAGTTACAACTGGAAGATTTTTGACAAAGGGTTATTTCATTATCTGTCCTTTGACATGATGGCTAACTGTCACTCATTTGCATACAAAAAATTTAAGCTGAGGATTGCAGTGAAAGTTACAATAATACCTTCACTAATACATGTGCTTTACTAGTTCTGTTAAGTGTAATATTATCATTTGTATTCAAGCAGCTCTCAGTTCATACAAAGAAAATAACTGCTTAGAAAAGGAAAAGTTTTGGGAAAAAGTCAGCAAAGTTATCCTGGACTTACATGACAATGTTACACAATTTTATTGAGAATGTGGACTTTTATTACTCCTGTCATTAATTAAAAACTCTCAGTCAAAACTTAGCTTCAATACTGTTTTTGCAATAGTATATAATATTTGTAACCTGGCAACTGAAGAATTGGACTCTGGAATAATTTGCTAAATTGAAACTGTTGGTCCATCAACACTAGAAGATTAAGTTTGCTAAAATTTTATTTTAAATAAATTAGCTATGACAAAAATAAGTTACAAGTTTTCATTCTTTCACTTTAAAAATATTATTTTTTGTGGTATGTTTTTTGTACTTCTTATCATAAGGAACCATTGGGTACTAAAGCCAATGACAAGAGGTCAGTTAGATCACCAATTTATCCATTAGAATACAGACTTCAAAACCAATTGCCATTTAGACTAACAATTATTAGCACAGTGGATATGACATGTCATATCCAATTACACAAACCATTCAGTGATATAAAAGTAAAAATATTAAAAATTTTATCTTTCGCAGAATGGAGAATAAGGTAAAATTTGCAATAAGAGTCAAACCAATTTACTTTGTTTCCTTATATTTTTCCATTTAAAAATCATTTCCTCTGAAAACACAGTTTTGAAATTTGATTTATTACACTAATTTTCATATAATTTTCCAGTTGTACCAGTTGGACAAATAGAAAAATTTTTTCTTCAATTATTTATAAGGAAGTAAACTATTTCCCATTGGTAGTGGCTACAATCAAGGGGAAGAAGGAAACAGACAGGGAGTTCCACAGGAACTAAATATGACATTAATTACATAGCAAGAGCAAACATCAGGAAGGATTGCTTGAGGAATGCTCATTTATTTCTTGTGCATTCTTTTAGTACTTGAGCATTCTTCCAAAAATTACTGAATAATACAACCTTCTTCAGGATGTGCTAAAGATGTGGCCTCATCACTGTTCTGTAAAAATGATTGCTGCAGTCTTGGGCCACGGTAAATAGATATCTCTCGCAATATCACAATCAGGTATCTCCTTGTATTAATCATAGAGAGCAGAAACTTAGATAAATAATTTATTATTTTTTGTTTTCTTCCATATAAACTGAATCCATAAATATATATTGCAAACTCATATGGATTTATGTTCTGATATGGTTGGAATTTCCTGATTACATATTTTCATCTTTTTCACAATTTCTTTTTATTATTTTTTTTTCATGAAAAAGTGGGAAAGATTCAAGATTCCTGGGAGTACCTCCAAGTTTTTCTTGTAATATGCACCAAGAGGATTGTAAACCTTCTGTTCCTCTCATACCATCTTCTCCTCCTAAAATTCTCCCATACAGCATTTACCCTCTAAATATTCTGCTGTGCTCTTCATTCTTCTTTTGATTGTGTCCTTTTCCTGCAAGGTTGTCATCAAATCTGTTTGTTGCCTACATTTCATATGAAATCTAACCACATTTTTCTTAATATGGTAGAAAAGAACCCACCTGACTCCAAAGATTCTACAGGTTTTAGGGTTGCTCCATATTCATGAGCCTTCCAAAATCCAATCAAGCCCCATCAGTGTGGAATATATACCCTTCATAACTCTGTATCAGCAAGGAGTGTTTTCATAATCCAGTTACAATGTGCTGAAATCAGACATGAATGATAAGTTACACCTCCAAAGTAATCACAAGAAATTTTGTCACCGTTTTAAACTAAACTGGGAGAATATAATGTGTTATCTTACCTCTAATTCAGTTTAATCTCTAGTGCATTTCTCTGAGGTTGGCATCCTTACCTAAACTTATCTGTACCCCGGTTTGAATCATGGGCAATTTCTCTTTGCAGTGAAACAGAAAGAAACCCAAAGAATATACTTTACTCTTACATTACAGAGGGAGAAAAAGAAAAAAAAGAACCTAAAAAGCGATTTATGTTGGTTTTAAGTGTGTCTTTTGATGATGGGAGAATGTTGAAAGAGATCAGAAAAGTAGCCCTTATTTTGTACATTACACTGAGTGTTATCTTTTCTCGTTAAAATCTTTCTACTGTGAAAGAACAAAATACCTGTTGATCATCTGGATAAGACAGAAAGATAGTAGTGAAGAGTTCACAGTAATGGTAAACACGGAACTGGATAAAATTGGAAAAAAAAAAGAGAGTTGGGTTTTGTCCAGCTCTGGTATTCTGAATCTTCTGCTAGCAAATGTTTCACCTTTTTTTTTCTGTTAGTATAATCTTGAAGGTATAATAAACAAGTATTTCTATGCAAATATCAACTGTTAATTATCAAATCAAACCCTAGGAAAGGAACAGGACACAAGACACATGTGGAAAACCATGATGCATTTGTGTATGAAAACACCATATACAGAGTTATTCCTGCTTTCCCCCTCCTCATTTTCAAAAAAGGTAAATGAAAAATTATTTGCCGAGGGTTTGGTAAAGCTGAAAAAGATGTTAAGAAAGGGTTTCCTTCTCCAATTATCGATGGAGTGAAACAACCTCTATTCGAGGGATGGCCTTCTATATTTGGGCTCTTTACCCTGGCAAAGAGATCTGTCAGAGTATGACAGAGGTCTACAAAATCAAGGGGAGTTAACAGGGAAATCGTTTCTCATTTTCTCTTCCACTATAAAAACTTGGGATATGGAATAAGGTAGCAAGGTTTAAAGCAGGTTTAAAATTAATGAAAGCAGGTAGATCTTTGCATAACTTAGATTCAAGTTCTGCAAATCCTTTCTGTAACATGTTGGTGAAATTTGCAAGGTTTAAAAACTTTTGCATAAAATTTTGAAAAAAAAACACCCACAGAGATAGAGACAAAGAGAGGCACCTATACAAAGAAAATACCTGTAGCGAAGATCATAAGAAGAAAATAGATCCCATGATTATCCTCAGACTTGGGCAGATTTTATTTTTGAAGAAAAATGTGTAATGCGGCTACATAACCTGCTAAAGGTTGACACCCTCATGGTGGAAGGTCCCATTAAGGCATCTTGTTTGGGGCATTCTGATCTGCCATGTAAAACAGTATCAACAGTGCAAATCAGCCTTATCAAAAAGAGTACAAACAATATGGTGCAGACTTCATTAGAGAAATAATCACAGAATCACTGAACGTTAGGGGTTGGAAAGGACCTTGAAAGATCTAGTCCAACTTGTTCTGCACACCAAGTTCATTGGAGATGTTATATCAGATGACGTCTTCTCCAACACCTTCTCTCACACAACATTCAACACCATGTGTTTTTGAGGAAATCAGAAGCTATTTCATGATGGATTTACTGTGCCACAAGTGAAATTCCTTTTACTCTCCATCAAAAAAGTCATGATATGGTTATTAATGTCAATTTTTCACCCAGGCTAATTATAGATTCATAGAATGATTTGGGATAGAAGGGACCTTTAAAGATGATCTAATGCAACTGCCCTGTAGTGAGCAGAGACATCTTCAACTCGATCAGGTTGCTCATAGCCTTGTCCTACCTGACCTTGAGTATTTCCACAGGTGGGGCTTCTACCACCTCTCAGGGAAACCTGTGCCAATGTTTCACCAATGTTATTTTGGCTGTTTGGCATTTTCAACAGGTCTGTGCATTCTAAAGAGTTTTCCTCAGCCTTTGCTGCATACCAAATGCTTCTTTCATGAGTATAGATTATGAGGTAATTCTAATATTTTAGGGGATAGAGGTGAATATTGGCTATACTATCTTCCTTATTGTACTGTATAAAATCCTTATTCCCCATACACAGATATAAATAACGAGATGGTAAGATGGCCAGCTAAATTTATGGTAGAAGGCTTAGAAAAATTTATTTAGATTTATTGTAGATACACTTAGGCTGGAAACCATAGCTGTACAACTGATATAATTGTCTAGATTCCCAGTATAATTCATGTAGGATATCTAACATGCTTTTAATCTCATCCAAAAACTGGCATCCAAGTTCGCCATTCCATTTGTGCATGTTCCTTTTCTCTGAATGCAAAAGGAAGTGAGATTGACTGATTTATAGCTAGTTGTCTATACTAAACATATCTCATATTTGGGTGATATAGGTCCCCCTGCAAATTCCCTTTTTTTCAAATGCTGAACAGAGTATACCTATTAAGTGAAGAACACATCATATTTTATAACAGTTATCTTCATTTTGCTTCATATGATTTTATGTCATCATCTAAGACAAGGGGTTTTTTTATTTTTATTTTGAGGTCAATAGACCACTACCCTAAGTTTAACGTGGACCAAAATGCACAGTTTGAGATCTTCTACAGTCCAGTATAGATCCTGGCTGTTGCGAACAAGGCCATTGTGTTGCATCATTGTTGCTGTACTGATGACCTGGGAAACCAAGAATATTCTAAGTGTGACTGTATAAAATAATATCTTGCAAATGTTCAAAAATCTTGAAATCACTGCCTCAAACCATCAAAGAAATGCCTGCTTTTCTCTTCAAAGGTCTTGTTTTCCTTTTTATTACTGTCTTGTTTAGTTTTCAATAGAATTTTTAGCGTTTGCTAATAGTTTATTGAACTGCAAGTTGTTTTAAAAGCTACATTAATCCTGAAGCAACTATACATTCATCTTCTCAGATGCAGCTTCAGTGCACTATAATTTAAACTTCTTTCTAGATAATGGATGTTTAAGGAGCTCCCAGAATATAATATAAGCTTTATTACAGTAAGTTTCTAGTAAGATTTAGTGCATACTCTGGCAAAGAATATTTGCTCGTTCTCCATGTGATCTGTCAACATGTAACCCCAAACTTTCCATTCTTACATGTGGATTTGGGTGTTTTTTTCCCCTTTATGCAGGAGACTTAGTACTAGTTTAGGTGTAAAATAAGGCTGATGATAGGTGACGTGATGATAAAAGGTGACATTTAAGCTGTGCAGATAGCCATGAGACAGCACTTCCATTTTAAATTCTGTATCTGAGATGGCACTGACTTAGAGGAGTCACTGCTTATATAAAGAAACAAATCTCCATGGTTCCTTTTTTCTTCCTTTTGCAAAGATTTCACTTACAAACAATTAGTATCCCTGGGTGTTTCATTTGATAGTTGGCCAGATGCCATTCCTGACACTGCAAAATTAAAAAAAAAAAAAAAGTAACAAATAAAAAAGGCAGAGGTAACAAAGAACATTATCCTTTTATTTTATAACCTCACTCTTTCAAGCCAAGCATTCTGAGCTTCAAACAAAAGGGCTGCTCTTCAGAGGGAGGAGATCAGATCTGCAAACGTGTAAGACAGGAGCTTTGGTAGAGCAGACAGCATTTAGTGGATTGACAGATAGCATTTTTACATCTGAAATGAAAGATGGTTTTCTGGTGGATTTATCCAGGAAAAAAGAAGACTGTAAAGAGTATATATTCTTCCAGAATGGCTGTGTGCCAGCTTTTTTAGTTAAGATATATATAGGCCAGTGCAGGACCTTGATATTACAGACCCATTCTATTCTATTCTATTCTATTCTATTCTATTCTATTCTATTCTATTCTATTCTATTCTATTCTATTCTATTCTATTCTATTCTATTCTATTCTATTCGTCCTGGGTTTAGCTAAAAACGCACTTCTGTTCAGTGATTTTTACTTTACAGTTTAGTGTCTTCTAAAAGGCTGCACGTTCTGAAGTTCGCAGCATGTTTTTGCAGACAGTGTGTGCTACTGGCAGTGATAACACCTGATGTTTACAGTCACTGCCTGGGACTGGGATGTAGAAAGGCTCTTGCTTATACTTATTCCTATAGTGACCAAGGCCACTGCTGGCTCTGGTGTGCCACGCTGGGGGTGCCGGGTAGTAAGAGGGGTCACAAGGAAGTAAAAGTTTGCACCTCCAGGGGGTAATAGACAGGACAGGTGACCAATGAGTATTCCATCCCATATATGTCATATTTAGTATAAATTGAGTGATCACGAGAGTTTCGTCCCTTTTTTGCCCTCTTTTCGGCCTTTTCGCCCTTCTTTTCTGCAATGGCCGGTGTCCAGAGAGGACTCCATCTGACTTCCTGCTTTTGATCCGGATCCTGAGTTCCCGAATCCAGCTCCCTGTATCCAGCTTCTGCCTCTGCTGATCCTGGGGCTTCCCCAGTGCCTCCTGCTCTGCAACACCAGTGGGGATTGCTATCGGGGGAGGAAGTCGGGTTTGATATCTGGCTACTATCTATAGTTGTATATAGTTCTTTACTTTTATAATTTCACTATTATTTCTTTTACTGTTTCATTAAAGCTGTTCTAGTTTCTCTTCTCTAACCCAGATGTCTCTCTGCCTCATTCCTTTTTCCTTTCCGTTTTCGGGGGGAGGAAAAGGGGGTTAGAGAGCGTCTGTCCGTGTTAGTGGCCAGCCCAGCCCTAACCCAGAACACCTATTCTATTCTATTCTATTCTATTCTATTCTATTCTATTCTATTCTATTCTATTCTATTCTATTCTATTCTATTCTATTCTATTCTATTCTATTCTATTTCCATCATTTTCTGTTCTAAACATCACTGTGGTTTCAGATACTTGAATCCACTTATGCTCTTTCCAGAAAGTACAGGCCACAAGCAATTCCTTGTGTACAGATCCCTTCTCCCTGCAGTGCAGGCACATGTACTGTGCAGTGCAGATGCATGGGATGGAAGTGATTCTCTCTGTCCTCCATTCACAGGCTTATTGTGGAATTCAGTGCCTGACGTTGTGCCAGCCAAGGCCAGGTCAACAAGACCTGCAGGTCTGCTGATCTACATGCTTGCAGCTATAGAGACAAGTTATTTCTTCTTTATGGTTAACACACTTGAGAAAGGGACCAGCACCATTTGGCCACGTAGTTAATCCAACACTCAATCTACATGTGGAGGTACTGAGTCTAAACTTCTGCAGTCTTTCACTTAGTGAAGTTCACAGCAGCTGAGAGAAATGGTGTCTCTTAGGCAGCACTTAAATGGATAATTATAATGGGAGTTACATACACAAGTAGTTTTCTTCTTAGCTTCTGTACAGAGACACACTATGAACTGCCTGAACACCTTGGAATTTATTTGCAGGTGCTTGATGCCAGGTAGAATCAGTCCCATGGAAACATAGTTTATTACTACACTTGAGACATAGCATATCATAGAATGGCCTGAGCTGGAGGTTCTTTCATCTCCCACCCTAGATTGTTTGCCTTTGGAAGTCTCCTTGAACTGCTTGCTAAAATATTAAAATACTGTATTTAGCCAGGCTGGGGAGCATGGAGACCTCCTGCTGTTGCAAGTGAGCTACAAACCTAAAGATAGTGTTTAGCTAAACCCATGGTGATATAGTAACTAGAGCTCTTCAAAACAAAATGACCCAAGGTGAAGCATCATGCAGAGTGTGTGGAGAGAATAAAGGTTCAGAACTAACCTGCTGGTACAAAAAAAAGCCTGGAGGAGGGTTAATTTCATGTGGTGGCTCATTTTGATCCCTGGTTTTTAGTCCAAAATCTGAAATCCATAATAGTACCGGGATTGACAAATGTTCATTCGTGACATTCTGTATTTGCTAAAGTAGAGAACTATAGCAACGGTAGGTTCCTTTCCTTGATTTCAAGGAAATTATGCCCAAATTTTATTGGAATAAATGTACAGATAGAATTTTGGGACATCATAGAAAGACACAATCCCATTACTAGTTCTGCAAAGGCTACATGGTACAAATAAGGGCAACAGACTCTGTCCCCACATTTGTACTCATGTCTCACACAGAAAAGCTAATTGAATACCAGAGAAAACCAATACAAAATTTTTGTGGTTATTCATCAAATAATTTGTTCATTCCAGCAAAATATAGTAAGACCAGTTATCTGTTGTGTTTTATCTAGAATTTAAATTAACTTTCATCAAATAAATAAGTGCCATTTTACACAAAGAAATCTCCTACTGTACTTTGGCTGATTTCTATGATAGAAATGAATTCTGAATGACAGCTCCATGTGTAACCCTAAATACATTGCACACTGGCAAGAACACATTAGATATTTACACAATGTGTAACTGATGTGCATTGATTACAGCTAAGTTTAGAAGTGATGATTCCTTTGAGACCCTTTGGATGGAACAGGATATGTAAGAAGTAGCTCAGTTGCATGTGTAGATATAGGATTTAGAATACTTGAATCACAACGACAGGTCACAGAGAATCTTGAGGAGGGGGAAAAATCAGTAGATCTCAACCTGTGTAACTTTTCATGTTTTTATTCTAATACCTATTACATGTAAAATTTCCTCCAGCCCTGAAGCTACAGGTCTACACCAAAATATCTGGTTCATAGTCTTAGTAAAAGGGATTTAGCTCCTAAGAACATGATTATTAGTACTAAGCAGTAGATTTTAGGAAGGTTAAGCCAAAAGTACAGAAATACATGAACCATATACATTTTTCACTGTTTTATTCTACATTGTTCAGCTCCTTAGGCAGCCCTCAACAACATTGTTCCTGCTTCTGAGGGGGCACTGAAAGAGATGACTAATTTTAGTTTGATGACATCAAGCTACAGTGGAAAGAACTGAACTCTTCTTCTTTAGTTTCTTTGAATAAGGCTAGGTAACTTTGTGAAAAATGTGCTTTAGGTACAGATTGCTGGGGTCATTACAGATCATGGTGTATCGCAGAATCATAAAATAGCTCAAGTTGGAAGACACTCGTAAGGATCATAGAGTCCCAACTCCTGTTACTCATAGGACTACCTAGAACTAAATTTTATGATGTCATCCATCGTGCTGTGACCATGTCTCCGGAGACTCCGTTCCAGTGACCAACCACCCTCTCAGCGAAGAACTTTTCTCAGTGTTTGATCTGAACTTTCTTTGATCAACTTAATTCCATTTCCCTGTGTCCTATCGCTGGTCACCAGAGAGAGGACATATAATACCTTATATGTATAATACATAAAAGATCATACTAGGTAGTCTGAGTTAACAACCCTCATGATCATTAAGTTAGGAAAAACAGAAAATCTTTAGAAAATGAAGAAAGAAAGCCTACAAGTCTACCTTATTCTGCTCAGCTTTCATCTGAATCCCACTGCAATCTTATTATATAAAGCCTTACAAGTTTACAAACTGCTGCTATTTTATACAAAGCAAAGGCAAGAGTTCCCAGATCCCTGTCTTTGGACTCCCTAAACAAACATCTGGGAGATGAGAAGGGATTGAGGATGTCCATGCAGATCAACAAAGCAATGTAAGGATGTCAAATGAATGTGGTGAGTGGCTCTTGAGCCAAAGGTAAAATAGGATGATCTCAAAAGACTGTGTTTGAATTACATTTTTTTGAGGGCTTCTGCCATTCAAATATATGTTCAGAGCCTCAAAAGCACAGATCTGTCTGAGTGTGTAAGCTAGGAAAAAATATTATAAATGTGAATAAACATTTTAGATGACACGTTCAGAAGTCTATTTGGGCTGTTTGAATTTTCCTTTGGAATACTCTTTAATCGGAAACTGACAGTTCCATGTTCAAATCATATCGAAGGCCATCTTTTTTTTTGGCACTGGGAGGTTTAAAACCAAGAGTTAGTTGAAATACATTGCAAATCTACTGTTTCCTTTCTTTGCCATGCAATTCCTATTTCCTCCATCATGTGAACATACGATGCTTTGATTGGACTGTTCAATCCAACCAAAGCTGCTGGGTGTTTTAGAATTACCTCTTACTTCATAAATATTTATGTATTTGTGGGTGTTTCAGTTGTCATGTTGGATGTTTTATGATTTTGTTTACCTCCATATTTTGACGTATTTATTGCTTCACCAGTTCCAGTGCATCTAGTGGAGTCCAAAAAATATCTGATGAAAGAGGATGCTTTACAGTGTAGCTTGGTCTTTAAATGATGCCACAAGAACCTATTATTTATCACTTAGACAGTTACTTCTGCCCATTTAGTTAATGATGGAGCATTTAATTTTCAAAATTTTCGTTGTTTGTTTGTTCAATGCAATGAAGCACTCAGAGGAAAAGCAAGAGGACATGTATCTGCATTGCTTTTTTATTTTCACCTTAGGGCTATCCAAACAAATTTTTATTTCTTTATAGTTCATTAAAATAAAAACAATTTCAAATATTTATTAGGAGGAAATGGGCTTGATGATTAGAGCACAGGACAAGAAATCAGTAATACTGTTTTTTATTTCTATTTGGCCATCAGTTAAGCGACACTCTGAGTGGTACAGTGAGTTCTGCACCTCAGTTTCCCATATATAAAGACATAATTTCCAATGATTTAAAAAATTACTGTTTATAAATGCCTTGTGAGTTTCTTGAATGAAAAGTTTTATATAAGCTCATCAAGGCGGTGTTTGTTTTGTCCCATGCTGAAAACAATGTCGGATCTTTTAATAAGAATAATGAGTGTGACAGGCAGTGAATGCAAAACAGCATTTATTAGCTTTCATCTCATATGACTAAACAAAGTTTATTCCCGGTTGTGTGACGATGCATATGCATTTTCAAGACATTCTTTAATGCGGTGGGATGAATCTCTTGAGTAATTATTACTTTTACGAGCAAAGATTTGCGGAAGAGAAAACAAATATCCCAGTTGCCTGGACTTATGAATCAGGGTCAATCTTCTCCTCTGCCGCAGAGCTGAGACAAATCACCGACACTCAAATAGTCAAAGTGTTTGGGTGGCTAATGCCCACTGAGTTTATGTGCATTTAGAGCTTCAAGCATCTTTGAAGATGTGTGTCTTTATCCCTCTCTGCCCTAGTTGTTCTTGTCAGAAGGGTGACAGCAGCACCTCCCCCCATCATGGGGGATAATGGTGCTCATCTGGGCAAGGACAACAGTTTCTGTAGCTCACCTCTCACCAGGGAGAGATGTGGCTAATAACCCATCCAGATGCCTTTGATTTCCTCATGCCCAGTGCTGTGGTACTCATTTATAGCTGAGCTGACTGGGAGTGATGCTTGGGAAGAGGCCAGGGGAGTTATGAACTCACACCTCTGGATCCATACCAAGACACCTTCGCTGCTCTATCATCACTCTCCTCAGGGAGATGTAATGAGGATACATTAATTAATGTTTATGAACTGCTTCAGTGCTGCCATATTTAGAGTGTTAGAGCTGCATCTGTAGGAGCAAAACAGCAAGCAGTAATTTCACCTGTGACAGAAAGCACAAATGGGACAAAGAAAGAGAGAATCAGGTTTCCATACTGAAAACCATCGCTGCAGGTGACAGCCTTTCAAAGACAATCTCTTACCTAGAGAAATCCAGGCTAACAGCAGCTTTGAAGTACATAATAGAAGGTCTGCAAAATATTTACCTGATTTTAACGAAAATATTTAGTCATGAGTTTTCACAAAAAAAAAAGGAAGTAAGCTTAGGGTGGGATAGAGATTTATCAAATATTCTAAAATATTTCAAGGTTACTGTGGTTGGTTGTGGGAGTTCTTTAAATGATTGGATGCTTTTTGGAGCGTGTATTTGTGAAGCTTCATCTATCACACAGTGGATTTTCTCTGGAGAAAAATGTGTTGCCTCCTTCCTCTGCTCATACAGTAAAGCAGAAATGCAGGATGTGATGAATGGGTGTCAGAGTGTGGCCCGATTATGGCCTTGTATTTACCCTGTGCTGAGAACAGAGGATCAGGGAACAGATGAGAACAGAGGATCAGGGAACAGCTTTGGGACACTTATGAGACAGTTTCTAAGCAAGTGTAGTTGGGAGCTCCAGGGCAGGGTCCATGCTGGCATGAATCATAAACATGAAATTTTTTAATAGGTAGCTACTCATTACTTGCTATAGTTAGTTGTTTCAGGGGCACTGTTAGTATCTCTAGATCATTATTTCAAGCATCTTCCTTGAATCTCTGGAGTACTTTGCCTCAAATAAAGTCAAAAACTAAGAATGACGCAACTGCATTCCTTTCCTTTTGAAAAATCGCATATTTAAACTTTTTAGGCAAAATTCAGTCAAATAATGTTATTAACTCTAAAAGCATTCTTCTCCTCACTTTAGAGTCTCAGAATGGGGACCTTTTGCTAAACTGCTGTGCTTGTTCTACTCTCTGCTTTGTCCTTCCCATGTTTGAAAGGGAAGAAGGTAAAGCAAATATTTTCTCAAAATGAATATTACTTTTCTGGGACACTTCAGCACACCAAGTGGAGCTGAACTGGTTTGCCTGTAGCTTATAATATTATAACATTATTACATAATAGCAATAAAAGCAGAATACAGTTTCATGTTAAATATGATAGCAGTATCTCAAGTATTCAATGTTTCACTCGTACAGTGGAGATGAGAAGCGAAGACACGTTTGAAACTGGTGTCAACAAGGAAAGTGCGAGAGCTTTCTTAGGATCAGGTTGAATATGTAATGATGTAGTAAGCAGGTCCTGTAAAATATTCTTTGATAGACACAGATTTCCAGAAAAGGAATATAATCTGAAGGTTAAAATTATGATGATAATATTCTTGGTGATCCAGCAGCTTTGAGTGATGTACTTATGTCTTTAAGTTCATCCTTCTGCTCTCTTGCTCAGTGAGCATGTACCAGTGCTACTAGTTCAGTGGAGTTTAAAGGTGATACTAGTCAAGGTTGCAGCTGAACCAGAGAGAGAAATATATTTTAGCAAAGTAATGCATTTGTTGGCAAGAAATGTAATGATTTTTGGCACCTTACAATGTTTTAGTGCCATCTGGTGACTCCCCAAAATGTTACAAGAACATTTGCCAAAATGCCTGAGTAAAATAAATATATTGGTAACAGGCAAACTTTTAATTAATAGTTACGCACTGAAAATCTAACTCTCAGAGTTCAGTGACAGGGTAGAATCTTGTAGCTCACCATCAGAACATGAATTGTAATTGCCGGATACGATAAAGCTGGCAAACAAACAAAATGCTTTCTCAAGAATTTTCCATTAAAATTGAGAAAATGTTTCTTCTGTAACTATAGAGAGAAGAAGAAGAAGAAAATGTGATTCTGTAAATGACCCATTATGAATCTTTCATTTTTCTTCTTTTAGGACAGTAATATCTGTCCAAAGAACAGATGAGAGTTATAGAAAAAGAAAATCCACTGCAGAAAAAGATTTTTTTTAAAAAAAAAAATCAAACTCCACACAGAATATATTACTTTTGAAGATATGTTAAAATATGCCTTTGTTTTTAGATTTCTCCACTAGTAAATGCATCAAAAAACAGAAATTAACCATTGGTTTGTTTACTGTTGCTTTTTTTGTTGGCTTTTTTTTTTTTTTAATGAGAAGACAATAAGCTGAAAATAACATTTATACGTCCCTAATCTTTGCTCAAATTCTTTAAGTTCAGGATGTATAGGGAAAAAAAAAGACTAAAAATATCTCCTTCTTACTCAGCAGTCCTATTTACTTTTCTGAGTTCAGAGTTAAATCAGATAACTTTGGATATATTTTTCCTTGTTTCTCATGTCTTTTAAATGTGCAGCACTAACATATCTAAGAGAGATTGATCTCTTCTGTCTTCTGTCTTTTGCATCCTGAGTTGTGTAATTATTTACTAAGTTTCAGTCAGTAAATTCAGTGCAAGTGTCCTCCTTCTCTAGGTTTCCCAGCTGTCACTAGGGGCTTAATATGGATATAATGAGCCTCATAGGAGTGATCATAAGCATCTTGTTTTCAGTTTCACTGTAGGTTAAATATTTAGGTTCAGGTTTAAAAAAAGTTCAGACAATTCTGTTATCTCTTATGCCTTCTTTCTCTTAATCAGAGAAATATTGGGCTGTTGTACCTTTATTCTGACATCCACAGATAGAGACTTATATGGTAGTGAAAGGGGTTGTAGGATGAGATATCGGAAACAATGTGTGACTGGACTTGATGAAGTAAGAGTTCTTTTTCAGCCTTGGCTTCCCTACAGAGCTCCTAAATCTTCAGACATCTCCATCAGAAATTAAACATTGAGGGCTTTGTCCTCAGCCCTTTCAAGTCTCTACAGAGATTTGTATTGACTTCAAACCAGTCTGGATCAGGCTGGCAGTTTCTTGATTTCATTAAATTTGTTTGGACTTTTGTGTTCTTTGAAAACTTTTTACACTGATCTGAGTTCACATTTTCCTGACTCAATGCTGCTCTATTGCTCCTGGTGGCTTTCCTGCCTTTGGGAAGAAGATGAGGCAGGTTTTGTGTATCTGAGAGGGGCATCTGCTTTGCCATCACATTGTAAGGAATGACTCTGTGAGGGGTCTTCTTCCCTTTACGGTACTTGTTATCCAATGGATTATGTTATATGCAATTTTTCACAGATCAAAAGTGAGATCAGGTAGGCTTTTTTGATTATTTTTTTTCTTTTTTTTTCCTTGTTTGTTTGTTTGGGATTTTTCCTTCTTATTTTCCACCACTCTTTCTGGATAAATGGTCCTACTTTCCCTCAAGTTACTTCATTAAAAGTGAAGATCTGATTGGAAAGCAAATATTTTATCTTGAGAACACTTATTAAGATTCGGAGTTTATCTTAATTACATCCTCAACATTCTTATGTGTTTCTTCCTGGAGAAGAGATGAAGGGAGAAAAGAGAAGTCAAAAAGGGCTTTAGAGGTAAAAGGAGATGAAAAGTAAAGAGGAAGGAGAAACAGCCTTTTTGCTACAGCATAACCATGTGTCTTCTGGCGAGTTACTTGCCAAATAAGCAGCTTCTTATTACTGTAGCGCATTTGCATCACTCTGATTTGTCCATCACTTGGCGCTGAGACTGCTTCACTCCTGAGTAGCATCCAAAACCAGAGCATTGTTTCTCCTTCTAGCAGGTGCTGTTGGCACTGTCCACTAAAACTGTCAGCTATTCCCACTTCCCCCTCTCCTAAAAAACGTGGGCAAGTACTCTGGGATAGAAATTTTGTACCTCATTACTATTCTTTTTAATTCTACATGGCACCCGCCTTCCTGGCTAGTGTCACCTAAAGCACTTTAACCTGCTGTATATGAGAAGAAAACAAGGTTGTGTGCTTAAAGCCATTGACTGTCATATGGAAAGCAAGGTTTCAGATTTTAAGGGGCAGAGTTCCTGTGCAGCTACTTAATTTCTCTGAGCTTCTCCTTCTGATGGCATAATGACACATGTTTATGTACCACCTTTAGGGCTCTGCAGGTTGAGGGAGGGTTGACTGATGGCAGTGAAGTGCACTCTTGAAGATGACATAGAGGGGTGCCTCGTCCCTATTTATTGAGCCCTTTCAGTCTTTCATGGGATTCAGAAGACTATATTCTGATTTCCTCTTACTGCCAGGTGCACCCTTCTACTGTTTTGATGTTCTTAGGTGCAAGAATGGGGCTGTTAAAACAGAGAGGTCAGACTTTTCTGGCTGAAAGAAGAGCCATGCTTGAAAAAGTGTTATCAATGATATCATAAGGCAGAAAAACAGTGACCTTAATGCAAGGAGAGAAACATATATCAAAACTTCTGCACAGGACAACAATTTTAGTAAAAACCAAGCACTTACATGATGAAATGAAAACTCTTGGAGTTCCGTAGGTGTTAAGATGTACTAATAAAAAGAGCAGGAGACACACAAAAACACAAACTCGATTTTAGACACACGACATCTGGTGCATCAACAACATCAGATAAAATGTCTGCTGGAACATGACAGACTCAAATAATACATGAACACTTAGAGAGGGTTGCGCAAGATTTCTGGCTGGCAGCTGCAGCTGTTGCATTGCAGTTCTCAAGCCAAAAAAAAAGAAAACTTTTTTTTTTTGCCAATATATTCTCCCTATCCATGTTCTGCAAATCTGTCAGTCCCCTAAATGTTGACTGTCCTAAGCAACATGGGGAACTCAATCAGCCTGTGATTTCATCATAAAATTGAAAGAAAATGCATTTTTGCTGGCTACTTTGAGACACAAATTCATCAGAATACTCTGGACTTAACAAAAGAGTGAGGAAATACTGGAATTTATACCCATTTCAGAAAGCTCTTACGTAAGGTAAGTATAGAAAACATCTGTATTACAATTGTCAAACATATTAAAGCAATATAAAGAGGCTTCCAAAATAATTTAGTATTTGGACAAACACATACAGTAAAAAATTTTCAAAGATGCCACACATTCTCATGCAAATGGGAAGACTACCTTACAGGGACTTAGAGGAATACCATTAAATCTTGGCAGACGATGAAAGTAGTTTATAAGATGGATGGTAAAAGTAAAGGTTTTGAGGGGTATGCTTCTGGGGTTTACACCAGTGTTCTTTAGATACAGCAAAGTTGTGGCAGTTTTGAGAAGCAGATTCATGTCAATTATCAGTTACTGGTTAAGAGGAGAATATACTATTTAGAAGTCATGCTTTTATCTAAAATAGTGTTTGAGAACAGTAGATTCTATATAGCAAACAGTTCTAACAGAGCTTCTCTATTCTCTAAAATAAAACTGTTCTTCAAGTACTAGGAGAACTGGTGTTTATATACTACATTTTGTAGTGGATCTAGCTATTTTTCCTTGGTGGTATGGGAACTGGGTGAATAGTAAATAAATATATTCAAGATCATGTTCATCGCATTTGGTTCACAAATATTGTTTGGTGTTCTTTCTTTTTTTCTTAGGGTGTTTGCGTTGTGGTTTTTTTTGTGTAGCTAATTTCATTGCCCCCCACGCTTCTAGTAAATCATTTTAGCATACTGTAAAGTTTGGGGATAAGCTGCATTTTAAGTCACAAGAATCAGGAACATGATCCTAATCAGTAATAGCATATAAACAAACTGTGGAACTCCAAAGTATGTGAATAATTCTTTTAGATTTGAGCAGAATTATTTGATCTTCAGAAACCTGTGGGCCACTATTAGTGTGTTTTGGCACTTATAAATGTTCCTGGCAGAAGTGGTAGGTCAATCATATGTCTACATATTTTCCTTGTGTCATTGTGATTAAGATGGCAGAAATTAAAAGGCCTGGGGTACAAAGATGTTGACAGCACCTCTGACTTTAGTGCAGGTATAGCAATCACTGCTGATCCCAACCTACACGCTCCAGTATGAATCCCATATCAGAGTGTGTCTGTGTATGTGTGTGCAGGGGAAAAGAAGTGAGAAGGTGAAAATAAGGTAGTGCTGAGACTCAGCTGCCCTAAAGAGTCTTCTCTGAGCATGATAGCAGGAAGATTTTCCTAAGGACATATTCTCCCGCTCCACTCAGGTGAGACCCCACTTGCAGTATTGTGTTCAGCCCTGGGACCCTGCAACATAGGAATCATAGAATCATAGAATCATAGAACGGCTTAGGTTGGAAGGGACTTTAGAGATCATCTAATCCAACCTCCCTGTCACGGGCAGGTATGTCGCTCAACTAGATGAGCATACTCAAGGTTCTCTCCAACTTGGCCTTGAACACCTCCAGGGAGGGGGCAGCCACAACCTCTCCGGGCAATTTATTCCAAAGTCTTGCCACCCTGATGCTGAAGAATTTCTTCCTAAGATCTAATCTAAATCTATTCTCCTTCAACTTAAACCCATTTCCCCTTGTCCTATCAGTCGATGCTCTTGTAAAAAGCCCCTCCCCAGCCTTCCTGTAGGATCCCTTCAGGTACTGGAAGGCAGCCATTAGGTCCCCCTGAAGTCTTCTCTTTTCAAGACTAAATAATACCAGCTCCCACAGTCTTCCCTCATAGCAGAGGTGCTCCAACCCCTGGATCATCTTTGTGGCCCTCCTCTGAATGCGCTCCAACAGTTCTATGTCCCTCTTATGGTGGGAGCACCAGAACTGGACGCAGTATTCGAGGTGGGGTCTCACAAGAGCAAAGGGAGAGAATCCCCTCTCTTGACCTGCTGGTTACGCTTCTCCTGATACATCCCAGGATGCGCTTGGCCTTCTGAGCTGCATGAGTGCCCTGCTGGCTCATGTTGAGCTTCTTGTCTATCAACACCCCCAAATCCTTCTCTTCAGGGCTACTGTCAACCCACTCTGTACTCAGTTTGTATTTTTGCTTATGATTGGCCTGACCCAGGAGAAGGACCTTGCATTTTGACTTGTTGAATCTCATGCAGTTTGCACCGGCCCATTTCTCAAGCCTGTCAAGGTCCCTCTGGAAGGCATCTCTTCCCTCAAGTGAGTCCACGGCACCACACAGGTCGGTGTTGTCAGCAAACTTGCTGAGGGTGCACTCGATGCTGTCGTCCATGTCACTGACAAAGATGTTGAACAGCACTGGACCCGGAACAGATCCCTGAGGAGCACCGCTTGTCACTGGTCTCCATGTGGACATCAAGCCATTGACCACAACTCTTTGAGTGCGACCATCCAGCCAGGTCTTTATCGACCGAGTGGTCCATCTGTCAAATCCATGTCTCTCCATTTTAGAGACAACGATGTCATATGATTCTATGTGGGACAGTGTCAAACACCTTACACAAGTCCAGTAAAATGACATCCATTGCTTTTCCCTTGTCAGCCAGCTCTGTAGCTTTATTGTAGAATGGTTTGAATTCAAATGGACCTTAAAGATCATCTAGTTCCAACCTCCCTGTCATAAGCAGGGACAGCTGCCCAAAAAGGACATGGGCCTGTTTGAATGGGTCCAGAGGAGGCTATGAAGATCAGGGGGCTGGAGCATCTCCTCCAATGAGGAAGGCTGAAAGAGTTTTATTCAGCCTGTAGAAGAGAAGGCTCCGGTGAGACCTTAAAGCAGCCTACGAGTACTTAAAGGGGGTTACAGAAAAGCTGGTCATGGACTCTTTATCAAGCAACACAGTGGTAGAGCAAGGGGTAAAGGTTTCTAACTGAAAGAGGTTTGGATTAGGTACTAGGAGGAAATTATTTTCTATGAGATTTGCAGGGCACTGAAACTAGTTGCCCTCAGAAGCTGTGGATACCTCCTACCTGGAAGTGTTCAAGGCCAGGTTGGATGAGGCTTTGTGCAACTTGATCTAGTGGGAGATGTCCCTGCCCATGGCAGGGGTGTTGAAATGAGGTGGTCTTTAATATCCCTCCCAACCCAAACTGTTCTATGATTTTATGACCATAACGAAAAACGATGGCCAATAGTCAAGAGTTTTAGTCACCAAGTGGCAATGTCAGATAGCAAAACCCACAGCAGCAGGATGTTGAACAGTAACAGGTGATAAAGGAGAGAGAGGAGCCTTTGCTGTAGTGGGAGATGACTCTCCATGGTGGTTTTTATTTGCTGAGTCAAGTCCTGCCACAGGGAAGTTGCTGCAGTGAGAGTGGGAAGATCCTGCCAGACAGATGGAGGTCTAATGGCTGGGACTGCTAAACTGACAGGCATACAGTGAACAGTAGTGTTTGGGCAGATGATTCTTGTGGTATGATAATGCAATCAGTAAGTATTGAAAATAGGGAAGTAGAAATTATGAGTAGGCTGTTAGGAGTGGGAGGAAAGGTATTTTTTGTTTTTGCTCTTTTCATACAATTCCCTTAAAATTTTGATTTATGAAGTGATTTTTATGTGTATTACACAAAACTCTGTGCAAATTTATAATGCATTTTTATAGGTATATATACATGCATGCATACATATATATGTTTATGTGTGTATATATCTGTCCTGATATCGGCTGTGTTAATTTTTCTCCTAATAGCTGGCACGGTGCTGTGTTCTGGATTTAGTAAGAGAACAAAGTTGATAATACACTGATGTTTTAGCTGTTTCTAAGTATTGCTTATACTTAGTCAGGGATTTTTCAGTTTCCCATCCTCTGTCAATGAGGAGGTGCACACGAAGCTGGAAGGAAGCACGGGCCAAAGGGATATTCCATACCACAGGAGGTACTGGAGGTGGTTGGCTGAGGGGGGCCAATCTGCTCAGAGTCTGGCTGGGCATTGGTCAGCAGGTGGTGAGCAATTGTATTGCACATCACTTTTCTTGGATTTTATTTCTCTCTGTTTTTGTTATCTTCCTTTTCATTACTATTTTTTTAGATTATTATTAATATATTTTATTTAATTTATTAAATGATTTTCATCTCAGCCCACCAGTTTTACTTCTTTCCACTTCTCCTTCCCATCCCACTGAGGGGGTGAGGAGTGAGTGAGAGTCCATGGGGTGTTTAGTTGCTGACTGGGGTAAACCATGACAGTATTCTCGCCCCAGACCTGCCTTTGCCTGAGTTATTTGTTCTAAGTCTACTTTTAAAGATTTTCTTCCTCTGACACCTGTGGACCTTTTCATGAGTATTCTTCCTCCAATTCTGAGGCACACTGAGTTTGTCGGATTAGTTTTGACCCTTCCCTAGGGGGTGAGAGAATGCCTCTCCTATCGAGATGCTCATTAGCACTCAGAACCATCCCTGTTACATTTGCAGCATTTGAAGCCTTTTCTGATAATGATCTTGATGCTTTCAGTTGGCAGTTCTTGTTTTACTAGCAATTTTTTGTACTCCCATACTCCCCGGCGTTCCCTGAAAAGACTTGGTTTAATGAGATATTCCTGGGTTTAGACATTGGGGAAGTAGTAGGAGGAGAACAATGACATCAATAAAGCCACCAATATTCTTTGAGTATCCTGCCAGTGATGTGCAGTTCAGTGTTAATTCTGCTGCTGACATGTGCAAAAAACTGTGTTACCTGTATTAACCATCTTCTCCTGTCCACGAACAGACTGAGGGCAGACTGGGCAGACTTTTTCTGACATCTCTATAATTCCAACCGGTTTTGAAGTTTCTTTTTTTTCTTTTTTTCTTTTTTTTTTTTTTTTTCCAGCTGCCCCCAGCTAAATGTGCTGATACAAGGCTGTAACAATGCATCTATTTTACCCCATCACCTACAGCAATGTGATAATGAAATGAGTATTCCTTAAACACCTCCCTCCCTGCTGACTGCTCTGGGCACCACCAGAGGCAGCACTTAAAGCTAATGCCCCGCATAATAAGGCTCCTGACATCCAACTGCTAATCTATAGCAAATAATTGATAACCCTGAGCTTTAAACTGGAATGGAGAGAGATGAAGATGGAGTTATCTCAGATGTAGTTGAAATGCAAGGCTGCTGCATGGTGTAAGTGCCTTGCCAGATGCAGTAGCTAGGACCAGAGTTTAAACTAACTCTTCTATCTCATGCTTTCCAAAGGAGTGTTCAATTGCTTTGTAATTAGGAGAGTATTTAGTCTGATGACTGTTGGGTACAGTGGAGATACAGAATGACTGCCTATGAGGAAAGACTGAAGGTTAGGTCTTTTCTTCCTGGAGAAGAGAAGGCTCAGGGGGACCTCACGACAGTATTCTTGTACGTAAAAGATTGCTACAAAGAGGATGGAGTCTTTCTCTTCACAAAGAATCAAATGGAGAAGACAGGGACAATGAGCACAAACTGCACCAGGAAAAGTTTCACCTCAACATAAGAAAGAAATTTTGTACAGTAAGAACTATGATTCACTGGAATAACCTTCCCAGGGCAGTGGTGGAGTCCCCATCATTGGAGGTTTTCAAGATGCAATCTGAAAGGGTGATAAATAATTTCATGTAGGCTCTCTTTATCATGGAAGTTTGGATCAGATGATCTTTCAAGGCGCCTCCCAATTCTGAACTATTCTATGATTTTGTGATTCTATGATTATTTAACCAGCAGAGACAGAAATATCCTGTCCTCACCATGGACTTCACAGTCTCACAAAATTTTGGGCATGGAAAGAGACTGAAATCGATTCTGAAATACTAAGAAAATTATCTCCTCTTATTCTTAATTCTGACTTACTCAAATCTATTACTTGAAGACTTTATACCACCACTATCAAAGTTTCAAATGCAGAACCTTTGGAATTAAAAGAGGGGAGTTGAACACTGTGATCAGATTGCTGGTATTTACTGTGTCTTTAATATCACATTGTGCATAATGTAGAGGAGGTGAATTTTAGCATTTTCCCTTGAAATACAATAGCCAGTATTCCAGGCATGAAGTAAAGGTCAGGAGAGGGAAATGTACTTCTCTCATCCACTGACATTGGACAAGGATTCATTAAAAAGAAGAGGTGGGGAAGTTGAATAGTGCCTTTTCTGGACAGAATCTCTGAAACTCTCATCAAGATGACTGTAATGCACTCATATCACTCATGAAAATACTGAATACTGAGAAAAATGAGGTAGGATTTGCCTACACATTGGTCATGCAGTGTTCCGGAAAGAGATGGCAACCAACTTTTAAAAGTACCAAGAGTTCTTACATGGACAAATGAGCCAGAAGAGTACAGATGGACAATATAATCAATTACAGAGTGGTTTAGATATGCTTAGAATTTATTTTCTTTACAGCCCTGTAAAATGCAGTTTTAGAAAGGAATTAAACCAGAAAATAATAATAATTTACCGTACAGTAGTTACTAGCAACCTGAATAATGAATTGTGTCTTATTATGATGAACCAAATGTGCAAACAAGCTAGACGAAACTACTCACATTGAAGATCTCACAGTCCAAAATAGAAGATGAAGGCAGGACATAACGGGAAAGAAGAGTGGGAATATAATGGAAATGATTTATTCAGCATCACACAGCCGAGAATACAACCCAGGTGTGTGGTGTTTTCTCTGGGTATTGATAAGTCTCAACCAAGAACATACTCAATGTACTATTCCTTTTATAATTTTCCCTGGTCTATAATTAAAGTAGCTACAGCAAGTTTCCGCCCTAACCAAATTGTCTGTCAAGAAGCCTTCTTAATACAATATAAGGTTACTCCCACTTCAGTTGATTAAACTCTTAATTCTTTTAAGTAAAAAACAGGCACTTGCAAAAAATGTCTTTTCAGGTGATGATGATGTAATAAAGAAAGTTTTTATGACAACATTATTTCAGTGTCACTTTTCAGCATTTTGTCTTTAAGTTTTCCATCTCCGAAGGACTGAGAGATTACAAGATGTTTCTGCTCAAATTCAGAACTTTTTTTGGTCAAAAGCTTCCATGTTAACACAAAAAAAAAAACCCAGTACAAAAGTTGTTTGGTTTTTAGCTCCCACAATCTTTTTTTAAAATTTGTTTTGGTTTGGTTTTCTTGCTTCCTGATTTTCTATATGTTAAGTGCATATGCAAAGGACATGGTTTGAATTCTGGATTCCAGATAAAATCTACCCAAGTAGCAGCTAGAAAAATAATCACTGTTGTAAATGGAGCAGGTCTGATCAAAAATCGTTGCAAAGGAATAAATATGGAACCATATAATCTCATTTGTACAGTCAGTTTTCATTTGTACGTCCATCCTTTAAAAAGTCACTGGGGAAATGAATGCAGAGGCAAGCACCTTGTAGTTAGAAAATTAAGGGTGATTAAGACTCTCTGATTAAAACTCAGTTTAATTAGTGGACAGTGTGAAGTCACAGGCAGGCCAGTTCCAAGGTATTTCCTTGTGTGCAGATGGTGAAATGCCAAATGGAATCAAAAGAGATTTTAATTACAAGAATGAGAAAAGTCAAGCAGCAAGGAAAAAAGCAGTTCTGTAAAGACGACTACATAATAATATAAACAACACTGAGTGCTAAAAGCTCCCAGAGGGTTAGATATAATATCAATAAATGGTTGGGTTGCACAGTATATACAGTTGCATTTTCAGTTCAAAGGAATTAAACAACTACATGTAATACACAGTCTGTTTATAATTTCCATGTAGCAATGAGCGCAGTGCAGGGAGGTAGCTGAACCAAAGTTCCCACCCTTGGATCTGCAAAACTGAGGAAGAGAAAAGTGACTTTGTTTCCCCAAAACTACCCTTGTGCTTTCTCCTGTATGCCTCATTATGCTCATGAAATCAATTTTAGAATGTCCATCCAAAATTTTTTTAGAATGATGCCTACATCAAACTTAAGATCTAAGAGCAACTGAGCAGAGCCCACAGGAGGACATATGCCTAAATTTACCTAACCTTGCAATTGCCATACTTATATATATAGAAATATTTCTGTCCAAACTCTTTTGTTTGGTTTTCTTTTTTTAATTTTCTTCTCTCTTCATTTTTCTTAGTTCATATAGCTCCTGTAACAGAAGTTCTAAGATATTAATGCGTATAAATGCATAAATAATATAAGTTTATATTCTGAAGCTTAGTTTATCTCCTATCTGCACACATATAGTTCATTGCCAAAGTGGAAACAAATTTTAAGTGGCACAAATCAGTAGTATATTGCTTTTAACTTATCATTCTGCAGGTACACTGAATATTTTTGAGCTCTGAAAAGAAGAGCATGCCTTCACAGCTGTTTGTGTGGTGTTCTAAACCTTTAGGGTTAATACTGTGCTACAATACCTGTAGCACACATAGTATCTTCATTTATTCACTATGAGTATTCTAGAAAAAGCGATTGTTGCAACAGCTAGATTAACATATGCAAGAAAATCTCATAGTAAAGATTAATGAAGGAAAGTACATTAAAGAGTCCAAGACTTGACTACAGTAGTTTGCATGTGGCTGTGGTGGATGTATACCAACCATTATAAGAAGAAAGACAAGCAAACCCTGTTGAGAGGGTCTCCAAGAGAAAAAGGTCCGTTCTTCCAAGCCCCTGTGATGATAAAATTAATAGCAGAGGAGAAAGACATATGTATTTTATAACAGCTGTGTTGTCTGAATTCAGGTTGGGAAAATCATTTTAATATGTCAGAGGAATATGAACAAGGGAAGGCAAATGATTTAAGATCAAGGTCTCAATACTCTCTTAAGTAAAAATAAATAGACGTAGTCTGACATGAAACACAGCATTAGAGCCTGGAAAGCTTTCAGATGTGGGCAAATCCTGACAAGTTTTACAATATATCTTAATGATTTTATGACAATTTTATAATTTTTTTTCTATAGCACAGTTCCTGTAATATCATGCTGATGAACTTAATGGCTTAAATGTCCCTTCCAGTTCATTCCTAGGTAACATTTCAGAGAGATTATGGAAACTATCAGTCACATTACTGGTATGTTTAAGGAGTTGTGCTCTTTCTGACTTACAAAAGGATAGAGTTAATCTAATAAATTACATACAAGAGGTCATCCAGAGCTGAGGGATGATTTTAACTGAGATTATAATTAAGATATCTGCTTTATAACGCTTTTCCTGTTCCTGTTGAATGTGTTCCTTTATGCGTATTGATTTATATATTAATACAGAAAAGTCTAGTGTCGGATTTATTTAGTGATTCTTTCAGGATTTGTTTAGTGCTTTAACCCAAAATCAATGCTTGGGGAAAAAAACACTGCAGAAGCTGAGGGGTTGAGGTGTCATGAGATCTCTGGCTTAAGGACAGTAAATCAGATCAGTATAATGGTGATTTTATGAATTTGTAGTTATTTTGAACAGTGATTATTTCCGACATCAAAAGTTGAATAGACTCACTCCTGCTTGTCACTCCAGTTCCTAAGATTATTTTGCTTTCTACAGCTTCTCATTACATGCTGCAACTCTAAAATCTTGGGGAAAGGCACAAGGCTGAGGCATATTTGCCCTGATGCAAGGGAGGCTCATTATCCCTGAAAAGGTCTTGAGATTCTGAAACTAAATTAATAGCTACAGATACAAGAAGAAACAGAATTACACAAGATACAGACCTTTTCTCTTGAATTGCAAGGACTACTTCATCAAATCTTCTTTCATTTGAATTTGAATAACTCTAAGGTTTAAGAGAGTTTATAAAGAGCATTTAGAAATTTATTATTTCTGAGAAAAAATGACACTAAATCCTGGGAAATTTTGTTCTGGATCTGTATTATGATATAGAAAACAGTTTTCTTAACAAAAAAGCAGGATCTGTCCTCAAATATAGAACAGAATAGATTAGATATAGAATAAATACTGCTAGTTTTATCCTCAAATTAGCCCCCAGACAGCTTGCTCTCTTCAGACATACATGACAATGAAAATGAATGGCTTATTCAAGATCACAGAAACTCTTAATGGCTTGTCATGTATCTGCTGTCCCAGAAATTATTGAGCATAACCACATGGAGGTTATCACATATGTCAAGGAAAAGAACATTTCTTATTATCTATTCTATGGGCTAGGGATAGACAGACAACTGAACTACAAAACCATTGACACAGATTAGATAGTTCTGTCCTATAGAAAGTATATATGATCCATTATGCATTATCATACATTTATTTTTAGTAACAATAATAATTATTTTTAATAATAACAATAATGCACAATCTGGAAAGAACACAGCATGACTCTCATATCGAAGTGTGTGTTTGTAGGCTTGGCAGTTGGAGATATAATAAAAAATAATCCCTCATGTATTTACTTGTAGATGTATAAGGCCAAGGAATAGTGATGGCTGAATTTTTCTGTTATAACTCATTCTAATGGAAAAGTTGGTCTAGGATCAGATGTACTTATTCCTGAAAACAATGTTGTTCGCAGAGAGAGTTTCTGCTTTTCCTTTACAAAATTACTCCCAGATACAACAATTCTGAAAAAGGAGAGAAAACATTCTTCTGTGAGTATTGTCCAAATGAATGAGTCACTTCACTTAATTATGTCCTTACTGTGTAGCTATTTAGTCCAAAGTTTCCCTACTTTCCTTACAACAAATAAAGAGAAATGGAGGAAACAGCTGACCGGTTATAGATCTCTATAATGAAATGGTTCTCTAAAAGTGCTTATTTTTGCCCCATTGCCTATAAATTGAGTCTAGATGCTCAATTCAAATCATCTACACTGCAGGTCTCTAAAATGAAGTTAAAAGAATCCAGCCCTACCTGTCATAAAAACTTAAGCTCCTCTGACTTTTCTTCTCTGTTTAATACAGCTCATATCTGATACATCACCTCCTCCTACCAAGATGGAGAACTACGATGCATTATGTCAGGGAATCCATCCCAAAAGTGAAATTAGGGTTGTGAAGTACCTGAACCATGGTTCTTGCAAGACACTGCAAAAACATAATTTGGAAACGAGTAGTTTTGTTTGGAGTCAAAACATTCAGGGAGCTCAGCAGAAATGGTTTGATTTGTCATTGAAATTCCATGATTGTGGAAGGCACGGTTTTTGGGTGGGGATTTTGCTATTTTTTTTTGTTGTTGTTGTTGTCTTCTTTTGTATTTCTTTTTATTGTTTTTTTTGTATTGGTTTCTTTTGTTTGGTTGGTTTTGTTGTTGGTTTGGGTTTTTTTTTTTATACAGCGCTCTCAGCCAGGCAATAGCATCTGAGCCCTTCCTCCTCTCTTCTTGCAAGACTCAGAAAATTCTTTTCTCTCAGGGCAATCCAGCTGAGGTCCTGACAAATGTGTGATTTATTTACTCTGAATCGGCCTCTGAAGGAACCTTTCTCTTTCTATTGGTTATAGAGGGAAACTACAGAGCTTTGAGAGCTCCTATGAACCTCAGTTAAGTAAAATAAATTATATCGATATCCCCCTAGTAAACCTGTACACCATAAGCAAGATAGTTAAGCATTAGAATGGTAGTAGCAGCAAGTTAGGCTGCCATGTGAAGACAGAGATTGAACTGCTGACCAAATACAAACATATAGAAGAATGAGATGGTGCTACAATGCACAATATGTACGAACATTTGTCATGCCTAGTAAAATCCTTTCAAGAAACCATAAATGAAAGGTCTTCTATTGTAACTAATCCACCGGCATAGGCTGGAAAGTATGGGCTTACAGGAAGTTTCAATCCTAAGCACATGATGTAGTCATGCAGGACACATTATACAACACATACTGGGCATCCTTCTAGACATAAAGCAACCAAAACCTTAATTTATGGATGTAACCTATCTCTTTGTTGTCCACTTCTGTTATTATTATATCACTCCCAGGTCCTAGGAAGGCTTCTGTCTTCCCACATGCGAAAATGCTTACATCGCTCCATACTCCTCCCTGTAACAATTACAGACCACAAGGCAAATACCACTGATTGGATTCATTCTTCTGCCTGGGAAAATACCTGTTTTCTCCTTCCTTCCAGTGCTTTAGGCACAGAGCAACCAGTAGTGACTCACCATCCAAGTCTAGGATTGGATGTCTGTGTAGTTTTCCCAGCTTTAACTGCTCCCTGGATGATGAGATTCCAGTAGCTCAAGTATAACCTGGGATTTCTCCTGTCTGGGGGCTTCAGTCCATTTTTCTCTGGAAGAAAAATGGAAAAAAAAGAAAAACCCTTAAGCTTTTCAGACACATAGTTTGTTATAAGATAAATATGAAATGTAAAGATCTGAGTCTTCTGTTTGCACCATACACAGGTAGCTAATATGAATTTTCTGTGTCTGATGGATATATTTTCATATTTTTTCAACATTATGGACTCCTACTCTGCCTATGTCAGTCAGGGGCATGATGTCTTGTTTTGTAGAAACTCCCGTTAGGAACTACTGTGTTTTTTCTCATTCCCACCACTATTTCTGA
Source organism: Trogon surrucura (assembly GCA_020746105.1). NCBI lineage: Eukaryota > Metazoa > Chordata > Aves > Trogoniformes > Trogonidae > Trogon > Trogon surrucura. Next base: position 6,383,149 of record CM036617.1, on the reverse strand, counting down.
AATTAGCATCTTTGAAGCCCCATATAGCCTGATGGATCCCCAGCCTCTCATATGATCTCTCTCAGACCTGGATATCCTGACTTTCACAAGTAAGTGGAGACATACAGTCTTTGTCTACTCCTCCTTCTCTAATGCTCTTAAGATTTTCTTACTCTGCATATGTACAAACACCTATGTTTGTTGCAGGTTGTAAACTCATTACCTTATTTTTAGGCAGATTTTATAGTGGTTTAGAAGGGATCAAAGATACTGAAGTCATTACAGGTTTTATAAAGATGGGTGTGTGAATAAGAAAGAGAAATTTTACAAATGTTCTGTACATATACTTGGCTGAGAGCTCATGTGTTATTGAACAGCAGATACCAAAATGAGCAAGACTCCCTGTAAATAACCAGCCAAACAGTTTAACAATTGTCCACCAGACACAAGTAGTGGAAAATCAATCTTCAATAGTTCCTATTCTTATCAAGGAAAAAAAAATTTTCTCTTTGCCAGTTTTTCTGAATACAAATATTAGAATTTGTGATCACTCTCCTAAGAGCTTCTCTGGGAGCTTCAGACCAGGCTGGAAATATTTGGAAATTTATGGGATTATTTTCTTTCTTCTGCAAGCTACCTTGTTTTTGGATCTCTCCCTCTTTTCCTTTCCCCAGGCAAAGACACTGAGCTCTTGCTGGCAAAAGTCCCTTAAAAACCTCTTGGAGGGCAGTGCCTGGAAGAGCAACGCAGAGAGTGAAACCTGGTGACATAGAAGTGAATTTGGAGTGAATCATGAATAAGGAGTCCTGGTCTGAGACGCAGTGGTAATGACTCGAAGCATGAGAGTCCAGTGATAGATGTTGTTGGGCAAAGTCAGCATTTATCCTCTATTCACTGTAGAAATGGGATAGGACCCTGGTTGCTCCTTCTACCTCCTTGCCAGAAAGAAATTTTCAAATCTACACTTTCTGTCCTTCTACTACATAATACGTACAACAACGGACCTCTTCCTATGCACAAAATAGCTTTTAACGATCTCCTTTTGCAGTTTTCAGGGGAAAAATATAGCCTGAGAGAGATACTGTGATATCCTTCAGTATAAGAACCCTCCCCTGTCACTGCTTCTCTAACTTGTTTTTTCATCCTCTCAGCTAAGCTCTGTTTGCCAAGCAGAAACAAATAAGAACAAGTGTCTGATTTCATGGATATGCTTGTAAGTTTTGGCATTGTATCATTACACTTAGGGCAATCGAGAAAGATAATTGATCTCTGGAGTTTCTTGATGGCAGACAAGGCATCAGTCTGGTCCTTCCTGAGACAAGGGTGAACCAGGAATAAGCAAATTTGCTGCTTAGCAAGAGGGCATGACTCTTCCTATCTTCAAATAAACTTACAAGAATTGGAGATTGGCAGTACCTTTCTGTTTACCCAGTCAACTCCCTGGGGCTGAAGAAATACTCCTGATCATGCCTTTCCAGCTGTAAAGCCTCCATGTTGCTTCTCTTGAGGCAATGCATAGTCTTACCAAACTCTAATTTTTAAAAAAAAAAAGAAAAAAAGAAAAAAAGAAAAAAGAGGCATTTATATATTTTTTTTTTCTTTTTTTTTTTTCTTTTTGAAGGCTTGTGACTGACATCTACATTTATATTCCAAAGTTGAAAGGAAAGAAGAAATATCTGCATGAGAGGGACTATAAGCTCTACCATCAGCCACTTCTGAAAACTTTATCCCTAACCAGCCTCCCTCCTGCTGGGTCATATGCTGTGGGAACACTGGGAACGGTTTTATGCTCTGCATGATAGCACTCTGACTGCCCAGTTGCCTGTTAGAGGGGAGTCAGAAGCCCATACAGGGCAGAGACTGCCTCCAGCACCTTTATAATGGCAATTATTGATACCAATGACACAACAAAAGGGCATTTTTTAGTGAGAAGCGTAAAAAAATTCATGTATAAGTCTCACATTTAGGCAATAAAAAAACAAGGCTTAGCTTGCTTTTCAGAGGAGTCATGTAGTTGTTTTTCTCGGGACTCTAACGAAGGAGTCATCAGCCGAGTCCAGACTGGGAGTTTCCGCCCTAGTCTGTGGTACTCTGTCTTTTCTGTCTCTTTTGACTCTTCCAGTGTAATGATTTACTACATCAAACAAACTTTGAGTTCATTTTTTTCCCCCCTTATATCTGTTCCTAGAGCTCAGCACTCACATTTGTTCTAGTTATCTAAGCCTTCTGCCCTTCCTCTGTACTTAGTCCTGTCTCTCACCACATTATCCAATTAGCACCTCGCTAACTATGCTGGGGCTGCCTCTTTCCTCTGACCCAGCGTTATTTACACCAACTCAGTCTTGCTTCCTACTGATATTCTCCTCCATGAAGGCAATGGGAAGATTCTCTCACTTAAAGGAGAACAAATGCATAAAAATCTTGTGCTGAATACAAATCTAAAGTGCCCAGCAATAAAATAGCACACTACGATTATCCATTGCGTTGGGAACATTTGTGTCATTTGCGCACGTGAATGAAGGTGAATATGAAATGACATTTTATTCTTTACATTGCAGTGAAACAGCTCAGTTTACAGTAGTATGTCATACTGCCCCTTCTCAATATATGAAATTATCAACATATGAAATATTTTACTGCTGCGTTTTAGACTGTGGCAATAGGATTGACAGGCTTCATACCATGAGTTTGAATGTCAGGATTTCTGCATTTCTGTTCCATTACAGTTTCCATGGGTGTGGTTACTGCTCTTTAAGAAGTAGCTTTGGTTAGATGTCTTTTTTTTTTTTTTTCCCCCCTTGGGATGAAAATGACCATTAGATTAAGGAGTCATGGGATACTACTGAGAAACAAAGTTAGAGAATAAGTATGGTCAACCTTTTATTTATAGTTCAAGGCAGACACAGATCAAGTGGTTTTAGCTCTATAGCATATTGAATTACTTAAAGTCTGGGGTTGTGATCTCATTCAACTTTCTGAAGTTAGATCAGGTCAGAACATCCTCCTTTCAAACACACGTATACACCTCCAGTGAAAAGTTAGGATTGGCAGTAAAGGCTGTTGTAATAAAATCTCCTCGTTTTAATCTGAAGTATTAGCAATGCTATCTGACTACTATGGATAAAGAGGTAAATTTTTACTTATATTTTCCTTCACACAAAAGTATTTGAGAGAAAGGCTTTCAATTGTCATTTGAATGATCCACATGGATGAAAATATTTTTGAAATATCATGTATTTCCCTGCAATTTTTCAAGGCCAGGTTAGATAGGGTTTTGAGCAATCTGATCTAGTGGGAGGTGTCCCTGCCCAAGGCTGAGGAGTTGGAACTAGATAATCTTTAAGGTCCTTTCCAACCCAAACCATTCTATGATTCTACAATACTTTGGCCAGGTTTCAAATTTAATCTCCATTTGAAAATTGGTTTAAGCACAGTTAATTATGATGTGCACATTATGAGGGCCACATGACTTAGGAACACACCTCTGCTCCCAAAGAAATGAATCTTTTTTAAAAAAAATTTTTTCTGAAAGTTTGCACATACACCAAGACTCCTTGTAGTGTTCCAGGCATACATTTTTTGTTAAAATAGAGACACATGGGATGTCACAATTTGGTACTGTAATGCTTCAGCAGTAATGCAGTCCAGTTTGCTCTCAAAAGCACAGTAACAGGTTCGTGGAGAGATTTAAGGGACAGATGGGTGCGCATGTTGCTGTTAAAGAGAATGTATGACCTAGTATCTTCTTCATGTCTGACATTTAAGCCTCTAATGGCTGCCTTATTAAGAAAAACATATGTTGATGCACATGTTAGCTAGGGCAAATGGGGAAAACAAAATCTCTTGCAGTTGGTGTCTCCAAGACATGACTATAAATCAGAAATAAAAATATGTAGAAGATATTTATAAAAGGGTAACTACTTTAGGATGATGACCCATCTTCATTAGCAATCAGTGGAATCCGATCTTTCACAAGTTCTCTTTGGAGAAGCCTCAGTGTTGAATAGGAAAGATAAAGAATTGTCCTTCTATGAAGCTGGTTGTGAATAAGATCAGAATCAGCCCTCTAAATTACAGCCTCTTCATCCTTGTGACTTCAGTCTGAATTGACTTTCATCTTGACTTTAAAATAGAGACTGCAAAATAGATCATAAGCACAGAAAAAACTTACAAAGTAATCAAGCAGTCACATCACATTCTCTCTACATCTTTTTTTTAATGTTTGACTTTTGGTGTGAATTCCAATTCACAGGTCTTTGTCAGGCACTAATTTTCATAAATACAAATGTTACTAAAAACTCAGATATAATAATAAAATCACTTATTATTCATAACTTAAGAAAGCACAGTTTCTTATATATAGACCACATTCAAAGAACTTTACTCACAAAAAGAACCTGGAAGACTAGCTGTCACATACAAATCTTAAAAAAAAAATGAGTGGAATTTGATGCTATTCTAATATCTTAGAGGGTAAATTATTAATGTTCAGTGTTAAAGAAAAAAATGTATCTTCTAGGTTAAATACACAGCCTTGCTCAAATGACATTCATATACCCTCACTCTGAAAGTATGAGGAGAAAAAAGTCAATATCTTTAGAATGTGAAATGTGGAATGCTAACAGCAATAGAGTATCAAGATGTGGGCTTTAAGTTCCTAAATACCATCTAATCTCAGGCAATAATATTTCCATATTGCTGTCAGGAAAGTTAATAAATATCAAAATGCCGATGCAGGAGTTTATTTGAATACATACACTCATATGTTACATGCATGCACAGACATGCATAATCGTACATATGTGAGATGTTTGTATACAGATTAACTAAATGCAATGTATGTATGTGCAGACACATATATGTATATAGTTACATATACTCATCTCTGATCTTCCAGAATGTTTATAATGCATCATTATCATTATTATGCACACAGGTATCTGTACACATATCTATACATATATATCTAAACACATGTACTATATAGAACTATTTTTTTCTCACCCTTAAGGAAGATGTGATTTCCAGGTCCTTTAGCACTTAAAGTGACTGCTGTTGTTCTGGGCTCTGTCCTGAGCTTGTTTGCTCTGGGAATCTTTGCAATGACCATCTATGATCTAGGGAAGGTGTCAGGGCTCCTTGATGTATTTTGTATTTAACAAGTATTGAAAAATTTCTTTGTATTGACATGTGGTGAATTGTTGTTGAAGGAGGAGAAATTCCCAGCTGGGGGACTTTATTGTTTTCCTTCTTCAGCCTTTCAAAATGAGTTCATTGTTGTACAATCTGCTAAGTCTACCTTAGCCTCGAATGGTCCAAATAAAACAAAGTCCTGAATGACTGTTAACCATTTTCTTGTCTCTTTGTGGATTCCCACTGCAGATTAACTTACATATAAATTGGTATTACACAGTAGTAGCTACCTTTAATCCATCTTATTTTAATTATTAATTCATTTTTGGCTCAAGTTTATTTCACAACACTCTCACTTGAGGACCGATTCAGCCTAATGCTAGTGAAAAAATCAGGAGTGAAGATATCTTGTTATTTTGCTTGCTATGTAAATTCCAGACTTCATTTATTAAGGAGACATGAGAAAAGCCAGTTGTTTTAGGATAGAATAGTGATCATCTTCTTAGATATTTTTACATTGTCCAACATAACAAGTATAAAAGTCAAGATTTTAAACACCAATGTTGCCTTTAGGTGTCCTATTTGCACAATTTAAAAGAGTTTGATTTTCAGGGCAGATACTGTTTCTGTAAAATCATGTTTCAGAAAAACTGACTGAAATTAAGCACTCGAAATAAGTTTAGAAAAGAGAACCTAAACCATATGATTTGGCTTTCTGATGTGGTTATTTTTTCATTTAAAAACAATGAGAACGGGTGGTTTATCTTTTATGCACCTCAGATAATGTATTTGCAGGGAAAAATGCAATGTCCTTTCAAGGAAGATTGCAGGGAGTTGCTGTTGTCACTGGTTTATTAAAGATTCCATGGTGAGCTTTCCATCTCACAGTGCAATGTGCATCATACTGAGTTGTGTTCTAGAGTAGGAGGATATTTGTTCCTCATCATAAAAACAAATGTATGCTGTAGGAAAAAAAAGAAATTTTATTTTTAGAGATTTTACTTGTCCTGTAAAGAGATATTGATTCAATTTGTTCGGTTTATTTTTTTCCTTCCAAATCACTACTAGTTTATTTACTGTTTAATATGACTTGTAAGTATTGTCAGATTCTTAAAGATTTGGCAAAAATCCCAGAAATCCTAGAATCCTTTCTGAACTCAAGCACACATGCGAAAAACTCTGTTCTCAGATTTTTTTCTTCTTTACTATTTTTTTTTTTTTTTAAACTGTAATGATAAAGATGTGACAATAGGCAGAAAAACAATGATGTGATTAGCCTGGCACTGAGCCTGGGTGAATCTGCACTACTACGAGGTAACATTAACTGCCCTGAGCGTAGTGTCTTGCTGACGACATCCACATAAACTTAAGTCAGCTCTTGAGTTCAGGCAGGATTAATAGGGAACAGATTTTCCTGGAGGTGTCAATCAGCTCAGAGGGAGGACAGGATCTCCATCCTTCACATGACTTCTGGGCAGGTTGGAGGACAGAGAGATCCGCATCTTATCACTGCGTTCCATGCGGACGTTCTCCTCGCCATGTACACACGACAAAGGAGTCGTATCTCTTATTCCACCCACAATATTTTCTTTGTTAGCTCTGCTCTCTGCAATACTGCCAGGTGTCCAAAATGCTTCTGTACAGGTCTTTTCTTACCTAAGGAATTGTCTATTCCACTTATTTGCATCTCTGGAGTCTTTAGTAAATGCCAATCTTTAGATAAGGGCAACACTATAAAATGTCACCATTTCAGGTAACTATAACAGCTCACATCTTATAAGCAGTGATTTTGCTCCCATGACTAGTCTTGTTGGGCTATCTGTTTTTGTGTATTGCCTGTTTGGTTGTTCGTGGGTTTGGAGCTTCTTAAGTCGTTTCTTTTCTGCAGTGGAAAGAAATAAATAGAATTGCCCAGAATGTCCAGGTCTGATGTAGGGTAAGAGCTGAATTTTTTGCTTGTAACTAAGTCTGATGGAGAATCAAATTCAATTAGCCATATCTAGCATCTTTGAAACATTACACAGAACTATTCCTGCTGGATTTCCAAAACTGTTTTTCAGAGACCAAATTCTTCTCCCTCATGGCGAATTCTCATTAATGTTAATGTAGACCTGAACTAAGATAACACTCAGTAATATTACTAAGATCGTAGAATAATATTTCAGAATAATACATTTATAAAAAAGAGATATAGCATTTTTTAACGCACTTTTAAGTGCATTTTTTTTCAATATTACTGCATTTTGCAGCCTTTACTACAGTGTGTCCGTCTTGTATTGTTTGTTCATTAAGGCTGCAAATACAATGGACTTGAGGCTGTTTATTCTGCCCACTAGTCTGTAAATAACAATGGCCAAAAAGAAGCTCAACCCAGAAAATATTCCCTGCAGAAATGCTGCTACTCTGGAGGAGTCTGAAGAATTTTCCCCGTCCTACTGTTTATCTTTATGGCCTGCAGACACAACACCCTAAGCTGTGATCTTATCACAGCTCACAAACACAACAGGATACAGTCAGTCCTGGGATAAATGATCTCCAGAACCACTCTAGGGCTTCTAGACATTAGTGCTAATTACCCATTGGGTTTTTTTCCCTCATCAACCCATTTTCAAGTCATTGACCTGCTGTGGGATCTAGAAGAGGATCTTTCAAGATAGAGAGAGAGTAGAGCTTAACCAACCAAAGAAGTTTTATAAAGGTGTGCAAGCTGGAGTGAGAGCTCACTTTTCCAGGAAAAGGTTGAAGCATATTTCAGCAGAATCACCTGTCAAGTTTGCATTCTCAAATTCATGTGAAAACTTTGCATTTAAAAAGAAGATGTGAAGATAGAAGACAGACATTCGCCACCTTCATTTGTACCAACGATTGCTAGGGCAAAATGGGCTTCTTCATGTTTGAGGGCCTACAGGAAAGGGGGGGAGGGACTGTTTTTCAGGAAGGGTAGTGACAGGATGGAGGATAAAGGTTTCAAACCAGAAGAAGGTAGATTTAGATTAGATATCAGGCAGAAATTCTTTTCTGTGAGGGTGGTGAAACACTGGAACTGGTTACCTAGAGAAGTTGTGGAAGCCTCCTCAAGTGGTGTTAAGGCCAGGTTAGACGGTGTTTTGATCAGCCCAGTGTAGTGGAAGGTGCCCCGCCCATGGTGGGGGTTTGGAACTACATGACCTTTAAGGTCCCTTCGAACCCAAACCATTCTGTGATTCTATATTTCAGTGATTTATCTCTGCAGAAACAGTTTGGTTTTATTTGTAAGAAACTGGAATAAGATATAGGATATCTGGGTTCAAATTCCATGTGTGACCTTGAGCACACCTTTTCTGTCTCCAAAACTCATTTTCTCCATGGAAATCAAAGATATTGATACTTCTTGCATATGTCATATCCCATCTGACTGTAAGTTCTGGTTTTTTTAGACTGAGCTGGTACGTCACCTTGCTCTGTGGGGCTATCTTCACAGCTGGGATCTCTTGGTACTCCTGTAACCCCTGGAATAATAATAGCTCTCATTAAAGACTCCTGTTAAAAGTGTTCTTTATCATGGCTAAAGAAATCCTTTTTCAGATTATTAAAATGAAATCCAATTGCCTTTACCTACGGACCATGACATTTGCAGTGGGAACATTAAGGGCAGAAAAATGTGAAACACCTATCTCTAAAGTTTGCTGTTTGAAGGCTTGAAGCTGTATTTGTCCCCTCCTCTTCCCTCCCTTTATGCACTGTATCAGATCCATTGCTTATTGACTGATAGACTTATTGATGAATTATACAGCAGTGATCCAGCCCAGGGAGGTCAGTAGGGTGCAATTACTAGCAGAACAGGCTTGGGTGTGCTTCTGAACTACTCCTCCCTGCACAGCTCTTTCAGTATGCATATCACATCTCCCTGCTTGTAGCAGGCTGATGAGTGTGTGCAGTTAGTGCAGGCACACACATACTTCTGCGCTTTCCCTGAAAGTGGAGCATTAGCAACTGCAGTCAAAAAGCGCCCTTGCTTCTTCAGCTCTGATCCTAGCAGCGTTTGTCTAATTCTGTCTGGAGGAACTAGGAGACAACACTGGAGGCAAGTTTAAAAAGGACCTAGTGACACCCTGCTGTCACATCTGGTTTCATGAATCTCCTTATTAGTAGTCCATTTACAATCACTTTCCTAGTCCCATCAGTAGAGTACATTCCTGAGAAGTGGCTGGCTGGGAAGGAAGGAAGGAGCACACTGCTGAAGGTATGTTGCGGTCTTCTTTACCTTACATCTCGTGCTGAATGTGTCTGTCTGTGCATCTCACTTGCAGACATTCCTGGTCTATGCAGTTTTCCACTGAGAGCTGCTGGAGCAGGGCTATAGCAAATCACAGCAACAGAAAGAAATGGATGGATACCTTTTTTTTGTATTTTCTTTTCTTATTTTTTTTCTTTTGTTTATCTCTCGGTTAACCATGTGGATTGTTTGTTAAAGGGTAAAATTCTATGACTGAATTAAACTTTCAGGGAAGACGACAACTCTGACTGAATTTCATGTCACAAGCAAATAGACTGCTGTTATTTCTATCAGGGTAAAATTTCCATTCATCGGCTGTTTAACTGTGGACATGGAACATTGCTTTCGAATTGATATGTTTATTAAATGTCGTCTGTGCAGTCACTGCCAGCTGAAATTTGCATACATGTTTTGAAATTTGAAAGAAGTCTTGTTCATTAACTTTCAAAATGCTCTGGACTGCAGCACACTTCTTTAGAAAGGAGGAGTGAGCCAGACTTTTCATTTCACTTAAGTTCTTTTACTGGCATGTATTCATCTGGTAAAAAGTCTTTGCCAAATCCAACAAGTTTGATGTTATTGCATTTCCATAAATGTAACAGCTGTGAAGAGAATGAATATTCATAATGTTTGGATTTTTGCTCCAAAGAATTTTATGATAATTCTGACTTTTCAAGGAGATGGGATCTTAGATCAAAGAGATCTGCAGGTTGAGGTATTGTCATAAGCAATGTGTGTTTCCTACAATAAACATAATACAGGTAAGAATGCACTGCACTAAATAGCTGTCTGTACCTCTTGTTTACTCGCAGCCAACTTGATCCGTTGCTTTTACTTGTGGATTCTTTTGCTAACAGGTCATCAGTGATCAAAATGAAGTGCAGTTCAGATACTGCTCTCCCATGAGATATTATTTACCTAATGCTATACTGTTTCTTCTGAGCTTATCCAAGACATCGCTAATTTTATGATGATTAAATTTTAACTTGGTACATCCTGTGTTTGCACTGACTGAAAACTTATTTGGGGATGTTGCTAAGGATAGAGAAACCCATTGCAAGCTCGGTGTACTTTAAGAATGGAAAGTAATTTGACTAATCTCCCCCTGGGAAAATTCCCCTGTCTGTAATTTATCAAAATTGTACAAGCAGCAGAGACGGTCCTCCCCTGCAGGTAGAAGTAGAATGGTCTTGAAAATACAGAGGCAGCATGTGTGCATGTGTGTTTAGAGATAATTCATCTAAAAAAACTCAAATAACCCTAGCTGCCTGTAGATCTCAATGACTTCTGTATTAGTAAAAAATATCCTATTAATGGGTCATACTGCAGATCTCCATAACCACACAGCAGAATACAACATCCAGACAAGGAATTCTGTTGTCAAAAACCACTTCAGAAACCCTTTTAAGGCTCATTGTTACCATTTCTTTAAAAATCCTCCTGGTATCTGGGAAGGACTGGGAGCTGCGGAGTACTTGCCTCTCAAAAGTGTGACAAGTGGAGCTACCCCTGCATGCTCAAAGTGAATTTAAGCTTCCTAATGACCAGGGGCACCTCTTTGGTAGCTTGTCCTTGCTCAGGGTGGACCGTGCTGCTCGCCGGTGGCAAGGTCAGCCCAGCTGGCCAGCTGTGCCCCCCGGCCGCCCCAGCCTGCGGTGGGCTGTCACTCAGTGTCTCCTCCTCGGGGGATGGGGAAAAACTGTTTGTCCCTTCCATCTGTCTTCATTTTTAATGACACCTGAATCAGCCTGGTTCTTAGGTGCAAACTTTCTGTTGCTTTTTCTGTGGTTTTCCTTTTTTTTTCACCCCTCCTTTAGGCATAGCGTGCCGTGGCTCATGATATGCAGGCAGGCACTGCAAACATAAAATATATTTAAGTACATATGAGGAAAAACAATTTGATGGGTCAGATTCTGTTTCCAGAATGCCCTTACGGAATCAGTAGGAAATTGTTTATGTTAACAGAAGTTGTTTACATGGGTGCAAAATGGTGTAAAAACTCACTTTCCCTCAGCGGTGTTTGAATTTCTGTGACCCAAGGACCTGGCTCTGTTCCTTTAAACCTTGGTTTTATTCCAAGAAAAGTAGCCAAAATGGAGAACTTGTCTTTTCACTCACCGGGAACAAAAATCTGCCTGTGTACAGTGACAACTGCATGTATCTGAGCACACACCTTTTATCTTTCCCCTCACCACAGCCTAGAAGAAAAGAAAACACACAGAAAAACCCAAACCACCAAAACAAAACAAAACAAAATCCCACCTTGTCAAACCTTTCTGTATAATTCCCTTTAAGACATATAAGGTCTCCTTTACTGCTTTAATGTGTGTCAGACTCCTTCCTGACCTCCACCGGGGTGCCGGAGGAAGCAAGAGGTAATTCATTTTTGCCCTCTTGGCCACCTCACCCGTGAGTATCTTCAGAGCAGATTTGTCGGTCACATAAAACGCAATCGCTGGTGCGTTTCTCTTCTGCTTTGCTAGTCAAAACCGACACCCGGAGCCTCAGACGTGTTAAGTTCCAGTCTCTCTGCCTCAGCACTACGCTTACCAAGCCAACAGTCCCTCTAGTGTTTTGCAGTATTTTATGCAGGATTCTCTTCAGCTGTTGCTTGGATTTACCAGAGGTAAAGAGGAGGGGATTTAAAACGGCTTACAAAAGCTTAGTGCAGTTGTAAGAATTTGGAGTGATTGGCAAAGGCGACAGCATCCACCCTTCTCTCTGGAAAAAAGTAAAAGCCTGATTTTATGTACTTTTGGAGCGACAACACCTGTATGATAACCACTGCTCCATGGCTGTGGGTCTGTCAGAGGCTACTGACATACAAACTGATGCAGCGCGATGTTTTAGAGGACGGTTACCCCTTTTGCACCCCCTAACAGATTTCTGAAAGCATCTTACATCACACACGGTGCAACGCTGGAGTGCTGCACAAGTTTTACAGCTCTCTCATGAATGGTAGCTGGAAATGAAGATGAAGGGAAGAAAAATCCATGATGCTTCAATACTGTAGCAAACTAGGATCCAGATGGCAAGCCTTTTTACAGCAATACGCTGGATTAACTTTAAGACTCCCTTGACTGCTACTCCCCTGTTTAATTTGTCTTTCCTTAACGTTATTTTGGTGTGATGCTTTTTTGCAAAGTAATGCCATGAAAATGTGTGGTTTCACGCATGGTCTGCTGTCAGCAGAACTTTGCTCCATGTCTGTTAACCCTTACAGAGCTAATTGACTTGTTGCATGATCAGTAGCATCAGTTTGAACTCTAAGGGGAAGAGGGAATATTCCGCATGCATTTGCAGTGCCATGCAAAGCATGAAACCAATATGATTTACATACAAGGGAAGAGAATTAACCTGTTGGAGGAAGAACAGGTTTTCACTGTTCCAGGCTGTATCTCTAGTCAGAAATCATTTTTTGGTAATGCAGCTGCAACAATGAAACCTTTTCTGAGGATGGATGTCAGGTAGTTGTGTTTTTCCCTGTAACTTACAGATCCACTCCTATCTTCTTGTAAGCTGTCGTTGGCACTTGAATTTGTTTTCCATCCCTGTGCAGCCATGGTAGGGGTGATCACTGTCCTGGTCTTCAAAAAGCTGGTCTGTGAGACACCCAGTGGTGACAGGGAGCAGCTGTGAGCTGGTCACTTGGACCTCCTGGGTGCCTTTCTGCAGACTGGGGGGTGAAACAGAGTGCCATCCCATGAGCTTAATAATTTATCAGGAACCTTCACCTCCTGTCTACCCTAGGTGGCATCCATCTGCAATGAGAGCCAATCTGTACTCAGCCTGTCTATGCCTCTGTCAGATGGAGACATGAAGACTTATCTTCATGGAGGAATATATCTACTATGTGGTCTAGAGAAACACTCCAACAACTGTTAACAGTGTTAAGTTCATATCACATCCAGGGACTAGCCACAATACCATCCTTTAGCAAGTAAAGGTCTACTTTCTCTGAAGTCCTGTCAGAAAGTTGTTCTCAGACAACTTAGTCCTTATGACTCTCTCAGTTTACTCTCAAATTCTGCCAGTATCATGCACAGATTGAATGTAAATTATTAAAAAGGAGCATTATTTAATTAAAGAGTCTCCAGAATATCATTTTGGCCTTAGCACTTTACAAGTGTCTTTATGACCTGTAAACCTATGTGAATGAACAAATTCCACTCCTTTATCTCACATGATGTGTATACCCAAAGCATGTTGAAATAGAAGTCATAAAAACATCCAAGTTCCAGACTGTGATACAGTTCATCTGCCACGTAGCACTGCCTAGAATGATGACTAAACTCATTATATGCCTCAATGCTTAGCCTGAACACTCCTTTGGGCTGTCTTTATGATGACATAACTTATAACCAGAAGACAAATGGGGGATTCAGCTCCAGATTAATCCTAAAAATAAACATGTCTAGTCATGTAAATAGTTTTCTAGCTTCTGTTGACTATATTGACCAGATCGTTATTGGCTAGAATGGTCTTCTAGTGCAAGGTAGACACAAGGGAAATAGAATGCAGCACCTATGGGAGACATGGGTTTTTCTGTCATGACAATTTAAGGGCACAGAGACCATCTTGCAGCACCTTAGGTAACACTGGATTCTGCATTAAGCAACAGAAATGATCACACAAAAATTGAGAAAGTAGTTGCTGCCACCAGCTGCTTCTTGCAAGGTCCAGCCCTTCTCTATTAGGCATAAAGGCCAGCTTAGGCTGAATACGTCTTCCCTCTGACCATGTTAGAAAGGTTATTTCTCTCCACTGATATAAGAGTAATCATAGTGCTGACATTAAATGGGATCATTGCTTATCATTCAGGTACATCTGTGTCTGAATGTAGTATTCGTGTTAGGACTACTCCAGGAATTGGTACGCAAGCCGCCTGGCTTTTGAACCCAAACATTTATGAATAAGTGCCTGAAATGATTGTGAGGATAAAGACCCTCTGCTTGGACACACTCCAAGGACCTGTACAGGTGTAAAAGGATTTAGGACATCAAAAGCTGTTGTAACAAAGATAATTTTGAAATTAAATTCTGACAGAAATAAAGAGACACAGAACTGTGTCCCAGGGATCCCCTGAGGAACGGTAGCTCTTAAGTGATCAAAAGATCTTTTTTCTGTCCTGTTGAAACTACTCCCGTTTACCAGTTCTTATTCTCAGGAAGAGTGGTTGGATATCACCAATTATTAGCTATCTGCCATACAAAAACACCCAGCATAAAAAAAAACCCAACAAACTCTTTATAAAACAATAAGCATCCAATATGTTATAGTAATGTGAAAGTCTGTCTCCCGTCAGCTGATAACTAGACACATTGATGCTGAGTACTTTCCTCTTTGTCTCCTGTGCTCTGGACTATCAACCCATGCAAAACAATAATTAACCGTAGTGGATGTTACTGAGGGTAAGGAGGAATAATTCATTGCAATGAAATACTGGGGTTTTTTTTGCTGTAAAGTAACTGAGGACAGCTATGGCTGTGTGAATAATGCATGAGGTGATTTTCTTTCAGGAAGACTACTAGCAAACGTTTCCACTAGTTGGAGATTTGGACTTAGCAAGAGAGTTGTATTTACAATGTTTTGGTGGTAGAGAAAGCAGTTAGGGAACAATTATATGATACTCTCATGTTCTAAGACTCTGGAGAATTGTCAGTATCCAATTAAATAAAAGGAATTAAATAAATAATGAGAGAATGTAAAATTAATCTAGTTTCAGATGCATGGGTAAGTTATTGCATAAATTTAAAAGACCTAATATAAAATGTCACTCACTTTTATTTTTGCAGGCAAATGTTGCTATGGTTTCTGTAAGTCCAGGTGATAGAAAATAATTTCTAAATACTTCTGACTAAATATTTTAAGTCAATATTTATAAATAAGGCTATAGTGCTGAATATCTTTCTTTTTTATAAAACTCAAAACATGATGCTTTGTAAAGGTGATGGAAGATGTAACTGGGCATATCAAAGATGAATAAAGAAAGCTCTAGAATGATTTTTTCATTGTACTGGATTTTTCTAAGCAAAATCTCTTATCTCAGAGAGCCATCAAGTTCTCACGAGTTGAGTAACATAAATCACAGCAGAATAGGCAGCCTCCTGTTTCATTCACTGAGCTCCATATGCTTATCCACCTCAGTTCCCGCATCCCGGGCTCCTAAAATGCTTCAGTCAACATTCCTTCTGAATTGCAATACGTCATGTTAATCAGCCTCTACAGTGTCCCAAAAATGCATGTAAATTAGACTTTTGATGAACCAGAATATTTTGACAGGATTTTTGCATAAATCACACATGCAAGCACGCACGCACACACACACACATAGACAACCTGTTTGGAGAGGAGGATATATTTGGACCTCGTTTGTTTTTGGAGTAGATTGTGACCAGCATGCTGATGCTGCTTGTGAGCAGGAACATATACGTGGCAGTACGCCAGGTCCCATGGTAAGCGAGTTTACGTTTTCTTGGCAAGAAAAACTGTATGAAGGAGAAAGAAACATAACAGTTTCCTCTTTCTCTGTCCTCCTTTCCCCCCAGTTCTCTTTTCTGGTACCCTTATAGTTTTCTGGGTTGGTCGGTGTCAATGGTAGCCTGAGTATGTTTAGGATTGTCATAGAACACTGTCATGCTACTGTATATTAATATTTTTACTTAAACTGTTCTTCCAACACACACAAAATATGAAAATGACAAGAATTTATTTGAATTTAAATCAATCTAAGACAAATTTAATTCAACTTGCTGACTTTCACATTGATTATCAAACAACCAGTTTCACTGAATATATAGAAAACTCCTGTTGAGCCTTGTTAAGATGAGTCTTGTAGATACTAGATACTAGATACTAGATACGAGGTACTAGATACTGTCTGGCTGCAAGTCTTTCCATTTTTGTTCTCTTCGGACCTGTTTTACTATATTTTTGTATTCTACCTTGTCCTTCGGGTCTGTATTCAGACTGCTTACAGGTCTGAATAAGTCTGTCTCACCTGTCCCTCTTGCTGCAGGGTGTGAGGCTGAGAGAGCAAAACAAGACTGATGTAGGCAGGGCTTTCTGTCTCCTTCAGGTGCAAAAAGCTAGTGCAGCTCCTTGTAGCTGCACAGCTAAGAGCCATCAGTTGCTATGTATTGGTACAACTGCGGCTCCTTGTTGATGCTCTCTGAGGTGCATCCAGGAATTCACTCCATCTTCTACATCTTAGGAAATATTGTTTCTATGACTCTATTATTGCATGCTTAAAGTCCTTTCTAACATATCTCACCATGAAGTTGCACAACCCTGAAAGTATCTGAGTCCATCCGGAAACTATCAGACCATGCCTGCTTATCTTTTTCTGAAGTGTAACAGCCTGAAGACACTACATTTCTAACTTCTTCACAAATCATCATCTTTCCCTTTTTTAACCCTTTTCTTTTTCTAACTCTCTTTTTTTTTTTAACTGGTATTTCATGAGGCTGTGATTTATCTATATGGCATAATTTGCGAATTAACAAATTCCTCTGATGTTATACAGTATATGCTTAACGCATACTATATCTGTAACACGAATCTGCCATTTATAATAGGTTTGAACCAACCAAAAGAAAATACTGTAACTCTATTGTTTATATAGAGATATTGCAAAAATGTATATGTATAATACTTACCCCGTAAGTGAGGGAATACACACACAAACATATATGCAATCACATGTACAATTCATGATTCACAAAACACACGTAATACACAGTAAAAAGTTGGAAAAGGGAGTGATTTCTTATCCAGGACAAATCACACAAAGCACTTTGAGTATCAGGTTAAAACACCTCGTGACTACGGAGACAGATAGGTTGACTGTTGTCTTTATAAAGAGGTATCAGAGCTTTTAAGTATGTATAATTTTATGGCTAAATATAAACAGAAGAATCCTTCAATAATCATAAATACAGCTGTAGAGACAAATTCTCCTAATGATGCAATAGCAATATATATATATAGCTGCACATATATATTCTAATTTGCTGTTTCAAGTTCTTAATTCTCAACACCCAAGTCTTAGTTTCCTGCCAATTTTATAATTTTTCCTGTTGTCAATTGCTTTCTAAAATAAGCTTGAATGAGGTGGAATTAAGTTTTAACTTTTAAAAATTAGAAACAGGTGCTGTGTCTATATTCACTGCCATATCCCTTTCTTTATGTCTCATATCCTTGTTTTCTGGAAGAAGCTGTTGGATCTTGTCGTTTGTCAATTCTGTACTGTCTGCTGGTAGAAGCTACAGGAAGGGAGAAAGTTGCTAAATATTAGGACAGTGAGAGACTTGAAGCTGTTCAAAATACGGAAGCTCTGCAAACCGAGAAGAGAGAGAATAATATTACTTGTGAGGGCTTTAACAGCAACCATGCCATCACTGGCTTAAATGTGTGTTGGTTTTTGGGTGCTTTTAATGGCAATAATTAGGCAATCAATATTGTTTCAGAAGGCAAAAGTATCCTGCTTAACAACAGAATAACATTGATTAGTTAAGCTAGTACCATTCTAAGGAACATTAAGTAATCAAGACTGTTTCCATGATGACGTCCCAAAGAGAGAGAATGTCAGGCATATCTAGTATTGGCTGAAGCTGGGACTGCATTTGTGCTGTTGCTGAGGAAATAACGGCTGCTGTGTTCCCTGTACAGTCACTGTAGTACAAATGTCTGAGGGAGGTACTGGGCCCTTATTTGTTCCTTTCAATGAACCTGGATCTTATCCTAGATATAAACTAAAAATCTTCTGGATACACAGATTCCACTCCACTATTTTGATTAGCCTTACTTTATACACTTTTCCATTTCAACCAATATGTTTACTTTTGGGTGTCTAAAATAATTAACGAACACACAGAACTTCCACTTTGCTATTCAGTGAGTGGTCTCTGGGCACTTTTCAGGAGATGCCACTCTTAGTAGCTCTACTTCAAATTGGAGCAAAGTGAATAATGGTGACAGATTTTGCAGACAAACCCTGTCTGCTTGTGGCGTGAGGAAAAGTAGGGTCCACAAGTGCCAGGTTTTAATTTGCTACTATATCTACTCTACTCACTGTGACCTTTTATAACTTAAGTACCCAGACTGATCCAGAAGTACCTAAGGTTTCATATATTTGAGAAACTATTGTTATCACTGCAGCTTTTCAAACACTGGAAAGCTTATGTATGTACCCCAGATTTAATCATTCTGATTGGGGTTCTCAGCAAGAGCAACATTGCTTGGAGTTATGATGCCGAGTCTCTTTCTGTGTGTTACTGCAGGAAATGACACTGCAGCATTGCTTGTGCTAAACCTGGGGATGGCACAAGAAAAAAAAAACTTCATTTGACCTAGACATGATTTTTCATGAGCAGAAGACAGTGAAGTTTTGGTAAAGAGTACAAAATCTGTGAGGACTGACCCTGGGTGCTGAAAAATAATAGTGTTCTGAAATAGCTAAAAAGTATGAATGAGGAACTGATGCTTGTTTAGAATTCTTCACCTGAAACCAAGTGGGGTTACCATTAAGTTCATTTCTAGGCATAAGAACAGTAAAGATCATAGAACCATGGAATCATAGAATGTTAGGGGTTGGAAGGGATCTCTAGAGATCATCTAGTCCAAGCCCCTTGCCAGAGAAGGATCACCTAGGGCAGCCACACAGGAACGTGTCCAGGTGGATTTTGAATGTCTCCAGAGAAGGAAACTCCACAACCTCTCCGGGCAGCCTGTGCCGGGGCTCCGTTATCCTCACAGTAAAGAAATTTCTCCTCATGTTGAGGTTGAACTTCCATTATTCCTTGTCCTGTTACTGGGCACCATCAGAAAGAAACTGGCACCTTCCTGTTGACTCCCACTCCTCAGATATTTTTATACACTATTAAGATCCGCTCTCAGCCATCTCCTTTCCAAGGCTAAACAGCCCCAGTTCTCTCAGTCTTTCTTCATAAGAGAGATGATCAAGTCTCTTAATCATCCTTGTGGCTCTCCGTTGGCCTCTCTCCAGTAGATCCCTATCTCGGGACATCTGGAGATATCTGGGAACTACTTTTGGGTTCCCCGAACTGGGGAGCCCAAAACTGAATACAGTATTCCAAGTATGGTCTCACCAGAGCAGGGTAGAAGGGAAGGAAAACCTCCCTAGACCTGCTGGCCACACTTTTCCTAATGCATCTCAGGATATCTTCTTCTCAAGTATTAATTGATCAGATACTCCTTGTTTCATGATATATGAACATGTACTTAAAACATTCACTCCTGCAGGCAAGTCATTACATATGAAACACAAGTTTTATTGGGGAAAAATGCTTGCAGCCTTCAAAGCATTGAGGCAAAGGCTGAAAACATAATCTTTCTGTATGATGAAAATTCAAAATTGCATAAAAAAATCAGTTTCAGAATCTTGTTCCTCAAAAGCAACAACCAAGCAAATAAAATACATTTCAATTCAGAATCGGTCTTTTGATAATCAGAGTAGAATAATGCATATATTTTTAAATGTTCAGGTTTAGCCTTACTGTGGATAGAGGAGAATTGTTGGGCAGGTGAGAATTCCTCTTAATTTTGAAGGTGTTAGGAAAGTTGCTGCCCCAAAACTGAATTTGAAAATCACTTTAAATAGAGAGGAACAGGCTGTACTTTTGTAGCAACCAAATTTAGTCAAGAGATACTACATAGATTTTATCAATTAGGGCTTTGGATCTGTTTTTAGCTGTACGAAGCCACAAAATGATATACATTATTCCATTATAATCTGGGGGAGGAACAAAAGGGAGAAGCTCTATCTGCATGTGGAAAAGATGAAGTAGCCATCTCTGTCTTAATTTTCAAATTCTGATGAAGCTTATTTTTATGACAGTTTTCTATCATATGATGCATATACTGTAATAATTTAGAGGCAATCTTATACCTTGATATCTTTTGTGGGGGCTGATGGTTTGTACAGTTTCAGATTCATAATGGTGGTAAGAGATGCATTAGATGGTCACAGGATATTACTGCTTCAAGTGGATGAAATTTGGCTGGTAAGATAACATGTTGGGTATTTTGTCTTGTACTTACTCTTACAGCTTTGATTGGTAATATTTTATCGAAAACTATGCTTCTGGATTCGGTACCCTCAAGGATTTGACTTGATGCTGCCTGTCAGAGTCCTTTTTCTGACATGTGCTATATCCGTCTTCCTTCTTCTATAGATCAGAAAACTGGAATTAACTGGGAATGGCTTTCAAATCTGCAGTTCTACACCGAGAGAAAACTCAAAGCAAAATACTGGCTGGAATAAACTTTATATTTACAGAAGTTGAATGCCCTACATATTTAGTTTCTCTGGAGCAAGCTTCAGAAAACAGGTCTTATTATCCCAGTAGAAATGATCAATACTCATTTTCTGACATAGTCTCTCTGGTAGACTTGAGAGTGTTAAATATTTTGGTAAGTTACATAAAGCTATATGAATTCAAATAGAAGATTTCTATATTTTTTAAATATATATTTTTTTTTTGCATGGCTTGATATACCAAATTGTCTCACTCGATATATTATAGCACCTTTTAAAATCCTCAGAGTCAGTGATTTGTGGCCTGACAATTTTCCTCATATTTACTTTATTTTGATCATACGGATAAGTTTTGCAACAATCATAAGGGCAACAGGTAAGAAAAGATGTCCTTGTTCAGGACAGGTAAACATGGCTGGATAACTTTGTGTATTTATGACAAGACAAATTGCTTACACACAGAAGAGCAGAAAAAAATTAAAATAGGGATCAGTGTTAAAAATCCTTCTGGCAAAGAATGAGAAGAGGCAGCTCCAGAACTCTCCGTGGGCCCCAATGTCGTCAAATTGCCATCACACACTGCCTAAGTTACTACCCCTGGAAGTTATGTTGTTATAAGACTAATTTTCCAGGTACAGGGTGCTGTTAGCAGTAACAGTCTCCATCTTTCTAGATGCAATGCTAGCAATGTTGTGTGTTAAGACTAATTTCTATTCTAACTAGTTTGGTGGCCTTCTATGACAAAGTTACAGCTCTGGTTGATATGAGAAGAGCAACTGATGTCACCTACCTGGACTTGTGCAAGGTATTTGACATTGTCCCACATGGCATCCTTGTCTCTAAGATGAAGGGACATGGACCTGATGGATGAACCACTCAGTGGATGAGGAATGGGCTAGAGGTCGCACTCAAAGGGTTGTGGTCAATGGCTCGATGTCCACATAGAGACCAGTGACAAGCGGTGTTCCTCAGGGGCCTGTTCTGGGTCCAGTGCTGTTCAACATCTTTGTCAGCAACATGGACGATGGCATTGAGTGCACCCTCAGCAAGTTTGCCAACAACACCAAACTGGGTGGTGCACTGGACTCACCTGAGGGAAGGGGTGCCATCCGGAGGGACTTTGATAGGTTTGAGAAATGGACCAGTGCAAACTGCATGAGCTTCAGCAAGTCAAAATGCAAGGTCTTGCACCTGGGTGATCCGGGGGCTGGAACACCTCTGCTATGAGGATAGGCTGAGGGAACTGGGATTGTTCAGTTTGGAGAAGACTTCAGAGGGACCTTATAACTTCTTTCCAATACATGAAGGGAGCCTACAGGAAGGCTGGAGAGGGACTTTTTACAAGAGTGTCCAGTGATAGGACAAGAGGAAATGAATTTAAATTGAAGGAGAATAGGTATATATTGGATCTTAGGAAGAAATTCTTCAGTTTGAGAGTGGCAAGACTCTGGAATAGATTTCCCAGAGAGGTTGTGGATAGCACCTTCCTGGAGAACTTGAAGACCAGGTTGGATGAGACCTTGGGCAACCTGGTCTAGTTAAGGGCATCCCTGCTCATGACAAAGGGATTGGATTAGGTAATCTCTAAGGTCCCTTCCAACGTAAGACATTCTATGATTCTATGATTAACAAGTCCCTGAATAAGCACTGAAATTGCAGTTGGTTTTAGTGAAAACAAACATCCAACCTCTATGCAATATTGCCCTGGTTATTTTTTTTGTACTTGATTTTTATTTTCCAAGTGATCTTTTTAATACATTTACCTTCTAGGCTGAAGATCTACTTATTGTCAAAGTTCTATTTCTCTTACAGGTGCATATCACACATGATCAAGTCTCTCTCTTCTGCTCAGTATGGCCACAGAATGACAGAATGTTAGGGTTCAGAAGGGACCTTTGGAGATCATCTAATCCAACCCTCACTGCTAGAGTAGTTTCACCCACAGCAGGTTGCACAAGGTGGCATCCAGGCAGGTTTTGAATGTCTCCAGAGACTAAGACACCACCACCTCTCTGGCAGCCTGTTCCAGCACTCTGCCACCTTCAAAGTAAAGAAGTTCCTCCTTATGTTTAGAAGGAACTTCCTATTTTGAAGTTTGTACCTATTATCTCTTGTCCTGTCATTGGGAACCACTTAAAAAAGACTGGCCCCATCACCCTGAAACCCATCCTTTAAGTATTTAGAAACATTGATAAGATGCTCCCTCAATCTTCTCTTCTCCAGAATAAAAAGACTCAAGTTCCTCAGCCTTTCTTCATAAGAGAGATTTTCTAGTCCCTTAACCGTTTTTGTAGCCTTTTTCTATACCTTCTCCAGCAGTTCCCTGTCCTTCTTGAACCAGGAAGCCCAGAACAAGATGCAGTACTCCAGGTGAGGCCTCACCAGGTCAGAGTAGAGGGAGAGGATGACCTCCCTTGACCTGCTTGCTGCACTCTTCTTGATACATCCGAGGATGCCATTAGCCTTCTTGGCCACCAGGGTATATTGCTGGCTCATAGTCATCATGCTGTCCACCAGGATTTCCATTTTTTTTTCCCACAGACCTTCTTTCCAGCCTCTAATCTGTACTGATCCATGGGGTTATTCCTCCCCAAGTGCAGTATCTTGCACTTGCCCTTGTTGAATTTCATAAGGTTTCTCTCTGCCCAGCTCTCCAGTCTGTCCTGATCATGCTGGATGGCAACACAACCTTCTGTGTATCAGCTGCCCCTCCTAGTTTTGTGTCATCAGCAAATTTGCTGAAGGTGCATTCTATTCCTTCATCCAGGTCATCGATGAATATATTGAACAGGACTGGATCCCATACTGACCCTTGGGGAACATCGCTTGTTACAGACCTCCAACCAGACTCTGTGCGTGTAATTGCAACACTCTGAGCTTTATCTTTCAGCTTGCCTATGACAATTCTGTGAGATACGGTGTCAAAAACCTTGCTGAATCATAGAATCATAGAATCGTAGAATCATGGAATCATAGACTCATAGAATATTAGGGGTTGGAAGGGACCTCGAAAGATCATCTAGATCCCCTCTCACCCATCTATTTTCAAGGTTAAACAGCCCCAGTTCTCTCAGTCTCTCTTCATAGCAGAGATGTTCAAGTCCCTTATCACCCGTGTAGCTCTCCCTTGGACTCTCTCCAGTAGGTCCCTGTCTCTCTTAAATTGGGGAGCCCCAAAACTGGATACAGTATTCCAGGTGTGGTGTCACCAGGGCAGAGTGTGTGTGTGGGGAGAACTTCCCTAGACCTGCTGGAAGCACTTTTCTTAATGTACCCCAGAGTGCCATTGGCCCTCTTGGCCACAAGGGCACATTGCTGTCCCATGGACAATTTACTGCCCACTAGGACTCCAAGGTCTTTCTCCATGGGGCTGCTTTCCAGCAGGACATCCCCTAGTCTGCACTGGTGCCTGGTGTTATTCCTCCCCAGATACAGGAGTCTACACTTGTCCTTATTGAACTTCATGAGGTCCCCCTTGGCCCAGCTCTCCAACCTGACCAGATTTCACTGGGGAGCAGCACAGACTTCCTGGGTGTCAGCCATCCCTCCCAGTTTCGTATCATCAGTGAACTTGCTGAGGGTGCACTCTATCCCCTCATCCAGGTTGCTAATGAAGGTATTGAACAAAACTGGAACCAGCACATATCCCTGGGGAACACCACTGACCATGGGCCTCCAGCTTAACTGTGTGCCACTGATCACAATGCTCTGAACTCTGTTTCTGAGCCAGTTCACAATTCACCTCACAGTCCAATCATCTATCCCACATTTCTTGAGTTTACCTACGAGGGTGTTGTGAGGGACGGTATTGAAAGCCTCACTGAAGTCAATTTACATGACATCCACTGCTCTCCCTTCATCAATCTCTTTGATCACGTCCTTGTAGAAGGATATCAGATTAGTCAGGCAAGATTTTCCCTTGGTAAATCCATGCTGGCTATTCCTGACAACCTTCTTTTCTTCCACTTAATTAGAGATGGCCTTCGGAATGAGTCGCTTCATCATCTTCCCAAGAATGGAGGTGAGGCTGACCAGCCTGTAGTTGCCAGGGTCCTCCTTCTTGTCCTTTTTGAAGACTGGAGTGACATTGGCTTTCTTTCAGTCCTCAGGCATCTCTCCCATTCCCCAGGATTTTTCAAAGATGATGGAGAGCTGCTCAGCCACAACATCAACCAACTCTTTCAGCACATGTTGATGCACCCCATCAGCACCCATGGATTTGTGTGTTTTCAGTTTTTGTAATCATTCTCTAATGAAATCCTCACTGATCAGTGGAGAGTCATCCTTGCTTCAGTTTCTCTCCGTTACTTCTAGGGACTGGAATTCCTGGGGGCTGGCCTTTAGGAGTAAAGACTGAGGCAAAGAAGACATTCAGTAATTCCTCTATTTCTGCATCCTCTGTTATCATATCTCCCGTGTCATTTAACAGCGCATCCACTTTTTCCCTACTCTTCTTTTTGTCATTCATGTATTTGAAGATTTTTTTTTTTGTTTTCTTTCACTTCCCTAGCCAAACTAAATTCCAATACAACCTTGGCCTTTTTTGTTGATTCTCTACATACTCTGGCCGCATTTTATAGTCCTCCCAATTAACCAGACCCTTTTTCCACTTAGTGTAAATTTCCCTCTTCCATTTGAGCTTGTCCAGGAGCAACTTGCTTAAGCACGCAAGCCTCCTGACTCCTCTACTTGATTTTCTTTTTGAGACAATGTATTTATCTTGAGTCTGGTGCAGGTAGAGTTTAATGTTGACCAGCTCCCCTGTGCCCCTCTACCTTGCAGAAGTCTAGCCCATGGGGTACTACTAAGTATATGTCTGAAGAGGACAAAGTTAGCCCTCTTGAAGTCCAGGGTAGAAATTTTGCTTACTACTTTTTTTTTTTTTTCTTTTTTTTTTTCTCCCCTAACAATACTAAACTCTAGCATGTCATGGTTACTACAGCCAAGACTGCTTCCAACCTTAATATCCATGACCAGACCTCCTTCTTTGTTTGTTATTACAAGGTCCATCATAGCACTTTCCCTCATTGGTTCTTCAACCATGTACGGAAGAAAGTTATCATCAATACACTGCATGAACCTTTTGGACTGATAATGCTTGGCTGCGTGATCCTTCCAATTAATATCAGGGTGATAGAAGTCACCCATAAGCACCAGGGCACATGATCTTGAGGCTACTTCCAGCTGCCTGTAGAAGGCCTTGTCAACAACTTCTTCTTGGTTAGGTGGTAGACACGTACAACATTTCCCATGTTTGTATGTCCCTTAATTCTTACTCATAAGCTCTCAACACCCTCATCTTCTCCCACTGGGTTAAGCTCAATGCATCTTAGTTGCTTACTCACATAAAGAGCAACTCCACCATCACTCCCTGTCGGTCTGTCTTTTCTGAAAAGCACGTAGCCATCCATTACCACATTCTAGTCATGTGAGCTATCCCACCAGGTCTCTGTAATCACAATGAGATCTTTGACCACCCAGATTTCTAGTTTACCCTGCTTATTCCCCATGCTTCTTGCATTGGTATACAGACACTTTAGAGACTTAATTGAAGAGCGTGTGTTACCATTGCTCATGCTATATGCATTGGTGTAGATGCACTTGAGCCGGTCCATTGTTTTCGCCCCTAGCTCTGGAATACTTCTCCTTGACTCATCTGTAATGAGCCTGGTTTTATCTCTTTTCCCCTTTGAACCTAGTTTAAAGCTCAGTAAGTTAACTGGATTGATCTGATCCAAATTTTCCGTGTTTTGCATATTTTCCAGTCCATCAGTCATTCAGTGATTCTTTTCTGAATCCTTTCCAAGGGTATTAGTATCCTTCTGAACATATGGAGTCCAGAACTGCGGCCAGAATTACAGCAGGAGTCATAACTTTGACAAACATAGGGTTTGTAGTTTTTTTGTTGTGCAGAATATTTCCATGTATAATCCTAGGACCATATTAACCCTTTCAGTTACAAAATTATACTGGAAAGCTACTGTTAGTATATTACGCTTTATCATCCTAAGACCATTTCTGAATTGCATCTTTCAAGATAGAATGTGCCATTGCATTACAATTGCCTATATACTTGTCATTGATTTGTGGTTTCAGATTTGAAACAGATATGATTTGATACAGGATGCAGGGAATACCTGTCATCCTCCTTTATTTACTGGTCCCTAGGCATTTCTTCATCAACAAAATTGGTGCCTATTGTACATGTGGCTTATTGTGTATTTATCTACTCCTAAGCCATAGATAATGAAGATTAAGATACACAGAACACCATCAAACATGATCTTGAATGCCTCCAGAGATGGAGTCTCTACCACCTCTCTGATCAGCCTGTGCCGAGGTTTCACTACTCTCATAGTAAATAACATCTTTCTAACATATAACCTAAATCTACCCTGCTTTGGATTAAAATCATTGCCCCTCATCCTATCACTACACACCCTTGTGAACAGTCCCTCCCCCGCTTTCCTGTAGCTCCCTTCGGGCACTGGAAGGCTGCTGTAAGGTCTCCTCAGAGCTTTCTCTTCTCCAAACTTAACAACTCCAATTCCTGTCCTCACAGGAGAGATGTTCCAGCACCTTGACCATTTCTGTGTCCCACTTCTGGACTTGCTGCTAGAGGTCCATATCGTTCTTGTGTGGAGGGCTCTAGAAGAACTGTTTTCTGACTAGAGACAGAACTAGAAGTTGGAGTCTACATTTTCTTGCTGATTCTGCAAGTTATTTTAGGGTGATGTCAAATTCTCTTTTAGGTAGGCAGACTCAGAATTATAATGTTTAATTGTCAGAAAATGTTTTAAAATTCAGCATGACTAGGTGAAGGCAAGGAATTGTTAAAGAAATCAATGCTTTGTCATGTGTTAATAAGCATGAGAAAGCAGAAAACAGAATGAAAAAAGAAGCAGAAATCCACAGAGCCTCTTTTGTAAATTAGCTGGATCTCAGAGTGTGTAGGCTATGCTGTTCTAGAGCCTACAGCCATTTATGTTATTGTTCTCTTGTTTGAAATTACAATGAACTTCAGAAAGAGTTCTTGCTCAATTAATGCTGTTTAAGAAACTCTGCTTGCCTTTTTGTTTTTCCTTCTTCTGCTGGTAGACATTTAGTGCCCTCCAATTCGATTTTGTCCTTGTGAATCAGGAACTGATGTAATATGATCCTGCTTTGCTTCTTTTTGTCTTCAGTTCGAAAGTATTTGCATAAAGGTATAAGATCACAGGATATTTCCGAGATGGTTTGATATGTATGTGGATGCCAATGTGACTCTTCTGAAATTAAATGGTCAGTACCTGTGCTGAGGTGGTAGATGCCTAATGACACATGTTGAATTTAAGGCACTAATGTTGTAGCATATGATGTTGCTGAACAAGATATTTAACGTCCTATTTCAAGAACAGTTACTGTATGCAACTTCCATTTCATCTCATTCATGATTTCCCTTGTCTTTTACACTGCTATGGCACGTTGTGTTGATAGGATACAGCGATTTGTTACACAATGAAACAGAGGTCACCAATTTTGTTGGAGAGTAACCTGTAATTTCCATTATGCATGGTTTATCTATTTTTAAAATTGTATTTTATGCTAACACTAGGTTGAAAGCATTAAAATATTATTTATGAGTGCCCTTTGGCAATATTTGATACTTGCTGAAGACTTGAATAACATCAGAAGGTAACAACTGCTCAATCATATCTTTTCATTTCCCTTCCTCTGTGAGACTAGGGCAATCCTTCTGTAATCACAAAGTGAATTTGCAGAACTTAGTAACAGTTTAATTCCTGAAGACAAGAAAATATATTTCTGCTCAGAAGAGACCTTAGCTAAACCTAAGTCTGTTGAATCTCATTTTAGTCTAACATATATCAGCACGCAAGTTGCAGGAATAGAAGATAAGGTATAGGATTTGGAGAACCTTCCGCCCTTCTTATATCAGAGTCTTCTACTTTCAATCAAATGTGATTAATTTCTCTAGTGTTTATTTAGAAGGCTCAGACCTATATGCTTCATATTTGAGCAAACCTTCAGTGAAATGGCTTTCCATCACTTACATGCTTGTTGGAAGGTAATGAAAAAAACAGGATGGGCTTTGCTGCGTTCTATTAATTTGGTTCGCATTTTGGATATTTGAATAACGTAAGCTTTTGCTTTAGACCTGTTTACTATATACCCCAAATTTGGGAGAAAGATAAGGGCCTGAACTTGTTCTGAACCCTATAGAAAGACTTCCGTGACTTTCATGGGCACTGTATCAGTGGTATAAAACAAGACTGAAGTATCAGATTGGATATTAGGAAGAAGTTCTCCACTATGAGTGGTGGTGAAACACTGGAACAGGTTAATCAGAGAGGTGGTGGAGGCCTGTAACTTCTGTAACAAGTTCAGGCCTGTGTCTTAGACAAACTATGAGCTACAGGTTGTTATGTAACATGTTTGTATTTAAAGTGTGCACTGTATTTTATTACTGAAAAATATTTTGAGAAAGCTACAATAACTGAAAGGCAGATTAATTTTACTCATCCCTTGACTATTTAGAAAATGATCTTCATGCTCTATTTTTCCTTTATAGGTTTTTTTTCTGCTCTCTCACTGCATTCACAGGAGAACTTAAAAGGTCTTCCTGAAATATTGCAGTTTATTCTACTCATTTAAAACCATACACTGAAAAAGCACACTTACCTCACTGACAGTTCAAAAATGCTTCCTTTGCCTCAATTCCTGTTCCTGTTGGGTGAGGTGAAGCCACCTTGGTTGCTTCACATCTCCCCCATACACAAGGACTCCAGTGCATATATTTCACTCTAGCTTGTAACTGACCAGAACTACAACTTCATCTTTCAATTTTCCTCTAGGATGTCTCCTTAGGAATCATGAGACAAATTCTCCAGTTTCACTAGAAAAAGCGAGTATAAGAATTAACCTAGTTTATCAGATCAACAGTCCATCTAACCTACAAGTCTGTCTTTGACAGTGCCAGGAGGTGACACAGTTTAGGAAAAGCATATGAAGCCCATAAAGTCATGATTCTGTCCCCGTTGTCATTTTTGTATCTGTGCTCCATACATTCCTTAACTCTGCCACTACTGCTTTTGAGAGGCGATCTATGGTAGTCAAGGTTTTATGCACTTGCAAATGGTACCTGCTTTCCTGTTCTTGGTGCCCTTCATGATGACGCTCAAATGTGTTGTCTATTTCAGTTGTTGCTTCAGAGGGAGCCATGATACTTCCACCACAGTTGCATTTTCCTTTGGAATGCTCCCGTCACAGCTTGAGCAAGGTTATGGTGTCAAAGCAGATGTTGCCAACTTTCACTCTCACAGAAATAGGCAGCAAAAAGAGGACTTATGAACTTGATGGAAACTCCTCACCTGTAATTAATTTTAATAAGAATTAATTTTCTTACCTTTCTTTTTTTCCACATTTTAAATGCTTTATCGGACAGAAAATTGAAAAAATAATAATTCTTATTAGAAAGTACACTAAAAAAAAAATGCACCTCTGGTTTTCCAAGAGTTTTGATGTACTACACCTTTTTTTTTTTTTCTTCTTAAAACTTTTAAAAGACCATTTACATAACTCTTTCACCTCATAACCCCACTTTTTTTTTTTTGAAAGGTAGTTTTCTCTTGTAGCTTAGATGCTTTGTAATCCAAACCCACTGCTGTGCTCTCAAATTTCTTTCAACCGTTGTAACTCCCAGATCTCACTGCCAAGGGCTAAAGCCATATATTATATAGTACTGAAGCTGATCTTTGTCTCACTGAGAGAGCTTTATTTTATTTTATATGACACAATAATATTTATTAACTTCAAAGTTCCTCATAGTATATATAATACTTGAAAAATTACACTTACAACACAGGGGGAGGAGCTTTGTTTTGAAGGAGGTTGAACCAAATCTTAGCTTATCTTTAGAAATCCAGACTCTGTGCTTTGATATCTCTAGCAAAGCTATCTGCTCTCGGAATATCAATCAGGACACACAAGAAAACTGGATGTTGAGTCATGCAGAGGGATAAGACTGACTACAACAGATATTTACAGCCTGTTACTGCTTTACATACACTAGAACTGGTCCTCATACAGTTAAATGACTTAGTGGTCTTTAGAAACATTTCTAGACTTCTGAAGGCAACATTTCCCTTTGTTACAGCCTGAATTTCAGTTCAGTTTTGAGATCTAACAAAGGAAATAGCTCTGTAGATGTCAATTATGAGAAAATGAATATCAGTCTTTTGAGGGAAGGTACCTAACAATAGACATGGTATGATGAGACACCTACTCCTCTGGGCTGACACATCAGGAAACAACTGTCACGTTAGAAAAAATTGAACCCAAGTGGAAATTTGACTTTAGGTGGAAGTAAATAGGATAATCTCGTAAGTGGAAAGGAAAGTGTACTTACCATGGATTAGCATCCAGATTTTCTACATCTTTCTCAAGCAGTCATTGGTACTGACTAGTTTGCAGCTCCTGAATCACATGTAGTTTTTAAAAAGGCCACATGTGTCTGTACAGGTTGGGAAACAGTGCTGGGAGGAAGGTGTTGATTATTCCAAAACTGATGTCAAAGAACAGAACAGACCAGAAAATCATATGGACAGTGTCCATGTTGCATATGCAGTTCAGCCCTATCCAGCAATGGAGAACCAGGGCTTTATGGAAATCACAAAATCATAGAATGGCCTAGGCTGGAAGGGACCTTAGAGATCGTTAAATCCAACCTCCCTGTCATGGGTGGGGACGCCTCTCAACTAGATCAGGCAACACATGAGGACCGAATGGGAATCAAACCCACGACCTTTGGTGTTTCAGCACCACGCTCAACCGAGTGAGTTAAACAGGCCCGAGATTCTCCCTTCACTACGGTGAATCACTTGTAATCTGCCTACATCTTTGCATGTTCATGATATGTGTCTTGAGGCTGATATTCAGCTCATAAGGTCGCCAATATTTGTGCTAATGTAGTTTTCATTAAGTACATGGCACCACCTCTGCTGCAACTGGTAATGGTGGAGGAATCCTGGAGGGTTTAGGTGCGGGGCTGATGTCTCACTGCTCATTTAAAAAAGGCAATGGGGTTCAGGTGCCAGAAACTTATTTACTTCTTCAAGTCTTGGCGCTCCTTATATGAAGATGTTATGTATGCATAAACACCTATGGTACACTGTAGCCTGCAACAGAGACAATTGATCAATTTTAGGCTTCTCTAGAGATTAAGTAACACATCAAAATATACAGTTACTTTCTGAAATTTAGGCCCCAAACATTAACTGATCAAGTGGTCAGCTGCTGACCGTCTGAATATCAGGCTTTGGTTATTAGTGCTGGATAATATTCAGTTCTTAATAAAGACTGGGATAGGATTGTTAGTTATTGTGCTTATGATATTATGTTCAAACAGTCTTTTTTATTTTATTTTTTAAAAAGTTTGTTTTCTTCCTAAATTGTTCCTAGCCATTACTTTACTGGAATGAATAAAAATGAAGGGTTGAGAGACTGGAGTTATTGCTTTCAAATTTTAGGGTCTTAGATTAAATACTTCTTTGGCCAGAGATTTTCTACATCAATGGTTTATCTGGATTTCCATCCTTTCTCTGTAAAACAGAGATGACTGCTTTCCCCTACTTTACAGAATTACTATAAAACATTGTGGTGAATGGAGTAAGATTTTTTCAATAAGCAAAATGCAGAAAAGTTTAGGTTGGAAAGAAGAGGTGATGTAGCTGTCCAAGAAGCTGTGTAAACAAAATTTTGTAAAATGTGTAGAATGTTTCTTCACCTTGCAAGTTTTCCTAGCAGCACATTCATCACCAATATTTCTAAAGTGGAATGGACTTTCTCTTAGGAGTTACTGTGCTCTGACAGAGTCAGCAAGCATTTTATTTGCCAAAAATTTGTTGGAGCATATCCCATGAAGCGTTCTGTTTCAAAAAGCACCATTATAATCTCAAAGCACAATATAGAATAGCTTCATTGTGTTCTGTATTTTTGCAAGCATGCACACAAGAAAAAGAATGAAACTAAAAAAAAAAGCCCCCCAAAAAACTCCAAAACCAAACATTTACATTTTTTTCCCATTGTATTCTTTGTAAAACATTTTCTATATGTCTTTTCATATCTTTTAATTAGTATTCACTGAAGTGACAGAGCTAAAAAAAAATATTTAATAAGACTCTAGTTAATTAAATTCCTATATGATTTCCAGCTAAGAAATAATTTTCCTTAGAGAGAAAAAGGAAACAAAGCTTTTACATCAAATCCATATTGATTTTTTTCTTCATTTTACAAATATCTACTGCCATGTCTAGAAGCTTCTCACATGTTGCTGTTCTAACACAGTGTATGAATATTTCTAACTGAAACTGGTCTTATTAAAATCCCACCACTTTCTTTGAGAAAAATTAAGGTAAACCTTCCTTTCGCGTAAGGAGAATACTGTAAAAAATCTATGAATAACTTTCACTAGTAAGTTGGCAACCTTCATAGAATTATAGAATCATAGAATGTTAGGGATTGGAAGGGACCTCGAAAGATCATCAAGTCCAATCCCCCTGCCAGAGCAGGAATGCCTAGACTATGCCACACAGGAACGTGTCCAGGCAGGTCTTGAATGTCTCCAGAGAAGGAGACTCCACAGCCTCTCTGGGCAGCCTGTGCCAGGGCTCCGTCACCCTCACTGAGAAGAAGTTTCTTCTCGAGTTTAAGCGGAACTTCTTATGTTCCAGTTTCAGCCCATTACCCCTTGTCCTATCAGTGGTTGTCACCGAGAAGAGCCTGGCTCCATCCTCGTGACACTCACCCTTGATATATTTGTAAACATTAATGAGGTCACCCCTCAGTCTCTTCTTCTCCAAACTAAAGAGCCCCAGCTCCCTCAGCCTTTCCTCATAAGGGAGATGCTCCACTCCCTTAATCATCCTAGTTGCCCTGTGCTGGACTCTCTCCAGCAGTTCCCTGTCTCTCTTGAACTGAGGGGCCCAGAACTGGACACAATATTCCAGATGGGGTCTCACCAGGGCAGAGTAGAGGGGAAGGAGAACCTCTCTTGACCTACTAACCACCCCCCTTCTAATACACCCCAGGATGCCATTGGCCTTCCTGGCCACAAGGGCACAGTGCTGGCTCATGGTCATCCTGCTGTCCACCAAGACTCCCAGGTCCCTTTCCCTTGTGCTGCTCTCTAATAAGTCATTCCCCAACTTATACTGGAACCCAAGGTTGTTCCTACCCAGATGCAAGACCCTACACTTACCCTTGTTATATTTCATTAAATTTTTCCCCGCCCAACCCTCCAGCCTGTCCAGGTCTCACTGGATGGCAGCACAGCCTTCTGGTGTGTCAGCCACTCCTCCCAGCTTGGTGTCATCAGCAAACTTGCTGATAGTACTCTCTAGTCCCTCATCCAAGTCATCGATGAATATATTGAATAATACTGGTCCCAGTACCGACCCTTGAGGCACTCCACTGGATACAGACCTCCAACCAGACTCCACCCCATTGACCACAACTCTTTGGCTTCTTCCCCTTAGCCAGTTCACAGTCCACCTCACTACCCGAGAGTCTAGACCACACTTCGTCAGTTTAGCAGCAAGGATGCTGTGGGAGACTGTGTCAAATGCTTTACTGAAGTCAAGGTAGACCACATCCACCGCTCTGCCATCATCTATCCACTTTGTTATATCCTCATAAAAGGCTATGAGGTTAGTCAAGCACGATTTCCCTCTGGTGAAACCATGTTGACTGTCTCTAATGACCCTCTTATCCCTGATATGCCTTGAGATGGCACCAAGGATAAGTCGTTCCATCACTTTCCCAGGGATGGAGGTGAGGCTGACGGGTCTATAGTTACCCGGGTCCTCCTTCTTCCCCTTTTTGAAGACTGGAGTGACATTTGCTTCCCTCCAATCCTCAGGCACCTATCCCGTCTCCCAAGACTTACATGGGTGAAGAGTTGCTTAAAAAATATTTTTGAGGAAATATTTTTCAGTAGCTCTTATTTGCAGTACAAGGTATTCTGGACTGTAAGATGGAATCAAAATCACAGGCTGTAGCTTGGTGTTTCTTAACAGATATATATTTTTTTTTCTTAACAGATATATATTTTTAATTCTGACCTGTACCCAAAACTGAGTTGGGGCAAAAAAGTCTCAATCCTGCTGCAAATCTTTCTAGAGGTTGAGTCTGAGCAATTCAAGCTTTAAGGACAGACTGATGTATTCACTGCCTGTTCATCCTAGAGCCCATTTGAGCTATAAATGAGTTGGGGCAGGGGTATTAATTCTCTTGGTCAGAGTTTCAACACTGATTTTACAAGGAGCGGGAATAAGTAGTACAGTGCACACTGCTGAGTATTTTAAGAGTGTTGACACATTTTTTTTTTTTAATGTAAACTAATGAAGAAGGACATCTAATTGTAAGGGAGTTCACTGTGGTGCTCAGTAATAATTATTTTACTTAAGGAAAAAAATATAACATGTAAAGTCCACACACTCTCAGATTTTCTTGGGTTTTATGTTCTCATATTTCATGTTTTCTGGTAAGTTTAACAGTGTATGAAAGTCCATAATGACAGTCACTGTCCCATACAAATGCCAAAGTTAACTCTAAAAAAACCCTAGATAGATCCTGAAAATACTAGGTAATGTATTTGTCTCTGTACATATGTGCAAACATGTTTATATTCAGACCCTACAGAATAAGTTGAAATTGTGGAAATAACAGACAATTAGAGGTGATGGTGGTGGCGAACAGGGAATAAAAGTCATAGGGAAAGGAAGTGTATCAGATAGCTCTAAGTATAATTATGTCAAGTGCTGCTCAAATGTAAGTTTGGAAAGACTTAACTGGAGAATTTTAATTAGGGAATTTCAGGTTTATGTGCCAAGAATGAACATTTTTCATAGGAATCTCTCAATTTTATATGATATATATACACACACACAAGATATGAATACATACCTTATACATAAAACAACCTCCCTTGTGAAGCCATGATGCACAAAGCAAAATAATGTAACAGGTTTTCTCTCTGTGTAACTAATGAAGAGTGGTAACGTTTGATATTTTTGGAACAACAGAATTAGCATGAGTCCAAAAGCCAGTTGGTGCTCAGCACTTTGCAGATTTGTGGGCCATTGACACATCTCAGGACTCATCCCAAGAACAAAACCACATTTATAACTAAATGTATTACAATGTTAATGCAATCCTTGATTACACTGAATCTGAAATATTTATGTGGAGTTATTCTCTTTCTTTTTATTTAATTTTAAAAACATATTTGTGCACCACAACAAGGCAGACTAAATTTAGTTGAGCTCCATGCAGTAAGAGACACTTTCAGAACTCATTCTTTGGTACCACTGTGAGTACCATTAAGGTACCACTAAATTTCACCTCTTGCTGCTTTTGAAAGTGGAAGAGGAGGAAAAATTCAATTGTGTGTTATTTTGCCTTACTAGTAGGACACATTAAATTTTTGATTGATTGAAGTTCAAATACAGTTTGGAAAGCAGAACCTGTTCTCAATTTACTCTTACAACCAGAAACTGGCAAGGCAAACAATGAAATTGAGAGAACGTTTGTGTGAATTTTTTTCCCAGATACTCAGAGTGATACTACTGACCCATCTAGGAATGTAATTATTTCCCAGTGATAGGAATATCAACCAGAGATTTTAACTTCAGAAAGTACTTCTTGGAACTACAATGCTTCCCAGGACTACTTCCAGGTTGAAGTAACTCCTACACCCTCAGTTTCTTCACTCAGACTAGCTCTCCGTCAGACAAGGCTACACTGAATTATATACTTCTACAACACCTTTCCTTCAGCTTAACCTTTTCTTAAATACCAGATCACTCCTGTAAATATAGTGACACAGCAAACACAATAAATACTCCTCCTATTCATGTGGCTTGGGTATTCTCTGAATAGAACATCTAACAGTTTAACTTGTCAAAATGTGCAGTATCTGTTCAATCTGCTGCTACCTACATATTTACTTCTCCCTGTTATTTTTTCCCATCTGCATGCTGTCTTAATCTCAGCTGCAAAGTCCTTGGGACAGGACATGTTCTGCATGTAACAGTGCTTGCATCTCAGTCCTATTGCAGGTTAAACAGGAATAGAAGAATCTGTGTTCTTCGGTTGATTACAGTAATTCTGTAAAACCAAACGAATGTTACTGATGCAGGCTGGAAATGGTCTTCATTCTGATTAGCTGTGTTATAAATCTCTGGAGAAACTAGGAATTGCTTATAAAAATTTGCCTGGGTACAATGACATCTTTGTCCTGTGCGACTTGCCAGGGAAATGAAAAAGCTGTCTCTGCAAAGTGAGAAGTATAGCATAGTGGCTGGTCAAGAGTGATGCTGAACAGCAGCATATGACAGGTTTCTAGTGATGCTGAATGACATATCACATGTAGCATGTCATGTTACACCCTTACTTTCAAATGACATTTTTGATACTGCTCAGTATGTATTGATCAGACTTCACCAAATGTACAGTCTGTGATTGTGGCATAGGTTGCAAGGATATCAAAGAATTGGAAAAATGAAATGATTACATTTCAGAGCAGGAATACTGTAGACGTGTGTGGATAGCACCTGCCATAAATTAAGTTTCTTTTATAACAAAATCTTGAGCAACTCATCTGAAGCAATTGGGTAGTAATTTGATAGGAAATAATACCCAGAAATGCAGGCTGAGACAGTGTGTGACCCTTTTACAGGCCATGAGATCAAGAGCTCCTTCTTGAAATGGAAAGGCAAGATCTGGCTTTGTTCATGACTTCTTCTGTTGAATTTCTTCAAAATGGTAATGTGTTTGTTTATAGAGGCAGGAATGTAACAACAGTGGTTCAACATTTCAAGAAAATGTACAAGCTCCTAGTCAGATTCACAACAGAGAAATGATATTTCCTTGTGTTGATTACATAGGTCTGGATGTTTTCTGGAATTCACATGGAGAAACAACTTTGCATGGAGTTCACTTGGCAGCAGCTCATAGTTGTATGTTGTTGGCCACCAGAGCAGACTGTAAGAACACGTGTATGTGGGATTATTGTCCTCCATCTGTGAACACTGTTCTAACAAGCCTGGATCCAGGCACAGATCATCTTTCTGCCTGTTTGTTTATAAACATTGTTCATATATAAGATCGTGTTATCTTGTAGGTATATGGTCTCATATGCTTTGGTCTTGATGGGAAAGGGAAGATGACAACTGCATCAGTATGATCTCGTCTTTCTGGTATCCTGTGCCACGAAGTCATGAGAAAGACCATTTAGTATCTTAGGGTAAAATTCTTTTTTTCAGTTATAATGAAGTAAGTTAGACTATGACTGCTGTACCACCAATTATTGCCTTTATTATGCCTGTATTAATGCAAACAATCTATTTCACTTTCCATTTTCATGAGACTACCTAACTTACTCAACACCAGTCAGAGTTGATTAAGTGCTCCAAGCCTATTCTTTGTGGTTCACTCACTGATTTGCAGATTGCCACATCACCTCTAGACTGGCACACATGCTACATGAGATCACTGGAAGGTATCTCTGCACACTTCTACTAGGGTCAAAGTCATTGCCGAAAGATTAAAACTGAGTTACACACCTACATTTGGTCAACTAGACCTGTCCTTAAACTCCTGTTGTTGTGTTGACCAGGACTGTGATTCACTGTGCAGGTGTCTGATGTCAGAGATCCCTCAGACTGAGACAGCTACTCTGTGCCTGACAGGTAGGACACGGCTCAACAGGAGAAAGAGGATGAAATCTGAAGTCTGTAAGGGTAGTGAGTACATCTTGGGTGTCACTGGATCCCTGTGTGTAGAAAACCAAATAAAGTCTCAGATTTCCATTGAGGCATATCCCCTCTGACACACCCTTATACACTAAAGTCTATTTTTATATACCTGATATTTCCTTTAAAACATTCTCCCATCTTCACTTTTATTTTCTTTTTTAAAAAGAAGTTCCATTTGGCATAGTAGAGTATGATTTTCTTTGAAAGAGTACAAGCTGTGATTTATTGCCATGTGCTCTTTCCTTTATTTCTTGATTGCAAAAGCGTGTGCACATAAATGCTTGATTCATTTATTCTACTGTTGTCCCGCTGATGTCTCTGCATTTTGGGGGAAAAAAAAAAAAAAAAAAAAATCCCATAAATGTCTATAAAGCAAAACCTATTTCCAAGTGGAAATTTTTAAACAAAGTGTTATTATTTTGGTAAGTCGAAAGGAAATATAACAGAGATTAAGACATATCAGCAAGGTGTATAACAATAACACTGGCTCAGAACAATGGTCCCCATTCCCTCAGTATATCTAGTTTTCCCTGTCCTAAATCACTTTCCTTAGGAAATTAAAACATCTGCAAATTTCTGCATTTGGGACATTTAAGAATATAATATTGGAAGATGGTCAGATATGCAGAAGATTAATCTCATGTTGTCAGTGTAAGTTATGTTGAGCTTTATTTAATGAAATACATATTAAAAGCAAAATTTAATAAAAGCAGGTGGTCTTGTGGAAATATGTATTTTTTCTTTCCATTATCTTTTCCCCTTCAAAAAATGTAAAATCTTGTTTGCCCCAAAGCATCCTTGTCTCATTTCTGGTATGAATTTCAGTTTATAATATCAACACTAAAGGAAATTAGTTAACATGTGCCTTATAATAGCAGCAAAAATTATTGTAACTGTTTCTGGGTATGAACATATACTATGAAATTTGTTCCTCCATTAAAGACTTTTCATTGTAGACTTAAAATAATGATAACAGGTGGATTCAAACAGATGGGAAGAGCACGAGTTATTAGTATTGGAACAGTACACTAGAGAAAACGTGTTGTTTAAGTACTGACTAATTAACAACTCATTTAAATAGTCTTGGCGCATATGTTTCAAACATAACAATAACCTGCAAAAGCCAGAATGCCTATGAATAAGATTTACAGGTAGAGTAAAGTTCTTACCCAATGCAGACTTTGGAACAGACCTTTGGAAAGCAATTCTGAGATATATTTCCCTTGAGAAAATAGGAATAAAAACCTCTTTAAGAACATGAAATGCTACTTAGTGCATATAGATTTCTGTTCTACATGAGACCTCTAACGATAATTCTTTCTTGTATATCTGACAATTCCTGTCAGTGTGCACCCAGATTAGATACTATTCATTTTTAATTCCAGCCTAGCAGTACTTCAGTGTACTTAGATTCATCTCCCCTGCATCTAAAGGTCTTAAATTAGGAGCCTTGTCACTGAGGACAGCACACATCTCCATAGCCCTACCTTTTTCTTGCATTTGTGGAAATGTTTTTAAGGTGAGATTTTAATGAGGGACAAATTTAAACTACACTATGTGCTGAAAGATCCATTCATAAATGAAACACTTGCCATAAGGATTAAAGCAAGCAGAAAGGGAGCAAGTTACCGAGGAATTTTCCTAGGTGCAATAATTAGCAATTCCACGCTATATAAATTAGCTTCAGATCATCACTGTGAAGTATCACTCGTGAGTGAAGTCAGCTGATACCCTTCCAAAATAAGCTTATGTCACATAGGCTTGGACTAATGTTACAGTTAGGTCAATGAGAAAGATGACTTTTAAATGATGAATTTTACAAACTGCTGGTCTTTACTCAGTGTGTTGGTTTTGTGTCTGGTGGTTTTTTTTGTAGCAGGGGTCAATGAGGATAGCTCCTGTGTGAAGACTCTAGGGCCTCCCTTGGCTAAAAGCTGGACCCACCACTGGCCAAGGCCAAGCCAATCAGGAACCTGTTGGGCAAATTCCCTTGTGTTGTTCTGGAGAAGAGGGAGAAGTGAGAGGAGCAATCATACAGTCACCCAGGTTGGTGAGGAAGAAGAGGGAGAAGGGCACCAGGGCAGAGATTTTGTTGAGGTCCATGATAAGATGGCAGGCTGAAACCCTGCAGACCAAGTAGATTAATGGTGGCATAAGGTCAAGATTGCAGCCCATGGAGGACCCCGCACCAGAGCAGAGGACTGTGTCTGAAGCATGCTGTGACTCCAAGGCGAGACTCCTCTAGAGCAGTCTGCTGCTGAAGCCCATGGGAACGACCTGCGCTGGAGCAGTTCAGGAAGAAATACAGCCATGTTGACAGGACACACGATGGAGAAGTTTGAGGAGGACTGTCTACTGTGACTGCAGGGAGTCCTCTCACTGAGGAAGAAGGAGCAGAATGGACAACATGCAATGGACAGACTGAAATTTCCATTCCCTGGCCCACTGTGTTGGAGTAGACAATGTAGCTGGAAAAAAAAGGAGGGGTGGGAGAAAGATGTGTTTTAGATCTGGTTGTATTTATTTTCTCACTATCCTACCCTGATCTAGTTGATTAGGAAACTAGCAGTGGGTTTAGTGCTTAAATCAAACTGATGTTTTCTCCCCAAGTTTGCTCTATTTTTTGTCCATGACCATAAGCGATGAGTGAGTCTTCCCTGTCCTGAATCTTGATCCTTGAGCCTTTTGTTGAATTTTCTCCTCCCCATTCCGCAAGGGAAAAGGGGTAGGAGTGAGCAAGTGACTGCATGGTTCTCTGTTGCTGACAGGGTGGGTTCAAACCACAACATTCAGTGAAAATAAGAGAAGTGTGACATGGATACAGGCTACAAGGTCAGAGGGTCCTACTTTTTCTCAGTCTCATGTGTCATCCCTAGGAATATAAATACAGTGACATACTTCTTCCTTGGATATTCCGGATGGTTACCACAAGAAAAACTTAAATGAGATGTTGTTTGTTCTTAATTTCCATTGCACTTAATGTAATACTTAAGTGGACTTAGACATTACTTCATTTACCTTAGTATCTTAAATTAGATATGACCATTCTGGATAATATCAGATACATCCCAGGTCATATTTAACTCCTTCGTAACACTTTAGAGGGGAAGGGGAAAGCAGGGACAGAAATGTCCTTCTCTAGGCATCCCAGGCTTTGTCTTGAAAGGATCAGACCTCAACAAAACAATGAAATACTAACTTGTGTAGAAAATCTTACATTAACTGGGACATAAACCACAGCAAACTGTCATTTTAGGAGTGTTGGATTGTCCCTAGGCAATTTTGTTATTGTATATTTTTACACATGTATGTTCTCTTCTTACTAATTGCTGTTGACAAATACGAGCTCTGGCTCTGTTGTAGGAAATAACTTTTGTCAGCAGGCTGAAGGGCAGAGATTTCACTGAGAGACAGAACATGAGCTAATGTTCCCCCAAAGAGGAACAATAAGGCTATGTGGCAATGCTAAATCTATTGATGGCAACATTATCTTATTATGATGGAAGTATTTGTACAAGAATTTGATAACAAATGTTCCTGATTGATCAGACAATGCCAGCAGCTAGATAGGATGCTAGAGCAGCATCAATCCTATGAAACATAGTCATTCCAGTAGTTCTAGCAGAATTCTCATTCATTTGATTTCTCAGGGACAGTATTAATTGTTGTTGGAGAAAATCTTGATTGTATTACTTATCATAGAATAATAAAAGCATTTCAGCTGGAAAAGACATTCAAGATCACTAAGTCCAACTCTTAACCCAGCCATATCAGGTCCATCACGAAACCATGTCTCTGAGCACCACATCTACACTTCTTTTAAATACCTCCAGGGATGATGACTCCACCACTTCCCTGGGCAGCAAGTTTCAGTGCTTGACAACCCTTTCTGCCTTTCTGTGAAGAAATTTTTCTTAATATCCAATCTAAACCTACCCTGGCACAACTTGAGGCTATTTTCTCTTGGTTTATCACTTGTTACTTGGGAAGAGGAGACTGACCTCCACTTCACTCCAACCTTCTTTCAGGTACTTGTAGAGAGTGATAAGGTCTTCCCTCAGTCTCCTTTTCTCCAGGCTAAACAATCCCAGTTCCCTCAGACACTCTTCGTAAGACTTGTTCTGGAGTTCCTTCACCAGCTTTGTTATACTTCTCTGGACATACTCCAGCATCTAAATGTCTTTCTTGTTGTGAGGGTCCAAAACTGAACATGGGATTTGAGGTGTAGCCTTACCAGTGCCAAGTACAGGTGGACAATCTCTTCTCTGGTCCTGCTGGCCACATGGTTTCTGATACAGGCTGAGATACTATTGGCTTTCTTCATATCGTTTCATTTTACTGCACATAGTCCTTCAGATCTGCCCCTCATCCCTTGCTGACTTAATCTATAAAACAAAAGAATTGCATTTACTCCCAGGCTTCTGAAGATTTGAAGATAAAGACTTTTATGAAAGACTCACTCTCTATTTTTATCTAAGTTAATGGATAACGGAAGGAGCTGTGTCACAGGATAGCCCAGAGCAATAGGTTTAGCTCACTCAAACACAGTGCTTCTTTCTGAGGTATGTCATAAAAGCTTCATTTCTCCTGTCGTAGATGAGGGAAGATCACATTGTCAGCACATCTTACGCATCATCACAAAGAAAAAAATCAAATCAGCACAAAAATAAACAGCATATTTCCTTGTCTGTTTCACTTGCAGCCCTGTTAAATTCTCTCCCAGCATTCAAGACTGTTGAAAGCCAAGGAGAGTTTTTTGTCCTTCTGTTATTGATTTGCCTTAGACTGGAAAACTGCTCTATACAGACCTGTATCTTTCCTTCTGGTGTTCCAGTAGATATTGAATCAGCTAGACTCTGACTCTCTGGACTAATTACTAATATGGTCCCCCCCAAAAAAATACCCCCCAAAAAATGCTGATGAACTCATCCTCTGTAGTAGGAAAAGTCAGTCATACCCATCCCCTTACAGCCCCATGAGAAGAAGCTTCGCAATTACCTCCATTCTTCTACTGGCTAATTTCTTCAACACTGAAATCTGGGAGGTGATTTGAGACAGAATGAATGTCCAACTGATTTACAATACTGGTGAATTTGTCATGTCTCAGCAGGACATAAATTGATATAGCAAAATCAAGAATGAATGTTCTCTGTCTTTACTGCATGTCCACTGTATAAGCTATCTAATTCTATAAATGCAAAATGAGATCAATACTCACCACCCCTCAGGTAGAGTTCAGCTCTTAAAGCTGGATAAGTTTAGGCAGCTATATTATGTTCATCACAAAGATCCTCTTTCACAAGTACCTTTGGGGACAGTATTACCACAGGCACTTACACATGCCAAAGCTCTGAGACTCTGAGCCCTTCCTGTATTAACCCTGAAGTCTTAAACTAAGAGAAAACAATGTAAGTAAGGAGGTGTCTCAGCAGCTGAAAGAGAGTTGTAAATTCAGGGAAAACCCTGGAAAGCTGTCTTGAAAGTGCAGAGCAGAGAGTTTGTGAAATAGATCCAACTAAGATGCAAGGGTTAAAAAAAATGCACTTAGAAATTTTTATGGATGGTTTCTATCTGGTTTCTTGAGAACATCAGCCATTCTCTGGGCTGAGCAGTGTCTCAGTTATACAGGGAGATTCAGGCTTGGAAACACATAGTTAACAGAACAGATGAGAAATCACAAAGCAGCTAGCAATTTAGTTAAAAAGGAGCTCCTGATCAATGATGTGCTGGGGAATGAACAAAATGGAGTCTCAATGACTTCATACCAGTGAGTTCAGAGTGAAGGAGGTGGGTTTTGCAACTTGTACTAAGATCAGAGAGAGA
Organism: Trogon surrucura; assembly: GCA_020746105.1. Classification (NCBI taxonomy): domain Eukaryota; kingdom Metazoa; phylum Chordata; class Aves; order Trogoniformes; family Trogonidae; genus Trogon; species Trogon surrucura. The sequence continues at coordinate 6,338,868 of CM036617.1, read as the reverse complement.
AGTTAGCTCCAGGGCATATATACACCAGCCAAGAAGCTGTTAAACGGAGAAGGGATGAGAATGTGTTTTTTATATTTATGAACAAATGAACTAAACTGGTTTGGTCCTGGCTCTGGAATCCTGGTGTTGTTTCTGTTCCGTCACTCTAGTAGTCCCTTGGATGGCGCTGTGCTGCGTCAAACAGACCTTTTCCAAATAATCCTCAGGACAAGCATTTGGGAGTTAGGAAGGGACAGGGAAACTTTTCAACTAGGCATCTTTGCTACAGACCCTCTGTTCGAGTGGGAGGGTGAAATGGTTAAATGCCATGGCTGGTCTATCCAAGAGGGGCTTTGTGGCAGAGACTGGCCTCAGGTACATGGGATGAGCTGTGTCGCAGCTGATAATTCCTTCACGCTTGGGAACATGGAGAAGAGCCTGACAGCTATTATCAGCTCAGACAGATTGCTGTCTGCAAGCTCTGGTCGTTCCCCAACTCAGATGTTTCACACAGCCATTAAGAAAAAAATGGTTACTTGTATTGTCTCTTAATGCACTTTCTGAGAGAATTTCAGCTGGGAGGATACAGGTAGTCCTGTATTTGTGGTTCCTAAGAAAATCTGCTTTTCAGTCTGCATATATCATCTGAAACATTGAAACACTTTCTTCACTTTACAAGTGTATATGACAGTCTCTAAGGGCAGTTTTAGGATGTTGGTCCCGGAGATAAATGTGTGTTTAATATGCTTCAGCAGAGCTTTCCAAATTCCTTTTCTCTCCGTTTCACCTGTTTGTCTGCTTTCTTCTTGACATTGCCTATAAAGGCTTTGTGAAGCTCTTAGAGCTAACTCTGAAAGGAGTACAGAATGAAATATCACGGTACATCTTCACTCATGCAGAGGATGGCCTCCACTGTGCTACAGGATTTGCTCTGGGCTGCTCAGATGCCTGAAGTCCAAAAAAAACCCTACCAAGATGTCGCGGGTTAGGGCTGGGCCGGCCACTAACACGGACAGACGCTCTCTAACCCCCTCTTCCCCCCCCCCAAACGGGAAGAGAAAAGGGAATGAGGCAGAGAGACTTACGGATGAGAGAAGAGAAAAACTAGAACAGCTTTAATGAAAATAATAGAAAATAATAGTAAAAAGATAAAAGTAAAGAATTATATACAACTATAGATAGTAGCCCGATATCAAACCCGACTCCCTCCCCCGATAGAAATCACCACTGTTGCTGGAGAGCAGGAGGCACTGGGGAAACCCCAGGCTCAGCGGCGGCGGGAGCTGGATACAGGGAGCTGGATTCGGGAACTCAGGATCCGGATCAAAATCAGGAGATCAGATGGAGTCCTCTCTGGACACCGGTCATTGCAGAAAAAAAAGGGCGAAAAGGCCGAAAGAGGGCAAAAGGGCCGAAAAAGGCCGAACAAAAGGGGGAAAAAAGGGACGAAACTCTCGTGATCACTCAATTTATACTAAATATGACGTATATGGGATGGAATACTCTCGTTGGTCACCTGTCCTGTCTATTATCCCCCGGAGGTGCCACCTTTTACTTCCTTGTGCCCCCCTCTTACTAGCCGGCACCCCCAGCGTGGCACACAAGAGCCAGCAGTGGCCTTGGGCACTATAGGAATAAGTATCAGCAAGAGCCTTTCTACATCCCAGTCCCAGGCAGTGACTGTAAACATCAGGTGTTATCACTGCCAGTAGCACACACTGTCTGCAAAAACATGCTGCGAACTTCAGAACGTGCAGCCTTTTAGAAGACACTAAACTGGAAAGTAAAAATCACTAAACAGGACTGGGTTTTTAGCTAAACCCAGGACACAAGTCTAGAAGAAACCCCACAGAAGTTCTCAATTTTTATAAAAGAGATAGCAAAGCATTTCTCTGCCAAGATTTTTATTGCTATGCAGCTTATCTCCTCCTTTCCCTGAAAACTTTCCTAGAGCCCTTTGGAAAAAATGAGTCACTCTCTCACACGCATCAACTTTCAGATACTTTTAAAATAATGTGCTTTTTTTTATTACTTAATTGGGAACGTAGTCAAATAAATGTCTTCTCCTTGAAGGATTTTAGATACTTAATAGTCCCAAGACATTTTTAAATACTAGGGCTGTCTATTTTTCTTTTTCTTTTTTTTTTTTTTTTTAAATTCCTTCACCTTTTTCAATGATTATCAAAAATACCTATTAAGGATGCACTGAGGTGGAAAAGTCATCACAGTCAGAAAGAGGCACTTCAGTGGAGAAGAGAAAGACTTTAAGATATCTCCCCCCTCCTTAATAATTTCATACAGACAGACTGGTCATTGTGTGAAGCTGTTGTTTGTTGCTGAGGAATAGTGAAACACTGAGTTCTGAAGGGATTACTGTCAAAACAAAAATACTGGTGATGTTTAAATATCCCCACCCTGAATTTTGCCTGGTGTAAAGGTGTCACAGAACATCTGAGTAGCATGTGGGGGTTCCTCCTGAAAGGCTATGTTTTTACCAGTGCCAAGCATTCTGTTTTACCTGTGCTTATGATTATATATGGAGACATTTATCTTGTGATTATTTGTGTCCTGCTCTTTAACTCCAAAAATTCCTGTCCTCACTTCTTCCTGGGGGAGTGAGGAAGGAAGGAAGGAAGGAAGGAAGGAAGGAAGGAAGGAAGGAAGGAAGGAAGGAAGGAAGGAAGGAAGGAAGGAAGGAAGGAAGGAAGGGGGAAAGAGAGAAAGAGAAAGAGAAAGAGAAAGAGAAAGAGAAAGAGAAAGAGAAAGAGAAAGAGAAAGAGAAAGAGAAAGAGAAAGAGAAAAGAGATGCCTATTCAGCCCTTGCATATACTACTTAAATTCAGCCTCCAAGACACCTTTTGTGCACAGAAACCCCTAGATTGTTCTTATGATCTTCACAAGATCAGTCTTCTGTAATAATTCTCTGCCAAAAAGCTTTCTTTATCCCAGCTGCATTCTGCTGGATCCAGTCCACATGTGGTAGTTCTGGCAAAAATAAATATGTCTGTCTCTTGTCGGAGTGGCCAATATGTTTTCACATAGTTTCTGGGGAATAAATTCTGAGATTTATAAGCCATTTTTACATAACAGAGAGAAATAGTTAACTAGGCTGCAATATTTCTAGACTTAATGCTTGAGCCTGGAAAACATTCCTGGATTTGTAGGATTATTTTGACCAGTAAACTATCTGGGTTGGAGCTACTTAAGCTTTTAAAACTATAAAATTTTACTGAATATTATGAAAGTGTAGACTTTCACAGCAGACTTCTGTTACTTCATTCTTACAGTACAAGAACTCTCTTTCTTTCAAGACATTTAATTGTTTATCCAGTACTTATCAGAATCCAGACAAGCAAATATATACGAGTCTGTCATGTTTATGTTGATATTGAACTTCTCAGGATATCTCATGTAAAATTTGAAAGAGGTTTGCACTATTTTCTATTTCTTCCAAATGTTTGCAATTAATGTTTTTTTTTGTATGAATTAGGTCACTTAGTGATGTAAATAAAAAGATTAAATACATGAAAAGAATTTGCAGTGAAACGCACATCACCGTCATGCCAAGTATAACTAGTTATAGAAGTACAATGGAGAAATGGCAAACATATTCCACGTCATACACGTAATCAAACACGTGCTTAACTTTATCCTTCAGTTTTTTGACGAATAGGGCATTTTATGAGGGGCTGTAGAGGTTTGTAGAGTCGTGTTAGGCTTATCATAGGTGGTAAGAGGAAAAGGGTACTGGCAAATCTGTATGATAGAAATCATCTCAGAATCTGAGAGAAGAGGGAGGAAAAGCTGGAGACAACAGACATGTTTGAATGCTCCATCAGAGTGAGGAAAGGGGATTAACATATTCATAGTCATAACATGTTCCATGTAATGAGGACACAGATTAGATAGTTCCTTGTCATATGTGCCAGTACTAGTAACCAAATAGGGACGAAAGGAAAGAAGAGGCTAAAAAGGCAGTTGATGAGTCTTTAGGGACTGTAAATTAAGGGAATAACCATGATTTTGTCTTGGTAACTTGGAGGAAACTATCCGAAAGCAGAGATGAAAAGGATTGATTTACCCAATACACAACTAGCTAAAACAGAAATAGCAACAGCATCAGTCAGTGGTAACTTTATTGCTTCACAACAGCACAGCAGAAGTAATATTCCCTTATTTTACATACGAAGAAATTGAAGTATTCATTTCTGCTGTAAGCACATTCCCACTGCCCTACATAAGAGCTGGATTACTCCTAAATGACAAAAGTGACCAGTTCTGATATTTTATCCTGAAGGCTCAAAATAGCAATTAATTCCTTGCTCCATACTGCATGCTAATAAGAAGGATTATAATTTTCTACCTTTAGCATTATTACCTCATTAATAGGCTGTTCTTTCATGAATTATGGGTATATTTCTAAATAGTTTAAAAGGTGGTGACACAGACCCAAACATACCAGTTCTGTTTAAAAAGCTCAATGATATTGAAGTAGTTGTATGTCATTCATTTACTACTTCAGGCTACAGAACTTGATGACAGAAGTTTGTGTGTGTTTGTGGATATGTGTGTTCGAAAACCAATTGTTTTGAAGTGGCTGCATTTAATGTTCAAAGAATATATTTAGAAGCCACCTTCATATGCGATAACGTGACAACTCATTTTCAGTTAAGTGAATCAGAAATTTCTTACTGAGTTTTGCTTCTAATGAGTTGGTAAAACCTCAACTATAAATTGGAAGTTACATTCAAGTTAGCTTTTAAAATATTTTTGGAGATAAAATTCGCATAATTTATGTGTTTCACTTAACATGAAAAATTTATCAGTTTAACTTTAGCTAAATAATTCATGTTGTATGTTGCTAAACTTTAAAAGCCTTCTTATATGGAGATTTAGAAAGAATCATATCTCCTTTGAGACTTATACTGAATGTATTTACTGTGGATCTTTTAACATTTTTTAAAAAGATCCTTGTTGATATTATGCATGTCTTATCTTTCTGTTGGTGGAAAAATAATCACTTCTGTTATTGCATGACAAATGACAAGCACAAAGGACATCATATTAGATATGTTTGAAACTGATCATATGAATTTAAATTTTATACACAAATGTTTTACAACAAACAGAGTTTTGCAGAGGAATTTGGGGAGGAGGGAGAATAAAGTATTTAAGTTTGCGCATGCACACGCATACATATATATTTATATTATACATACATATGTATGTTAGGATGTATTAGACTTTCCAAAATCATAGCAATAATAGATTAAAAAACACTATAGGTAGAAAGTAAAACTTCTTCTGTTTATGTTCTGAAGTCTGTTTTAGACACACAGCATAGCAAGAGGACAGGAAAAATACATTTAATAAAAACCACTATCGATTTAGATCTTGAGTCTGACTTTGTTTTTATCAGTATGCATGTGGATCACATCAGTGTCTGTGAAAGCAAAATGAAGGTTGAAATATAGCTAGTGCAATTTTTTTTCCTTCTGGTGAGAGCTTTCTAAAGAAAAATAACACTAAAAAAAAAAGCAAGTAAATAGGCAGTATGTCAGACAAAACTCCAAAATTTTTTTGACTGAGCAATATTACCCTGGAATTAAGACCTCTGGATTTAACTTCCTCCATAGTCCGAGCACCTAAACCATGTGATGATCCATCTTGTTGGAATAGGTTTTCTACAGCTGTAATTCAGTGACCAAAAATCAGTTATGAACCAAAGCCACTGAAGCTATATAAAACTATTTTTTTAAAACTTATTTTTCCCTTATTTTTCCCCTCTTTTTCTTTTGCATGGGTTTTTACCAGAATGATTTCCTTCAACACAGTCTTTCATGAGGCAAATGCAAGTTCTTGTGCACAGACAAAGCAGAAAGCTTGTAAGGGAAGGAACAAGCAGGCATAAGGACAAGATGGGGCTCTGCCTTGAGCAGCCATGACTATAGCACATTCGTGAAACTGAACTGGAACAGCTCCAATTTTAAACTAAATTAGGGGCCTAAAACTGCACAATACCCAAAAAAGCATGAAGGAACAGAGTATCAGGGTACAGAATGCACTGCACATTTTTCAAGTTGGTCTATGACAGTATTTGAGAATTAGACTTTTTTTTCAGTAGAACATCAAAAAAAGAGGCAGAAAAGATGAGTCCTAGACCATAACTATAGTACAGCTATTGATGTAGTACAAGATGAAATAATATAATGTGCAAAGAAAAGTCTACTTTAGATTGTTTGTGGCCTGAAGTACCACTGCCAATAGTTTGGAAAAAAACCACAACCCTTTCACATTCATAATTGTTACCTCTTGAATTTCTTTGATTATGCACAGAATCAGAAAGCATCTGAAACCTGAAATATTAGATGTTTCTATGAGAGAAACTTCTTTAACATTTTCTCCATTGTTTTAGAGCTGAAATGTTGGCACCACAACAATTGCACAAGTGTTACATTTTTTTGAGGAATATAAAACTCATACTGATCAAAAAATATTCCAGATAGACCAAATTGATAGAATCAAATATTAGAAGAAGCTACTTTTTCACCTAAGTCACATTTTTCAAAAAAAAAAAAAAGTATAATGCTGCCTGCCATAGATCTAATTATATTCTGAGAGTTGTTTCACATCTTTTTAATATTAACAGATAGAAAAGGACATGTAATTAGCATCTTTACTTTCTCTTTTGAGTGAGACCAGAAGCATCCTGACACACTTCAGGAACACGAAATCAAATGATCTGTTTAGACTGACTTGGGTTCAACAAAGCAGACTTTGATGCTCAGTTTCTAATTAATGTGACAGTTGCATATCACACTTCAAGGCACTGTCCCAGTGGGTTTCAGTTCTCTGTGGATCATGGATTCAGGGATGAAGGGAAAAAAAAAAAGTTTGATATTCAGATGTTGAAAAGTGTGATTTTTTCTTTCATTACAACTGGCTTTTACCTATCTACACCTGCTGAGGTTTTCATATAATTTAAAACAGAGTCCATTCAACTATCAAGAACATGGACAATGGAGGTTACATGGTCTCACAACATAATGAGATAAAGATATGGATGTGGTCACACTGTATCAAAACAAATGGTTATGTCTACAGTTACGCAGTTATTATTGTTCATCAAAAAATACGGCTATACAGACCCTGACTCTGGACACACTGATTTATTACCAAACTAAACACAAAATAAAGAAACGTATGTCGCACTTGAGCAACCTGCTTTATATGACCCTCTGTCGATCAGAGTTTTGGACTAGATGATCTTTGGAGGTTCCAGTCAACCACAACTATTTGTGATTATGTGATACTTCCTCAAAATACTTCTTTTAGTGGGTCCTTACTTTCAAATTGCAATAGATTAACGGCCAGCTGTCTTCATGTCTTTATCATGGAGGAGGCCAAGTAAGATTAAGTCAACAAATCTTACTTTTAAAACCCTTTTTTTAGAGAGATTATTTGTAGCTCTGAAGACTTGTCTCTTGTTACTCATGTTATCAGTTATGGACTGTGCTTAGATTAGCTTGTTTAGATAATTACCATGGATAAGAAGTGACAGGTGAATGCTCTTGGACATTCTCAGCACTCTCCTCCTATTACTGGCAGTAAGGGAGAGGTGTCATTTGTGAACGAGGGACCCCCAGGGGCTCAAGTCTCTCCTGGTGCAGAGTGACAGGGATGAATCTGTCCTGTGGGATGGGCAGAAGCAGCCCCAGTGCAACAGAAGGCCCTCTCTGCAAGAGGAGCAGAGAAGGGCTGTCTTATCCTTCTTTAAACTCACCGGCTGAGAAGTCAGGTCCACCCTCACCACCAGAGGGGACCAGGGATGGCTGCTGCTTAGGACAAGCATGCAAGAAATGTCCTGTGTTAATCAAGAAACACTGCAGAGGAAAGGGTTCCTAGGGAGCTTCATTGACCGCCTGGCCACACATGAGAGGTGGGGATGGTAAAGGGATTTGTTGCAGCCAGTGACCTGTGTCATGTTAAAAAGAATGTAGTTTTAATATTTGTTGGTCAGAGTCCCAGGATTTTCACTGATCCGTTAGTCAGAGTCCCAGCAAAGGACTTCCAAAGACCTAGCAATAGACTGTCAGAGTCTCAGCAAAGATCCTTCCCTGTGCAATCAGAGTCCCAGTAAAGAATTTTTACTGATCAGATTCACAAAAATCAAAATTGGTTACTTTATTGAGAGTGACAGAACAGGTTTGAGATTGCCGTTGATAAATTTACAAACTACAATAGAGCTGCTAATTAAAGTTAATATTGCTAGCAAAAACATTGGTACAACAACCCGGGGGTAACATTCACCAGAGGGTGAAGGGTTCAGCACTCAATCAGAGAGGTGTTCCTGCCTGGGGTGGAGGAGGAGAATGCAGCCGGTCAACTGGTCCATCAGCTGTTGGGGTTTTTTCTCCAAATTTAACAACCATTTTCTCTGTCTTTTTATCCCCCAAATTATGAAGTTCTCCTCATAGATGAATGTACGATACATCTAGCATGATTTGGGTGGAGAGATGAGTGCTCTAGTCATACATATTTAGCATGATCTCTATAATCTTCATTGAAATATGCAAGGGTGGTAACTCTAATATGCATCTCTAGGTAATGAGGCAAATGTTAGTTATCAGATGTGGCAGCGTTTTCTAAGAAACAAAGAACCACACCAGCTCCCGTTATCTTGATTTGCTGACCATAGCAGGGCTGTTCTGCCTACACAGAGCCCCTTCCTCAGCTGCATCCCATCATGATAACCAGGCAAGTCTCCACTCCCCTGGGTTGCACTAGAGATAGCAAGGTCAGTCTTAGCCGCTTTTTGAACACAGAGGCCTCTTCTCATTTTCCAAACTCCACAACCTGGGACATGCCCAGCAGGGCAGGTAGGCAGTACTTGGGGAGGCTGGGCCATGGGGATCTCCTGTTGAAGTTCAGCCTGCTGGCCTGAGAAACCTCACTTTTGCCTGGCTCTTGACCAGACTCTGCAGGCTTCTGGCATGTAATGTTGTTGCCTGGGCAAGGGGAAAAAACCAGAAGGTGGGAACTGATGCATCTGATGCTGGGCTGGCGAAACATCTTGGGACAGAGTGTAGGCAGTGGGGACACTCATGGCATTGCTGTGCTGCAGTTCAGTTCCTTCAGCAGGAGTTTGATGGAGGGAGGCTGGGTCACCTGGGCTTCCTCCACTCTTTCTGGTTGTCTGGGTATGGGGTGGATGTTTTCTGACCTAGACAATTAAAGTAACAAAAATGAGCCCTTCCTATTTCAATCTAATGGTTCAAATTAAGGTAAGGAACTCTGAAGATATCTAAATTTCTAAAGATAGAGAAGGTGAATCCGATTCCAAGGTTTGATCAGATGACTCTCACTCTGATGTTATAGAGCAAAGGTTCTTTGGAAATTTTGTAGATGAATTTGCCACAAGCTATGCTTCTGCTTTTTGAAGAGCTATTGATGGCTAAACTGCTCTTTTCATCAGAAAACTGAAAAGAAAAAAAAAACAAACTCAAAGCCTTTCATTTTCTCATCATTGGTTTGGGTTTTTTTTTACTTGGGTTTGGGCCTTTTTTGGATCTATAGTGGTTGTCTTGGTTTGCTTTCTTTGATCAGTCTAAATAAATACTTACAGACTTTCCTATCCCTTTCTTTTTTTCCGCTCTATACTTACAGAAAAACAAAACTCTTACAACTCAGCCACGTCTTTGTACTCCAAGAACACAGTGAGTGGGATGCAATGGGAGCTGTGTATGACATCAGAGTTGATCCCATGGTGACAAGACCAATATTCATCCCCATCTGTGATCCATTTGAATGAGTTTTGGTGAGAGAGCATGTTAAGAAAGAAAGTTTTTATTACACATTTACCTGGTTAATCAGGTTTAATAGGAAAGGAAAATAAGGGGAAGAATAACACATGATAGTGTAATGACAACAGGGACAGAATATTAAGTTTGGGGTTTAGGTGTGGGATTTATCTTTGTTTGTTTTATTTTAAAATTTGGTGCAATGTAATACTGATTCTGCCAGAAAAAAAAAAGAGCTGCTCTAGCGCAAGTTGTTTCTGTGGGATCTGCTTTTTTTCCACATCACTGGGTTGCCCAGAGAGAAGACATGATATTATTTCAATAAGTCAGGCTGAAAAAGTTTGGAAGAGTTTTTCTTTTGTCTGGACAGAAGTGTTTATGGCCCTTAACCCACATGCTGCACTTTTGTTGGTGCAATACATAGCAGATTGTAGGAATGAGTTATTTTGCTCAACAAGATATTTAGCATTTATACCATATTATCTGTAAACTGATCAGATAGTGTTTGAATCAAGACAAAATTGGAAGCAAAAAATTTACTTTCCTGTACTAATTGCTCCAGTCCCACCATTTATGATGTGTGACAATTTTTATCTTTATGTGCATTTACAGATTTTGAACCAGATTTATTTTTAGTGCAATTTTACAAAACCCAAGGAAACTGAGACCATAAAAGCTAACACAGAATTTGTCCCAGAACCCAGTGCAAAGTGGGAAGTGGGAAGTTGTCAGTTTTGGCTTTCTGGAAACCGGGGAAAAATAAGGTAGAGCTTGGGATCTCACAGGTGATAAGTGTCATTGGAGGGATTAAGAATCAGAAGTGTGTGATGTATAATAACCCTCCAAATTGTACATTTTAGGATGTGGGATTTCTTCTGAAAATTTAAACATATTAATAAGTGATTACCATCAAATAGAAACCTCTGGTCAACCAGTGCATATCTTTCCAAAACAGAAAATGCCACAGAAGATGTTTATGACTCTCCCACTTTTTCTCAACATACCCATTTCTGTGTTTTCTTTTTTTCTTCTTAGTTTTGACAGAACCTGAAATAGATGATTGTAGCTAACTCTATAATCATGATGCAGAATCTATGTGTGTGGTTAGTGAGTCTCTGTGGGATGTTACTATAGATACTATATCTCCATGCATATAACCTACAGGTCATCTTTAAAAACAAAACAAAAATGAGATGTAGCAGAAGCGTGAGTTACAACCACAGGAAAATTTAATACCTACCTTCAATTCCCACAGCATCTTTGCTCCTACTGACTCCCTACAGATTGCTCCATTTCTCTCAGCAACCTTCTCTTGCTGTTTTCTCCCTCCTCTTTATTGTACGTCTGGTTTTGTGCAGGCTTTCAGAGAATTTTTTTCAAGGTGGAGCGCCTTTACAGGATTATGAGCTACCAAAGTGGAACTCAAATAGATGAAAGCATGGGCAACACTTGATAAAAATACTCAAGGATATCTGACAGTTGTTCTGTTCACTTTTCCCTCTCCTCATACCATTTCTGAAAACTACTCCACAGGAAAATTATATTAAGAAGTCTCTTCATTTGAAGAAAGGGATCAATCTAAATTTTCTTTTAGGCACACTGATAGAATAGGAAGAAAATCAAGCTGTGGCTGTGTCTAAATATTGATTATGAGAAATCCTACTGTTAATTGAAAAACGGAGATATGAAAATCTAATATTGACGTATTTTTAGGAAGATTTTTGAATTAGTATGGCTGAAATAATTGTAAAGTTCATATTCAAAATTTATATTTTAAAGTCTGCCATCAATTAAAAAAAAGTTGAATCAAAGAATACACAGACTACTTGAGGCTGGAGATCATGTAGTCCAACCCTCCTGTTCAAACCAATGTCAGCTAGAGCAGGTTGCCCAACAAAGTGTACAGATATACAAATGTATTTTATAATATGGATTTTGACATTTAAGCCAGAATTATTTTTAAATCAGTAATTTAATGCTACTCTTGGAGTCTCATGCTTAAATAAACATTATTCCTCCCCAGAACTCCAAGAACAAATCATATAAGTTGAAGTTAAAGAAGTATCTGAAAAGTACATTTCTCAGTACAACAGTTGTCCTATTTTTACATCATGCCTGAAAAGTTGCCTATAGTCTTTAACAGTGCACTTTGCAAGTTCAGTCTGATATCTAAGTTTAGTTAACATTCCTTCTGCTTTCTGGCCTGGTCTCATATTGGCTCCTCAGAGGAACCCTCCAACGTGCTGACAACCGAATAAGCTCGAGTCACTCTGTCATCTCCTTCCATCCTCTGCTAATTACAGTGTGTGCAGGAGGTTGTTTTGATCAGGTAAAGAGAATTAATAAGGTTCTGGGGATGTGGTACGTTTTTTTCTTTTTTTTTTTCGTTTTGTTACCTACGGGTTCTGAGGTTTCTGTTGATATTTTTACAATTAATGCTTGACTGCAAAGCAATATTCCACAAATTAGCTTTTCATAATGAATATTACGAAAAGTTTGCCTATACACAATATACCTGAGGTACCCGCATCCTTCCTTACATTTTCATTTGGCTCACAGTCACAGAATTGTTAATGAAGAAGCTGAAGTGTGAGGCTTATGAGATGTGAAATTTCCACAATAAAAGATCCTTCTTTTTATCACAAAATAGCAGAACTTCTACACTATTACTCTTAATTTACCTGACAAAACCTGATATCACTCTCTGTATGTGGAGTGCACCACACATTCCTGTTGACAAACCAGCCAATAATGCTTTATTGACCTTAAAACTTTATATATTTCATTAAATATATTGTGCATCATCCTCTTCCATGAAGAATCTGTGTTTCATTTTCATGAGCAGGAAATAAAAGTACACAAGATCTATTACAAGACTTTGTTATCAGCATAGTTACATCATCATACCGTCAGATAAGGTAAGAAATGTAAAGATGTTCCAGAGAAGAGTCTTTAGAGTCAAGCAGTATACTTCTGGAAAAAATCAACACATGGTTAGCATTGAGTTTTCCTATAACAATAGCTCTAATGGTGTTTTGCTGGGGGACCTCTAATTGCTAAATTATTTAAAGTCAGATTTCTAAAAGTATGACTCAGTTTCAAAGCTAAAAAGAAAACCAGCTATCAGAGCTGATGTCTCTCTCTCCCATATTCTTCAAACTCAAATGTGGCCTTAAGTTTCTTACGGCAGCTTACGACTTACTTAATTTAGAACAACCTCTGAATAGCTACACAAAAAGACACAGGAGCCAGGTATCCCCATATGGAGAACTGCTACAGCACAGAAAATTGTTAGTATTCTTACTTTACTGAAGTTTCATTTTTGTCTTTTTTTCTTTCCTTTTGTTTCCCCCCAGATGTTTCCAGAACATGCTACAAGTTAAGCTATATTTACTGCTATATATCAAGCTATATTTATGCCAGGAGAAATTCAGGTTGGTGCTCACAGAAGCTTTACAAATACTTGTGGCCTTTTAGATACCTGTCTGTACAGACAGATTAATTGCACTGAAATTATTAAATGAGGAAATATAAAGTATTCTTTAGACAATGAGTGAGAAGCTGCCAAGCACCTCTCCATAAGAAAAAAATGAGTACAGGACTTTAAGAGGAAGTTTATGCCATCTGTACCTGGTCCTATCAGTTATTGAGGAAGACAGGGTCTAATACAATGTTTGTAATATTTTATTAATGATAAGTTTTACATGGTAATTTTCCAAATAAACTCAAGAAAAATTCTGGATCAAACAATTCTTTTGATGTGAGAGTAGTTCGTGATGGGCTGTATGTGCAAGAACTTTTATTTGCAAAGCAAAGTGAAGTAAAATTGAACACTAAACAGTGCCAAAGAGATAACGTAGTGTCATGGACCTCTAGAACATCAACACTTAATAGAGCAATAAAATCACACCTACCCACAAAGTAGAAACATCTGTTGCATTTGAAAATTGTCAGACACTAAATGTGTTCTCAAACTTTCTCTCCCTGATGATGTAGTAGATAATTTAGAACTTTTTTATTATTAATTCTTCTTGACTGAAAACAACAAGGTTCATAGAGTATTTGCAAATATTAACGAGAGTGTCATGTTATCCAAGTTTACTTTACGATAATATTCACCTCCTATACAATACCATTCATCAACATTTGTAGATCTCAAAATAGCTGAAAAAAAAGAGGCAAATGTTACCATAGCTGTTATAAAGCTAGGGAAAAGAGGTGTGGTATATTAGCAGCTACCTCATAACTGGAACATACGACTGTAGTTATCTGTATTCTGACTGCTAGAAAACATCACAAAATAAAAACCAATCAACTGATTGAACAAATCAAAACTGTGACAGAAAAGCTTCTTTTAGTTGATAAAGAAATTTTCTACACTAGACCTTTAATCACCTGACTTAAAGATCACTTCTTGTGCTGAAGTATCTGCCTATGTATTTTATGGAACCTCCAGAAGGCCATTAGCATGTGAGATTATTAATGCACACTAATAAAAATTAAATGACATTACAGTTTTAATAAGACATCTGGCTGATAAAACCATAGAACTTTTGCTGTCAGACAAAGGAAATGAATAGTTTTTTAAAAAAATAAGTTCAGGAGAACTTTATCTGTCGTATCAGATTTTAGATACCTGATTTGGTAAAAGTCCTTGTTTTGTTCAATAAATTAGATCAGAGCTTCCACCGCCCACTTCTCAGAGAAAGTTCCTTTTCATTAAGCCTGCTCCATTGTATTGCCACCTACATAAAATGTATTTGGAGAGTTTAATACAAGTCTGCATGCCTGCTGGCAAATACATACACTGTATGAAATATTAGTTTACGTTTCATTATGTTTTTCGGAAGTCCAGTAACATATCTTTAATCTATTTTTTCTATTATTTTTTCCTCAAAATTTAGAAGTGCATACCTTTTGTTCAAAAACGAGATGGTAGCAAACTGACCAGTAGACTATGCATAGAATGGTTTGAGTTGGAAAGGACCTTCAATATCATCTAGTTCCAACCCCTCTGCCATGGGCAAGGATACATTCCACTAGATCAGGGTGCTCAAAACCCCATCCAACCTGCCTTGAACACAGCTTCTCTTGGCAACCTGTCCCAGTGTCTCACCACCCTCACAGGAAAGAATTACCTCCTAATATCTAACCTAAACCTGCTCTTGCATACATTACTTTGCCGTTTCTTAATCTTGGAAAATTAGACAGTGACCTAAATAAGTAGCTATTACTAAAAGTTTTTATAAAATGTGCTATACACCCATAATCTATACCTCATGAAAGAGTACACATAATCACCTTTTTGTATTATTATATTTTACTTTAATCTTGAAGAATGAGTAGAGTAGCTGATTGGATTCATCTGCTTAACAGCACAAATGGGAAACGGTCCTTGTTTCATGTCTCTTTTGATATTGAGTGCTATCTTATGGCAGAGAAAAGAAATCTTTGATATGCCATCCACTCTTCAGAAACCTCCTGCCTGCTCATACATCACTCACAGGAACTCTATCAAGCCCTCCAGCCAAGGACTGCTAATTTTTCTTGCTGTTTTCTCTCTCTAAATGATTTGCAATGTAAATAAAGCCTAACAGATTAATAGATGGTGAGGGAGAGAGAAGAATACAAGGAGAGAAGAGAGATATTTGAAATTGGCATGTGATTTTGTCTTTACAGCAAAGATTTTAAGACCAGATTATAGAATAGGAGCTGGAAAGAAATCCACAAGACAAAGACAAATCTCCCCACTTGTATTTACAGGTTTGTGAAGCTCTCCTTTCACAATATTACTGACTTCTTTTAGCCATAGTTTAAATGTATCGGAATTACTACTAATAGTCCTTGCTGGCTCCAATCAGCTTCAGGGGGGACCTTCATCCACACACCTTGCACAATGGTCCCAGAAGCTCTGTCTCCTCTCTGCTAATTCCTCCCAGAAGTGTGTTATAAGTATGCCTGTTTTCAAATTCCTCACAACGATGCCCATGCCTGGCCATGGACCCTGCTGATCTGGGTTCTGACCTGTGGAATGACTTCATGGTATGATTCTGAACCTGCTTCAACAGCATGAACTTGCCTGCATTCTTGATTGGAGCTGGTAACATCTCCAAATCTGCCTGTGCTCTTACTGGGGGCTGGGATGGGCCCTCATCAGTGAAATCCATGCCCTGTCCACCCTTAGTGCACCCTGACATAAATAAATGAACCTGTCTTGCATTCATAGAGTCATAGAATAATTTAAGTTGGAAAAGACCTTCAAGATGATTGAGTCCAACTGTTAATCTTCAGTGTCACATCCACCACTAAATCATGTTCCTGAACATCACATCTACAGATCTTTAACATAGCTCCAGCAATGGTGACTCCATCACTTCCCTGGGAAGCCTGTTCCAATGTTTGAGAGCCCTTTCTGTGAAGAATCGAAACATACCCTGGTGCAACTTCAGTTCATATTTTCTTGTCCTTTCTCTTTTCTTCCTGGGAGAATAAACTGACCAACACTTCATTTCAAGCTCCTTTCAGGTAGTTGTCTCCCCTCAGCCTCCTCCTGTCTAAACAACCACAGATCCTTCTGCTGTTCTTCATAGGACTTTTTCTCTAGACCCTTCACCAGCTTCATTGCCATTCTCTGGACATGCTCCAGAACCTCAGTATCTTTCTTAGAATGAAGGGTCCCAAACTGAGCACAGGATTTAAGGTGCAGCCTTACCAGTGCTAAGTAGAGGGGGACAATCACTTCCTTGGTCCTGTTGTCCACATGATTTCTGATATATGCCAGAATGGGAGACATTCAAGGTCAGGCTTTATGTGACTTTGAGCAACTTGATCTAGTTGAAGATGTTGCTCCCCATTGCAGGGGATTTGGACTAGATAATCTTTAAAAGTCCTTTCCAACACAATGCATTCTATGATTCTATGATTGTATGATTCTATGATCCTATGCCATTGGCCTTCTTGGCCAACTGGACACACTACTGGCTCATGTTCACATGGTTATTGATCAACACTCCCAGATCCTTTTCTATTGGACAGCTTTCCAGCCATTCCTCGCCAAGCCTGTAATGTTGTCTGATGTTGTTGTGACTGAAGTATAGGATCTGGCATTTGATCTCATATAGTTGGCCTCAACCCATTGATCCATCCTGTTCAGATCCTTCTCTAGAGCCTTCCCACCCTCAATCAGATCAAGATCAATACTCCTGCCCAGCTTGGTGTCATATGCAAACTTACTGAGAGTATATTTGATGTCCTTGTCCAGACTATTGATAAAGATATTAATTTGGTTGATGGATGTTCATCTAGAGGGAAGTAAAAGCTAGTATAAAAGGAAGAACAATCGGAAACAGAATTAGAAAAAATAATTATAGTACAGTAAATCTGAATCACTTGTTTTATCCATTGCTAAAAATTATTTTCTCTTTTCTTGGAGGCCAGCAGAAGTTTACCCATTTTCACTGATGAAAAATTTCCCATAGAGGTGACTGTGAGAGCACATGTCCATGCTTTAGGGTGTCTCATGGGACAGCTCGTAGGAAAGCTCTTACACTGACTCAGCATGTGTGGGAGTCAATCAAGTGACAAGATGAAATTAGTAATTGGTTGTCTGGGTAACAGTTAAAAGCTGAAATAATGAGATGCTAGGTGTGCGATACTTGACAGGATATTGGCTAAAGAAACTGGCCTGTCATAACCATGTGAGATTTATTGCCAATGGGATTTGTGCAGACCCTTGATTTTAAACCATGAAGCTTAAAAAAATAATCAAAGTTGTTCAGGGGACTATCTCAAATACGTGAGGCATGGGGAAAGTTTGTGCATCAGGAACAGAGTGAACAGAGACTAAACACAATTCCTTTTTTGTATGTCATTAATGATCCACCATCTTAATTATGTCAGAAACTTCATAAAGATTTAGAAAGAGAACTAGATTGTGGAGAGGACGACAGCCACAAGTGAGAGGTATGAGGGAGGGACATAAGCAGAAAAAAAATGTAGGTGGTGCAGCACTTAAATTATCTGCTGTTTTGATATAAATACTTCTGACTATTGTGCGGGAAAGGAATCCATTAGTTATATTTTTTCCAAGGAATGCAACTTTCTACTACTTCAAGAGCATTAACATTATATTTGGTGACTAGTAAAAAGCTCACACAGGACCTTCTTTAAATTGAGTGTTATTATTTATACATACAGCAAGCAAGCATAAGTGGCTTTTGAGTCTTTGGTCTGGTAGAAACAGTAACTATTATCCATTATTCTGACTGGGAACATGAACAGAAGCCATTTCCAGAAAAGCTGTCTTTTACTTTCAAATGCAACCAGCAGGAAAGAAATCAACTTGCTATAGAGGACATGGAGAGTGCTGATTTTAAGCATCAGAAGGAAATGCTGAAGTGGCTTAAAGCAAGAAAGAAGCGACCTTTATTGCCAATGGATTCAGTACATTGAGAATAACAGGGGAGGGCAGACACTTTCAGAGAAAGCAGAGTTTTGTTGAAACAGACCAAATTTTAAGCTCTATCAAAAGAGAAATTCAGTAGTGACAAATGAAATTGGGAAAAAACCAAAGAAACAAACAAAATTCCAAAGTCCACTACTTTTCATCTAGCTAAACTCTTTTAGAAATTTATCATCCTCAAAGATCTCTTTTGTGATTCTTTGCTCCACCAGGCTAGTCTAAAGCTGTTGAGGATAAATTGTCTGACACAGGAAAACAGTTCTTTAAGGACCTGCTTAAAAATATTTTTAATTTATGAGCTAATTAAGATTTATGTTTTTAAATTCTCAGGAGACCTTTTCAATGCTCAGTGAACACACACTGCTATTTTAGTGTAGATATTCTCTATACATATGCATAGCAATGTACGTGAAGCTTTGTGTGAAGAAATAAATTCACATGTTATCAGCCTACACCATGTTCTGCAAGCTAATACACACACAACTAATCCGATGTCCTCCTTATTAACCACTAATGGTCTCTTATGTAGCCTTTTCTCTGTTTTTATCTGTTTAATGGCATTGTGATCATACAAAAGGAAACATTGCTTAAATCCAGCTGAGAAATCTAAATATATTGTATCACTACCATTATCTTTATCAATCACATTTCCAAAAGCCCTCTGAGGTTTGCTTGATGGCTTATTTTCTAGCATATTATGCAGACTGACATTGACTAGACAAGATTGCTGTTCCAGTAATTTCCTTTTTTAGAAAACATTTTAGGCTTGTCAGCCTGTAATTGCCCAAATCACCCCACCTGATCACTTAAAAATATAAAGAAAGTTGCTTTTTTTTTCCAATTCCCCTCAATAAATTAGCATTACAGTTCCAAATTCTTTAAAAAATTACTGGTTTCTAATAATTTGTAAAGCAGAGTTTTACAGCATATAGCATTAGTAGATATCTTTTAGCTATATTTTAGCTAGTGCTGGAACGATATTGAATGATTCAACTTGCATGAAAACCTTATCCACCCTCCTGTCAAATACATTAGGAATAAAACACACAATGAAAAGAATATTTTTGCCTTCTCATTGTCTTATCCCCCTCAGCTAGTAATGAATGTAGGCCATTGCTAGGATTCATTTTTCTCCTGTTATATTTAAAAGATGGACGTTTTGTTCTTCATCACATGACTCAACATGGACTTTTTCAGAGATATTATTCATATTCTGTATAACTTCCTTGCGTTGCCTAACTTTTTATATATAATTCGGTGTGATCAACTTCCAACTTTTCCCAATTTTTCAACATGATTTTGATAATTCTCCCAAGAAGCATAGACTTTTCTGTAACTGTTTCATTAGAGCATTCACTAAAGCATTTCTTTAGTGCTGGCATTCATATAAATTAATCTGTTAAAAAGAGTAGAACCCTCTTAGAGTGGCACAGCCATACATAAATATATCTTTATTACAATTCTGACCAAGTGGCTGTGTAACAAGGATATCCTACATTGTTTGTTTTCACATGTTTCTTGGACGGAGGTGACATTTAGAACAAGGAGAAAAATAACATTTCTACTTCCATTTGCTGCAATATGAAAGTTTATGAATGGCATTCATTTTGCCAAACAAGAGAGATAAGCAGCAGATCTAAAGATACCAGACTGGGAAGAAACAGTTTCCACTAGGCCATTATTCATCTCACACCAATGATGGCATCTGAATGAGGCCAGATGAATTGTGTCTTAATTTGCTTGTTTATTCTGCACTGACTGTAAAGAAAGACCAAGATAGCTGACAACACAGTATTTCATATGAATCTTTCAATTTCTGTATTTTCATCTACTACAAACCAACAGCAGAACAAATTAACCCATTTAAATATCTAAATATTTAGTGTTGATAATCTAATTTCTAGGAGGCTATGATTGATCACGGTAAAATACACTTTAAACGTGAATAAAATGAGTATGCAGATATGTAATACATTGCTTTCATTGTACTCTTCAAAGTCAGTATTTAAACAAAAACTGTTGTGAGGCTGATTTGTGTAAAGTTGATAATAAGAATGTTTACTATGAGAGGAAGGTATTTGCTGCTGGTGCAAGACGGCAGAGTTTTGTTTGAGTCGGTGAACAGGATTGTTCTAAAAGAAGAAAACCTCTGGAAAGCTCTAATAATTTTTGTCCTGTAGTTCTCAGGGAAGGATTAAGCTATAAATTCAATTTAATTTTAATTGCTTTGGGTCCCTAAGGAACCAATACATAACAAATGGAGTCCCAGAGGTGAAAGTACTGAATTGGTCCTAGCATTATGTTTAAATGAAACACACAAAAAAACTTGTTAATTAGCAGAGGCAGAAACTGAAATTATTTTGGATTTTATTTAATCTGAGGCAAATAGCTTTGAATACAACAATTGTCCAATTACACTCTTTTAGTACTGCAGAGATTTTTATATTTGTATATGAAAAGGTCCTGAATGATTAGAACAAGGAGTAAATTCTTTATTTCCACTGGAGCAAATATGTTATCATCTGTTTGACCTATGGTGCAGCAATTCAAGATGCAGAGCTTAATTGTCTAGAGATATTATCCAAAATTCATTCATTAAGCTGGAAATGTTTAATTAACACATGAATCATAAAAAGAACATACATTGTTACATTTTTGTGAAACCTTATAGAACCTTAAGAGAATATACTAATTCAAAACAACAGAATAATAGTGCACACTTGGAAGGGTTGCCCTGGCAAATCCATCTGCTGACTGGGCATAATTCAAAGCTCTTGCTGGGCGAAGTTCACCAGTGAGAAGAAATTTAGGAATTGTCCATAAAGGTCCAGATTTTCAGAGATTTGTGGCTTTCATGGGATTTAAGCATTACTGAGCATGTCATCCCACAATCAGTACCATGATATAATGAAGGGAACAGCCTTAACAATGGAGTAGGACGTGGAATTTCGCATGTTCATGCTAATGAAGCACTTCAAGTATCTTCCCAAAGTACCCTTCCCATCAATCAGAAGTAATCTGATGGCTCCTTATCAACACTCATGTTGTAGATACCTTTCCTTCCCATACTTTGGTTCTTCACCTTGGCTTTAGGTTCATATGTGGAGGCTTGTTATATATTTACAGTGCACTTTGACAGTTACAGGTCAAAGATTTTTAGTGGTAAATACTGAAAGAGGACATGATCAAGAACAAGAAAGAAATTAGGCTGCAAGACATACTGAACCACGTTGGGATTTAAACATAAATATATAGACACACAATGTTGTCAGATCTCACAACTCTATTACAGATTTCATGGTGGAAAGTGCTCAAGGCTTAACAGTTGGAACATATGCATTTTGGAGATGATGTAAAAAGTGGGAGCTGGGGAGAGAAACACAAGGAGGTAATGTAGGGAAGAAAGGAATCACAAATGATTGGTAGAGTTATAAAAACAGTGGAAATGGTAAAAAAAACCACAAACAAACAAACAAAAAAAAAACAACCTCATTTTGAAAGACTGTCAAGAAAATAAGTAGGATAAGTTGAAGAGGTCCAGACAAAATAGTACTTGAAACTGTGTCATCAGAAGAGAGTGCTAGTGCACAGTGGAATATTGTCCACAGTGGAACTACTGTGGACAGTATTTCAGGAAACAAGGTCTTTGAGCAAGGGATGAGGCCTGAAGACTAGTGATAAAATCAAAAGGTGACATAGGCAGAAAGCAAGTCTAATGAGCCTGGCGAAGTGAAGAAACACAGTTTTGAGCTTCTCTGGCCAGTGGATGAGGAACATCTAAATTCACTGCTTTACTCTGCCTCTCCCTTTCTGTGTGATCTTGGATGAGATTGTTTATTCTCCTAGGGAAGAACATAGACACATAAAGTGATTTTCAGAGTCTTATAGACAACATTTTTTATTGACTGACCATCCTATTTTCACAATCATACGCAATGTAAAAGTGACACTAAAGTCACAAAGAAGTCGTTGCAAAGAGGTCACTCAGGGTGACTGTAGGAGATCTCATCTATTTACATTAGGAGAAAGTCTGATCCAGGATACCAAGGGCTTTAAAACAACTGTGGAAAATCAGAAAGAGTCAAGCGTGTGCTTTGATCTGGATCTTCTCTGTGTAAGAGAAACTACAGTTGCTTAAGGCCATAAATCACTTAAGTCTTTTTTCAGTAGTGATTAGACCTTGAGATATTTAAGAAAATGTTATTAAATCCATTGTAATTAATTTTAATTATTGCTTAGGTATCTCAAGCGGATGAAAAGGCAGAAATCTGGAGACCTTGCCAATAAAAAGCAGGATGTTGGAAAACAAGGAGACAGTAGAACACAAACTCCAGAATGCAGGATGCAAGAATAGTGTTGTTTAGAAGATAAAAATGTTTTGAGAAAAGTTGGCATGACTAAGCAGTACTGCAGACTGAGACAGGAGGCACAGGTTTGAGGCATTAAAAATTGGCTGTTGGCTCCCCTCCAGAGGAGTTTCATGGCTGTCGCTAAGGGTAGAACTTGGCTTATGTCGGCACAATGAGAACTTTTCCTAATTACACCACATATGCTGCTTGCTACTTTTCTGTAATCTTTTCTGTGCTTCATAGTGATTTGTCACCGTGTAAAGAACTATTTTTTTTTCCCCTTCCTGTTAAAAACGGTAAGCAAAAATGGCATGTCTGCTACACCTACTTAGTCTCACAAGTGACTGACTTGCTTCAGTAGCATGAATTTGTTTTCATTTCTCTGAAGTAATTTCCTGACTATAGAGCTGTTCCTTCATTACTTTAGAAACCTTTCTGGTGCCTTCTGAGCATTGACTGCATCTCAGGCATATGGCTTTTTCTCCATAGATGCCCTCAGTTTCATTCATTATTGTTACTTTAGGAGACATCATTTCTTAATCAAGAGAATGTTGCATAAGGCCATGTGGGCTTGTACTTTTTCAGTCAATCCCAAGAGCTGCATGCACAAACATAAATTAAACTGTTAAGAATATAAGGATATTATAATGGCTGCAATTAACTTCTAATTTACTTAATAAAATAGGTGTTTCCAAAGAAGGGTCATATAGAAGGAACAGATTGAATGTGGTTAAAAAAAAAAAAAAAGGTGCTTCGCTGTTCATATCCAAAGGGTAGCAAAAGAAAAGTTTTCTTTGATGTGAACCCAAGGAGATGACTGGAAAAGTTGAGAGCAGATTGGTTTATCTTGGGCTATGTTTTCACTTTGTGGAGAAAATTTTAAATAATCCAGTGGAATTGATACAAAGACACCCTTGGATGACTGTTTACTGCATAGAAGCAACTTTAATCAGGTGAAATATCCTTTGATATCGTTAACATATTTTAGTTAATTTTTAAACTTTTTGAAATCCGTAATCTCATCGCATTTCTTTCTCTTTTTTTTTGTCACAAAGATTTCTGGTCTGAAACTTACGAAAAAAAAATTTACATTTATATTCCTCTAATGCTTTCAATCATCAGTTATGTATAAAGATAATATTTCTTCTATAGATCACGTTTGGGGATGAATATAAATCCAGTTTTATTGAGTAATTGACTAGTGAAATCTGCTTAAATACTGAATTATTTGATCTCACACCATTGAGTCCATAACATTTTCAGAGATGTTAAGTATAAAATAGTGTACCTATCACAATCCAGGAGTCAGATAATTAAAGATTTGAGAAACCAGCAGAGGTCTCAATAGGGCAAGATGTAAATGCTCATCTGTGATAATGCCAAAGCCCTACATAAAATTAGCTGGAGACAATGAAAGCCAGACTGACTAGAGAGATTGAATGAAAGCCAAATACATAGCCAGATTCTCTGATGATAGCACTTGATGGAATTCCAATAAACTCAGTGAAACTATACTCATATATAGGAGGTTAGGTGACTCAAACCAGCAAAGTTTAGAAGAAAAGAAAATTCAAAAGTGTCTTATAAATGACAGTGTAGCAGAAAAAGACCTAATGGTATTTAAGTTACAGATTACTGTGATTAGGTAGGAGGATTAGAGACATCATTAACAATCAGCAATAAAGTAGTGGTTTGACAGTGTCAGTTCTGTACAGGATTAATGTTTTTTAGCTAGTGGGGGTAGCAACAAAAAAAAAGTGGTACAGATCGTCTGTTAGGAGGATAGTAAGAACTAAAGGTTTTCATCTTGAGATGAGAGATACAGACACTCACAAAAAAGTCATAACCTTATAAAAGAGTTTATAATGTCCCTCTTTTATGTACAACCAAGCTGCCACAACAAGCACCTCCGCATGCTTGAGGACATCAAGTGAAATCCTCACTGGCCACCACTGCCTTGCTAGGGTAATGTACAAGATCTTTGCAACACATTCACTGAACATATTTTTCTGGCACCACAAGAGAAAAAAAATGTTTCAAACAACTCCAGTGTTAAATAATGAGTTGGAGCTCATAGTTTCCCAATAATTTCATGAAATCACAGAGAAGCTGAGTGTTGGGACTTCTGCGGGACTTTTTGCATTCAGCTGTAGTTGCTGCATGCCTTTCTGCAACTTTGGGGATAAGCAGGGAAATCCTCATTGAGGAGTACTCCGTCAATGCAGCATAAGTTTTGCTTTGGTGTATTCTTGTTGCACTGGTGTGTTGTGGTGCTGGGATTGATGCTAAGAGTTTGTTATAGAAGAGTCCACAAAGATTCTCCTGCCAAGTCGTGAGGTTCAGACTGGACCTCCTTGCCTTCTAAACTTCCTCATGGAGAGGAGTCTAGGTGCAGCTGGATCCAGTCTTACCTCTTAACTGTAAAGAAGAGTTCGGATCCTTGGGTTCTGCCACAGAATCAGTTTATTTCAGCTTGAGCTGGGACCCCCTGGGAGGGACTCTGAACAAAGAAATCCCTGGGGAATTATACCCTTACAATCCAAGTTCACCACCCCTCACACAATGGTTCGGTTCAATAGTAATATTTGGGTCTGCGGTCTTTTTGTTCCTTATTGGATCCTTTCTCTCTCTTCAGGTCATCATTATTTTCTTTGTCTTGAGGATGCAGTTTCTGTTGTTCTTACCTTTTTCAATTGGCACTGGTTACAGGGTCTTTCCTCAGCCTAAGTCAATCAGTACTTAGGTAAAAGTCCTCAATCTGGGCCTAAATCTTCAGTAAGTCTAGTTACTCTTACTAAGAAACGTCAATTTTAAGACAAAACAAATTATGATTCATTGTAATTTTAAGCAATTCCAGAATTAATTCTAATATTTTACAAGTAAGCTATTTTAATCTCCAACAGAGTTGTGCTGCTTCTTTTTTAGTGTGAGAAGAAAAGAAGACTCATAAAGATCTTAGTGTGGTCTGTAAAGCTCTGGTGGGAATGAACAGGGCACCAACAAGTTAGAACCCAGGTTTTCAATAGTAATCTCTAAACTCTGATGCTTGAGTTTTCTTAAATTCAGCATTTTATAAATCTGATCTCAGACTAAGATTGCAACTCATCAGAAAATAACTAACTCCCAGCAATGAGTGTAAACTATGATTTGTCTGCTGGTAGCTGAGACATATTTGTTGGCCTCTCATTTTGCTTTAGCTTTCTTTTGGTTGAATAGGTTACAACTGTTCTGCAGTTTCTGCACCCTTCCCTTGTAAACCTTAAAAAGATACACATCTTTCTGTGTCCTGAGTCCTACTGCTGTCCATAAACACATTGCTTTCCAACCCAATAACAATTCACATGTATTCCCATGCATTGATTTTCTCGTATCATTTTATCAGGAACTACTGCTGCGATAGAACTTCCCAGGATGAACTCCATCTCTCCGTCATCTCAGTGCCATGTAGCAACGTTAAATCTTGCATGTTTTACTGAAAAATCCCCTGGTGTTTGATTGAGGCTTGTTTACCATAGAAATCAGTTTGTGGAATAGCTCTAACTTTGTTTATTCACCAGATAGCTGGAAAATAACATTTTATCAATTTAGAATACTTCTTCGAAGAGTTTGACAAAGTTTACTTTGTTATTACAATATAAAATCCTATTCCTATTTCCAAGATATTCACTAGCCCTGATTGTTACACCAGTTCAGAAGGAAACCGTATTAGTTTCTTAGATACCAACAAAATATATCCTTTCCACAGTCACTGTTTTCTGCAAAATGTTTATTTTTTTTGACAAAGATTACTTGTGTATCTTCTTCTTAACACAAGGACCTTCTTAGGTTTAGATAGATGGATTTATCAAGTCATCTCAATTCTTCCACAGAGCTGATTGTCCTTTCTATATGTATTATTTAAAAATTCTGACTGAAATGATTTTCTGATTCTTTTCCAAAACACCATTAAAAACGTTAATCGTTACTCTGAACATTCTGGCTATGCTCTCTGACCTTAAATAAAGCTAAGTCTGGGTACATGCAATAATGTATCAGTGCTTAGGTCTGTGCCCTCATCTAGTTTAATATAACAGTACAGGCAGCCTGTGCCCTGGATAAATGGTCTCCCGAAAAGAATTCTCTTTAGCAAATTCGCATTTTAAGCTGCAGTTATATCTGGTCCCTCAAGCAGCCTGTTTCCATTCTGATTTGCACATTTCCTCATCCCTGGCAGCACTTCGTTCTCTGCTGCAGTAACTCAAACACAAATACTGTCTGCTAGGTCTAAAAGACTCTCTTTGTTTCGGACACCTTCTCTTGATTCTGATATTCTTCAGCAGAACCTGCTCTTTATCTCTTCCTTGCCCCACTACACTAATACTAGTACTAGTATACTAATACCCCTGCACTACTTAAAATGGATCAAGCTATGGGACAGGCAGATTTCAGTTCTCTCCCTTGAAAGATACAGTAGTACATATTGTTCTGATTCTGCCCAGTTTCCTTGAAACTTCTTCTTCAACCCATCCTAATGACTGCAAGAAATCTATGGGTAGTCCCATCAGTTCCAGGCAGCCAGTGCATCTGCACACTCTATCTCGTCTTTGATTTTTTTTCTCCTATATATAGGTGCAGTCAAACAGCACTGATGAAAAAGACTAAACCTGTTGACATTTGGTTAGAATTTCTTTTTTCCTGAGCTTCCAACTCCCCAGGCACTTCAGGTGAGTATCTCCAGGGTCCAAGTGCAAAACATGAAATACACATATAGCTTTAAATGATGAAAAACATAGGAGAAGTTCACAAAGCTAATTAACTGTCATGTCAGTTTTCTATAGTGACACGTGAGTATGGCAGTTATCAGTCTGAACACACTCTAAAGAACAAATAAAACCAATAGTTAAAAACCCCTTGAGGCTTTTGAGATTTTAAAGAGAAAATACAGCTGAAATACACATGATCTTTTCGGGTGCCATTTGAAATATCACACTGGAGTAGTCTAGCAGAAGTGTCATCCAAACATGCACAACGCAAAGGCTGTAAAGAATGACTGCCTGCTTAAAAGGATTTTAAGTGTAACTGGAGTGCAAGCAAAAATTTTGAGAACTCAAGTGTCTTCCCTGAAGTTAACATTACCTTTGAGTGGCAGGAAGAGAACTTGAGTTTGGTGAAGCTTAGCCCTGCTCTGTTTCTGTGAAACAAATCTGAGCATGGAGACCTCTTCTTCCACATGGGTCATTGCTCACATGTAGCTCAGAAGGTCAGACCGGACAGCTGGACTTCTGACTGTAAAGGAAACAGCCCTGAGTCAATTTTTTTTTCCTTTCAGTGGTGACAGAATTATATGTGACTAAAGCTTCTCTTTCTTTGCATTTTTACAGGGGGAAAGAGAAAGGGCATGAAAGAATTCCTTAAACTCTATTATTAGCAATAGTAATCCATCACATATTCATTACACATGGCTTCCTAAGGAACTAAAAATGCATACAACTGACAGTGCTTCTTTACATAAGCTGTTAATGCACTCCTGTAATCCACCTTTTTTTAAAGGTCAGCAGTGCAATCATGAGCAAATTTTGAAATGGAGAAGCATCTGAAAATATGGAAGGAAATAGTTGTCATGTCGTATAAAAATTATTAAAGGTTAAAAGTCAATAGCAAAATGAGGCTTATTCAGAGCTCTGAACTTGTTCAGCCACATTTACAATGGTCTTAAAAATTCTTTAGTTAATGGTCTAAGAAATAGGGAAGAGATCTAGGATTTTTTCAGCTTCCTGCTCTTACCTGCAAGAGACACACTGATACAAATATTTGGTTTTTGCTAAGCAGTGTCTATACCTCAATTTTTCTGGTACGTGTATAACTCATGCAGAACACTATATTTTACAAGCTGTGTATCACACCAGTACAACACAACCTCTTTCTAAACTGTGACAGAAACTATTGTCTTCAAGTGTTTCATCCAGCAGAACAAGATAGACAGCAGCACAAAACAAAATAATACGTAAACACTATGTACTGTGTCCAGTTCTGGGCCCCTCAGTTCAAGAAAGACAGGGAACTGCTGGAGAGAGTCCAGCACAGGGCAACTAGGATGATTAAGGGAGTGGAGCATCTCCCTTATGAGAAAAGACTGAAGGAGCTGAGGCTCTTTAGTTTGGAGAAGAGGAGGCTGAGGGGTGACCTCATTCATGTTTACAAATATATAAAGGGTGAGTGTCAGGAGGATGGAGCCAGGCTCTTCTCGGTGACAACCACTGATAGGACAAGGGGTAATGGGCTGAAACTGGAACATAAGAGGTTCCGCTTAAACTCGAGAAGAAACTTCTTCTCAGTGAGGGTGACGGAGCCCTGGAACAGGCTGCCCAGAGAGGTTGTGGAGTCTCCTTCTCTGGAGACATTCAAGACCTGCCTGGACACGTTCCTGTGGGGCATAGTCTAGTCATTCCTGCTCTGGCAGGGGGATTGGACTTGATGATCTTTCGAGGTCCCTTCCAATCCCTAACATTCTATGATTCTATGATTTAACCATAAGGTAAATAGTGAAAAATTAAGACAGATATGCAAGAGGGAGGACACATATAGTTTTCGATGACATTTTCATAAAGATGAAGAAAAGTGACATAAGAAACTATTATATTATTATTTGGGCATTTGTCTTAAAGCCTGGGGAATTAACCATACATGAAGCTGCACACTGTTAATGCTACAGGAAAAAAATAGTCAGAGAAGACATCCCAATTCATCCAACTGCTTGCAAAAGAATCTGACTAGAGAAGAAACTTGATTCAGGAGGATGAGCAAAGCTTATCTATCACCTGAACAAAGTTTCTTGTAAAAGTAAAACCAAGAAGAAATATAGGACATTTGTTAAAATAAATTAAAGAAATTGTAGTTCTAAACAAAAATATATACTTTTCCAAAAGACATGGCCAGATTAAGAGCACTAAAGTTGGTTATGATGATGTTATTAGTTGAAAGTACAGAGGAACAGAGACTCCTTATTAAGCAAAGTTGACACTAAAAATTACAGCGGAAATATGAAGGCAAAACAACTTGCCGAAGGCAAGTCACAAATTTGTGACTGTATTTGAATTAGCCTCTCTTGCTTGTTCTTGTAGATCTCCACGGCCAATGAAGACTTTTTAAATATCTGCTTTAGAGAGGTAAGATTAATTTTACTACAGGACTGCCAATTTCTCTCTGGAGACTATAAAGAAGTGGTAACTCACGTGTATAAATCTGTATCTGATTAGCTAAATCTTGTTAGCTATCTCCCAAGTCTTTGGTTGATGTTACTCTACATGGCCAAACAAGCTTTTAAAAGTATCTGCAGACAAATCAAAATCACACTGGCACTAGAATTTTCATGGAAGACTACAAGGAAAAGCAAGAGCCTTGTAAATCCTTTACAGTCAACATTATGCCTATCTGTGTACTTTTCTTTTGGAAGAGATATATATGACAGGTGGTGAATAGAGGGCTTCTTGGCTTCTAGATGTAAGAGCAATAATTTAAACTCATCATTTCTTCAGGAAAAAAAAAATCCTTCTGAGGAGGGACATGTGAAACAGAGAGTAAAAAATGATCAATAATTCTTTGAGCTGCAGTTTCCTCCTGGGAAAGCTGCTAAGAAATACTAGGGGAAAGTAGGAGGCAGATCAGCAACACAATCCTCTTCATATAAATGCAGAGAGTAAAATGTGTTACCTATGGTATTTCAACAACAATTGAAGTATCAACTTTAGGGAAAGCATGTTCTGTGTGACTCTCTTTGTTTTCTCAGCTAAATTCAAAAGAAATAAAATATTTATAAGTTTCTCATGAACAGGACATAGTTATACAATTGAACAGACAGCTGCCTTTCAAACAAGCATTGGTCCTCACTGCACTGCAAATTAATTCCTTGCTGAGCAGGTCCTAAGAATCAGAAAAAAACCCCTAATCTCAGCGTGCTGTAAAACGACTTTACTGCAGCACAGATCTTCAAGCACTAAGTTCAATTTCTGAATGATTTTCCATGATGTGTCTGTGCCATGAGCTGATTTAAGTGAGGAAACAGATTTGTGGGAGAGTGGAATAACTGAGAGGTAGTGATATATTAAAGTTTTGATTGATATGTGGCAGACTGCCCTTTAATTTGGTATGTCTGTACACGTTATCTGTGCGTGCTATGATTGCTTTGGGATAAATGAACAAATGATGCCAATGTGTATCAGTACCTATTTGCAATACTCGTGTTCTTTGCAGAGTGTTCTGCAAGGCTGACAGGTTGAAATTCATTCATAAGTGTGCATATCGACAGGAATAGAATAGGAACATAACACAGACAAAAAATAATACCATCTGTTATATCCATATTGGAGGTAAGAAACAGAAGATAAACTGGGTGCCTAAAGGTTCAGAGACAATATGGGTCTTAAATATGGAGGCCACAGTTGCAGACATCTCTACCTGAGTACCTTTCATTCTCAGTGGAAAAATATAATTTACTTATACACACTGTGCCTTACATATCCTCATTATCTAACGGAAAAAAAATAGTACACAAGTACCATATTTAGTGATATGAATGTCATCCCTGTATACATTTTCTACTGGGAACAAGAACAAAGTTGGTCTCGAAACTCCCAAGTGGACAGGACAGAACAACCAACCAATTTTAGTGATTGGTAATGTTATTTTCAAAGAGAAAACAAGAGCTTTCTTCCTGAGCAAAAACCTGTCCTAAACTACTGAACTGTGACCGTAAGCCTAATTATTACATTTATACAGCCATGCACTGATGTTACTCCCTTTCCTTTATTAGAACTAAATGCAGGGTGCAGATAAGCAGCTTACAGTGGTGCTACTGGAAAGAACAGCATGTCCTACTCAGACTTAGCAAGCTTGATAACATGGACCCATTTTAGAAACAAAAAGGATCATCTCCTGGAAATGTGTGAACACACCCCTGCACTGCATGTTCTGAACACAACAGTTGGTAATTACTTCACTGGGTGTGATTTCTCCCAACAATGTGAGCAACCATCAGGGTAGATCTGTAGAATTCTGGGGTTTATGCTCTGAACAGCCAAACTATGTTAACCACCTGCACTTGCCAAAACAGTCTGGGATGCTTTTAATCAACGGAGTTGGTAGATCTCCTGCGCAGTAACACGCTGCACTGTGTGCTCTTGCTGTAGTTGGAGGGCAAATGATAAGAGACAGAGAAAACTAAAACCAACTTGAAATTGAGTATCTGTTTCAAAGTCATGGGTTCAGCAGTTCTCAAATGAAGCCAAAACCAACAAGAACATAGTAAATTCAGCAAAATGTGACAACTGTAGGAACAACTAATTTGAAACAAGTTTCTTTTCCTGTTGTATCATTAAAAAAAAAAAAAAAAAGTCTAAAAACTTTGAAATAGCATCTCTGTAACTATTCTCGCCTAGTCCAGAAGTACACTTGTGTTAATAAATCTCTTACTGCTTTTAGTCAGACTTGTTCACACTCTTGCATCAGCACTGTGTGCGTACGCATTACTTTCTCCATGAAACCGTTTTCCTTGCAACAGAAGGAAGTTGTCATCACCAGTAGACCAGAAAAAAAGAAAATTTTAATCAGCAGAAAACTCATGAATCTTAAAGCCACTTAACCAGATGAAAGTAGCGTCAGTCTTTGCAGTATTGGATTTTTAATACCAGATGGTACTCTCTGAAGATACAAATTGCAGTGCCACATGACTGAGGCTGTTGTTTCAAAGTAATCAAGATGTGTTTGTTTTTGTAAAATCCATAATGTAATGATTGCCTAAGGTTCAGTTTCTTAGAATAAAAGAGAATTGGGAAGAAAGAAAACAGATCTCATTTTTTAAATGTTTTGACAGTGTTCAGATTTATTAACATCTTATTACGAAGCATACTTGACTAATGCTTTTCAACATTTGAACATTTAGAGGTAAAGAAAGCAATTTAGTGTGTGGTTTTCTAACCTTTGTGTTTAGTCATCTATACATAAATGTGAACTGTTGGACGTCAGCTGGTAGTTCTTCAGCGTAAATGTGATTCATCAGGATATCCAGTGAAGTAAACGGGAATTTAATTGTAAAGGTGTAAGGTCAATATTGTGTCTGGTCTGCTGTTATATTTATTTTAATGACTTTATAGACATGGCTTTGCTGAGTTTATACAGTTTGAGACTCATCACTTAACACTGCATTTAAATTTTTAAATTCATCTAACAAAAAAAAAGGAACCCAGTGAGTTTCCAAACAGTGGTAGTGTAATTACAAAAAAAAAAAAAAAAAAAAAAAAAAAAAAATTATAAGTAGTAGCATTCACAGTTTTCTGGGATTGATACTCCAATTGCAATTAAGGACTGCTCATGACTAAATGAAAATGATTAGATGAAATGAGCTAAATTACTCTTTGTGTTGTGTTAGGAGAGGAAAGAGGGGGAAGTTAAAGCGAGCGAGGTTGAAAGCATCTGAGAGGATCTAGTAAACAAGGAAACACTAACAGTTACTAACTACTTAGTTGAAACCAATCAATTGAATATATAGTTTTCATTTTCTGAATTGAAAAGGAAAGATGACAGTCAAAATAAAACAACAAAATATGTGAAGTGGGGTTTAAATAAATTCTTTGCAGTCCATTACAGTGGGTTTTTTTCCCTTTCTCTTCACACTAATTTGCTTGACGTGCAAAATAAAGATTGAAATTGAACAATTCGTTACTGAAACTGAAGAGGAGGGGAAAATATATTATGCCAAATTCACCGTGTTAGGCATTCAGCAAATTCTTTTCAGTGTTTTAACTGTTTTTGTTTCATACTCTGAATTGCAACATGTTCCTGAAGAATGGGCAGCATTTGTTAGCTTTGTTGCAAACAGTTGTAGTGCATCCATTAAGGAGCTTGCTCTTTTGATACACCTTCAAGCAAGGCCTTAATTTATATCATACAACTAAGTTCTCAGCTTTTTTTTTTTTTTTGAGGAAAAGATCTTGTTTTCCATCTCTTCAGAAATAAGTGCCTCTAAATTTTAAGTCTGAAAGCTATAAATCCATACAAAAAGTTGTTTAGAAGTACATTTCTGAGGAAAAGGAGTATTAGAAACCTCCATCAGCATTAAGGTACAAATCCACATACTCATCCCATGTAACAATCTGTCATTCTGCACCTCTTCATAGCGTATTAATGGCATGATACTGCTAGCAAAATGTGATCTGCAGAGAACAGTAAGCATTTTTTCCTGCCTTTGGTGGATTATCTTCATTAAAGTTGAACTTCTGAGTGTATGTGAATACCCTGCCATTACCTATAAAGTGCTCTTTGTTTTCAATGTATTAATGATGATATGAGTAACAAGTAAAATCCAACTTTTTGATCTACGTTTGCCACTTTACAGAATCATAGAATGTGTTGGGTTAGAAAGGACCTTTGAAGGTCATCTAGGTCACCACCTCTGGACCTGTTCTAAAAGGTCCATGTCCTTCCTGTGTTGAGGCCTCCAGAGCTGGGCTCAGTGCTCCAGGCAAGGTCTCACCAGAGCAGAGGAGGAGAATCACCTCTCTCAACCTTTTTCTTTTGATGTGGTTCAGGATGCGACTGGCCTTCTGGGCTGCGAGTATGCGTTGTTGGCTCAAATCCAGCTTTTCGTCCACCAGCACCCCCAAGTCCTTTTCTGCAGGGCTGCTCTGTATCACATCATCCCCCAATCTGTATTTATAATGCAGATTGCCACAACCCAGGTGCAGGACCTTACACTTGGCCTTGTTGAACCTCATGAGGTTCACATAGGCCAACTTTTCCAGCTCATCCAGGTAAGTTGTCCGGTTGATATGTCCGTCACTGAAATACAGAAATGGAGGAAAAAGAGGAAGGCTTGTGACAACAATTCCCAATTAGAAGTATTGATTTATCTTGAGAAAATGTCTCATCTATGCCAAAATTAGATTCGTAGGGTCAAATATCATCCCACCAAATGATAGAAAATGACTGAAAGGAAAACTTCATATTTCCTCCTCTCTTTCTCTTGCTAGTACATTCTAAGCATTTGGTTTATGTTGCTATAAGGTACTTAAAGGAAGCAATTCAGCGTTGCAAGCATATATGAACATGCACATTTTATTAGTTTAGTAATTAAGCTGGCATCGTAATGCACGTCGACAGCAACAGAGGGCTTCAGTGGAGAGCCTTATTACAACAGGGAATGGAAGAACACCAGGGTGGCCATCACAGATTAGCAGCACTGGCATTAGTAAATGGACCTTGTAAGCTCAGGTAGGAAAACATAGTTTATTAGTTAATGATAATGCTGTTAGCTGCCTATAGTAACTAATTATAGGTGCCAGATAATGCCGATGCATTTAAAAATCCATCACTGTTTTCTATTATAGTCTGAGAAAATAAAGCTGCACTGTACAAAAAAAAAAAAAAATCAAAATGAGAAAGCAAATCTTTAAAACAAACTGCATAACCCTGAAGCAGAATTTTTAACAAAAATACTCTAAACAACAGTAACAGTTATTAATAAAATAGCATAACTGTTCCTAAGAGGGCTGCAAATCTCTAAAAGTAAGTCTTACTGGAACACAAACTAGTCACAAATCCTTGACATAGAGAAAATAGTACAGGGACAGGTTAATATTCAAAGGAAAGTGTTTTGTCTTATTATGCTGTTCTAACCACAGAATCACTGAACTGCTGAAGGTGGAGGGCACCTCTGGAGATCACACAGTGCAAACCCATGCCCAAAGCATGCTCAACTAGAGCAGGTTGCTCAGTCCCATGTGCAATTACTCTTTGTTTGTAACCCCACAACCTTGCTGGGAAATCTGTTCCAATGGTCAATCACCCTTAAGAAAACAAAAAAAAGAAAAAAAGAAAAAAAAAAAGGTTTTTCATACATTTGAGCAGTTTCTTGCATTTCAATCTGTGCCCGTGCACAAATGATGAAAAGTGGGTTCTTCTCGTCAGTCTTGTTCTCCAACCAACAACTTTCTGGGTCTTAAACACTTGCAACAAATTCTTAGTAATTCCCTCTGCAACCTTAGGAAGAACCTTTTACTTTTTAGGCCATCTGAAGCCTAAGTCTGTCAGGAAGTATTGATCTCTGCTTACACTATCACTTTCCTCCTTACTATATTTTCCCAAACTTTACATTCCAGAGATACTTCCCCTGCTGGATATCTTCTGTTGCCTTGGTGAAGAGGAGGAAGATTTCTCTCTTCAGTCCTTCAATTGGGCCCAGAGTGAAAGAGCTGAAAGCAAGCTGACAGCTCTTTGCCGCACAGTAACAGCTTGATGGCAAGGCCCTCTTCTTAACACTCCGTGTTACACTGTTCCCAGCAAAGAGCAAATAATAAATAACATAAACCTTTCAGGATGCTGTTTGAAAAAAAAAAACAACTAATGCCTTTGACACTTCCAACTTAGCTTGCCGAATATTTTGAGTGTATACTTGGATAATTTGTGTTGTTGAATTATAACACTCATCGTTTAATCACTTCTGGGCCTCTTGGAATACATACTTTGAAACTTCTTGATTTTGTTATGAAAGAAATGAGTTGTCATTGTTTGAGAGTGTTTTTGTTTAAATGCATTTGCATCAGACCACTCCTCTGTTGATAGTTTCAAAGAAAAAAAAAAAAAGTGGAATCAATTATTAGATTATTGAAAAGAAAAACAAATTTATGAGGAAAGATAGCATATGAATTTATAAACAAATTACAAAAAGATAACATGCATTTATGAGCACCACAATCCCTTGGCACAATAGACAATAGTGTTCCAAACAAACTCTTATTGTCTGCTTTGTCAGTCATGTGCATGCTGAAGAGTTCCTAAGTACTCATTGACTTGATAGCAGCTTCAGAAGAGTCTATTTGGTCAACAATTCATGTTCCTGTAGATTTGCATAATAAAACATAAAAGCTTCCCAGGAAACACTAGAATCTATTAGGTCAACCATCATATAATTCTGCCACATGGGATTCATTTCGCTTGAAACTTTTCTGAATTTCCTTTTGAATGCGTGTGAATAGCTTTATGCATTCATTTATTTTGAATTTTCCTGAACCAGTTTATGAGAGAAAGGAAATAAGTTGTTAAAGCACCACAAAATATGAAATTACTTCCCTTTTTCTTCATAACAATTCTCATAAAACACTAGTTATTTTCAGGTGTGCATATACTAGGAATGATGTTCATGTGGCAGAGGGTAGCAAAAGAAAACACTTTAAAAGATGACTGAATAAGATTACGTCAATTGCAGATGAATAGGTATAAACACTGAATTGCATTCAAAACTTCCCCATGTAACAGCATGTTAAGTGAAAATAACAGAAGAAGGTAAAAGATAATTTGAGCTCTTTAGGCTAGGCAGTGGAAAATAGCTGAAGAAGGAAAATGGCCAAGAAGGTCAATGGCATCCTGGTCTGTATCAGCAACAGTGTGGCCAGCAGAAATAGAGAAGTGATTGTGCCCCTGCACTCAGCAGTGGTGAGGCTACAGCTTAAATCCTGTGTTCAGTTTTGGGTTCTCACAACAAGAAAGACATTGAGGTGCTGGAGCATGTCCAGAGAAGGACAACAAAGCTGGTGAAGAGACTCAAGAACAAGTTGTGTAAAGAGTGTCTGAGGGAACTGGGGTTGTTTAGCCTGGAGAAAAGGAGACTGAGGGAAGACCTGATCACTCTCTACAACTACCTGAAAGGAGGTTGGAGTGAAGTGGGAGCCAGTCTCTTTTCCCAAGTAACAAGTGACAAAACAAGAGGAAATGGCCTCAAGTTGTATCAGGGGAGGTTTAGATTGGAGATTAGGAAAAACTTCTTCACAGAAAGGGTTGTCAAACATTGGAACATGCTGCCCAGGGAGGTTCTACCACCATCCCTGGAGGAATTTAAAAGAAGTATAAATGTGGTACTTGCAGACATTGTTCAGTAGCGGACTTGACAGTGTTGGATTGACAATTGAACTTGATAATCTTAAAGGTCTTTTCCAGCCAAAGTAATTACATGATTCTATGAATCTGTATTTGGTAACTAAATCTAGGATGGAGAAATTCTGAGAACAACAAAATACTATAGCAGAAAGAATTAATACATGTTTGGTGACTATGTGTGGGAATGCATAAATCTTATCAACTAAAGAAACTTTTAGACTAGTTAGTGAGACTAGTCATAGAATCATATGATTGTTGAAAGGGACTTCTAAAGATCATCTAGTTCCAACACCGCTGCCATGGGCAAGGACACCTTTCACTAAACCAGGTTGCCCAAAGCCCCATCCAATCTGGCTTGAACAATTCTAAAGAAGGGACATCCACAACTCTTCTGGGTAACTTGTTCCAGTGTCTCACCACATTCACCATAAAAAAAAAGTCTTTCTTATGTTCAATTTAAACCTGCTTTCTTTCAGTTTAAAAATTGTTCCTTGTCATTACATACCCTAGTAAAAAGTCTCTCTACATCTTTCTTATATATTGAAAGGTCAGAGTATGGTCGCCCTGGAATGTTTTGCTCTCCAGGCTGAACAGCACCAGATCTCTCAGCCTGTCCTTATAGAAGAATGTTTCATTAGAACGATCATTTTTATGGCTCTTTTCTGGACCTTGTCTGACAGGTCCATGTCTTTCTTGTACTTGAGACTTCAGAGCTGAATGCAATACTCCAAGCAGAATTTCATGAGAGTAGAACTGAAGGGTAGAATCACCGTCCTTGACCTGCTGACCACACTTCTTTTGTTGCAGCCCAGAATGTGATTGGTTTCCTGGACTGTAAGCACACATTACCAGCTCATGTCCAATGTTTCAGTGACCAAAACCCACTAGTCCTTCAGGGCAGGCTGCTCTCAATCCCTTTTTTTCCCAGCCTGTACTGATAGTAGGGATTGCCTCAACCCAGGTGCAGGACCTTGCAGTTCGCCTTGTGAGCTTCACGGGGGCCCACTTCTCAAACCTGTCAAGGACTTTATGCATAGTCCCCCTCCTATTCAGTACCAACTTTTATAAGTGCCTCTGAGAAGTTCTAATGTCAACCAGAAGCTGTACATTGGGAGGATAGGGCACAATTTCATATGCAAAGTCTGATTGTGTCTCGTTGACTGACATCTCTCCATGAAGGAGAGTCAGTCTCCAATGATCTCCAGTTTACATTGCATTGTTAAATTATTCCAACTGAAAGTTAGTATTTAGTTATGTATAAAGATATCCTTATTAAATAAGCTGAGAAAGGAAAATTAGAAATTTGTGAGGCTTGACCAAATACCTAACTCCAAAAAAAAGTTTTTTGGATTCCGATTTGAACAAGAATTAAAATGCTATTAAGGATCTCCAGAGACTGCTAAATCCCTCCTGGTGTATCCAACATTTTTTCCTTCAGTAATCTTTAAATAGAAAAGTCTCACCTGAAACATCTCCCAGGTACACTATGCATGGAAGAGCTGCCTTTGTGAAGTGCACAAGAGAATTGGGTAGGAAACAGTGGGGACTTGGACATCTCCTTGCCAGAAGGATCTAGGAAAAATAATCAGGATGCAAACCAACAAACAAAATTTATTAAAGAAAAATTCTTACTCAAGTATTGAAGTGAGAAATAAAATTATTTTCCAAACAATATTTTCTCTTGGAAACTATCAGTCAGCTGTAATATCTACAAAAATGGGACTTACCCATCTGTAAATATTGAAAGCAAGGCTTTGGTGCAATAACTACTCAGCTTCTCTTTCTTCAGCAACATGATTAGTAAGACACAGAGGTTTAGATCTATGTTTTATATATTTTTGGTGATACAGCTAGGGTTTAAGTACCCATGTGGGGACACATTATGTGTTATTATGGAGTCATGGTCAACAAATTTGTCACAGAAAGCAGACACAATGGTTACAGAATCAACTGTGAACATCTGTATGAATGAAATAAAAGATGTTTAGACAAAAGAGAAAAGGTGGTGGGACACTTAGCATGCCTTACAGACCACCTAGAATTAAAAATTTTAAAGTTACAAAATGAACTGCGACGAATTTTAAGGTGATGGAGGAAAGAATGAACATTGGTGGCAGGGAGAATGGAAAAAAAGTAAAAATTGTAATTTTTCATTAATAAAATGTAGTAGGGTGGGGTGGGGGAGGTCACTGTTTACTTAGCTAGTTTGAACTAGAAAAAGAAAGCTTTAAGATCATAGGATGGAAGGAAAAAGTCAGTGTTGTCTGGGGAATACAGTACATGATCTCTTCTTTTTTCTTCATTTTTTCTTTCAGTTTTCTGATCTTAGATTATTCAGAGCTTTCTAAGTTTAGGCTTTTTTACAAACTGTTGACTATACTGGTAATCCAAGATCACCCTATATTGCTTTAGGCAATTTCAACTCGAGGTTCTGAGACTCTCAGGCACGGGACACCACAGTAAGGACATTATCCAGCCTCAATACTGCTTGGATAAATAATTCTGGTTTTCCAAACATATACAGTAGCAGCTGTTTCAATATGCCTGTAGATTATGAATGGCTATGCGAAAATCTCAGGTATAGGGGTGACTTTCACATGGGCAGCTGCAGGTAGGAACAGAGTGGGAGTTTCTGCAGATAGTTGGACACTGAATTTCAGATGTGTCACTTGTAGGAGGGGTGGAATTCCAAGCAAAACAAGGTTTGGGAATGAGAATTACATTGACACACTAAAAAGAACCTCAGTTCAATTCTTAAGAAAAAAAATGTAAAATACCCCATCTTGGTTGTACACCTAATGAAGCAGCAATTCTTTGTACTGCCTGGAGGAAAACAGATACCTGGTCAAGTCCAGAGATATCAAATGTATCTTGAATTTTGTCTAATAACCTAAAGACTGATACTCAGTTATTAAAGCAAATGAAACCCTCTTGCACTTTCCCAATGGTGAGAATGTTTTTTTTTTCACTTTCATATCTACAATTTTCCTCCTTTTTAAGTCTATGAAAAGGTCAGTGGCAGGAAGGACAAATATGTAACAGCCATGAGATTTGCATGGAAAATATTGCAAGAGAAGGAAAATAGAGATGACTTTCATTTGATGCAGCTACTGAGTTATTCAAGGACATCACCCACTGGCTGCTCTGTCATCAGATACCTTCAACAGTTCCCCAGGGTGAATGACAAAGTGGGTCAGGAATGACCCAGCTCAATTCCCTTTTTATTGTTTTTCATTGTAATCTGATTATCTGGTGCTACCATGTGTCAAAGTGACATTGTTTGACAACTGCATCAAATTCACCGGAGCACAGGTGTAAGGAAAAAATATGTGCTTCATTCAACCCTTTCAACCTGCCTTGGGGATTGTGTGGATTTTTTTTCCTGGTTTTTAATCTTCCTCTTTTCTACCAGTGCACATAACTAATAGCTTGAATAACTCTAATTAAACACCACAGTGTGGAACGCATGACTTGTCAAGTAACTGATAGTCATAGCCTGAAATCACAAATTCACATGGATATGATGACTGAAAATATTTAGCCTTAATTTTTATGTTTAACTACTTGATTTCCAGTGGTTGTTGAATCTACTGGAAGAGAGGGAATAAGAATTAACTATTGATTAAAGACAGCTTGAAAGTGAGTGATTACGTTCTGGCAAGACCATGCAAATTTGGCTGTATTTATGCATTACAACTGCATTTTATAACATTTCTTTAGATTGCGGGAGTTCATTTAAGGTTCTTTGCAATGATCAGATTCCTGTTTTCCCTTAGTGCAGGACAGAGATCTCATAGAGCAGAAGGAATGAGTTCAAGGAAGAGGTGTTATTTTAAGAGAACAGTCAGAAACTGCTGCAGACACAGGCCCAGAAATCCAATACGGAACATAAATTATTTACTTACGGCCACATAATCAGGATCATGCTGGAAGAAGCACCCAACAAACAGCAAGGTGCTATGAGAGGCACTGTCAACATTTCTGATAACAGACTGTCTCTCAATTTGTGCCCCAGCATGTGTGTTTGCTATCGTACTGCTGGAGGTAATGTCTTTCAGATGAGATGGAAAATGAGGTTCTGAATACATGGGGTCACTAATGATCCCATGCCAGCCTCTGTAAGCGCAGGAGATAACCCAGGTGTCCTGGAAGATGTTTGGTTCAGAAAATTAGGTTTTGCTGACCTAAATTTCACCTGTGGTTTCAATTATCTGTGATATCCTTAACTTGCTGTACTAACCTGTTTTGTAGGTTCATATTTATGTATAAGATACTGCCATTTCAGGGAGACAGAAGTCTTTGGGTTAAAAGTTCTTAACATGAGTACAGTCTCATTTCTACTGTTATAAAGGCACGTTAATTGATGTTTTGAATAATGGGGTGGGAAGGACAGTGGCCAACTAATGAAAAAGAAATTATTTGTGTTCGCATTATTTGTATTTGTAACTCAAACCATTTGAACTGTGGGTAGACAACGTGGTAAGACCACAGCCAAAAAAAAAAAAAAAAAAAAAAAAGTGATGCACTTAATGGAGTCCTAAAAGTAGCCAGGAAGGCTGAATCACGACAAATTTTATTAAATTTTAATCAACACATGTGAATGGTGTGGTGGCATTGAAGTTCTTGTTGAGAGGTGAGATCTGTGCTCACAGGTGCTACTCCTTAGCTGTCTCTTAAATTGGTGTCTTTAATTTGAAAAATCAGATAAAAATAGGTCTGTCAAAAAACCCACAAGCCCTAAGGTGCATAAAAGGCAAAAAATGTCTAGCTGCCACGGTATTGCCAGGGGAGACAAAAAAGCATCAGCAGTAAATTAGATTGAGTGGTAGATTGTAGTGTGACACTACAGAAAACATGATTGAAAGCTGTGTGTACAGAGGTGTCATGTCCTTGCTCAGGTTTCTTTGGATTTCTCTGGGTAGTACTTTGCACCTGGAATACTGTGTATAGACTCATCTTGTCAATAACCAGTGAGGGAACCAAACAAGAGTAACAAAAACCTTAATCAGGTTGGCAGCTGTTCATGTAAGGGGCTGGAAAGAGTTCATAATCAAGGGGTTGAAACGACTGAATAATGAGAGGTAATTAAAAGGCTAATTTATGACTAAACATTTAATTTTGATGATGGAGGTCAATGGGAGTTTCATCATTAACTGCGAAGATGTATCAGCTCTCAAGAGAAAGATATTTACCACTATCACCTTATTAGATATTTTTTTGACAATAATGAATTATAAGCAAAAAAAAAAAAAAAAAAAGGGCTCTAACTAGAAGAAGAAAGAGAACACCTTAGTTCAAAAGAAAGTTTTCCTAATGGTATTTCCAAAGGAAGGTGATGGAAACACAGATGGTCAATATGTTTGGACTGCAGCACTTAGGGCACTGTGGAAGAGATAATGAAGGTGAAATCTTTGATTAGGTGGTCAAACACGATTGGATCTCTTCCATGATTATTTTATATAAGTTTATGTAATTAACTCAGTATCAAGGTTCATTGTTGCCCTGGAGAAAAGGTAATATCATTGTCATTTTTCTGTTCTTTAAAACAGCTAGTGTAAGTTTGGGAATTATAATGACTCTTTTTATCCTATCAGTGGAAATATTTATTGTAGATTCATAGAATCATAGAATCACAGAACAATTCAGGTTGGAAAAGACCCTTGGGATCATCAAGTCCAACCATTAACCCTACACTACAACCATTAACCCTACACTACAAGTTCACCCCTAAACCATATCACCCAACACCACATCTAAGCAACACTTATACACATCCAGGGATGGAGACCCCCTCCCTGGGCAGTCTGTTCCAGTGTCTGACCACTCTTTCTGTGAAGAATTTCTTCCTAATGTCCAGCCTAAACTTGCCCTGTTGCAACTTGAAACCATTCCCCCATTCCTAGAAAAATTATTTTTATTTATTTACTATATTTATTTTATTTACATAAAATACATTGCACCTTACTTTAGATTATTATGGTATAGCCACTCCATCTGAACCAGTAACATGGGATTGTTTTATGGTCAATTAAGAAAGGGCAAATCCAGCGCATGATTCATCTGATGAACTGCAGATTTTTTTCTTAAAATGAGAAGAATACAATGCTAGAGTTATTAATCTTTTGTACTGGTTATAGAGTCTCTTTAACCAGCACGCATATATGTGAGATGAAGTGAATCTCACCCAAAATATTTGCTCATATGAAAAAGACGATAATGTATCTGTATTTTTTTAATATATCCTGAATTAGAGCTGACGAGGTCCTGGGCAACTCTAAAGGGACTTACTCTGGGCGTGAATTTGAATTATATGACTTCTGGGGTTCTCTCTCAACCCTTGTGTTTCTGTGAAATAAATCATACTAACTGTAAGCAAAGATCCTGAGAACAAGCTTAGCATATTAACACATCAACAATTTCATAATTCAACATAAATAGTGGAAAGGACATATTTGTTTCCCTGTATATGTATTAGACACATGTTGTTTATTTTCTCTGAGAGCTAAAATTCAGCCTTCTCTTCTTTCATGCAAAATTTCACGCTCTCTTTCTTACATACTGGATTTATTTTCTTACAAAACAATACTTAAAATCCTTATTATTCACATGTTCTGAGTTGAACACCATTTAAGTACATTGTTGAACCACATCCTTGGTTTGGCAAAGAGCTGGGCCTATTAAGCTGATTTACTGACAAAATTAGAAAAGGATAATCAGTTAGTCAGGAGGAGAAAAATAGGCTGCAAATTTCACCAAGAGCAAAACATGTATTTCAAAGAAATAAATTCAAGTTCCCATTCAAAATATTATTTAACAACTATGTTCTGTTCAACAGACCCTGAACTAATCTCTAGTGGTTCACAAAATTTGTCTATTTAAATGCACAGTAAATCATA
Source organism: Trogon surrucura (assembly GCA_020746105.1). Taxonomy (NCBI): domain Eukaryota; kingdom Metazoa; phylum Chordata; class Aves; order Trogoniformes; family Trogonidae; genus Trogon; species Trogon surrucura. The sequence continues at coordinate 6,294,479 of CM036617.1, read as the reverse complement.
CATTACTGAAAAGAAGGTGTTTAGTTCTAGGAAATATAGCAAAGAAATCACGTGAACAATTTTTGGTTTTATGAAGAAAGGAAACCAATTGGGCTAAATTTTTTTTTTTTTGCAACCAACTGGGCTATATTTTGATGGCATTAATTTTATCCCCACAAATCATCATTTCACTTTCTGGAACATTTGTTAATACTGAAATTTGGGTTTATACAAAACTCTCTGCTGGAGATCAGTGCCTATTTACACTACATATTGTCTACTTCATGTGACAAAAAGACCACCACAATCTCCACGATTTTTCACCCAAAGAAATCTGCAACCTTAAAAATGATAAAATTAAATTTCTGATATGCATATTGATTTTCTGAGTCAAAATTATTGCATGGCAAAAGACTATTACACACAAAGTAGTGAAGGTCATGTAAGTTTTATTATTTATGCATTTAGCAAATAAACCTGACTGCTGGAGTTGTCGATTATTTCTTTCATTATTATGCAGAAATACAGGCTTTTCTTTTGACCGAGTATTTATACTTATTCTATTTTTCAAGTTATGTGTGAACTAATGGTATGCTAATCAGGGTAATGATTTCAAAAAGACAATTTAGTAATCCTTTAAATGCTTATTCATATTAACTGAGCTAAGAGGGAGCAATTATTATTTGTCATTAGAGTTAGAAGGCATACTTTCTTCTGTCCCTCCTCTAATTCAAATTATTAAGAAATCTGTGATACAGTAATCCAGCATCAAATTTGTGACAATTAATGCTGCTCATTTTTTTTTGGTTGGTTGGTTTATTTTGTTTAGTAAACCCAATTTTTCTGGTTTTTCCTTTTTCCTTTTTAAGTGAATGGACCATATCAGTGATACGGAAATGTAAATGTCTCACTGTCTGATTCGGATCAATTATAATATCCAAAAGATAATACAGCCCCAAGAAGGTTTATCTTGTAGTTCATACAGGCTTTTGTTTTTCCTCCAGAAAATTTTATAATCATGATAAAGAGTCTTTTGAAGTTACTGTTATGAATATATTAGAGGTAGAACTGCTCAAAGGACCTTGAAGTCCCAAATGAATTGTTGAAATCAATAGGAATCTTCCCATGAGATTTGACAGCTATGATCTACACTTCAAGGTGAACAGGTGCCTAGCCTCCTGCGATTTTAATTCAAGTTGTTTTGGTGAATGCAGGGAAAGGGGTTTCAAAATCAGGTCAGGGCTTTCATTCTCACTCCTATGAGCAGCTACATACTCGTCATGAACTCGTCATACAGTCATGGACTTATACTGTTTTATACGTAGTTTTATGTATAGTTAAAGTTGGAAATGACAATCATACATCTCTGCTTCATGGTCACAGACCTCAGAACTTTTCTTGGCTGACCCAAACCAAACTTAGTGTCTCTTCTAGACAAGGTGTATCCATCCACTTCGGTGCTCAGACTCTGCTATTAACTACATAACTGAAGCTAGTTCCACAAGATGAATAATAGCAGCATCTTGCCTACCTGTACCCACGGATGATAAGGCCAAAATTTTGATCTACTTCCTCCCACATACTCTGAAACTGGATGGAAGCAGATAGTGTCTCCAGGGAGATATGTGTTTATCAGTCAGTCTCCTTGGTTATTTAGAGTTTTGTTTTGGGCATGCCCTGAGATATCTGATGCTTACAATAGGGAATTGGTTGTTCTCTGAGCAGTCATACAGATATTCCTTCAGCTGTTGTACCTGGAGTATGCAAACCAGCTGGCATCTTGGTGCCTCTTCTGGATTGAACCCTGGTAAACCACAAGAAAAGACTTTCTCAGATTCATCATCCAGCGTCCTAGAGTTTGGTAATTCACCTGAGACACTGGAGAACTGGTTCTTAGTTCCATCTGAGATATTTGTATGTACTATCAGGCAGGTAAATGCTTTAATCAGTATTCTGATATTTAGATCGCTCATTCTTTCCAAAGGAAAACATTGCCTGGGATAAGCAGTAAATATTCACATCTAGGAAGAGAGAAAACATTGCAGTGTAGCTAGTTCTATAGCCTTTTAGTTAGTTTCCTGGATTCCTCTCTTTTTCTGTCTCTTCTGGAAATTTGCTTCTTACAAAACAAAATAAAACAAAACACAACTGTAGACATTGGTTAGCACAAGAATTATTTTAGAATTATCTAACTAATAGACATGTAATAAAGATGCAGCCTAGGTGGCCTGCTGACTACAAGTTTAGGAGAAATAGCCTCTTATCTTCAAAAGATGCAAGGAAGGACTGGTTTATATTCCTGTCTCCAAGGGAAACCTGATGATTGTGAATCCAGAGATGGTAGATCACACAGGAGAGACTGTTATCTTCTAAGCATTTCAAGTTGGCTCATCCTCGCTCAGCTTGCCAGTAGATTCCACAGGAATTGCTGCAGGTTTTGAAATTGCCTTAGGTCTCCTTCTGTGAGCCTGGACATTTATTACATCACTGAAAGAGGCTTCTGTTTTCTACCTTGGAGATCTTAGTCCAATATTTGGTCACAATAAATGTGCTCTGTGCACTTACATGAGCAAAAGCTTGTGGGACCAAAGCTTTCCATAGCTGTGAAAGTGAGAGCTACAAGAGTTTTTCAATAATTTGAGTTTAACATAAACAGCACCTCTGTCTGCATCCTAAAAATTTAACATAAACTAAGATGTCATGGTCAAAATATATTCTAAGAGTAATTACTGCAGATAGGAATGACAGAATGATGACTATTGTCAGACCTTTTCTATTGAGGAACATGGCAAAGAAATTCCAAGGCTACAGAAAATGCAGTCCTGTCATTCCAGATTGGTAGATTGATGAATCAATAGGTTTCTGTGCCAAGGCAGTGATTAGCTTTTTTTGATATGCTTAAGCATCAAGTTTTCTTATTGCAGTCAGACCCATTACACTTAGAAGCCACATGAAGAGTAGTAAAATCAGAAAAAAAGAAAATAAAACAAAAAAAAAGACAGCAATGATGCAAACAGGAAACACAGAGAAGAAAGACTTATAATTTATGTTTTTGGCCAAGAAAGGCCAACGTTAAATCTACATCTGGTGTAGAGCTGCAGATATCGAGGAGCGAGAATAATTTTCAGGATCAACAGCAGAATAAAGAATAGTTTTGAAACAGTTACAAAACTGATACTATGCATGAGGTGTTATGGGACCCTCTAGCAGCATCTTTGATGGAAACTGTTTCAGGCTTCAGTGCTGTGAGCATTATATTTGTTTAACAATATTTTTTGAATAGTACTGTTTATGTCATGTGAAGGAAAAAAAAAAAAAAAAAAGAGGAGCAACATTTGGAGCAGTGACTGGAAGCATCAGAGCTTATCTGTGGAAGTGAAAATGAGCTGAATGAGCCACACATGGAGTATGGCAGGGCTGGGTGTAATACAGCTCTGACTCACTGAGTTCCTCTCTGTTTTTTATGTCGCTTGCTTTGACTCTAAGATCTGAACAGCTCATATAGAGGTGAACTGCCAAGTTCCGTCAGAGTCTTTTCTCTCTTTTAAGATATAAACTCTGTTTCATTTAGGAGTCTTTGTGAGTATTTATGTTTGCTTTTCAGAATATCTTGCTTTGCCTTTGACAAAGAGACATTTGTTTTAGTGTTGGTTGCTTAGTTTTTTGCTTTTTTTGAGGAGATGAGGGGGAGGAAGAATTTATCTTCTATGCATTTTGTCAGTTCTGTTTTCCCCTGTATGAACCCAGAAAGGAGCATCATATCTTCTAAACAAAAAACATGCAACTTTTTTACTGCTGCTGTTGCTCTGTGGAACTATCTTTGTAGAGCCAAAAGTTAATCACACAACCGAATGGCTAGATCTTTAGAATAAGATGTGAAAATATGAAAAATGCAGACTTTTTTCTTCATGTTGCCACTCTTATATTGGTTTTATTGCTGTCATTTTTTTTTTTTGAAGTATGCAACAGAAACTCTGTATTTTGAGATTTTTGTATTATCCACCAAAAGTTAGTTTGTAAGCATTGGTACTGAAGGGACATAAATATCTGATATTATAAGGTGCTTCTTTCTTCCAGAATTTTTTCAGTTTTGCAAATCATAATGAAAGTTAATGTCATGGATTTCTAAAGACTAGGTGAAGAGAGGGAAGAAAAAGTTTATTTTTAAACTTACAACTTTTCCTGTCAGCTCAAAATCTTGACCAAATAGAACAAATTAGTTGAAGTCCAGTGGGGACTGCATCATTTACTTATGTTTGTAGCAGTGGACAGAAGTTCTTCAGGTACTTTCATATTTTTAAAAGAGTTGTAACAAATTTTAAGAGTTGTAACAAATTTTAAGAACTACATTTCAGTACTTAAATTTGAAATGTCTGAACATTCAAAAGTGGCCAAAATTCAAAATCTCTGCAATCTATTCCTTCTCAGTAGATTTTTTTTTCTAAAAAGGAACATCAATGACGCTAAATGTGCATCTATTTACTCTCAAAGTTTATCACAACTGATAAGATGTAAGAATGTGTTTAAAGTCAACAATGATATTTTTTCCTTTCTACTGATTGATTTAAATAAACAGTATGTTGAATACCAGAGAAATGGAACTTAAATTCAGTCTTATAATTGATCTCAAACTTAAAATATTTCCTAAACTGAAAAAAAAAATAGTAGTCAGACAAGCTAACTGACCATGAGAAAGAAGTAGCTGACCCAGTAATCATTCATGTTACTGTCTCACTCCTTTGCTTCAACCATATCCCACAACAGAAACAATGAAGAACACATGTGCTTCACAGAGCAAAATCAGAGTCCTTTAGCTCTCTTGGAAACAATCTATTTTCATACTCTTGCACTTTCTTAAAAGTTGTACACTTGCACAATATCATCCTATAATTAAACTTGGTAAAAATATTAAGAAAAATCACTTAACTGCTTTTCAACTATGGAAAGGTGTTGGGGAAAGTGAAGAAGTTTGACATGACGAAAAAGTTCTTTTGGGAGTGAGTCAAGAGGATAACCCAAGAGGGTGACGGAGCCCTGGCACAGGCTGCCCAGAGAGATTGTGGAGTCTTCTTCTCTGGAGAATTTCAAAACCCACCTGGACATGTTCCTGTGTGGTTCCCCTAGGGGATTGTACTCTGGCAGGGGGTCTGGACTAGATGATCTCTAGAGATCCCTTCCAAACCTTAACGTTCTATGATTCTATGATCAACTTTCTGAACCACACTGAAAGCTTTTCAGTGTCTACAGATGCTGCTGCAGCATCAGTCAGGCTCCTTCACAGAGAAACAATCTGTATTAACAAACAGAGTCATAGTTAATAACACAGACAAAAGGACAAATTGGGTGGACAACTTGCAATTCATTTATTCTCACAGATTCACTAAAGTATTTTTGACTAGATAATTCATGTTAAAATGTCAACAGGGAAAAAAGAAGAGGGGGAGAAACACATGACACATTAAAGTCTTGTAAAGAAACAAATATAATAATCACAATGCTAATTATCCATAAGATCACTGCAATTCTCAACAGGATGGTTTGGTTCAAGTGGAGTAAAACCAGATGAATTCTCAAGTTGCATTTGATTTGATTTGCTTCTCATAAGCATTTTCATTTGATCGGCAGTAATGTGTGTATGTGCAACACATATTTTTGTCAGTTCGAAAATAAAAGCAAGCTCTCCGAAGTAAAGACATACTTAAGATTTCTTGTGCAACCAGATTAGGTACATTCTAAGGTAAGGGTGTACTAATCATCTTAATGGATTAACAAACATCCGTTCACCCGTTGCTGCAGTTTGCACATACAACATTAACCCCTGACAAATGTGAGCTAATTCAGTATGGCCCATTCTGAGATGAAAAAGGTTTAAGGGCAGTTACATGTCAGGGAATGTGTAACAGAGTGCTTTTTTCACACCAGTTACGTGTTTGCACTATGAGATCATAATTTCTCCCCTTTCTTCTGCCCTGTCCTAACAAAGTTTGGTTTACAGACTATATCTGTTCTGTAGATGGTCTGGGGTGACCAGACAAGCCTATTCTTTACAAAATCCCAAATTTATTAATACACGGCTTAAAAGACATCTAGTGAATGAAGGAAAGAAGAGTAGAAGGAGAGACTGGAGGCTAAGGGTTCAGGTACTAGTCATAACTGAAGCAAATTTTCTGTGGGTTACTGATCAAATTTTTAAAACAATAAATGTTTGTTATTACAAGATTATTTTGCTCTTCCAGACACCTAGTCTAATATCCTACAATTATGTTGCTGGTGCAAGCACAACTACATCTAATAGTGATTAGAAAAAATAGTTCTCTGAAAAGAAGTCTTACTGCAAAAATCCTGTATTTGCTGAAAAACATAAATACGTCACTGTCAGTTGGTAACACAAGAAGGCTGATATTCTGGTCATTTTTCATTAAAATCTGTAAGCTCAAATGTTCAAAGAGAGGGATGTAAATTGTAAATGTAAATGTAAATGCAAATGTAAATGTAAATGTAAATGTAAATGTAAATGTGAGGAATAAAAGCCCCTCAATGTCCATATAGTGAGAAGAGTTAGAACCTGCAAAATGGTAATTTCTAGGGCCCTGAAAAGGCAGAACATAAAGGCAGCCAACATCAGTCAAACTGCACATTTTCTGAGAGTGAGTGTAAAGTAAATTTAGCCCCACGTTAAAAAACCCCTTCAAGTCTTGCATACTCCCTGCGTTCTGTGCTGGACATGGAAGCCAGCCAGATTCCGAAGGGCTAACAAAGCCAGAGCTGAGAGTATGTGAGGTTTTTTCTTTGAGAAAAGAGACACAGTGTAAGAGACACTATAGAAATTATCTGTATATTATCTGGTGACTAATTGCTAAATATTAAGTTAATATCCTGCAGTGTTTGTGATGAGAGAGCTGTTTCCAGGCTTATGACTAGCAGAAGCTGACCTTCTGGTTTCACTTCATACCAGCTATCCTGATCTCAGCTGGAAGAAAGTGAAGATAAATGATTGGCATTATGCATCCAAGCAAAAGATTTCAAGGCTTAGCATGCAGGGATGCCTATCCTCCACACTCATTGCTCTGGAGTGCTGAGCAGAGCCAAATATCAATGCCAAAGTTCTGTTTGGACAACCACAGCTCAAATAGTAAACTTTTATATACCTATGAAAAGGAAACAAACCAACACCTCATCTCTCCAATGTGAAAACAAACATCCCTACCTCTATTCAGATGGAAAAGCCATGTTTTTACTTGCAGTACACAAATGACAGAGAAAGCGACTAATATGGCACGAACCTAAGATATTGAATTGGAAATGAACAGGATTTGCCAATGAATAAATTATCATTCAAGTGAACTCTACACAGAAAAAGAACATGAAGAGAATTTCTTTGAAATGTTCCATTTGTATGGGCAGGTTAAACTAAAGTTTTAAAGATGCCACAGGCTTTATTCTTTATGCCTTTGGCTGTTGTCATCATTGTACCTGTACAGTCCCATTTTATTTTACTTTTTTTCTTAGTAGTCCTTATAAAATTAGAAATAATTCCAGCAATAAATTAATAAAGAACTTTCCCACAAAACAAGAACAGATTATTGTTCTGAATTCTAAGTCATAGCTAGTGTTAAAAAAAGACTGATTATTTCTATTAAACACACTATTAGTTTCTAAGATTTAAATTTGTTTACATGATGCTGTTGACTCTCTAAGGTAAAAATGCTGTTAATATTTAATTTGCAATTATATGAAAAGAGATTATGTATGTGCATAAATGGAAAGCAATGCATCTAACCGGTCATTTCTCTGGATCAATATATAGAATGAATATACCATTGAAAATGTCTTCCAAAAGGTTAGTATTGCCTCAAATGGAAAAAATGATGTGTAGAGTAAACACAACACTGTGAAAAACTGCTCTGTTTATGAGCCATCGCTCTTCTAAACTATCCTAATATTAGGATAAATGTTTTCTAATACATTAAGAATTTTCATGGATTCGATATTGAAAATCACCGTGAATCTAAATATGAAGAAAAAAAAAATCAAAGCAAAGCATTTAGTTTCAAAAATTGACTCTTTAGTACATTTTAAAAACTGCATAACACAGAATAACACAAATTTTAGATAAATAGTGTTTGAAGGCAACATTGGAACTTTTTAGATTTAGAAAGCACTGAAGTGGTAAAATTCTCTTGGAAGAAGAATGAAATATGATCTCTGTAACGGAGGGAATGAATGAAAAGAAATTCAGGAAAAAACTTTATTTAAAGTGGGACTCCCATTTTCCAGTCAAGTCAAATTGTATTTTCTCTTGAAAGCTATTTCTTCTAGTTGTTCCCTGTTATTCCTAAACAGAATCGCATTCAGACCTCCTCTATATGTGCAGGAATTCCATGTGTGGTTAACCATTTGCAATATTTTCTGATGCAGGAAGGGCAGAAACGTTGTCCTGCCCAACTGTTGAGAGCTAGAAGTATATTCTGAAAATATTTCTTGGGTGGAGATTCTGACATGGAAGGAGGTACAAGGCACACATAGCTTTTCAAAGGCATGTCTGCCCTGTACTGTACAAAATAAAAACTGAGGTGATTCTGCTCTGCTGCATGTGGAACCTCAAGGGCAGAAGCACACGTTTTAAAACTATCCAAATCAACTACATGTAGCTCAGTCATTCAGAACTGCATCTAGCTAGACCTGAATCATGTTATTATAAATGACTGCAACTGGGATATCAGCTTTTGGCAATGGCAGTTGGCTCTAATCTATCTGTGAAGAATCATTGAAGAACATGAGGCAGGAGAGGAAAGGAGTAGGAGTATTCATGAAAGAAGGCACTCTTCCTGAATCCCTTAGGAGTCAGTCTATGCCTGGTGTTTTGTCTAGTGAATGAATAAAATACAGAAATTTTGTTCACAGGTCTTCACTCACCCATATTTTCAATCACAGAATCATAGAATCATATTGGCTGGAAGAGACCTAGAAGATCATCGAGTTCAGCCTTTGTCCCAGCCTTATCAACCTACTAAACGATTCCCCCCAATGCAACATCCACCCGTCTCTTAAACACCTCCAGGGACAGTGACTCAACCCCCTCCCTGGGCAGCCTGTTCCAATGGCTGACAACCCTTTCAGTATGGAAATTCTTCCTAATATCCAACCTGAACCTCTCCTGGTGCAATTTAGATTCATTTCCCCTCATCCTATCATGCTCCACTAGGGAGTATTGTTCCGCACATTTGCAGTGGTGGTATGAGTGGAGAATAGACCTTAAGTTGTGCCAGGGTAGTTTTAGAAAAACTTCTTTACTGAAAGGGTTTTCGAGCATTGGAACAGGCTGTCCAGAGAAGTGGTTCAGTCACCATCCCTGGAGGTATTTAAATCGCATGCAGATATGCTGCTTAGGGATATAGTTTGATGGTGGACTTGGCAGTGTTAGTGATACAATTTGACTCAATGATCATGATTTTATGATTCTAATGAACTTTGTTTTGAATTGCTCTTTTTTTTTGCAGTATGGGATAACTGATGTCTCCTCTCAAGAAACTTTTGAACTTTCCTGATAAAATGTGCTAAAACATTAGTTCTAAAACATTGATTCATTAAATCCTTTCTCTTAGAAACAAACTTAAGCAAAACATAAAAAAATCTTCTGTGAGATACTGGATTGTATGTAGAAATCAGAGTCCCATTTGCAATTCTACAGTCTAAGTGCTGGGCAGCAAGATACCAACATTGAGAAAGGTGTGTGTTTGAGAGAGACAGAAAGAGTAACGGATAGTTACTCAGACCTTGAATCTGTGCTCATTCAGTGAGGTTTAACATGTTCACTTTATTTCTTCCTTGAGATTTTCTGTGGGACAAACAATTGAATCCTATGCTTGGACATTAAGATCGGTTTTCGTTCAGATTAATTCTTGCTCTGAGCGAAAACTATTGAGAGTCAGTGTTATTGCCCGCCCAGTTATTCTTAAATTGAATAGTCCAGGTCTGTCAATACGTTCTTATCTTGTTTTTCACTCTGGATAGTTGCACACTCCCCTGAGGAAATTCCTGGCCAGTATCTCTCCATGACTCTATTTTGTATTTTAGTGCTCAAAATTTCTAAGATGTAGTTTTATGCATTTTAGCACTGCCTTCAAAAGTAGTATTGAATAACAGACATAAAACTAAGTGTAGAACTAGCCAGCTTTGTGATATTACCATCTTCACTCTAAAGGATTCACACAACAGCTGTATTCATGCTGGAAAGTCTTCATTTAAGTGTTACTTTTAAGTGGATGTTGATCTGTTCGTATTCTTTTCTAAACAAGATGTGGAATGTCAGTCTAACTGATTCAGGGCTTGCAAAGTTTTGAATACGCCATGATTCATAGTAAATATTTTTTCTGAATTGCAACAAACACATGTGATACACAACAGGTACTTCCTGGAGCCAAAAACCAAACTGCTATTTTTATGGAAGAAACCTTGCATGTCAACAAATTCAGTTCCCAGGCCACTATACCTTATACTCTTTTTCATAAAGGAAAATATTTTCATGTTATGAACAGGATTTTCTGCTTTCACCACTGCAAAAATGGATCCTCAATGTTCTGATAGTTAAGCTTTCTACATTTTAAAATCATATATTGAAGCTGTTGTTTGCTTGAGGAGAGGCAGTGACTTCATGTGTCTTAAAATATATACGTAATCCACCCACTGATTAATTAGGATTTCTATAGTGTCTGACAGTCAGCTATTTTCTTCCTCCTACTCTGAGAGAGACAGTCACAAAAAGCCAGTAACAATAGCACTGCAAAGACATTTGGTCCTGGTTGAAATACGGAAAAACAACTGTAAATTTGAAGGGGCTTGAATTTAAAGAAAGGAACAACCATACTGAGAAATTATTTTTTCTTTTTCTTTTTCTTTTTCTTTTTCTTTTTCTTTTTCTTTTTCTTTTTCTTTTTCTTTTTCTTTTTCTTTTTCTTTTTCTTTTTCTTTTTCTTTTTCTTCTCTTTTTCTTTTTTCCTTCTTTTTCTTTTTTTTCTTCTTTTTCTTTTTCTTCTTTCTCTTTCTCTTTCTCTTTCTCTTTCTCTTTCTCTTTCTCTTTCTCTTTCTCTTTCTCTTTCTCTTTCTCTTTCTCTTTCTCTTTCTCTTTTTCTTTCTTTCTCTTTCTTCTTTTTTCCTTCTTTCTTCTTCTTCTTCTTCTTCTTTTTCTTTTCCTTTTCCTTTTTCTTTTTCTTTTCCTTTTCCTTTTCCTTTTTCTTTTTTTTTTTCTTTTTGTTTTTCTGATTTCAAATTACAAAAAATAGTTTGCAAACGCACTACATTGACTTCGCCTGCCTGCTAAGTGTCCACCATATCTGCTCTGTCACTCTCCCCCTCAGTTGAACACAGGACAGAAAATACGATGAAAGGCTCATGAGTCAAGATAAGGACAGAGAGATCACTCAGCAATTACTGTCATGGAAAAGTAGACTCAACTTGGGAAAAAATAAATTTAATTTATTACCAATCAAATTAGAGTAGGATAACGAGAAGTTTAAAAAAAGACCCTAAATCTTAAAACATCTTCCCCCATCCCTCCCTTGTCCCAGGCTCAACTTCACGCTTGATTTTTCTAACTCCTTTCCCCAAGCGGTCCAGGGGAATGGGGACTGTGATCAGTTCATCACATATTTTGTCTGCTTCTTCTCCTTCCTCAGGGCGCGGACTCCTCACACTCTTCCCCTGCTCTTGCATGGGGTCCTCCCATGGGAGACAGTCCTCCCTGAACTTCTCCAATGTGGGTCTTTCCCAGAGGCTGCAGTTCTTCACATTCTGTTCCAACCTGGGTCCCTTCCATGGCAACTGAGTACTCTAGTGAGGGTTTACGGTGGGATCACAAATCCTTCCAGCAAACCTACTCTGTTGTGGGCTCCTCTCTTCACAGGGCTGCAGGTGCCTTCTCCAAAGCAGGCTTCCCCCTCCTTCAGGCATCCCCCTGCTTCAGTGTAGGATCTTTTACCAACTGCAGATGGACATCTGCTCTACTGTGGACCTTCTACCATGGCCTTCACCACGGGGTGCAGGGGAATCTCTTCTCTGGCACATGGATCACCTCATGCCCCTCCTTCTTCAAAATCTTGGTGTCTGCAAAGTTGTTACTTTCACATATTCTCACACCTCTCTGGCTGCAGTTACTGTTGCACAGCCTTTTTCCCTGCTCCTACCATTGCTGGTGGGCCTGACCTTGGCCAGTGGTGGGACTATCTTGGAGCTGGCTGACATTGACTCTACTGCACATGGGGGAAGCTTCTAGCAGCCACTCCCGGAGCCCTTCCACTAACAAAACCTTGCCATGCAAGCTTAATACATGAAAAGCATTAATAGGAAGCTTTTCTGATGGCAGTTTGTATAAATATCTTCTTATCCATATAACCCATTGTTGTGGGTTGACCCTGGCCAGCAGCCAGGTACCCACACAGCCACTGTCTCACCCCCCTTTCTCTGCTAGACAGGGGGATAAAATATTTCAAAGGGCTCAAGGTTTGAAATAAAAAGAGGGACATCACTCTCATTTACCGTCCCGGGCAAAACAGAGACGATTTTAGGGAAATTAATTAGGTTTATTACAAAACATATCAGAGAAGAGTAGTGAGAATTAAGAAAAGCAAACAAATCTTAAAAGCAGAACACCTTCCCCCCATCCCTCCCTTCTTCCTGGGCTTAACATCAATCCCGGTTTCTCCTCCTCCTCCCCTCTAGCGGCGCAGGGGGACAGGGAATGGGGGTTACAGTCAGTTCATCCGACGTTGGTTCCACCGCTTCTTCACTCCAGAGGAGGACTCTTCACTCTTCCCCAGGGCCATTGTGGGGTCCCTCTCACGGGAGACAAGCTTCACCCTCTCTTCTCCAGTGTGAGTTGTAACACGAAGGGCAATTCATCACAAACTGCCTAACGGGAGACACCTCACGAGGGGCAGCCCACCTCTCATGAGTCTGAGGCGCAGTCCTGCAGGGGAAACCGCTCCAGCGTGAGTCCCCCGCAGCGTCACAGAAGTCCCACCAGCCAACCTGCTCCAGTTTGGGCATTCCTCTCTTCCACGGGCTACAGGTTCCGGCAGCGACTTGCTCTGATGCGGGCTTCCCACGGGCTACAGCCCCCTTCAGGCATCCACCCACACGGCGTGGAGTCCTCTACACAGTGGACATCTACGTGGTGATCCTCACGGTGGACATCTGCACCTCGCCCATGGGCTGCAGGGGGACAACCCGCTTCACCATGGTCTTCACCACAGACCCGGGGGATTCCTTCTGCTCCGGCACCTGGAGCTCATCCTCCCCCCCGTCCTTCTTCACTGACCTTGGTGTCTGCACAGATTCTCACTCCTCCATCTCTGTGCCAGCTGTTGTGGCGCAGTTCTTTTTCCCCATTTTTAAATATGTTTTCACAGAGACGTTCCTCTCCTGTCACTTTACCGATAGGCTCAGCCTTGACCAGTGGTGGGTCCCTCTTTGGAGCTGGTTGGCATTGACTCTACCAAACTTGGGAAGCTTCTAGAAGCTTCTTGCAGAAGCCACCCTGCAGCTCTCCCCCCCGCCACCAAAATCCAGCCAGGTCAACCCAATACACCCATCAAATATGCCACCTAAGTCTTTCTATAAAACTAGGTAACTTCTGTTAAAGAAAACTGCTCTTATTAAAAATTTCATCATCAGTTTATGTCAAACTACGGATCCTTACTTTTAAACATCGTCCTTGATTGAAAACTACATGAATTATAGTCACAAGAGAAAATGTTTGCTCTTATGATTTTTTTGACCTTTCTGGAAAGTTAATGTGAGATCTTAATAGTTTAAATCATTAACCCTAACTTAAATGACTGATACCTCTATCCACTCTTATCTATAGCTAGTGTCATCTTGATAGACAGGTGTTTCCCTAGCAATCCAGATACGTTATTGTGTACTATAGCTGTGGCGCGGAGGTTAGTTTGAGAGTGGTTATACGAAACATCTCTTTTTAATGCATCATCGTTGTCTGGAAATGTTATGCATTTTCTACTGATCTTCATACTACTTCATGAAGTTTTTGTGAAAAATATTCAGAGGCATAGTATGTAGAAATATACTGAGCATAAAGGTTTACTTTCTGTGGCACATATTTAATTCTTTGTGAATGTACAATACACATTAATTTTACCAAGAACTTGGAATGACATATCAACATAGAATTTTTAATGAATCAAAAGGAAGGGACGAGATTTTAAGGTAACCATCAAATTGTATCCTTTACCAGTTTTATTTCTTTGAACAGCAGTTCTGGAAATCTCTGCTTTAGGGCTGCATATCCCTGGAACAGTCCTAGGCAGAAAATGCCTTGACAGTTAAATGTTTCTGAGATTTGGGGTGAAGTGAAGAAGCTTGATACATCAGTATAAGCCTCCATCTTAACCCACAGGGGATGTATGACTCATACAGAGTTATGGTTATGGTGACAGTCCTTGTTGCTCCATTGCAAGAGAAAACATGGCTGAGGAGGGAAAATAATGCCCTTAAATTTGACTAAAAAATGGAAAAAGCTGACAAAATCTCTTCCCTTCCTTTCCAGAATATATGTTGTTTCCTTTCCCCAGTGGCTGGTCAGCTGGGCTTTAGGCCAGAGTATTTCTTGTCTGTAAGATTCTGTTATTTAGCATGTTTTTAACATTGTCATGGTTCACTGTATGAAGAAGATGGTATTTTCAGCATTTTGTGATCGAACTTTTCTCTTTTTTTGGAGTGTATCCAGTTGGAATGTGGAAGAGTGAAAGAAAGCTGAATAATTTATTAAGGCAATAGTGCTTGGTTAGATTTTAATCACTATTATTGAAGGAGAGATCAATAAATCTGTGCTTTTACCCAGGATTTTGTTCTTTCCCTTAGGGAACCTGTCTTTCATTCAAAAACTATTGTGTCATATGCTTTATGAGTTAAAATGGAGACATAATAAGAAATGACTTTTATTGCAATCTACCTATGAAATAATGCTGAAAGAGATCAATAGAACAATGAATAAAAAGTAAAGATCCATAAGGATGATTGATGTCATCTCACTCCTGTCTTTTCTTCTGCTGTGTAACTTA
Source organism: Trogon surrucura (assembly GCA_020746105.1). NCBI lineage: Eukaryota > Metazoa > Chordata > Aves > Trogoniformes > Trogonidae > Trogon > Trogon surrucura. Next base: position 6,279,423 of record CM036617.1, on the reverse strand, counting down.
GGGTAGAAGAAGTGATGCACTATGAAGGTGATTATTAACCCCAACCTTTCTCTTTCTCTTTCTACTTCCCCTCTGTTCCTGCCTTAATTTCTATATATCTAAAATGAAAGGCAAACTGCAAGCCATTTTGAAGATTTATTGGCTGTAGAAAGGAGGTTTTAGAGTGAAAAACCTGATTAGACTTACGGATTCTTGTTCCACTATCCAGTTTCATTTTTGTCTTCCAATACCTTTGCAAAAACACTACTTAACTGTTAAGTATAAATGAAAATTGAGTGATGATGGCAGGATAAGATTATTTCTGTAACCATTAATGAACAGATCAATGACTATTCCTCCTCCTGTACTCCCAATTTTCTTTTCCTAAATAGGTAGCAACAGTGGCTGTGCTTTCCTACTAGCTGCTATTTGTTTAATTCATTCCAAGTTGCCGAACTCTCTTTCTTTGTTTGTTATTTATCTTTCTGGGCAAACCATTCATCAGTGAGGATTCTTCTTTCCCCGTGGGAAGGCCTCAAGATATGACCATAATACAAGGTACAACTACAGATTTTTACCTTTTAGTGATGTGAATATTTCCGGAGTCAAAGTTTCACAATTGCAAGGTTCTTGATGAAGTCCACAATCATCTTCTTTTGACTTGTTTTGCACAGGTCTTCTTTTCCCTCCTCCACTTTCCTGTAAAAAAATTATAGGTTAATACTGATTATTGAAGAAATTTGAAAATTCTTACCAGCAAATAGTAAGGGTGGAAAAAAATGCAGGTTAGAAACATAAAATGGTTTAGGGTGTTTGTCTGGAATCTCAGCACTCCTTTTAAGTGATGATTCTTTTAATTTTCCTTCTCATTATGGGTGGAACTATATCATTACTCTTGGATGATGAGATTTCCACGAAATTATCGAATGGCGTGTTAAGATCCACTGAGAGACAGTCAGAATGTAAAACCAGAGAACACGATGGATAGGCTTGTTGATGCATTACTATCATAACTCTTCAATAATTACCCATATGTTCAGAGAAGTTTAGAATGTGTCTGTCACTTCCATACTAATTACAGGCTGTTGAAAATCTCATTTTTCATTACTAGGATCATGCTATGTTTATGGGGTCTGATAAGTTGTTTGTTCCGGGTAGATGCACTTCACTTTTGTTATAAGTTTTATATTTGAATTGTACATTTTTAAGGGGACTGTACCTTTTTTGTTGTTGTTATTGTAGTTTGCTGATTTTAAATTTTTTTTTAATCCTAAAATACATTTCAGGTAACATAACACGCAAAATCTAGACTCAGATAAACTGAGTTCAATATATAGAAACATAACCCTCTGTTTGAAAATACAGGTGTCTGGATGAAAGACATAGTGAGTTCTCAGATTTTTACACATAACCATTGTAGTTAAATTGAAAAGAAGAAAAAAATCTTACATTCTCCTATTCTTCATCTCCACCTTTTCTCTACTTCAGAGCTCTGAGATTTCAATTGTCATCAGAATCAATTTGCACATTAATTCTCCTAAATTTTTAAGGAAATTAGAAACTCTGATCCCACCAAAATTAGTTTGATTGAGTCTTGATATCTTAGAAATAATATATATAATTATATCTATAATATTTTGTAGCACCTTTCAAGAACTATACACTAAATATCTCATGTAACATCTTACAATTAGATTATCCAGTGATCTTTTGAGTTATTTAATGCTCCTGCTGAAATCAAAAACTTATTTTGATTATTGTGTATATGTACATGAAATATAATGCGTTTATGGATGCGTACACAGCTGTGTAAGGGTACCACTGAAGGATGATGATTTTGGTAAAAACCAATTTGATAAGTGGATTGGATTTCAGTTTCTACATTTTCAGCTACTTTCCTAATATTTATACCTTGAAGGAGGAAATCGGTGCAACATAATGCAGCCTGCAGTTTTCTTCAAAGCTATGAGGGCTCTGCATGCTCTAGGGACACAAATTGCTCTGGATTTCATCTCTAAATATGTGCAAGAAAAGAATGTTATTGGGAGCAGTCAGTGTGGATTCACTAAGCGGAAATCATGCTTGACCAATCTGATAGCCTGCTATGATGCCATAACCGGCTGATTAGAAGGGGGGAGAGTGGTGGATGTCATCTACCTTGACTTCAGCAAGGCTTCTGACACTATCTCACATAACATCCTCATTAGGGAGCTCAGGGAGTGGGGGTAGATGAGTGGATGGTGAGGTGGGTTGAGAGCTCGTTGAGTGACTGAGCCCAGAGGGTTGTGACCAGTGGAGCAGGGTTGAGTTGGAGGCCTGTAACCAGTGGTATTCCCCAGTGGTCAGTACTGGGTCCAATCTTATTTAACATATCCATCAACTACCTAGACAAGGTGACAGAGCATATCCTCAGCAAGTTTGCCAATGACACAAAACTGGGAGGTGTGATTGACACACCAGAGGGCTGGGGTGCCCTCCAGCATGACCTGGACAGGCTGGAGTGCTGGACAGAGGAGAACTTAATGAGGTTCTACAACGGCAAATGTAGGGTCCTGCACCTGGGGAGGAAAATCTCCATGCATCAGTAAAGGTTAGGTTTAGACGTTCTGGAAAGTAGCCCCGAGGAGAAGGATCTTGGAGTCCTAGTAGACAGTAAGTTAACTATGGACCAGCAGTGTGCCCTCATTGCCAAGAAGCCCAATGGTATCCTAGGGTGCCTTAAGAAGAGTGTGGCCAGTAAGTCAAGGGAAGTCATGTCATTCTGCCTCTATTCTGCCCTCTATTCTTCCCTGGTGAGGCCGGGTCTGGAATATTATGTCTGGTTTTGGACTCTCCAGTTCAAGAAAGACAGGGAATTACTGAAGAAAGTCTAGGGGAGGGCAACAAAGATGATTGGAGGACTGAAACATCTCTCTTATGAGGAAAGATTGAGAGAGTTGGGACTCTGGTCTGGACTGGTTTAGTGGTGTTGATAGGGCTAGGAAAATGTTGGACTTGATGATCTTGAAGATCTCTTCCAGCCAAAACTGTTCTATGATTCTATGGTTCTATTTAGCCTGGAGAAGGCTGAGAGAAGACTTTATCAATGTCTATAAATATCTATAAGGTGGGTGCAGGGGGGATGGACCCAGACTTTCTTCAGTAGTGCTCAATGACAGGAGAAGAGGCAAGGGTCACAAGCAGGAACACAGGAAGTTTCATTTAAAAATGAGGAAGAACTTCTCTACTGTGAGGGTGACAGAGCACTGGAACAGGCTGCCCAGGGAGGTCATGGATTCTCCATCTTTGGAGACTTTCAAAACTCACCTGTACACAATCATCTGTGATGTGCTCTAGACAATCCTGCTTTAGCAGGGGATTTAAACCAGATGATCTCTAGAGGTTCCTTCCAAATTCAACAATTCTCTGATTCTGTGAAATGCATAATATTTTGTTTGTTACGTGCATGGCAGTTTCTGTCCTGCACCATGTTGTGGTAGACCTTGCATCAGGGACTTCATGGATGATAGCAACAGAGCTCTACATTGAAGCTTGTGTCCTGCAGTGAAACCTGTACAATAAATGTGGCTACTGGAAGGTACTTTCTCCTGAGAGCCTACCCCAGGCACTTTCATGTGAGGAGAGAGTTGCCACATCTCCATTATACCTCCTCACTTGTGACATCTCCTACACTGCATTGGAAAAGTATGAAGTCTAGATTCCTGTATAAGATTTCCCTGGATTTGCTACCTCTGAAATGTCTCCTCCCTCACAATGGTGTTAAGAGTTTGTTTCTATTGGCTTGTTTAAATAAATGAAAATTAAAACCAAGAAAAATAGACAAAGTTGAAAGTTTATCCAACTCTAGAATTGTTCTTATAATAAAGCTTTTAAGTTGATACTGAAATGTGGTATCTTTTATTTTTTCAGCATCTAGCAAGACAACACACGAAAATAACTTGGTAGGAAAGGCTGTTCTTGTTAAGCTTCCAGCTGTGATTAAACACGGAAAAGCAAGAAATTTTATCAGTGATTCATTTCTTATAAAATTGCCATGTTGAGGATTGCAGATTCAAAACACTGGCTAGTTCATATAAGTGCCTTTTAAATGTTAATTCAAATCTTGCACTTCAGATGTAAGCTTTGCAGTTAACTCTTGCCCTCAGTGTGTTGTATTCTTATTTATCTTCAGAGAAGCGATGCAGAACCACGCACTCCAGGGGTGGAAGGAGATATGTTTGTTTACTCCTTTATCTGGTAGAAGTTATATTCAAGTGTTCAGCATTTTTGTGTATCCTTTCCATGGCTGAGCAACATGAAGGAGTTTAAAGATCATGAGAAAGCAACTATTCTGAGTTAAAAAGGGAGTAAATAACTATGGAACATCGTAACTCTTTTGCCTTTCATGTTATCTTACTGAAAACCTTCATGAGAAAATGAGAGGAGCAGCACAAGAAATATGAAGTCAGAGCACAGTACTGATAAATATTAATTCTTTTACAAGTTCCTGAAGTTGCTAGAACAATCTGGACAGTGCTGGATATATGGATTGTCATTCTTTTTTTTTTTTTATTTTATTTCCTTTTCTTTGTTGTATCTGCAAATGGAAGAAAAAATACTTTTGGTATTTTTTGGTTTTTTTTATTATTTTATTGTTTAATCCCATCAAGACACATTCTACACGTCATTGTTTCAACTCTGTTTAGTAAATGGGCCTAATCATATGATAGATATTTATATTGCTTGGCATTTTTCTCTCCAAGATCAATGATTATTAACCACTGAGTGTCATTTTTAAAAATTAATCAGACTGTTTATGGCAACATGCTTAGGGGAACAATGGATTATAAATTTTCAAGTGTTTCTCTTTCATTTTTTCTTTGAAGTGCTTTAATGTAAGTATTTTAAATATGGGATGATAAAAGGAAATTGTTTGCAATGAAGAAAATGTGAGCAAATATGGCTAAACACTAAATGAGATTAAAACCATTTCAGAGATACCTGGGAAAGGTTTACAACTAATTCCCTGAAAATTCATCTGTCTGTCATGTCTGGGCACTTGGGGCACTGCCTAGTCTGGATTAGAAAAACAGAAGATGGATCAAAGAAACTCTAAATTCTAATTTAACACGGTTGTCTGGAGGTGTCATTTGAAAAAAGAAGATCTAGGACCTTGGTAGAGATGCTGTCCTATCTGAATATGTGTGGCCAGAGAATAAAATTAGAAGATCTCAGAGTTAGAAATACGTAATTATATATTTGAACATGAAGTAAAAAATAAAGGGAAGAGAAAAAGAAGTGAATACTGACCCTGGGAATTAGGAACAGAATGTGGACCGAAAGCCAGAGGAGAAAACAAGTTAGAGATAAGACTGGCAAAACAAATAAGCCACGATATGAGAAATAAAAAAAAAAGAGGAAACAGTGCATATGAAGCAACATTTAACGTTACTATGAATATAACATGAAGAATTAAAAACTTGGGGAATGCCAGAACGAAAGTTTCCGATGCAATTTATATCCTGACAAATGCACTTTCAGAGAGTTTTCATTTTATCTAGTCACCTACTACTTCATTTGCAAACCTCCAAGGAAGTTACGGTCTGTATAAACAAGACAAAACCAGGAAAACAACAGTAGAAGTAACTGGACAGTTTCTTATGGTAGGTAGATTAACTGTTCCCCACAAACTTTGGAGCACCACAGTGTTGTAACACACAGGGCAGTCTCTGAGGAACTGTAATACAGCTCAAGCAGAATAACAGATATCTGAGAATGGATCCAGTTGCCCAAAAAGATTTAAGATGCTCAGGCCTATCCCATCTCACCCACAAGTACCAGACCTTCAGATCAGAATTTGTTTGTAAGTCCTGGGTTGTATCTCTCAACCCTGAATGGATGTTCTACATACATCCAGACATACCAGAGGCTCCTTCAATAACGTGCAACTAATATACCTAAGCAGGTAATAAACTTGAGCTTATAAGGTTTTTGCAGAGTAGGGGTTACATTACTCTTTATATTCATGGGGTAATCCAGAGAGGTTGATTAGGCTGTTACATCTCATAATATTGTATACTCTTCTTCTTCCCTTTCAGGGATCTTCATGTTATTGTGATGATCCTAACAGAGCAATAAATATTTTCTTTCTCTTTTGTGAGCCGTGTTTACATTTAAGTGAGGAAAAAGAAGACAATCTTTGAAATCATGTCAGAATATAACAGGGAGAAAAAATGCTTTATTCAATCCATTGTGTAATTTACTGCAGTTGTGCTAGCTCAAAATTATGAACTTAATTTGAACTATGCAAGCGCAGGTGCTTCCTAATCACAGCCCAATGGGGAAAAATATCTTACATTCTGCAGATTATTAATGACCCAAGTGGTTTAATCACTGCTTTGCAGTTTCAGATTCTGATACTTGATGCTAATGAAGTGTTATTGCTGGAGTTGAAGTTTCAAAAGCTTAAAATATAATTGCTACTTTTTTTGTCCCTCCCTCTAACATATGATGTGCAATGGGTTTGGTTGAAAGCAAGAAAGAAAGAGGTGATCTGTTTAAGTTTTGTGTTTCACTGAATATAAATGTCTCTTTCATTTCCAGCTTAAGTTTACTTAAGTGAGTTTTCATACTAAATCAATTCTTAATCTTCAATACTTTCTCCATTGTTTGACATTTTTTCCCTTATAGAGAAATGCTGGTACATAGTTTGGTATCATCTGCAAATTTATTGTGACTGACATTTTGTACCCATATCACCAGAAAAATAATAAGCCCTGAAGGACTTCTCTGGTAATCTCCCTTTTACTACAGTTATCATTTCAGCATAATTTTTCTAGTCTTCTTTCTGATCAGCTCTTTGTATGAGTTTATTTTATGGTTTTCTAATTAATGGATTTTTCTGTTAACTGCTCTCAAAGTGTCTAGATCTACTGCACTTCCCTTGTCAAAATATAATACAAATTACATTTCAAAAATAAGGTATAATCAATGTTATTGATTATTCTATCAACTTTTGGTGAGGCTATTAACTGTTCTATAATCATCTCCAGAAAGTATTCTGCTACCTTGCATGCTACTAAGGTCAATTTTATAGGTTTATGGTAGTCGAAATCACTGTCTTTCCTCTCCTATGGCACAAAATAAGAACTGTGAGAACTGTGCATCCTCTTGCTAAGCAGCTTTCTAATCTGTTTATTTAAAAAAAAATAATAACAACAAAAAAAGAAAAAGTTAGTCATGACGCAGGACTCGGTACATAGTAAAATAAATGTGAGTTTAAAATAGAGAAATTACAGTGCAAATGTTCCAGGTTGTTGCCATTTTACTGCAAAACATTTTTCTGATGGAGCTTAATCCACTTCACCACATTACAACCTATGCATATATGCATAACATAGTTATTTATAAAAAGTTACAGCTGAAGTTGCTCTAAAGATGATGGCATGATATTAACACAAAAGGTTTATTTTTTCAAAACAGCTTGTACATTATATTAAGGCCATCATGATTCTCTAAATCTTGACAATTCAGTAGTGTGTCAAGAACTAATGTTAAATATGGAAACAAATCACACTAAAGCATTCACTAATTTTTTTTCCTCCAAGTTAATATACTGCTTAGGTAGATCACAAATACTACAGAACATGCATGGAATTACTTTTAAAAATACAATAAAAATTTCTATCTAATTACAGTAATGGTACAATAGTAAAAACTTCGAAAATAAGAAATATGAATGCATACACTATTTACATGATAAATTTAAAATGTTTGGAATCTGGAGGCAACACAAATATTTCAACACCCTTTCTGTAGCTCCTTATGTTTCAGTTTTGCAAAGGAGATGAGCATGTGCTTAACTGTTTTCTGCAGTGTAGCCTGACTGGATACATGTTAACTATAATCAGTTCAAGTAAGAAGCTAAGGAAGCAGTTGTGAGACAGATGTATACTACTGCCGTCACACTTTCCTGACACAGGGTTTCTCACATCTGTGCCAGGTAAAATCGTAGAGCAGATCCTCCTGTTGACAGTATTAGGGCACATGAAAAATAACAGTGACACCAAACACGGTTTCACTGAGGGCAAATCATGCCTGACTACTTTGGTGGTCTTCTATGACAAAGTTACAGCTCTTGTTGACATGTGAAGAACAACTGACATCATCTACCTGGACTTGTGCAAGGCACTTGACATTGTCCCACATGACACCCATGTGTCTAAGATGAAGACACATGGACTTGATGGGTGGACCACTCGGTGAATAAGGAACTCGCTAGAAGGTCACGCTCAAAAAGTTGTGGTCAGTGGCTCGATGTCCACGTGGAGACCAGTGACAAACAGAGTTCCTCGGGGGTCTGTTCTGGGTCCAGTGCTGTTCAACATCTTTGTCAGCGACATGGACAATGGCATTGAGGGCACCCTCAGTAAGTTTGCTGACAACACCGACCTGTGTGGTGCCGTGGACTCACTTGAGGGAAGAGGTGCCATCCAGAGGGACCTTGATAGGCTTGAGAAATGGGCCGGTGCAAACTGCATGAGCTTCAGCAAGTCTAAGTGCAAGGTCCTTCACCTGGGTTGGGCCAATCCCAGGCACAAATACAAACTGGGCACAGAGTACCCTTGAAGAGAAAGACTTGGGGGTGTTGATAGATGAGAAGCTCAACATGAGCCGGCAGTGCGCTCATGCAGCTCAGAAGGCCAAGAACATCCTGGGATGTATCAGGAGAAGCGTAGCCAGCAGGTCAAGAGAGGTGGTTCTCCCCCTTTACTCTGCTCTTATGAGACCCCACCTCAAATACTGCGTCCAATTCTGGTGTCCCCACTATAAGAGAGATATAGATCTGTTGGAACGAGTTCAGAGGAGGGCCACAAAGATGATCCAGGGGCTGAAAGGAACCTACAAAAAGGCTGGACAGAGATTTTTTACAAGAGTGTTGAACAATAGGACAAGGGGAAATGGATTTAAATTGAAGCAGAATAAGTTTAGACTGGAATTTAGGAAGAAATTCTTCAATATGAGGGTGGCAAGACCTGGAATCAATTTCGCAGAGAAGTTGTGGATAACCCCTCCCTTGAAATGGTGAAGATCAGGTTGGATGAGGCCTTGAGCAATCTGATCTAGTTAACTCCATCCCTGTCGATGGTAGAGAGATTGGATTAGATGACCTCCAAGGTCCCTTCCAACCTAAGACATTCTATGATTCTGTGATTCTATATTTGTCCACTGACAGTTCAGTTCAGGTCATAAAGTTTTTTTGCTGTTTTGACAGTCTAAGTTTGTTAAGTCACAAAAAAACTCAGGAGGTATGGAAGAGGAAAGCTCCAGTCTCAGAAACTCATAAGGGGAAAAAAAACATTCATTTCATATTTTCATTCTGGTCCTGGCAGACCAACTACATTGTTATTAACTCAGAGATTTGATATCAGACAAAAGACAATGTGTAATAAAGAAACTTAAGAAAAAGGGAACACTAGAAGTTATATTACAATCATAGCATTAGATTAATTGAAAAAATATTAAGTTTTTATTAATTCAGAGGCTTTATCAAATATTGTCAGTTCCCTGCACACCAACCCTTTGACTGCCTGCTTTTTTCTAGGAGAAGTGCTCAGTGCAGTAGATCTGGTGCAGAGACTAAAAACTGCTGTCAGAAAACTGCCATTTTTTCTTTTTGTGCATAGATCTACATCTTCTTTGTATTTTGCTTACAGAAAAATGTAGTGCCAGAAAAACAGACTATCAGTTGGGCCCAAGACAACAGAATTAGACATGTGTGGGTTCCGGTAACAATTTCTTTAGGAAGAGCTACCACTCTGATCTGTAGTAGATAGAAAAATAGAGTCAATACTTCAATGAACTTCTCTAGCTTAAATTAATACCCTCAAGAAGAGTCCTCCCTTCATGTAATACTGAGTTCTCACAGATCCTTTGAAAGAGATGCAGGTGCTCAGGAGGTCTCCACATGAGTGTGTTTACTCTTGACCAGTCTCAACGTTGTTGGAAGGGAAATTTCATTCAGGTTTGTGTTGTATCATTGGAAGGGAAGATAAAGACCAACTAAATCTGTTTCAGAATGCTATGACTTTCAAAAAAGGGATGAAGTACCTGTTTCTGAAATAAAGGTGCTTGCCATGGACAGGTAAGTGAACCAGCAGTCATCTTTTAACATTTGAAGTCCCAAAAGAGATCAAAATTGCAGCTATGGGTAAAGCAGGCTTTTAAGCCTGTCACAGCACTGACTGCTCTGTGCACTTCAATGACTGGTGATGCGGTCAAAACTACTCAATTCATTAATTTGTATTAATCAAAGTGCCTTATTCGTATATTAGTAACTTGTAATTAACTGGCAATCAGTGAACTATAAATTCAGGATCAATATCAACAATACAACAGATAAATCACCTTGTCAGACGCTTAAAAAATGTAAATAAGCACCTACAAGTTTCAAAACATCATTTGTTAACCATCACCAACCAGCAGGGCACAGAGTCTCCATGGCATATTGAGGAGAGGGTGCTCCATCAGGCCTTAGGTGGAGGTCATGATACCAATGGGCTAATGCCTGGAGGTGCCAATTTTGGCTTGACTAACACTCCGTTCATACATTAATGTATCTCCCCATAGACACAAATTTTCACACCCCTTTTACACTTCTTTCCAAGCAGCGTTCTTCTTTACCTGGAAAGTCCCTTGGTGACAATGTGGTTTAATATAATTGGTGGTTGATTCATGCAAACATTGTCATTTTAATTTCCTCTCAGAGTTATGAGTTTTGGACAAACACCGTGTGAGGCAGTTTCAGATATTACGTTCATATATATGTTACGGACACTCACATTCTTATCATACCATCTGTTGTTATCCAGATATCTTGTGAAGAGAGGATTGTTCAGACTCCTCCAAAGACAGGAGAAATAGGGTTTTGTTGGACTGGACACTTTCTTGAGGATGTTTTTCCATTCTGAAATCAAGGGCAGAATATCTGCCCTGTGGAAGAAGAGAAATGTAGACAGATCCAGCATCTCAGATTATAAAATTCAAATGGGATTTTTCATGTTTCCAAGACTGAGCCCTGCTCCGGACCAGAAAGTATAGAAACTGTACCTTGGGGCTCTGCTGTTCAATATGATCTGTTCTGGGGTGTCTGTGTCTCTCTCTTCCTCTGCATATCAAGTTCTTTGAAAATAATCAATGAATGATTAAATGCTGTAGTTTTTTTCCTCTGTATTTTTTTTCCCAAAAGCACAGTATGTCATAACTTTAATATGGAAGTGTAGCTATTTTCTATCCCTTATACACAACACTTTGAGTTTTACACTTCAAAGGCTAAACCCTCATTCACATTACCCGTCTCAAACGTAAACATTTTTTTTAGTTTTAAACCTGATCACTGCCTCAGTAAAAAATCTATCCATGTTTCATTTCTCCCACAAAAACTCCTGGTCCAAAGTCTTGAGCTAGTAGAAGGACTTCAGTGTTTTTTCAGGTGATGTGAGTTAAAACATTTTTGTTCTCATATAACAGATTTATGGACTATAAAAGCCAGAAATACCCATTAAGGTGATCTAGTTTGGAGTTCCTCGGTAAAAAGAAAGTGTAATATTTCATCAAATAATTCTTCCGTGAAGTTTAACAACTTGATCAGATTATGGCTCCAGAAAAACCGTATTTAGGACTTGTTCATTTTTTTCAACTTTTCCTGTCAAACAGCTGTAAATTTGAGCTGGTCTGTAAGTAAGCAGATTTTAGGCTAATATTTTGAGTACCTTGAGTATACTGAGCACTGTAAGTTCTGTTAGGTTCACATCTCTAATGCATAATTTGGAGAGTTTGAGTGACTGATAACTCAGACATTCTGCTCCAGAAACAGCAATCTTGAAGAAAAATTTTGCATTTATTGACTCTTTTACTAGATTTAACATTTTGCCTTTGAAACTTCAAATCTTGACCTGAAAATAAGTCAAAAGAGTTTTTTGCCTCTTATTAGGGGATTTTGGTGCAACCCCATTAGATATTAGGTAGTATGTTAATAGTTGTTCTAAAAACACCCATCATTACAATCTGTCATTGTATTCAAAAAATTGTCCATTTAAAGAAATGTTGGTAAAATGTGTGAACACAAAAATCTTGTTCAAAGCAAGCATTTCAAAATGACAGCCTATGTTGAAAGAACAGGCCTATGTCTTTCCAGAATGCAGGGTCTGTTTCGAAATTTGAAGTCCTTCTTGATCCCTATAAAACTTCTTGCACAAAACTCAATGTGGTGTGAGTTTTCCATTTTTTTTTCTCAAGATTCATCACAATTCTGGGACTTGTGGTAGTTTTACATTGTATATTGTCCTCTGACAGATGAGGACAGAGTCTCTCTATCACTTATATCATCATTTATACTTCTAGTTTAGTTAATCTAATTTGTAGGTATGAATTCACAATGTATTTTCCTTCAACAATTTTTACTCTGTTGTAAATGTAATTGATAAATTTATTGCATTTTTTATAAAATAATACCTCTGTACATTTTCTGTTACAATGTATTCAATTAATTTGTGTAATTTTCTTTTTACTGAGTAGACATAAGAAACGGAATGAAGACAGAAATAATGTTTTTATTATTACTTTAGTAGCATGTTCATTTCTGGATTCAGAATGAAACTGATATAAGTACTGTTATAGCAAAATAAAGATCCGAGTTTCTTAAGGCATTCTGAGATTGGCTGACCTATATAAGATGCTGATATGCAGAGGCCTTTCCCTCCTGCTGAGGTGAAGTGAAGAACTGATAGATAAGCTGCCAGGTCATTCTCTTACAAAGGTTCAAGTAGCGAAGATGGAGAAAAAAGTAGGTGTTACCTTCCTAAAGTATTGGGTAGAATTAGGATAACATCCCAGATCTTATCAGAAATAGGTTAGCTGGTTTACTGAGGTACCCAGAAATGTTTCCCTTAGGACATAAGCCAAGGAATGCAGTTGAATCCTGTTAACAACTTTTCATAACTGGGCTTTCTGATTTGTCTTGAAGTTGTTCGTGGACCTAATCCTTAACTTCTATTCTAGACCTCATCAAAACAACGTGAAAATTCTCTTGCAATTTTTTTTTTTTTTTGTGATTTGAAAGAAAGTCACAATTTTTGCATTTTTTTTCTGACGTTTCTTCCCTTTTAAAAATAAGGGTCGCTCTGACCCTTTTCCACTGCTCCAGTGCTTATCCTAACTTTACTAAATTCCCCAGAATTATGAGATATCATCATCTAAGGTCATTAAATACACTAGGAGTAATTGCTCTGAAATCAACCAATGCATTTAACCACATTTAAGCCTAATTCTTTCATATTCACAGCCCTGTTTTTTTTTTTTCTCTTTAATATTAATTGTGACAGCCTCTGGATTGTAGCTGACCTGAGAAAAGAAATGGAAAAAAGTGCAAAAAAATGTATAATCATTTTTTTCAGATAACTTCATCCATTTGTACTATAGAAGAGATCATCTCTCCCTAGAGATCTTGAATTCATCAAATATCTTAGCCTTTCAAGCATCTCCTGTCAGTAGTCGTGTTTCTCCTTCTAATAGATCAACCCGTTTCTTAGCCTTCTCTTTGCAAGACTGATTTCTTCTTACTCTTGAAGCACAGAGAAGGAAGATAGAAGGAAGAGTCAAGTTTCAGAATTGGGGAATGCATTTTATAAAGTTTTTTCATGAAACAATTATGTCTTAAGGTTGAATTATGGAAGGGGAATAGCAGATTGGACACCTGTTTTAAGTCATTTTTATGTTGACAGAGAGAATATTTATGACAAGCTGCAGGTGCTCAGGACTAAAGACAAGAGATTAAAACTGTTCAGGATTTTTGAACAATGCACACAGTACTTCTGAGTGACATGTACGAGTTCAGCCACTCACATACATTCCAATGTTCATGCACAGTGTTGCTAAACTTTTTATAATGTCATCTGATTTCAGCGTAAGGTATTTCTGAGTTATCATAGAGCACTAGTAAAGACAGTGAAAACAGAAATTGAGTTGAATTTTTTAATGCAAAAAAAAGTTGATGTAAACAAAGGGGCTCTTTTATTTCAAACAGTGGTCATAAATACACTCTTCAGTCTTGTAAGCACTAATCATTTGAATTTGAAAACTTCAGATGCTTTGAAATATTAAAGCCTTAAATTATGTATGTCATGCAGCCATGTTGATACTCAGAAGACATCATGTGTATTCCTGAGGGTTCCCACAATGCTGCTTGTCTGTAGAAGAGTCAACTTTTTGATGTCTGAAAGAGATATCATTATCCACTCTTTTCTGTTCTGTGACACTGATGGTGAGATCATTCTGATAACACCAATGTCACCATCTGGACTAGTCACCGTGAGCTTGAATAGGACTTGAACATATTGCAATGAAGGACATGAGCAAGAGTGTGAAAGTGGTATATGGGGTTACACCACAAACACAAACTGAAACAAGGTCCTCCTCCAAAAAGGCTCTAATTTGTCCGGGCAAAATGACTCCCCAGGAACTTCCATCACTTTCTACTTTACAGGTTTTCACTTGTCCTTCTTTTCCATACATCCACCCATTTTACAGACTTGGAATTTGGGATAAACTGCTATACATCGGGCCGCAACCTTGTCCTTTGCTTCGTGCAGAGGTTGTACATGCAGCCAGTACTTAAGCACTGATGTTCTGTCTAAGACTGGTTACAATTGTGTGTACAATTCAGTCACTACTTTAAAGAAGTGTGTCCCCAAAGACAGAGACAGATTCTGTTTAAACGTGTGAATAAGGAAAACATACCTGAGATGGTAAAGAAAAAGTGGCGAACCACAAGTATTTGGTTGATGAATGAGATTTATTGCCATGTAATTTCTGTGCAGATTATAGCTCTATTTTGGGCTTAAATTTTCTTAAATTGCACCTTAGGGATAACAACGTGTGATGAAAAATAAATAGAATTTTTGAGTAACACAAAGGGAAATGAATTATTTTGGCATCTTAAATATTTTTGTCTTGGAAGATTATATGTCTTAGCAGGTGTACCTAGTATGTTATTTTCAAAGCTCATCCTGTTAATGAAGCTGAGAGCTGGGTAAACTGTGCTAATACTGCATCTTTTTTGCCCTGCTGCTATGTTGAAAATGCTGTTTCTTCAGCTAGTCTCCATGTGTAGTAGGGTTATCAATATGGGGAATTTGGAAAACATCTCATTGAAGAATGGCCAGGAAGGTAAGAAGATGATAAACACTGTGGTAAAGAAGTACATGATGAGATAAATAATCTCTAGTGATAAGTGTATGTTTATAAAAAGAACAGTAAAAGAAATATCCCTTGCCCACAAGTGAGTGTAAACATGTTTTTGATAAACAACCAAAGGGAGGAATAGAGAGAGGCTGGAGTAATAACAGATGGGGCAAACACCCTGAACGTAGAAGGACTGACACTTGTGATTCCACAAGCTGACTTCAGGAATGTTACCCTCTAGGGCTGGTGGGTTTGTGAGTTTTCTGTTGTTGTTTTGGTTTTTGGTTTTTGGTGGGGTTTTGGGGGGTTTTGGGGTTTTTTTGTTGTTGTTTGTTTCATAGAATCATAGAATAGTTTTTGTTGGAACATACCTCTAAAATCATCAAGTACAACTGTTGACCCAACCTTACTGAGTCAGCTCCTAAACCATGTCCCTAAACACAACATCTACTCATCTTTTAAATACCCCCAGGGATGAGGACTCAGCTAACTCCCTAGGCAGTCTGTTCCAGTGCCTGATAACTCTTTCAGCAAAGAAGTTCTTCCTAACATCCAACCTAAACCTCCTCTGGCACAACTTGAGGCCATTTCCTCTTGTCCTATCACTAGCTAACGGCAGATTGTCTTAGGCACAGGATACAATACACAGCAGCTGAGCCAAATCATCTACAGCAAATATCTGGCTTCTCAGGGTGGTTACAAACTCTGCAAGTGTTCACTTATTATTGGCCACATAACTTTTGTTTTTCTTTCTTGTAGCCACAATTGGGAACATCAGTCCAACCCCTTCCCCTTGCCTTGCTCAGGGAGACCCATATACATGCAGATGCTGCGATGACAGGAGTTTATGTTGACTGATTCACCATGCTCTTCCCAGAGGATGAGTCCAGGCCATCAGAACAGGACTATTGCTGAACACGAACCATAACTGCCTGGTAATCAGAAGCATATGGCGGGGGCCTGCACCACCCCATGAGCTGAACCAGCATAGGAGAACTCTTGGCTGAACGACAGGGTAGAAATCAGTAGCTGACAGCTGGTCAGGATCTCCCTACATAGTGGAGGACACACAAATATAAAAGAAATAAAAAGAAGGTGTTTGGCAAAACAGCGGGGCAAGTGTGTAGAAGTTTCGGTCTTTAATTCTGCTGGTGGTGAACAGAGCCAGCACTTCAGTCAACAGTCACAAGTTGGACTTTGTTCCATGTGTTAAAGTAACAGTGATTCACAGCAGGAAAACTCTGTGGATGAGAGACATTTTCACATGAAAGTTTATATCACATGATAGATTATAAGATGGGACACACTGCAAGGGCTTTAGCAATAGAATAGACCAAATAGGCTTCTCTCCTGTAACCAGCATTAACCACTCACCTGCTGTAAACCAGCCAAATATCACTGACTTCAAAGAAAATTGTATTAAATTTCAGCAGCTAGAAAGATGTTTCAGATGTTCCAAAGCAAACACTATTGCTTCTTATTTTTGTTCAAATGACTACACTTTGAAAAGTGACTCTGTAACCAGTAGGTGACAGCATAGTGTCACCAGGAAAATGGAAATTATTAAAACTAACAAGGTAAAGATGCAAAGGTTTTGATTTTGTTTAATGGTAAGTTTTAAAATTTTTTATTACATTGTGAGATCTTACTATCATTACTTAGTCATGGGGTTTGATTTTTGCGAAGTAATTCATTTTTTTTTCCTTTTTAAAAAAAATTCCTAAGAAAAGTTAACACATGGCCTTTCGTTACCATAGAATCATAGAATCATAGAACAATTCAGGTTGGAAAAGACCTTTGGGATCATTGAGTCCAACCATTAAACAATGTATCTCAGGGGACATTTTTCTACCAAGAGGGAAAGAAGTGATAGTATTTTCCCATAAAAGGAGGACACATTGCACAGGAATGCATGTCAGTAAAATTTTAAAATTTATTAAAAAGGGCTCTACACTGTTGTATAATATTATTACTAAATGTATCAGCACATAATCTGCCAAAAAAAAAAAAAAGTGTGTATATATGTATATCATACATTTACATTTTATGTTAAAGTGCTAATGAGGACCAAAAAGTCAATTTTTGGAAAGTTTCTTGGCATCTTACTTGTTTCTCAAAGGAGATGTTTACCTTTGTTTTGTTTGTGGAGATTTCTGAGACAGCATAAAAGGCTGTTTAACAAAATTCATTTAGTGGGATTCACACTAGGCAAGATGTACTAAAAAGCAGCAGACCAAATGCTAAGCTCTTTGAGCCATAACAGACATTCTGCAAAAAATGATAAATCTCATTCCCCAGTGCAAATCCTCCCTTTACCTCTTTTTTTCCTTTATGCTATCTGGTGTAATAATCCCTCTGAATACCTATTCAGCATCCGCTATGGTATGTGATTTTCTATGACAAGTGAATTGTTTCAGGCTTGGTAGAGGCAATAGCTGGGGACTTGGAGATTCTGAAGCTGCCCAACTTTGTTATGTACCAAGCAACCCAAAGCTGTAGTATGGTTAATTAAATTACATTTAAAGGCATGTCACACTTAATTATGTATGCAATGGCATAGTAATATAGTGTTAACATAATTTCTTTATTTCTTTACCTAAGGATCCCATTGTGTGGCTGTGTTTATGTTTGTTTGTACCTTTTTTCCTTTTTTTTTTTTGCTGGTAAATGGTTTTTTGCATGAAAGAGAAGTGATTAGACACTTTCTACAACCATATTTCCACCAATGTTTTAACTGGTGCATCTTCTACCCTTTAGCAAGTAACTACAGTGTCTGCAATAAAGAATTGAAGAATTGTCCAGCTGTACAATGAACATTGTTCTGCCCCTTTGAGTAACTAAGGAGCAGAGGCTGATTTCCTGACAAAATGCTCATTCTGTATGCACTGCATTTCTCAACCTGCTAGCTCCACTGTACGGTTAGTCACTCTAGAGCTCCTCTGTAGAGTAAATTATGATGGAAAAAAATCTCTAAGAGAAAAAACAAAGAAAAAATTCCCCAATCTCCTACATGTATCTGCTTCAGTGGGTGCATTTTTAGGAAAATTCCTCCATGCAAAGCTGTATGTCAGTATGGGTGAGTGAAAACTGGACTGTTCTGTCCTAATGAAGACCTTGAAGTTCACTTCATTACCTCTTGGCAGGTTTCTTTACATAATGAATAACTGCAATGTGGACAATGGAAAAAGGGCTACAATGATTTTATTGAAGATGTTTGCATCAAAATCCCTTTTGCATTGACAATAGTGTTCCTTGGAATGAGCACTAGAGTGATCTTTCCTCTTTCCCCTTCTAATTGAAAAAGCATAAAGAAAAGCATAATGCCAAGGTTAAAATCAGAGAGAAAAAGTATTCAAACAGCAAATGATTTAGAAGCAGCTACAAAGGTCTAAATCGAGGTTTCAAGAGCTGTCTCAATTAGTGGTAGGGGGCAACTACATGGGTACAGACATTGGCTTTTGGCTCAAAGAAAAAAGTCGTCTCTGTGCTCTTCTTTTTTATAGAGGGCTCAGTTTTCTGTGTATGTCAGAGATGAGTGAATGAGTGACCTCTGTGTGATCACATCCACGCAAAGTCTCAGAGGTGAGAGACAGGGTGGTATTTGTTTTCTTCCTGTCTTTGGGAACCGCCTCCATTTGTCATGACCTTTCAAAGACAGTCAAAAATAGCTTTACAACGGCACCGGGGAGCTCCGTCAGCACTTGTGGATGCATCCTGTCAGATTCCGTGATCTTCTGCATATCCTGTTAGTTAAAATGTTCCTTAATTAATCCTTCTCCAACAAAGCTAAATATTCCTTGTTTCACTTTTTCCCTCCTGAAGGCTGGCCATACCAGTACAGAGAAAGGCAAGGAATATGTAGAGTTTTCTTCAGCCTTTTCAGTGTCCTTTGTCATCAGGTGGAAAGAGAACGGGTCAAGGGCAGCCCTGCAGAAAGGGATCTGGAGGTACTGGTTGGCAACTGCTCAGTATGAGTCAGCTACCACAGCAGCCGAGAGGGCAATGTCATCCTGGGATGCATCAAACATGACCAGCTGGTCCAAAGAGGTGATTATCAGCACTGGTATGACCTCACCTTGAGCACTGTGTGCAGTTCTGGACCTCACAATTTGAGAAGGCTGTGGAGGTTCTTCAATGTGTACAGAGGGCAACAAAGATGATGAAAGTGCTAGAAGGAATGTCCTATGAGGAGCGACTAAGGACTTTGGGTTTGTCTAATTTGGAGAAAAGAAGGCTGAGGAGCAACCACATTGATTTTTACAGCTTCTTGAAGAAGGAATGGGGAGAGAGTCCTGAATTGACCAGGTAGTTGGACTAAAAAAACCCACCCTTATTTGTTTCCATAAGTAGAATTTTGTGGACATTTTAAATTAGTAATTAGGATTGTATAAAAGAACTACCTGTTTCTAATGTACTGAATTCTTTCATGTGTTTTTCCAAAAAACCCCACAAAACTCCACAACAAAAAAAAAACCCCAAAATTCATGTAATTTTCCTGTGTGTCTGCCTTTTCGTCTCCCTTGCTTTCTCGCCACGGTAATTTCTGATCTCTTTGGTCATTTTCAAATAAATTTAATAAAAATTTATAGTTCATTCATCAATCACAGGATCACAGAATCACAGAATCACAGAACGCTAGCGGTTGGAAAGGACCTCTAAAGATCATCTAGTCTAACACACTTGCCAGAGCAGGATCACCTCCTGTAGGTCACTCAGGAAAGCATCCAGGAGGGTTTTGAATGTCTCCAGAAAAGGAGACTCCACAACCTCCCTGGGCAGCCTGTGCCAGTGCTGTGTTATTGATTTTTACCAGTTCTGTGAAAATCAGCAGTTGAAAAGGGAACTGTCTCATAGCCACATTGAGTAAAAAGCAGTGATAAATGAACCATACAGACATAAACGTATTGGACAAGGTCCAGATAAAAAACCAGCATTAATTCAGTTCTTTACTGGCATGGGATCCAGGTGAGGACTGAAGCTATTAGATGTGCTGAACCCAAGGACAACCTTGTAGGTATTGAAGCACATGGGTTCTTGAGAAAATGTGAGAAGTTTGAAACCCCTTGGAAGAAATACAGGAATATAAGAGACAAGTCTTGAGGAAGGCAAGCTTCATTAATTTTAACAGTAATTGAAGCGTGTTTTCTTGCTAATAGAAGCAAGGTTCATCCTTCTTTCCCTTTTTGAAAATGGGGATTATGTTTCCTCTTTACCGGTCAGTGGGGACTTCACCGGACTGCCATGACTTTTGGAATATAATAGAGAGGGGTTTAGCAACCTCATCCACCAGTTCCCTCAGTACCCGTGGGTGTATCCCATCGGGTCCCATGGACTTGTACACTTTCAGGTTCATCAGATGGTCACAAACCTGATCTTCACTTACAATGGGCAGTTCTTTGATCCAATCCCCGTCACTGTCTTCTGTGACTTGGGGAGTGTGGCTGGAGCCCTTGCCAGTGAAGACAGAGGAAAAGAAGTCATTGAGAACCTCGGCCTTCTCCAAATCTCTTGTCATCAGTTTACACATTTTCTTTCTGAGGGGGCCCAGACCTTCCCTGGTCTTCTTCTTACTATTAACATAACTAAAAAAAATGTTGCTGTTCCCCTTGATCTCCCTGGCTAGATTTAACTCTAACTGACCTTTTGCTTTCCTAACCAGGTCTCTTGCTGTTTGGGCACCTTCCTTACACACTCCCCACTCTAGCTGCCCTAACTTCCACTCCTTGAGGAGTTTCTTTTTGGGGGACTGTGTCCAGGAACTCCTTGCTTGTCCAGGCAGGTCTCCTAGCATTCTTTCCTGCCTTCCTCTTTGTCGGTACACTTTGCTTCTGGACACAGAGAAGGTGATCCTCGAATACTGATCAGTTGTCCTGGGCCCCCCTTTCCTTTAGGGCTTTATCCCATAGCACTGTATTTTTTAATAGATCTTTTGTGTCTTTAGTGAATATTAGGAATGATTACAGTTATTTTCAATTCATTGACTTGATTGCAAAACATTAAGTGGTGTTGAACCTGACTGCTAGAGGGACAATGATAAAAAAAGAACAATTGTAGAAAAATAGAAGATGGAATGAACCTCTGGAAAACACTGTCCAAGCACCTTTTCAAAGCAGTGCTACTCTCATAGTTAAATCAGATTTATTAGGGACCCATCTAGTCAAATACTGGAAATCTCCAAGTATGTAGCTTCCACAGCCAGTCTGGGAGCTGCTGCAGTTTATTCAGTCTCATCGTGAAATCAAAGTCAACTTTAATTCTCTTTTTTCCTCCCTCAGTTTAGTATCATTTACAAAAGTGGGAGAAAACACTGGATTTTCCCCAAAAAAACCCAAGCAACTTCAGTACTTGTGATAATATGTTGCGACTTATCCTGTAGAGAGAAGAAAAACTCTGAAACACAATTCCAGAAAGACTTTCTCATCTGTTTTGTCATTTAACACAGTTTTTAAAATTTCTATTCTACACGTATGTCTATATAGTTAATATTTTATTTTTAAAGTCAGACTTTTCAGGAGAAAATGTCAATGAAAACATCTTTATCTTCAGAAGTTTTTAAGAGTGATAGACAATCTGTAGAGTGGCTGAAGGATGTTAATTAGCCAAATAACATTTTTCAGTGATTATATTATGTCCATATTTATATATTTTGAATTTCAGTTGATTTTCTTATTCATTGATTTTGAAATCAATTCATTCTCTTGAGTAGTTTGTGTCAGGGAATATTTACAAGCAGAAAGTTTCTTTGAAGCACATGAAAATGGCGATTTTTTAATGGAATGGTTTCAAGTGATAGTTTTTAAATTCAGTAACATCTACTGCAGGAGATTCAAATTTAGTGTTCAAGTATTTATTTTAGATATTTATTTTGCCTTTATTATCACAGTTTTGGAGGTTTATTTTGAGAATACTTTTTGGATGCCCAAAAGTAGTAGTCTGGGGAGCTGAAGTGAAAAAAGTCAATTTGTATTTATAGGATAAATGACTGAGTGTGCAGACACTCTTGAACACGTGCCAGTGAGGCTAGCTTAGACCTGACCTAAGACCAAGATGGTTACTTCAGCTTGTGTATAATGTCTGCTGATTTAATTAGAGCCATTTGAGAAGTCTGTTCTCTTCTCAGGATGTGCAGTGTCCTGATAACTAAGAGAAACCATGTATTATGAGACTAAAGTCAGAAATGGTATCATTTGGGTTTCTCTTTAGTAGCATAAACATACGTCTTGCCTCATGATGAATCATGTAGTGTTCATGTATCCTTAAGACCCTCCTAAACCATTAAGGCACATGATTGTGGTGGATCTGGGAGCCAAACTCAAACCTGTAAAGATCCAGGCCTTATTTAACTGGTCTGTCAGAAATAGGCTGCCTGTGCTTCTTAGGCTAATATTCTCATTCTGAAATGATTAAATATTTTTATTACATATACTTCAGCAGTTATGCTGGATTGTGTTGTAGTTCTCTACCCCCTACTCCTTGTACTAAGTATAAAATTACTCTAGTGAGTTAATGGCAAATAGTCAGCTCTACCACTCCCTGCGCAGAGACTAAAGTTCAGCACAGAAGTTGTTACTGACTTCAATCTTTCTTTGAGAAAGGAGTAAGTGTCCTGCCTACCTCATTTTGTTACCCTAGTAAACTATTTTCGCTGTTGATTTTGGAGGATTAGATGAATTAAGCTTCTCATTCTTCTCCACTTCAAGCCATCAGTACATGAACCTGTTAATAATATAATTACCAAATTCTGTATTTGAAGTCAAAATCTCAGCAGAAAATTAAACAGAGACCTTCAAGCTATTGCGTTTCAAATAGAAAAGTGTATGTGCTATGGGAAGAGATGTCTCAGGTTTGTCTTGTGGCAAAGATGTTGATATTACCCTGGGATTTAAAACTGAGCTTTCCCTTCTATCTCCAAGTTCCTCTGTGACCTTTCATGTTCTAATAAATGAATCTATAAACCTATAGTCAATACAGATGAAAGTCTGGTTGTGCCTTTCAGAAACCACAAAGTTCTTGTGGAAAACCCTCCAGATTGGATCTTTGTCTGAACTATCTGTAGAAGGCAGATGTTTTATCACTCCTACACTTAGATTTCTAAAGCACAGACTTCTACATTTTCACCTTCAGCTTGTTTTGTGTTCGGTTGGGAGAAATAAGTCCTTTTACGAGTCAATCTCTCTGACTGGTTTTAAGATGGGACACACTGTGCCGTAGAGTACTATTCTTCCTCCATGAAATCCAAAAGAAGTCTAGCATGAACAGAATAGTTACAGTGATCTACATTTCCTCTACTGAATTTCTAGGGGATTCTGGGAAGAAAAAAGGGGGTTGCAGTTTCTTTTATCCTAAGTAACTTAGTTATATTCTGTAAAAATTAAATAACTACGTATTTAAAAAGTAATAACAATATTTCTCTATCTCACTGGGATTTTGAGTCTACACAGTTAAAAAGGATAGCATAATAAGAGAAAAAAAAGCTCTTTTAACTAGATCTTCAGTCTACTATGGTTTTCTGTATCATTGCTGACATGTTGATAAAATCTCTCATATTATAGGGAAAATATTTAATATACATAAACACTAATCAAAAGTTATATTTCTAACTGTACTAGATGAGGTATGGTTACATCTGGTGTATTTTCTTGTCCTTAGCTGCAATATTCTTCTCACAACATAATAATCTTTAAAAAAAATAATTTTAGAATAATTAAAAAAAAAAAGAGACACATAGTGCTGCTTTTTTTTACAATTTTGTTAAACATCATGGCCCACTGGGTGAAAAACCAACCCAGGCCTTACACATTGATCTGATGTTGTTCCATAGTTCTGCTAGTGATCTAGAAAAAACCTTGCTAAAATCACTTTGTCTCTTTGTGTGACTTCTCCCATCTGTAATGCTCATAATTTTTTGCAAAGTGACTAGAGATTCCCAATAAAATACCTACTGTGCATGTTAGGCAACCTATTATTACCTATTTCTGCACAGGTTTTTAGTTAATATTTTAATTTGATTAGCTTGCCACTTGAACGTAGTCACTGTGACTACTCTTGTTTAAAGTTATATATGTGCTTAAGTACTTTACTAAACTGAGGCTTAAATTCTAGTTTATGGGAAAAGCTGACATTTAATAACACATAGGGGTGTACTTTCATATTGATTCTGCAGATATTCGTAATACAGCTGTTGTAATTAGAGTGAAGGAGTTAGACCCTAGGGCTTCAGCAAATGATTTTAGTTTAATTCTTCTGTGCCATCAGATAGTGTTTAAGTATTCATCAAACTGTGACTTACACAAAGGCCACATGGAAATTAAGTGCTAGAAGAGGGATCACACATTCTTGGCTTTCAGTTTTGTGTCTCATGCTGTCTCTTTTTCATAGTACTCAGAAGTGTTTTTGAAAAACAATGAAAAGCATCACTATTGTGTGAAATCTCTGTAATAATTGGGAAGTATTCTCAAGAAAGTAAAGTTAGTATTTTTAAATATTTTGATTTTACACCAATTTATCTTGAAAGTTGTTTAAAAGCTGAGATTAACTTTTCATGTTGACTATCACCAAGTGTAATGCTGCCTAAATTGCCACCTCTTACAACAATATTTAGTAGGTATGTGGCTCTCCATGAACTCCTTTTGGACTCTCAGGAGATGGAAATCATGACATATGTTATCAGAAAGGCAATTTACACCAGATTTGTCATAAAGCTCCAGATTAAACATGTGATAATTTGATAGCTTGAACACATGTTGTACACCTTTCCTCTGCAGGCTAGCTAACTTGCATTCTGATAGGTACCATGAATAGAAAATACCTTCCCCTTATGAAACTTTCTTTTACAACTCTGCTTAGTGGAAAAATACTCTTTATTCACATTATGGTCCTCCTAGAACATGCAAATGTATTCTCACATTCCTAAGGCAAATATTAAACAGGGACATGAGCAAAGCATTTCCATCATCATTATATTCCTATCCTGAACAGATGTGGATTAGTGATGCCTTATTGCCAAGATCACAGTCTGTAGTGGAACAAATTGATGTTACTATGAAACTCAACGTGTGCTTTAATTTGTTATTTTCCTCATTTTTTCCAGCAACAGAAAAAGAATAAAAACAAGATAATAAAGTCTGCAGCTGATAGTGAATACTTTGGGATCCTGTTCCAAAGTCCTTGATTCTTCTAACACATTATGATTGGATGAGTGCACTTTATAATATAAACTTTATAATGACATCTAAGATTATAGAGATATCTTAACTAGTAACTTTTAAAACACTTTTAGAAGTAGACAATAAGTCCCATCCTCATCAGATTATTGAAGTAAGTTTTGGAAGTTTTAACCCTCTAGAACAGTTTAGGTAAACATCTCCTGGAGAATTTCTAAATATAATACAAGTTTTCTATACATGGGAAGATGAACATGGTGATCTCTTGAGGTTGTTTCTATACTATACTCTCATCTTACTTACGAAAATTGATATTTTGTGTAAAGTCATCAACAGGCAAAGAGCAGAGCTGGGGACACCACTCAAATCTGCCATCTTTTTCTTCAGGGATGTTTACTTAAATTGTGACTGCATCTGAATTTAGAATTAAAGAAATCATAGAAATTAATTCTGTGAAATGTAAATCGGGTATCTGAAAGGAACGTTGAACACATCTATCAGTTTCTTTACTCTCTCAGTTCTTAGTATACAGTGACTGTAACGCTGGCTAACACTGAGTGTTCAAATTAAGAACAAGAACAGTAGCAATCAGTGAGCTAAGTATACCATTAAATTAAGAAATAAGTTGTGTGTGAGATTCACCATATTCCTTTATTGTGCTTTCATGATTCTTCAGCCTAACAAGTACTAGGGTATTGGTAAACAAAGTCTTTATTGTAGATGGGGGAAATTCCCAGAAGAAGGGCCCTGTTAGAAGTAGATTGTTTTCTGTTGATATCTGGGGTATCGTTCTACCCTCGTTAGCCATTCCAGACAATTTCATGTTTGCATAATGAAAGTTTGTGCTAGCTTTGAGTCTGACATTAGATTTTAATGAGCGGTTCTTACACCTATAGTCAAATTAGGGCAGTCACCAGAGCTTTTTTTTTTTTTGCATAACAAAACAGTGCCAATGTGCCTTGAGTTTTAGATTGCTAAGTATTGTGCATAACTACAAAAAATATGAATAATACAATTTTTAAGCCCCATTGAAACTTAACTCTGAATATTGGAAGTTTATTGAACTACATAAAACAAAAAACTTGCCATAATCTGAATGTATAAACATGAGCAGGGAATCTAGAAGGAAAATGGGAAAATTTTTTGCCTTTAAAATATACAGGTTAAGACAAACTATGTGGACCCTGGTGAGCTTTTCTTGACCAGAGACACTGACATGAGTATACCAACAATAATCACTTGAATCCTTGTATTAAGGATAAATTTAAGTCTGTTTTTTATCTGAAGATATGGAAACTGGTTGTGTTAAGAGAAAGAGTAGGAAACGTAAGCATTAGAATCTACTACAAAGACAAGAAAAATTTAGGTCTAATATATCTACATAGTAATTTGAAAACTATAGGACTGTTCTGTTTCTGCTTTTACCAGAGTATAAGCTAAAGCAATTATTGTCATTTCTCTCTTGCTATTCCTGATCTTCTTCAAAGTGGCAAGTGACATAAGTTGTATGTTCCACTTGATTTATGGTGTTTTATGTTCTTGCAAGACATAAAGATTCTCAACGTTCTTGTAGAATTTGAATTAACTAAACCAAATTAACTTGTAAATGGAAGCAGGATTTCTTGAAATCCAGATAACGAAGAAAATCCACAGATGTTTAATTTAAAATTACCGAACATTCATTTCACATCCCATGTCACAAAAATGGTCCCAGGACACATGGTTTTTCAGGGACATCTGTGAGCAATGTAAATGAGGATGCCGTCTGATAGCATGAACATTATCCCTGGAGCAGTAGGGCGGTGGCAGCAGGCAGTTTCTGCAAAGCTGCTCGCTCTGAGGCTGCCGCACAGCTCGCCTCCAGAGCTGGCCAGTGCTGCCTTTTCTAAAGCAGACTGAAAATCTGGATGGAAACTTGGAATATGAGCAGTCTGCTCCATCTTCAGGAGACTGCAGAAGGCTGTCGGTTCCTGCTTGCCTACAATTCGAGCAGAGGCTGTTATTCAGATCATCTCCCTTATTCCCAGAGAATGAGACTTGCCTTTAGCTGGCATGTTGTAGTAACACAATCTGAAAAGATACCTGCCAAAATGCAGCTATTAAAAAATGTAGTTGGAGGATTTCTTCCTTGGTTAGTAATCAAAAAGTCAAAGTAATTATTTTTTTTTTCACATTGTTTCAAAATCTATATTAAGAAATCAATGAAAGGGTAGTTATCCGTAACAGTTAATATTAATTATTAAAAAAAAAGGAAACAATAAGCATTTTTTAATGTTTTCTTGTCATCTATGCACTGTTATGTATCAAAACTTTGTGCCTGTTCCATGTCACATGTTTGAAAAAACAGACAAGAAAAGTGCTTAAAACTTCAATGACGAGGCCTTCTGGAGTCATGGCATGTAAGAACACAGGGTCATAGTCTTGTTCAGAATCCTACATGCTTCACCATATCTTCAGCTGAATCTGGATTTTCATCAGTGTCACAGGCTTGTTTCAGTTCTAGAAGTAGCTTAGTTTGTGTGCAACCTCTCTTCTTCTTCATTGGTAGCTAATCTTGTTCCATAACTGACTGAAAATCTTTTTTGGTTCTTTGATAGTCCAAGCTCTTCCTTTCCAATTTTAATGGCGCAAGAGCCTTCAAGACAAACTTACTGGTTTTAGAGGACTAATAATGTGATTAGGATAATGTATAAAAAGAATAAAAATAGTCTTTATGGAAGGTTTTAACCACTTGTGCTGGAGATCCATCCGAAAATCAAACAAATGGTTATGTGACAGTACAAGACTGTATCTGACAATGGGGAAGATAAGACATGTGACTGCTTAAATCTTGAATCGAGCTCTTGTTGCAGCATTCATGGAATAAGACTGTCAGAGAGTGAAGTATCCAGAATGAAGTATCCAGAATGAAGTGTAACGGTTATGTGGTGTTCAGGAGGGAAGACTTTCGGAAACAAAAGGCAGCACCGGAAAGATGTGCTCTGTTATGTGTGTTTGTTGTTGCCCTCAACCGCCCAGCTCAGGGACCTCTTCAGTGCACTCTCAGCTCCTACAAGTCTCATGTGCCTGAGTCATATTCTGATGGAAAGCTGGTGGGACAGAGGAGGACAGGGAGAGGAGAAACTGGTCTGCGTCCTCCATGTACAAACCATGCCAGCTGGAGGTCACCAGCTTTACACCCAGCCCCAGGAGGTGAGGAGCCCTTCTGGGCCTCACAGCTTACATCCCTGCTTTCCTTCTCTATCTCCCAATGAAGTTTTCTGCCTCCACCAAACAAATATAACAGTGTTAAAATTCCTTTGTTATGGGTCAGCTTCATTGTACAGGAAAATCATCTGTGATATTTTATTACCCACATTGATATAACCATCATTGCTCGGTGAGAATATAACACACCTGGATATACTCAGATCTCCTATAGAACACTAATTTAGTTGAGGTCTTCAAACATCCATCAAACAATTGCTTTTGGTCAGTTGGTAAATCTCTTCTTATAATTTCAGCATTTAATTCCATAACTACACTGTAGAAGAAAGGAAAAGGAGGGGAAAGGGTGGAGATTGGTTTTCCAGAAACTAATCTGTGCAGAATTGCTCTCATCATTATTTTCAGGCATGGAAATAGAATAGACAATGTGGTACATCATCCCTATGTTTGTTTTTTTTCTGTTTCTAATGTTCATGATATTTCTTTTTTAACTTTCAGTTTCTTGCATAGACAATGCAGCAATTTCTGGATTTTACTTCAGCATGACTATTCTCTAACAAGGTAGAAATGAACTCAAAATCTGATTTCACACTAATAGTAAAAAGTTCATGGAAATCATCTAAATCCATTTTTTTTCCTGTTCACACAAAGACATTAATAAAAAAAATCTTCAACTGAGAAATAGGGTGGATGAAATGTGGTGGGGTCTGTGGGAGTACTGATGAGCGTGCAACTTCTTCAGAAATTGTGCCTCAAATAAGTTTAACAATCCATTTTGTGCAGTACAAAAAAATCTGCACAGTTTTTATATTAGGCAAGCTAATTAAAGAAATGTTTCTGTTTCTGATGCTGTTGTTGGAGATGTGTTATTTTGGAGATACAATTAAAATTTATCCTCTCATACCATAAAGCT
Source organism: Trogon surrucura (assembly GCA_020746105.1). Taxonomy (NCBI): domain Eukaryota; kingdom Metazoa; phylum Chordata; class Aves; order Trogoniformes; family Trogonidae; genus Trogon; species Trogon surrucura. The sequence continues at coordinate 6,249,942 of CM036617.1, read as the reverse complement.
GAGCTCTGTGTTTAACATCATACAAATTTTTAGGAAGATGTAATACATCTGGGTAGTATTTCCAGTTATACAGGTGTTTGCAAGATATCATCTTGATTTTTTTCCTAATCAGACTGAGCGGTGAACTTTAAGACAATTCCAGCTATTGCCTTCTGTAAAGCTCCCATTATTAGTCCTAGTGAGGGCTCTTCCTTTTCAGGACACTTTACAGAGCACACGCTCTCTAATCACAGAATCACAGAATCACAGACTGTTAGAGGTTGGAAGGGACCTTAAAGATCATCTAGTCCAACTCCCTCTGTACCACAGGAACATCCGATAATGGAAGATTGATTCACCTTTTAAGGTGAAAGATGGTCTGGCTATATCTATGGCAGTAAATTAAACAGAGCTGGAGAACATTGCCGGGCATGGGAATGTGACTGCAAAGACCTCAAAGTTACTCAAGCAGTTCCTTGCAGGCTTTTTGCCCTTGCCAGCTCATGCTCCTTTAAATAGCTCCTGAAGTCAGTTTGGAAGCAGAATCCTTCCAGGGGCCTCACCCACAAGGCACTTTCTGTGTAGATTCTCTGACTGCAGGGTGAAATTTCACTAGCTCAGTTAAATCTGGTCTCTTCTGTGGGTTCTCAGGCTTATCTGCCACACCTGAAGAGATGGATATAAAAGTGTCAGTAGTTTTCTTTGTAAATAGAAAGCAATAATCTTCAGTACCTTGGACATTAGTGGCTATCATTTTCTTGTGACTTGTTTGACTGAAATAGGAAATTTGAATACCACATAGTCAGTATTTGGCAGAAATGTAAACATGAATGTTGCAGCTAGATTTCTCAGCAATGTGCAGCTAAATAATATTTCTAAAGGTGAACTGGAATTATTTTTCATGCTGTCAGTGTTTGATTATAGGGGGTTTTGTGTGAAAACTTGGTTCTTCACCTCAGTAAGATTGCTCATCCATGTCTAAAGTCTGCTTACAGAGATCATAGCGTCATAGAGTCAGAGAGTCGTAGAGTCATAGAATCATAGAATGTGCTGGGTTGGAAGGGACATTTAAAGGTCATCTAGTCCAACCCCTCTGCAGTGAGCAGGGACATCTTTAACTAGACCAGGTTGCTCAGAGCCCCATCAAGCATAATCTTGAATATCTCCAGGAATGGAGCCTTAGTAGCCCCACAAACTGAAGGAAGCTTAGCTCGCTCCGAATGTGCATGAAGTTACTGAATTACTGAACTAAGTGATTCCCTAGCACAAGGTTCCTATCTGTTATCAATACTCGAGCCAGAGGCTTTGAGGGAAGGTCTAATGTAGCTTTTTGTGGATCCAGATGCCCAGTACTGCCTTTTAATATAGATTAGTCTATCAATCAATCCATAATGCTCCTGTGCACCCTGACAGGTGGTTCATTTGTAATTCATGTCATGAATTGCACTTGAAAATTAGGAATTACACTTTAAAATTTCCCAAGTGACTTCAATTGGGAATATCAGTGGTTCCATTTTTGGGTTTGTGGGGATTTTTTTAAATTAAATTAGGGCGGTTTGTTTTTGGTTGTTGTGGTTTTTTTTTTGAAACAAGAAATCTTAAAGCTCGAAAAGCCCTCTAAGGGTACTGAGTGGAATAAATCTTAACTAACCATAATGTGGTTTTCTACATCTCAGGCAGTCTTCCGGGAATCTCTTCTTTGGAGAGAAATAGGCTTTGTAAGATGTGTTTCAGCTCACCCAAGTGTAGCTGTCTGTAGAAGAAGGGTGAAACATGCTCTGCAAGTTCCTGTTTCACTGTCCTGGTGATGCTGGAAGGCTTCACAAAGTATGGCAATGGTGTCTAAAACAGATGAATCCCACTCATTTTACTTATAGACCATTTGGCCAGATTAATCATCAGCTTCAAGGCAGTAGAGATTTGTTTACAAGTCTGTGTATCCCATATGTTTCAATACAAATGACATTAACATGATGTATATCAATGAATGTACTATAGAAAGACACTGGGAAAAAATCTCACAAACGTGCCATCTCTGAGGACTAGCTAAATTAAAAACCAAGAAAGCAAACACACACCAGAATCACAAACATCTTAACTAAGTCCTAAAGAGTTTTAAATCCTTAAGAAAGGGATAACAAGAGAAAAGATCAAAATATAGGAAATTAGGGAAAAAAAAATGGAAGAGATAATTTAATTTCTCATATAGTAGTAGCAAAATGCCAAAAGTTCTCTAGAAAGTATTTTACTTGAGATTAAAATTTATAGGTATAAATTCATATTTTACTAATTTTAAATATGTTCAACTGTGCTCGACATAACTATTTGGGTTGGCGTGTTCCTTAATTAACGTCCCTTATATATTTGAGACTGATGCTGTTTAACTGGAAATGTGGTTTTTGTACTAGGCACTCTGGTCATAGGCAATTCCAGTGCTACAGCAACTGCTGGTGTCAATTTGTCATCTGATTTGCTCTTAGAAGAAAACATACCTCACAGCTAGTAACCTCTGTGTATTCAAAAATCATGAGTCAGAGCTGAAAAGAAATGCAAGCTCTGAAGTCACACCCTAAAGTAAACACATAGAATAAATTTGGCAACTTTGCTTGAGAATCCATGTATGTTTAAAACTGCTTAAAGGAAAACTATCTTCACTGAAGTGTGTATGAACTTTCCATGGTGCAAAGCCACCTTCAAACACAAGGGAGACAATACATCACTCCACCTGGATGGTTTCAGGAGCTGTTTTTCCCTGCTTCAGCCAGAACCTGCTCTGAGGAGTGACCACACTGCTGTCTCCAGCTCACTGTGGAGAGGATGTGGAGTGGGAGGTGTTGAACTCTTCTTCGTGATAACCAGTGATAGGAATAGTTCAAAGTTGTGTCAGGAGAGGTTTAGTCTGGACGTTAGGAAACATTTCTTACACTGAGAGGGTGTTCAAGCACTGGGATAGGCTTTCTAGAGAAGTGGTGGATGCCCCAAGCCTGTCAGTGTTTAGGGGACATTTGGAGAATGCCCTACATGCTTTAACTTGATCATCCTTGAATTGGTCCAACATTTGGACTAGATCCTTGTAGGTCGCTTCCAACTGAAGCAGTCTAGTTCTATTCTATTCTATTCTATTCTATTCTATTCTATTCTATTCTATTCTATTCTATCCTATTCACATGAAACCCCTCATGTTCCATCAATGCTCTTCTGCCTCTCCACCACATTGGCCCTGCTGTCTTCACCCTGTCTATACCTTTCTCCTGCTCTCTGTCATCCTTCCCTGCATCCATTAAGAAACTAATGATGCTGAATTGTTGCAAGATTTAAATTGTGTTAAACAATGTCTGGCACATGCACCAAATGAGATACATAGAGAAACTGGGAATAACTGGCTGTTATTTAAATGAGACAAAGTCCCGTGGGTAATAAATCTTTGAACATGTGACTTGAGATCATGCAAATGTACACACTTACGAAAGCTGAGTTGAAGTTTATTTCTGTGATTTGAGTTTTTAATTTAAATGTCTTAATACATTTTTAATATGTAAGGAAGAAAAATAGACTGTGGAGCAAAAGCAAACTACTGCTTTTGCCTTAGTACAATTTATATTCTTGTTAAATTTTAATACCCAAGAATGCTTCAGAAAAGGTGTGCCCCATTTTGGTTTTTTTCACACATGCACATATACACAAGCACATATTTATATGTGATGTGTGTATAAAACAATGTTGTTGACAACTCTTTTTTCTTTTTTCTTTATATGGGCAAAATGATACAGAAAAGAAAAGGAAAGCGAAGTTTACCTCTACAGAAGAAAAGCAACATGAAGAGCATTTAATGATGCAGATATGTAGATGTATATATATAAATATATACATAACATAATAGTCACGTAAATATCAGTGTCACCTGACTGTATCTCAAATTAATTGTAAACCATATAAGAATCTTTAGAAGATACTTAAAGCTGTGAAATGGCACACTGAGGACCTGCTTTTCTTAGCAATTAGGGTTTGATTACACTTTCAGTAGAGATGTGACATGCCAATAGTTTTTTAAATTCCAGTCATGGCAGAACTAAATCTATGACTGGCTGCAACCTGGGAAAAACATGGCACATTTTTAGGGTTTATAATGACTCATAATGTGCAGTGAAAGATCTAGGCTGGAGTTTAATACAACTATGAGCAAGCATCTATTTTATTTCAGAATTTAAATGGCTTAACCAAAATATGATTACAAGATTTGGAACATTTGTTTGTCTGTTTTGGGTTAGGTCATGACTGTTCTTTCACATTGTCAAACATCAGTGTAAGGCAATGGAGCCATGATTTTATTTTTTTCTGCTTTTCCAGCAGTGTGTGAAGTGAGGTACCCTTTGACACACTATCATAAGAAAAAAGTGAGAAGAGTTTTATTACACTTCAGAAAACTGTTCTTACCATGTTTTGTCCTGTGAAAAAATAGAAGCATTTTTGTGAAAATAGCTCAATAATTTTTAGTGAGTAGAGTTTTTGGATCTCATCGGATTCTTTAAAGTCAGAGAGTTTTAATATTTCTTTCTTCCTTTTCTACAGCGGCAATTCTTAGCTTTTCCCCATGTTCTTCTGCTGCAGTGGTTACATTTTTTTCACACTGACTTGCATTAATTTAGAACTTGAAGTTCTGGCACAAATGTCTTTCTTATTCTTTCTTTATGTCAAATTTCCCATCTTTCACTAAGCTACTGTATGTTAAATCTGTCCATAGGACAGTCAAACCTGAATTGCCTTCCAGTTTATAAGGTACTACTACATGGTTTTTTGGTTTTGTTTGGTTTGGGTTTTTTTAATTCTTAGAAAAGGACAAGCAGGTTTGTAACAACAAACACAGAAATATTATGTACTTCACAAGTGAAGTAAGGAATCTGATTTACTTCCTTCCCCAAAGTTTACTGTCATCACTGAAATCAGGGTTAAAACATGGTGGGCAAATAGAGAAAAAAACAATGAAAGTAGTGGGGCAAGGACCACCCTTTTTATTTTTTATGTGAAAAAAATATGGTTCTGTTTACCTGGAAAATATTCAGATATGCTTTGGTGCCACTATAAGATGATAATATAATGAAGAGATTATTATGATTCTCTAGAGATATCTGTATGGCAGTAGTATTTGCATTTTCCTTTACATTTGCATTTGTTTTGTCGCGTGCTGGATTTTTTTCTTTCTCTTTCGCCTTTTAGAAATTGGTTATTACATAATCAAAACAACTGAGTAGGAAGAATAATTGCATAGATTTGGTAACACAGGACTGAATGTTTTATGGTTCATAGAATCGGTCTTTCCTACCAGTAGAAGCAAAAAATGATCAGCACTGAAAATTCATGGCTGAATTAAAATATTTGATACATGTTCAGAAGTGAGGCTTGAATGCCACTGTTTAGCATAATTTTGCTTTTCTTGCTTTCTTTACGTGACATGATCATAGAGTCATAGAATCATAAAGGTTGGAAAGGACCTTAAGAAGAACTTTTTTTTAATACTTCAGCTCTGTAATCATATATTACAACTGCCACAAACAGCCATATAGAGCAACACTAAACAAAACCAGTACTTTTTTCTCCCCTTCTTTGTTGTAATTAATGTCCAAAATGAGATCTAAAGTGAATACACACTTTCAAATGACTTCTGAAAGCCTATGCTTTTCAAAGATTGGCTCTTTTACGTCATAAACTCAGATAAGAATGGTAAAATAATTCTATTTAAAACATTTGGATTTGCATTGGATTTTCTGTGGTTTAGGAAAGGCCAGATACTTTTATTTTATGGTATATCAAACACTTAATGACATGGGAAAGTGTTTGAGCTTCTGGCAGATAAAAATAACAGAAAAATGTTGATGCAATGGAATTAAAAAAAAATATTTTTTTATTCATTGCCCAAATAGCCCAAAACCTTGTAAGGATGTTCTTTATAATTACACACGGTGTGGTAAACAGTGTTTTACCAAACACATTTGTTAATTCCAATGTAATTTCTTTTTAAGACCCTGTGAAAGCTAAGTATTTTATAGTCTGTAATCATTAGTGTTATATGGAGAATCTGAATGTTCTTTCTTTACTATAATTCTTCTGTATGTTAAAGCAGAGAAATCAGCACATATTTTAACAAAATTATGATCCTCTTAACTATAAAGGGGTTTCAGAAATACATCCCAGCCATCAAAGTTAATGCTTTCAAAATGATTTATATTTCTGCTGTTAAAAGCCTATGGAGGTAACATAGAGTTAAAATGAATTCCTTTATGACCAGTCGCTAAATCCTTGATATACACAACATTAAAATAAAGTATGGGAAGAAATATGTGACTCCATCAGAAATTGAGGTCAATTAGTGACTCGTTATGAAAAAGTAGTGAAATTGATTTGTAACTGCATCTCTTCAGGTTGCTGCCATTCTGTAGAGTTAATAGTAAAATCTGAATTCTGACAAGGAGAGTCATTAAAGCACTTCATAGACAAGAGTTATTCATTACTTTAAAATTTATTATCTCAAATTTATCCCCTTCTACTAAGAAGATTTGTCATGTCCAAGAGATTAATGATTCTGAATAAGAAAGAGATGGCTGACATCAGTTGTAGGGCTCTGTGTTTTTAGGTGATTTACATGCAATCTAGGTCCTTTGTACAGTTTTTAAAAATCACTGCTCCTGAATCTTCAGCCTTTGTGCATTAATTTTCCTTTAAGAGTGTGACACCACAGGGTCTATTTTACAGATTGAAAATCTCTTGTTTATACTCTATGAGGAACTTGGAATGTACTCTATTTCAGTCAGCTTTATTTCACCTATATTTATAATTTAAAATATTCAATCTGTTTAAATTATTACTAGCTTAAATTTATCAGAAAAGTTGTCTTTTTATGAGTCTCTCTATTTGCCTACCTAGGAAAGCATTCACTAGGTGGGAGAAGTAAGAATTTAGTGAGTTTCTTATTCCTGAACTGTAATCTGCTCAGTGTGTGTTTACGACTCCTCCTCAATCTTCTATCTAGAATGAAACTTGTAAGAAAGCAAAAGGTCCCGTTTAAGCAGAAATTATTCAAAGCTCTGGGAAGAAAGAGGGGAATCACTGCTCTTTAGAGATAAACACGATCTTACTCTTGTGAACTCCAGTAGAAGTAAAAGCAGAACCAAAGACCAGAAGAAAGTCAGCTGTGAGCCAGAGTTCAGTAAACTCAATAGACTTGTGTGACAGCAATATCATGAGCAAGGAAATAAGAGATATTTCTAGAAACAAAACTTGGTAATGTGTCAATGTAGAATATAGCTCTTGCTAAAGCACTGCTATAGCAATCTGTAACATTGGAATGGGCTGCCCAGGGAATTGGTGGAGTCACCATTCCTGAAGGCATTAAAGATGGGTAGATGAGGTGCTTAAGGACATGGTTTAGTGGTGGACCTGTCATTGCCAAATTAATGGTTGGACCCAATGATCTTAAAGGACTTTTTCAACTTAAACAACTTTATGATACTGGGATTGCATTTCTTCATCATTGTCTATGCACAGTAATGCTGTCCAGGGAGGGGGGCATGGGACGTGCAGGTTTGCATTTCTTCATGTGCATGGCAGAGGTGTCCAAAAGTGGCGTTTAGAGTCTTTTATATTCTCTCCATGCCAGGGATGTGGGCAGACTTCTTTATGGGCTGCTTGCTTGCAACCAGGAAACCAGATATGCTTGACCACTTCCATTAGCTGGCTGTGAATATTCCTTACGCCTTTGTGAAAGCTGTCACAGGGGATAAACAAGGTTTCGAGAGAAATGGTCCGGGTGTGTTTTTGTGTTGATCACAGCTCACTCACTTCCCTCCTCTTTTTATTTTTTTTTACTGTTTATTTCAGCTCAGCAATATTTTAGGAACATTTCACATGCTATTTTAATAACTTTTTTTTTCATGCGATTAGGCATACATGTCTGTGTCACATCTACAATGAGCAAAACTCTTTACCTATAATGAACACAGTAAAATTATGAAAGATGATTCCAACAAGATCTGAATTTTAGTACAAAACCTGGTTATAATGCATTGTGTCTTATTTAAAAGTCCAGGCCATCAAGAATCATCTTATTTCTTTCTTTTCATAGATGATTAGTTCTGTTTGAATGGAAACTTCCACCAGGTAATCCAAGAAGAGTAACATGTTTTTCCTCTGTTTTTCACAGTGTAATGGATTTAGGATGTGTGTATGTCAGTTATTTTCTTGTGAATGTGATTTTTATACAATTTTTGAATCTTGGTCTTAACGTGAAGCAATCTCTGTGAAAGTGTAATAAATCTGTTCACATCACATTCAATTGCTGTTTCATTATTCTTCTTCAGCAACTTTTCCTCTTACCCTGATCACCCAGATGAAATGGCTGTGATACACTACATGGTGTTGTATACATGAGAGGCAAATGGCATACCTAAATAGCCCACCAGATTTTCAGTTTCAGTGAAAAAGAATAGGCTTTGTACACCTCTGCATGGAGAGTCATAACATGGAAGATTTCTTTTCAATTTTTCATGTCCGGAGTGTCACCTTTTTTTGAAGAAGGGAAATCTTTTTCTTAAAATATGGCATTCTACTAGCCCTAACCTTCTTCAGAAAGGAGATGATACTCAAAAGCAGTAACTTCCTTATGTCACCAGTAAATTTGCACACCACAGATTTGCTCAGAACAGCATAATCTGGAGGTTTTGTCACTCAAAGAAAGTTAAAACAGAATAAGAAGAGTATATTGTATATCGTTATCTATCACTGAAGAACACTTTCAGTCAACTTTCTTTATAAATATTTTAAAAAATATTAAAATGCATATATGTGTAAGAAAGCAATAATTTTGTGAAGAGTGATTGTTATAATGTAAGCTTCCCCCAGGTCCTTTTTTTGTGCACTTACCTCTGTCCTTCTTCTTGGGGTAATAATTCTGATGCAAAATTTACTGTTAACTTTGTCACAAACTGGAACTGCTGACTAGAACCAGGCTAGGAGTCATTTAACCTCCACTTGCTATCATTGTCTAGAACAGATGTGCACTGGGAAGAAACTATTTCTTCTTCTTTAAATGTTTATGTGGGATTTGTATACCTGGGGTTTGAAAATAGGACATTTTTCTGGTCAGACCTATCCAGGTGAAGAGAACAGATAACCCATTTGTCATACATTGGTCTGTAACCACTATGCGCCTGAAGCTAAGTGAAAAAAAGTCTAACAGAAGTCAATTATTTGCTTCTTAGTTCAGTTTTATAATAAATATGGCATTTCGGAATTTGGAACAGGCTGCCCAGGGAGGTTGTGGAGTCTCCTTCTCTGGAGACATTCAAAACCCACCTGGACGTTTTCCTGTGTGACCTACTGCAGGTGATCCTGCTCTGGCAGGGGGGCTGACCTAGATGATTTTTTGAGGTCCCTTCCAACCCCTGACATTCTGTGATTCTGTGATTTAATAAATGGGAGTTTCTTTGTTGATTTATACCATTTATTAATAGCTATCAAATACAACTGCTTCCCTTGTAGTATTGTTTCAGTTGAGTAATTTTCTTTTAATTAGTTGGACTTTTTATGTCCATCTTCCCTAACATTTTAGTTAATCAATTTCCAAACCTCTGGGAATGTAGCAAGAAGGAGAAGGAGAAGAAGAAAAGAAGTAACACAATTAATTTTGTTTAGCTTTAGTATCCTCCAGAACTATCAAATGGAGAAAGTGTCCTTCAGTAGCCCATTCACCTTCAGAAAAAGGCTATCATATCTATATTCTGATATGGTGCTGATTCTAATCAGTGGATTCTATTATAGGCCTTTAAGCAAAAAAAAAAGTGCTGATGAAGGCCATAAAAATAAATGAGGCTTATTGCTTCTTGACATCTTTAGCACTTTCTGAGGTTTCCTGAGTGAGCAGGGATAGCAGACAATAGCTAGGAGATTGTGTGTAAGATAATGAGAAAAATAAATGCATCCTCAGAAGCAGCCAGCAGGAACTACAGCTAACATTCATTACTCAGGGTCCAGGCTGCTCCCAGTATGATGTTATTAATTTGTGGAATGAGCTAAGAGGTGTGAAAGAGAGCTGATGTTTGCTCCTAACCTTCCTGACCAGCGTTTTGAATATTAACAGAGAGGTCAAATGCATCATCTCCTTGAAATCATCTCTCTCTCCCCCTCTTTCCTTCAGTGAGAAGTGAAGCAAAACATACAAGTTTAGAAGAAAAGGATGTGGGAAGCACCTGCTGCCCTCACTTTGGTCAAAGTAAAAAAAATAATTTGGACTGTGGAGAAAATAGGTGATAGAGATGAGAGTGTGTTTGAGGGATAATATGGGGAGGGAATTCAATTTTCAAATTCAAAAGACAATCTCAGGTGCCTTTCCAAGACTGTTCTGAGCATGAGAATTTAATAGTGGGACACATGAGAAAGTGAATATAATATTGGATAGGTTAAATAACAAGTTCAATTTTTTGTAGTTGCAACCTCTCAGGAATAATTTTCATCACATCACTTCAGTGTGTGGGTCGGTCAGTATTCTTCTGTTCTTGAGATATAGATCAACCTTACGATTTTCTGGGATTTTCACTTCATGTACTTTCATTGTACCAAAGGCCAGATTCCCTGCAGGCTGTATATATGCTATACATGTGCACGACAGTTTCTGTCTGCTGTGGAGTTTATGAAGTTATCTAGTTATTTGTATGAGGTAAATAACTAGAAATAGATTCAGACTGTGATTGCTTACATAGTAAATGGGTTTAATCTTAATCACAAATTAAAGTATATTTGAGAAAAAACGTGATTTTCAATTAAAGCGACACTGGTTATGTACATAGGTAATTTGGTGTAACAATAGCATGAGCTATGTTGTTAACGTTAGTAGAAAATTTAGTGAACGGAAATTCTACACCAAAGACATATTAACTCCTTCCTATAATAGATATAACAGAAAAACACACACATTTGTCCAAAATATTATAAGTAGTTGTGCTGGCTTCACTGGGACTCTTAACCATACATGTTTCCAAGACTGAAGATTTTTTTTATTTTTTTCTAAAATAAATTTTCTGAGTGGAAATTTCACAATGAGAATGAAAGGAAAATTAATTAGGTGATTCATTTTTTGTTGCTTGTTCACTTCTCTGTACTTGAATGTATGAATCAGAGGCATAGATGTGATAAGACAAAGTGCTGCTTTTCCTTTTACATTTGTACCTCTTGATCTTGAAGATTCAGCAGAGAATGTTAATGGCAGATAGAACAAACTGGGGCAAAATGTTAGCATGTCAGACAAAGTAATGGTGTCGAGAATGTAAAAAAAAACCTGTCCTTTTGCTCACTCAGTTGACTGATTCTTTTCAACTGACATGAATCTGTTTTCTGAAACAGAGAAAATGCAGCAGGAAGGTATTTTGTCTGTTCAAATATTTTGTGACTGTGCTTTGATAAATTTGTTTTGCTGAGCTGTAGAAGACATAGATATTCTCTGAAGCTGGACTGTAGAATGTTTAGGAAGCAATGAAAACTAAGGCCAATCAGAACATTTAAGAAAGAAATCTAATCTTCTTTTGAAGTTTTCTTTAACTTTCTGTTCTTCAAAATGCCCTCAGATATCAACATCCACTAATTTGCAAATAGTTTTCAGGAAACACAAAAGATCTTTTCTTATTTTGTTTTGTGTAAGAAAGATTAAGCGTGTTTACAGTTATATATTAAGCTAAGAAAATACAAAGCCAGTGAGACAACAATCCAATCATTTTGAAGGAAAAATTGCTGACATTGCATAGAAAAAATGAAGGGAGACAATTCAATATGAACTTACTGGGTGTAGATTATATCACATTAGATAGCGTCTACTGAAAATTAACTACTGAGCAAAGGAAATATGCTGCTAAATACAGAAAGGAATCTGGCATACAAGCACATTTAATACTACGATATAAGATCAAGGTGATAGTGTTTAGTGCAGAAACTATAGAATTGGTGAGTTGACAGCAAGTTCAACTGAAGGAAGAACATTAAACTAGGAGGCTACTCCTGAAATTTCTCAAAAATCAATTTTGGGAGCAGTCATGTTCAATGTTTTTATTTATGATCTTGGCATAGAAGCAAAAATTGGGAAGCATCATTTGGAGGACAGAAAAGTATTGCTTCATCATAGTGAAAGAACTAAATGACCTTGAGAGCAGAAGTAATAGGCATGGGATGAAATTCATAAAGCTCAAGGGGATAGTAAAAAATAAATTTGGAAGCCTGGTTTCAAAATATTAGATAGAAAGAACTGGAAGAGTAAGGCCTTGGTCATAGGAGTTCATCGATGAAAGAATATTAACTTTCAATATGTTCCAAATACGAAAAAGTCAAACATGCTCCTAGGACATCACCTTCATGAGAGGTGATTCTAGCTCTCGACTCTGCTCTTGTGAGACCCCACCTGGAGAAATGAAGCTAAGAAGGCTGTGGATCTGTTGGAGAGGAGGACCACAAAGATGATCAGAGAGCTGGAGCACCTCTCCTACAACGATAGGTTGAAGGAGTAGAGTCTGTTCAGACTGGAGAAGAGAAGGCTCTGAGAAGACCTTATAGCAGCCTTACAGTACTTGAAGGGCCTACAGGAAAGCTGAGGGGGGACTGTTTGCAAAGGCGTGTAGCAACAGGATGAAGGACAATGGTTTTAAAATAGAGCAGGGTACACTTAGATTAGATGTTAGGAAGAAATTCTTTGCAGCGAGAGTGGTGAGACACTGGAACAGGATGTGCAGAGAAGTTGTGGATGCCTCATCCCTGGATCTGTTCGAGATCAGGCTGGATGACGCTCTGATCAACCTTGTCTGGTGGGAGGTATCCCTGCCAATGGCGAGAGGATTGGAAGTAGATGATCTTTAAGATCTCTTTCAGCTCAAACCATTCTATGATTCTATGATGATTTCCAAGCAATTTTTAACAGATTGTAAAAGACTAACTGTACAAGACTCTGAGGAGATTTCTTCTCAAGTACAAATAAAATTCTGGTTACATGTGTGCAAGAAAGATGTGTTAAATTACCTAAAGATTTTATTTTTTTTTTCATCATTGCAATATTCAAGTATTTGAGAAGGCTTTGAGATCTTCATTCTTGATACATTCAAGAGACGACTAAACAAAAATCTGAGTAATATGATCTCATTGATGCTAAACAGACCTCCGGATAGTCATTCCAACCTTTAGAAAAGAACATTTCACAATAAAAGTGGCACAAACCAAAAGAGCTTTGCAAATAAAGCCTGTTAAGTGAATCATCTATCCATTTGATCACCCTTTCAAACAAGGATATCAGATTAATCAAGTCAGATTTCCACTTAGTAAATCCATGTTGGCTAAAATCACTGCATATGCCATCGTTAAAGAATGCCTTTTCTGTTGATGGACTGTTGACATAGAATGTTCCACATGATTGGACTAAATCCCAACTATTTAGAAGACCTGCTAAAATTGTCTTGGTACAACTTATAGAAAGTCTGTTCCATCAAAGTTGTACTTGACAAGTGGAAGTGGGAAACAAAATAATGGTTGGATGAACAACATTGTAATTTCCTAAAATATTTTTAAAATTTTTAAATACAAGCATCATGTGATACTATCTGAAAGTTGCTGAGAAATTCAAGTGCAGGATATTAAAATGGTTTATTTACTCAACCAGCTTTCTAGCAGAGTGATGAAACAAAATCTCTCCTCCATAAGAGATGCTGTTCATAATGCTCACAAGTGTTAAGAGTTATTTGAACCTTTAGTTCTGTATCGGTAGAATCATGAATTAAGCATAGCTTTATTCAATGTATTGATATCAGTTAAACAAGTTCATAGTTCTCTGCTTTATTTCTCTTCATACAAGGTAATTACATTGATTATTGTTAATCCCTGGACATACATCTAGTTTACCAGTGTATCAATAAAAATTTACCAAATTACCATTACAAATTAACAACTTGATTTCAAAATTAGCTTGTTCTTTTTGGATCCTTGCTCATATGTCAGCTGATTGAGTCGAAAATATGTACACTTGTTTTTCAATATTGAGAAACTTTTTTTTTTATCCTTCAGATAGAAAACATTCCCTTCTTATTTCATTACAAATAATAAGCAAATATGTCTATTTAACATTTTCATCTTGTTTGTATTGTTTATGGCAGATTTTTCAACAGCATCTTCTATTGTACCTTGTTAGACAAAGGTGCCACCTTTTGTCAGACACTGGTAGAAAAAACCCAAAATTTATTTAAAAATAAATAAAAACTTAAGAGTGGATAAATGAAAACCAGAACAAGATTAAAATTATGGCAACAATTACTTGTTTTTCTCTGAAGTACTTAAAATTTGTGGTCATCAAAGAACTGGCACTATGGTGCATTTGGTGTAATAGAAGATCAAAGTAATACGTTAGCGCAATTTCAGCTACTTCACACATTCTGTATATTAAATTTTCCATTAATAGTTTCGTAGTGTTACAGTCCAAAAAGAACCATTGGATTATCTCGCCTCTTTTCATGTTGCAAAATATATATTTCACCAAGAACATTACACTGAGAACAGTATTATTTATATTGTTGCTGTCGTTTTTTCCTTTATATTTTTTTCTCTTTTTAGCTGCATAAGAATATAGTCTCTTTGCCTGAATGTATCATTTCAAACACCCCATGGTCATCTTGACACACCTTACAGCATGGTGAGATCATAGGACAGTTCAGGTTTGAATTATTTTCAGGTCACCTAGTCCAGCCTCCTCCTCAAAGCATGCAATGCATGGTCTTAAATTAATATCATGAACATCTTACTCGTATGGGTTCCAGCAGCATTCTCGGTTATTTCAAACACTTTGAACAAACCTACAAAAAGAGCTCAGAGGAGATGCAGGGCCAAATGTTATGTAATATGGACATGGTTAGTCTATGCAACAACACTTACAGCTAAAAGAGTCCCCGCACTAAACCATTTAACAGTGTAAAAGTGTACTATCCTTGCATATAGGCATTGATAGGCAAAGACAACATTTTCATCATCGATTTTGAGAAAAAAACCAAAAGTTTTCTAAGTAGGAAGGTGAAATTTCCCATATTAGGTTAGAGCACTGTGTATAACCTTGACATGTAGTTTTTCCTGGTAGCCCTTATATGTCTTTCTGTCTCTATCATAAACAGATTTCCTGTTTCGTACTAGGCATAATGTACATTTCAATTGTAATATGTACCCCACCGTTTTGTACACACAGGATCAATTAATCCAGGAGAAATACCCAGAGAATCCATATCAATATATAGCCAGGCCAGATAGGAGATAACCACATTTCTTTTTTTTCTAATATGCAGCTATAATTTATTTTGAAACCCAGTTCTGCTTTTATAAATTGCACAGCATGAAAAGTCCAGCTGAGTCTAAATCCTGTCCTCAGAGAACAACCTGAGAAGCCAATCTATGCAATGGAGAATACTTCATGGATTCTGAACCAGGAGCTGTGGAGGAAAAAAAGATATGGCTACGTCCATAACTTCAGTCTCATGAGGGAATAGATAGTGGATCAAACAGATGTGGATGCAGAAAAGCCTGACGTACACAATTGGTACTTCCCATCACCTGCAATAAGCCCAGCCGTGAAATATAGGAAATCCTTTGTAGCAGTTTGTAGTGTAAATTGTTATTGAGAATGTATGTGTTTACAGTGCCTATATATTGTATCATATTATGTTTACATACAGCATTGTGCTTCTGAATATATTAGTACATACACATAGTAATTTTCTTAAATATATGTGTCAGATAGTTGGAATTCGGAAGAAATATTCATTTTCTGTACTTGAAAAAAACTAACAACCGACAACCGACAACTGCTTACTTTGCCCATTTTCTAATTGTCCTTCTGTGTGACTCTGCATTGATTTGTCCCAGTTATAATCTCAAGATGGTGGGTACCAGGACATTTTCTAAACTGGTCTTTTATTCTTTGAATTCATTACCTGTCTCTTATCAGTGTCTGATAGAAAGCAGAGGGGAAAAAAAAAAAAAAAAAGAGGTCCTTGTTTTCCTTTGTTGTTAATTATCTAGCATTTACAGCATTTAATTTGTATGTTTTCTGTGACAACATTCTGTAGATGTCTGTTGTATTAATGATGTACATTTCCCTTATAGGAAACCTTTGACATGTTTTATATGATTCTATAAAACACATAATACTGAACAGTAAATAGGTTCTGAAGGAAGATTTGTTAATGAGTCACTGTCCAATTAGCTAAAAATCAGGAAGAAAAATCCAATTAAAATTGAATACAGAAAAATCATTTGGATCAATTTTGGATTAGAGTTTCTTACTCACTGTGGGTCTTGCACATGGTCACTTATGCCTTGTAATATTTTGCATTAAGTCTATTCTATGTGGTCGTTATGGACCTAATACAACTTGTGTTAAAACCCATTGAAACGTTGCTCATGAACCAAACTACTAAAAAACTCAGTTAATACAGAATACAACAGATTCAGATTAGATAATTCAGTCCAATATAAAACTGACCAAATGATATTGATAAAAATAAAACTCTCTTCGTCTGGTGTTTCAAAAAGGCAATATCCCTGTTCACCTTTCACAACTATAAACTGTCCACTTAAACAATCTAGTGCTGGGTTCCACTATTTTACTTTTCCATTTACATACCTGGAGGCTTGTTAGTGCAATATAAAGAGTCTATTATTCAGGCAAAGTCTCTCTCCCTGACTTTTCTAATATTTTTTATTGTGTCCATCCTTGAAACTCTAATACAACAATAGGTAAGAACGATCTTTATTCTAGTACTCTATAGCAATATTGGAGTTTATTTTTTTAAGTGTGATAAAATATTTAAAGCAGTTGGAGAGCAAAGAATTAAAAGATACCCTGTATATTTGAAAGCAGAGGGAATTAATGTAATTCACAAACTCTTCTCTGCTTCTGTTTTTGATTTCACAGCCATGCTGACAGAGATTGTTGCACTTCACCTGAGCTTTGTATGGTTTTCCATAAAAGAAACACTATAAAGCAAGCAAAATGTAACTTCCCACATGACTGCACACAGACTGATGTGTCTGTACGTGAAACACATTGAGGGCATGCACCTCAAGATAAAAGTAACTGTGTTTAGATTTTGCACTCAGGGCATTCACGGAGAGAGTGTTGCTAAAAACAGAGTGATGTGTTGGGATCTTTGCACAGGATAAAGCTTGCATGAGGAATAAAACCTCTTGAACAGGATGGTCAACTACTGTCTGGCCAGTGATTAGAGTCACCTTTGCAAGTCGCTCTGTAATGGTATCTCCAGCATCAGAGGGCTCAACCCCCATGATCTCTCAGTTCTATACTGAATATGATGTACATGGAATGGAATATGGGTTTTGATCATCTGTTCTGTCCATTCCTCCTTGGAGGTGAAACCTTTTACTTCCTGGATCCCCCAACGTGTTACACAAGATTTATCAGTCACCTTTGTCACTACAGGAGCAAGTAAAAGTGAGAGCCTTCCTGCACACAAGTCCTTGGTAGTAACTATGAACATTGGGCATTATCACTTCTAGTAGCAGACAATCCCCAAAAACATGCTGTTAACTTCAGAAAGTGCGGCCTCTTAGAAAAGACTTAGTTGAAATGTTAAAATCACTGAACAGAGTTGATTCTCTTTTAGCTCAAACCACGACACTCCCCAAAACCTTGTTCTCCTGAATTTCTATTTCCAATTGGCCTGAGGTGATCATTTCATCATATACTTAATTCATTGTTGTTGATTATCTTAAACTATCTACCAACCATCTCCTAACGATCTTAGCTACACACAAGAGACTGTCCTGCATAATGATTTCTGCATACTTAGAAGTACCCACTGAGCATCTGCTAGCAACTTGTCTGTATACAGATTGGTCAGCTCTGGAGTAGGAACAGCTTGGGGAGTCTCTGACATGGTAGTTTCTTCACCTGGGGTATGAATCAACACAGTGGAAAGAAAAAAAACAGTTTGAGGCACAGACATGAGGGGATTTGTTGTGACTGCTGAAAATTTCTACTAGCAGAGCTCCTGTAACAGTCACATCCTTTGCGAAGACTGTGGCTAGAGCTTTGGTTCACCTCCTTGTCTCAAGTTGGTGCAGCATTTAAATTTCTCGTTGTGCCACCAGTGGGATAGCTAACAGTATATACACACACAAGCAGAGCCCTCATACACAGCTACACCACAACTATAACTATAGCACAAACTTGAATTTAATCCTTATATCTTATATATATATCATATATATACCATATAACTTATATATTTATAACTTAAATTCTACATCTCTTACCAAACCAAGATGGGTGGCAAGGAGAACTTTTCATGAAAAAAATTTCACTGAAAAATGACATCATGTCAAAAGTGTTTTCAAATCCCAGAAATGTAAGTAATTGTTTCTCTTGTTTTCTTCTTGTTGTATTTGTCCTACATGCTTATTTAGGATAGAGGAATTCAGTGTAAAAGGGAGCCACTGACTTCAGTAGAAGCTGGAATGGATCCCTAATGCATTTTTTGTGAGGCTTGTATTCACACTTTATTTTGGACACAATAATTAGATAAGCAAATTCTGGAACTGATCCAAGCTAAGTACACAGTCAGTAATAGGCCATTAAGATTTGATTTATTTGTAGATTAGATGAAGTGACTGGACCTTCAGACTAAATCAGAGGGCTTCGGCTGCTGAGAAACTTCGGTTACATGCACATCATCAGACGTTTAAAGCTACAGTCAAGTGGCATCGGTTCCTAACTCAGCATATATCTTTTTGTTTCACTCATAGGCATATCCTGGCCTGTATCAGGAACAGTGTGGCCAGCAGGAGTAGGGATGTAATTCTGTCCGTGTGCTCAGCACTGGTGAGGCCTCACCTCGAGTCCTGTGTGCAGGTCTGGGCTTCTCACGGCAAGAAAGACATTGAGGGGCTGGAGCGGGTCCAGAGGAGAGCAACGAGGCTGGGGAAGGGACTGGAGGAAAAGTCCTATGAAGAGAGGCTGAGGGAGCTGGGGGTGTTTAGCCTAGAGAAGAGGAGACTCAGGGGGGACCTCACCACTCTCTACAACTCCCTGAAGGAAGGGTGTAGTCAGGTGGGGATCGGGCTCTTCTCCTGGGCAACCAGTGACAGGACGAGAGGGCACGTCCTGAAACTACGTCAGGGAAGGTTTAGGCTGGATTTCAGGAAACACTTCCTCACGGAGAGGGTGCTCAGGCACTGGGATGCTCTGCACAGTGAAGCGGTGGAGTCACCGTCCCTGGAGGTGTTTAAGGAGAGGTTGGACGTGGCACTTAGTGCCATTGTCTGGTCTATGTGGTGGTGTTGGGTCATAGGTTGGAGTTGATGATCTTGGAGGTCTTTTCCAGCCTCAACAATCCCGTCATTCTGTGATTCTGTGATTATTCAGAACTCACTTTTGCATGCTTAAAATAAAATGAGTACCATTTCCTTACTCTGTGACACATGATAAGTAAAAAACATTGAAACCTGGTGGTTCTTAGAATCTGCAGATGCAAATGTACATGCTGGTTTCACGTAACTGAATGAACCCTCAGCAGCGAAGTGATTGCTTTTCAGTAAAGTGGTGCTTTGTTGCTAGTCCTGTCTGAACACCCCAAATTACTAACC
The DNA here is from genome assembly GCA_020746105.1 of Trogon surrucura. Taxonomy (NCBI): domain Eukaryota; kingdom Metazoa; phylum Chordata; class Aves; order Trogoniformes; family Trogonidae; genus Trogon; species Trogon surrucura. The sequence continues at coordinate 6,230,304 of CM036617.1, read as the reverse complement.
GCTTCTTAAAAAAAATGGCCATGGATTTTCTATGTAAATTATAAATCAAAATTAAGAGTTGCAAAAGTAATCTATAGTGACACAAAATAAAATGAAGAACCTTCTTTGTTTGCGTGTGCACCTTCCCCTTCTTTGCATCTGGAATATTGTGTCCAGTTCTGGGCCCCTCAGTTCAAGAAAGACAGGGAACTGCTGGAGAGTTCATTGCAGAGCAACTAAGATGATTAAGGGAGTGGAGCATCTCCCTTATGAGGAAAGACTGAGGAAGCTGGGGCTCTTTAGTTTGGAGAAGAGGAGACTGAGGGGTGACCTTATCAATGTTTATAAATATATGAAGGGTGAGTGTCACGAGGATGGAGCCAGGCTCTTCTCCTTGGCAAACAATGATAGAACAAGACGTAGTGGAGTCAAGCTGGAACACAAGAGGTTCCACTTAAATTTGAGAAGAAACCTCTTCTCAGTGAGGGTGACGTAACACTGGCACAGGCTGCCCAGGGAGGTTGTGGAGTCTCCTTCTCTGGAGATGTTCAAAATCCACCTGGACGCCTTCCTGTGTAATATCATCTGGTGTTCCTGCTCTGGCAGAGGGATTGGACTAGATGATCTTTTGAGGTCCCTTCCAATCCCTAACATTCTGTGATACTGTGATACTGTGACTGTTTTCATTGACTTATCTACTGAGATTTCTGAAATGATCAATATTCTTCTGACTCTTTAGAAGTGGAAATAGCACATAGAGATTTGAGAAGATGGTTCCAAGAACGGGTATTAAGTTGCATTTCATTTGGGATATCTTTTTTTCTGTTTCATTTTGTTCAAACAGGCATGACCTGAAGACAGTTTAATGTCAAAAAAAATTACTGAAAAAAATGCAGCTTATTTTCAGTTTAGGAATTCACTGATTTTGTTTGGATCTTAGTGTTCAAATCACTTTTCAGTTCCTTTTGCCTGATAGTCCACCTATCCATTCTGTATATGGAGTTTGTGTCATTCACCTTTTAGAATATTTTTTGCTACATTAAAAACAAAAAAAAATATGCTTTGCTTTTCCAAATGATTGCTCCCACAGACATTAACAGTGGTTAATGCTGAAATGCTCTGAATAAATCATGCATGGACTGAGACAGACCTTGGTCATAACACTGTGAATTAAAGCCTTGGCACATTGGACGGCATACACAACTGTTGTGCCATGAAACAACATGAAGGCCTGAATGAGGATCTGAAACATAGCTTTCTGTCATGAAGCCTGATTGCATTTTGCTTTGTGTTGCAGGATTCAAGCTGAATGAGAAGGCAAAACGTGTGTGAGCGTGCTGCCTCACATTAAGTGTTTATGTAACCTGTTAGTCATCACAATTGACATAAGAAATTTGAATGTGTGCTTCCTCTGCAATATTAAAGCTCCCTGCATGCGCATGGGCAAATTGTCCCATACCAAACCCCACTCTGAATCCAGGTGGGGCTCTGGCAACCCAGCTCTGTGACACCTCGACATCGTACAGTAGTCATCACAGAGACTCACACCTCTCGCTCTTTGATATCCATCTCCCCTGACTATGTTAACAGCCAGACTCATGCACTCTGAGAAGGTCAAATATGGCTAAATGTGGCAGCTCCATCTACTCTATCTAATAGGTCACTATAGGTGACTATAAGTCTATCTAATAGGTCACTATAACCTTCTCCTTTAGTCAAGAGGGAGAGGAAGGCATCTTTTGTGTCCAGTTCCTCAATCATGTCCTGGAGGTCTATCACAGATAACAGCAAGCTGTCTTGACCTAGATGATCAGAAGAGATGATGTGGCCTCTTCTAAGAAGTCTTTAGGTGGTAAATGTACCTCACATGTCAATACAGTATCTTAATTGCAGTGGCTGAGGTAAATGAAAAAATCATAGAATCATAGAATGTCTTAGGTTGGAAGGGACCTTAGAGATCATCAAATTCAACCTCCCTGTCATCAGTAGGGATGCCTTAACTAGACCAGGTTGCTCAAGGCTTTGTCCAACCTGACCTTGGACATCTCCAGGGAGGGAGCATCCACTGTCTCTCTGGGCAATCTAGTCCAGAGTCTTGCCACCCTCATACTGAAGAATTTCATCATCATCATCATCATCATAGAATGGCCTAGGCTGGAAGGGACCTTAGAGATCATTTAATCCAACCTACCTGTCATGGGCGGGTGTGCCACCTCTCGACTAGGTCAGGCAACATGTGAGAACTGAACAGGTTTCATCCTAAGATACAATCTAAACCTGTTCTCCTTCAATTTAAATCCCTTTCCCCTTGTCCTGTCACTGGACACTCTTGTGAAAAGTTCCTCTCCAACTTTCCTGTAAGTTCCTTTAAAAATATATACTATGAAAACTAAAGCTTAATGCTTTAGTTATAAAAACACAGACTTCCCATTCCTACCTAAGCATCTAAACCAGACAGCTCCCTCACAGCTGAAAGAATATTTTAAAATTTATTTGCAAGTGCTTTATCAGTGGTTTGAAACACCCCAGCACAGGGTGCCAAATGACAATTCAGACGTTACACTGCATGTTATAAACAGCTCTACCCTATATAGAGCAAGTCATTTCCATTCGTGAAGGAGCAAAAATTTACATTCACTACATTAAAGCCCACGTTGATTTACAGCACTCTTTGATCGGATGATCAAAACCCACTTTAAGGCTGCTCACAGAACAACCTTACTCCTAGCACATGCATCATTCATAGCTGGCACAGATACTGAGTGTCTCACTGCTTGCTAGAGCTGTGTGTCAGTCTTTGGCATCAAGGAACATAGCTCTGGTTCAAGTACCTGCTGTTTGAAGTAAACAACAATAAAGATAAAATGAGTTTTCTTGGGACTGATTGTGCCAGCTTGGCCTGGGCATGAGAATTGTGTTTTTTCCTTTTGATGCTAAGTGGAAGAGAAATTAATTTGAGCCCTAGAAGACAGGTATGTAGGGCTCACTCAAATTACAGATTGGCTGCTGGCTTAGCAGAGGTAAGCATGGGAGCTTAACTATCACATGTCTTATTACACAGAAAAAGAACAATTAAAGCATGAGAGAAAGCAGGACTCTATAAGGGAAGATTAAAATATTGCAAAATAAAAAGATTTAAATTTAGATCAGTTTTACAAAACCACTGTATTAAATTTTAGGCATGGAAAGAGCTGCTGCTGTTCGTTGGGAACTCAGGAAGTCTTTTTAGCCACATTAAGTCTTAAAATACAATTTTATGATTTTCCTTTCTTCCTGCCTGTCTACCTGCCTGCCTTAAAATAACACACTGATCACATGTGGTTTGTGGAAGTTCAGTAGTTTGGTACAAACTGCTTCAAGGGACACTATTTAGGTGAAAGCTATTAGGTCAATATTATAGGATTTTGCTAAGGTGAGAGTAAGCTCAGCCATTCCAGAAGGACACCAGCCATTTGAGGAACAACAGCTTCTGTTGCCTTTAGGTCCTGCCCAAATTCGGGGTTCAAGACCTGTTTGTCTGGCAAAAACAGATAACCTTTGGAGTTAAATCCAGATGATAGCAGGAGTCTGGAAAGGAATTGAAAGGCACAGCAGTGATATCTGAGGCTCATGGAAAGAGAGTAAAGATGCTCATTTGTGCCCTGTGTGTGTTTTGCAAGGGAAATGCACTGTTGGCAGATGTCCACCAGCAGTGAGAATCCCACCTTTTTCTGGACACAACTTTAAACTGAGATAAAAATTATGTCCTAAGAAGAAACACTGTCTTGTGAATTCACAAAAGGCTCAGATGTGGTCAGATTAGGGAAGCCTAGTGGCTTGTTGGAAGTTGGAAGACCAATACACCACAGCAGAAACTAGTTGAACATGTACCCTGAGTTCAGCCTGCTCTCATGACACTGATATGCCAGTGACTGAGGTTTGAGCTAATGTGTTTTGCCCCACAAAACAGAAGTCTAGTAGATTGTACAAGCTACCATGATTTGTTTGATGGAGGTAGTTAATATACTGTAGGTTTTTTGGGTTTTTTGTTTTGTGGTTTTTTTTTTTCCCCAGCCAGACAGAAAAGAAGATAGCAGCCTGAATTTAGTTTTAAGTAAGGACTTCACATGCTAGTCCCCAGGGTGTTCTGGACTATTGTACTATTTGAAATTTTTAACTGATATGATTCTATAATATTAGAAGATGATAAGTATAATACACATAATTAACTAGAATTATAAAGAGAAAATGCATAGAAATAAAGGATATTATGTAAGTGTATTGAAACAATAACAGAGTTATCAGAGATATTCCAATTTTTTTAGGCACTATTAGATACTCATTTTAAGTTGTTGGTTCTTACCTCCTCCAGCATCCTTACGTGTTTTATTTAACTATGGTGTTTAAATCCTGATCCACTGTAACATGTAGGTATTATAAGCATGTAAATATTAAAATTAAAAAAAAAACCACAGAAAACAAACTCAAAATTCAAAACAACTTGATATTTACACTGAGGCCTGATTTCGTTGATGAATTGTAATGGAGGTACCTAGATTGTGAACAGATGAATGAATTGCTATATGCCAAAGATGTGCTGAAAGAAAACCATGCCCATCCTGCCACATCTGTTGTTCCATTTAAGTTACCAGCGTAAGTGCAAAATGTTAGAGAATGGCTGCAAGGGGCTGTTAGTACATATTTTGTTTGCTCTGTCACAATCTCTGCTTTTCTGGGGGCACCAAGGATGGCTTCCTCCATGACTGGTCATGTGTACACAACATCCCCAGTGGCCACTGCCAAGAGTTCAGTGGTCCTTGAGATATTTTAGCTGATTCTTCACACAACTGGCTTGAAGGCATGCAAATCCCTGCTTCCATCCACGGTGATGATCTCCCCTGCTCCCAGCTGTGACTGTTCTTTGTGTGTCACATCTTGTTATTGAAAAAGAGGAGTTTAATGGAAATGCCTGGATTGCAAAGTTTCTGCTGGAGTGCACACATTGAGCAGACTGGATGGAAATGGATTGCAAAGTACAGATGGAAAATAAGCATTTTAGTTAATGCTAACTTTTATATACTTGGAGGACCCAACATGTTTTTCTATGTGATTCTATCTCATTTGGTCATGCAGAAGCTAATTCTGATGAATTTGTTAATTTTGCCAAAGAGAATTCATAGCTGTTTCTTCTCACTCTGGTACTTTCTTGCAATTACTGTTGTTTGACAGCTGTTGTTTTCATGCAAATTTCACAATGTGGAGCGTGAGGCTTTGTGAGGTGGTAATAACTGTGCAGATCACGCTTAAGCAATAAAAATAAGATCAGATAATACCACCATATTTCTGAGTAACAATTTGATTTAAAGTATTTGCCTACTGCGGCCGTACAAATCTCACAGGCAGTACTGCCCATTTCCCCTTGAGAGTAATGAAATTCAGGGGATGTAGATGAAAGCAAAACTGCCTTACAGGTATTAACTACAATTAGCTGGGATATTGAGTAGGCTTTATTCCTGCTCTTTATTTAATTGTTTCACCTCAGCAAAATGTTTTTGCAGTGTTTTATGCCCACTTTACAAACATGTAAATCTCACCACACAGGTGTAAAGGAGCAGATAAATTTGGCCCTGTGCCATGAAAGGTGCTATTATATCACTGGGATGGCTTTCCCACACCCCTTTCACTGCAGGACTGCTGCCAGTAGACCCTCGAGCAGAAAAGAGGTGATACTCAGCTTAACTGACAGGTGTATTAATTCAGTGGACAAAATTAATGTACTCTGCTTGTGGAACTGGATCTAGCACAAGGGTGTCTAAGGCAAAACTGCATGAATGTTGTTAACAGTTAATGTCAGAGACACTTGCTACTATTCTATGATTCTATGATTCTGTATCAGATGCTCTGTGAAGCTGCACTTTGCAATTGTTAGCCACATTTAAACACTGCAAAGATGTTAGTAATGGAAAATGTAAAATGACTTACTCTTAATGAATAAAAGGATGTCAGATTTTTGTGTGATGTATTAGTGCTTTCCTAGTTCAATTTTAACAAAATAATAATGCATCGACAGCACTGATAAAAGCTCAAAATTAGAGAAGCTCCCTGTGTCTCACACGGAGGTAAGAGCAGAATGAATTAGAAAGTGTGGGGTTTTTTTCCTCTCTCTTGCTGACAGCTGAGTTTTAGTGGAAAACAAGCAATTTCAATAACAGACAGAACTGCACTTTGAGATCCTTCAAGATGAAAGATAATGTATCTTAGTGTTGTGCATAATGTTAGGCGAAGAGTAGACATCAATAATCCTTCACCTGGAGATTATTTTGATTTTAATATTTAGGAAGAAACAATGGAAGAACGGGCATGAAGTCACTGTGAGAGGCCTTCTATGTTTGTCAGATGCAATGGGCCATCTGGAGACAGCTTACTGCAAAGGGTAGAGGTGACTTCTTGTAGTGTGGAAAGGAGACAAATTTCAGTTTCATGATTACAGACCCATTGACTGTAATGCAATTTGATTTTAGTATAATAAACTGCTTTCTTACTTTAATAAAACATTGGTTTGGAACTCTAGGTAAAATTCAGTCAGTGCTTCTGATAGTAAATCAACTTATTATTTCAAGAAATATTAGAGTATTGCCACTAAAAATAATATGCAGTAAACAAAAACATTAATTATTCAACTGCTTAGTGCTATGTTGCATGATCAAATGTGCCCAGAGCTATCACTATCCATGCACATACACAGGCATGCACATGCACAGAGTAAGTCTGATTTTTCTTTAAGTTGCATTTCTTTAATGTCAAGCTTGAGATAGTATGTTGGATCTGCATTTCACAAGCAGCTTGTCCCCCTTACACCACCCAGATGCTGGGTAGCCTGTCCGCCTCTGTGAAGTCCTTCCCTTGACACTCTGTGACTCTTGCTGAGCTGAACCTGCACTTTCAGTTCGGGAAAGCAGCGTTGCTGGCACTGAATTAGCAGTTCTTAGTGTTTCTGGGTGTTCAACTACACTTTGTGAGGTAATTATTTTTGCAAATGCCAGTTCAGCACAGTCAGGGACAAGCAGAAAAAAAAAAGAGATGCAGACTTTCCCAGCAGGGACAGCTGGGACTGCTGATTAAGGACACATGAATCTGCTTGGGAAAACAAATCTTCCTAAGCTCCAGTTCTGAAAAACTTCCATATTAATTCCTGTGTTTGTGAAAATGTTTCTCTCCCTTCCAGGCAGAGGGCTGGAATATTTAATATCTCTCTTTCCTGTTGCCACTCTCCAGTTTTCTTCCAAGATCTATGGTTTTGTTACTGCAAAATGTTGGATTACTTGTCTGGTCACATCCACGTACAGTTGCTAATGGTGCTGTTCTCTGATAGCATCTTTGGCAGCTCCATGCAGCATCTCCTTCAGGACCAACAATAAATGTCGTGGTGCAGAGAATAATGGCAGGTAGCAAACTAGCAGAGAGATTTAGAAATTGGCAGCAGCTTATGTTGTTTTCAGTTGCATATCTTTATCAGGGCTGCGATTAGTACCTTTTGTCTTAGAAAAAATACAGTTGTCTATTAAATTTCTGAAACCAGAAGGCTGCCCAGATTACTTGGAGAAGGTGTTGTTAATGATGTAATGAGGAGAAGTAAAGATAAACAGAGAAGCTAAGTATAGAATCATCCTACATTATAGGTAATCTCTGCTTAACGAATGAACTGTATAGACTTTCAGGACCACGTGTGCAGGGCAACTGTTCCTTGTTCTCTGGTGATGGGAAAAGACAGAAACATAGAATTATATTTTGGATTGGAAGGGACTTTAAACATTCAGTTCCAACCCTCCTGCTATGGTCAGGGACACCTCCTACTAGACCAGGTTACTCAAAGACCTGTCTCACCTGGCCTTGACCACTTCAGGAACTGGGCATCAACAACTCTGGGCAACCTCTGCCAGTGTCTCACCGTGCCCAATAGCAAAGTTCTTCCTGATGTCTAATCAAAATCTACCTACTTTCAGTTTGAAATCATTGCACCTTGTCCTGTCACTACACTCCCTGATAAAGAGTCCCTCTTCACCTTTCCTGTAGCTCCCTTTGTGTACTGGAAGGACATTACAAGGTCTCCCCAGAGCCTTCCCTTCTCCAGGATGCACAGCCCCAACTCCCTCAGTCTGTCCTCACAGGAGAGGTGTTCTTGTCCCTTGATCATCTTCGTGGATGACTTCAGATTATTTAAGCAATTCTTTCACCATCCTACAAAGTCTGGGTGGACTACATATCTGTAATTTTCCCTTGTACTAAACCAATAATAAATTAATCAGAAACTAAGACAACTATTTTTCGGGAAGAAAAACCCGAATAAATAAAAAAACAGGAACAACTAGGAAACCTTCAAAACTCGGTAGCTGCTAAAGAAGAGTATCTTGGTACAGATCACTGAGATGATTGCTAGGTGGATCACGTGAAAAGCTCCAGAGCCCATTCCTGAAAATCTGGGGATACCTCATATTTGGTACTTGGAAATTCATCTGCTGTCCATTGTGCTGATTCCTCACTAGTAGGGGACTACCATATTAATGTAAATACTGATTTCTGGTAATTCTCATCATTAACCTCACAACTTCTGAAGCACTTTCATATCATGGTATAAAAGGTGATTACAGAACAGAAGGAAAACAGTGAGTCCCAACCAAGCAAGAACAAATACTATCTCATTAACTGAATTGCAAAATTTGGAATAAATATCTAATGTTTCTATATTTGTAGTGTTGCTATTAGTCAAAGATGTTGCAATAGCTTTTATTGTATTACCTCTCTTTTGAGGGTGCTTAATAATTGGTAATCACGGCAAAAATACTTTTATTCAATGAGCTTCTCTGTCTTTTGGATTTTCCCATCAGCTATGGCAGATCTGGATCTGCTCAGAGCCCATATAACACTATTTTTGGAGGGATTTTGTAGTCCAGAGAGTTTGCATGTACTGATGATATAGTGGGGGTCTAATCAGAAGTTAGTGCCTTAGTTTGTCAGGAGCTACAGGTGACACTCTCTTCTCTGCCTCCAGTGTCTGCTGCTTTATACATGTCTTTTAAAACATAGAAATATTTTTTAGGTGCCGTGGTAGCATGCCAAGGTGTTCCCATTTCTGGGAGGAGCACATACGACATGGCCCTTCTTTAGCCTCCAGGTGAAGAGTTAGTATCTGCCTGCTCCTGTACAGGTTTCATGCTATAAATACATCCGCAACTAAAAAACAATTTGCTTGCCTAAATAAAATTACTCATCCGCACTATTGCCTTTCTTCTGTTCAAGCAACTTAATTCTTCAACATGAGACACCCACAAAGCTTTTAGAGCTGGGTGTCTCCAGACCCTTAGAAGAGTGGCTTGATTCATATTTCCAAACTCTTCTCTTTGTGTGTAGAGGAATGTCTTACCAATAACTTCTGCAGAACCAATATTAGGAAAACAGGGTGGAAGGGATTATTTAGAGAATGACATTAGATTAGCATCTCTCCCCAAAACTCTTGCTATGCCTACCATTTTCTAATGAATTTTCTACATACCAGATATCATTGATCATCTGTCATCATGCTGATGGAGGCAAAATCACTGCTAACGTACAATCACAAAATCACAGAAAGTCTTGGGCTGATTATCTAGTCCAACCCCTCTCCAGTGAGCAGAGGCATCTTTAACTAGATCAGGATTCTAAGAGCCTCGTCCAACCTGATTTTGAGTGTTTCCATGGATGGGGCTTCTACTACATCGCTGGGCAACCTGTGTCAGTGTTTCACCATCCTCATTGTTAAAAATTTCTTTTTTTATATCCAGTCTAAGTTTACCCTCTTTTAGTTTAAAACAATTACACCTCTTCCTATCACAAGAGACCCTGCTAAAAGTATTGTCCCCGTCTTTCTTATAAGCCCCCTTTAAATACTGGAAGATTACAATAATGTCTCCCTGGAGCCTTGTCTTCTCCGGTATGAAAAACTCCAAATTTCTCAGCCTGTCCTCATAGAGGAGATGCTCCAGCCTTCTGATCATTTTTGTTGCCTCTTCTGGACATGCTCCAACAGGTTCATGTCCTTCTTGTGTTGAGGGTTTCAGTGCTGGACACAGTAATCAAGATGAGGTCTCACCAGAACAGAGTGGATGGACAGAATTACCTGTCTTGACATGTTTGCCATACTTTTCTTCATGTAGCTCAAGATGTGATTGGCTTTCTGAGCTGCGAGCACACACCGCTGGCTCATGTCCAGCTCTTCACCCACCAGTACCCCCAGGTCCTTCTCTGCAGGGCTGCTCTAAATCATTTCATTCCCCAGCCTCTGTTATGCTGGTGGTTGCCCTGACCCAGGTGAAGAACCTTGCACATGGCCCTGTTGAACTTCGTAAAGTTCACACAGGCCCACATCTCCATCTTGTTCAGGTCCCTTTGGATGGCATCCAGTCCCTCAGGCATGTCAGCTATGATTTCTGTAAAAACTAAGCCTTGTGGCATAAGTCCTGTCTGGGTACAGGAGATATATATATATATATCCTCAGCCCATCGGATTTAAATAGCTGTGATTGAGAGTAGCACAGAAATTTGTTCTCTTCTTGCAGACTGGAGGCAAAATAAGCCTGATTCAACTAATATACCTGAGGGACAGGATTAAGAATATTTTTTTCCAGCATAGAAAAAGGAATAGTCTAAAACCAATTCAAAACAAAACGAAAATCTCTACCCAAATAACTGGGAATGCTTCAGGTAAAACAGTCAGCACTGCAGGAGTTAGATGGAGTGAGACATGAGAGAAGTGAAGAATTTGTCACTAGAGGGCAACGTGGTATCAGATAAGTGGATGAATATTCCCTTGGAAGACAGTGAAATATGGGGACAAGAGCATGCCACCATATGGAGGAGAGACTTAAAAATAACAAGGCGGCCTAGCGAAGCACAGCAGAATGAGAAATTGAGTTTTACTGCCCTTAGTCATCATATTGACTCTGGCTCAGCCAGGGAGGGGAGTGGGAGTTGAAGAGGAGAATGTAGATGCTGTGATTCGATCGGCAGTGCCAACTGCAAAAGTCAGACAGAAGCACTTCCTTAATAAAGGAGATGTGATTGATTCATATTCATGATCAAAGTGCAGAAAGGAAGGGGAGGGGGGGAAAGTGCTGTCTGTCTGAGTTTCAAACAAACTTCTAGATATGTGACATCTATAGCTTGTATCAGAAATGCTCTTAGTGTCTCACAGAACAAGTCTAGAAACTCTCAGTCCATACATACTGAGCTGATTCAAATCTCAGCACAATGTACATAGGAAATTTGCCCCTTAAAACACTCCATGTCTGTGTAAGAGTGACCGAAAGGAGTGAAACATTTCTGTAAGTTTTCATATATATTTTGTTAACAGAAGCCAACATTAAATTACTGATCTGATGAAATAACACTATTTGAAAATTTACATAAGTAAGTTTGAAAATTTGGACCCAATATTTGACCAACTTTGATAACAGAAGTGATAGAAGATGAATCTGGGATAACAGACTGCAGAGAGCTATATCTAAACCAGCATTTAAAAGCTTCTTTACAGAGCAAGTTACATTTAATCCATCCAGAATGTAAATATACTTACCTTAACTGCTTAGTAGACACAAATGGATGCTTGATCTTCTGGCAAAATAACCAAAACGACCTTGTGTCTTCACACATTTGGCAGTGGCCAGATCTACAACATGGAACATATTTTTTCTCTGGGCCTCATGAGATCCTAACATAAAATAGTTAATTAGAGCGTGAAGTGACTTATGACATACTGTAAGGATTGTGTTGTAATCTGATGAAATTATATTTTTCTATATCTGTCTGCTACAGTGGTGTCCATCTTATAATTTACTGTGAAAATAAAAAGCAGTCTGTTTTGCACTCTCCTCCTAGACTCTCCCCAATTCCTCTCCCACCTGCATCACATGGGAGCTGCCTAAGGAGCTCATCTTCACACTTTCACTGAGCTGATTTATTTTGCTAAGTTTGCAGAATGCACACACTTGTTTTGGTGCACTAATTTTCTGTCAGTTCAATGAAACACAAATACTCATGATGGAGACTTTTGGGCACCAGATCTGGCACAAGTAAACCAGCAGCAGCTGGCTGGAGCAGGATTGCCCATTCTCTGCCATGGGGAGACATTACACTATCTCAGCTGTATCACTGAAATGTGCCCTTATTCCATTTCAAATTAATAAATCATCAACATGTAATCTAAGTGCACTGAAAAGATCTTGACAATCGGACCTCTCCATTCATTAAATCTAATTACAGGATTTGGTATTCAGAAATTGGCAAAAACCTCCAATATTTTTGGGGTGTTTCTCCTTTGTTCTCATCCCAAATAATAATGATTTTGAAATGTTTAAGTCAGGTAAAAGGAAATCTGTAGCAAAGATCCTGGAGTGATTTTCAAGAGTTTTTTTTTTCCCAGGGAAAGCCAAACTTCACCTTCTTGGATTTAGTCAGATCTCCGTAGTAAAGCTAAATGCAAAATAGCTGAACATCATCGGAAATAATAGTCAGGATCTAAAGCAAGAATGAGGTGTTCTGCAATAAAAATAGTCGTAACAGTTATTTCTAAGTGGGAGTGAAGTAAATAACTAATAGCCACTTCTGAAATGAGCTTTATTCTCTTGTTTACTACACTGTAAACCAAGAATAATTCCGTTGTGTTTTACTGTGTTAGTCATGTGAAAGTGATTCAATCAAATCAGAATTTGCACTTCTGCTTTATTGCTGGGTATGGAGATTTTTAAGTTGAAACAGCAATGTGAATCCTTCTGAACAGACAAAATTGTTTCATTTGGGAGACCATTCTGAGTTCAATAAAACTGTGGTTGGAACTAATTTTCTCCATATGCTACATGGGAAAAAGTTGCTTTTATTGCTGTCCATATATTTATAGGCTCTGGTACAATGGGATTCAATTCTTTTTTGGTATCCAGGTACTTCACTAATAGAAACAATTACAGCTGTGGCATGGGGGCTATATTTTGTAGTTGGGTGTAATCTAAGCCATGAAAGATCTATCATAATTGATAAAATGTACTGTGGAAAGACATCATGAGGGAGCAAAACTCGCTAATATTAATTCAGTCATACTGGTTAGGACCAGTCCGTCTGCTCAGTGACCTCCCTTTGACGGTAACAGAGACTTCAGGGAGAACTGTGCAAACTGGACAAACATAAATTTTACTTTCTCCTGATACTCTCCCGAGCATTAAACTTTTACAGGGACTGCATGACACAGAAATGGTTTTTATGGATTTAAGTAACACTCAATTGATTTCATTCCTATGGGCTTGTCCATTCATCCCTTGAATCCATGCAGAACTTTAGCACTGTTCCTACCTTCTCGAAAGGAGTCTCACATCTTCCCTATGTGTTATGTGGAAAACCACCCTTTAACATTTCTTTCATTTGGTGCTACCTATTTTCTGTACTGGAAAAGGCAGTAAATCATCAAACTTGCTTCATATAAGAGAATTTTACATATCTACAGGTCACATGATCCAGAATTGTCTATTTCCCCATATTGAAGGATTTAGTTAGCATTCATTTTATGAAAGCTTGACTATAACTGTCCCAGAAAATACTCATATGCAGGTATGAACTCATAATGGGTTAAATTGACCTTGTGTTTCGTTTTAACCTAAGACACAGAAAAAAAAAAGCAAAATATTTTTGTTTTTGAATATGTTCCAAGTCTATCCTATGAAGTGACCAACATTTGTTTGTGCTTCTCACTTGAGAATAATATTGCTTGAATTCTGAATACAGTAAGCAGATATGTGTCATTGTGCTGAGCACTTTCTCAAGGATTTGACAGCTTTTTATTTCATGCATCATTCACCCCTCGCTGTAGTAATCACACAAAAGTAACATTTCATTAATGCAAAGTTAAAAAGCTGATAGGATATTGAGAAATAATAGCTGGACACAGGCATGTTGTTAATGGATTTTATCATACTGTGCTACCCCAAGCAATGTTTACACCAATGTGACATCTACTTACTGCAAAATAAATAAGAAATTGAACTGGAGACTATTTATTAGTTTTATTTAAGACTGGGAAACTAAAGTGAAAAAAAGTGAATGCAATTTGAGTGTTGTACAGAAGCTGTAGCTTAAATAGCATGCATAAAAAATACAAAGATTAACAGAATATAGACTTTTACTTTCCTCACGCTGGCTATGAAGAGGTACAAGGAGAAACTCCAGTGGGAATCTTTCTGAACAGATAACATTTTCTCTCTTCGAGAGGCAGTGCCAGAAATTTTGCTGACTTCCACAGTGAGTAGGATTTGCTGTGACATGCGTCATTTACATTACTCAAAAAGTGTAAGTAAGCAATGAAAATCAGGATTAATTTAACTTTGCATCGCAGGTGGTGTAGAGTATTGGCAAAGGGATTTGAATTGCAGTCAGCTGTCAGAATGGCACACCGGTTATACAAACACAAGTGAATCCAGATTCGCATCAGTGTGAGGCTGTTTATTAATGGGGCTGAAATGGTGTTAACCTGCAAATGGTATTATGGGCTTGACACTTATATGCACTAAAAGGCACACTTACATTATTGGTATAGAATTAAGAAAAGTAAAGAAAGACAGGGAACTGCTGGAGAGAGTCCAGCACAGGGCAACTAGGATGATGAAGGGAGTGGAGCATCTCCCTTATGAGAAAAGACTGAGGGAGCTGGGGCTCTTTAGCTTGGAGAAGAGGAGACTGAGGGGTGACCTCATTAATGTTTACAAATATATCAAGGGTGAGTGTCACGAGGATGGAGCCAGGCTCTTCTCGGTGACAACCACTGATAGGACAAGGGGTAATGGGCTGAAACTGGAACATGAGAGGTTCCGCTTAAACTCGAGAAGAAACTTCTTCTCAGTGAGGGTGACGGAGCCCTGGAACAGGCTGCCCAGAGAGGCTGTGGAGTCTCCTTCTCTGGAGACATTCAAGACCTGCCTGGACACGTTCCTATGTAGCATTATCGAGGCGTTCCTGCTCTGGCAGGGGGATTGGACTTGATGATCTTTCGAGGTCCCTTCCAATCCCTAACATTCTGTGATTCTGTGATTCCTGTAAACACTTCAAATTTTGTTATTTAAAAATATTAATTTCAGTTTGCCTATGCAACAGATGTTGGATTCTTTAATGACATCACAACATAAAGGTTTTTTCACTGACTGCTACTGTCTGATAGATTCATTGCAACAGGAAACACAGAGATTTCTATTCGCTGAATTTCATTCATTTCTTATGAAGAGTACAGGAGCATTCTTAAATGGATTGCAAAAAAAATGTTTTTTAAAATGAAAAATTATATATAAAACTGTTTAAATGAAACTACTTCATCTAAACATTAAAAAGAATTGTCATGAGGTAAATTTGTATTCCAGATACATTTGGAAACTGAGGACAACTTTCTAATATTAACATGTGTATCTTAAACTTTTAAAATCCAGCATTACGAAAAAGAAAGGAATGAAGTCTCAAAGCAGGACGAAATTTAAATGCCTACATATGAAAGCATCTGTGCTGCTTCCAGCCGCTGCAGCAAAGAGAGATGGAGCTTTGTGAAGTCCCATGGCATATCTGCCTGCACAGTACAGGTGCCACTGATGGCAGTAGATGTCTCTTCTGCCTTTAGTCATAGCAGTTAACAGGCTGCAGAGAAGGTCTCTGCTGATCTGCCCGTGGCTGCCTACTCTAGGTGACTCAAATGTCTCTAGAGGCTCCAGTGACTGTGCTATCAGGCAGAAGACAGCAGCACAGATGTAGACATTGAAATTTAGTGGAACTTGGCAGTGTTAGGTTTATAGTTGAACTCCATGATTTTAAATGTCTTTTTCAACACAAAAGATTCAGGTGCTTAGGCATTAAGGCATATGTAGACATGGACTTTGAAACTCAGTTGTACCCTAAATGGTGGGTACTAACCTGATTCAGTGCCCACTGTTCCCCTGATGAAGAATACAATTAAGAAAGTGGTGTTATTAAATATTTATTTCTTTTTTACTTCAGAAAGTGATTTGATACTTCATCATGTCTCTTTTGCTAAGTGTATTACTGCATCGTAAGGAGCTGAAAATACTTTTTAGCACTACAGATGTATCTTTGTTTGAAGGACATTATTTTTATTAAAATCATTATTAAAATCATTTCTGAGTGCATTTTTCATTATTTGGAAAGAGGTAGTGAAGGAAGAGAGGTGAAACGGTAGGAAAATGAAGATACGGGTTCTGTTTCATGCATTTTATCTATATGCACTGTGATTAAGTAAAATATCTCAACTCATAATAAAAATCCATCTTAAGAACTGTATTTATTTCTAAGTCTTTGTAGTTTATAAGAATCCTAATATCAGGTGTATTTAAAAAAAGCCGTTGTGAATAAGGAGAATTTTAAAGAATGATGTTTCTCCACCAGGGTCATAAAATGGGTATCTGCTGCTAGCAGCAGGATATCTGAAATTTAACACAAATCAGAGTAAAGGAGGTTGACTCAGAAAATGTGCTGCAATGTACAAGTCAGAGACTTGTGTTAGAAATGTGTATTTGTTCTCCGGGTGAAGCTAAGCACAAAATGTAAGTGCTCAGCCCAGTGCAATGATCATTTTATATGAAGTTTCCATGTAGTCTTTAATAAATTTGTGGACAGAAAAATCCAGCTGGGTGAAAAGGAATGCTCTACCAATAAAATGTAATGCGTATAGAAAACAAGAGAGCTGTTCTTGCAGCTGTGGTTTGGGCAAAGAGAACTGAGAAACAGCTTTCTACCCCTTTGGGTTTGTTAAGAAACACATGAGAAGTGATTTCTTCAGTACGAGGGTGGCAAGACTCTGGAATAAATTGCCTGGAGAAGCTGTGGATGCCCCCTCCCCGGAGATGTTCAAGACCAGGTTGGATAAGGCCTTGAGTAACCTGGTCTAGTTGAGAGGTGTCCCTGCCCATGGCAGTGAGATTGGATTAGACGATCACTTCCAACCTAGGCCATTCTATGATTCTATGATATGATTAACAACAGAGCAGCCAGACAAACTTCCAGACGAAGCATACCTGGAGAAGGAGTAAAAAATTTAAAATTTCCTAAAGCCATTGAGAAGTTGAAGTATTCAAGGAGAGTGTATTGTCAAACACGAGCTTGACAGGTATTCTATAATTTTGCAACTGTATGTCTCATTTTAATGTGATATTGTAACCTTTTCCTTAATAGAGAAGATCAAATACATTCTCTTTCTTCAATATTGTTTTATGAAAAGTGTGATTGTTGACTAATCTGACTCAGCAAAGAATTCCATCCCCCTAGATGTAGTGACTCTCAATAGCAGCAAAAGGCATGATAAAAGAGTGTTTACCTACCTACATTGGTAGCAGATTCCTGGATATTTTAAAGTATAGTGACACTAGGATACAGAAAAGAGATCTTCCAAAACTGTTTGTGACAAGCATTAAGGGTGGTGTCAAGGTGAAACACTTTGCAAAATATTGTCTGTGTGCATGAGACAAGGAGCAGCTATAGGGTCTGCAAGATCCTAAATGGATCGAGAAGTTGTCTCTCAAGATGTCTGATGTTTTCAGAAGTCGTGTTAAAATTGAGTTTGCTACAGCTTTAACAAAGTTTGGGGCTTTCCTATTTCTGTACATGCACCTTCATTTGTTGTATCCTGTGATCCAGACAATTAACTTTATTGCTGGTAGCCTAAAACGGAATGTATTGAACCCGCCTTATCTTCCTTTGGAATAAATTGCCCAGAGACTTTGTGGCTGCCCCCTTCCTGGAGGTGTTCAAGGCCAAGTGGGACAGAACTTTGAGTAGCCTGATCTAGTTGAGAGGCGTCACTGCCCATGACAGGGAGGTTGGATTAAATGATCTCTAAGGTCCCTTCCAGCCTAGGCCATTCTGTGATTCTATGATGATTCCTTAGGATTTGCTTTTTCTATGAACTTTCTGACACCATCAAGTTTTTACCCATACTCTATTCCCTTGCTTAACAAGAAAAAAAACTTTTAAGTTGCACCTCTCCTGCTAATTCAGCATCAGATTTTTCAAAGCGTAAAATATCACCGTGTTCTCTGGGCAATCCAGGTTACAAGGTTTTTTGTTAGTTTTCTTCTAGGTGTTGTGTATGATTACTGAAATATTTGCAAGTCTTCAGCTGAGTGCAAGGAAAACCTCCACAAAAATGGCAAATGAAGTTTAAACTATTCAGCCATGCTTAGACATCTTTATTTATTTTAATAAGGGCAAGAAAAATACATATGTTATTGAAACTGAAAATTGAGATTCAATATACTTTCATTGATATTAGGTATTAGGAAGAACCTATTTGCTGTGAGAGTAGTGAGGCACTGGAACAGGTTGCCCAGAGTTTTGTGGATGCCCCTTCCCTGTAAGTGTTCAAGACCAGGCTGGGTGGGACTTTGAGCAACCTGGTCCAGAGGGAGGTGTCACTGCCCATAGCAGGGAGATTGGAAATAAGTGATCTTTAAGATCCCAATCAACCATTTTATGATGTCTTCCCTGTATAGAAAAGTTTATTATAACTATTAAGATTTTTGAGTGATGCTGTGCAGAGGAGCTCTTCCAGTCATGGTAATAAATATCAGATAAGTTTGTAACTATGGTTGTAGAGAGTGATAATTCACAGTGTTGATATTGAAATGAAAACCCAAGGCTTTATTGTTGACTTTACCAACACAGTATCAATTGTTAGGGACAGCAGAGAAAGCTTTGAGGAACCCTTTATGTGGGACTCGAGAAGGCAAACGTAGAGGAGAGAAGAAATTTCCTTCAGAAATTGAATTTTGGTAGGGTAAAGCAGGCCAACCTTCTGATCTCTCAAACTGATACAGGGCAAAGGTTTCATAAGGCTCTATGGAAGCATGGATTTGGGAGGGAATTGTACCAGTTTCCAGTGTATTGAAGGTTGTCCTCTTAGGTAGTGGAGGACATAAACTAGAGGGGATTGAAAGGAGGAAGGAGGAAATGAGGGGGAAGTGAACACACTTCCTTTCATACTTTGTATAATGTAAAACAAATGCTGTCTTGAGTCAATGAAGGTGCATATTAAATTCTTTTTGTCCATGGCATGTAGCAACTGACAATCGTCATTAGTTTGTTTCTTCTATTGCCTGTTCCTTCTTTTGAGATATATGTATATTATAACTTCTTAATATTGTAGCTACATCTTCCTTTTCACTTCTGTTATATTGTTTGATATTCTTGACCTCTTGGAAGTATTTCAGAGGACTCTTTTCATTAGTTGTGTCTGATAGGTCTTACATTGTGACAATGTCTTTGTGAAAAAAATAAATTGTGTTGTACTGAAATTAACAGCACATTATCTCCAGTACTATAATGACAGCATCATGACAACTTGTAAATTAAAAGTAGATTATCACCCCTTTCACACACATTCTTGGGATATTTTGCAACATTATTTCTTCGTACTATAAGAAGTCGGGAACGTGTTAAATGGCAGCATGATTTATTGTTGTTTACCAGATAGAGGATATTTTATTAAGGTTCACCAGTCTTCTATATCTTGTCAAATACGTGAGGAACCCTTGATAAACTATTTTGGAAAGTGTCACTGTTACAAACTGCTAGTAACAAGGGCAAGAATGCTGCTTCTGTGCGTGTTTCTTAAACCTCCTGGAAAGTTTTCTCTTTTAGGCCTGTTTCCGCATTTTATGCAAGAAGTATTCTCCCATGCTCTTGTTTGTTGTTTTTTTTTTTTTTAATTTGATTATTTTATCATTAGGATTTTGTTAGTTGTAGTACACTCTTTTATGTCAGTGATCAAAGTTTTAAATCAGAGATGGAATTTATAGTACAATGTATTACAAATGTCTGCAATTTACTGTGAGCTGAAAAAAATTATTTGCTAAGTATGTCATGATTTAAAGGCGAACAAATGTCATGAGGTTCATGTAATCATTTGCTCCACTGGAGATAAATTTACTATGATTTCATGGAAAACCATGTCCTCCTTCCAACTTGAAATATAACATTTTTCTTCATGTTTTTTTTTTAATCACACAGTATGAGCAAACAATAATAAGTTATTCTTAACTCCTCATCTTCTTCCATCATGAAATAGAATGTTTACCATTGCAGTAACATTCATTCTTGAGTGCTTGGACTGTTTTGCAAGTCCTCTAATTTAATTGTAGCAGAATGACACACCAGCAGTCAGCAAACTGTTACTACTTGTCATAGAATCATAGAATCATAGAATGTTAGGGATTGGAAGGGACCTCGAAAGATCATCAAGTCCAATCCCCCTGCCAGAGCAGGAATGCCTAGACTATGCCACACAGGAACATGTCCAGGCAGGTCTTGAATGTCTCCAGAGAAGGAGACTCCACAGCCTCTCTGGGCAGCCTGTTCCAGGGCTCCGTCACCCTCACTGAGAAGAAGTTTCTTCTCGAGTTTAGGCGGAACCTCTTATGTTCCAGTTTCAGCCCATTACCCCTTGTCCTATCAGTGGTTGTCACCGAGAAGAGCCTGGCTCCATCCTCCTGACACTCACCCTTGATATATTTGTAAACATTAATGAGGTCACCCCTCAATCTCCTCTTCTCCAAACTAAAGAGCCCCAGCTCCTTCAGTCTTTTCTCATAAGGGAGATGCTCCACTCCCTTAATCATCCTAGTTGCCCTGTGCTGGACTCTCTCCAGCAGTTCCCTGTCTTTCTTGAACTGAGGGGCCCAGAACTGGACACAGTATTCCAGATGGGGTCTCACCAGGGCAGAGTAGAGGGGAAGGAGAACCTCTCTCGACCTACTAACCACCCCCCTTCTAATACACCCCAGGATGCCATTGGCCTTCCTGGCCACAAGGGCACACTGCTGGCTCATGGTCATCCTGCTGTCCACCAAGACTCCCAGGTCCCTTTCCCCTACACTACTCTCTAATAAGTCATTCCCCAACTTATACTGGAACCCGAGGTTGTTCCTACCCAGATGCAAGACCCTACATTTACCCTTGTTGTATTTCATTAAATTTTTCCCCGCCCAACACTCCAGCCTGTCCAGGTCTCACTGGATGGCAGCACAGCCTGCTGGTGTGTCAGCCACTCCTCCCAGCTTGGTGTCATCAGCAAACTTGCTGATAGTACTCTCTAGTCCCTCATCCAAGTCATCGATGAATATATTGAATAATACTGGTCCCAGTACCGACCCTTGAGGCACTCCACTGGATACAGGTCTCCAACCAGACTCCACCCCATTGACCACAACTCTTTGGCTTCTTCCCCTCAGCCAGTTCGCAGTCCACCTCACTACCCGAGAGTCTAGACCACACTTCCTCAGTTTAGCAGCAAGGATGCTGTGGGAGACTGTGTCAAATGCTTTACTGAAGTCAAGGTAGACCACATCCACCGCTCTGCCATCATCTATCCACCTTGTTATATCCTCATAAAAGGCTATGAGGTTAGTCAAGCACGACTTCCCTTTGGTGAAGCCATGTTGACTGTCTCTAATGACCCTCTTATCCCTGATATGCCTTGAGATGGCACCAAGGATAAGTCGTTCCATCACTTTCCCAGGGATGGAGGTGAGGCTGACCGGTCTATAGTTACCCGGGTCCTCCTTCTTGCCCTTTTTTGAAGACTGAAGTGACATTTGCTTCCCTCCAGTCCTCAGGCACCTCTCCCGTCTCCCAAGACTTGGCAAAGATGATGGAGAGTGGTCTAGCAATGACATCAGCCAGCTCCCTCAGCACCCGTGGATGCATCCCGTCTGGACCCATGGATTTATGGATGTCCAGATTGCTTAATTGGTCCCTAACCCAGTCCTCATCAACTAAAGCAAACTCCTCCACTGCCCTGACTTCCTCTGGGGCCTCAGGGGAACGGGGCTCCTCAGGACAGCCTCCGGCAGAGTAGACAGAGACAAAGAAGGCATTCAGTAACTCTGCCTTCTCTGTATCATCTGTCACCAAGGCACCCACCTCATTCATCAGTGGGCCTACATTGCTTCTGGTGTTAGTTTTTTCTGCCACGTATTTGAAAAAACTCTTCCTGTTGTCCTTGACCCCTCTCGCCAGGTTCAATTCTAGGGAGGTCTTTGCTTTCCTAGTTGCCTCCCTACATCCTCGGACAACAGCCTTATATTCTTCCCAAGTGGCCAGCCCCGCCTTCCAAGATCTGTAAATTCTCCTCTTGCCCTTGAGCTTACCCAGCAGATCCCTGTTTAGCCACGCAGGTCTCCTGGCTCCCTTCCTTGACTTCCTACGTGTCGGGATGCTCTGATCTTGAGCACGGTAGAAGCAGTCCCTGAACGCTAACCAACTGTCTTGGGCCCCTTTACCTTCAAACAGCCTTGCCCATGGGATTTTCTCTAGTAATTGCTTGAAAAATCCAAAGTTTGCCTTGGCAAAGTCCAGGGTTGCAATTCTGCTTGCTATTTTGTTTCTGCTACATGAGATCCTGAACTCCACCATTTCATGGTCACTGCAGCCAAGGCAGCCCTCAACCTTTACTGCTTCAACCAGATCCTCCTTGTTAGCGAGGATGAGGTCCAGCAGTGCTCCTCTCCTAGTCGGCTCCTCCACCATTTGCAACAGAAAATTATCATCGATGCACTGGAGGAACCTCCTGGACTGTGGCTGGCTGGCTGAGTTGTCCTTCCAGCAAATATCATGGAAGTTAAAATCCCCCACGACAACCAGGGCCTGTGATTGTGAGACCGCTCTCAGCTGCCTGTAGAAGGCCTCATCAACTTCCTCACCCTGATCTGGTGGCCTGTAATAGACACCCACAACAGTATCTCTCCTGCCAGCCTGCCCCTTAATTCTAACCCATACACTCTCAACTTGCTCCTCATCCATGCCTGGATGGTATTCAAGACATTGTAGTTGCTCTTTCACGTAAAGAGCGACTCCACCACCTCGCCTGGCTGGCCTGTCTTTCCTGAAAAGGACATAGCCACCCATGACCACATTCCAGTCATGTGAGCTGTCCCACCATGTCTCTGTAATTGCCACCAGATCATAATCTCCTGCCCGAACCCACGTTTCTAGCTCTTCCTGCTTATTCCCCATGCTGCATGCATTGGTGTATAAGCATTTCAGGGAGCAAGCTGAGCACACTGATCTCACCCTAGGGGGATGGAAGGCCACCCGGTCCTCATAATTTCTAGAGCACTGCGCCGCCGCAATCCCAGCTATAACCCCATCCCCCTTCATATCTAGTTTAAAGAACGCTCTATGAGTCCCACCAGCTCATGACCAAGGATCCTTTTTTCCCTTTGTGTCATTTGAACCCCAGCTTGTTTCAGTAGATCAGGTGCCCTGTAGATCTCCCCATGGTTAAAAAATGCAAAGCTAGACCACTGGCACCACCCCTTGTGGTCAAACACAAAAGTATAACATCAGTAGGATGTGGGTAGAAAATTGAAATTCTTCCAAGATATTTCTCTCTGTGTATAACCCAAGATAAAATTCCAAGGTTACAACTAGGTCTTATTTTGCTTTTATAAGAGACAAGAGGGAGACTGCAGGATCCCAGCACTGCAGCTAGGTTGATCTGGAGCACTCCTGGCTTACGACTTAAGGCTTACGTGATCTATGCTGGTCATCCAAACTCTGTTAAAACAGAGAATTTGGCCAGTTTTGCTGTTGCAATAATAAACTACCAAAATGAAATTTAAATTGTCAGGATTAGGAGTATTTCCCAACAGCTACGCTCAGATAAGAACCATAGCATGTCTCTGTCTCCATTGGATGTGAACCCTGGCTCTCAGGTTGGAAGTGAGTTGAGCTGCACTGACTTTCTAGATGTCCATCTCTAACATGGTGGGCATGTTGGGATTTGTTTGGGTTTTCTTCTGAATGTGGTGGAGCTGGTCCATGATTCAGAGTGAAATGGGGATGAGGTCATGGTTCTTATCTGAGTGTAAGTGTTGGGAAATACTCCTAATACTGACAATGGATGGAGCTATCACATTACAAAGATTTACATTTTGAAATTTTATATAAGTTTGGGTTGGTGTTGATGAGGGCACCAACAGACAAACTTAAACATTTACATTTAGGATGAAGCTAATGAAGGGTGGTGGCAGTCTGAGTTCCTGTCGTGTCACACCACAACTAAAGCTCTTGCCTCAAAAAATAGTAGCAACAACTTCATGAGCATGGAGGAAAAGCCAGTTCTAATTTTTCCTATTCCCAGTCTAGACACAGACAATTACTTTTCACTGAAAATTGTGAAACAATCACCATAGTCGGATAATTCATCAGAGATATTTCCAAGATATGTATCTTCCCGAACAATATCAGAAATAAATCTTTCAGTATCATATTCATATGCTTCTTCCTCACAGTATAATGCTTAAAGATTAACCAGATACCAGATAATTGGTGTTTTGTGATGTTTGTATAAGTTGAACAGGCAGTTTTTTACAGGAGTTGGAAACTGTTTACTCTGCTGTAATGTCTCTAACTACTTCAACAATTAAAATCATTGTAGGGATTGTGCAAAGTGTACTTATTACCGTTGCTAATTGGAATGCATGAATCAAAAGAGGAAAGTTGTTATCCTGTGAGCTGAACCTGACTTCTTTGAGTACAGTGAGATTTATCTTGCCAGGAGAAATTCTGTATAAATTTAGACACTTCTCTCCAGTAATTACTATTTGTGTCATGCTATCAATCTTCTGTGGTTTTTTAATTCACCTAAATGCTCTCCTGGAGGATAAATTCAAGGAACTCTGACGTATTCTAGAGTCTTCTGTGTCTCTTCTCCCAATTAAAACTGTTCTGATAACGATCGTTAACTCTAGCTGAAAAGGAGGTCTACTAAAGAGCATTAATGTGGCAACCCCGTATGTGAGGTTAGGAAAGGGAAAGAAAGGGAATAAGAGAATTCAAGGACCTGCGTACCAGGGGATGAGATTAGGATGATCTCTAGTGAACAACCTGATCACTGTCTGGAGCCTGCATCAGGTATGACTAAGCTCTGGTTGTTGTTACCCGTAAACGGTCTTTTTGTATCTTGGTGCTTTCAGGTATGTGTCACCAGCATCCATGAGTGGACACATTATCCTCGGGCAAACCCCTGTGAAGATAGTACCAGTAGAGTCCCTCAGGACTTGAGCTATTAGGTAACAAAATAAGAGAAAATGTTTATTTAGAAGCCATTCCTTGGAGCACAGCACATTAGTTGTAGGTCACTGACAGAGCACAGAGGGACAGGCTGTTTACTTTACCCAATCCATGAAGGCTTAAATATTACCAGAGTACATAGATTGCGTGACAGCCACTTTCTTGAGGATCTGATGGGAATCCTCAAGAAAGGATGTTCCTTTGTGTCTCAAGTAGTTATTTCTGGTTTTGTTCTGGCCTTTCTTAAAGGAAAATTAAATGAGTAGGTAAATATATGATTCTTTAAAAATTCTCATATTTGAGAGTGCATTATGAGGATAGAATAGAATTTTGTAACTGTTGCAGCAACTGAGAAGACATTTTAGTCATGCATTTTTCTAGATTGTATCTTCTATCATAGTTTCTTATACTTTATAATTGCAGAGGTGTTTTTTATAACTGCATAAAAATAGAGTGTTATTGTCAAATTCCCTTCAGTAACTTAATGACTACATTTTTGAGGCAACTGACTACTGTAATTATGTAATGCATATTCTGTGTACAGAAAACTTCATGAATATAACATTAATTTACATAGTAGGTACTGATTTACACTCACTTTATCTTTTTTTTCTCCATAGTGAAATGTGACCTCACCAAAAGTATTATAAATAGTGAAAAATTATACTAGAAAAAGTAAACATGCTGATGTGTTCTTGGTTTAGACTTGTTTGGTTTTGGTTTTCCTTTGGGCTTTTAAAAACATGGAATTGATATACAATATTTTGTAAAGGTGTCCTTTTTAATTTACATTGTTGTGATGAAAAAAAAAATATGCTGACATTTTAAGAAAAAAAATCTCCCAGTTTTTGAAATTTCTGAAGAAATGTACTTATATCAATTTAAGTCAGCTGTTTCTCTTCTGAGCAATTCAACCAAAACTTGAAGCTTAGAAATAATGGCAAACAGTAAATCCAATTGGAAGTTTTTACCGTATCCAGACTAGAAGCTTGATCTACCTTTAACCTTATGATATTTTACGCAGTTGATAAAGGGACCCCCAAAGTTCATGTCAATTTTCCCACAAAAAAAAATAAACATTTTACTGGAAAAGATCTTCCAGTGGCCAGATGATCTCAGATATTTCTTACACTGTTGTCAAAGTCTTCAGTTTTTCTTTCATAATTTTCTAATTCAAGAGAGAATATATTGACAACATTAATGTGTCAATACAGTGTTCACAGATTGGACTAATGGGCCTTGAAAAGGTGCGCACAGGTTCTGCAAATCCAGATGTACTGCTTTACTAATAAGCACTAAGGCAGGACACAGATTAATAGGCACCACCTACTGTTCTGGACTGCTAAGGTCAGTAGAGCATCTAGCAAAAAAAGCAGATGGGTAACAGATTTTTCACTCCATAAAGCAGAACAGATCTAGAACTGTTATCTAGTCCAAGAAGCTTCTCTGTGGCGTGCAGGTGGGACAGAGGCTGAGACAGTGAAAGTAGCTGGAGAAAGTGATTTTCTTAACAGGGTTCTGCTAGATGAACTGCTCTCCTTCACTAACCTGTCATCACTGCTCATCATATAACTGGTGACTGTTGTTCCCATATATGTGACAAATAGATCTTTTCACTGTGAGGGTGACAGAGCCCTGGCACAGGCTGCCCGGAGAGGTTGTGGAGTCTTCTTCTCTGGAGACATTCAAAACCCATCTGGACATGTTCCTGTGTGACCTACTCTGGGTGATCCTGCTCTGGCAGGGGGTTGGACTAGACAGTCTCTAGAGGTCCCTTCCAATTCCTGACATTCTGTGATTCTGTGTAACATATAAGAAGTTGTCAACTACATGAAGCAATAGTCCTTGGGTAAATATAGCTTTTTTTCTTGTCTGGAGTGCTCCCCTAGAATAGGTTTATAGGCTATATAATTTTCTCCATGTTAAAATGGTTGTAACTAATTCATCTAGTTATAATTTATAGACCTGCAAAGGAGCATGAAAGATACTAGTTACAATATAAGATCTATTGTCATGTCTCCTGTGCTGGGTTTTGTGATGCATCTCCTTCCCTGTTGTTACATACAGTTGCAACCAGAAAGCCACAGAGCTTTCTGTCATTCAAGGTAGGAATATAAAAAATTGGATCAAAGATGAGGAGGTTAATATATCTGGCTGTCTCAGTTCCCTAAGGAAAAGTGTAGGCAAATTTTATGTACATAAAAGATTAGAATGATTTATTAAATCCTCTGATTTGCACATTCAGGAAGAATGTCAACAATCATTTTCCACTATCATTTCCAGATGTCTCTTTGTTCCTAGATATAAGGTGAGCAGGTTGGAGCTAGGGTTAGTCAAAAACCATCAAGTCTGCTCAGCTTCACTAGCTAATTAGGCACAGGTGACCAAAGCAGCAAGATGTTTCCACCAGCTCTTATTATTTCAATAAGCATTGTAGCTATTGAAGTTGCTATTGGAATTTTTGGAAATGGATTTATTACAGCAGTTAATATCATTAACTGGATCAAAAGCAAAAAAATGTCTTCTACTGATATGATTCTGCTCTTTCTGAGCACATCAAGATTTATCCTGCAGGTGACTGTACTGATTCATGTTCACAATCTCTACTTCCCGGATGTGTTTTACTTGGCTTCTGTGTACAAAGCTTTTGGTGCTATCTGGATGTTTGTGAATCATGCGAGTCTGTGGTGCAGTACCTGGCTCTATGTATTCTACTGCATTAAAATAATCAATGTCACCCAACGGCTGTTGCTGCAAATCAAGCTGAGAATAGCTGGGATGGTCCCATGGCTTCTCCTAGGATCGCTGGTCGTCTCTTCTGTGACTTCTCTTCCTTTCCTATGGATTACACCCAGCACTTACGTCTGCAGCTCAACAGGGAACTGTAGAGAAAATAGCACAGCACATACCATTGACTGGGACAGCTCACATCTCTACCTGCTTCTTCTTTACTTTGCAGGTTGTTTTTTTCCTCTTGTACTCTCTGTGCTAACCTCAGCTCTATTAATATCTTCGTTGTGGAAACACACAAAGAAGATGCAACTGTATCTAGATTCTAGTTTCAGGGATCCTTTGGTAGATGTTCACCTAACTACCATTAAATCCATTATTTCTTTCTTGATCCTGTATCTTTCCAGTTTTGTAGCTCAAATTCTGTTGATAACGTCAAATCCACAAAGGAAAGATGTTGTGGAAGTTGCAGTATCCTTAATTGTATCTGGGGCATATCCTTCCATACACTCTATTATCCTGATCATAGTGAATTCAAAACTGAAATTAGCATTTAGGCAGCTTTGCCAGCATTTTAAGTGTCGTTTGGAAAATAAGACTCTTAACACATGTACTAGAATTTGAGAGGAACACTCTCCAGTAACAGATCTGGAATCAAAACTTTTATACATGTATTTTTCACCATTCTTTTTCTTAGTCACTAACTTTCAGCTTTCAGAGTTTTCCATGATTGGACCACCTTAATATTTCAGGATATCTGAAATAATATGCACTTTTGCATTATTTTCTACACTATTCTTTCTCCTTCAATCTTACTTAATAATGAGTGAGAATAAGAAAGCACTGAAACGAAGCACTTAAGTAATAAATCAAGTACAGGATGCTTTGTGATTTCAGATTTTCTGTTTAAGACTGACAGTTTTATGATACGTTTGAATTGAAGAATACGGGGCTGAAACAGAGACAAAATTTACAGAGCTCACAAATATCAGTTTTCTTCCAAAGAATCTTTCTCCTGAGAAGCTTAAAACTGCATTAAACACATGTTGTACAAGCCATAGCTGGTATGACAGACAAACAAAAGGTACTCCTAGACATGAAAAAAAACAGTTAAAAGTTAACCAATGGAAAATTAAGATTTGGAAACAGACAGCCAATCAATGCAATTAAATTACATTCTGAATCAGGTTTATTTGTATTATGATCACAGTATGCATATAGCAGTTCAGTGGTTAAACAGCTTCCTAAAATGGATCCTTTTGTTCAAAACATATTTTATACTCATTTGTTTGGTTTTCTGGAAAGTGGATTACTAAAGTGGAGATTGTAACATAAATGTATGTAGGTACACTGTACCTACAGTCTGTCCTCTGTAGAAACAGATCCGTCCACTGAAGAAAATCTCCTTCTTGCTGACTTGACCAGTCTGATTACACATTTTCCTTTTTGCTTGGTTTGCTGTTGCTTTCAGTAGTTAGGAGTTGTTTCTAAGGTTGTTCTCTTAATATTTTATGTTGCTATGAAGTTTCATATGAGGTTACTGAAATACGTTTGACAAACCCTGTTGTGTTTTATCTAATAATGTGTTAGATGATTGTACTCTGAAGTACTCAGCTCAGTTCAATTATTTTTACGTTGTATATCCTCTCTGCAGGAATTTAGACAATGCTAGATTATAAATCACTATGGTGAGAGTTTCAGTCCCACCTGTCACTTAGCCTTGAAGTATATCAGCTCCAGTGTTTGAAACATTGAAGTAATACCTTTATAAAACGCTTTGAAATCATTATTTAACAATATTAGCCTTTAGCTAATAACTTAAAATATGTTTTACAATTAAATGCATACTAATAGGAGGCAGAAATGAATTCACTATATAATATGAAGTGATATGATTATTAGCATGTGTAAGCAGTGTGGTCAAGCTGCACAGCAGAAGAGGAGGATGATTAGACTCACAAACAGAGCATTTGGAGCCACAGTACAATGTACTATAAAACTGAGACTATCTTAATGACCAGTGCTGTGCCTGCTGCATCAAGAGAGACCTAAAAGTTCATCGAGAGAGACCGCTGCCTGTGTAGTTCTGCAGGGAAGCAGATGGGACCTGCCGTGCTCACGCTGCTGCACCACCCTGCTCCACAGCTGCATGCCCTGTCAACATGGACCGAGATCAGAAAAGTCACACAGTGACAGCTTTTTCAGCCCTTTTTCCAGCTGGCAATATCATGAAAATAAAGCCTCCTAAAAGAAATGAGGGATTCTTTGTTGTTGGGGTGGGATTTGTCGCTTGTATTTTTAAGGGGGCCAGGGGATGGGAGGGAGAGTTTAGTAATGGTGTTTGTGGGGTTTTTTTAGTGTAATCATTTCTGTTTTGGTATTTCCAAACCCATCTCTGGTGGCAGTCTGAAGGAAAGAGATCAGAGCCAAGTATGAAAATAATGACCTTTGTCCAGTTTTTCCACTGCTTCTTCACCTTCAGGAGGGGAAGATCTGAAACAGGAGCAATGATTAATAAAATATTCCTCAGTGCTTCCAGGGGAGAGGAGAACAAAGCTCAAGCACTTGATCTCTTTGTATTGTATTGATGAAAGTTTTGTTACACACAGCACAGAGTGAGATGGATGGGTACATAAATTAGAATTTTAAATGACTGCATTGGTAAATAAATTATTAGTTTTGTCCTTTCTCTTTCCATCTTTCCCCTGAGCTTCAATTTGTTTTCATGTCTTCTTCCACAGTAGATAGAGTTTCCTATTTATTTTCTGATCTTGTCCTGCTCTTTGGATTTCATCCTTTCCCTTCCTAAAATCTTTATCTGTATTCTCTGCAGATCTAGTCTTCTTTTTCTGGTACATTTTAAAAAGAAAAATCTGATTATTATTTTACAACAAATTATCATGTACCCTATTGTAGCAAGCTTTCTTATGAATGTTTTGGCAAATACTGCTTTGGGGAAAAAAAAAAAAAAAAGGAAAAAAGAACTTCCTTGAGACCTTATTGTCTAAGAAATGTTTATATAGTGATTGAAAATAAAACTCAGTTCACCAGTGCATTTTCCCTGGATCTTTTCAAGTTACACAAAACATAGACAACAGTACTGCAGTTTGTAGCCATCAGCTATGGCAGCATAAAGATTGTTCTAAGGAGGATGAAAAAGGTGATTAGCACAATTGTTCATATTACTTGCATGAAAACCAAGGAGGTTGTACCTGAACAAATCAGCAGCTGGGTGGTGAATATGAACTCTGATATCTCTGTTACTAATCTCTCTCTTCCGCTACCCATAGAATCCTAGATTGGTAGAATGTATTGTTATGGAAGAGACCTTCAAAGGTCATCTAGTTCAGCCTCCTTGCAGTGAGCAGGGACATCTTTAACTTGAATATGTTTCTCAGAGTCCTGTCCAACCTGGCCTTGAATGTTCCCAGGGGTGGAGCTTCTACCACCTCTCCAGGCAACCTGTGCCTACGTTTCACCATCCTCACTGTAAGAAATTTCTTCCTTATATGTAGTCTAAATTTTATCTCTTTTAGTTTAAAACCAGTAATTAAAATTAAACCTTTTAGTTTAAAATCATTACCCCTCATCCTATCACAACAGGCCCTGCTATGGCATCTTCCTTTTTCTCTCTAATTTTTTGGTGTCCTCCACAGTGCTAACTACCTCTCTGCAGAGATACACAAGGCAGCACTGTCAGTTCCAAGGATCTCAGAACAGATGTTCTTATAAATACCACTAAGGCTCTAATTTTCTCTGTTGCCAGTTTTCTAATAGTAATCATGAAGCCTTTGACCTACTTTGCATCTGACAGCACCATGGTGATAATTTATTCTGATTAATTTTGGTTAGTCTTTAAAGTAAAATAAGTGTCAACGAAGACACCACACATACCTACCTTTCGTGAAATAAGATTTACCACCTTATTGCAAGGTCTGGAGAAAAATACTACTTTCTGAAAATGTTTATAATAGGATTATAACCTGGGATTACTTTATCTCTATTTATTTATTTTCTTCTCTGTAATAATGTTTAGCCTTCATTTCATTAATATCTCAAGGACAGTTTCTTCGATGTTACAAAATACTTCTCAAAGTTAATCCCTCTTCCTCTCAATATTTCTTATCCTATTTGTTTCTTGTTTAAGGACAATCTGTGTAGAAGGTTATTGGAACATATTTAGGTTTATAAATAATGCTCTTCATGAATCTGCTGGACAAACCTGTCAGAGAAACATGGTGTTAAATGGTTGTTAAAAATAATAATAAAAAAATCTGTTTTTTGAATGAATGTGCAACTAGTTTTGACTATCCATGAATAGAAAAAGATATCATAGAACTATAGAATCATAGAATGACCTAGGCTGAAAAGGACCTTAGACGTCATTTAATCCAACCTCCCTGTCCTGTGCAGGGTCGGCTCTCAACTAGATCAGGCAACACATGAGGACCAAACAAGAATCTAACTCGTGACCTTTGATGTTTCAGCACCACGCTCAGCTGAGTGAGCTGTATATTAATATCACATTCTAACTGAATGCTTCATTATTTTCAAACTGCCATTTCTCCTTCCCAATACCTGTGCTTTTGCAATGACCCAGAAGAACTCTATGTTGGTCAAAGTAATCTCAATGAGTATAAATTACTGGGCAGGATATGATGGAAAAGAACACGGGCAGTCTTAAATTAAATCTGAGTTCTTGAACTCATAAGTATTTCAAAGGTCAGAGGGTTTTGTCTCATTCCTGAAATCTACATTGAGTATAAATGTGGTGTTTAGGGACATGGTTTAGTAGTGGATCAGGCATTACTAGTTTAGTGGCTGGACTTGATCTTCGAGATCTTTCCCAACATAACCAATTCTATTAGTCTCTTTCTTGGATTTTAAAACTTATGCTCTTCTCCACCCAAAGAAGCCAAATCCTTTCTGCAGTATTCAGCCTATCTATGTGTGAAAGGACAAGGATTATTTTCCCTCAGAAAACAGAGCAGTAATACAGGTGATGGCTGCAGTTTGATTTATGTGGGCTTTTGAGAAAGGAGAGAAAGTCAGAAGTGACACAGATCTCTGCCTTCTACTTTAGCTGGTCTCTTTACATGGGGCAGGTAAACAACGCAGGGCAATGGCACACTCTCCCCAAAGCAAATATTGCTGAACTGGGATCCATGTTCTAAATCCTCTATTCCAGGTAAAGGTTGTTTCTTTTTTTTTTTTCTTTCTCTGGGAAAGCAGAGGCAAACTGTTAAACAGGAGCAATGACTTAATATCGCCATCCCTCAGTTACTTCTTGGGGACGAGAGATGAAATTAAATCCTTTCTGGCCTTTAGGTACTCAGACACATTACTGTGATGAGATTAAGATGAATGAGCAAATTCATAAATTAAAAAATTTTTAGGTGATTAGGTTTTTTTTCTCCTCTTCCACAACCTCCCTCCCCTTTCACCAGTCTCACATTTGTATTATATTTTTTCCTAACTTTCCATCTTATTTTATTTTTTCCTGTCTCTTTTAGAGTCTCTTCATTTCTAGAAAAAAAGTAAATCTTTAATTCTTCATTTATCACCTTTCTTACTACTTTCTCTAAAAATCTTGGCTGTTTTTGCTCCCGTTGTTCTCACTGCAAATGCATACTAATGAAATTAAACTGGGTTCATTTCCATATTTACTCTATCCTAATAAGCACACATTACAAGACAGCTTATTGGTTTTGGCAGATTTATACTTTTTGTTTCGTGACAACATTGCAAACAAAATTCCTCTCTTTGCTTGTGAAGGTGTTTAAAAAATCATAAAAAAATGACCACATGCTGAGACCTTGATATATTTGAAGTTTCCCTTTCAAATCTCAATTCAGTCAGTTCTGCTCTGTTGTCCTTTCCCAATCGCTTGTCTCTTACCCCACATGTCAATCTATTTTTCTTTTACAGACTGCTGTCTCATTTTCCTTCTGTTTTCTCTTTCTCCTTCAAGATTGCTCTTTAATTCTCTTTTCTTTCTCCTTCCTCTCTTCAGTTTTAATCCTCTCATTAGTCCCTCAAAGGTTTTTGTTTGTGTGTATGTTTACAGTGTTTGTTTCCCTTCCAGAGTAGAGATGACCAAATATTTTCATTGTCTAGGATTAAGATAAGAAATAAAAAAAGGAAATAAAATGTAGCTCCACGTATGTAAACAAGAATGTGGAAGATTATTCAAACACTGTATGCATAAGATGTATGCTTATGACTAAAAGTATTTGAAGTACCCACATTCTGAGAAACATCAGAAAATAAAGTAGGTATTAATAGACTTACACCCTTTAAGAAGACAAGTCTGTCTATTATAATTAACTTGCATCACCAGAACAGAAGGAAATCAACATTTTTATGAGGAACCTCTGATTCACCCCAAGAAAGGTGTGTAACAGTAATTGTGAATAGGTATTTCTTGACATGATTTGGTAAGTCATAAGAAATCTGTTACGAACTTTTTTGCAAGTGTTCAGTCAACAAAGGTTCAGTCCCCTATCATGCCATATAGGTATAACTTGAGTGTCAATGGAGGAAGAAATCATGTTTCTCCTGCTTGAGATACCCAGGGTTTCCTCTACAAACCTGAAGTAGTCCTGATGGGCATGTTGAGCAACATACTTGGTCCTGTCGAGTAATCAGGTACTTATCACTCAGCTAAATTCAGTAAGAATGGAGAATAGACATAATGTAAAAACTTCCTTTGTCATTCTAAAATCATATTTGGAACACATATGCAGCCAGTCTCCTTTCTCATTTTTTTTATTTTACTACTGCAACAGCTTGTACAATTTTCTTGTGCCATGGATCTGCTCAAACAAGAGGAATAGAGCTGAATTTTCCCAAAAGCATTCCTTGCAAGAGCTTATGCTGAGAAATAATATCTTTTGGTTCCAATTCCCTGAAGCTATAAAGATTTAAGATCTTAGGTCCCCTGCCTCCTGGCACTTACTACAGACAGTCTGTGATTATTCCAAAAGTCAGCTCTGAATCAACTTCTCTCAAAAGAGAGTTCAGCTTTTTGCAATTGGTTGAACACCTGTATAAAAGTTCATCATGTAGGTAGGCAGTAGGTCAAGGGAAGAAGAATTTTCAATAGGTGTCTGTGGTGAGTTGACTCAAACTTCTCAGTCCTTTGGTTTACTACATCTCATTGGCCTGGATGTGACTTGATCTGAGTGAAAAAAGGTTAAAAACTCAGGCTGGCCCTGTAGAAGCTTTCCAAAGCACCTTGCTTTTCCTGCTGACTGTAGGAAAAATGCTTGTATGCATTACCAGGTTAAGTGAGAGGATGCTTCACAGTCTTTGGTTTGCCTTCTGTTTGAACATCTCCACCTGTGTGAACATTTTTAGCTCCTAACTGTTGTTCTGAATAAAACTAGGAACCCTTGGATGTTTCTCAGATTACCTCTGGGAACATTGCTGGTCTCTTCTGTCATCTCTTCTCAGTATACTTCTTGCTTATTTTAGCTTTTACTTTTGTGCTTCAGTAATGAATCCTCTCACAGACATCAGGGTAGCAGATGCTGAGGTTTCTCAACTCTCCATATCATTCTTCTGAACGTCATTGGAATGCTCTTGCCTTTCATCATTCCATTTTAATCTAACCACTCAGTTAATTATCTCTGTCCTCAACTCCAGCAGTTCCAGGACACGTGCATGCAAACATCATCCAATTCCTGTCTTTTTCCCTTTCCTTGAATGTTCCTAATTTTCTATCTGAGATTACACTGTTATTATTTGGATGTGGGAGCTAAATCACCAAGATTACCTGCATTGCCTTTAGGGATCACTGCTTCTTTTTTGAATCCTCTATACACATAATGAAGTTGAAATGAATCACTGATTCTGTGTTCCATATTTTCCTTTATGTCACAATAGTGCAAGAAAATCTTGTCCTCTTCCTTATTTTGAGGGATGAATTCTAAGAAGAATGTGATACAAATTAGTGCAAACACAATTAGCTGGAAAGTGTCTGGTGCTGACCTTGTTCTTATACTCCGTACTTTGAGGAAAAAGTTAGTGGCACAATTTAAAACTAACATGTATATTTTCCTCACATTTCTGAGACATAACTAAATAAAATTCTATAGTTTAGTTTGCTGATAAAGTCTGCTGTATCATTTAAGCTCTTGAGCTTTCAAAAGTTAAACTGTTAAATCTCATATCAAAATATTAGAAGTCAAATTCCTCACTTAATGCAATTTTCCCCACCAGAGCTTTGGGGTGTTTTGGTATTATATCTCATTATTTAAAAGCTGACAGCCAAAGCAGTGTAGTTATCTACAAACCAACTTTCATGATTTCTGTAGAAAATCACTTTTTGCATTGAACTGCTGTTTTTGTGATCATATGCCTTCCTGTCGTGTGGCTTGATGACTGATTGCCTGCTGTGAACAGCCCATGAACTACTTCTAGTTCTTGAGCTTCTTACAACATATATTCACATACAGTTTCTAACATTGTACATTCATAGATCTGGCTGAGCATTCTTCATCCAATTACATTATTCAACAAATGTTGCTATGGAATAACTTCTTTCCAGGCTGAATTTAAAAGTAATTAAACTAGCTCTGATCTTCACAAGGTTTAGTAAGTTCTATGAAAAAACATTGTAAACAGGGCAAGAGGGACTTGTAACTTAGGTTCGTCTCAGTTTAGATCTTTTTTTTCAGTGGAGCTTGTGATAATTCATTAACCATCTTTGTGTTTCATTGTCCTGCACTAATAAAAAGGTTTTTATCCATCTTTCTAAAGTTGTTTGAAAGCAGTGAATAGAATTTGCTGTACAAATGCAGAGTATTTTATTGCTTATTTTTGTTTTGTTCACCTACATTTCATAGAAGGAGATTGATTGTTAAATAAGTATGTGTTTCAACCCATGCCTGGAATGAAATGATGTTGCTATTTAAACAATTGATTTTCTTGCCTTTCAGTGAAGTCCCCTCAGAGCCTTGAGAGAGAACCCTCTTTTGAGTATTTTCTACATATGTCAGGCAGCTTCAAAAAACACCAAATAAATAAAGCCCACACTCTTCAGTTATATATCTCAGACTGATTATGCTGTATATATTTATATGCCAGACTTTTGATGAAAAACTGCACAAAAAAAATCAAATTTAAAATAAAATTTTGAAGAGTTTGTGAGGTTTCCTTCAATAGACTCTTTTCCATCTGTCAAATTTTGAATGTCCAAAGACAGGAAAACTGAGACAAGAATGTGGTAAGCAGATGGAAGGATGATACCTAATAGTTCTGTTTCTCTGGTGAGCTCTGCTGTCCTTTGAAGTTTTGTGACTTTGTGTGGAGCTATTTTTGGTGTAGAATGACTGTGAAGAGAAAGGGTTTAGAAAGGAGGTTGAACACCTCCAGGGAGGGGGCAGCCACAATGTCTCTGGGCAATTTATTCCAAAGTCTTGCCACCCTCGTACTGAAGAATTTCTTGCTAAG
This sequence comes from Trogon surrucura, assembly GCA_020746105.1. Lineage (NCBI taxonomy): Eukaryota > Metazoa > Chordata > Aves > Trogoniformes > Trogonidae > Trogon > Trogon surrucura. The sequence continues at coordinate 6,193,023 of CM036617.1, read as the reverse complement.
GCCTTTTAAGCTGTAACTCAACATGAGGTTGTATTTTAATACAGGTGTTCTTTAGTGAAATTCTGTTCCAATAGATATACAGAGGAACAGAGTAAATTTTCATGATAGACACTTACACTGATGGAAATTCCACTCGCCATTCTAGCTCTCAGCCTCTGAAAAACAAGCTCTTGTTCCCCGGAGTCAAACTCAACGTGTACAATAGGATTCTACATGGTCACAACATTAGTAATGCACACGGCTTGTTTCTTTCCTAGTGAGCAACATCTATTCCTCCTTTGATCTGGTGCAGTTTTTTCTTTTTGTTTTTTTTTTTGTTTTTCATGTTTTATTCAGTAGAGTTATGAGTAGTTTTGCAAAAAGATGGTTATATAGGGTGAGAAAGTGACTGATATAAATGGATTTGTGGGAGATTAGAGATAAAAAGACACAATTTTCTTTCCATCTGAATAGCTTTTTTATTTTGGGGGTCCAATTCTCTCTAGTGTTTCTGAAATAAAAAAAAATAAATTATATCTTCACTTAAGGAGAAATTGAGGAGTGATAAACTTTAGGTCAGTGAAGACAGGGTAAAATTTTCGATGAGCCTGTGAAGAAACTTAAATGTTTATTACAGCCTCCAAGAAAAGTGTTATAATAGGGATATGTAAAATCTGATGAGGCTTAGTACTGTAGGGTAAATGAGAATCTCCCCTACTGCTGAAATTGTGTAATTATTGTTCATTAAAATTGCTAAAGTGATCTACAAGCAAAGTCCTTTGTGGTTATGTGTGAATGTAAAACCCAAGGATTTTGAGAAGCAAAATGTTCTTAGTAAACCAGGAGCAGTAACGGGTATCTTAAAAAACAAGTGGAAAAGTAGATATTTTAAGTGAAAGTGTGAAAACAAAATTCAAACAAACCAGAGAGGAGTATACCTAAATCCTGAACTCCTGTTGGTATTTCAGGCCAAAACAAAAAATGTTTAAAAACCCAAAGAATCTACAAGTCAAAAATCTGTATTCTAGAATAAGTATTCTTTTTTGTTGTTGTTTGTTTGTTTTTCTTGTTTTGATCCCCTTCATTAAAGGTAACTATCATATATACAAATAAAGGAGGCGAAAGATGTGATAAGGAAAATCTCTCACCAAACCCTGTTTTGTTAATAATTTCAATTTCCTATTGCCTAGTACACCTGTTCAGCTTGTAGATAACAGATTTGCTTTCCATATTGTACAGATAAGCCAGGTCAATGAGGTTCGGAGAGGTTCCAGTTTCCAGTGCAAAATCACATCACTGCCAAAGGGCCAATTCACTGGGCAAGCTGGAGTTCATAATCTGTTATACTCAAGCTTAATCGATTAAATTACAGCTGCTCCCTCTGTACAACAGATTCACAAGGTAAAACTCCACTGCCTAGCTTCAGAAGCTATTAAAATCAGTTTATTCTTTCATAATACCATTCTTTTTGTGCCAAGTTCTCTAAGGAGAAAATGCAAAGAAGTATCTCTATTGTTAAGAGCTTATTACAAAATGCATTCCTGATCTGTATTTTGCTTGCTTTTAGTTCAGTGGAAACAGAGAAAGGCAAATAAGTAACAGGCAGGTTAAATTCAGGTTCTTGCAGCAACATCACAGGCTCATTATAGTTTGTTTCCTTCAGGATGTAGCTAGACATCTGGGTATCAAGGCATCAAAGGTATTTGTGTTTTATCCCCCAAGCTAATTCCTTCACTCCCCATCTTTGAGGTTCAAGTGTAAGTAATACCTGTGTGGAGAAATCCTGCTCTCCAAAGATGAAACATGTGCTTTGTGTGTCAGGTAACTTAAGGCTTGCAACTCTACCCAATGTGGGAGCTGGTGCCAGAGGTTTAATGATTGTGCCCATGGTTTGGAAATGAAGACGATGCTTCTAAGAGAGGAAAGATCACCCTGTGGCTAAGGCACTGAATTTTAGTGTGCCTTTGTCACAGACTTCTGGTTCAGTGGGCTCTGTACAATCCTTTCTTATGGTTATCAACATGCAAATTAACATCCAATGGTATCTTGACAGTAGAAAAACTTAGAAATCTTTTTCCTGATTTTTTTCCCCCTGCCTTTAAAAGGAGACTATAGTAATTCTCTGCCTTTGAATGGAGTCCTCAAGATAGGATCAGATCCTTCAGTGAGAAAGCTCAGGTTTCTTGATCTCAGGTTAATATTTTCTAGATTTAACCATGCCCATCAAAACAATGCAGTGTTGCTGGTCCTGCTTGATTTGTTTAGAAAATGAACCCAAAGCACAACGTGCTGCACTGATGTTATCAGCATCCACAGATGTACAGCAGCACTGGGCACAAACCTTCAACATGAAGGAACAGAAAAGTAAGTGGTGGTGAGTGAAGTAGAAAGAAGTTCTGTTCTTTGTGAATGAACAAACACTTACAAGAGTATTTGATTCTTTCTTTTCCTTGTTCTGGTGCATACCAGATAGGGTTTTTTTATTTGTTTGCTTTTTTCCTTATTATACTTGTCATGTGGCTTACATCTATATTTGACAGTTAGTGTGCCTTTTCCATTTTTTATACAATGTTACCCATATTTCAGTGAACAACACTATAAGAAAACCATTTACTATTTACCACATTCAACACACAGAAAAATAGCCTTGACAGAAGTCCTGACATTGGGGAAGGAAGTGGTATTTTTGCCAGAAAATTTAGAGAAGCTGAGACATTACTCTATATTGTGTGACCAACAAAACCATAATTTTCTTCAAAAGTGCCGTATTTTTTAAACTTGTCATCATATCATACAAGCTCAATTAGTGTCACTTATATTCTGTGCAAACAACTCTATGCAAAATACTGGAGCTGTGACAAATCACAGTAGGCAACAGTCTGTCAATAATCTCTAGCCAAACTATGCAACATACATGACAGGCATCACATCTAATTAGAAATTAAACATATAGACAAATCCTTGGAAGACACATGGTGGTCAAAAGTATTCAGTGAATACTGTAACAGATGATTAATTTACTAATTAATTTAATAAATAACTAATAAAATATTATCAACACCTAAGAGGTGTCCCCCCTTGAGAAATTTTCACACTTGTAAGTGGAAAATATTCATAACTACAAAGTAATTGTTTGAAAGATATGGAGATGAAGAAATGTGCACGTACAGTTATAAAATGACTTAATAATTGACTAAGTAAATAACATGGCTTTCTTAAAATAAATGTGCATGTACTCAGAGGCAAGGAAGAAAGCTTAGTATATTTTGAGGTAGGTCAGTTACCTTGCAAAGGAATGAGACTTGACTCTTCTCTGAATAGTTTAATTTCCAAGTTAACCTGGCTCTAACTCAAGGCAGGCTTCAATACCTGTGTCTTCAGAGTGCACTGGATTTTTTTCCCTACACAGAGAAGAAGAAACTTGAGACACCCGAGTACAATTGTGAGTTATTTTCCTGTCCTTGACACAGAGAGATTTTGAGGAAGAACTTTAAGGGATTGGAGATGACCTAACTCATAAGTCACGTTGGTGAAAGCATCTTTAACGGTCAGTCCAGGATAGATGAGCGCTTCAGTTGCTTGCTGAAAAAACAGGGAAAATCTGGCAGTAGTACACAGTTGAAAGCAGCCCTGCATGGAGCATCCAAAGCAGCTCTGGATTAAACTCAGTCTGCTGCTTTAAAAACGTCTGCATCATAACTTCAACCTTGCAGCTTCTCACCAGACCAGATAATCTCTTTTATCTTTCAGCCAACATAAAGGTGACATAAATCCTGTGTCAGGTGCTAATTTGGCAAATAAGTTCTCCTGCATCTCTCTCTGGAGTCCTCAACACTAGAAGGACATGGATCTATTGGAGAGGGTCCAGAGGAGGGCCACAAAGACGATCAGAGGGATAGAGCACGTCTCTTATGAGGACAGGCTGAGGGAATTGGGTCTGTTCAGCCTGGAGAAGAGAGGGCTCTGGTGAGATCTTATAGCAGTCTTCCAGTACCTGAGGGGGGCTACAAGAAAACTGGTGAAGGGACTGTTTACAAGGGCATGTAATGTTAGTACAAGGGGCAATGGTTTTAAACTAGATCAGGATAGATTTGGATTAGGCATTAGGAAGAAGTTCTTTACTACAAGGGTGGTGAGACACTGACACAGGTTGCCTGGAGAAGTTGTGGATGTCCCCCCCCCGCCCCTTGGAAGAGTTCAAGGTCAGGTTGGATGAAGCTTTGAGCAACCTGGTGTAGTGGAAGGTGTCTCCACCCATGGCAGGGGGGTTGAAAATTAGATGATCATTAAGATCCCTTCCAACTGAGGCCATTCTATGTTTCTGTGATTCTATGAGTTATGTGGTTCAGACCTGGAGCAAGTAGTGCTGTGGTGTGTACCATGGCAGTGCACAGATCTAGTAGTAACCACTAGGACAAGAGTATATTTTTAAACTGAAAGAGGGTAGATTAAAACTAAGGATAAGAAAGACATTTTTTACGGTGAGGGTGATGAATGGCTGGCACAGGTTGGCCAGAGAGGTGGTTGAAGCCTCATCCCTGATAACATATTATGACAGATTGGACGAATCTCTGAGTAACCTGATCTTACTGAAGATGATCTTTAAAGGTCCCATCAAAGACAATACATTCTATGATTCTGTGATTATGGATTCACAATGTCAAGCTAACCCAGACAACACGAACATAGAAGGAAATATATTCACCTGTATAATTTCATGCATATTTTGAAGAAAACACATGCAATGTGACTACTGCTACCTTCTTTTTTTCTGCCGATGTGTGTTCCACGAACAATGTTTAATACATAGAGTGATCTATTTTTAACAGTAGAAAAGGGATTTTCATACTAAGTGATTGTCCTGAAAAGCGAAGAGAAAGGTCACAAATGTCATTCCATGGCGAAAAGACGTAGAAGCTTATTGTAAGAGATGTTTAACATGTATTAGTTTTCTTATCCTGTTGTTACATAGTTTGTTAATTTAACATGAAAGCTACTTACATGATGATACTCTGAAATTGTGTTATCAAACTGAGCCACTATCATGGCAATAACAACAAAATAGAAAAGACATTAAAGTCCATTATAAGTCTGCCTTGAACAGATCAAAAACCATGCAGCTCAGCCCTGAGGGTAGTCCAACAAATCACACACCTCATTGTTCGTCATGGGTCATGTCAAGGTCTTGGACTAAGATATTGTTGCAGAACACTACTAAACAACAATGAAAAAAAGGACTTTGGAGACTCAGTACCTGCTTCCCCAACTCAAATCCTTATTTCTTCTTTTCACGCACTCCATGAAATAATGTTGATGTAAAAAAAGTGGAGAATAGCTTGCATTGACACTACTCAGTGACACATTCTTGTAAAGTAGGATGGTCACATCCAGTCAGAAGAACTCTTTGCTCAGATGTCTCCTTTTGTATATGTTTATGTCTGCAAATACTTGAAATAAAGGAAGGGCTATGTTGCCACTTAGTATGAAGCCAAGGATATATGTTGCATAATGTAAAGCTATGTAGGCATGTTTAAGGATATAAAACCAGCTGGCATTTTTTTCGTGATAGATAACTTTTGATAAGCTGTGGTCTCATTTGTATTTTTGTTTAAGTGTGGTCTTTAGGGAAAACTATTTTGAGAATCTCATCTGGAAAGAAATAGTGAATTCACTCCAAAAGAGAGTCTGGAACTGAATTAAGTCAGTATGAACAATGACCCAAGATCAAAGAAAAGAGTTAAAGTATTTGATAAAAAGGAAATATGTAGTGTATAGTACATTGTTTGAAACTGTAAGGAACGCTCTCACAGAACCAGAGGAGGAAGAATTTTCACTGAGTCAGTCATGGTGGATGTGTGGGATACTGGTCTCCTATGAATCCACTCACTTCATTCTCCAGAAAAGCTTTTCTTCTACTCTACTTAGATCTGCAGTTCTCCTTATGGACAGCTGCACCTTTTGGCTTTTTTCTCCCCAAGACTAATAGAACAATGTCTGATATCCAAAATCTGGAAAGATCATGTTGACCCTCGGATGATTATACTGGGAAAGTCCTTAGGTTTGAGATTATCAGTTTGAAGATTTTCTTCCATCGATATCTCTTTTAAATTCTGATATATTTCTTATTCAATTTCATTTAGTGGTTGCTGACCCACTATCTCTTTTCGACTTTGTTGGGGATGCACCTCAGTTCTCAACAGTCTTGAGGGACAATCAGGAAGGAGGAGGAGAAGGAAAATATGATTACATCTCCTGGTCTTCCTGATATCTGGTGTTAAAGCCCATGAATTTGTTTTCATTATGGACAAATTAATTTCCAAAAAATACTTTAGGTGGGGTTCTCATTAAAACATGTACATTTAGATATCAACAAGTAAGTTACAGGATCTGGCCAATAAATTAAAACAACCTTGGAAAGTAATTCTTTTCATCTTGAATTGACATTTAGTGTCTGGTTAACTGAATATGGAGTGTCTTCCTGATCTCCATTGATTGTAAAGTGTGCATTGAAACCTACCTCATGTAAATCCCTAAACACATCTTATTCAAGCCCTGAAATCCACCTGCCAATAAAAAGGGCTGGGTGTCTGACTTTGCCAGGATAGTGACAAGAGCTGCATGACACAGGACACACAGGTCCCATAGGAATATCCTTTCAATGATCAGGTTTTCTGGGGGGCACAGCGTTATAAAATGTGCAACAGCACCCAAAGAAAGGAGCATAGCCAAACCTCACTGACTGTGATTTCCTTCCTTTTTGTTGTTGCAACTGTTTGGAGTTTCCTTGTTATTGCGGTGAGTAAAAGTTACTATGCTTCATTTGTCCAGTAGCAGCAATTGCAGCTGCCAGTGAAGAGTCAGGGTGTTTTGTAGCCATGTATCCATACCCTTTTTTTATCTTATCATTTTGACAAAAAAAAACTTATCTCAAAGCAACTGACAAAAGCCTTCCTAATCATTTGCATATATCCTTCATGTGCAAGAAGTTACGCACAGTAACAGCAGAACCCTGCTGTGGTGTCACATAACTAGGAAAGAATTCAGATAGTGTTGAAGAAAGTAGAAGTAAGCTATTGGTATTTCTTTCAATCTAACAATAGAACAGGTTTAGCAATCATACAAATCCTATATGTGTTATGTATAGTCTGCCCTTATACACTGCGGAATCACAGACTGCATGCCGTTACCATCCAGATGGTAACTCTGTAAAGTTACAAACAGTGCATATCCTCTTACTATGTTTCCTTCCCTCCTTTCTACTTCTCTCTCTTTTCCTGAACTATATTTATTTCAGACTGAAAAACCCCACCCAAATTAGAAGAAAAAAAAATCAAACAATAAAACACGTTGTAAGTTCAGTCAGATTTGTGGCTTTGAGCTTTAATTCTATTGGTTTTCTTTTAGATGAGTTTCTAATTTCAGACCACAAAGACTGGCGAGACCATAATTTTTGGATTTCTCAGGTGACAGTCATAGGAAGTAATTTTCTCCCCCATCTCAATGTGTAGGAAATATTTCCAATTAAATCATGGGACAGACAAGAAGAGTATGTTTTTCTCTACTCTTTAAGTTTTAAGAGGTTATAATTTAGAAACATAGAACTGACAAGAAATTCATGACTCAGGGTCCTATTCCTTTGCATCTTAAACTGTACCATTGTTCAATCTAAGTGAACTAAGCTCCATTTTTGCTGATTTAATTTTTACTTCTAATACCATAATTGGAAGCTTATTCTAAAATCACGGTCTTCTAATGTTTAGACTATCTAATTTTCAACCTATATTTATTTATAATAATTTTATGATGAGTTTTACTTTTTCATCTCACATAGCTCATCTTGCTTCCTGTGGTTTATCTTATTGATATACCAATAGACAGATTATAGCTCCACTTTACCTTTTTTTTGCTAAAAAAAAACCAGTCTCTTTCAGCAATATTCGAGAGGCCTGCCAGCCCTGGCCTATGCTATTTCTCTTTTTTTAAAACCTTTTTCTGTAAGATGATAATCAGGATCTTACCTATGAGGATAATAGCAATGACAAATACCCGGTTTGACTTTTCTTCAGTTATATCTACGTTTTCCTAACCTTGTTTAATTGACAATCTATAAACATTTTCATACTAGTTAGTATGATATTTTTTTTTTCTCCCTTGCAGTCGGTGAGCAGATAGAAAATCCAAACAAACAAAACCCCACATTACTTCTCATCAAGTGACCATCCTTGGAAATTGTACTGTCAGTCTTTATCATTTTTACTGATCTAATCCTCAAATTGTGATGCAGACAATAGGACAGAATGTACCCTCTGCAAGTTGGGTGCAAAATACGACAAAATCAAGAAGGATAGGTGATACACCAGAATGTTGTGCTGCCAACCATCTCCAATGGGCTGGAGAAATGGGCTGACGGAAAATTCAGAAGCTCAATGAAGAGAATTGTCAAGTCTTGACCGTTGGCAGGAATAACCTTAACCACCCTCAGAGGTTGTAGGCTGACCGTCTGCAAAGCATTTTGGCAGACAAGGCCTTGGGAGACCTAATAGACACCAAGATGAAAATAAGCCAGCAATGTGCCCTTGCAGCAAAGGGGGACATCAACTTTGCGGTCTGCACAAGTAAAAATATTGCCTGCAGGTCCTTCCCTCTGCTACACGCTGGTGGGACACGTGTGTCCCTGTTTTGGCTTCTATGTTAAAAACAGGTATGAACAGACTGGAATGAGTCCATCAAAGAGAGGAGTGATGATTCAGAGGTTGGAACATCTTTCATACAAAGTGAGGATGCAACTGCTCAACCTATAGCAGGCTCAAGGGAGATGTAATGAATGTGCATAAGTACCTGATGGGCAAGAGTAAAGAAGGTGGCACCAGACCCCTCTCAGTGGTGCCCAGTGACAGGAGTAGAGGAAATGGACCCAAAGGACAGGATATTCAGTTAAAAGATAAGATAAAAAGTCTTTTACACTAGGCCTGAACAGAGATGTTGTAGAGTATTCACCCCTGGAGGTATTCAAAACCCAAGTGGATGTAGCCCTGAGCAACCTGTTGAAGCTCACCCTGGTTTGAGCAGGGGGACTGGACTAGATCTTGAGTGGTTTCTTCAACTTCGACCACATCATGGGTCTGTGATCATCCAGCTTCTCCTAGTTGACATATTCTACTGAATTGACAGTGGACTATCATTTAAATTTCATTAGTAAAGACTCACAAGAAAACTAATTGTGTCTTGGAAGCAAGAACATATTTAATGATATCAGCCCCAAGATAATCATCCTTAACTCAACAAGAGTCATTCCTTCAGCTCAACTATTTTGGGGACAGTAACTGATGTGATGAATCATCTCAACATAAAAATACACAATTAATATGAACAACAGAAAACAGATTTTACTTTCAGTAATTTAAATCTTAAAATAATCACACTTAATAACATTCTAACCTGAGGAGCGATCACATTATTTGTAAGGTTACATCTTCTTTGGATTTATGACATCACACTATATTTTGTGAAGCAAAAATCATGGGTTTTTTTAGAACTTTTTTTACTATGATCAAAACTATTTATAGATGAAATAAGATACTTAGCAGATAAAACTGCAGGACTGGAGTCTACTTCAATCCATAAAAAAGACAGAGAAAAATTTCTATTGACATCCATGACCTTGGGGTTAGCCCTTTGTTTTCTAGATGATAGTTACAGCCTTTCAGTTAAGAGTGAGAATATGATGATCTTCAGCTTCTCTCCTACCATCTTCTCTCCAGCTACCACTATATCCTGTGTCCTTATCTATACTTATCTAGATTAGATTGCAATCAACTAACACTCCTCCAAACCCAAAGCTGAGTTATTCAATGAACTGCACCAGCAAGGTCAGATATAATAAAGCTTCATATAGACCTATTTGATACATGGATTTATGATGGATTCTAGAGTGAATTCTATTATGATAGATTCTAGATAGATTCTAGGTGTGATCCTCCCCTTCTGAGATGAGCTAACCTCTTATAAAGCTATCTTGAAATGATCTTCATTTGTTAGAAATCCAAATCTGACAGATTCTGAGAGCCTGTCAGCCTCTTGTATAGCGAAATACGAAAGGTTTTTATTGTGTAGTTTTTGCTTCAGATAATCCAGATTCTTAGAAGTATTTCATCATATCAGGAGTACAAATTATTGAACATTGTTTTTTAGATAATTTAAACAAAAACAAAACAAAAAAACAAAGTAAAAAAAAAAGGTTATAAGCTACAAAACAGTGTTTCACACTCGTGTGCTTTCTCTGAGCTTACAACATTTTGTGGTTCTATTTGGTTTTTTATAGTCCATCACTTTGTTGTAATTAATCATAAAGCTTATGCAAAAGGAGTGTCAAATTCAGTCCTGTAAAAAACATGGCATTTTTGCATATGCTTAAAGAGCAGGTGGCTATGGGTCCATGAAATGCGGAGATCTCTAGGGTTGGGCAACACTGATCCTAAAGGTTTGGGATTGTAATTTTAAACTTAAGTGATGTATCTAAATTCCAAAGAGATGTCCAAGACTGTTTTTGTGTCCGGAGTTCTCTTTGGTCACGGAGATCTTAAGAACCTACTTCTGCAAAGGCTTGAAATATGGCAAAAGAAAGAGTAAAATCTAGAATTAATCCTGATAATGTTACAAAGGTGTAACAACACAGAAAATAAGTATCTAGTCATGTCCTCTTATTCTTGTTGGGAGATAATTAAGTCTTGTGTACTGCTTTACTGTTGTAGAAATGTCTTTTGGTTTTCCCTCTTGTCCTCTGTCATTTGCTGCATTGATTTAGCAATGCAAAAGGGATTCAAACCACCTGGGAATTTATTGATGTTGGGTAAATAGAAGTTTGAGCTGTTTTTTTTAATGTACTTTTCAACCTTGTTTATTGTCATTATGCTAGCTTTCTGGTGAAAATGTTTTTATTGGCAGGAAGTTCTGCAGAAAGCTCAAGCTCTGTAAATAACAAAGGGAACAAGTTTTCCTGAGAGAATTAACTCTGGGAATACTGCCCTAACCATACTGAAATCTTAATGTACATATCTGCATAATACATTTTGCTGACAACTGTGGATCTTTTGCAAGTGGAACATGGTGTTGTGACAGCCACGGTTCTCTGAAGAATGATTTGTGTGTCCAGGTCATAGTCTGTCTCTTCCATACATATTTATTAGTCTGCTAAAAGATATTGCCCCTCACTGTAAACCTTACTCTGCAGACATAAAGTGATTTGAGTTCTGACCGCGAGGCACGAGAAATATTTGATATTTCTCTGTTGCTACAGTTTGTAAAATAAGAAGATATTAGGATTAGCTATCAAAATACGTAATAATAGTTGTGACCTTAAGATAAAAAGACATTGCACGAAGTAGCCGTATTCATACAGATGGGTAAATTGTCGAAACAAGTAAGCCTGAAAAGATCCTAAGTGACAATAAATAAACAAAAAAACACACAATGCACTGCATTTAGTATCTGAGACAGTTTAAAAGGATTTTATCTCTACAGCACAAGCAATACAGTATAATTCTACCTTGAAATAGAATCCCAGCAGTCTATGAAGACTAGGTTATGGGAACGTTTAAGTGACCCATAAAATTACTTTCAAAAAGTTAGCTGCCAGAAGCAATGCAGGAGTTAAAAAAATTCACTTGTATGTGATTGATGGTACAATATGACAAAGACAATGAAACAATTTCATATAAAAATATACAGTTTTCGGTTAGGTGGACCTTGCTATTTCCATACTTCAACACCTCAGAATACCACAGAGCATTATGTCATTCAACATCAATTTGGTAAAAAAAAAATGACCTGAAACTTATGGTAAGTGATACCTTCATTTTACTGGAAAAAAGAAAATATTTACCAGGTAAATCCACCTCCATTGCAAATCAATTTAATTTACAGCCAGTATTGACTATAACAATAATCATTTATTAATATATATTGAAAATTAGTTTAAAGACGTGGAATTTATCTTGCATTATGACCTTATCCACTAAATAGTATCTTACAGAGGAAAACAGAAACACATGGAAGATACTTGGGTGAAAAATGTAAGGACGCTCCGGGTATTTAAGCACACTTCTGCGTGCTTCTGAGCGGTTAATTATTATCTCAAATGTTGGGAGAGAATGACATTATAATGAGGTTGAGTCAAGTCACTCAATACATACATTTAAGTCAGAAGGGGTCAAAAAAAAGATAATTTCCCAGGTATAATTTAACTTTTCACTCTTTCCTAGAAAATGATATTTCGGATACCTCTGCATCTGTAAGAATGAGATGAATCTTATAACTATTGCAAGTATCTTCCTTTCATCACCTGCAATTTCTGAATAACACAGGTCAAAGTTAAGATCAGAAGTGGAAAACTGAAAATCTCGCTTATGAACACATTATTAGTCCAAGAGATACAATGTTCTGCAATGTGCAAAAAGCCTAAAATCCTAAGGATTTAAGGCTGGATTTAGTTTATTGTTTGATAAAGATGAAGTAAATTTTGAAGATAAAGAGGGATATCATGATTTAAACTCCATTTATTAAGACTTTATAGAAATTGTCTGCAGGGAGTGTTTTGTTTTATTTTTTTCCTTTCTCTAAATTCTGCGAATAGGTAGGAGAATTTTGTTGTGACAGCTTATCTAATCTCAGGAAATAGAGACTAATTTACTAATTCATGTACATAGTTTCAGTATAACATAGAATCATAGAATCATAGTGTCATAGAGTCACAATAAAATCACAGAATAATAGAATCACAGAATCATAGAACCATAGAATGCATTGGGCTGGAAGACACCTTTAAAGGTCATCTAGTCCAACATCCTTTCAGTGAGTAACAACATCTTTAACTAGATCAGGTTGCTCAGAGCCCCATCAAGCCTGACCCTGAATGTCTCCAGGGATGCGACCTCCACCACATCTCTGGGCAACCTGTGCCAGTGTTTCACCACACTCATTGTAAAAAATTTCTTCCAATATTTTCCTGTAAATTCATAGGTGAAAGCAACTACGAGAAAGGAAAGAAAGGAATTCAGAAGGAAAAGGAGGAAGCTGATGTATTAAAATACAGAGGCTGGTCTAAACCCGGATCAATGTGGAGACTTCCCAAAGTGCAGAGAAGTTTAAAATATGATTTTGACTCTGGTTTCATATTTTGCATGGGAATCTATTTTTCCAGTAATAGAAATGTCACCTGTCAAATACAAATATACAGAAAAGAAAGAATCTCTGTTAGCTACACCCACAGTTCCTGAGAGGTAACCTTTTATGAAATCATATCATTAAGTTCTTCAGTCAAAGATCATTAATTATGTGGAATTATTTCTGGTAAAGCTTGGAATCTGCACACATGTAATCTTCAAGCTGGTCTTTAAGAATAATCATTTACTCAAAAGGCAACACAACATAATGTAAATATTTGGCTTCCACATTGCTTTTACATTCAAGTGTTATCATTAAATACAAAATTAACCACCATCATTTGAGAGGGTAGTTTAACAACTGTGTTACTTGTTTCTCATAAAGCAGTTATTTTCCAACTCACATAATTTACTAAGGTGATAACATAGAAGTCATACTATATGTTTGTACTGAAATAATAATAATCTGTTAGGTTTTCAGAAAAGAAGTAGCATTTATTAAGTCTGCATTCCAATGCAAAAATAAAATAAAATATAAAAAATAAATGCTTCTGTGGTAGCATTTATTAAGCCTGCATTTCCAATGTCTTGAGAGTCAAAGGTTCTCATTCAAGAGAATGGAAACCACTGCATCTTCTGGGACTGTGTTCTGTGTAATCAGATGGCAGCCCAAATGGACTGGTTATTCAAGGAGCTCCACAATTTGATTCTTTTTCAGTATTATTGCTCATGCAACTGTGCAATCATGATTTTGCGGAAATACCATCACAGACCTCTGAGATTTCAATTGAAAAACTCTGCAAATGCAGGAAGATATAAATAATTGGTTATCCTAAGGTTAACTAAATCCTTACTTGAGATTATGACAGCTGAAGATGAATCTTGAGAAGCTGGGAAGCAACAGAGTGTTGCTATATGTGCCCAAGTTTTTTCCACTGTCCTTCCAAAGTTTAGGGATAATATTCATACATATTACATTATTTGCCTTACCTCTCTTTTATTGTGTTTTTGTGTATATTTTACAGATGCATTTAGTACTTCCATTAACTGTAAAAAAAAAAAAAAGACACATAAAAGATTTTTTTTCCCTGGTATACTCTCAAGACTCTTTAGTCCAATATCCAAACCAAACACAAAATGTCCAAGTTTCATTACGGTCTGGAGAATGCTGAAGAAACTAGAGGTCTTGTGATTTAGAAGCACTGATCTCTTGATCACTTATCCCTTCATTTTATGAAACAGTTCTTTCATGTTGGGAAACTTCTAGATGAACATTTTTTCCTTTCTAGATGAGTTATCCTGTAACTCTGTTCTGAAGCCCCAGATTTTATGTCATAAATCTTACCTTTCTGGTTGAGAATGCAGAGCAGAGTAAGGAAACAGCATCCCACCTCCAAAAGCTAGTATTGCATTACGCAGCATTCAAAGGATTAGCAGTATTTTGGAATAGATATCTGTCTTTAGGAATATGCTATCAAGCGGCAGATCAAATTATAAATCTAGAGGGAAAAAGGTGATCGTTGAATCGTAGAATTGTAAGAATGCATTGGGTTGGAAGGAATATTTAAAGGGTATCTAGTCCAACCCCCCTGCAGTCAGGAGGGAGATCCAATTGCTCAAAGCTCCATTAAGCCTGACCTTGAACATCTCCAGTGATGGACCCTCCACCACCTCTCTGGGCAGCCTGTGTCAGTGTTTCACCACTCTCATTGTGAAAAATTTCTTCCTTATATCCAGTCTAAATCTACCCTCTTTTAGTTAAAAACTGTTGGCGTTTGTTCTGTCACAATAGACATTGCTGAAAAAAATTTCCCCCATCTTTCTTGCAGGTTCCTTTTCAGTACTGACAGGTCTCTATAAGGCCTTCTCCAGGTTGAATAATTGCAACTCTGTCATCGTGTCTTCATAGGAGAGGTGCTCCAGCCTTCTAATCGTCTTTGAGGCCTCCTCTGGACCTACTCGAACAAGTCCATGTCCTTCCTTACACTGAGGAGCCCAGAGCTGGATGCAGTAGTCCAGATGAGGTTTCACTAGAGCAGAAGAGAGGTGCAGAATCACAGAATCATAGAATGTCTAATGTTGGAAGGGACCTTAGAAATCATCTAATCCAACTCCCCTGCAATGGGCAGGGAAGTCCCTAACTAGACCAGATTGCTCAAGACCTCATCCAATCTGGCTTTGAACATCTCCAGGGAGGGATCATTCACCTCCTTCAACCTGCTAGCCACTCTTCTCTCAATGCAGCCCAAGATGCGATTGGCCTTCTGGGTTGTGAGAATGCATTGCTGGTTCACATCCTGCTGTCTGTCCTTTTCCGTGGTGCTGCTCTATCATATCGTTTCCCAGCCTGCATTGATAATGTCAACTACCCCGACTCAGGTGCAGGACTTTGTACTTGGCCTTGTTGGACTTCACGAGGTTCACATGGGTGCTTTTCTCCAGCTTGTCCAGGTCTCTCTGGAGGACATCCCATCCTTCTGGCATAGCAAATTCACCACTCAGCTTGGTCATCTGCAAATTTGCTGAGGGTGCATTTGATCGCACTGTCTATGTCACTGAGCCCTTCCACAGTCCTATGTGAGATTTCCTAAAGCCCAAGAAGAGATTAGAATGGTAGTAGGGGGCTATGTCAAGACCTAGTTCGTGTTTGTTACCTCTGATGAGTCAGGTGTTTTCAAACACTGATCTGTGTTCACTGCTAAGTAGAAGAAGATGATAAATCTGGCTATTTCTTTACATATAAGTCACTGAGTAGTGAGAAAACATAAATAATTTGACACACGTATCCTACTATTGAAGTAGGTCAGTAGAGTCAGGGGCTGTTTGGGACAGCCTTCAAACCTTCAATATTCCCAAGAAAGGCATTGCTTTCCCATTACCAATTTCCCTCAGCAACTGACATCTAATGAATACTTTGATATATTCCCTGAAAGGAGTTATGAGAATCTAAATTACAGAAGAATAAAATGCCTTGACACGTATCTATTTCTATGAGATTTTTAGACCCAAGTCCCCAGTGAAGCAAAGAGAACATGTTCTCCTTTCTAAAACTGTCAACCTTCGCTATCACAAGCACCTTAAATTAATAATTATTTAGCTAGTGAACAATTATGACAGATGATTAATTGATCACAAGGAGCTAGTTCTCATGGTGCTATTAATCAGTATGTCATCAAGCAGAAAGAGAAGGTAAGCAATCTATATCTGTTACAAACCATGTAAGGGACACATTACTCAGTCAGCATGAAAAGGTCATTGTGCAGCTGAAAGCAGGATGAGAAGACTTACGCAGATTGATGAGAGAGTGTTTTCTTTGTGTATTTATTGTCAAGGAAGAAAAAAATACCACGCTGTCTGTACAAACACTGTAAATAACCAGTTTACCAAAAAAGCATGCTAGGAAAAGAGCAGGTTGCTAAGCTGTCAACAGTGCTTTAGTTTTCTATTGTTCAAAGACTATCAAATGTGCTATGGGGTAAAGGAAGACACTTTTCCCTCCCACACCTCTCTGTTTTCCTTATAGAGGAATATTTTGCAGATATGGCCTCTGGACATGACAGGCTTCTATCACCTCCTCTCCCGATGATTACCTTGCAACTAATTAGACACCACTCTACTATCTGCTGTAGGGAGAAGTCTGTCTGGTAAACGAGTAAGGAGGAAGAGGAGTAGGCTGAAAACAAAAGAGTAAAAGCAATTTATGTATGCTCTGCGGGGTGCTGGAGCTGGGAGAAAATATGGATGTTGCTGACTGTAGGACAGCTTACACAGCTTCCTTCCCTCACTTTTTTTGAGCTGCTTAGGTATGTTTGTGTATAACAGCTTTGAGGTTTGCCTACTTAGTCAACAGCAAGCAGATATGATCTTGTTATCTCAAGATACGAGAAGCTGTTTTGCTAATTGCATGATGGTTAACAACAGCCTTGAACCAGAAGCATATAAATATAAAGACTCTTTAAGAAACATTAAAGCAGGGATTGAGAAGGTTTTGTATGCCTGTGAGGCACTGACAACTGTGATACTTTCTACCGGGTGGGATCTCCAAGGATAAGCACAGCACATATTATGTTCTTGTGTGTGTTTCTAAGTCCAGTGTACTGGGTGGTGGTGGCATGGGCACTGCCAATGCGTTGTGCCAGAGGGAAATAATGAACCAAAAGGTTTTTCCAGGGGCTTATGTGTTAAATTTCTGGTGGTTATGCATACCTCTATCACCAGGGTAAAAGCTCTACTTTTTCCAGGCTTCTCTCACAAGGGACCAGTGGTTTAAGAGAGAGGAATCCACTTTTTCCTGCAGATGAATCCACTTCAGCCACATAAGATGTTGTACAGAAGTCTTAGTAGAGAACTGTGTTTGGGCTAGTTCATCTGACTGAGAAAATTTATTAGCTCAAGCACAACATTGAAGGTTGCTGGGTGTTGCTGCGAGTATGGTCTAGATCTGGTTGCCACATAGATGGCTTGGGACAATGGCAGAAAGAGACTAAGTCTATCCACCATGGATTTGCTTAGCTCCCTTAACTATGCTGTAAAGACTTTTCTCATTTTATTTTTTTATGTCTCCGTGTGACACCCTGGGGGAAAAAAATAAAATAAAATAAAAAAGGAGAATACATAGTTGTTATATATTTTAGAAAAGTCTAGGTAAAGGTTTCCAGGTGGGATGTTCTCTACTGGTTACAAGGTGGTTTTTTTTTTCTGGATTTCTGGAGTAAATGTGGAAAGAGGAAAAAAAAAAAAAAGCAAGAGGAAAATACAGACCCAGTTGTTCTGCCTCCATAAGATGGCTCAGCCCAGCAATTCATTCAAAGAGATTATATATTCTTCTTTCTTTGTTCTTCACCTATTTTAGGAAGTAGGTTTGTTTTGGGTTTTTTTTGAAAAAAAACCTTATCATTACTGATTACCTCATTTTGAACTTTAGATCAGTAGACCATGATACTGCTGGATATCTATCTACTTAATCCATTTATTTATTGATTCAAAAATATTTCTGTTGGTTCAATAAACAGAATTTTAGATTCTTTCCTAACAGAAAATGACAAATACACAGGCATGTTTCCACTAAAAATAGCTATTATACAGAAACTACATTTTTCACTGATGGAAAATTTCCAACCAGCTCTGTTATTTGCTTATTCATTTCTATCAAACAACTTGTTTACTGGACGCTTTACAAATATTTAGATAAAGATTTATAAACACAATATTGTAACAATTTTAGTCATTCTGTGGTTGTTCTTCTTGTCCTCTTGTTTCTGGAGTCACAAAGAGACATCATATAGTTTGCAGAACTTTTAGATGAAAATGGAATGAGATGGAGTTCACATATATGCCTCCAGCCAGAAATATGTAAGTAAATTAGTGAGATCTATGCAAATAAAAGTTATGAAAATACAAAATAAAATAAAATTTGCAAAATATGGAACAGGAAAGGAGAAAAAGCCGTTTAACACTGAAGGAGAAGGCAGTGGTGAAGAATGTAAAGTGAGCACACAACCATAACCTCATAAAGTCTGGCACAGTTGCAAAATTACAGGATATGTATGGTATTCCAAATGACCAAACACGATTTAAGAGAAAGGAAGTATAAACAATGACTACATGGCCTGAGATTTGCCAAAAAGGGGTTTTCACCAATATTTTCCTGATAAGTTTATGTTTGTTTGATGATTAAAGCATGTTGAAAAATTTGAAGATGCGAATGAATTTGCACTTAAATATGAGTCCAGACTGAGCTGACCTAAAACATGAGCAAATTATTCTAACAGGGACATGTTTTCATGGTGCACTCTAACCTAGTGCAGTGTAATGTCATTTGAAAATACCGTGATACAAATCACACAACAGAGCAAGCTCACTGTGATGGCAGTTTTATAGACTTTATTTTTTGATTTCTCCAATACAGAATGCATATAGATGCAATGGATGAGAACTAAATATGGTACCTCTTTCTCTAGTTAGATATTGTTAAACTGCTAGGATTGATATATTTTTCAGTGATCATGTTATCAGAGAACCATAGGAACATTGCATCTTCTTTGTGCTGCTGTAATGAAATGTACAGGACCTAATTCACCACTTGGTTACTCCAATCTACTACAAGCGTAACTCCTCTGCTGTCTCTGTAACGAAATCGAAAGAGCAGAGGATAACAGGCATGTTATATTTGTTTAGGAGGGGGAAAAAATAGTATTTTTTGAGTTCTTTAACTTCTTTAAGTTTTCTCAATCTTGTTAATTTCATAGACATAAACTTGCCATGTAAATAAGATGGAATCAGAGTGGAACATGGTAACCATGTATTCATTGTATATAATAAATACAGAATAGCTTGAATTAGCAATGAGTATTACCATGTTAGCAGCATGTAAAAGAGCAGACATGATTCTGCTAAGTATGCTTGTAGGATAGTCCACAGGCTTTTCAGAAATAGTTATAGGGAAAGACATGCCATCAATTTTGAATTGGTGTGCTATTGAATAAAATACTTTTTAGTGCAATTGAAACGTAGAATTTAGAATAAAATGTTAGCCTCTATGGGAAAATGTAGAGGAATTTCTTGTGGAGCAGAGGTGCGGTATAACTTTAAAAGTGTGGACAACCCAGCGTAGGCCTAAACAGAGGCTCTGTCCTTGAAGCTGCCTTGGAACACAGGGAGGAGGAGGTTTTATCTGTTTTGTGAGAGCTTTGCGAGATGCTTGGCGGGAGGTGCTGGCCCCGGGGGGAGAAGAGGGGGTGATAGCCGCTTGCATAGTGGAATGGCACTGCCCAATAAAACGCTGGCGCGTGTAAACCTGTAACCGACCAACTCTGTGAAGGGGCAGGCGCGGGGACACTGCTGAACTGTATATATTGAGCTGTCCGGAGCAATAAAGGGAGGACGATCTGTAGCCATATTGGTGTGATGATTGTTAACTTGGCCGGCTCTCCGAAAGGACCCTCTTCATCTGGCGCCCGAACAGGGACCCTCTATGGACGCTTAAATGCGGATTGCTTAAATGCGGGAAGACTCCGAAGCATCGGACGTGAGCCGATTTGGGAGCCGGAGAGCTGGAGGCAGGAGAGTTCCGAGTGTGACCAAAAGGGCACCGGAGACCAGAGCTTGAGCAGCTGATCAAGCCCCTGCCAAGGTAAGACCGCGATGGAAACGGACGCGGCAACTCGCCTCCTTAGTATACTCTCTAAGAGAGGAGGAAAAGTAAATGAGCGAGACCTATTAGCCCCATGGGCTTGGAAACGGGAGAAAATGAACGACCCGCCATTAATCTTTAGTTCCACGGAATGGCGTGAAGTAGGAGACTTTTTGTGGGACTGTACTCTAGAGGGAGGAAAAGAAGGAAAAGAAGCGAAAGAACTAGGAACAGTTTGGAAAACCGTAATACGCACTCTAGAAATCATGCAAGCAGAAAAGAAAGTTGCTGCGGTAGCGATCGAAGTGCTGGGGGGAGGGCAGGAAAGGAAAAAGGTAAAGGAAGAAACTCCCTGCTCGTCCCGACTGGGTGGAAGAAAAAAAAAAAAAAAAAAAAAAAAAAAAAGAAAAAGGAGAAACTGCACTGCGTTGCAGAATTAAGACTTTCGTCCTTGAGCTGAGCTCTTTTCTAAACAAGTGCATAACTCTTGCTTGTTAATTATGAAAAGAGACCCTGACCAGCCAGGTACAGCTCATGTTGAGAGCTTGTCCGTGAGAATGAAGATAAGACGCTTCTTGTACACCAGATGTGCATGGGAGTGAACGGGAGAGTATGATCAAAACAGACCTGGGAAATTCTGCTCTCCCTGTGTGATAACAGAGTGACTGAAGTAATACTTGAGCTAATAAAAAAAAAAAAAAAAGAAAAAAAAAAAAAAAAGAAAAGAAAAAAAAAAAGAAAAAAAAAAAAAGAAAAAAAAAAGGGGGGGGGGAAGAAAAGAAGGAAGATCAGAATGAACCCCTGAAAGAGATGCTGAACAAACTCGCTGAATTATCAACTAGACAGCAAGAAATAGAAGAAACCTTTAAACCAGTTCAGCTCCCCCATTACCATCAGCTCCCTCACTCAAGCCTGATTTTCAAGCTTGAACTATAAAGGATCCTTTGCAACAGCGATGGAGCGGTGTCATCAGAGACGCTATAACAGAGGGAGATTGGGAAGCAGCCAGTTCGATTGCGTGTCCTGTTATTATTAATAACGGACAAGGGACCTGGGAACCGCATGATCCTGCACGATGCGGCTGTGCAGCATCCTGTCACTTCAGCAGCGCAGCAGCAACATGACTGTGCACTGGGCCTGCCTGTTGAACCCCTTGTTTCGCCCAGTGACGTGATGGGACCCTGAGGTACCGATTACCAATGACAACATGGGTTGGACTGGCAGAAGATGCTTACGGCTGATAGCAGAGCAATTACAGGAAAATGTGACTGTTCTCAATGTTACCTGTTGTATTAATATGTATCCTCTTTGCGTGACTAACAATGAAGCTTATATTGGTTGTGTAATCAAAGCCACATAGTAGGTGTTAAGGTTTATGTACTAACCAGCAGAGTGATCTTTCTTTAGCTAGAAGCAAGGCAGGGAAACCAGCTGCCTTTTGCTTTGTTAGAAGTGTGTGATTAAGGATCAAAGTATGATTTAGGGCGATGGGTGTGAGAACTTTGACAGGATGAATTAAGAGTTTAGTTAAGGCATTTTTGGTTATTGCAGTTTTAATTGTTATAGGTTTAGTTATGTTTAGTTGTTTGATAAATATAATCAAGAAAATGATAAGCAAGCTAGCGGATGAAGCCTGGGTTGTCCAAAAAGAAAAAGGGGGATATGTAGAGGAATTTCTTGTGGAGCAGAGGTGCGGTATAACTTTAAAAGTGTGGACAACCCAGCGTAGGCCTAAACAGAGGCTCTGTCCTTGAAGCTGCCTTGGAACACAGGGAGGAGGAGGTTTTATCTGTTTTGTGAGAGCTTTGCGAGATGCTTGGCGGGAGGTGCTGGCCCCGGGGGGAGAAGAGGGGGTGAGAGCCACTTGCATAGTGGAATGGCACTGCCCAATAAAACGCTGGCGCGTGTAAACCTGTAACCGACCAACTCTGCTAAGGGGCAGGCGCGGGGACACTGCTGAACTGTATATATTGAGCTGTCCGGAGCAATAAAGGGAGGACGATCTGTAGCCATATTGGTGTGATGATTGTTATCTTGGCCGGCTCTCCGAAGGGACCCTCTTCATCAAAACAAATTCTGAATATTATTTCTTGCAAAATAAGCCTTTAATAGGAAATCAACTTGATAGCTATGTAAATGTTTGGAAAACAGCAGTCTTATTTGCTTCTTATTTTGCAAAGGGCAATAGGTCTTGTGTCCTTCCTTTTTTTGCTAGGGGTAAGCTTATATGAAAACACAAAAATTGCAGCTTATATTCCATCCAATAACACAATCTTTTAAAAAATCACTAACTAAGATGTCAGAAACCCAGCATGATGAGCCTCCAGGTAGGGTAAAAACAGTAGGAGTAAATGAACTTTTAAAAAGCCATGAAGCTGTTTTCCTACAGCTCAATTTGCCCCTTTCTGAGTCAGAGCATTACTTCTCCAAAATTGTGTTGTTTTGCTTTTTTTTTTTTCTTTTTTTTCATAACCACCTGAGGGAGTTATTTAAATTTAGTCACATTCAGGTTCAGCACTCATCATGGTAGTAGTAACACAGGTGTGTGTTGAGGGCAAAGCAGGATTTGCTGATTTGTGAGGTTTTATCACTCAACACCTGCCAGACAAATTGCCAGCTAATCATTTGTGGAAATGAAAAAAAAAAAAACCACCAAAAAAACCTCACCAAGGTCTTGTTTTGACAAGGAAACCTGTGGAAATTGCCTTCTGAAATGTGTAGCCTGGAGCCCAAATCTCTGCAGGAAATGAAAGGAGAAATTGCCATCTGTATTTCCAGTCCCTTCTGTTCAAGACTAGAGTGATAAAGTGGATACTCTCATTGAAGCATTCCCTGTGTTTTATTAAATAGCTTTGCTTTCTGCCCTGAAGTTGGTATTTCTTAGTCTGCTCTATAGGGGAAAGCATAGGAAATTTTATCTTTTTTTGTGGTGAAATTGAGACATTGCTCTGCCCATGTTCCAGCCTTCTGGTGGGGAGGTTGGACTAGATGGTCTTTTGAGGTCCCTTCCAACACCTGGCATTCTGTGATTCTGTGATTCTCAGGCACGAGGCCATTCTGGTCCAGCAGCCAGTCTGTATGGATGATAATGAACCCTGCTGAGAGAGCGATGTTACTGAGCATGTTCAAAAGGTCTTTGGGTTGGATTTGTTTCATACATCCTTGGCAAGGAGCACAGATGAACCTGGGAAGCAGCTGTCTGTAACTGGCTGTAAGAACACGTCCAGAGACCTGAAGAGTTTACCAGGCCACTGTAAAGATTTAGACATTTTAACAGGAAAGTGAAAAAAAAGGACTTAAACCCAAGGAAATAAATAAACAAACAAACAACAAACCAAAACAGAAAAGAAACACAACAAACTGAGGGTGTCTGAAACATAAGGTATGATCTTACTAATGGGAGGGGTTTCCTAATTTCATGCCACACTAGTATCTTTCCCTGAAGCATCTACTATTACCCACTGTCAAAGCAAAATTACTTCACTAGATTGTTTAGAAATCCCTGTGTTCCCTCCTCTGTTATTTATAGGCTCTTTCATGCTCACAGGTACCAGTGTGTGTGAAGAGTGAGACAAAAATAAAGGGAATTTCACATCTTACTGAGAGCAATAACAAATCCTTCCTCAGCAGTTTCTTGTGCTGTATGTTTTTGTTCCTCTGCCTATGTTGACACTGAGCAAGAGATCCAGGTCACTGGTCACCACAGTGCTTGTACTGAATGAGATGTACAAAAAGTCTTTTAGACACACACAAGCACAAAGGAAATCAGAAGAGTGGATTCAAGAGAGTTACTGTGATGAAGTGCACAATTCCTCAACTTAGAGCTAGTAGCAAGCCAAAAACACAAAATACAGTTATAAAAGACAATCTGTGAAAGGGTTCTGCCCCCAAAGTTGTGTAGATAGTGATCAAACTGTGCAAATTCCTTAGCTGGTCTCCTGGGGCCCATCTGGTGAATTGGTACAAAAATCAGTTCAATATAAGCAAATTTTTTTTGTGAAAACAGCCATTTTTGTCAAGATTTAAGTGTCACGCAAGGTAATGTTGTATGTTTTGAGGTATTTCCTCACCGGTCTGACAAAAACTTTCCTGCTCTTGAAAACATGAGTAGTACAACTGTGTAGAAAAGTCCTTGCTCAAAATGGCAGCCTGCCTGCAGGTTTTGGAGGATACCAGATTGCAACCAGATACCAGCATATAGGATATCAGAAAGAATTTGTTTAGTGAAAGGGTTGTCAGGCTTTAGAACAGCCTGTCCAGGGAGACAGTTGAGTCATGATCCCTGGAGGTGTTTGAGAGACAGATAGATGTTGTGCTGTAGGACATGATTTAGTGGTGTTGATAGGGCTAGAGCAAAGGTTGGACTCAATGATTGGGAAGGTTTCTTCCAACCAAACCTGTTCTATGATTCTATCATTACACGGTTCTGCACTCCCAAGCTCGGTAGGTTACACTGGAGCAACAAAGCTGCTCTTACATCTCGCAGCTCCAGCCTTCACTTAAAACGGAGAAGACGCAGTGCAGAGCACGTACATTCATGGATTTCAAGACACAATCTGTCATGAATTCCACGGCTGCAGATGGGAGTCACACATGGAGAAGATAGCTGCTCAGAACAGGTCACCTCAGTTGTTTTTCATGTTTCACACCCCAGATGAGCCTTTGAAGATTTGGTCACTTTTTCTCATTGCTCATCAAGTGGAATGATTTCTCTTAAATAACAGATTTTTGTGTTCCTGTTTATAACGAAAGACATTTGAAAATACTATAGAAAGAAAATGATCCTGTTCTGGCAGGGAGGCTGGACTAGATGATCTTTTGAGCTCCTTTCCAACCCCTGACATTCGGTGATTCTGTGATTCTACTTCATTAATGTAGAGCGGTTTTGGAGCACGTGATTTAAGTAACTAAAGTGACTGAATTTAGCGGCCGTGAGGAACAGATTACTGTGGGTTTAGCAAAGGAAATTCTTGACAGGTATGAATGCAGTGTATGTAAACCTTCCCTGACAAAACCTCTAATGAAGAGATAAAGTTAAACTTGTTTACATGGTTGATAAAATTTAAACAACCAAAGTTTAATATTGAAAAGAAAGTGTTGTCAGTAATTAATCCGAGATTCTTTGCAAACTCCTCCTTTTCTCCTTTAAGTGGATAGAAGACTAGAAAAAAAGTGATAGTTTTTATTTACTGTTATTAAACTTTATTTGAAAATATTTATTTGTTATTCATAAAATACATATAACTTGGCTGCTATGTGTTTCAGTTGCCTAGATTTTTATAGCTTACAATCAATTTCCCTTCTGAATTTCCATTTTCTTCAGATCTACATTTCTGTTTAACATGGTTCATGGGTAAACTGATGGATTTCACTCCAGAGACAGCAATATTTCAGTTGTGGGTAACCTTCAGAAAGGACAGTCCTGGGGCCGATATACTCATATGTGACCCAAAAAATCTTCTGATTGATCATAGTTCCTTTATATATCTCATTTTTAGTAGAGGAATAAAAAAGTTTTCCAGACTCACTAGGAATTTTTTTCAGGAAGTTGCTGAATGAAAGTGTACATAAATATTGTAGGTATAGGCAATCACAGAGATAAACCACCGTATTTCAAAACATGTAACCAGTAGTAAAACTATTGCAACAAGTATGTTTTAGCACCATCTAGCTAGCTTGTTGGGTAAGTCACTAACTGTATAACACTTGAAATCTGATCCCATCCTGGAGAAAAAAAAACCCATAACACGATTCTGTGTATTTTTTTTTCCAAATTAGATTCAGAAATTGATGGTGAAATATCTGCATTTTTAAATGACTGATGTTAAAATGCATTAGTCCTCAAACCGGTGTCTGTGTCTTGGCTGAAGATGAGGGATGGCAGGGTGCAAACAGCTTACCCTTCATAGTTGTAAGGATTTAGTAGAGGGGAGTGCAATAAAATAGCTTTCACTACTGCTGCAGCTCAAGCCACGACATTGTTTCAGCAAGCAAAGGCAGTGTGTGCTTTTGGAACCTTGTCTCTGACGTACAAACTCTTTGGATTCACTACTATCCTTTGGTACGACTTTGTTTTTATTGAATCCCCCCAAGAAAAGGGGTAGTGGGAAGGAAGAGAGAATTTCCACTGTATTACAGTACGGTGCGTGAGGACTGGATTTGCTAGTAAATCTCTGTCCCTGAGTGTAACCTCTGTAAACGATGGAGTTAGCAAAAATTTGCCAATAAGCAAATGCAGCATCTAAGATCAGTGCCTGTGAGCTTAGTTTATTTGTAAAGACCAAAGACCATCTTCAGAAAAAAAGTCATGAGATGAACAGTAATTACCCACACATAAGACAGCGACACCAGGCACCTGGATCAGAGATTTGCTGTGGTCAGGAGTGTAAAGTCATCCACTTCACCTTAGTGCTAGTGCTGGGATGATGAGTAGGCTGCCTAAGATGTTTTTTTTGTGTGAAGTACAAGGGTTCTGAGGAAAAAAGGAAATCAAGGTTATTCTGTGATTCTGTGAAAATGCACCAAGCTGATTAGTTTCCAATGATGTCACTTAATGAAAATTGCTAAGACGAATCAGTAGGTGAATAAAGACGGATGGTAGATATATTACCTGCTGTGCATCTTCTTCTGTGAAGTCTCTTTGCGGATTTGGGAGTTGTGATGTTAATTGCTTTGGGTCCTGATCAAACACCCACTGTGTACAGCAAGAGTTTCCTGAGATTCAGATGGTCTGGGCCTTATTCAACAATTTAATCGTTTGTTTCCTAAGTATTTATTCTAATTTAATATTAGAAATTACATGGTTAGTATTGGGACCTGAGTAAAAAATATCTTTGAGGAATCTGTTCAGGCATTTGAAACATAACTGAATTTGTGAACAGTTGAAAAATAAGTCACTTATTTCAAATGTGACATTTGTCAATTTTGTTTCAATATGCAATTATTTTTTTTTATCTTTTTTTTTCAAACAGTGGTTCTGTGAAATAGCAGTTATAAGCGAGTCCTTGTTTATTACACTGTTAGCAATATGTGGGGGCAGAAGAACAATAAATAAGATGCAATAAAATCTTTGGTAATAAAGAAGGATTTTAACTGAAGCTTCTTCCTTATGTATTACTCAGCACAGAAGCAGTTTATATAGCTCTGAGATCCATCTGTGAAGGTGAATTATCAGTCAAAAACACCAAGACCATGTAAGTGAGAGAGTAGCCATCCTCTTGCCTCATGGCGGCTCAACTGTGACAACAAAATGACCTCAATCAGAGCCAAATGGTCTTTTTTTTCCTATTAATATTTCTTTATATTCCTGTATTTTCTTTCAAGAGAAGTGTTTCTGTTACTATTTCTTTAGCAGGACTCTTTAATATTATTTATTTATTTGAATGTTATTCCAGCAGCCATTTCTCCTCATTCCTCACATAATTCACTCAATGTCCATGGCTATGTTAAATCCCTATTCACGTAGAAGATGAGCAGGGACAATTCCTCTTATATAGTTTTCGCTTTTCATCTGGAGCTCAAAAATTTTTTCTTTTAAAAATATATATATATATATTTAGTTCTGGTACCTTACCCCGGGTGTTGGAATTCTTGTCTTGTGCATCAA
The DNA here is from genome assembly GCA_020746105.1 of Trogon surrucura. NCBI lineage: Eukaryota > Metazoa > Chordata > Aves > Trogoniformes > Trogonidae > Trogon > Trogon surrucura. The sequence continues at coordinate 6,165,146 of CM036617.1, read as the reverse complement.
TTGCACTCTACTTGGTATTTGTCATTTTCCACTTCATTTTCACAATTTTTACATATATGTCAGTGACAAAGTGAAATGAAATAGGGAGTAAATCTGTGTTACACCAGTGGGGACACCCCTGAGTTCAGAGTGTTCTTATTTTCAGTGTTGGCGTAGTCCATTCAGCCCATCTCTGTCGTAAGAAGAAACAGAATATGTATGCAGGATTCATTTCATTTGGGAAATTAAAAAGTTATGTTGAGGTGTCCCTATTAATGTTCTGTTAGGTAGAAGAGATGAGTTTTCAGTATACAGCTGAGAGTTAAAACAAATCCAAAAGGGCTTTTATGAGCCAAAAGGCTTTGCTTCAGCTTTTTTTAAGCCATCATGATAAAGAAAGTATTTGTCAGCAGTGGGAAAGAGGCAGATTATGCAGCTTTGAGACCAGTTGTTCTTTCTTCTCTCTTACCTATTCAACTAAAATTTACCTGAGGGAACCTTCTCACCAATACTAGGCATTGCCATCATTAGGTGACCACTGCATAGGGCATTTCTGATCTCCTTTGAAGTCCACATCTGCCTAACTTCAATTCTAAGAGACAAGAGATTTATCTGAAGATGAAAACAAGCATAGCCACAAATGCCGAAATACTTCATATGGTATGCACTCATTCTAGATTCCGTCTTCAATTAGCAGAAAGAACAGATATGCTGAATCCCTCTCTGAATGACTCTCTACTCTGACTGTAGCTTGGTACAGTCACAAGATTGCCTTGGGTACTACAGACAGTTCCTTTAATTTAGGTGGGATTTGGGTATTAGACTTCAAATCCAAACACCATATATGGGGATAAAAGTGTTTCTGTCACTCCACGCTTGTTCTGAAGGTGAAAATGTTAATTATTCTAACTGTGCCTTGGGCATCTTCTAAGGTAGTAAAATTCTGCTTTGTCCTTAAATACAAAATTCACTTCAATGGGATGATATTGCCCAGAGAAACTGTAGGCTAAATCTATTTCATGGGAGAGTAGGTGAGAGCTGAGCTTTGCATAGGTTACAGAATTGATGGAAATTTCCCAGTTGTCCTCTAGACAAAATAATTTCCATTCTTCATGGAACTTAATTACCTTATGGTATTTTCATTTATGCCAGCTCCAGCTCCAGAGTCTTCAGTGTACCCGTTCCTCCCAGGAATCTGTATGTCCGAAAGAAATCAATCCAATGAAGTCCTTGTTAATTCTTGAAGAGTTGAGTATTTAAATGTGAAAGCTGTTGAGTGTCTTAGCACGAAAATACAGGGTAAATGGGTCACCTAAAAACTCATTCCATCAGTTACATGTTAGGGCTATGCAATAGGGTATTCCAGTTGTGGACCTTGCTTTTCTTGCCGTATGTGTACAGCGTATTTTTATAATTTCCTTTGTGAAGATACTGTTATTGAGCAGAGGTTCTCTGCTGTCAGGATAACTATAGGATTATAGATACTCAAAATGCATGTAATGTCAAATTCTTCCATCACTGAAACGTTATGCCTGGGGCATTACAAGGCTCATTCATTTTGAATTTGGTGATTCACATTGTTGCACCGCAGTTAACAGAATTTTGCCACATAGTGTTGGAATTTTCTGTTACAGCAGCAGGTTTCTGAAAGCAGAACTTACATTGTAAATTATACTGATTTACTGAAGGTTACTGCATGATGAAAGAGGGCAGTGTGCTTAAAAGAGCACCTGTTAAGCAGATCAGAGGGCTACAGGGGATATCTTTTCTGGGCACTGAACCAAGGAATGACCAATATTTCAGCAAGAAAATGCTATTTGTAAAATAGAAATATTCTCTCAACACTTTAAGAAAGCCCGATAAATCCTGTATCTAAATACGAGACTCTGCTCTCCTTTTGGGAAAGGGGGAAAGGGCAAGCCTGTAAGTGACAGATTGTCAAGGCTGTACTAACTTTGAAGTTCATGGCTTTTATAGGTTGAAGAGATTAATCTTTAAAATAACATTTGTATTTCTCATTCTCATGTAGTTAATCTGGTGCACAGGAAACCGTTAAAGTAAACATACATCTGGTTAACAGCAGAGAAAATATTTCCTATGAGAGATCTCAAATGCACCAAACCACACTGTTTGAGTTTGTATATATGACTGTGTTCATTCAGGTGGCAGCAATAGTTTAATTCAGCATTATCTGTTTTATTAAGTTTCATTTGTTCTGCATTCTGACAGTGCGTAAAGGCCCTGACTGCTTTTGAGGACTTGGATATTTGCATTGCTCAAGAATATTCCTTGACGAGATCGTGCCTTAGTAAAATTGGTGCTTTGCAAGTCGATTTCTTAGTGAAATTCAAATAAATTCTCGATGCATTTGTCTCCAATTTTGGGATGAGTTTTCCTTCCTAATGAGAACATACAAATCTCTTCACAGTCATGCACTACAATGATCAAAGGTCTGTCGGGTCCCCATACTGTATCTTTGACAGTGAGCACCAAGGCTTTAGAAACTGTATCGAGACCATCATGGTTAGCAGTTGCCAGTGGACCTTTCTACTACTAAAGGTTTTAATATCTTTCTGAGCTCAAAGAAAAAAGATTTAAACTGCCTATTAACAGGCATGTTTCTCCATGCAATCCCCAGAAGTTGCTGCCTCAGACAATACTTCCTTACCTGCACCTGCCTTTTTAATTTTACTTTCTCTTATGCCTAGTTTTCACATGTGATTTCTCTTTTGCTTTATAGATCAGAGTCTAGTTGGTGCAAATAATGTATCAAGGGAGAGCTGTTGCACTAGCATAGCAAACAAGATTTCCCGCAAAGGGTTCCATTGTTAACCAAATGTTTTTCTCTCTCATGCTCACCTTCACCTCCTCTGCAAAGCTGTGTTACAGGAGCACAGCAGTAAGAGAGGGAAAGGCCATTGTACTGGGTAATAAATAGGTATAGGATACACATTTAGTATATTCATTAAATACTTATATATTAGTAAAATTACTGTGTTTGTGTATTTAATAAATATGTGTGGGATATGAGTTTAGTTTTGAGGGGAGAATTTGTTGCTCAGAAGATGATCTTCCATCCTAGACAGATATAGGATATAAGGGAGGTATCAGCCTGAAAAGACTGTTAGCAAAAAAAAATGTCCTATGAGCGGGTTGAGGGATTCCTTCATTTTGGGCATTAGTTTCACTGGTGTTTCTCTGCAATAAACACTGTTTCCGTGCTGTGACAGAGAAACTCTAGGAGATGTTATGGAGTGACAAAGCCCTGAGCTTGACAGATGAGTTGTCCAAAACCAGAAAATAAACCTTACTTGCTCCTCAAGTCATACAGCTGCTCAGACTAGAATCATCTTAAAAATTCTTGTGCCATGAACTGAAATGGAAGACTTTAGCAGTGACAAGGTGGCCTTTGAATGTCTGAACAGAGCTTAAATTGGGGGGAGATTATATACACACACATTGTATGTGTATGTTTTTACTTTTGTTTATACATCCTTTCCTAGGAAAAATAGCTTTACAAGCAATATTTCTGAAGTATGTGTGTCTCGTACATAAACCCACTTTCAGTGTAAAGAATATTTTATGCAAAAAGCATTTCAACCACTTGCTACCATTAATCAAATTGAGCTGTCAATGTAAAGGAGTCACATGCCATGTAAATATACGACTGCTACTCCAACAGCTGCCAGTTGCTGATGTCTGCTGATGCACAGCCTGAGCTATGCAGGCTTACAGCTATCCCTGCTTTCATGGCTTTTCACAACGACCCTGTGTTCAGATATCACTGCCCTTCTGCTTTCTCTCAGGCTTGTAAAGTCAGCTTCACCTCCAAGCTGCTCGGTGGGTAGGAGAGGTCCTGGGTCTTTCAGGACAAGAGGAGGCATCACTGTAACGGCATGAAAGGAAACAACAATTGTTTCCTTCGAGCAACAAATTATACCAGCATTAAGCAACAATTACTGTAATGAAAATTATTGAAGCAGCAAGGTATCAGACAAGCTGTGTACATCTGGTCTGTTCATCTGTTTCTTTGGAGAGTGCTTCATAGACAGAGGCTAGCACAGTGATTTTTGTCAAATTTTACTAGAGGGAAAGCAGAGGATGCTGTTCTCCCTCACAAGGTCCAAATTCAGCCTCTTGAAGGAAAAAAAAAACCCTCTTGAAGGAAGAAAACCCCTCATGAACTGTAAACACATATTTGTTTTTCGTAAGTGCAAGCTAAGTATCTTCATGTTGTAATTGCAGCAGATGTAAGTAAGGTTGGATAGGGAAAATCTAGGTACTGCAAGAATAAGTCTTTAATCATTTAGCAGTTGAGAGTGTGTTAGGAAGTCCCATGCTGCTAAAAGATGCCATCTTGTAAATGGGATGTAAATTGGAGGTCCTGACTGTTTGCAAACATTAAAGATTATATGAAGAATGGTGGTGATTAACTCTAATGTCCTGCCAAATTCTGGTGTGAATAATTATTTTTTTTTTCCGAATGGAGAAATTCCCCTTAGAACTGCAGTCATCATCCCTGTTCTAATGTTTGGTAGTGTAAATTGCTAGCTTTCACTCCTTAAATTAATGCAAGTTAGTGGCTACCAGGTCACATGAAAGCCTTGTTTCTACATTCAGCTGGCTAAACAGGCAGTATGATGCTTCTCTAAACATTTATCTGAAGGAGTTTAATATTTGACACTCTTAGTTTGCTTCTATGATATAGTTCCCCCAACTGGTGAAGGCAGATGGTAGTAAGTGGATTTGGATCAGAGCAGATTTAATAGTTCTTTCAGGAAGCCATACATGTGATTTGACCGTAGGAGAAGGAATCTATGTCTGGCAGATGCTGATGAATAGTACGGCTTGACGACATCTTGCATCATCTCGAAAACGGTTACATACTTAACACCTTAGGGAAACCTTCAGGGGTAATATCTGACTTGAAAAATATTAGAGAGGGAAAATAAAAATAAAATACCAACACTTTCTAGTGCATTTCGTTGATTAAGTATCAGACTGCAGATATGTCATGTCTTAGTTTAGTGAAAAAGTATTATCGGTTTAGACTAGACATGACTGGCATTTTTTTTTTTGGTTTTTTTTTTGAAATTGTTTCTCATGAAAAAGAGAGACCTGTGTATTTCCTGATAATGTTTCTTTCGATTTTAATCTTCTAATGTTTTTCCCTTGTCCGAAATTTGTTAATGGCTCAATCTGAAATGTCATCATGTGAGTCAATGTCACTATCTGAGCCAAGAGCCTGACTATTGTTGATTATCTCTGCGTCTTCTAGTATTACTTCCAGACTAATTCTGAAGACTTAAATATGTACTTGAAGATAGTCCCTTAATTAAATACTCTTCCAAAAATCAGATAATTGTGAGTGTTAAGGTTCAGATGCAATTCACATTCAACTTAGTCTAATTTAAACTACACAAGGTACAATAACTACCGGCTCACATGATTGTCCACCATGAACTAAATTGCTGCATATATCCTGTAGAAAATTGGAACAAGGAAATGATGATGTACAACAAATGCACAAGGCTCTTATGTTTCATATAATTTCATATTATTTAGTCTGGATGACTGAGTAGTGAGGTGGGTCGCCAACGGATTGAAGGGAAGAAGTCAGAGAGTTGTGGTCAATGGGGCAGAGTCTAGTTGGAGGCCTGTGTCTAGTGGGGTCCCTCAAGGGTCAGTACTAGGGCCAGTGCTGTTCAATATATTCATCAATGACCTGGATGAGGGATCAGAGAGCACTGTCAGCAAGTTTGCTGATGACATGAAAATGGGAGGAGTGGTTGACACACCAGAAGGCTGTGCTGCCAATTCAGAGACCTAGGTAGGCTAGAGAGTTGAGCTGGGAAAATTTTATGAAGTTCAACAAGGGCAAGTGTAGAGTTTTGCATCTGGGAAAGAACAATCCCATGTGCCAGTATAGGTTGGGGACTGAACTGCTGGAGAGCAGCGCAGGGGAAAGGGACCTGGGGTTTCTAGTGGACAGCAGGATGACCATGAGCCAGCAATGTGCCCTCATGACCAAGAAGGTCAATGGCATCCCGGGGTGTATTAGAAGAAGAGTAGCAAGTAGGTCAAAAGAGGTCCTCCTGCCCCTCTACTCTGCCCTGGTGAGGCCACATCTGGAATATTGTGTCCAGTTCTGGGCCCCTCAGCTCAAGAGAGACAGGGAACTGCTGGAGAGAGTCCAGCGCAGCCACAGAGATGATGAAGGGAGTGGAACATCTCCCTTATGAGGAAAGGCTGAAGAAGCTGAGTCTCTTTAGCTTGGAGAAGAGGAGGCTGAGGGGTGACCTCATTCATGTTTATAAATATGTCAAAGGGGAGTGTCAGGAGGACGGAGCCAGGTTCTTTTCAACGGCGTCCATTGACAGGACGAGGGGCAATGGTTGGAAGCTGAAACATAGGAGGTTTTACAAAAATATGAGAAAAAACTTTTTCACGGTGAGGGTGACAGAGCCCTGGCACAGGCTGCCCAGGGAGGTTGTGGAATCTCCTTCTCTGGAGGGATTCAAAACCCGCCTGGATGCGTTCTTGTGTGATCTACTGTAGGTGATCCTGTTCTGGCAGAGGGCTGGACTAGATGATCTTTCGAGGTCCCTTTCAACCCCTGACATTCTGTGATTCTGTGATATGTACTCAAGATTAGGTATGACCTTTGACCAAGATATCATCCATCTGTCATTTAAACAGTCTGTATGTTTTAATCCAGTTTCTGTAATCTCTATACTCCTTTTAGGAACATAATCCACTTGACTTCAATAATTCTTGGAAAAGCCAAGGCCACTGTTTTCCTGATAACATGATCTAAATGTTGTATATTTTACCTATTCATCCTCGTTGCAGTTTTGCCAGCAAGACTGAAGGACCTGTTTCTGTTATATCACTTTTAACACTACCACTATGCAATGACTGATTCACTTCCTGTCTTAATAAGACATACTCCTGAAATTTCACTTTCTAAGTGGCTGGTTTACACGTCCTGGGTCGCTTTTTGTGGCTGTCCTTTGACATCTTCATAACACTGATTCATCTTCCTGGAATGATGTTGGTTCTGGAGTCTGAACTCTTATCGTGGTCCTGTAACTGCTCTTCAGAAACAAAATTTAAATTCTTAGATTTTCCATGATAATCTTCTTTTCATACATCTAAGGATCAGAAATTTTCCCTTGTTGTTTTTAATAATGAAATGATAGCTTGTAGTGAGTTCTACAGTAAGTGTATTCAGAAAAAGCTTTCAAGCTGAAGTCTCCTTCTTTATCCTTCTCAGTGAAAGATATGAACACTTTCTCGGTGAAAGATATGGACACACATAGAAGAGTATTAAAAGAAATTTCTTACCTTATGTGATATCTCGTCCTGAAAAATGTAGCTTTCAGTTTACAGGTACTTTTCTTTGACTCATAATTTATTGTCCTTCATGGTGCAATTCAGAAAATGAACCTTGAATTTCTGTAGACAGAGGACAAAAGGAAGAAAAATTTTGGCTCTGGCTGAACGACTTATTTACTACTAAACTTGGGAGCTGTAATGTGACATTTTTTGGATTAAAATATTAATACTTGGTGGTTCATGTAAATTTTTCTAAAAACATGTGATGGTCTGGCATGACCATGTTTAACCAGATATACAATTTTTCATTCCACCCTTACGTGGTACCTCGCTATCTCAGAGCTGCCTTTCACATCACCTTTGGAGGCAGATGTTCTGCCCTGAATCAGAATCACTCCAGGTACACAGCTGTGGGATCAACTATACTGATTGTTACCAAGTAGGATCAAACTGAATATGTATATTACTTCAGTTATCCTTAATTAGAATAAGGAGTATATGTGCTCCGTTCCTAATGAGACGACCTGATGAAAAAAACCAGCAGGTCATCATTAGGAAGCAGGTAAACAAGATGGTTCTAGAGCTGCAAAGAAAATAACAGAACTCTAAGGGATAATACAGGAACATTAAAGAGTGGAAAAGAGGAAAGTGCAAATTGATGTTTTTTCTCTAATTTATCTTCAAGACCCAATTAGTAAGATGGAGCTTTCTCTTTTTAACTACTTTTCGTATAGACATAAATGTTTAAATATGTTTCAGGAATTTAAAACTCAAGTTAAAAGTCAGAATTATGACTCAGGTAAACAGCAATCCAGACATAAAACAAGAAAGATCAACATTTGTGACTATAAAAACACCCCAGTTATACCAATTCAGAGGTATTTTGCATTTCAAGATGAGTAAATGAGCAAATGACGAAGAGCAGGTTGGATAGAGGGTAGTAACTAGGAATTCAAAGTCTTGCTGGTGGCCAGCTACAAGTGGCAGTTCTCAGGGGCTGATCATAGAACTGTAGAATCATTTAAGTTGGAAAAGACTTCTGTCACTTACCATCAGTGGCTTAAGCCATGGGACAGAAACCAGTCTTGGCAAGCTCATGGACAGCATCAAATTGGAGAGAATAGTTAATACACTGAAGGGCAGGGCTGCTGTTCAGAGGGATCTTGACAAGCTTCATGACAGAAACTTCATGAAGTTTAATAAAAGTAGATATAAAGTTCTCTATCTGCAGTGGAGTTAACCTCATACAATAATACAAACTAGGGGACAACTGGCTAAAATGGAGCTCAATTAAAAGGTCCTAGGAATTCTGGCAGACAACAAATTGAATCCAAGTCACACTGGGCTTTTGGAAATGAAAGCTAACTCTGTAGTGATCTGTATTAGCAAAAGACTCGTTGCAGGAAATTAATATATTTCTCTGTTTGATACTTGTGAGACTGCATCTGGAGCACTGTCCATGTTGGGACTTTCCAGCCTAAGGGACAGATTGACAAACTGGTGGCAGTCCAGTTGGCTGGAGGGCTGGAGTACATGATGTACAAGAAGTGGTTGAGGAAACCGGGTTTGTTCAGTCAGAAAAACAGATGGCCAAAGTGAAGATTTATCACTGTCTTCAAATACCTAATGGAGAGCTGGAGAGAAAACAGACACAGGGTCGGAGGGAGAAACAGTGAAATGATAGAAGCAATAGGCGCAAATCACAGCAGAAGGAAAAAGGAAGGAACAATCACCCAGAGAGGTTGTGCATCTCCAGCTGCAGATATAATTCTGAACTGAAATGGAAAAATCCCTGAGTAAGTCCAAGGTTGAAATTAGCTCTACTTTGAGCAAAGGTTGGAATAGCTGACATCATAGTTTCTTACCAACCTAAGTTAATCTCTTATTCTACCTAATTCAGATAGACCTTGTGCAAACAACATTCTCAATTAAAAGTTTTGTTGCTGTTTTTGCCGTCACTATTATACTCAGGTTTGCAACTACTTGTATAAGCTAAAAAATAAGCGCTTATATGTTATCAGTAATAAAATAGTCAGTCCTGTCCTGACATTTTAAAAAGCTTAGTATCTGTATTTGAGCAAGAGAATACAGTAAGACATGATTCTCTAGATAGTGACAACTGAAGAGCAAAACTATGAAGTATGTCTTAAGTGAAATAAATATTCTCTAAACATCTTGTTTCTGATATTTCTTGTTTAATTCTGTTTTCCAAAAACCCCAGGAGATAGAGAAGGTGTAAATCAGCAAACTCTGGACATACATATCTAGTATGAGGTCATAGTAGTTAGGTCCTGACTGTCAATAGCTAATGTTTTAGTATGGTCTGAAAGATGAACAGAATCATAGGAATTATCACAATCACAGCATAGATAGACAGCAAACTGTGGGACATAAAGGTGAAGAGCAGCAGATAGAGAGAAAGAAGGGAAGAAAGAAAGAAGTATGTACCATTTGGCAAGCATAAAGAAGGAAACTGTTGAATCTAATTGAGCATTACATGAAATATTTTTTTTCATTGCTGCACGCTACAGAATGCACTGAGAATTTGGGTGGAAAATAAATGGCATGATTTGCATTTTTGATCTGGGTAGTGTAAATTTAGTCAGAGGGTCTGGAACGAAGGTCATAGAAGTAAAATTACTACTTCACATCTGTCTTTTTGTTGTTGTTTGGCTGGGGTTTTTTTGTTGACTTCCCCTCCAACAACAAGAACAAAAACCTCCAAACACACAACCCCCTAAAAAACACAAACCATCAGTACTCTTCCAGTGATTCACATGTTCAGCTGGTCTCAGTGCATCAAACATGTCTGTATTTGCTTCATTAGGGTTGCAAAACAAAGCACGGATAACTCAAAACATTTAGGGCCAGCCCACACAGAGGCTCTTCCTAAGAAACTTTATTTCATGCAGTTGCAAGAGAGATCTTGGAAACTGTTACTGACTTTGTTTCTCCTCATTCCCATCAGTTACTGAGCCACACACAACAGTAGGTTTTCTCTACACCAGCTGTTTGGGGACTTAGAAAATTGGGTAAGCCAGACTGCTCGCATATGTTTCAGATCTGATTCCTTCCTATTTAACCTCCCAGCTAGAAAATCAGTAAACACAGCTTCATCCAAGCACTTTGCATTTTGGATCAACAACTGCAAAGTCTTTGAGGACCATAACATTTGCTTCCTTGGCATGTCTGTTATATGTTCAGCTATTTGTAGTGCTTAGATGACCAACGCATTATCAAAACCAGGTGTGTGTCTAATTTATTCAATGACAAAAAAAAGTTTGGAGCAAAAATATTTTAGAAATGTTTAGCACCTTGTGTTCTTATTGGATAAATGTTGTGGTTCTTCCTGAGGAGTTTAGTTGAATTTGAAAGTTAATACCTCAATTTCTTCTTAAAGAATATTTTTTTTTAAAGATACAGCCTTCAACTTTAGTTTCTAAAATAATATTTGTTATTGATGATTCATATTGTAATAATCCTGATTTCAATCCAGCTACAGTGTTATTGTAATTCAACTATAAGTAGGTATATGATTTTTTTACCTCACTTGCTATTGAAATTTTGTAATTTTTCTTATTTTCCAGTGTGAAAAATATAAGAACTTCTCCTTCATTATTTTTAGTAAACTCGTGTCCACAACACTTGTATAGGACTTTAGAAATCCGGCTTGTCAAATTTATACCAGGGGATATAACAGTTTTATAAATCTATTTCTTTTCAGTGCAAAATTACTAAATTATTGGAAATCTGGGATATTATTCTCTGGCTTTCCTTTTTAATGCAAGTTACAGTGTACCCAGAGAAAATCTCTGATTAAAAAAAAAAAAAAAATTATCCAAAAAGGATTAAAATGCAATTATAAAATGTTAGTTTTGATGATCAGAGTTTTCTAAAGGAAGAATTAGTAGTAAATGGAAGGTAGGGAGGTTCTACAGAGAGACTTGGATAGATTGGATCGTTGGGTCAATGTTAACAGTGTGAGCTTCAACAAGACCAAGTGCCAGGTCTTGCATTTGGACCACAACAGCCCCCTGCAGCGCTCCAGGCTTGGGAAAGCATGGCTGGAAAGATGTCTGGCAGAAAGGGGTCTGGGAGTTCTAATCAACAAGTGGTTGAATATGAGTCAGCAGTGTGCCCAGGTGGCCAAGGCCAAGAAGGCCTATGGCATCCTGGCTTGTATTAGAAATAGTGTGATGAGCAGGAATAGGGAGATGACTGTCCCTCTGTATTTGGCACTGGTGAGGCCACACCTGGTGTGTTGTGTCCCATTTTGGGTACCTCAATACAAGAGAAAGATCGAGGTGCTGAAGTGAGTGCAGAGGAGGGCAACGAAGCTGGTGAAGGGCCTGGAGAATAAATCTTATGAAGAATGATTGAAGAAGCTGAGGCTGTTGAGTTTGAAGAAGAGGAGGCTGAGAGGAGACCTCATCACTGTCTACAGCTGCCTGAAAGAACATTGTAGAGAGGTTAGTGCTGATCTCATAAGTAATTAGGGATAGAACAAGAGGGAATGGCTTCAAAGTGCAACAGGATACGTCTAGACTGGACATTAAAAAAAAAAATAAATTCATAGAAAGAATAACCAGATATTGGAACAGGCTGCCCAGGGAGGTGGTTGAGTCCCCATCCCTGGATGTGTTTAAAGGTCGTTTGGATGTTGTGATGGAGGATATGGATTACGGGTGAGCTTTGTAGAGTGGGGTTAATGATTGGACTCAATTATCCCAGAGGTCTTTTCTAATTTGAATGATTCTATGATTCTACAGTTCTAATTTCCAACCACCTTCTATAAGGAACTCAAGAAATACCAAATTGTTGACGTGACCCCCAAACCACCTGTGGTTTCTAAAGCAAATGACAACTCAGTCCTGTGGATAGGTTAACGTAAAGAACAAATGCACAAGTACCACTGCAGTTATCCCAATAATTATTTAATGATACAAGTAAAGAAGGTGTGTGTGGTGTTATTATTTATTTTTCCAAGGGCAAAAGTTCAGTTTGCTGAGAGAATGTGGGAGAAGATCCTACAATTAAAAAAAAAAACAAACCCAAAAGTATTATGAATGAATATGAATATAAATAATTGTAAAACCATCACTGAATCGTTGCTGTGTGGCAACCACGGGAAAATTCTGAGGTATCAGAATACAAAAGGGTGTGACATATTGCACTCTCTTTCAGTGACATGAGGATTGGCAAGATGTTTGTATCCTTAATCAGTCGCCATCCCCAATCTGTGACATATTACAGTGCTTGTAAACGGTGCATTTCCCAGATTTCAGAAATGCAGCGAGAGAACATCTATTCCACCAAAAGCAGCATAAAATCATTTTTCAAATCCTGTCAAATACAGTTTTTGTTGGGGAAATTTGGAAGGACACGGCAAAACCTGTGTAATGCATAAGACACATTAAACACTCTTAAAGACTTAAGCGAAATTTGAAAAACTCACAAGTCTCATGAGTGAATTTTGCAATTAAAGAGCCAATTATGAACTCAGCATTGCTCCCACTGAAGTCATTGGCAATGCTGGCATTCCTGTTACTTAACATTTCTTTTAAACTTAGTAATTCAAACAATTAACTGCCTGGTTGCCTTGGGAGAATAAATATAATTAAAATGGTGCAGCTTTTCATTATTGTTGTCTGCACAAATTAATAATCTTGAAGTATTTATCTAGCAAGGGAAAAATGGTTGACTTAGAAAATAGTTAAAGGAGACGATTATTTTTCCAATTTAAATTACTATTATTAGGAACAATGAGGCAAAAAAAAAGAGAGAGCTTTTGACTACGATATATTAATTCTCTAAGGAGTTAAAAGAGATAGATACAAAGTTATATGAATATTTTAGACATTAATGGAAAATAGAGATAGCTTATATAATAAGACACTGGAAATTACAAAAAGTTTCCTGTGATCTGGGAAAACATATAGGCAGCACCTTGCTTTTTAAATTACATACGTGGATTGGTAATCCTGCACTTAAGAAAAGAATGCATACCTCACTGTCTGATCTCTATCAACATGTAATGTAACATATCTTCAGCAGTTCTTTAGTAATCAATCTTTTAAATCTCCTAAATTACACAGAACCGTAAGATAAAATTACAGATCTTATTTCAATAACTTGCATGATAATAAAAAAATAAACCTACAAGAAAAGCATAATATCTAGAAGGGAAAAATTACATGAAAATGCATCTGAGAAACCACATATCAACATTTTTTTTAGGGCAATAAGAGTTTATGAACTAGATCTGGAAATGAAAACAGAGCATTCCTTATAGGTTATTTTTTTAAAACAAATATATAATATACAATATAATATTTAACATATAATACATGACATGGAACATAAGTATATAATTACCAATATAACTGATGCATAATTATATAATATATACTATATATAATATAATCATATCATAATATAATCTCCACTTTATTTAATTTAATATATACTGTATATAATATTTAATGTAATATATAGAAGATACTTGATATTGAATTAGATAGGAAAATAAACTTGGTGATCCTTTGATTTGACCTGTTAAGCACACGCATAAGAAGAACCCAGATTCTTCTCATTTTTAGGATTTTCAGTTTAATATGGTATATAAACATTTAGCAGAAATCGGCTGTGAAGTAATTGTTAGGGTTTTCAAGGCTATATAACATTACTATCTAAATGGACTGTTTGGTAATACGGAAATGGCATATGGGTAAGGTTAGATGATGACATACAAATTATGTGATCAACTTCACCACAGTACCAAAAAAATATGTATCCGTTGTTGGAAGAAGCGTCACCCCATGGTATACCTTAATCTATAGTGAAGTTTAAAAAATCTGCTAACTAAAGGTACAACATGAAAAATAACAAGTATTCAGCATATTTGAACTATTTCTATAGTATGTCATCTAGCTATTGTTGAATTGTAGTATTAAATGAATTTCAATATTGCAATTAAAATTTATTTTATTTGTAAGTTATAAACCCGTTCCTTAATAAATCCTATAATTTTGTGTATATTTTCACAAGAACTATCTCAGCTAAGTGACAGAGGAAATGACTGGGAAAAAGAAATAATCACTATCATTTTTCTGTGGATGAGGAACTAGAGAAAACCCTGGGAAGTTTATAGACATCCAGCTGGTTCAGTGAGTGACAGACACACAAGTTCTCAGAAATATATGGAGCTAAATGAAATGCCCATAGACTAAATGAATGCAGGTCTGCTCAATAAACCCTAGTAGCAATAGGAACTTATTTAGTTTGATATTTTGATGTGTCTTGACCTTTTCTCAAATTGGCTTATGATCCTGTGTGCATACAACTGCAGGAGAAATGACCTATTGCTGATGCAGGGCTGGTGGGAAGTTATTATTGCTTCTCTTTCTGCACACAGACCTCTCTAGACTGGTTCAAAATGAAAGTTAAACTGGTTTTCTTCTTGCTAGCAGTCTGGAAGCACAAAGTGTAGAAAATTCAAGCTGATTCTCAAGTGATTATTCACAGTTTATATTCAAGGAGAATCAGACGTAGTGTCTTGTTTTCTCAGTAGAAATTATGGATTTTAGTGAACCCATTCAATCTTCCCTACTATAAATTTCTTGCTTGATAGTTGGATGTATGGGGTTTTTTTTATTGTTTATCTGCCTGGCCACAAGGCATTTTCTAGTCTTGTTATCTGTTGACGAAAATCAATATCTAAGCTAGTTTATCAAACTTATCATCCTGACTGACTACCATTTTGGAAAATTATGCAGTATCTTAGTGCAATTGGTACTAACTGGTAATCAGAGAGACCTTTTAATTAGCTTTAAGTATGGCTTTTCATAGCATATTACTCCTGTAGCCAAGGTCATTTAGACTGCATTTTCTGGGCCATCATAAATCAAGAGCATACGTTAAGAAAAGAAAACAAGCTGAATCTATAATCAAAAGTAACATTCAGTGGCTACTGCTGGCTGCTTATCCATTAATTAAGGGAGGTTTCCTGTTGAATTATAACACAAGCCAGTTTTTCTAGATGGTTCATTAAAGGCCAGATTTTATTACATATTACATGCTTTATGCTTTTCACACAAACTTATTATATTGCTCAGAGAAGGTGATCTTTTAAAGCACATTAGACTAATGTTCCTGAAACTCCATCTAATGTAAGTTTTATTGAATTGCTGTAACTAAAAAGGTCACCTAATGATTAGTTCAGATAATGGATTTAGTGAAAGGAAAACAAAATTAATGGGTTATTGTAGTAACTCTGACCTTGAGATACATTTATAGGTACTGAGATTTGTGAATTTAGTTACAAATGAAGAAACTAAAAAATATTTGTAATACTACTGCCAGTTTTTAACAGTATATATCATGCAAAGTGAATGAAAAAGATATCTGTTCCACTCTTGTGAAGTGTATTCTATATAGTAATAGCTAATACCCTGGAGCAGCTCAGCAACATATATTTTTAAGGCCACTGTAGAAACTTGACGAAAATTCACATCTTGTAAAGAAGCTTCTTGTTCAAACCACCAGTCCTGGCTTTTGCTCACTTGCTTTTGTTCTCTCCCTCTTTCCTGTCTCTGTAGAACAGTAGTACTTCTCCACCAAGCAGATGAACTGAGTAGACACAGAATCACATCTCAAGACTGTAAAGTGCTCAAATGCTATCAAGTAATAGGGCAGGAGAATACAAAAACAAACCAAACATGGCTTGCTCAGGCTCAGTGTGAAGTGGGTGAGTTGCCTAACTCCCTCACTGTCCATCTTTTCAAAATGTAGAAAACATATCTCTCTCAGTTTTGTGTACCTAGATAAAGGGTCTTCAGCAAGAGGAGCTTCATACCATCTGTAATAGAAAACAAAAAGTGCCACGTGAGGTGTCTTCATGAATGCTGTGAATAATCAATGAGTGAAATATAGGCTACTGACTTTACGTAAGGAAAGGAGGTTTTTTTGAAGGGATCTTTTTGTTTTCCTAAACCTGGATGAGAAGGGATGATAGAGATTGCAGACAGATAAGAAAGACTTTCCAAGAGTTTGTCGCGTCCCTCCCAGGAGAGGGGGACAAGTGACTTTTAGATTCTTAATTCCCCACCAGAGTGGACAACAATGAGATAAGTCTCAAGGTCCATACACAAACATTTATTAATTTCTCACAACATACAGATAGGACTCAAGATAATTGGGTTTAATTAAATGATACATTAGGGCAGTCAATATACTATGAATTAATGATAGTCAGGGGAAGACTATGTATACAACAAACTACAGGAAGCTGTATGTTACTTAAGGATAACAAGGAGAAAGGACATATAACATCTTATAACAGGCAATAATACACTCAACGATAAACTAAGTATAACCAAACCAAGTGATATGGTAGGCCTTGCATTACTTAGTGAGAAAGGGGTAAGGGAAAGAAAGAGAGAGAGAGGGAAAGAGAGAGTGGTGGGGAGAAAGACACTGGTTCAGGTTCCTGCATTGGTCTCACCAGCAAGGGTTCAAGGATGCTGTCATATTTACTTCTCCTCCCGCACTTCTTCTCGTTTTCTTTGGCTCTGTCTACATGCTTCTGTGTCTTGCTTCTGTTTCCTGTCTAATTTTTCCTGCCTCAATTTATACACGCTTTTCTACGTTCACATGTGCAGTATGTCAGGTAGAGGAGCAAGGTCCTTCACTGGTTTTGGTAATCTTTATTGGTATATACAATTGCCTCTATCTCCTTGGGAGATAGGTTATGAGACAATGCCATCCTGTCTTCACAAGAGTCCTTATCTCGTGCGTATTCGGGTTAAGGCTGTCTGAGGCATCTGTTTATCATATCGCTCTACCACATTCCATTTGGCACTTATCAGTTTGCCACAGAGGGACAGAAATTGGTCTAGGTTTTGACCATGCTGGGTGTTTGTAAAATGCCAAGTAATGCTTAAAGCAAACATTCGTGCATCTATCGGCTATAGCATTCTACTAGTAATACTTCAAGAATCTCATAAGGGTTCTCCCCTGTTTGGTTTTTCTCTACAAACTTCTGCTATCCACAGATTTTATTTTCTCAAGAATGAAATTATAAAGGAGAAATTTTTAATAACTCCAGGGGGAAAAGAAACCAAAAAACCCACAAACAGCTAGTAATAACTTTAAATATTAAAAAGGAAAATCAGCAACATTTCTATAGTCCCATTTTTACCATGTTTGTGAAACTAGGGACGGGAAAGTTACTTACAGACTTTACACTAAACTTTTGCTTAATTGGTGGTGCAATGTACTTGAGATGGATAAAAGGAAAACATGGGTAGACGATGATGCTGTACAGGGTAGAACTGGAATATAGTTGTACATATTTACAGATGTCTGCTGTAGGGCACTAAAAGATATCATTGAGATAAGTGGTAATTCTTTGCATCTCACTTTCTGAATCAAAAATACGTGTCTTTCTGGTATAATGATTTAGTTAAATGCAAATTATGGGGCTACATACAAGCTTACTGGGTGAAAATGCAACATTTAGATGTCCTGGTTTACTGGTCTCTTTCAGCCTTACAATTTATGAAAGCTTTAAGACAGTCATTTATTGCTTAAGTATTCTCTTGAAAGGTGAAGTGTGAAAGAGTTACATTATTATGCCTGTATATTGATAGGTAGGGACCATTTTCAGAGACAGAACAGCTAATCAGTGAAGTGGAACACACTTCATAGCTTATATTATTATATGTGTATATTATGTATTATTTGTATATTTTAAATATACAAAACTGACCTTGACATTGAAATAGAAAACACTATTTTTTTCTAAAATTTTAGTTGATCACGAAGTAATAAATGAAGATCCAGGGATGACGTAAGGGGCTTATCAAGTATAGTATCTAGAGAGAAAACAACAGTTGACTGCAAATATGGACCTTCCCAAAAACTCTTTTGACTAATTCTTGAAACCGCAACAATGAAGACTGACAAAAGCTGCCTGACTTTCTCCCAGATTTTTGAACTTCAAACCTCTGTTGGGCAGATGGGTAGCTATAGCATAAATTCATAATATACCTCTGCTTTTCCTGCTGAAAACACTTGCTGTCTTGACTTGGATCCTACAACAGGGGGAACCATGGCAAGGAGCTCCCCAAAGGGGCAGGCCCTGGAGAATTCTGAGGGCAAAGACATTTAATTTCTTCAACACACACTAATTTCTTTTGTTCTTCAGACTCCTGCAGCATGATGGTTCCTTTTGAACATTAGACACTAAGGAAAGCAGTATTAGGCTTTGTTCCTAGCTGTACTGAGATGTAAATGTGATTTTTGCTTGGCAGTAAGCTTGGTTGGTGCTGTAACATCTGCCCCCAGATACCTGTGCCCAGCTCATGAACTGAAATCAGCCAAAGCATCAGGGAACAACACATGGGTTAATTTGCTTTGTTTCCCAATAGAGAAAATTAGACCGTGGTCTTTTCTGGGTGGCCAAATGGCTCTGGTATCTGAGACAGCTTGTTTAGAGCAAGCTCATGTCTTCCAATGTTACACTGGATCTGCAGTCAAAACATGCCTCAGGCCTCCTGTTCCCTCCAACTTCTCCCCTGCTCTTTCTTAGAAGACTACAAAATATTCAAGCTGAGATTTTTTCTCTTATCTTCTGGCTGTAAAAGTGTTATGCACGGACATCTCAGTAAAAACTTCCAGCTACTATGATGGTAATGAAGAGGAGAATGATTAGGCCAATAACAATAAATAATTCCCTTACAGATGGAAAGGGTGAAAATACTAAAAGGGACAAATTATTTTTTATTTTTTAAAATAAGAAAGTGGGCTTCAGAGATGCATTGGAACTTACAGAGTGAGGCCAATTTGGGATCCTCAGGGTACTGTAGTGAGTTATACACCCCTGGAAACAAGGGCATTGTATACCCAACACTGGTAAGCCTGCATGAAAGACATGAAATATCAATTAGACACATATCCCAAAGCATCAGCCAAAAAACCCCACCAAAAAACAACCAAGAAACAATAAGATAGATTTAAGCAGCTGTCGTGGGTTGACCCTGGCCGGCCGCCAGGTACCCACACAGCCGTTCACTCACTCCCCCCTTCACTACTGAACAGGGGGAGAAAATATCTCCAAGGGCTCAGGGTTTGAGATAAGGACAGGGAGATCACCCTCATTTACCGTCCCGGGCAAAACAGACTCAGTTTTGGGGAAATTAGGTACATTTATTAAAAGAACTAATCAGAGAGGAGTAGTGAGAAGTGAGAAAAAGCAAACAGATCTTAAACAGAACACCTTCCCCCATCCCTCCCTTCTTCCCGGGCTTAACATCAATCCCGGTTTCTCCACCTCCTCCCCCCGAGCGGCGCAGGGGGACAGGGAATGGGGGTTACGGTCAGTTCATCCGACGTTGGTTTCACCGCTTCTTCACTCCGGGGGAGGACTCTTCACTCTTCCCCAGGGCCATTGTGGGGTCCCTCTCACGGGAGACAAGCTTCACGCTCTCTTCTCCGCGTGAGTCGTCCCACGAAGGGCAATTCATCACAAACTGCCCAACGGGAGACACCTCACGAGGGGCAGCCCACCACTCGTGAGTCTGAGGCGCAGTCCTTCAGGGGAAACTGCTCCAGCGTGAGCCATCCGCAGCGTCCCAAAAGTCCCACCAGCCAACCTGCTCCAGCGTGGGCATTCCCTCTTCCACGGGCTACAGGTTCCGGCAGCGACTTGCTCTGATGTGGGCTTCCCACGGGCTACAGCCCCCTTTCAGGCATCCACCCACACAGCGTGGAGTCCTCGGTGGACATCTACACGGTGATCCTCACGGTGGACATCTGCACCTCGCCCATGGGCTGCAGGGGGACAACCCGCTTCACCATGGTCTTCACCACAGACCCGGGGGACTCCTTCTGCTCCGGCGCCTGGAGCTCATCCTCCCCCCCCCTCCTCCTTCTTCACTGACCTTGGTGTCTGCACAGACTCTCACTCCTCCATCTCTGTGCCAGCTGTTATGGCGCAGTTCTTTTTCCCGTTCTTAAATATGTTTTTCACAGAGGCGTTCCTCTACTATCACCTTACTGATAGGCTCAGCCTTGGCCAGCGGCGAGTCCCTCTTTGTAGCCGGCTGGCATTGGCTCTATCAATCTTGGGGAGCTTCTAGCAGCTTCTTACAGAAGCCACCCTGCAGCTCCCCCCCCGCCGCCGAAATTTGGTCAGGCCAAACCAAAACAGCAGCAAACATATGTGTTTAAAAGTTTATACAACTGTAAGAAGCAAACTTCAGAAATCCCTAAACTGGAGAATTAATCTAACTCTTAAAAAAAGCCACTGCATGAACA
Source organism: Trogon surrucura (assembly GCA_020746105.1). Taxonomy (NCBI): domain Eukaryota; kingdom Metazoa; phylum Chordata; class Aves; order Trogoniformes; family Trogonidae; genus Trogon; species Trogon surrucura. Next base: position 6,144,512 of record CM036617.1, on the reverse strand, counting down.
TGTTTCTAAGTAAACATTTTTGTTTTAAGATATTAGCATCTTTTCCTTGAATGCTTGCTAAAGAGGAAGAAAAAAGATGTAAGAAAAACTTCCATTGGAAAGATAATATTGGTGCTCCAAAGCAAAAAAAACAGATTTAGTGCATGGAAGAACTAGAAGTCTAATGAAACAACCATCAAAAGGGTGAAAATTCAATGTGAAGCTCAATTTCAAGTCCTCTATAAATGTGTTTGATAATCGATTACTTTTGATGAAGAGGTGTTCGTGAAAAATATAAAAGTGCTTGCTGTAGGATCATAGCTAATAACTGCATGAAGGGCTGCAACTAACCTGACAATGTTTCTGAAGATAACAAAAACAACTTTTCTTGGGGGAAAAGGGGAGGAGCAAAGCAGTAGCAAGTTTTGGCAGTCTACTTCTATTTGTGTCTGCTGCCTTGCAGGAGACACAGCTACTCCTGTAGATTGGGAAAGAGGGTAGAGAAATTCAAAATAAATACAGGAACAAATTTGTATAAACTCAAGGTGAGAAACATCTATTTAAGGCTGAGATGACTACCTGAGCTTTGAAAGTTCCCATTTCTCTCCAGTGTCAGTGATGGAGGCCCAGGTCGTGATCCCAGATGCAGGTGTCTTCTACAGGGACATGGAAAGCAAAGGAAGATCAATCCCACAGTGTGTGTCATTAGCACATGACAGAAGTGGTTTTTGCATCTGCTCTGTGTCAACTGGAGGGTGCTAGCACCCCATTATTAGACACACTGGCAGGGGAACAATGTTTTTCCACCCACCAGTTTGATGGAGAAGTGGAAATGAACCTGTGCTTGGAGATACATGCTTCCAAATATTTGCCTACCAACACATGAGCAAAACTATAAGTGAGATTTGATCAGGTATGACATGATGACTTAGGAAAATCTGAATTTCTGTGTTCTTACTGCTCTTGTGTTGTGCCTTGATAAGGTGCTTTTCCTTAATAGTAGGTCTTAATGTGTTATTTTCCTTTTTTTCCTCCACTTTGTTTTTTACATAAACTATTATGAGCTTGTGGGTGTTAAGCAGAAGTAATTTCTTGCATCAAATCAGGTATTTTATCATACGTGCTGTGGACAGCTGATTTTTCTTTTGCATTTTCTCATTTTTGATGTAGTAGTCTTCAAAAATCCTCAATTGAAAACATTCTATTCCTTTTCTAGTAAAGGCAAATAAAATGCTTTTCATAATTTCCTTCTTCTACACCATTATGTCTGGAGTGTTTCTAGGCCAATATTTTGACTTAAATAACAAGGCCTACTGTTTGTGAAACGAATCACATCAAAACTTGGGGTATGTTACAAAAGAATGAAAAAAAAACCACTATGCCACATCGTACATCCCATGTAATATCTGAGTTTGGTCAGATGCATCCTCACACAACATAAAGTTTACCTATAAATGGAGACAATGCAACTGTTTCTGAAGTGCTACTTTGTTTAATTGGCAGTATAGGGGTCTCAGGCATGTAAAGCTTTTTGCTTTACTCAGATGCAACTTTGTCAGCAAACTGAAGGTATATGTGTTACTTTATTGCTAACACTTTGCCTTGGTGACAAAACATTAGGGGTCTGTCCCTATAGCTACCACTGGCTTCTCCTGAGGACTGGTGGGTGGTGACACAGCCACAGCTGCCGACTCCAGTGCTCTGAGAAGCAGCTTAGTAACACAAAACTAAAGGTATGTATGAGTAGCCTGATTTAAACTGCATGAGGTTTGACTGGTATGTTTGGAAACCAACTGAGGTTTTAGCAAAATTCACAGCTACAGATTATTTTTTTCTCTTTCTGAAATCTGAGCTGTTTTTTTTTTTTTTGGTAAAGTTTACTGTTGTTCCTAATTATCTAGTAATGGGCTACCAATTACACATGTTAGACGGAATATGCCAGAACCCTCCTTTTACTTCTTATGCATGGATACATTTGTATTTTATTTTTACATACGTGTGCTTCTGTAACACTGAGAGTCTACAAAAGGCTTAAACACGGATCATTGACTGGGTGATTAGTAATAATTACATACTCTGTTCAGCAGAGATGATTATTCAGTCTTAATTCTAACACCAAATAACTATTACAGTGGGATAGTCATGTCCCTCGGTGATAAATGGACCAGGACTTCCACACTTTTCCTGCATGGTTTTATGAGCACATCTATTGCACTGTCCTTATAAAAATGCCTCCAATTTATTTTCATCGGGACACTTAATGCTCCCTTGCAAACACATGGTAGAACATGGAAGGAAAGTGAGATCTGTGTATTTCGAGGCAGAATCAATCATGTCTTATTAATCATATAAATGTTAGGGGTCTTCTCGAAGCTAGTCATGAGGCCAGTTAAGTGAGACAAGACTGTTCAGTCAGTCCTTCATTTATCTTGGTTTTCTATTTTAGGACTGAATTAATCTGTAAGTGGTTGTCTGTCTCCATCACTTCTAGAAAGAAAATAGAAGGTTGGTTTAGACTAAGATCCTAAATTTTATGTGGCTAAACGTAGATGAAATGAATCCTAGTCCTGTGATTTTCCAGTTGTAAATGGATAATCTCTGGATTACATGGTTAAAGAAATGGATTACTACTCCGAGTTTTCACCACATCATCAACATTTCTTGGAATTTCAGAATAACAAGACAAACAGATCGTGTGTTCTTATGTCTGCAGAGCAGACTGGGAGAGAGATCTGAAAACATCAATAGTCAGTTTATGTACAAAAAAAAAATGTTTGTAAAAAGTGATTGCAATTCCTTACGCTCATTTATTCAGTGAACTGAATGAAGCTCAGGTAGTGTCATCCAGGGCTTTCACAATATGTATTCACATTCAGATTTGTATTGGCAAACTGAAATATAACATATTCTAATTGTATAATCATAGAATCATAGAATGGTTTGGGTTGGAAGGGACGTTAAAGACGTCTAATTCCATGGATGAAGACACCTCTCACTAGATCAGGTTGCTCAAAACCCCATCTAACTTGTCCTTAAACACAACTTCTCTGGACAACCTGTTGCAGTGTTTCATCACCCTCACAGCGAAGAATTTCTTCCTAATATGTAATCTAAATTCAGTCTCTTTCAGTTTGAAACTGTTACTCCTTGTCCCATCACTACACTCCCTAATAAAGTGTCCCTCCTCTTCTTTGCTGTAGCTCCCTTTAAATACTGGAAGGTGTCTATAGAGTCTCCTTGGAGTCTTTTCTAGACTGTACAGCCCCAACTCTCTCAGCCTGTCCTCACAGAGGAGTTGCTTCAGCCCCCTGATCATCTTCATGGCCTTTTCTGGACCAACTCGAGCAGGTCGATGCCCTTGCTGTTTCACAGGCACCAATACTGGACACAGTACTCCAAGCGGGGTCTCATGGGAGCAGAGCAGAGGGGCAGAATGACTTTCCTTGCCCTTCTGGACACGCTTCGCTTGATGCAGACCATTATGTGATTGGCCTTCTGGGCTGCAGATGTTCTCAATTTCGCAATTTAAGTGTTCCTTATGTATAACAAAATGGTGGGAACTCACTATTTTTTTTTTTTTTTTTTTACAATATCACAGAATGCTAGGAGTTGGAAGCAATCTCTCAGGATCATCTAATCTAAACCTCCTACCAGAGCAGGATCACCTAGAGTAGATCACACAGGAACATGTCCAGGTGGATTTTGAATGTCTCCAGAGAAGGAGACTCCACAACCTCTCTGGGCAGCCTGTTCCAATGCTCTGTCACCCTCACGGAAAAGAAGTATTTCCTTATGCTTCTCTTGAACCTGCTGTTTTCCAGCTTGTGACCACTGAGTTACATTTAATTATAACAGTATTCAAGAGGTACTTCAGGATCCACCCTTTCCTTGGGTGTACTGGATATTTATCTAAACCCGGACTCGTCATGATCTGACAGCCTGAGCTAATTCATCCAGTCCAGAGAATTTCTATTTTTTAACCTTAATTATGTTCATAATAGTTCAAAAGAGACATACACAAAAAGACTCTTTGGACATTTAAGTCACTTCTTGGGGAACAGGACTATTCTGTATAACTTCATTTGTTCTTTTCTGCCCTTCTTTCAAAAAATCCATGGGACTGCTCAGCTGCTTTGTGGGATATATTCATCAGTACAAACCAGCTGCCCATAAATACTCGGTGCTTTACTTAAATTTTGTGTAAGTTCTCTCTTCTGCCTTTCATGTCTCCACTTGTACCACTTGTGGTATATCAGGTGGATCCTCCTGTTTAGTGCTACTATTACCTCACAGGTTTTAGCAGTGGTTAGCTGTGTTGAAAATAAATAGTAGGGTTTTTTGTAAATAACTATGTAACAGGGAGTAAAAACAGAGAGAATTAATCTGCATGAGTTGCAGAGAAATTCAGACTAATAACAACACATATCCACAACGATCTCAAAAGCAAATGCATATTCAGAGTAGGTTTTGAAACCAAAACATAATGGAAAAATCAAACAACGACATAAAAAACTCCTGAGACTAATGTTGACCTTAAATTGGTGTCTCTGATCGTGATTAGAATAAGCCGTCATTAGTAATACTTAATAAATTTTTAGCTCTTAGATTGGTAAAGAGCCAGAAAAAAACACATAATTTACATGAATTTGTTACATTTATATGTCTGTTCTTATGATGTGATCAGCTTGTTTGAAGGAAAGAGAGCATACAGTTGAAGTAGATATTTATTTGGCGTTTTTATCCCATAAAACCTCCTACTAGAAATGGAATCTAATTCATTAAAGTTTAGAATCACAGAAGCAGAAAATGATGTCAGAATAAAATCCCATAGTACTTACCAGTGTTTGTGAATGACTAACTCTGTTAAGGATATTTCCCATCATTATCTGCTTGTAAGGAGACTGAGCAGGATTTCTTCAGATAAAGTATTAGATCTCTCTACACAGAGTGCAGGCCTGATGCATTGAGTCATATTAAAGGAAAACAGAGCTGAGATTTCATTGTGTGGTGTGCCATTTTTATTGTTGTCACTATTTAAAGTATCATAATAGTTTTAGTGACAGTTGCTTAACATCTCACAAATAGAATGCTTCATCTTCTCATTTAATGGTCTTTGTACTCTGAAATAACGGGTTTGAAGAAGCTTTTTTGACCACTGTATTTCCAAATAATTATCATTTTAGTCTGATAACACTTAAAATCTTCACTGGCTCCATTAATTTTGTTTCAGTTAATTTAAGTAATTCAGTTTAGCCTAAAGACATGTAGATTTTAGTTGTGATTTCTTATCTGACACATAGATTTTTGTTTAGCTGATCAGTTTTTTAATAGAAGATCATCCGATAAAACAGAGAAACAGCTTGATTCTCTCTGGAATGGCTGCATGCTACTAATGCCTACTGACACTGAAATCTTATTTCTTTATTACTATAATTAATTTTCAAAAAAAAAAAAAAGAGAATTACCATTTTCTCAAAAGCTTTGTGAAGGATTGGATAATGCCTATCGAGATGGGGAAAAAAAGATGTAACCCAGTACGTTTACATATATCCTATGGGCTGAAATGTGTCACTCTGTTATACAAACAATTATTGCTTTTTTATGCAGAATTCATTTATGACTAGATATGTCATATTTCAGAAGAGACTTAGACATCTAGATTTCACATTTTGTGATCACTTAATACATTATGACATTTGTCAAAATGTCCTGACTCCTCATTTAAGGCAAAATTTCATCTGTAGTAAAAATATATTTTTCCCAAACCCCTGCAGTTTAAATATTGTTTATCATTCCTAAAACCAGGACTTGGGTCTGAAATATTAAAACCATTGGTATTTTTTCTGTAAAATTTTGTGTCATTTTAATGACTTCCATTCTTTACTCTCTGAGGTGATTTATGATTTTGTAACTAATTTCTGAATTTAAAATTAAAAAAATGTTTCTTCTAGGATGGTATGTTATCAACTTTAAATCAGAAGTTGCGTCTTTGTAATTTTTTTTAAAGTTAAAACTTCGTTTGCTGATGTACATGTATGTATAAATATATATGAAAACATATACCCATCTATACATAAATACAAATTAATACATTTATATGTATACATGGCTGCATTTACGTACAAAGATTTTTCAGTTTATATGCCAGTGTTTTTCAGTGTATGACATCGAGGGACAAATTTATGTGGTCTTTATGTTCCTCGTAGCCTTGTTGAACACTTTGGTACTGAACAAGACCGTAAAGGTCTTGTTGTGTTTGAGGTCTTTTTCTTGAATTTGCTTGATAAATAGAAGCCAAAGAGTAAAACTTGAACAGAATACCCCATGTGTCCTAGGATTACAAGGAATCAGCCAACTGTCATTGTAATATCTCACAGAAATTTTAGAAATCTACTATTCGGTAGTTTAGTGTAGTTTGAAAATAGTTAAAAAAATTTAGAGCTTATATGCCACAAAGACTTCTGTGGAAAACACTGCAAAACTATGAATTTCTACACTAATGCTTGCTCTCAGGTGTCCTTCTGGTGATGTGTTGGAGGTGACTCCACTGACCGGAGACATCTGATTCACTGACCCCCTCATTCTGACTCGAATTTGGTGTACAAAGCAACTGAGACAAATCTCTTTGCTTTCTCTTTTCCCAGGCTCCAATTGTTGCTAAAGAAAACCAGTGTTAAACTAATACTGACAGTCTGGTAAGTCCTTCTGGTTTCAGTTATTATGGTTTAATATTTTCAACTTGTTATATTTGAATGCTTGTTTTTCTTGGATTGCTTTTTTAATACCATCACAACATTCAATTTAATTCAAGCATTAGTTCAATTCATTGTGATATCAGCAATAACATTCAATCATGGTTTCAAAACCAAACATTTGGTGGTTTGGAATTTGCATTCTTCCTTTGCAACATACCTTGGGTTCAGGTCAGTTAAACATCTCTGAACATGTTGGAAATGAGGCTGCAGAGCTTCCCTCTTCCCTCAGTTTATTCATCATTCTCAAAACTCATACTCTGTAGTGGCAGAAATATATGTGGTACCTAGAAATATATATGGTAGCTAGATGGAATTCCAAATCTGATGTGTTTTGGAGCTGGCCTATCGATTCTTGACAAAATATTTGCACACAATAACATTATATGACGTTGTTGTGAAAAATGTACTCTATAGTAACTGTATGTCAGAGAAACAAAACAGGTGTAACATGTTATACAAAATCACAGGTCTACTTCTATGAAATTGCCTCAACTAGGGAGCATTTTTATTTGAAAATTCTATTGTTTTAATCACCTTCTTAGAGTTCTTTTACTAGCGGAATGATCGATGAAACCAGTCAGCAAAATCAAAGGGATAAAATTATATACATGTTAAAAAACAAACTAAAGTGAAAAAGAAAGTAACACAGGTGGCTCTATTAAAACACATGCGGAAATTCCAGCAGGAAGATGCTGGGTTTAACCTTTTTTTTCCTGTTAAATTCAACATCAGTATAAAACAAGATTGTAATCTCAAACTCATATTGATAACAGATTATACCAAATTATTGAATAATAACAAGAATGTGTCCTTATCATGCATTATAAACACATTCTTCTTTCCGTTTTCCTAAAAGAGAATCACTGTGATTGAACTGCATCATGTATTTGAATGTAGTTTATTTTTTTTTCTTCCATTTTGTACAGAGTTAGATCTGGGAAACATTTTCCCTTGTGGCAGTCCCAGGTTAGCAGAATCCTATTTTATATGCTGGGGAAGCAGCTGTACGAAATGTCACAGTTCATTTTGGGGAAAACATACCACTGACCCGAAATTAAACCAAGCAATGAATAATATAGTGTTATTGGCTTGTTCTCCACATCTCCAGTCTACGCTGTGTTCACCTTCACTTTACAGGCACATACTGGGTCCCAGTGCAACTGTGGTACCTTTATATGAGGAAGTTATTCCCCTGGAAAACAGCTTACAAAAGACTTTAAGAGGGAACTGAAAATGTTGACAAAACCAGAACAAAAATGTTCTTTTGAAAAAATGGTACTTGTCTAAGGAAAATAAGCCTTAATCTCACTGCCTAGTTGAACTGCATCTAGGAATATATTAGGGAGATGTCCAAAGCTAGAGGCTACAAATCATCTCCCTAAAATTGATTTTATCCAGCGAAATTTAGAGAAATTTGTGATAGTGTATCATCCTGATCCTACAACCTCTACACAAGCACTTGCTGTCAAACTTTATTAGAAAGGGCTTGGACGGCGTCATAAGCTTTGCTGTTTGTTGTACACTCCCAACAAATGTTCACCATGATCAGAAGATTATTGCAAACCACAGGTTGCTCTTAGCTGTCAGCATGGTAGAAAACATCCTCAGCTGCGTGGAGAAGTGTTCTGTGGCACTTCCCCTCCGTGGTGGAGAATGGTCCTTGATCTGTTGCATTTAGTGAGAGATATGTACCCATTAGTGTGGAATTAGATTAAAGTCTGGGTTCCAGCCCTTGCTGTGTCACGTATTTCTGTTGTGACTGTACTCAAGTAGTTTTAATGGTATAATTTTGTTAAACGATGTTGTAGGGCTCTTGCCAATAACTTTTATGTAACTAAGTAACCATTTTAGCTTTTATCCCATTAGCATTTGTAGGGTTACCTTACGCTTGTTTTGCTCATTTCAGTTCTTGGAGTAGAAAAAGCCTATTCCACATAATAAATTAAGTCTGGATTAATTTCAGCTAACGTGGAATTCCCAAGTGAGGAGCAAGCTCTTTTCTTAGTGGGTGGAGTTAGAGAACCATCTCCAGAAGGTTTTTCATTCCATCTTTGATGGGAATTGCTCGCTGGAGTTGTCTTTCCCTCCTCATTGACAGACTCAGATAAACAGGACAATCCTGAATATATTGTTCTATTAGAAATACTCATAAACACACTGATTTGTTGATTTTAATCATGTCAGTACATTCGTAACTTTTTCAAGTTCTATTAAATCCTCTTTGAATGTCGTTAGTCTTCTACATCTTCTTTAAGGTATTTGTAAATTCATGATGCAACAGAAACTTGTACTTTCTCTCAAAATGGATTAACTGTGAAGAATTACGTATACCTGCTCATATCATGTAAAGGGTTAGGGATTGTGTTTTCTTCAGATGGCTTAACGTCTGCAAAGCCATTTTGAATATCATATAACAGCAATTCACCATATGTAAGGTGAAAAGGTAAAATCAAAGATTTTCATATATCACTGATAACATTTCAGCTTAAAATATTAGAAAACATTTGCATAACAAAAGGTTCTAAGATGTGAAACTGTTTTTACTGAGAGACTTAGGACTTTTATCACACTGTGATAAAAGGACTTTAGGACTGGGAGACTTAGGATTTTTATCACACTTTGTGTAATATCTTTCAGAAATAAAGGTAATTGCTTTTGTGATCATGATTAGTATTCTAGTATTCTAGTATGTGATCAAGTATTCTAGTATTAACCTTGGACCATCCAAGTCCAGTTTTCTGTTTGTTTTTATCTGATTTTCATTCACTGAAGTATATTCTAAGTCTCCATCTATCACTAACATCTGCCAATCATCTGGTAAGTTTTTGTCCCTTCAATAAAATCTTTGAATAGTTTAATTCCTAACAGTTCAGAGTGGTAATATTTTCAAGTGGATAATTCCATATGAGTAAACAAAAATCATGCATCCAATTTCAAAAATTTGGGTGGGCAAGGACTTTGGGAGATCATCTGTTCCAAAGCTGTTCTCAGCTTAGAATTAAGTTCAAAACCAGACCTGATTGCTCAATGTCTTGTCTATGTGAGTTTAGCATGTCTTCAGGAATGGTATCTCATCTGACTTGGACAATGTTTTTCAGCATTTCATCATCTCTATTGTGAACGGTTTTTTCATTATGTCAATCTGGATGACTGAGATTTCACCAGAATTTATTAAAGTTTGAAAAAAACCCGCTGTGTACCCAGTGTATTTTATAAATGCCCATCGTATCTGAAAATAACTTAAAATGTAAATGTAAATAATATTTCTGGATTTATTATCAAAAAATCTAGTCCAGTAACAGTATGAAACAGCTAAGTAACTGCTACTATTTGCTATGTATATATTTAGAGTTGGGAATTTATCATTGTACTAAGAAAATGATACAAAGAATATTTACAATCAAGGTGCTGTTCTGTGTTCAGAACTCAGTATTCACACTGAGGTCCAGAAAAAAAACATACAATTTGTCTAATCTGCTTTGCAGTTGAGCACTGTATCTGAATTGTCAAGATAAGACATAAACCTTCTCGTGAAATAAATTCTTAATACTCAGAAATCCTGATTGTTGCTTGGGTGGTGGCTTGATTGCTTGGGTGTTTTTGATTTTTCCTCTCTCGGCAGGCTGTTGATTGGAAACTGTAAATCAGGAGTAAATAATATTGTATTACGGAAGTCCTACCTGAATTTAGGGTCCCAATATCTCATTAAGTAATTAATTCTCCAGAGAGCAGGACCAGTGAAAACACAAAGGCAAAATGACTTGCTTGAGATTAATAGAATAGAGACTAGAAGAAGATGTTCAAAACTCTTGAGTCCTAGTCCCTGCTACCATTGCCTTACATGCTGTTTTACTTCCAGTTGTATGACAATGACTCTTCATGACTTATTCCTCTAACACTTTAAGGAAGGATTTATAAAACAGATATCAGTGTCAGGAACAGTTACAAATTGAAAATTAATTGGTTTAATAAGAGTTTTTAGGACTTTGGATGTCCAGCAGGTGGTAAATTTCCACACAACGCGTTTTTAAATACAATATACAGTCATCTGGGTCTTTTGTCTTCACTGCAAACAACCATTATTCATACATTGTTAATGAGTATAATCTATATTAAGGCATAATGACACGACACGAAGGATTCTTGCCTGAGGCACCAACAAAACTGGTGATGCTTGTGTAACCAGGTAATTGTGGTGCAGCTCATACAGTGTTTGTGACGAATCCTAATCTGATACAATTGTGTTATGTTATGAAAGAAGAAAACTAAATTGAAATGATAGACCTGTAAGATATTTTGATTGTAAGATTTGTTTGGTTTTTCCCTAGTGTGCTCTTCATAACTTCTTTCATTTCTTTTTAAAAGAGTAACAAGTTGTTGAAAAATAAAATTTCAGCAATCATCAGTTGTGTTTTACCCGTGTTTATAATTCTTTAGTACATAGTGTTACACTTCTAATATGGAAATAAATCTGGAAGAAAGAATTCTTTTTTACTGGCCTTGTGGTCGTTTTCCACCCTGTGAGATTTGAAATAGAATAGATCCATGAGTAGTATCAGTGTTTTAAAAGTAACTAAGAAGCCCTGGACCTTCCATGGCCATGCACAAAAAGAGGTATAATTGCAAAGTCCAGAATGAGCACTCATACCTTGACCTTCAGCCCGCATGAACTATAGAAGATTTACTAGTAGTTTTCTAGTAGTTGAAGAAAAATATAATGTACTCTAAACCATTCTTAGGGACTCCAGATAACGGTAACAACACTGCCTCAATTTTCCTGGGTACATCCCACCTAATTTTTGACACTACATTGAGCTTCCTTAAATTAAGACTGCAGTGACTGTCTTTACAGGCATTGGAAAAGCGTGTCTAAGCCCATGTTAGATATTCAGTCCTCTTGTGGAACAAGATCCTTCTGAGAATCACAGGATAGCTCAGACTGGAAGGTTGCTCAGGTGGTCTCTACTATAATCTCTTCTTCAAAGCATGGTTAACCTGAATTCAAACCAGGTTACTGAGAAAGAGGCTTGAAAGCTTCCAGTGAGGGAGACACAGCCAAAAGCCTTGATGAAGTCAAGGTAAATGACAGCCACTGCTTGCTCCTCATTGAGAAATCCAACTATTTTTGTCATAAAAGGAAATCATAGAAGGAAATCGAGTCAGCTGTGAGTTATCCTTGGCAAATATAGGCACACTGTTCCTCTTCACCTTCTTCTGGGTTTGAGACTGATCAGTTTGTGGTTCCCTGCACTGTCTTACAAAGTTTTTTTTGAAGCTCGGTGCAGCAGTTGCCTTTGATATTTTGTAGAAAAAAATGGGATGTTGAGGCTTCTTTCTCAAGTCATCTTGGTTAATTATTAAGTATTTTAATTATATCATTCCTTAAAGTTTTACTTTCCTGAGACAAAATACCTCAAATTTTTATTTTCCATCTTCCACTTTCAAGAATGTATTTGTCAAGCCAAACTTCCACAAAACATGTATAATCATAAACGCACTTCCACAAAGTGATCAGGTCTCCTTTCAACCTTCTCTTTAATAAACTGAGTAAGCTCTGCAGGACAATGAAAGCAAAGGCAAGAAGTTTCCACCTGATGTTTAAATTGCTGTTTTGATGTTCTTTAGCCGTGCCTTAATCCTATTTCCAATGACTTTCAATATGTATTATTTGTAAAATTATTAAAATTTATTCCTTATTTATGCTGACTTTGCTTTGATGGTATGAAAGACATCCAAGATTACCATTTCTATTAATTGGCTCTAATCAAGGATTTATACAGACAGTAGTCAGATAATGATAAAACTGCATTAATTTCACTGTGACATGCTGCATTTTAAGTGATCATGTATTTTCTCTCTGATTTTGTATTATTAATATCATATATTTATATCAGGACAATCTGTAAGGGTCCTAGTGGAGATAAGAGCCCTAAAATATCTATATATGATAATGAGTTCCTACTCACAAAACCTTCTGGTCTAAATAGAAAAATTAGAAAAAAAGTTGAGGGAAAAAAATTGATTTCTCTCTCCATTTTTAATTGGGAAAAAAAACCCCAAACCACCTCTGAGAGAAAATAAATAGTATGACTAATATCACATAGGTAGTATCTTGAAATCCTTTTACTAGTGTCTCCATCCAAAAGCAATCTCTCCCTTTCACTGAAATTGCAAAGTTAGAAATTTAACAGATAATCTCATTGTGCATTCAGAAGTGCCTTAATGCAAAGGAAAAAGAAAAATGAATCAGTTCTCACACTATGTATTTGTAACATTTTAAACAATGAAAATAGAAAAGCTGCCTACTTGCAGATAAGGGATTGATGACTAGGATTAAAAGAGAAAAACCTTTTCATTGGTCATTTACAGCATTCTTTAGTCAAACTAATGATGTAAAGGCTCTTACTAGAAGAGAATTTAATGCAGGATTTTTATCAGAGGTAGGGGACAGCACTTTAGGGAGTAACAATTTCAGATTGGTAAAAAAAGACTTTGATGAATCACACATTACCGTTACAAAGTGAAGGGATTAATACTAACAATAATAATATCATAATGCAGTAAGACAAGCATAAACCATAAATTACAGACACATCAAATTCTAGTGAGGTGGGAATACACATGGAGGTATTCAACGGGCAATAGCAGAATATATTATGTCAGTATACAGGACTTCAGGGCAGAACCTGCAAAGATAGAAATATGTAAATTTAAGGGGATAGAAACTGGGAGGATTGTGATTTTTTTTTGTTTTGATAAAATTGTATAAACTGTTAATTTATTAAAGAGACTAGAAGAACGACTGCATTGTTTAAAAATGCTTGTAGGATACTTTTGAAAATCTGTAAGATAACTGTCTAGTATTCAGCATATTATCTAATAGAGTCAGGCATCTGAAATGATATTCCGTAACCCTGGGAAGAGAAAATCTAGAGGGTGGATGCAGAGAGGATGGAGTCAGACTCTTTTCAGTAGTACCCAGTGACAGGACAAGTGGCAATGTGCACGAGAAGGAACACAGGAAGTTTCTTCTGAATATGAGGAAGAACTTTATTGTGAGGGTAACAAAGCACTGACACAGGTGCCCAGGGAGGTTGTAGAGTCTCCACCTTTGAAGACTTTCAAAACCCATCTGAATACAGTCCTATGTGATGTGCTCTGGACAACTCTGTTATATCAGGGAGGCTGGACTAGATGATCTCTAGAAGTCCCTTCCAACTCCGACGATTCTGTAATAATTGGTGTGTGTTCTCTCTTAGAAGCTCATGGGAACTGTAACAGAAACTCATCTCGGAATAAGACTAAACTTATTTTCTGTAATGCTTCAATTATCATGCAGTATTATTGCCCATGAATATTGCTGAGTCATTCATTGTGCTTATGCTACATCAAAAATAAAATTGATAGTCCTTCCCTTTAACCACTCCTGCTATATAAAATGTTATATGACATTTCCTGAAATACCAGGTGGAAATCCGGTTCCCACTTGTCACATCCAGACTAACGTGCCGCCCAGACTCACTTCACATTGTAACTTAGGTTCACAGAATCACGGCATCAGAGACTGTTAGATGTTGGAAGGGACCTTGGAAGATCATCTAGTCCAACCCCCCAGCCGAAGCAGGATCACCCAGAGTAGGTCACACAGGAACACGAGGCCAGGCGGGTTTTAAATGTCTCCAGAGAAGGAGACTCCACAACATCTCTGGGCAGCCTGTTCCAGTGCTCTGTCACCCTCACAGTGAAAACATTTTTCCTAATGTTTTTGTGGAACCTCTTATGCTCCATCTTGCACCTATTGCCCTTTGTCCTGTCACTGAATGTCACTGAGAGGAACCTGGCTCTGTCCTTCTGACTTGTTGATTCCCACAGGCAATGTAAGAGGTGCAACCACATCAACAATTATAAAATGCAAAAGATTTATTGAGCAGTGAGTAATAAGCAACAGCTAATGAAGGGACTGCGAACACTGGTTTCATATTAGAGAGAAGTAGAATGGTTAAGAGAAAGGGGAGAGAAAAGAGGAAAGGGGAAAAAAGAGAGGAAAGAGAAAGATCACTTCCCTGGATTCCAGCATCGTCCAAGCAACATTTTCACATCCAGGATGATGGGGTCCTACTTGTAGCTTGGTAGGTTGCATTTTTATACTGTTTGGCAAACTTATCCTCCTCCTACAGATGGATTCTGCATTAATTGCCACACAGGCCCTGTGGCATCTTCCAGAGGATTTCCCAAATGAGTCGGGGGAGGGGTGGGGGTTGTCTGAGGGTGATCTTCTGGGGGTCTCTGGTGGTCGTATTGGGGTTGAGTCCCCCTGTAACTTGCCTGACTGCAGATGCAGTTCTGCTATCACATTCTTCCATTGATATGGTTAAGCGAAGTCAATCAGCATACAAAGGATACAGATCATCTCTGCAGGGGCCAGTTCCCATAAACTCATCAGACCCAAGTGGCAAGATAAGGACCAGGGCTGTTTGAGATGTCTTTCTTTACAGTCTCTCACACCACTGAAGCTGATAATACTGGTTGAAGGTCTTGGTGCTTGGACCTTATTCTGAACAGATCTAGCGACTATATGTTATAGAAGATCTCATTGCAGACATGTTGAATATGCCTCACTAACTACTTAGAATTAAATACACAAGTAGATTTATTTCTCAAGTTATGCTTCCATTGCATGAAATGAGTGGTGATGAACCACTGCAGAAGGCTACGGGGAAAGAGTAACCATGATGCTCATGCAGTATCTGCTGATGACTGAGTCGACAGCAATAAAAACTTCACCAGAAATACTAAATTTCTATGCAAAGACAGAAAACATTCAGAAGCCTAAGAAACTTTGGTAGGGAGACCTCTGAGACTAAGACTATTTTATAACGTCCCATTGCAAGCAAACAGTATTATGAAATGTTACAACTAAACTCAGAGCAGACTGTGACAATATGTCATGGCATATCTTGTGTGTCAATTGTTTACTCCTTTGGGAAGTAGAGCAAAAAAGGAAGTGTTTTGTGTGCCGTCTGTTTAGGGTGATCCTCCACTTGTTGCATGTATCAACCATATGACCAGTCTATGTATGTGCCGGAAGAGATCACACTTTTCCGATGCCCATCTGATTGTGCTTTAAAAAGAAGTCTCTGTAGCCATCCTTTAACCAAGATATTTCTTTAAATAAATTGCTTGCCTCCAGATTTTATTCCCAACTACTTTGGCTACTGAATTCGTGCCTCTAAATATGTATCAGTAAGACAATCTTCTTCCACTGGAATGTGTTTCACCTTGCTAAACTAACAAGTTCAAATATGATTAATCACTTTTCCCTCGGGGTCATTTATTATGAATGGCTCATGTAGTTACTGCATAGAGCATCCTTCTAGAGCAGTGTGATAAAGTGAAGGTTTTTACAAATTGAATTCTTGCTTGGCTGATGCCTACTGCCATTACCTGTGTGAAATTGCATGGCTGACTCTTGAACAGTGTAATATTTTGAGAAACTGTCTCAATATCTCAAAAAAAACCAAAACCCACCAACAACTAAAAACCACCAAAAACCTGCAAAAAATCCTACTCCAAAATCCTCATCAACAAAAAAGTTCTATATTATCAGCTAGTCTCAAAGAAACCTCCTTATCTACCACATTTTATAATTACAAACCATAAGATGATGTAACCAAAAAAATTAAAAATTGATGTGATATAGTCACTGTGAATGTTTCATTGTTTCAGGAGTGCTGCTTAAAACCATTTTCTAACAAAAAACTACTTTAGTTTGGGAAACATGACTGTCAAAGCAAAATATTCTTCTTTACTGGAAAACAAGCAGATGAAACTACGCTTCTAAGACGTCACAGTAGACATGAATCATGCATGCTTGCAAAACCAGTCTATGTTAAACAAGTTTATCAAATTCCTCCCAACCTCTAAGAAGTTGTCTTTGAATTTGATGGAAGTCATGTGTTTGTTGTAATAATACAAATCCTGAGTCTCGGTACAGTCGTATTTTTTTTTTTTTCTTGCATCTTCTTTCTGTTTTGAGGTACTATCTTTGTTGGAATATTTTTTCTCATTCGCAAAAAAACCCTCTACATTTTATTAAAATTCTGATGATGGAAACTTCCATAGAACCAACTGGCAGTAGTGCACCAAGCTGAACTGTGGCAAACAGGGAAAATCAAAACTTTAAAAAGTTTGTTCTAAAGAGTCTCTACAGGGACAAGTTACTATAAATGTTTGAACTGTTTCCTCAGGATATCAAGTGTCTGGAGGTTCGAAACTTTGTCTTTGAGGCAGTAACGAATAAAACACCACTGCTAATGCCTGCGGCCTTCATTCCAAAGTAAATCAGTTTTTGACTGAGTGGAATGAGAATAAAATCAATGCTTGGGGAGAAGTACAAAAAATATTAAAACTCTACTGCTAAAACCCACTAATATTTGCATACTCAAGACCTTTTTACATAAACAGATTAGTTTCCTCTGTATTTTAACTGTAAATCTGTGATACTATATTAATTGAAGTAACTTAAGAGCATAATGCATGACTTTTCAGTGTATTATGACCTTTTTTTTGTCTTTCTTTACATTTCTCAGAAACATCCTTATTGTAGCTTTTAAAGCTCTTAAGTAGTAGCAAACAGAAACTCCCATGTAATTCATGTTACTAAAATAGTGTAAAGGTACATGGCAAATATCACATCATGTATTTAATAAACTGATTTGATCTGTTTGAAAATAGAACATCAAACATATTCAGCGAAACTCTGAATTAAAATTATTTTAAGGAACTCACAGGAACTGTCTTGTGAGCAGCAGTGGTGTATATGTAGGATTATACCAAACCAATGTGAAAGAAAAATCACTCTGGGCAGAGCGGTGGTATCTCTATTATCCAATGAAACATGAAATAAGTATACTCCAAAAGTATTCATAGTGGAAGTAAAAAATATGTAAAAAATTTACTCCACATGAAAGAATGAAGGATAAAAAAATATCCCACTGACTTCAGACCTCAGTAGAAGCCTAAAGTAGATGATCTTCATAGATTTTAAATTTTCCCCAAAAATCTACATCAAACATATAGAAGAACAGAGGCTTCCAGGACCCAAGATGAACTTAAGTAGGTTGGTTAGGGTTGATTTGCAATGCAAAATCAACCTTCCTTCTGGCTCTTTTCTTGCAAAAGGGATCTTTTCCATTAGAAGACTCTAACTATAAATGAATGACAGTCCCTTGAAATCTCTTTTGCACAAATAGCTTTGTAGCTAGATTACCACCCCTGCTTTTATAACCTGGTTACTTCTGTATTTCTGCAAGAAGAGAGAACGGAGGTCCAAAATGAATGAATTCTTTCTGATTTTATGATTCCTTGAGATAGTTGTTGGAATACAGTCATGTAATTAATGAGAAATAATAAAAATAAAACCCATCCCAAACCAAAATCAAAGTAGACAGCTACCTCTACCTCAATACACTTTCCAAAATTATCAGTAATTTATGTGACCGTAAGAAGGCCCAACTATCTGAAAACTTGTTATTTGTTACAAAACCAGTGCTGAAATGTGTAGTTACTTTGGTGAATATTGCCCAAGGCATTAATGATTCTTTTTAATATGTTGGCTTGTCTACAAAAATTCAACATATTTCTGTTTAACAAAACCAAGAAACAGCTATAAATGTGAACACTGAATGTTATGCCATAATAGATTTCTCAAAGCAACTAGTGAAAGCTAAGCAAGAAGTATCTATATGTGTAGAATCAGAGTCATTCAGTTCGGAATGGCCCTTGGGAAACCTTTTTCAACATCCTACTCAAAACAAGGTCTACATTGAATTTGAACCTGGTTACTTACAGCATTGAGCATTTGGGTTATAAAAACCTTTTGGGGTGAAGGTCTCAGAGCTCTTCTGGGCAACCTACTCAATCTTTTAATCCTCATCCTGAAGTCAAACTGATTTCTCATGTCCCCACATTGCAATGCTGTGAAGAGCTTGTCTTGTGTCCTTGATGATCTCCCTTTAGACACTGGGGAGTTGCTGCTCTGTGCCCTCAAAAACTGTCCCTTCTCCAGGCTGAACAAGCCCACCTCCTATGGCATCTCTGCACTGGGCAAGTGCTCCAGCCCCAATTATCTTTGTGACATTTGAATTAACTCGCTCCAATTTTCTAATGTCTTTCCTGCACTGGGGTGCCCAAAAATGGGTGCAGTGTCTACATGTGGCATCATGAGCAGTAATTACAGAGGGATGATTCCTTCCCTGGATCTTCTGGATCTCCTCCAGCTATTAGAGTTCAGGCTGCTGTTGTTCTTTACTGCCAGAGCACACAACTGGGTCATGCCCCAAGAGTTTTTTACAGATTGTTTACACAGTCAATCCCCAATAGATAATATCTGGGAGGGGAAGTTGTCAAACTCTCCCACATGCAGTTTACATTTGTCCATGCAAACAATTAGACATATGGGAATGGTCTAAACCTTTTGATAAATAGTAAAGCTTTTCTGCTATTAACTTAAAGTTGTGTTATCACCTCACTTAAATCTGTTAAAACAGAAAACATATTGTGACTTTATTATATCTTTTCTTATTATCATTGGTGAGTTATTTAAGTGGAAGACAGAGGTGAAGTAAAATAATAACATGAAATAAAGAATATTTAGTGGCAGAAAGGAGTGAAAACAGATGAGAAATCAAGAAGTAATGTAAAAGTGTCTTGGGAGAAGATTCTTGGAGTGTCTGACTTCTGGAAGTCAACAATATACAAAGATTATCAACTTTTCAATGCTTTATTTTGAAATATTGTCCAGGATCACTATAGAATTTTCCTGATTTCACCTCTGGGAAATGAAAACTGAGTAGCCTGGACAATTTCAACTTAACAGAAGGTCTTTTTTTATATGACATGTTCCAATGATGCATTAAGTCCCACAGGTCCCATTCGGCTGACTCTCAGAGGTGCTCAGGTGTGCTTTCACTAGCTGCTCTGTCTGGAACATGGAAGCAAAAAAGTCAATCAAACCTAAAACTGAGGATGACAAAAGTCTGCATTCCTTTTTTCTTTTCTTTTCTTTTTTTTTATTTTTTTTGCCTTAGGCTCCCAATGGGAATTACTTTTGATTCCATTTTGCAGCACCTGTGCAAACTCCACAGAACATGGCACTTGATCAGATAGATAACTTATATGAAGAATCAGTGGGGGAAATAAAAAAAAACAGAGCTGGACAGCAATGTGCCAGCTGATTTAGAGACTGGTGAGTTCACCTTCATTTAAATTCCTCACTTCACATCCTTTTTCTCTCATCCTTTTTCCTCACATCCTTTTTCTCTTCTACTAGACAACCAACTTAATCTTCTCCTGCTTCAATTCTCCATCTGTAAACTAAGTAGAATAATGTTTCTCTGTCTCAAAAAGGGTCTTGTGTAACTAAAAAATGCCAAACCAAACTCAACAGATAATTAGATGCTGTAGCAATGGGTGGCATAAAGATGAGTGTGATGGAAAGTGCTTCATCTTAAGTGTTTAAGTGTATGTCTATTTTTCTTGTGGTTTCCTACGGAAATGTGATTTCCTTTGATATCAGTATATAACTTCTGATAATTCTCATAGGATTTGGGAGCATTCAGTGGGATAAAAATGCAATGACAGACAAAAAGATGCTGCAGCTATCTCCCCTTGAAACCTCCCTTTTCCACAGCAGTAGTTTGCTTCTCATGGCACCTCCAATGGATCATCACAAACTGTTTCCTTGCCTTTTGAAGGGATGAACATTATATTCCTTTGGAGGAGTCTATTTTGTTGCTGAATAGCCTACTCTATATGTGGATTTCAACTAAGAAATTTTTATTCAGCTGATGACTACTACCAGTATCTTGTCTTCATTTTCAGTGATGAAATGCTTTGCAGTTGCTGAGGTGATAAAACACTAGCTGGAAATTAGTAGTAGTGTTTTTCTATGGATGTGTGTGAGAGGATGTGAGTTTGTGGTCTCATCCACGTGATATTTTTAGTCAACAGGCTTCACATGCATCCATTTTTACAGAACAAAATCTTATTCTGACATGACATCTCAAAATTTTCGGTAGTCTTCATCAGATTAAGCCCAGACTTCCAGCAGCTTCTCTACCCTAGGGAATGCTCCTGAGTATTAGCACTAAACTGTAGAGAACGTATCACATTAATCACAGAATCATAAAATTGTTTAGGTTGGAAGAGACCTTAAAGATCACCTAGTCCCAACCCTCTTGCCATTGCAGATACACCTTCCACTAAACAATGCTTCTCAAAGTCTTGTCTAACCCAATCTTGAACACTTCCAGGGACAGGGCATCCACAATTTCTTGAGCAACTTGTGCCAATGCCTCACCACTAACAAGAAAGAATTTCTTTCTAATATCTAATCTAAATCTACCCTCTTTCAGTCTGAAACCATTACCCCTTGTCCTGCATTCCCTGATCAAGGCTTCTTTTCTGTAACCTTCTTTCTGGAAAGCAGCTGTAAGGTCTTCCTGGAGCCTTCTCCAGACTGAACAGCCCCAACTCTCTCCTTGTAGAGGAGTTGCTTCAGCCCCCTGATGATCTTCATGGTCCTATCTGAACTGACTGAAGCAGGTCCATGTCCTTTCTTGCACTGGAGACCCCCAGAGCTGAACACAGCATAATACCTACATCTCCAATGGTAAATACATTTTAAACACATAGGCTACAATGTTCATGCACTGGAGTGCCCAACATGCATCACACACCTCCTCTGGTTACAAGCCAGTAAGGTTTAACCAGCCCTTCAGTTAAAGAGGGCAGTAAAGGCAAAAAAAGATAACTCATATTTTATGAAGGTTTAGTTTTATTTTTAGGAATCTACTAATTCAGTGCCACAAGATGTCAGTGCAGTTTAAGCAACAGCAGAGCACGCTCAGAATGTGAACTGCATTGAAAACAGGCAAAGGAAAAAAAAAAAGAACATCCACAGTTAATTATAAGACCTGTTTTTAAAGAAATATGTCTACAAAGTATACAAGGTCTTTTTATTGGTATTTTTTTCTTTTTGACTTACTTCTGGATCATGCTTCTGTATAATTACAGTTATAATGAAAATAAATGCAAAAAACTCCAAATAGGAACTAGTTTATATCCATGCTTGCATTTCACTTTTCTTCTAATTCAATAACTGATGAAAAAGCTGCAACTAAATACATTTTATTGCTCAGCAGAGCAGTGTTTTCTTTTTAGAAAATTGTTGAATTTTAATGATGTTTTCCCAAGCTTTGCTTTGACTTCATGAAAGAAAAAGGAGGAGGAGAAAACAAAAAAAAACAAAACCCAAAACTACAAAACCGGCTTTCTTGTAGTAATGACACAACCACCTCACTTGTAGCAGGAGCTAATATGTTTCCATTACAATGGTCACATATAACCAGTAGTTAATCATCAAGAAAATTCATTAGCTGAATGTCACCAGGAACCTATGTACTGTAGCAAAAGAACAACGGACAACAGTTTGAGCTTTAATTCAGCACTGAGTTCCCTTCACAAGGCTATTTTCCTCTTTATGAAATTGGGCACAAAGTTAATGGTATGATAAATCGGTGTTTGAACTTAGGCTTCCATGGTTATTCCTGCGCAAGTGCCAGCAAATTTCTCATATTGAGTGTTTTGTGCGCTTTAGAATACTGTGTGCTCTTACAGAAGTGGAGGTACCACATGAAAAGCAGGAGCAATCTCCCACCCTACCATCAACATTTGTCTGATTTAATCCTTTGGGCTGTATGTTTTGTTGATATGCCTTGGCTCTTTTACGTAATGCACAAAGCGGTGCAATGGTTCACATGGCTTGGCCCATGTCTATATGATCTTTAATAGTGCTTAAAATGCAAAAAGTTTGGGAACTTTGTAAATAGCCTTTTTTTTCCCTTTTCAGATTGAAAACACACATGTATGTTTCAAATCCGCCTTATGGACAGCACTCGTGGTCTGGCACAGCTCTGAAACAGGAATACAAGTCTGTTGCCCTAAAGAATGAGCAAATTAAGAGTAGAGATGACGTGTGTGAAATAACAGCATTTGGATATGTGTGTTGGAAGGAACTGAAGGAAAAGGGTGAATTGAAGTTGCCCATGGCCCGTTTCTGCACAGAGAATAGACTCAGGTTTATAAGGGTATTTTTGTGTGTTCAGGCAGCTGCAGTGTTATCCCTTTACCCATGCCCAACCTGCTAAAATCTGAACCCCCCAAATACCCTCTGAATTAAAACTGCCAGCCATTCCTCTGGGGATGGGAGCACCATGAAACACCTTCCAACCATAGCAGTGAGCTCCAAACATCACTTCCCATCATTCTCTCCTATCCTGAGAAAAGGATGTCACTCTCTCCTTGAAAAGTCAGGACTCAGATTGTACTCAGCACCCTGCTTACACCCTGTGCCCCCTGGTATTATTTTTACAGAAAACTAAAAACAGCATGAGAGAAGTAACTGTAGGGCAAGAACTGAACTCTTGTTCTATATCCCACTCAGCATCAGCCTTGCTTTGCATGGCAGTGACAGCTGACTGCAAAATACTGCTGAATATTTCTTTCCTTCTCTCTTCCAAGACTTCTTTTTTTCCCCAGATAATAAAAGAAGAAGTAATTTGTTTACAAGCCACTTTTTCTTTTTCTCTGCTGAGTGCTTCAGATGTCAGCATGATAGAAAAGTGAGGGATTTGCCGTACGTCTTAGTGCCTTGGCCAAGGGTCTGCTGCACAATACAGTATCGCTGGGGACATTTGTGTGAAAACAGGGCAACCAGCAGTTGTTTTTGTAGGTTCTTATCTGTCCACATTGAGAAATAGGCACAGTCTGAGCTGTAATATCCTCTTGTGTTGTAACCTGTGCCTTTCTTCATCTGCAAACTAGATAGGTGTATTTTTGGGAGAGGGTTATTTTTGGCTTGAAGTATGTTTCATGCTGCAGACTGCTTTTAGAGGCAATTTTTGCTCACTAAAATTAAATCTATGTAGAAAGTACAAACCTGATCTTGATTAGCAACATCAAGGCAGAAACTGACTTGGCTTTGTATGTTAGCAAATTTTAAGCTGAGATAGCTAGAGGTAGCTCAGCAGATAATTTGAAACAAACGAAAAAATCTGTAGTATTTTGTTGAACTTCTCTGTAACTTCCAACTCTGATGGCTCTTGTCATTTATCCTATAGGTGAGAGTAAATTCTTGTCTCTGTTTTTCAATCACATGAAGCTATTTGGAATATTCATTATTCTCTGCCTGCAGCAGAAATTAATTGTGCCTAGATACATAGGAATGGATCTTCTTTTAAAAGCTTGTTCCATAATAATTACAATCCTAACATAGAATTAACCTCCTCTTAGAGAAGTCAATAAAAAAAAAGCATTGATAAAAGAATTATTTTCCCTTCACATTCCGTATCAGAACAATAGTTTAGGAAAAATCTAACCTGTTTATATTTAAATATGGGGTTCAGACTTCAGCAGCCAGTAACAAATATACAATTATTTGAATTCCATTTCTGTAGTTCAGTATTTCTGAAGCCCTCCTTTTTGGTTTAATTCTGTTGTCAAGAATTTAACTTCTAATATACATTAGGGAAATACAGCCAGTCAAATTAGTAGAGTAGTGAATACCTCAGAAGACTCTCCCACGCCAGCATGATATAAATATGTGTAAAATTATGGCAATTATGGGAATAAGGGCCTGTAGATAGCCTCTAAACTATAAATCAGATTATTTACTTAAAAACCCAGGAGAACCTTCTGAGTTTTCTGATTTTGTCACATTCCTTAAATCAAGGTGATGGAACAGTTCTCATTTCCAGTTGAAAGACAATTCATTATCATAAAATGAAGAGGTTGACAGAGATCATGGGTCAGAGAACTCTGACTGAGAGTGTATGTCTTTATTTGTCTTCATGATGCGAAATTTCTGCATTATTTATAGGAAAACATGCAGAAGACATTTTCCCCAATGGGTCTCTTTACAAATAATTTTCTAGTTACAATATATCACACTATTCCTCTTTATATCCAAGTGATTTCCTCTGATTTATGTAGCATGGAGCTTTACTGTAGAAGGACACTGGAGAAATTTAACTGCAAAATACCGTTCTTTGGGAATGTCTTGGACAGCTCTAAATATTTTCTTGGTTTAATAGTTGTGGCTTTTTTTTAGAACCAAGTGATATTGTAATTTATGTTTCAAACATTACTATAAAACATTTGAATTGCTCTCAAAATAAGAAGTGACAGCTCTTTAAAATTTAAGAGTAACTAGTTCCTATTTCTCTGCTACGCAACAAACCAGAATCTGTCCCAGGTTAAATCAGTTCTTATAATAGCACCAGGTTAAACTGTATCACACTGCAGAGAACTTGAAATTTTTGAAAGAAACCAAGTATTTTTCCTATACTATCACCACCATGTCTATCAACTTATATGGATTGTTCTAGGAAAGCAGAACAAATAGTGAGATCCTGAGTGTCAGAAATGACTTTAACTTCAGTATGAGCAACACAGTGCTCAGGCACCTCCGAGGGTCAGCAAAGAATAGAGTTATTCTACAGACATCTGCTTGATCAATGTATTGAACACAGCTGGGCCAAACTCTGTGTTTCTGCACATGTACTTATTTGAGCCAAGTATTATACAGGGATTTATGTTGCAATCATCAGCTTTTATATCTTAGGTTTTCTGAGATGAGGGATGCTTTTTTCGAAATTATGGATAATAGATCTGAGGGGAAAATCTACAACTGAAGGAAAAAACAGCATTTAGGTTTGTGTTTGAAAACTGTTACAATATTGCAGCATATACATAAGACAAATTTTATGATGATGATGAAGTTTTCCTATTTGTGTAGAAATATTTAATCTCCGTACTTTGTCCGCCCCCCCCCCAGTGAATGCTAGTGAGATTGCATGGTAAGTCACGTCATTTACTTGAGTCTTAAAGAGGGAGAATGCTCTCCTAAACACTGGGAATGTACTGCAGTGACAAACCAGCAGACCTGTAAAGTTCGGTCTCTAGTGGAATAAACATCAAAAATATAAAGTTGAAACATCATTATGTGAGAGCTTCTGTGAAGAGTGATATAAAGATACAAATCACTTCCAAGCCTTTCCTACAGGACCTGTTAGGGAAACATGAATTCAATAAAAGCTTAGAATTCAAAAGAGCCATTTTAATTTGAACTTTTAATTACTTCTTTTGTTTTTCACATTTGTTTCTCTCTTTTTTTTTAATATCTTTTTCATATCTTCTGCCCCTATCCAGTAAATATTTCAGTATGCAATTAACTTCAAACATTCGTTAAAAAACACTGATTATTTAAAATAAACAGTTATATGTAAGTATTTCAGATGCAGAAGTCTCAGGATACTCGAAGACTTTTATGAAATGTTCTGGAGAATACGTAAATAATACAAATGAAGTGTCTTTACTTTCAATTGTATACTCCTTTTTGGGTTATGAAAATATTTTTTATGTTCTATAAAGGCTTAATTCTGTCTTGTTTGATAGTAGCTGCAGTGGTGAACTGGAAATGACCTGCACAAAATTGCTGGATTGTAGATAAACTCTTTTCTGAAGCCAACTGCATGCTCATCAAAACGAAGCAAGGTTTGTTACATACTCCAGTGTTAGCACACTGAGAAATTCAAGAACAAATGTGTCTTTCCAGAATTTTAACAAAAAGATTGGGTTTGGCGTAGTCAGTGTCACCTAGGTACGTGTCACATTGATCGGTGGTCTGAATTCCCCAAGCCTGCCCATCTGTGAAATTTTCACCTTTTTAAATGTGTGTCTTTGTCTTTTTTTGAACTCTAAGGTTCCTGGAGTATTAATGACCTGGCAATACACAACTTTATCATGCCTCAGAAAATGGAGGTACAGTTAAAGTACAGAATATTAAATTCGCCAAATGCATGAACATCTGTCAATAACATATAGTCAAGTATATGAATAAGTTATACATCAAATAATTCACAAGTAAGTTATACACGTAAAGTAACTTATATACATAGATATATAT
Source organism: Trogon surrucura (assembly GCA_020746105.1). Classification (NCBI taxonomy): domain Eukaryota; kingdom Metazoa; phylum Chordata; class Aves; order Trogoniformes; family Trogonidae; genus Trogon; species Trogon surrucura. Next base: position 6,117,752 of record CM036617.1, on the reverse strand, counting down.
GTATGTATATATATGCAAAACTATAAATATTTGCAAAGGCAGAGATATGAAAGGACATTCTTCAGTAACACTTCACAGTTGTATATTAATTAGAATTCTTTGGTGTCTGCAAGTTATTTTCACATTTACAAAGTACTTTATACTCTGTTCACATTTATTATTCTTCACTGACTCCAGAGTAATCTGGTTAATTTATAAATCAAAAAGCAGGTTTAAACACTGTTATGTCATAGGGTTTTTGGTGTTTCTTATTGAATGGTTGATTCTTCTTTTGTTTGTTTTTTTTTCCCCAGTTGGCAACCCTGAAAGTTCAGGTCAGAATCTGATTGGGAGATATTAATGAAGCAGTTACTGTGATTTCATGATTATATGCCCATAAAATTAAACAAAATTTAGTTCCTGGTTAGCTTAGCAAAAAAAAAAAAACAAAACACCAACAAAAAGAAATAAAAATTGTCATTCATTTTAGTAGCTCTTATATAACAGAAATTTAATCATTGAAGTTGGTTAGCATTGTGTTAATTTTACTAATATTATCACTTTTGTGGTACATGAAACTCAGTCAAAGCCACAATAAATTAGTTTTCTTAATTCTGATAGGTTTGCTGAGACTAATTTTTTTAAGGGTAAAGTTCTGATAAATTCTTCTGCTTTCTTTAACTTGTCTGAACTAATGTTGATAACTTTTACATACATTTTGTACATAGTAATCTAATAAATTTTAATACAATATAGGATGATAAAAAGATTGAATTTACAGTTTCATCTACTCTTCTGTTAATACATTGTTAGGGTGTATTAACTTGTAAGTGCTGATGTTAGGAATAGGATATTAGAAACACACTATATGGGTCAATATTCCATCAATAATTCAAAATATAGTTTAGAAGTATATTCAGTAAATTACTATAATTTGCTTCTTTGGTTCAAGAATATCTTAAGATTAACAACAAGAAATTATTTCCTTATCTATTTATTTTAAAGATGATACATTTATTTTTAATAAATTACAATTCTCTACGAGTCAAAGAGATAGTCACTAAAATATTTCTGTGTAATTTGATCTTTAAGCTGAAGAAAGCTCTTGTTCCACTGGATAACATGAGACGTTACAATCTGCAGTGCCAAAGTTCTGAAGGAGTCTGTGAGGCACTAATGTCTCTTGCATTTGCAATGTAGAAAAGAAAAAACTCTTACATATATATATATATATATTTTAAATGTTTCTAACTATCATCCTAACTCTGGTGTTCAGATAATGTTTGCACATCTGGTCTAGTTTCTTTAAGATCTCCTTGGTCACTAAACCACTACAACAAAATTAAGAACTGCACAGACTGTGCCAGAAAGGAACCATATTGTCCTTTTATTCGATTCTGTCATTCTTCTTCAGCTGCTTTTCCCCTCCTTCTCCATTATGTCCTTTCCCTTGTCACGCAGCTGGCCTTCATTATTTTGACATAATTTGTTCAAGGGGAGAAGGAGAAGTGTTCCGCTCCAAAGATTGCCAGGCTGAGGATGACTCTGTTTTCTTGTGATAAGGAGTTACACACTCTGCATTCTTCCACTAAGCCATTTCTGATTCAAAGTTGTGCCCTCTCTTCCATCTGTCTAGATGGCTCACAAAAAAAAAAAAAAAAAAGAGTGAATTCTTGGTACCTCAGCCTTGGAGATTAAAACAGGCACACTGAATTGGGTTTGAACCGTTATAATTGAGAACCAGTGGAGCATGTGTGAAATACTCTATGCTTTGCTTCTGCGTTATGCATCGCACACTCTGTGGTGTGTACGCCATGTTCAAAGTTAAAATCCAGTGCGGAAGTTCAGTTTTACAGCCTGAAAGGTAGCTACAAAATGGCAAGGACGCTGGTACTTGCAGCCGTTACTGAGAGAGATGGGCACACCTTCCTGGGGTACTGTAAGACACAACATCACTCTACCAATTTGACTTAGAGCTGGATCAGGTCCAGTGGTAACGCCTGAGAGACTCTAAGAAAACTTGGAGTTCAGCTCACAGTTCCAAAATTCCCCTGTTCTTTGGCTGAATAATTTAATTTCTCATCTGTTTTTTCCCCCTTGTCTGTTCAAAACATCTAGCTCAGAGAAATGTCAGCATTAAGGGTAGGCAAATTTAAAAAGTACTGTCTCATTTCATCTCTCTACTCAAGTTCAGCCATTCGAAAAGATGCAAGGTTTCTGAGTTGAAAAATATTCCCAAAATGTCAAATTTTGAAAGATTCTCTTGGGATTATTTTACCTTCAAAAGGCAACATTTTCTTAATAAATTTCCTAAAACTGCTAAAGTCAAAAATGTTTGGACATGAATTAGAAGAGAGGAAAGAAAGAAGAAGAGAAGAAAAGTCCCCAAAATTCAAAAGTTTCTCTCCAAGTTTTTTTAAACAACTGTGAAAGTTCTTAGATGAGAAAGGTTACTTGAATGATATGAAAAGCTTCTACACAAAAGGAATGAACTTATAGTATGAAAGGGATCAATCCCTGTAGGAAATTATCTCCTATCTTGAAATAATGTTGATTAAATCTTTTCTTTCTTTTCATCTAGTCTCGGTCTCTTTGTACAAGTTCTCAAGGGAATGAACATTCTGCTGAGGTATTTAATCAACCTCAAAAGCAATTTTATTGCTCTGTGTATTTTTTTAATACTATAAACTTGATCCTTTAAATAATAATATGTCAGTGACACACTCATTAATACTGAACATCTTGAAATTAATACGGCTGACAGCTCCAACTGTGGGAAATTCAATATTTCCTGCTTCATGGTAAGACATATCTCTGAGTTTCAATTCTTAGGAATGACCTGGTCATGGAGCATGGCTGAAGTAACAAAGCATGATATGATTCCTGTCTACCTTGGCGGCTCGTCTGAAGCTAGGCAATTCCTTGTAATAGACCCCAAATCTAAGGCAGACGTTTGGGGTTTCTTATGCTTGGTTCAGGCGAAGAGAACTGCCATCCTGTAAGAGTTAAATCTGCTGCAAAGAGTCACTCACATGTCTGCTAAATCTGTATGTCATCTTCTAGCCAGTTGTCTTTGATTCCCAATTTCTCCAAGACTGCAATCTGTCTTGATTTCTGAAGCCTGTTTTCTTTTCCTCTTTCTCAGTTCTTTTGATACGTCAGACTCTATGAATAATTTTTAGAAATAAAAGTGAGGGGTTTTGTTTGGTTGTTTTTTTTTTTTTTTTTCCTGAAAACAATAAGAATGGTACAGGTTTCTTCCCTGGTCACCTATAATTAAAAATAGGTTGCCCCGGGGAAGGGATGGAGTCTCCATCCCTAGAGGTGTTCAAAAGATGTGTAAATCCAGTTCTTAGGGACATGGTTTAGTGGTGGATGTGGCACTGCTCAGCTAACAGTCAACTCAATTGTCTTAAAGGTCTTTTCCAACATAAATGAGTTTATGGTTCCATGATTCTAGCTGACTCAAACACATGTTTTACTGAATCTTTTGATAGTTATCAAAATCCTTTAAAAAGGACTGGATTTAAGGCTATGTAGAAAATGTCATCAGTTTCCTGTACATCAGTAAAGTTCGTGAGAATCTTTGTAAAAAATGTGCTAGAGATGGCAAAGGTTATATGTAGTTTACATATATCACTATGAGATAGTGAGAATCAAAATCACAATTTGAAACTGTGCATGTACCTGCTTTAGAGATTAATTCTGGTAAAGAGGGAAAATAGTAATACACATTAGGAAGTAAATTTACTAGACTTCCAAATTGTTCCACCATTGTTAAAGTAACCAAGTAACTTAAATAGAAATCTTTTGTTTCTATCAAAATAGTTTGCAGGCAATTTCAACTTGAGTAAGAAAGTATGACTGCGCTGTTATGAATTCTGTTAGAAGGGTCTACACCGAGTTTTTGAAACAATAGCACAGTAATCCCACTTAAATTGACAATTAAGTGTGTTATGCTTATGGCTGGCTTCAGACACAGTGCAATTTAGTAAGTAATAGGAAAACTGTTGTTTGTTACGTGCAAATTTCCTTTAGCACAAATTAAATATTAGTATTCTTTGCCAATTTAAGTTTACAACTACGGGAAAGACCATTAGTGGGATTTCCTTAGAGTGTTACAATCTTGCATGTTATTTCTGAAACTATTCTATATAGCGTCAGAATTACAACACAAATACCTATGCACAGCTTTCCAATATGCTATAAAAATAAACATGGACTGATTTGATACAGCATTGAGTAAATTGGGAAAGACTTCAGAGTAAGTTACATTAGCTTACAGCTTTACAGAAGAAATGAGACTCGTGCCTTTGCAAAGTAGAAAAGCATAGAGGAGTTCGAAGTATATCTGCTTGTCTTAAAAATGTTTCCACTGTGGCAGTATAGTTCTTTGTGAAAACAGCCTTATACATCCAAAAATTGTAAAAACCTGGCTTCGAAATTCACTATTTCTGGAACTCAGATTTTCTTATCAGGCACTTCTGTGTTCCTTAGTGTGAGCCCAAAGATGACAAATCTCTTATTGAATTATAGAGGATATAGAGCATATAAGCGAACGAAATGGTTAAACTTCTTAGAATATTTCTGCTTGCCAGAGAAACATGAAGAACAATTCTCTCTGACATGTAGAGACTATGAGTTACCTATTTCAGAAATAAGTAAAATAGCAATGTTAAAATTACTGCAAAAGAACTCAAATACAGGTCACTGTTAGGAACTTGGCTCACAAAAAAGACATTGTACAGCAATTTTCTGTTCTCATTGTAGGAGTTAAATCTGAGACTTCCCTGAAAATCTAATGGAAATGCCATTTCTATGGCCTTGTACAGTTTTTGCTGCAGAGCAATTTAGAGAAAATCTGAGCTGAAAACTGAATGAGCAATTTGTGTTATATCTGACCATTTTTTTTCATCTTCTGTAGTTTTTTTCTTCCCATGAAAAGAACCCAAAATTTGTATATCCTCAGGGGGAAGACTTTTTTTTGTGGATTATTTGGGTCTTTATCAATATTTTACAATGTAAGAAAACTTTAACACATTTTGTAAACTAATTTATCAGTATGATATTGTTATGAGTAGGTTTTTGTAACAAATATTTGAACTATTTTCTTAAGGAAAGCCACAAACCAGTCAACTTATATAACCCAAATGTTGTAGAGTAATTAATTATAACAGTTATTCACAAAGCATTTTCATTTATTTGGACTATATTAAATTCTACACATAGATTTAATTTTACCAAATCTTTAAATATTTTTCTGAAGCAGCTAATTTAGGAAGGTGAATTCAGTTCTGTCTTCAGTCAGTGAAGAGACATGAGCACTACCTGAAGAAGACGCCACAGTGAAGGCTTTGTAGTGAGGTTTCTTATTTTCACATTGTTCTGTGCAGCTGTGACCATGAAACTCTCTAACTTCTTACATTACAGTAATGTTTTGCCCTAAGAAATTGGGTTGGCATGTCTACAGAGCTCATTTTATTACCACATGCAAGGATTAATCTGCTTTTCAGAAGGTATATGCCGTATCATCATAGCATTGCATGTGTATTAATCAGTCTTGCCTAATTTAATCTGGTGTTGCTTATAAACCAAGTTTATGCCTTGTGACTCAAGTTCAAATCCATTCAGAGCTAAATAAAGGACCCACCCCACATCATGACACCCTATGGGGAAGAAATGTCATGGATGTTCTTGTAGATACCAGGAAATCATCTCCAAAGACACAAACACTAAGCACTGGGCTCACTGAGTATATCTTTCTACAACAGCAGGATGCTGAGATGCATCACAGGGTATACTTTCACTTCTGCAGCTGTTGAACAGGTTTGTTGCTTCCTTGCAGATAGAAGAGTGATGGTGCAGGTGCTAATCAGTCCTGTGGGTTTGAGCAAAGAACATTTGGCTCATCCACTACAACCTGACAGCTGAAATTGCTCAAAGAGTTTGGGGCCCTAAAGGAGATAAGCATTGCCAAGAGAGTGCTCTAGTGTCATTTTTCTGCCGGTCTGCTTGGGGACCATGTTGTTTTCCAAGCTACATGGAGAGCAGAAAAAATACTGTGTTTGTATTCTGGTCAGGTTCTGCTCATTACAAAACAGCACTGCGGGTACTTGGCACTTCAAAAGAGGTGACCCAAAGCAGTTTATCTGTAATTCATTGTACCTTCTAGTGGATGAGAGAAATAACAGGCTCCTAAGCTCCATGAGACAGTGAACTCTAGCAAACTGGACAAATTGATTTTGTACTGGAGCATTCCTACTGGGAGGTGCTGGCTCTGACTGCTCCATGATTTGCTGTGAACTTTTCATTGCTTCGATATCACAGGTTCTCAGGCTTGAGTTTTCGGGTTTAAATCCAGAAGTCTAGATTGTGTGTTCCTGTCCTGTCACTTAGCTTTATTGTACTCCATAAGTATTTCTGTTGACTTCTTTAACTCTTGGGATAATGACAATATTCCTCATGATTAGGTCCCCACAGTAAGAGGGACATAAATCTGTTGGAATGAGTTCAGAGGAGGGTCAGAAAGATGATCCAGGGGCTGCAGCAACACTGCTGTGAGGACAGGATGAGGAAACTGGGATTGTTCAGCCTGGAAAAAAGACTCCAAGGGAGACCTTATAACTGCCTTCTACTACCTAAAGGGAACTTACAGGAAGGCTGGGGAGGGATTTTTTACAAAAGTGTCCACTGATCGGACAAGGGGGAATGTATTTAAGTTAAAGGAAAACATATTTATATTGGATCTTAGGAAAAAAATTCTTCAGTCCAAGGATGTCAAGACTCTGGAATAAATCATCCAGAGAAGTTGTGGATGCTTCCTTCCTTGAGGTTTTCAAGGTCAGATTGGATGAGGCCTTGAGTAATCTGATCTAGTTAAGAGGCGGCCCTGCCCATGGCAGGGAGGTTGGATTAGATGATCTCTAAGGGCACTTCTAACCTAGGCCATTCTATCCTTCTATACTTATGAGTGCCAGGATCTGACTTTTCTTCCTCTGCAAAGAGCAGGTTGTGTTTGGGTTCATTCATTCTAGTTTGGGAATTTTATGACCTCTCAGTCTGACAATAATAATTCTGAGATGTCTAATATTTAGAGCACAGGACTGCGTTCAGCAAAATTCAGTGTTTGCTGCTAAAATTATGAAAGTAACTCAGATGTTTCTCACAAAGTTCAGAGGTGCTATGATAGTACAACACATATCTGAAAATCTGGCTTAGTGAAGATAAATATTTTGAGTGAGATTTATCTCAGCCAACTTTTAACATCTAAAATGTGGCGGTGCAGGCAAAGTTAAAGGGCTGAGGATGTTCAGAAAGAAATTGATATGTGATTTCTTAGAAAGTTTTCCTGCATGGGATAGCTCATATTGGCCATGCTTGTCTTGTTCTTAACTGTGTAAGGTACTGGAAACATGCTTAATGCGGATAAGGATCTCCTTGTCGTTTCAGAAACTAGACTGAAATAAGTATTATCAGCTTCCTTCTCTTCCACCCTCTACAAAGCATGTCCGAGTAACCCAATTTCAAAAGAGAAAATAATAGCATCAGTCCCAAGTAGCGTGTTGGCTACAAAGAACAACAGGTGCAAAACCAAATCTAAGAATCCTGGCTTCTTTATGTTTTCATCTTCACGATTCAAACTATCCGCACATTTGCCAGCAGTATGTCCTAATAAAACGTATGTGTTTTCAGATAAAAAATTGTACAGAGGAAGAGAAGATGAAGAAGAAAAATCAAATGCAAAGAAAGAAATGGAAGTTTATCAGGATCATAATATTGAAAAGCCAATATATATTTTTTCTCACTTGATTGTCCTTGTGGTGTGTAAAAAATATGAGGCTTCCACGTGTCAATTAAAATTAATATTGATTGTGAAATTCAGTAATTTGCAGCCACATTTCAGGTTCATAATGCATTGCATAAGCAAATATTTGTACTGCTATTTTATTATAAGTACAGGCTAAAAATAGTGTTCTTCTTTAGCCCACAATGTATGAGATGTCACAGCGATTTAGGAAAATTTGAAACGTAGGAGATTCAACCAATTCTACAGCTAGAAAGATGGGGAAACATGAAGTGTTAACACTTCTCCCATTAGCTTTTTGATTTTTTAGTACAACATAATCTATTTCAATAATTTTAACACTACAGTATGAATTTCAGTTGCCTTCTAACAACAACAACAAAGGCAGACTCGTGTCTGGTTATTAATATTTACAAATATATCAAGGGTGAGTGTCACAAGGATGGAGCCAGGCTCTTCTCGGTGACACCCAATGATAGGACAAGGGGTAATGGGCTGAAACTGGAACATAAGAGGTTCTGCTTAAACTCGAGAAGAAACTTCTTCTCAGTGAGGGTGACGGAGCCCTGGAACAGGCTGCCCAGGGAGGTTGTGGAGTCTCCTTCTCTGGAGACATTCAAGACCTGCCTGGACACGTTCCTGTGTAGCATAATCTAGGCATTCCTGCTCTGGCAGGGGGATTGGACTTGATGATCTTTTGAGGTCCCTTCCAATCCCTAACATTCTGTGATTCTGTGATTCTCCTTCTCTCTGTCACTCTTTCCTTCATCATCCTCTATCTTTCTGCCTGTATCTCTCTACTTTTCATAGTGCCAAGATAATACAGCCAGGTATTTCTGTAATGTATTTATAGCTCTGATGCTTATTTTCATCAAAACTCATCAATAAAATATCTAATTTTCAACTTTCTTTTCCCAAAGAACGACAATTTCTGTCATGATATTGTTCAGATTAACAGACTCCTACTCCAACATCAGCTCTAACAAATTTATAAGAAAGAAAGAAAGAGAGAAAGAAAGAGAGAAAGAAAGAGAGAAAGAAAGAGAGAAAGAGAGAGAGAAGAAAGAGAGAGAGAGAGAGAGAGAGAGAGAAAGAGAGAAAGAGAGAAAGAAAGAAAGAGAGAAAGAGAGAAAGAGAGAAAAAGAAAGAGAGAAAGAAAGAGAGAAGAAAGAGAGAAAGAAAGAGAGAAAGAAGAAGAAAGAAGAAAGAAAGAAAGAAAGAAAGAAAAGAAAGAAAGAAGAAAGAAAGAAGAAAGAAAGAAAGAAAGAAAGAAAGAAAGAAAGAAAGAAAGAAAGAAAGAGAGAGAGAGAGAGAGAAAGAGAAAGAGAAGAAAGAGAAAGAAAGAAAGTCATAATCCTAGTAGGAAGCTTCTGAAGCAAGAGTTGTGAAGATCTTCCGTTCTTATACATGTGGTAAAGGCAGTGCAGATGATTCTTTTTTTTCCTGAGACTCTGGAAATCAACGAGTAATAGGAAAATAGTTATATAAAAATATTCCTTAGCCTGAGAGTGACACCATTATTTGTTTATCTCTCCTTTTCCTCATGCACACAGACAGTAGGTTAAAATGCAGTTTTAAAGGAGATACTGAAATTTCATTTTAAAAATGCTGTGCTGAGAGAAGAGTTCACACTTTTTCCAATAAACATTTCTAGCGTTTATTTATCACTACCATATAGTGTGGTCTATTCTTTCAAATTTCAATTTCCCTCATTTACAGAAAAAATAAACAGGAACCAGACACTGGAATGTTTTATATATTGTCAGCAGTGCTGAAAGGTCTAGTAGCACGAGTCCTAGCCATGGATGAATTTAGACAGGAAATTAGAACTAGATTTCCAACTATCAGAGGGGTCACATCCTGGTACTTTTGATATATCTAAAGATTATACTCTCTCCTCAGTGTTCCTGATGAAGCATGATGACCCAAAATGATTCTCTGAGTCACTGCTTTCGATAACAGAGTTCCATAGTGTAGACACAGCCTTTGTTATTGCCAAATATATTCTCCTGATTTATAAAAATTTTGTTGGACTGCAAATCACACTATGAGAGTAACTTCTCTTATTATGTTTCTATCTCAAAAATATTTAAAAAGGGGCCCATAAAGTCAGTATTTTTTCTTAGCTGGCAGTAAATATATGAAATGGTTTTGTACTAGTCACAAGACAATAAGTACCATGAGTAAAAGGCTAACATATTCACATTTCCCCCTAAGTACTTGACATAGGCACTTGCTCTGTTGTCCTTGTCCGTTTCTACTCAGAAAAGCACTTATACACCTGTTTCAGTTCTGTTGTCTTCAACAAGAAGAAACCATGCTCAGACTGAGAGCTCACAACTGTTCAGTTATTGATTCCTGGAAAATGACTGGGACATGGAACAAGATGAATTGTTGGAAGTGTTTAAGGAAAAAAAAAAACACCACAAAACAAACAAACAAACAAACAACAAAAATCCCCCCTCAACAAGAGCAAAAAGAAATAAAGACACATTGTCAGTATGGATTTGTGCAGAACAAATACTACTAAAAGTGTCCGATTCCTTTATGTGATAGGGTGATCTGTCTTATGCATAGGGCAGAAACAGTAGATCACAGAATCATGGAATGGCCTAGGCTGGAAGGGACCTTAGAGATGATCTAATCCAACCTCCCTGTCTTAGACAGGGACGCCTCTCTGCTAGATTAGGCTATTCAAGGCTCTGTCCCACTTGGCCTTAAACACCTGCAGGGAGGGGGCAGCCACAACCTCTCTGGGCAATTTATTCCAAACTCTTACCACCCTCGTACTGAATAATTTCTTCCTAAGATCTAATCTAAATCTATTATCCTTCAACTTAAACCCATTTCCCCTTGTCCTATCAGTGGACGCTCTTGTAAAAAGTCCTTCCCCAGCCTTCCTGTAGGATCCCTTCAGGTATTGGCAGGCAGCTATTAGGTGCCCCCAAAGCCTTCTCTTTTCAAGACTGAACAATCCCAGCTCCCACAGCCTGTCCTCGTAGCAGAGCTGCTCCAGCCCCTGGATCATCTTTGTGGTCTTCCTCTGAATGCGCTCCAACAAATCTATGTCCCTCTTATGGTGGGGACATCAGAACTGGACGTAGTATTCGAGGTGGGGTCTCACAAGAGCAGAATAAAGGGAGAGAATCACCTCTCTTGACCTGCTGGCTACATTTCTTCTGATCCATCCCAGGATGCGGTTGGCCTTCTGGGCTGCATGAGCACACTGCTGACTCACGTTGAGGTTCTCATCAACACCCCCAAGTCCTTCTCTTCAGGGCTCCATGCATTCTAGTTGATCATTAACATAGAGGGCAACACCCCCTCTTCTTTTCCTCTGCCTGTCCTTCCTGAACAGTTTATATCCTTCTAGCCCAACACACCAATCGCATGAGTCATTCTACCATGTCTCTGTGATGCCGATCAGGTCGTAGTGCTGCAGGCTCACAAGCATCTCCAGCTCCTCTTGTTTATTGCCCAAGCTGTGGGTAGATGTCATATCTCTTGACGATAGTGAGATATTTGACACTGTTACACATGATGTTCTCCTGAAGTAATCACAGATAAACTAGCAATTCTAAGAAAATTAGGTGAGGAACATTTCAGGGAAAAAAAAAAAAAAAGCTTACAGGTTTGGAAAATTAGACCTCTGCAGAAAAAATCAATTGCATTGGAGGAATGACTTATTTATAGAGAAAACATTCATACAAATAAGGGAATTGTAAAGAGGAAAGGACTTGTCTTACACATGACAACTCTGAAGTTCATCTCCTTCTCTTCATCTTCTGATCTCAGTATTAGGCTAGAAACTGAGGAAACCACATAGAGTCATAGGATGCAATTAAGTGATATGTAATTTAATTTAGAAGGAATTTAAACTCTGTAATGTTCCCTCATAATACTCAAAATACATAGTAAATTTAAGATCCCTCTTATTTAACCATAACCATCTAACACTTGGTTCTGACTAAATAGCTTTCCTGACTTTGCTTAACATCATACTTGTATAACAACACACGACCCTGGAGTTATGACCAGGCCACTTTGCCTGTTTCTGGAACTGTACAAATTGGTCATTATTACTCTGAACTTGGAAACACTAGCAACCCAGATGCCAAAATTAGGTAGTGTAACAGGCAATTTGAATTCATGCTGTTTAGCATTTGGAAACCTTAGCCTTGCAGTAAGGAAATGGGACAAAGTCATCCTGGGGCTTTTGGGAACCAGTCCCATAAGACTGAAGCAGAGGTAGTAAAAATATTGGCATTGATGATTCTCAGAAAGGAAATGATTTCTGAAGACAGATCTGGAAAAAAGTCCCTTTTGTATTAGGAAAGAAAAAGGACTTTATATGTAGTAGATAAAATAGAAAGATTAAAATGTGAGTCAGAGAACACATCAAGAGAAGACACACATGCAATCATTTGCATTTTCAAAGCACTACTGATGAATATTAATACAGTAAAATAACAAGCAAAATTCTGCAGTGAAAATTGTGGTGAACATGGAATACCATTAGTGATTTTGTTTTAGTCTCCTGACCAAAATATGTTAAGTTTTACCTAAAAAGAACCTTTAATCCAGGCAAGACCTAAGGTATGCTTGTTACCAAGTGTGTGTGCCTGTAAAAAACAAACAAACAAAAAAGCAATAAAGCTGTGCCTTAAAAATGAGGTGAAAGAAATCAGTGAAAACAGCCTGAAACATTTAATATCTCATTGAAATCTAGGCAGACTAGTATGGCTAATGCCTCTGTTCTTTCAGAAGTGATCGGAACTGCAATTTTCCAAGCTTTCCAAAGGTAGCCCTTCCGGGAGCAGAATGATCCCATGACCATGCCTGTAACAATGACTAAATGTTCAAGACAGAAGAAAAGTTCTTGCCACGTTGAAGCATCTGAATTCACTTTGTAGGTGTCCTGTTGGAGTATTCACCAAGTCTAACCTTGCTTGTCCTATGAGGCTTTAAATTCATAACCCAAGGTCGTATGGCTGCAGGTCATCAGTATTGACACCCAGAGAAATTTTCTGTTTTTTCTTTGGATGTCTTATGTCTTTAAAGAATTGTATCCCTTTCTATTTACTAAGATACATGATTTCAGTTGATTTTTATGGACATCAGATACAGAATGATTAAATCACCTTCTGCAATACTTTTAGCTGTAGAGAATGTTTAGTATCCATATTAAAAAGAAGCATACTTTTGTAAGCTGTAAGGGACAGAATTGAGATCAGAAAGTATTTAACTTCTTAGCAACCTTTATATTTTCTGTAAATTCACACCTGCTCTACACTTTTGGCTACATCAGTTCTGGCTCTACCCAAGTTGTAAATTGTCTTATTTTACTAAGACTTTTTTGCTGTTTATAGTTCTGATATTCATAGAATCACAGAATCACAGAATCACAGAATCATAGAATGTTAAGGGTTGGAAGGGATCTCTAGATCCAAAGCAGAATGACCAAAGCAGGCCACACAGGAACGCTTCCAGGCAGATTGTGAATGTCTCCAGAGAAGGAGACTCATCAAGCTCTCTGGGCAGCCTGTGCCAGGGCTCTGTCACCCTCACAGTAAAGATGTTTCTCCTCACGTTGAGATGGAACTTCCTGTGTTCAAGCTTATATCTGTTATTCCTTATTCTATTACTGGGTACCACTGTGAAGAGACTAACACCTTCCTCTTGACACCCACCCCTCAGATATTTATATATATTAATAAGATCCTCTCTCAACCGTCTCCTTTCAAGACCAAACAGCCCCAGTTCTCTCAGGTTCTCTTCATAGGAGAGATGTTCAAGTCCCTTGATCATCCTTGTTACTCTCCCTTGGACTCCCTCCAGTAGGTCCCTGTCTCTCTTGAACTGGGGGGCCCGAAACTCGACACGGGATTTCAGGTGTGGTCTCACCAGGGCAGATGTGGTCGTTAAACAAGCTGGTTTGAGATGCATTGCTAAGTATTCACCATGAGAAACAATAACACATTCTCATAAAAAATAAAGACTTAGTTTTTGTTCCTTCTGCTTTCTAATTAACCTCTGAGGGCTCAGAGCACGCACATAAAAATTGATTTCTCTTTATAAAAAGGTAAGCATTTTTTTACACTTATTGAGTTGGAAACTTAATATCTGGACCAGACACACTTAGTAGATTACACAGGTCATTTTTATATTTATTAAGTGCCATTCTCTTGTACGAAAATTGACTTTCCAAGATCTCCTCATTTTATAGTCTTGCACAGTTACATTAACAGAAAGACCAGGTTAAATTAAATATGTTACTATTTTCTTCAGATGCCAGAATAACATAATTTTCTCCTAGAAGCAGAGACATAACCAAAATACGTAATATCTATGTATTATCTTTCTTGGAATATTTCCTTTGAATCACTTCTCACAGACACTGCACAATTTAAGACTGTAATGGACTCTGATCACCATTCATTGAGATAATCATAACTCAAAAATTACCTTGTGTTCCTGTCTTCTGTCTGTAATACTAATCTTGCTTCTGTTGTGTTTCATGTGTTTAGGCTGAATCAAGCTAGGAAAGCTGTTGAGGGAAGGGAGCCTACAGGAAAGCTGGTGAGGGGCTGTTCACAAGGGTGTGTAAGGACAGGGCGAGAGGCAATGGTTTTAAACTAGAGTGGGGTAGATATAGATTAAATGTTAGAAAAAAAGTTCTTTACAATGAGGGTGGTGAAACACTGGCACAGGTTGCCCACAGAAGTGGTGGAGACTCCATCCCTGGAGACATTCAAGGTCAGGCTGGATGTGGCTCTGAGCAACTCGATCCAGTTAAAGATGTCGCTGCTCAGTGTAGGGAGGTTGGGCTAGACGACCTTAATAGTCTCTTCCATCACAACACATTCTATGAGTCTATGGTTTTATGATTTGTGCTTGTGCAGAATTTAACTGCATAATACGGAGTTTGTTAGAAAATGTCAATATTATCCATCACCTATGAAAAGAGGCTGCAAGAATTGGATGTGGGCTTGTATTCAAGCACTGTTCGAAGGAAATGAAAGCCGTAATGGGCACTCTTATCCAGGTTCAGTGTCCATTTTGCCTAACGGGAAGGGAGAATAGTAGTTAATCTTTTGTGTGCAAATACCAGGAAGCCTATATAAGCTTTCTACCAAGAGTCTAGAAATCTCGAGCTTATAATAAAGATATTTGTATAAGAACCAGGATTTAATTGATTGGTAATAATGGTAAACTATCCCTCTCCCTGGCCTTGCAGTTGCAGCGTCTTTTTTAAATGATATTTTCTTTTCCTTGTAGACTTTTCCAATTGTTCCTTTTCCCTTCAACCATTCTTTATAATTTTTTCAGTCTCCCTCTCTTCCTTCCATCCTTCAGTAAAATACAGCACATAAGAATTTTCTCTGTGAGACCAAATAAAGAATACAAATGCTGTGTGAACTGCTGAAGCATAACACACAACAGTTATCCACTCCCTTTGGGGAGTAGAAGAGAAGGAGGCAGGAAGTTTAGGTGTAATTTAGAACAAACTGTATTTCTGAAATCACAACAAATTCACTTTGTTATGGGGCCAGCAGGGCTAAGGACAGTGTTTGTTAGTTAAAGACCATCAGCGATATAGACTCAAAGTAACTTTTATTTTACCAACAATACATATTTTTCTTTTTTTCTTCTTTTGGTTTTTTTTCCTCCTAGTTAATTTTGGTTTTCCCTGCCTGGAAGAGGGTTGGACATAAATAACTAAGCCCTTCAATTTAGGCATTTATACAGTTGACTTGCTGCTTTCTAAAATATTTTCAGAGAGACATGAAACCAATGCTAAATTTCTTCTACAGACTAACAGTAAAGATTAAGGGATACTTTAGAAGAGGATTCTGGAGGGGAGGCAAGTCCATTGGATTTTTTTTTTTTAAAATTATGATTAGTACAATAACATAAAAAAAAAATAAAATATAGCCATCCCTTCAGGACTTGCTTAGAGATAATTTGGAACAGGTATTTTAAAAAATTAAATTGTTCCATTTATAATAACCTGGAATTTGTCTGGAAATTGGAAAAGACCTGCAAAGAGGATAGGGTCCAATAGACTTCATAGATGGATAACTCTGTTCCTGTGTTCCTGTAAGAGCCATAGGGTGTTCTCATCTCCAAATCCCCTGAAGGTAATTAGACCCAGATGACTTCCTTGGTCCTTGGTTCAGAGAAAATCAAAACAGAAAAGAAAGGGGTTTGAAAATGAATAAACAACAAATATTTGTGAAACTTTATTTACTACTTTGGATGTTTATTTCCTTTCACTAACTGTGAAGAGCAGGATTAATTTCTTTGTTGTCAGTACTGGTGTCAGTCAAGAGGAACTGTTACATCACCATATTATGCCTGACATAAAAGTAAAACAAGTGAAAAATCTGGCCACACGTGAAGGTGGACAAAAAACAGGAGCATAGGACTGCTCCTGACTATCACTCTGACACCCACAGGCTGGTCATTCCATAAAATTTAAAATTTCTTTTATATCTGTGATCCTTTAGATCATTTAATCTGATTCACTTAAGTACAATATTTCGTGTTTAGCATTCATAGATAATTCATTGCTGATAGCTCATTCAAGTATGTTAACTAACTGTCAGCTATTCACAGCTGAAGAAATGATCCTACCACTGATCAGATTTGCTTTAGATTTTTGTAGTTGCATGCAGATGGCATTAGATTGCCCACTTTTAGCAATCTGTATCCACTCATGTCTTTATATCCCTGCCTGCCATTTGGAAATTATATTTACTGACAGTTTAGGTGATTGTCTCAATGTAGAGATACTTGGATGAAATGTCCTCTGCTGAGGTGTGAAAGTGATTTCTAAAATCCCTTCTGGACTTAAATGCTGTGTAACTAATAAACACATGGAGCTTATACTGTGTGTTGTCTTCATCTCAGATGTTTTTCAAATTAGAATTAGTCTATTTCAGGTGAAAGTTTCATCTGATTCCCAAACCTAGAAATTAGACTAATTTTTGAAGTGGAAATTTGGAAGCTTCTGATCTAGCCCTGTGCTTTTAAACTACGTTGGCAGTTTACTTCACAGAAGAGTCTTGTAGCATTTCTTGTATCGGTCTTCTGACGGCTTTAAAATAAACCACAAAAAACCTACAAATACAACCAAACCAAACCCAAACCTTTGCAATAACATATTTATATTACATTTTGTTTTGTGGTTTTAATTTTTTAAATTTTTTAAAGGTCTTTAATGGCTGTCATTATCACATTGTGTATCAATAATTTGCAATGGACAGAGCTCAGTGAAGAAAATCAACTTCCACAATCTCTGCCTGAATAAAACTGCTAAGGCTTTCTATATGAACTTCTTATGTGAACTATTCTAGTTCTAGTCTTACATGAATTTCTTACATGAACTGTTCTAGTGTAACCTGCTCATTGCAGTTGCTACTAGCTTTTTGAACACTGACTTCCTTGTTAGCTTGCAAGCTTCCAAGCCTGTTCTTATATTAAATTATTAATCACATACAGAAGTGTTTTGGATACAAATACATAATTTATGTCTGTAGTACAAGATGCTAATTTAGGACCTGTGGATTCTTTAGGTTAATGAAGGACATTAGGCACATTTTCAGGGAACAAGATAGATTTAAGAGTGGAAGGTATAGTGCACTGAGGGCAGGCCCTATATAGCTATTGTACCCTCCCAGATGTAAAGAATTAACCCTTTTCTGGTGAAGGCAAGATGAGTACACAGATAAATTCTTAATTAAAAAGTAGTTAAATAGCAGGATTTGGCTAAAACAAGTAAATTTCATCTGGTCACTAGATTAACAACTCTCAGATTTGTGCAAATGAAAGAGTATATTTTGATGCCATAGTGAAATGGAAGCGAAAGTAGGATCTTAAGTCACATGAGAAATCATTTAAGACAGTACAACATATGGTACAAAAGGTAACACTTGCTTATTCAGTTTTGTATACATTTTGTAGCATGACATCAATGCAGCATGAGTTATGAAAACATTTGGCTCTCTCTTATAAAACATTTATAAACCTTTCTGTGGGGAAGTCGTGTTTTATTTGGGATTCATTGATATACAGAAAATAATG
Source organism: Trogon surrucura (assembly GCA_020746105.1). Lineage (NCBI taxonomy): Eukaryota > Metazoa > Chordata > Aves > Trogoniformes > Trogonidae > Trogon > Trogon surrucura. Next base: position 6,099,883 of record CM036617.1, on the reverse strand, counting down.
TTCTGCTTCTACTTGAACACCCCAGGGATTCTTCTTCGCTGGCTACAACCAAATCAGATTTGAAGAAAATTAAATACATCTGTCATGGTAGAATTAGGTTTCTGATTTTCAGTTAGGCTTGAGCCAGATATTTTTAAATCGGTGGAAACCTCTACGATATTTTCACGTTACTTGGCTTAAACTCTTCTTCTGTAACTAATAATGCTCAGTAGTGCATAAAGGATCTCTACGGTTACTGTTATTTTCTTTTCTAGATCAAATCTATCTAACTGAAAGATCTGAATAGGTGATTTGTTTCTTTCCCTGATTTGCATCAGATTCCTTTTCCTCTGATTATTCACATTACAAGCTTCTTGCTGTTTGGTTTCCATGGTTGATTCTGGAGTAAGCCAGCTCATTCGCTCCATAAAAACATGTAGACTCAGACATTTGTTCCAAGAGCCTCTCCAGCTAAACAATCTGGATGAGATCTGAGCTACATTTGGCTCCCTCACACAGGAGTCCTCCAGCTTTATCCTAACAGACCATGGACACTTAGATATTCAACATACTCTCCTAGCACAAGAAGGTAATGAACCACATCTTCAGCATCATGTTACAAAACATCAATGAAGCATATGCAAGAGTTTCACCCTCATTGCTCTGAGGAATTTGGATACAATTACATAAAAAAATAACATTTCCATTAGACTACAAACCTCTAGTATGAAGTTAAATGGAGATTACATCCAAGTGCTAAACTATGTGGGACAACTGCTCCACAGAAACGTGATCTAGGGTGACACTGATGCAGGGTAGGCCATTTCAGTGGGCCAGTGGTCTCTCATTGATAGGGCCCATGAAACAACAAAAATATAACCTGTCTGTTCATTTTTATATGCCTTCACAGAGCCTTGAAAAAATTGTATTTCAGTCTTAATTGACTTTTCTCATTATGGGTCTGACAAAAATTAAAATGAAGATTTTTCAGGGGAAAAAAAATGGATTATATATATAGAGAGAATGTATTCATACAAATACATTAAACTGTCTATTCTGAACTAAATTTTGAAGTTTTTATAAGAATAATTAAGAGCAATAGAGGAAAAGATTCTGTCAACGGGATCTCGGAAACAGTCTTGGAAACTGACTTTCTTGGCACATTCTCGCACTTAAAGCTTTCTCGTGCTTGGTATTTGACTCCTATCAATATAAATCTGATGGCTCACTCTAATGTTTGGGTTTTTTTTAATCTAACTGAAATGTATCTTAAATCAGATCTTAAGGTTTGTTTTGACTGGGCTTGGGTGATACAGTCATGTAGGGATGCAGCTGCCAGGTATACCTTATAAAGGCCATTGTTTTTGTGGGAAAAAATAAGAGAAATTAAGAGATTCGAACTTCTTGGCACTGTGAACTGGAAGCTCTCACCACCACATAACTGTATGGAAGATTGTATTGAGATCTCTAAAGACATGTTGTTATCTTCCAAAGAGGACCCTGAGGCCATTCACTTGTTTCAGTTTTTAAAAGCTGAGCTGGTTTTGAAGTTACTTTTAATAGTGTACTGGAGTTGAGGTTAGTTGATACAGTAGGTATGACATTACCCTGGGACTTGAATTAATTACCACCCTTCTCCCACATATTTCCTGTTTGGCCTTGGATATATTTCCATTTTTGGTCTCCCGTTTACATAAGTGAAGTAATTGTTGTGTCATCTAGGAAGCTCGGTAATTCTAAATGGGATTTTATTACTTTATAATGAAATATAGTGCTACATAATCAGCAATAGGCATGGAGAAAAAGAACTGCAAAGAATGATAGCATAGTTTAAATTGGAAGAAGTCTCAGGGAGTCATGTAGTCTAACTTCCTGTTCAAAGCAAGGCCAATTTCAAAGTTTCCTAGGTTGCTTAGGTCCTTATGATAATTGAGAACTGACTAACCTGTGCATGGTTAAAGACAAGGTTTCTAAGAAAAGTGGTTGAGAGGTAAAATTTACAGTAATGCCATAAATGGTAATTTCTGAGTGCTTGACTTGTTGGATTTAATGATATTCTTTTAAGGTACTTTAAAGATGATTATAATTTTTCTGAAGTTGTGTTGCTGTAAAAGTGTTATAACAATACAATGATTCTTTGTGGAAGGTGGTTAGTAATAATTTGTATAATCAAGAAGACTGAATTTACACACCTTAATTTACACTGTGTTTTTTCAGAAGTTTTCTTTCGCTCTTCACAAATTGACTCTGTAGGGTCATTATCGAAAATGTACGATAGTATTACTCTTACAGTTTTCAGTAGTGTAATTACAGTGGTTGCCTGTATTGTAAAGTGTAGGAGATCTGCTGTGAATGCATTGAGTTTCAGACACTTCTATAGTATACTGAATACCAAACAGCTTCTGGTTATGGTAATTCACAGCAAGATGCTTTTCTTATGCTGACTTATTCAATACCAGCTCGTAGACTTCTGTGAATAGTTAATGATCACTCCTTACGTTTTAATAGCCTGGAGTGTTATATCAGGGTGCTGCACAGTGTGACAGTGATTCAACATGACTGCCCCAGAAGATAAAATGTGTTCTTGCTTGTCAGTTGTTCTGAAACATGTACAGGTAAAGAAAAACAAGAGGCTTAATACATTATTTTCATCCTAAATGTCTGGAAAGTGTTCTAAACAATGTCAAAAAAACTTGAAGTGGATGCAGAACACATATTTGACCTCATTTGTCTCCAAAATATGCAAATGTTTTGGAATACAGAAACTCTTTTTTCTAGGTATCAATATAGATATATCCCATCAATCAGTCACTGAATATAATATATAATGGTCTCATTAAGGATTAAATACTTTAGAATTATTCAGATCATTCTTAAAAGTCTATAATTTAAGGGTCTTTATCTTTCCTCCTGAGAAAACCAACTACAAATTTTTCCGGTAAAATTGCAAAGAGCTGAAAACACAAGGCACTCTGCATATCAAACACTAGCCTCACCCTTTAATAATAACAAAGCTATTAAAAGTATAATAACAATTCAGGGGGAAAATGTCATTTTCCCTTCTTCCAGCTTGTAGTTTTGTGTGAATAGGAAGAGATCAAAGCCTTATGAGAGAGCAGGTTATCTTACTGAAGCAAGCAAACAAAACAAAACATCTCAAACAAAACATAAAGCTATGAATAGATAAGCAAATGAGAGCTTTGAGTTAGTAACCTGTTCCCCTGGGCAAGGGCTAATCTAGGTTGCAAAGAGATTCTGCTTTCCATCATTAATAGGTTTAGCAACACTAAATAGACCATGGGATTTGGGTGTCTCAACACATATGTACACTTAACAGCTAAATTTCGTTGAAATCCACAGAATGAAGACACCTCAGTCAGCTCCGTGGACTTAAACAAGAGAAGCTGATCTTTGGCCTAAGGGACCAGATCAGTTCCGTAGCGTTAAATGCATTCCTCTCCAGTACATAATGGATAGCAAAATCTACCTTCTACAGTATGCGAAAAATTGGGGTAGTTTACTGAAATGGCTTCTGCTATCATGATGTCAGCAGCTGTTTTGCTCTTTATTATAAAAATTGTCTTAGTAGTTGCATTTGGACAAAATCAGAGCAATAAACAAACAGAAGACTATGAAGAAAGATATGCCAAAAGACTTATATGTCTAGGAACCACTAGGATTGTGCACTATGTTCACAGAAAATACCCAACAAATTCCAGAATAAAGACAGTGAAATATATATAGTAATGTATATGTGTTATTTATATGTCATGTACATATATGTAATATATAAGTAAAATATATACAGTGTGTGTATATATAGATTTAAAATACAACTAAATCTGTTGGTAATTTATACAGTAGGAATTGAAAATTAATCTTACTGCTTTTGTGCGTATAGCGTAAGAACTCCCAGTGATGCGTATTTTCATGAATTCCACAATGCAACAAAAACTATGATCATGACTTATGTATAAAATTTCTAAGCTTATTGCGAGAGCAGTGATGTGATGTTAGTGCAATGATAAATGCTTAGGACTCATGTGAAGATGTGAAGTATGCTTTTAAGTTTAATATAGCCAACAAGCAGCCTGGGAATGGTTCTAGTCAGGAGCTACAGAACGAAACAGGGACAAATAAATAGAAAGAATATCTTTAATGGTTCCTCAACACTAGGTATCTCTGTGCTCTTCAGCAAGTCTTGTCTCCCCTTAGATATAAAAAATTGATATCTAGTCTAGTTTGGTTGTTGAATTCCCCATAAATCACCAAAAGAAACAGCCACATTGAGAGAAGAGTTCATCCTCTCCATCTCAAACACTGATCTCAGAATGGAAAAAATAACCCTCTGGAGACGTTTTTAACTTCGTCTTCACTTTTAAGGGAGGCTTAGTGACTATCCAGGACAGGACTTTGAACTTCAGACAGCTGGCATGAGATAAAATGGATAATTATCTGTATTCTTCTTAATTAATATTCAGTCATCAAATTGCAGTCAGACATCAAATTACTCTCTTTCCAGCAATGCGTATTGTCTCGGAGTGGCTGCTGTGGGTTGACCCTTGCTGGCCGCCAGGTACCCACACAGCCGCTCACTCATTCCCCCCTTCACTGCTGAACAGGGGAGAAAATATTTCCAAGGGTTCAGGATTTGAGATAAGGACAGGGAGATTACCCTCATTTACTGTCCCGGGCAAAACAGACTCAATTTTAGGGAAATTAAGTACATTTATTAAGAGAACTAATCAGAGAGGAGTAGTGAGAAGTGAGAAAAAGTAAACAGATCTTAAACAGAACACCTTCCCCCCATCCCTCCCTTCTTCCCGGGCTTAACATCAATCCCGGTTTCTCCACCTCCTCCCCCCGAGCGGCGCAGGGGGACAGGGAATGGGGGCTGCGGTCAGTTCATCCGACGTTGGTTCCACCGCTTCTTCACTCCGGGGGAGGACTCTTCACTCTTCCCCAGGGCCACTGTGGGGTCCCTCTCACGGGAGACAAGCTTCACGCTCTCTTCTCCGCGTGAGTCATCCCACAAAGGGCAATTCATCACAAACTGCCCAACGGGAGACACCTCACGAGGGGCAGCCCACCCCTCGTGAGTCTGAGGTGCAGTCCTTCGGGGGAAACCGCTCCAGCGTGAGCCACCTGCAACGTCCCAAAAGTCCCACCGGCCAACCTGCTCCAGCGTGGGCATTCCTCTCTTCCACGGGCTACAGGTTCCGGCAGCGACTTGCTCTGATGTGGGCTTCCCACGGGCTACAGTCCCCTTTCAGGCATCCACCCACACGGCGTGGAGTCCTCGGTGGACATCTACGCGGTGATCCTCATGGTGGACATCTGTACCTCGCCCATGGGCTGTAGGGGGACAACCCGCTTCACCATGGTCTTCACCACGGACCCGGGGGACTCCCTCTGCTCCGGCGCCTGGAGCTCATCCTCCCCGCCCCTCCATCTTCACTGACCTTGGTGTCTGCACAGATTCTCACTCATCCATCTCTGTGCCAGCTGTTATTGCGCAGTTCTTTTTCCCATTCTTAAATATGTTTTTCACAGAGGCGTTCCTCTGCTATCACCTTACTGATAGGCTCAGCCTTGGCCAGCAGCGGGTCCCTCTTTGTAGCCGGCTGGCATTGGCTCTATCAATCTTGGGGAGCTTCTAGCAGCTTCTTACAGAAGCCACCCTGCAGCTCCCCCCCCCCGCTGCTGAAATCTGGCCAGGTCAAACCAAAACAGTGGCTAACAGCCGAAGTTTTGGAGTAAGGTTAGAGTCCTAAATCTTGTTTATCTATGTTACCTGTCCCATGGTGAGGGCTCCTTCTAACACTGAGAAAACAGTGTAAGATCTGAAACCTAAAACTACATTTCTGATGAAAAAAAATATTAAAATTTCTTTTTCTTTCTTTTTTATACTAAATACAGCAATGTTCTTAGACCCTTATTGGACTAAAGTCTAATTCTGATCTTTGGAAACAGAATTTCTGGGAAAACAGACCAAACTTGAACTTTCAGTTTCTTATCATATATTTAGTCAATATCTCAGCTTAGAAGCTTTTATTTTACTATATTTCTAGACTGTTAAAGAAGAATTTTACCTTTAAAGATGGGTTTATAACTTGTATTTTAAATATATGACTTTGTCCAGTTGTGTATCTGTAGATTCTCATCTTGCTCAACCTCTATAATGACTTAGAGATTATAGTCAGTGATGTCTGTCAGTAGGTCTGTTTCATTTTAGGCTGGGCACTGTGACTTCTGAGTGACCCTTTGGAGACCTGGGTTTCCACGGCTCCTTTTGAAGCTCAGAGGTACTTTTTTACTTAAAATGTAAAGGGGAGATCTCGCTTGTGGAACGAATGTAGATATGAATATTTGCTCACTCCAGTATAGGGTCACTGGAACCATAGCCAACAAGGTCTTCTGTAGAAAAGAGGTTTTTTTAAAAGATGTACATTGAGGAACACTCTGAGCCTGTGCATAATGCTACCTTCGCCCAGAATAATTAACTCTTGAGCTGTAGAAAGCAGCTGTATCCAACCTTCCTTAAGGACTGCTCCATTGGTCTCATTTAGTATTTCTGAAATCTTTGCCTTTGTGATGCATGTCTGGAGTTCTTCAGAAACTAGTAATTCCTTTGAAAATCTAAGAAGAGCATTGCAGTAGGTTGCAAAGGAGAAAAACTAATTGTGAGAGGTAGAAGGTGAAGGAGGAGAAAAGAAAATTCAATTTCATAAATATTCGGAAGTCTACTTTGTAATAACTCATTTGAATTTTCTTTTTTTTTTCCAATTTTTATTTGCACATGGTTTCATTTCCTGTATTTCCTTCATTAAGATTAGAAGAAGAATGAGCCCAAGAGAAACATAACTGAAAACATTATGCTTTCCCTAGTTCCCATGTTTCTAAGCCTGTGGCAAAATTGTGTGTCATGCATCTTTCCCTGTGGTTCTTAGAAACATTTCTAGGACAATAAAGCAAACCCCTTCAAGGTCAGTGGTCATCTGTCACTGTATTTCCACGCACCATGAATTATTGCCTTGGGAAGTCTTTACCAACCCAACTGATATCCCATAGGCTGGGCTCTGATTTTGTGTTGTTCATTGTTCTTTTTAAAAGTGCATATGAGATTCAGGTTATAAAAAAAGTCCACTCTAACTTAGCTTTAAGCTAAGACAACACATCACTTAATTTATAAAATAAGCACTGATGGATAAAACTAAGAAAATAAAGTTGAGATAATTGATCTCTGTTTCTATCATATTTGGACCATAAAATCCAGTTTACCATTTGTGATTCCAAATTAAACTGGGGAAATTGGACTGTGGGCAATCACAACTGCTCATGTTCTGTGGCCAGCATGCAGCCTGAAACTCTGTTTTCTTATCTAAAATATTACTGGTGTCTAAGAAAGGCTCTTTGACAGCTGTCACTGAAAATTAAAAGTCCTTGACAACCATGTCCGTGTTTATTCCAGCAGTAGCGACATGGTTCAAAGAGGATTAGGTCCAGTAAATATGACTTGAAAGTATGACAACTTTGTTAGAATTGCTTCAGATGTCTTAATGGAGGTGCACCAGTGACCTTTAGCCACAAGAAGACAATATATTACTTTGTGTGTATTTGATATGGTTTATTTCAAATTTGAAGGAGCACAGAGTAAATCTACTTGAATGTCTCTGTGTGAAACTCCTCTCTGAACTGCAATGAACGTTGTCCACTGTCATAATCTAAGCCAATGGTCTTGAAAACCATGAATTAATGGATGTTTAGTGACTGTATGAAACTTGGCACTTTGAACAAAGTTTTATAACAGGGTCTTCCAGTAAAAAATCAAGGATCTCTCAAGGTTCCTCTGCATTAATTACATTAATTATAGCCTCTTTTTTCTTTTTTTTTTCTTTCTTGTTCAAAGACAAACAGTAGTCAAATATTGAAAAAAATCTACCAATTGGATATTTAGAGCACCAGGCTATAGGTGTGTTTTTGCAGACTTCCATAAGCACAAAGAAGAGATATTGTGCCCTTGCTCAGAATGGATGGATGCTTTATAACAATACCAGTGGACTTCTTTCTTCAGCTTAGGCATAGTTTTGCACTCACTAGGCACTTTCTGGTTACCTCAGAGAAAAGCCTGAACTAGTTTCTGTCAGCTCACAAGAGCTGATGTAGACGTATTTGTGGTGATGTGGCTGAAGGCATTTTCCAAAAAGGGAAACAAAACACTATTTTTAAAATTTATTTTATTTTTAACTTCATCTCACTCTTATCCTACTGCACTTCCACCTTTCCACTGTCAGGAATTGTCTGAAGATGCCTCATGAGTTTGAGCCATTCAAAATATAATTACAACTTCTACTGGGTTTGAGAGTAAACAGCAAAGGTGCATTTCTGAATATCTTCAAGTGTAAAATGTATGAGAATCTGAGACTATATAAAATAAATCATAGTAAATCAGAACAGTGTTTTCTCTATGGTTTTGTATATATTTTGGTTTTGGTTATTTGTTTTAACTGTCAACCAGTAAATCTGGACATTGCAAAACTAAACATTTCCTGCAAATTCATATTGTTCAGCAAAGTCACTTTAGAAGCCAAGAGATATTGTTAGCTCTACCTTTAAATTTGTGAAGAATGTCGTTAAATTTCAGAGAGATTATATTGAAAACCTTCTTCAGACTTTCTCTAAGCATTTCAGAAAAAGCAGTTTAACAAATGCCTCCCATTTTCTCATAATGAGATTATAAGAAAGTGAGAGGACATTTGAAATAGAGATAGGACAGGAGCGTGTTCAGCTATTACATTTAAGCTCAGATTAAAATAGGAATTGTTCAGGTACAATGGTGAATCATATGTCTTCCTGAAAATCAAGTTTCTGTTTAGAGGCATTCATCACATGCTTAGGGAGCCTTATAATCAAAATGGTGAAGAAAGTAGGTTCTCACTAAAATATATGGAAATGTAATGTCCCCCAAATACTGTATTAATTTTTTCCATACTATATTTTCCTATAGAATTTCTTATGTAAAAATATGTGACTCTGTCAAACTATGATGTTGACCTTAAAGTATATGACTATTGGGGTATTCTGGCTTTAAAATATAGTTGACTTCACAGGTGTTGGCAACCTGAGAAGAAATGCACATCTTTTCCTCTTTCCCTCCCTTCCTTATATGCTCACTTTTCATTGTTTGAATAAAATGTCATCTTCATCTCTTTAATCATGTTTTTGCTGGTGTCATTGTTTTTTTTTTTCTTGCTCTGCATTGTGTAACATGTAGTAAAATTGTTTCAGACCAACACCAAGGGACTTTTTTTTGGAATAATGTACAGGCAGATTGTTCACGACAACTGGCTTGTATTTGTTCTCAGAAAGGTACAGGGTTTCTACTGCGGAATCACCATTATTGGATATTTTCAAGAATTGGCTTGAGGGAAACATATTTACCCAGCGTAGTGTTGGGAAAAGCCCTGTTTTTATCAGGAGACTGGACAGGTGTCCCCCAGCTCCCTATTTTAACCAACATTTCAGTGTCTGTTTTCTGTTTTCCTTTTGGTTTTTTTCATGTTGATTAGACAAAGACTCTTGAAGCTGTGTTCGGTCACCTCTAGGTGATCACCTTAGATAATTCAGCTGGCTCATCTCTCTGAGCTCCATCTTACTGGTGAGGAGAGGCAGGATTTACCAGAGCCATTCATTGAGCTAAATTTTTGGATGCTGAATCTGGAAGACTCTTAATCCGCTGCTGATTATAAACAGAAATGTTAGGCAGGCGACATTGCTGAATTAGATGCTTCAACTTCAATGTTGTGAATATTTCCCATATCTTCAAGTATATCCATATAATTATTTAATAATCCCTGCCTTTATATTCCTAGGATGAGAGGCAATAGCCTCAAGTTGTACCAGGGGAGTTTTAGACTGGACATTAGGAAACATTTCTTCACTGAAAGGGTTGTCAAACATTGAAAGAGGCTGCCCAGGGAAGTGATGGAGTCACCATCCCTGGAGGTCTTTAAAAGACGTGTAAATGTGGTGCTTAGGGACATAGTTTGCTGGTGGACTTGGCAGTCTTAGATTTACAGTCTGACTTGATCTTAAAGGTCTTCTCTAACTTTAATGATTCTATGATTCTATATAACAGGAACCAGAAGCCTACTGCAAAGGTGCTAAGGTTATCACACCTGTCATGGGGCTGGAAATCAGAATGACATAAGCAAAATTATTTGTGAGGAACAGTATTTCCCTGTGCTTGTCTCCCCTTGAGCCAGATCTTAGAAAATAAACTTCTGGTTTGTTTCTTTGTTTTGCTTAAAATTATGTCAGGAAGTTCTGCACAACATTTAAAAGCATATCCACAAAACATCGGTTGTCTGTGGTAAAATTCCACCGATTTGGGCAGGTAAAAAAAGTCATAGATAATGGCTTATAGAAGTCATAAAATTGTTTAGGTTGGAAAAAACCTTTAAGGTTATTGAATGCAACCATTAACCTAGCAATGCCAGGTCTGCCACTAAGCCATGTCCCTAATACATTGACAACACATCAATTTTATTTATTTGGCTATTTTTAAAACAGGCACAGTGATCAGTTATCAGATCTTAATCTTTCTGGCACTCGAACACTTGATGTAAAATTTCAATGTTACTGAATGGACTGAAGGAAAAGCTGACCAGAAGTTATCTGCAACAGTTACAGGAACTTAGGACCTCAGGAAGAGTTATGAAAATGAATAAAAAGCTGCTGCCCCTGGCAAATACATTTATCCAAGGATTTGCTACTATTTCAGTGTCTGGAGACAAAGTCAGAAGTCTTCCAGTTATAAAGCCTTGTACGTGCCTGACTGCCAAGCATGCTGACTATAGCATAAAACCTATCTGTAGCTGTTTTGTCACAGGTTCTCGTAAAGCCTGAAGACAGCACTTTTCCGGATGATGCTGCTTATGCCCTACAGGAGACATCCATCATACCATAATAAGCTCTTCTTGGCTGATTTATTTCTTATTCATCTGGCAATTTTTTCAATGTAAACTTTCCAGCTTTTATGAACAAGTTATTATTTTTTAGCCTCTCATGGTTAAATTTGTTTTATTGTCCCGGACAATTAGTTGATTTGGATAGTATTCAGGCTAGTGGCCTTAAACATCCAAGATACTATGTGTCATGAATATATTTTCTGTTTCCTTAAGGGCAGTCTCAGAGGTCTATCAAAATTAGGCTTTTCTCCTAGCAGCTTTCTTCATGTTTGCTACAAATTCACTCATATATCGCCTAAATTTCATATACAAGCCATTAGTGAAGCATCATCATTATGAAACATATATTTGCCTGTGCTGCAGCAAGCACTGCAGGTTCCCAGGCACCCCAGAATGTATCCAGCAGAGATGAATTCATACAGCCATAGCATAAATAATATTTCCTGCAGAACAGTCTCCTCAACACAAAACTTCTTTAAAAGCATCAGCAGATGAGTAACTCGCAGCTTTACTTGGAAAAGCCCACGGTAACTGCAGTGACATGTAACCGGTGCTATGCTAAGTGCTGTATTGCAGCACTTCTCTTTATTCCCAGGGTTTTCTTAAATACTCCAGGGGAAATTGGTGTGGGATATAAATATGGTGGTGTTTCCTTGTCAAAGTGTCTTCAAAACTGGTACATAGTTGTCCCAAAGCAAGCAGAAATAGAACTTGATTTAGAATTCAAGTGTCTTGATTTCCCTTGTTTCACCTTAGTTACAAGGGGCTTTTTTTTTCCATTTCTTTATGTAAGAACTGATGTAACACTCTCACATCAACACCAGTGAGATTTTTTTTTTTTTTTGGAATATACACAAGTAGCAGAACTAATAAAACAATGTTTTCAGGTAAAAATATCATAGAATCATAGGATGTGTTCGATTGGAAGGAACTTTTAGAGGTCATCTAGTCCAACCACCCTGCAAGTGAGCAGAGACATCTGCCACTGGATCAGGTTACTCAGAGCCCCATCAGGACTGACCTTGAATGTCTCCAGGGATGGAGCAGCAGAGGAATTTCTTGTGGAGCAGAGGCGCGGTATTACTTTAAAGATGTGGACAACCCAGCTTAGGCCTAAACAAAGGCTCTGTCCTTGAAACTGCCTTGGAACACGGGGAGAAGGAGGTTTTATCTGTTTTGTGAGAGCTTTGCGAGATGCTTGGCTGCAGGTGCTGGCCCCGGGGGGAGAAGGAGGGGGTGAGAGCCACTTGCATAGTGGAATGACACTACCCAGTAAAACACTGGCGCGTGTAAACCTGTAACTGACCAACTCTGTTAAGGGGCAGGCGTGGGGACACTGCTTAACTGTATGTAGTGAGCTGTCTGGAGCAATAAAGGGAGGATGACTTGTAGCCATATTGGTGTGATGGTCGTTAACTTGGCTGGCTCTCTGAAGGGACCCTTCTAGATGGAGCCTCCACCACCTTTGGGCAACCTATGTCAGTGTTTCACCACCCTCATAGTAAAAAACTTCTTCCTAACATCTAATCTAAATCTATTCTGCTCTAGTTTAAAATAATTGCCCCTGCCCAGCTTTCCTGTAACCCCTTCAGGTACTGGAAGGCCGTTACAAGGTCTTCCCAGAGCCGTCTTTTTTTTCCAGACTCAACAACTCCAACTCTCCTGATTTTCCCATCCTGACTTCAATATCCCCAGATTTCCGAGCACCTTTTTGCTCTGTTTTATTATTTGTCCCTGAACAACGCTGCTCCCCTGCAATGTCTTGTGTGCAGCAGTACGGTAAATGCCATAGAGGTTCTGAGATAAGTATATTTTGATAGGTCAGCTTATAAAAGTTTCTTGACTGGCTGGAAAGTAGAAAAACATAATACCTAAGCTCACACTCCACTTGCAGCTTTTCGCTCACTGCAGTCATTTTCAGAGATACAAAAACTGAGATTAATGGTCATTAACATGAGTCTTGCTTCTCAGCTGCAGATTTCCCCCAGACTTAAAAATGTACAAGCTCTCCCCTTGAGATTGAATAATTCTGGGGAGAAGACTGGTACTTTATAGACAGTCCAATTGCACAAGTCACATTTCCTTAAAAAATACAGTGTACAGTAGCAAATCCTTAATAATTTTGTCCATCCCTTGCAGTTATTCTTAATTTTTTATTTTATTTCTTTTAGTTCAAAGAACTGGTCATTATAGGCTACATTGCAGTAAATGTCAGACAAGGAACATGTATTTTACTTTATCCTACTGTTCACCACTCATTTCGAAGACATTTGTCTTACTGAGTTTTAAGAGGCAACTTTCTGGCAACTTCTTCGTAAGCAAGGAGGAAAACTAAAAGCGTGTGATTATTTCCATTTCTACTCTTAAGGATATGCCTTAATGTCAGTTTGGAAGGGCTTAGTTGTTGTTTTGTTCTTGGGGTTTACTTGGTTGATTGGTTGGTTTGTGTGGGGTTTTTTTCAGTTTTAGATTCTTTTTTTTTGGCAAATATCTGTGAATTGCGGTGTTCAGTGCTGATCCTGAAATATTCCAGACCCGCTGCTTTACACTGGTAAACTGCTTTACTAGTGCTTTACACTAGTCCTACTGCAGACCTTGTCACTTCTGCCTGAAGTTCTCACTTATGGCATCAGTCTGACATTTGTCAGGCTTTAGATGCTGCCAAACAGCCGCTGAGAACTCCTTTCAACCGTGGGGCTGATGTCTAACTGACAGCATTCAGGAAAGTAATTGATGCAGGGTGTTGAATCTTTGTGATGTCATTGTCAAGACATATAAACCGTATATTTTGCACTGAATGACTGGATTGAAGGGACAAAAATGAGCAAAATTCAAGATTTGGAAAATCCAAGGTTCTTGCATACAAGCAATTTTGAATGTAAGAAGCTAGAAGTACCTGTTAAATTATGTACTTGCCCAACAGCGCTAAGGAAAACTGCCAGAAAAGAAAAATCCAGTTTCTGCTTGAGGTCGTCACTAGACTGTGAATACTAAGAAGGAGGAGATAAAGAATGAATGAAGATACCAAGTTGAATGTAACACTTGGTATAGGAATGTCTTACTTAAACAAATGATAAGTTCATTTAGTAAGTTGTTATTCAGCATTGATACAGTCACACTTGGAGCACTGTGTCCAGTTCTCGATCCCGTAATATAAACAGGAGGTTAAAGTCTTTGAATATGCTCAGTGGAGGGCAACAAAGTTGGTAAAAGGTCTAGAAGGAGTGTCATATGAGGAGCAGCTGAAGACTTTTAGTTTGCCTACTTTGGAGAAAAGGAGAATGAGGAATGACCTTGAGGAAGAAGAGAGTGAGGTGCTGAGCTTTTTGCCCCATTGTCCAGTGATATGACATGTGGAAATCGTTCAAAACTGCATCACAGGAGGTTCAGACTTGATGTTAGAAACATTTCTTTACCAAGAGGGTGGTCAAACACTGGAGGAGTGGTCAATGCCACATGCCTGTTGGTATTTAAGAGGCATCTGGACAATGCCCTTGATAGCATGATTTAACTTTTCATCAGCCCTGTAGTGGCCAGGAAGTTGGACTAGATGATCAGTGTAAGTCCCTTCTAAATAGGGCTATTCTGTTCTAGAAAACAGACATATACCAAACAACTTCCAAGGGACACTTGTCCACTCTGCTGAAGTGAATATGAAAACAGCACAGATGAAAATGTGCTCTGTGCAAAAATATGTGAAAAGCAACAGAAAACCATGTCACAAACCTTGTCCTTATCTGATACGACCCAATGGATGTGAGATAATCCATTTTTAAAATCATTCGGTCACCAACTGTGGTTTTATGTTAGTGCCTTGGAAATGTAAAAAGATAAAGTTGAAAGTAAAAACAACCCCAAAAAATGAAAAGGTAGGAATGTAAGGATCAACTCTCATACAAATCAGAGGCTATGGATATGATGATCAAGGACATGATTTACACAGATGATCCAGCAGTGCTGTATGTTTAGCAACACAGACACAGACACAATATGTAACTTGCAGTTTCAAAAAATGTTTACAACCCACTACTCCCACAGTGAAAATTCAGCTGATGAACTTGAGGAATAATTAGAACAAAAGTAAAAATTTATTTCACTCTGCTCGAATCTGTATTGCAGTAGATAGAGCTTTTCAACCTAACACCAAGTCCTCTGAAATAGCTTCCTCCTGTTTATCAAGTAACTAATCTTTTGCATTTTCTTTCAAATTTCTTCCTGTGTTTTGTATGATGCATTCCTTCATTATGATTTTCACCTCCAAAGCACTGAAGTTCCTAGAAACCTCTATGGTGTAACTTATGTCTCAGGGCTGCAAGTGACACTGAGAGAAATATCTAGTACTAATAATACAATCATGTTCAGCAAGTTAATGGCTCAGACAGAAATACAGGTGAGTGCTTTCATACAGAAATCTACTGTATTTCATGTTCTCCTGATTTTAATAATCAAATGCAGCCTTGGTTTGTGAATCGCTTGATTTACTCTTCAAATATAGAGGAAGAAACAGACCTACAAGGAGAAATTTGTGCACCTGTCTTTCCTCTTGAGGATAGTATATGGTATTTTAAAATTTTTTGTAAGCTATTGCTTTCTGATTTTATGTTTAGAACTTCTTTTTTCCTCAGTGAAAACAATGTCTTTTCCTTATCTTCTGCAGCTGTGATTATAAGAATAATGAATTAGTAGTGAAAAGAGTGAATATGCATTTTCCTGAGCAAAGGTTCCAGTGATCATTTTGCTCTGTGGATGCAGTTATAAAGTGTATATGCTCCCTTTGTGTATTGTGAATATAAAGTCCACTGAAATGGAAAAAGCTCACACTTGGCTTCAGACAGGTCCTGTATCTATAAAAGGAAAGCAACTACAAAGCAAAATGACTTTGCATGCTCATTTTTGTGCAGTTTTAGAAAATCTACATTTCCAGATTGTATCTCCATTTTCAAATGTAGGTGTGGGTTTCAAATTAAAATTATATATGCTGCCCTCTTTTATTTATGTGACAAACCTGTTTGCTGCTGCTGGTTTGAACAAAGGTATGTGCATGGAAACGACTGCAAAAAAAGCTGCTTACAGAAACTTCTCCTTTCTAGTATAGGATGAAAATCTTTGCTTCTCTCTGTATAAACTGCTTTTCTGTGCCTTCATCGGGACACAGACTCTGAAATACCTGTCCATTCCTGTGAGACAACTTTGCTAGTAGAAACAGCACTATTGTCTCTCACTTGAGATGAATGTAAAGTTGGTCTCCTCTGCAGGTTTTAATTGACAGGGTATAAAATGACCTAAAAGATAAAGACATTTTCCTGGGAGTTCTACCACAGATTAAGTCTTCCAAAATGG
Source organism: Trogon surrucura (assembly GCA_020746105.1). NCBI lineage: Eukaryota > Metazoa > Chordata > Aves > Trogoniformes > Trogonidae > Trogon > Trogon surrucura. The sequence goes on along the minus strand of CM036617.1, from coordinate 6,083,594 downwards.
AAGATGACCAAACTGTTGAGCCTCAGCCCATTGTGTCTGTAACTACTATATTCTCTGGATCTCAGCAGGTCACAGTGAGCACCTTTGGCTGATCGGCAGCTGTTTTGGGTAGAAATTCTGGTTGTTCCACACAGAACTGGGATGCTTGCCCTCAGAACAAAAATGTCTCGTGTAAAGAAACGACTACAGAGTCTAAAGAGGAGTTTTACTGAATCTCCAAGGTTCTGGATGATTTGGTTTTCCACTTCAGCTCTGGAACAGCTGAAATGGAAAGAACAGAAAAATTTTGCTCTTCTTTAAACGTATGAGAAAAGATGTACACATCTGGAAAAAACCCCACACAAAACCAACTTCTTGCTTGCAGATCCCTGCTTTAATTTCCTTACTACTGTGAAGTCTTCAGTGGCTGTGACCACAACCCAAAAAGCAATCTCTCATTTTACTTTACGTAAGTGGCTACTTCTCCAAAAGATGAATGCTATCTCCCCACAGTACTCATTTTTTTCTCAGCTAATCTTACTATGAAGTAGAATCCTAATCTTTAAAAACATCATTATATTACTGTATTGCAGTTATTTTTTTTCATTTATTTGTGAGTAATTCTGATCTTTCATTTCACTACTCAGAATAAGAATTTTTTAAGGCCTGATGTATATATATAACACATTTCCTGTTGTTTAGTAAGGGGATTTTTCTACTCCCTGGCCCTTTGGATGGACTCAGCTTTCACCTTTTTACCTGGACTTTTCCCAATTTGTCATCTCAGAGTGCTCCTGAGAAGTCATTATGACTTAATATCCTCACATTACCCCTAGTCCTAGAGACACCACATAGGTATGATGGAAAATGATGGGTTGCTGCAAGGTCTGTTCAGGAATGTAAACCATGAATTTCCCCAAACTATGGGCATTAGAGGTGTATTTTATAAAGATTTCCACAGATACAATAAACCTAGAAGAGTGATTTTGGAAGCTTTTTTGGTTGAAATTCATCTTTAGATGCAGCCAAAAGTAGCTGAATAGTTTACAACAGTCTGGGATCTGAGTGACAAGTGATGGAATGGAAAGATTGAAGTGCAGTGTCCTGTAAATGATTGGCTATTCTAGTTCCTAGCCAGGGTGATAACTGATGTTTTGTTTTGGCTTTAGTGTACCATTTAGAACGGATAATAAACAGACACATAGTTTAATGAAAGCAAACTTTCACCACACTGATCTACTACATTACTTTTTTTTTAGTAAATCTCACAGATGCTCACAGATGCTTTCCAGACTATCTCACTAAGTTGCAGTATTAGTAGTTTGTGTAAATTAGCTTTAGAGGGTAAAATATAGCACATATTTTTTCCAGAATAGAACAGCATTGACCTTGGATGGCTTTCAGACTCAAAACATCAATGGCACAGTGCCACAGACAATCATCCTCCTCTAAAGCAAGGGAACACTGGGAAACTTGGAAAAATGCCTTCACAGAGAGATGCATACACTGGAGTGGTATCTAATGAGGTTTTACCTTTTTTAACTCCTGCTTTCTCAAATGTACGGGACTCATTCTACCTTTGAAATTCACAAGAGAGAGAAATCTTAACAAACAACACTGCCACCGCCAGAAATACACCCCAGTGAAAGACATGGGGACAAATAGGATGAATGTGCAATTTTAGATAAAAATACAGCAAAAGCTGGATTCCTGCTACCATTTTTGCTCTCTGCTTCTCTTGGCCCACTTTCTTAGTGTGCTTGAGGACTCCACCTGCATTTTGGAGTACAGTAACAACACAGATCCCTGGTCGTGGGGATACAATCCCATTTGGAGGGGATATTTTGTAGTCACATAACTCCATGACCACCAATGTTAGTACATACTCCTGCAGTGGAGACACCAATTCGCACTACAAGAAATTTATGTGTATCCCATCCATCACCACCCCAGCTGTCTCAAGTCCTGGACATGTGGCACTGTTCTCAACGCTTGGGCAAACTGCAAAACAGGACTCTAAACTTCTTACTGCCCTTGGGAAGGAGCCTCCTAAATGAATACTTTCTCTTCCTCTACAAAATGTCAGTTATTCAGGTTTCAACTGAGTCAACCTAGGCTACTCTTTCTTTAGGAGACAAGTAATGGTGCTTACTGCCACTCTAAAGAAAAAGTACTTGAAGCAAATCATATTTAACAGACTAACAATAAAAGGCCAGGAAAACCTTTCATGTAAAAAGGTAACAATGATTCTCCTGGGAGCTGATGGGTCTTCAGTTAGTTAGAACAGAGCTGCTTAACCCAAGAAGTCTTCATGGGTATATCTAGAACTGAACCTGGTAGTTCTTTTTATGGGTTTCCCGGATCAAAGGATGAATCCTACTTACGTTCAGACTTCACATCAGGGCAATACCAGGGCATTCACTCTTCTCCTTTTTCCCATGTTTTGTTTTCCAAACCCAGAAGAATACAAGACAATGTTAACACTCCAGTAGATCTTCAAACTAGACAATATCCCCAGGGCATGCCCCAGAGTGTCTCCCAGGTATTCCTGATAGAGACCTACTCTTGTGGCACTTCTTCAAATAGTTAAATTTCAGAGTGGAAATCATGCCCCATGTCCATTTCTTTGAAAAGTTGAGCCAGCTCCTTTTCTGGTCCTTGTAAGAGTCTATATACTCCACTACAGTGAGCTGAATATCTCCTAACAAGAAATGTTCTATTTGCACTTGAACTGTAAAAGGTCATAGCTGATAACTTTGACAGCTTCTGCTATTCTGCCATTAAATCTCATTGAAGGTTGATCTACATTTAAGATGAGAAAACTTCTAGCCAAACTCCTGGGGTTTTTTCAGGTTTTTTTCTTGTTTTGCTCTTTTCTTGTTGTTCTTTATTATTCTTATTATTTTATTTTTATTTTTCATCAGTAAACCAATTAAGAATAATTATTATATCATGAGAACTTTACAATAGTGTCTCATTTCTAGTCCCTGCCAATTTGCATAAGTCATGTAGCAACTCATTCAGAACATGAATCAAAGGGCCATAGGCACTGTAGTGACACTGTGAGGAAAAGGAAAATGTATTGGGCATGCTCCATGAGCGCTTTTCATGCAGCTGTGAACAAACAAACCAAACAGGACACTTGATTAAACAACGCAAGTGTTCACTGCAAAACAAATTATGATAAATTGCTAATATTGATTACTTTTAACCAGAAGGATGAGATTGTCTGGTGTTTAAATTTAGGAATGCAGCCAAAAGATATCTTGACCTCACCTCTGCACTGGGAACCAATACAACATTAATTAGAATTACCGTTCAGGTAGAAGTCACAATTATGTGACAGTTGATTTATTAATTTAAGAGCTACCTACAAGCCAGATGTGTACTCCACTGGCACATGATTGTTGTGGTTTGGTTTGTTAATGTAGAAAAACCTCCAGGACGTTGATAGTCTTTGTTCAGTGCCTGTAATATAAGACATTCTCATTTTAATTAACACATTTCTGATCAGCAATAAACAGTTTTAGCTTGTTTTTTTTTTCTGTGATTACATTTTCCCTTTTTTGAATTTTGCTTTTCCTTTGCTAAGGAGCTTGTACTACTGAATTCATAAGCACATAACCAGCTGGGACTTGGAGTGTTTCCGCAGTATGGCGTTTGCAACAGTCATCTGAAGCTGGAAATGCTGCATTTGCTGCTACTGTTAATTGCATATATTGCGCTATAAACAAAAACAGATCTGTCTGACCTGAATTCTCAAGGGTGTTGAGCTACTCCCCTTTTTTCTCCCCTCAAAAAATGATCTGATGTGACTACTGGGTATCTGCTTGTTCAGTGTGAACACAGAGGTTTAGTGTAAGTGGCAGAGCTTGCTACTACAGTTCTTTTCCGTGTGCATGTATATCTACATATCTATACACATTTAACTACCTATCTATACACATCTAATCTGCATATCCACACACATATTGTGCCTAAGTGCAAATTATATGTATTTTTATTTCATTAACTGGACATTTTTTTTTTCCAAAGTCGTCGTTTTTGACTGGTGTCTCTCTTCTATATTTATGCAGATATGTACATTTTATCTGAAATTAATACAAAGTTTAGATCATCTTTCTCTAGATCATAAAATCACTCATGCATGAAGAAATATCTCAGAGAGGCTAATAAAATCAAAGGAAGGGAACATCTCTTCTGACAGATAAGATCTCGGATATTTAAGTAGAGGATTTTAAAGGAGTTTTTGGAAGGTTTATTGGGGATTTTTCCATCACGACATCTGCAATATTGGCATGATGATGTTGATCTTTGGTCCACATGTGTTGCCTGATCTAGTTGAGAGGCATCCCTGCCCATGACAGGGAGGTTGGATTAAATGATCTCTAAGGTCCCTTCCAACCTAGGCCATTCTATGATTCTGTGATTCTATATCATGTCTCATATGCTTCCATACAGCAGTTTGTTCTGTGCCCAGCACCAGGATAACAGGACTGTACTTCTGCTGTGCATGTACTATGGCTTTTGAGTATAGGAAATAGCTCATTGCCAATCACATAGGCATGCCCACAGATAACAGAGTTACATCAAAATAAATGTAGGGGGAGGGGAATCTACCCTAAAATTCAGTTGAATAAAAATGTAAAAGACTAGCTGGCAAAAAAAATATCAAAGGAACATTAAATAAATTGTAATTATTTTCCATCTTTTCCTCTTGTTCAACTCGATCTTGTGCTCTAATGTACAGCCACGTAGCACTGCATATTTTAGTACCTGAATACTAAAAATATCACAACAACGATAATATTATACCTAAAACCCTACAGAATTTCTGACCCTTTATTTGCCAATGTACCTCACATATTTAAAAGTATCACATATGTGTATGCACCTATATAATTCAGATTTTCAAAACATCTTTGCTGATTTTTAAATATGGAGGAAGTGGTGGTGTGTTTATTTCTAGTCTCTTTTACTCATCTCTCCCTCTTGCTCCCATTTTCTTTCCTCAGTGGTGGGTCTACTAAAAGTAGAGCCTGGCAATTATATTGCAAAAAGTTCTATTAATGCAGTATTCAGCCCTGTTCCACTGATAATTTTAAGGTTCAATCTCCCGAGAATGGTAAGGGTTAGAAATAAGCTTTCTGTTTCATTGGAGTGCTGCGAATTTCAGCTTTTCAGATATACCAAGTGTTATGCAGCATTTATTTAGAAACCTGGCAGATGATGAAATATTGAACCTTAAAACAGGAGTGACATTTTGATTTATATTAAAAAGGACTGATCCTTCTTCGATTCCTATTCTTCACCAACATCTTTCTGTTCACATGAGAAGCATTACTTCTCTATTTACACCAGAAAGATAACATAGAAACTGACCTAAACGATTTTAAATATTTCCTAATGTTTGGGTTTTTTAGAAAAAAATCAACTTTTTTTTTTTTTAAAAGAAAAAATCAATGTATTTTTTTTTCTTTCTTATTGATGCTGTAACTAGATGCATGACATCAATGCAGCTTGGATTTTACAGGCATAGGAATACAAATTATGGTGTCAATGCACTTTTTAAAGACTTAATAAAAATTCTAAAATAGCTTTTCTAGAAAATGTGAGACTTAAGGAAAACACAGAGTGGAGTAATAAAGCTTTTTATTGGAGGAAGTTTTGTCTGTCTAACATAATTCACTTGGCCATTTCAAATTTGTTGTAATAAAATTTTTATATTGTCACATAACATTGTCTTCTGTATAGAGAGACAGATCTGTGAAACCAGTTTAAGATGCAAGTTATTCTTCATGAAGGATTATGGGCACTATATATCTGCAAACTGGTGTGATATTGTTTTGTTACAGTAGATATTAATTGTATAAGGAATTCAGTCTTAGATCAAGGTAACATTTTGCTGTTTGGAAGACTTTTTTCCTGAATTCATATATTCCAAGATATTTTTGATCTACTTTGAAGACTGAATACTCATAATCCTTATTCACAAATGAGAGGAAAGAAAAAAAAAAAAAAAAGCAGGTGAGATACTAAAAGGGAGGAAAAAATACGTGATGTTGGCCCTCTAGTTCAGTTCCAGGTCTCTTGTTGCAGAGATAACCTGATATTGACATCTGTTGGACAAATGACTTCACCCCCATAAATTTGTGTGATTCCTCCCATCTGTCTCTTTAATCTGTCCAAGTTTTCATAGAGCTCAAACTCTCATTGTTTGCTGGGGTCTTTACCACCACAGTTAATTAAAACATTGTTCGCGTTATCACTAGGAATGTGAAAAAGTGAGCAAGAGATACAGCTTGTACAGCAGGATAAAATTTACTGTAGCAGAGCAAAACTCATTTATGGTGGATATCTTGTGTCTTGGCTTGATTAAATGCTTTTTAAAAAGAACAACGATTTTATATTGACTTACTGTTTGCAAACATAATTGTAGAAGTATATGGGAAGAATCAGATACAAAAGAAAGGCTCCCGATAACTCTGAGGAAAAGATATATAAGATGAACTATCTACATTGTTAGAAGCAGAGATGTGAATCCAAGTGCCCATTTCAGTAATGTTAACAGTAATAGACTACAGAAAACTCACTCTTGTTCTGCTCAGATGGACAAGTGAATGCAATTCTGGCCTTTCATATTGTGTTTCAGTCTGTCATAGATATCTTTTATGAATCCAGGTCATCTGTGATAGCAGTTTATCTGACATCTAAATCTTCACTGTTGTTGCTGTCTTCAAAGCTAAATAATGCTTTCCACCAGCTCTGTCACTTTTAATACTCGTTTGTCTTCAATTTGTTTGTTTTTCAAAATCTTCCCATTGCACAGAAAATTGTGCAGCTGATGAGATCTGGTATGTGTCATCATCTGTGGGCACACAGCAGACCCAATGAACAATGGCAGACTCCAAAGCAAAAGGCATAATACAGTTTCAGCACATAACTTTGAATTATTTTGTCAAAAATCGATTTGAGATAGTCAGCCACAGTATGAGTTCCAGATAGTTTTGAAATATTAAATCATTTTCACACTGTTATATACAGCTACAGATACAGTCTTGTATCAGTGGCATTTAACAAACATTAAGAGGCAGTTCATTCCCTGGAACAGTTGCAATGAAGGGTCACTTGGGCCAAAATATCAGAACAGGTCTCATTCATCCAGCATTATAATTGCATGTTTATACTCCTTTTTTACAGCTGCAGAGGGATCTTGGAAGAAAAATAATTGAAATCTGTAGAAACACAATGCTGAACTGAATAATAGTGACCTAAAAGCTGTCTAATGAAGGGGAGGGTCAGGTCCATTCAGGGAGGCTATGTACATTTTTAGCAGTGAAGACTCAACGCCCTCTAAGGAAAGAGATTATTATCAGAAATGGCAGAGCTCTTGAGAAATGCTTTCTTGTTGTAACTGTTTCATGTGGGTTTGCACAATTATACGTTATAATATAAGTTGAGGTCTCTGCTCTGAGGAAGTGTAAGCCATCTGCTTCTCCTGTGTTTGACTTCTGGAAACTTCTGAACTGTTTCCTCCAGCATGCTTTACAAGGGACAAATGTATACGGGATGACCTTCAGCTGTGCTTCATTCATTATTTCCTCTCCTGTTTTTAGCATTGCAGCTTGCTGAAGTACCGGAGATCATCTGGGTGCTTCTAGACAGATTGTAACCAAAAAACGAGAGTTTGTGTACTTAGTGGATAATCAGAGGCTGAGTGAAAACACCCACAATGTCATTGTTCAGAATTGCCATTTTCTCTGTTTTGGAGGAAATGTTGTAAGATGAATGACTTTAGTGAGGAGGAAGTATAGCATGTTTTGAGAATTCTTGAGAGTATTCTACTATTGTTTACAAAATGGGGTCTCAGTATAGATACAGGACACCACTTTTGGGTCTCGCAGTGCTGGATGCCTTTCCCTTCTGAGAGTCTAAGAATCCTAGAACTGTCAGGGTTGGAAGGGACTTTAAAGATCATCTAGTTTCAAACCCCCACCATGGGCAGGGACATCCCCCACTAGATCAGGCTGCTCAGAGCCTCATCCAGCCTGGTCTTAAAAACTTCCAGGGATGGGGCTTCCACCCCCTCTCTGGGCAACCTGTGCCAGTGTCTCATCACCGTTATGGGGAAGAACTTCTTCCTCATGTCCAATCTGAACCAATCCATCTCGAGCTTTAATCCACTCCCCCTAGTCCTATCACTACCCGACATCCTAAAAAGCCCCTCACCAGTTTTCTCATAGCCCCCTTGAGATACTGGGAGGCCACAATGAGGTCCCCTCGGAGCCTTCTTTTCTGCAGACTGAACAGCCCCAACTCTCTCAGTCTGTAAGCGGTCAAATATAGAGACACTTAAGCTCATTTTAACACTCAGGCAAGAATTATTGTGCAAGATTCTGAGCACTCACTATGTATTCTGTGGAATTTATTTGAGCTATTGGAATAATTGCAATATACTTGTAGTGAAGGACTGGTGCTTAAGGCTTGTGAGAGTTCAATATGTTCTGATAGTGTTCTTTTAGACATTGTGATGTTTAATCTAAAATTCATATATTTAAAGATAGTTGATATTACACAGGATTTCTGATTTAGCAGAATGATGCACAAGGTGTCACATAATAATAAAAATATAAGTGATACTTGCCAATATATATATAGAAATTACAAAGAACAGTTTGAACATAATATCAAGATGATTACCTATTGTTACAATGCTGGATGTCCACAGTCACTGGCAAGGAATACATAGGTTGAAACCAGACTAAGCTTGCCATTCTCTCTGAAACTCCCCTGCCAGTTGTTCAACCTCTATCCTCTGGGCTGAGCAACATGTTCACTCCTCCCTTTTTGGTCTGGCTACCTCATGGAGACATTCACATAAACTCAAGGAGAAACACCACTGGTTGATCCACTCCACTGTTAAGAGATGTCTACCTAAAATAAAGTCCACCTTCCATTCCCCTCCATGCTGACAAAAGAGCAACTTCTTTGCAACAGCCATGGCCTGCAGAATTCCCAGACTTTTACAGACATGTTGTCCTGGGTTATCTCCACCAAACCCTCCTCCACCATGTGGATTTACTGATCAGTCGTAAGACCTGAGAGAAAGAAATGGATAAAACTTTTCTTTAACACCTCTCTGGGAGGTTATCTCGTCAGATCTTGACAACTGTCCTGCAGGCTTGGACTAAATGAAGAGAAATGACAGTGGCAATAGCTACTATTACATTACTATTTTTCTTTGTTTTCAATATTTTTCCCAAAGACAGCAGACATCCTTATTTCCATGGTCTGTAATGTGCTGTTTGGAGATAACAGTTTTTTATCTTGAAAGTGTAGATAATGGTCTCATACTTTAATAATCATAGAATCATAGAATCATAGAATGTTAGGGATTGGAAGGGACCTCGAAAGATCATCAAGTCCAATCCCCCTGCCAGAGCAGGAATGCCTAGATTATGCCACACAGGAACGTGTCCAGGCAGGTCTTGAATGTCTCCAGAGAAGGAGACTCCACAACCTCTCTGGGCAGCCTGTTCCAGGGCTCCGTCACCCTCACTGAGAAGAAGTTTCTTCTCGAGTTTAAGCGGAACCTCTTATGTTCCAGTTTCAGCCCGTTACACCTTGTCCCACCATTGGTTGTCACCGAGAAGAGCCTGGCTCCATCCTCGTGACACTCACCCTTGATATATTTGTAAACATTAATGAGGTCACCCCTCAGTCTCCTCTTCTCCAAACTAAAGAGACCCAGCTCCCTCAGTCTTTTCTCATAAGGGAGATGCTCCACTCCCTTAATCATCCTAGTTGCCCTGTGCTGGACTCTCTCCAGCACTTCCCTGTCTCTCTTGAGCTGAGGGACCCAGAACTGGACACAATATTCCAGATGGGGTCTCACCAGGGCAGAGTAGAGGGGAAGGAGAACCTCTCTCGACCTACTAACCACCCCTCTTCTAATAGACCCCAGGATGCCATTGGCCTTCCTGGCCACAAGGGCACAGTGCTGGCTCATGGTCATCCTGCTGTCCACCAAGACTCCCAGGTCCCTTTCCCCTACACTGCTCTCTAATAAGTCATTCCCCAACTTATACTGGAACCTGGGGTTGTTCCTACCCAGATGCAAGACCCTACTGTTGCCCGTAAACAGAGACACAAACCAACAGAGTGTCAGTTTATACGGTGCTTTATTCAGGGCCCGGGAACCTGAGGACTAGCGTCCCAAGTCAGGATTCCAAAGACCCTCATTTTCTGTTCAGTTTTTTATACCTTTTACAACTTGGCTTACGTGCAGAATTCTACATCTTTGTGTTCTTAATGTAATTACATCTAGTCTCATATATCATACAGATAACAATTGGTAATCACCCCCAAACTTATAAATTTTCATGCTTGTCTAACCTAAGGATAATGGTTAACTGATTCCCATCGCCAGAACCCCCTTGTTTATACATCTTTCTTATCCCTAAGCAACGGTTCGTTATTTCTGCTAGTTCTGTTTGTCCTGTATGCACTACTGATCCCTTTGATCATTGTTCCTTCTTCTTCAACACATTCCTTCTTGTTTCCCAAGACTTGTTATTCTCATAAGGCCTACCTGGCCAGTCAAAGCCTTAACCTAACTACTTCTACAATTTTAATTCTACTTTATTTGCAACAAGTCCCCCCTTTTGAGCATTCTTCGATTATCTTCGCAAGGATGCTCAACCGTTTAGTTTGTCGTCTCTTGATAAGCGGGTGGGTTGTCTGGATGGGCTTGCAGGTGGTTCTGCGGGAATATCACTTCTCTGCGTGTCATCGCCTTCATGACTCTCCGAGTATGTTGTCCTTCTCTCATGATCATTCCTAAAAGACACTTATACGTAATCAAGGTAACAATGATAATCACAACAATCATGATTCCGTATTGCACAATAGATGATATCCAACCAGAAACTCGAATTCCCAGGGAGCTGAATATTTCTCCTATCCAATTGTGTTCAGCTTCCTTCTGAATTTCATGGACTTTCCCTTCGATTTGTTCCAATTGGTTAATGTCCTTTTCAACTTCTTGAGTAACGTTTGGGATATGCACACAACAATGATCAATTCTACCATGCAGGTACCCACAAACTCCATGTTCCTTTAATAACATCAGGTCCAAGGCCATTCGATTTTGTATTGTCATTCTAGTGGTTGCTTGTAGTTGTAGATTCAAATCCCTAAATCCCTTCTTAGTTACTGCTGCAAGCCTTTCAGTTTGTCCCAATAATTTAAACAACATTTCCCGATTCCGATATGTTGATACCTGTGCAAATATAGATTCTAACACCCACCCAAACTTAACCCCTGAAGATGGTTCGTACCAGTCGTCATTTCCTAATCCTATGTCGTCGATATCATCACCAATATCCCGTTTTTGCCTTCCCTGCATTTCCTTTGTGGTGAGTTTTGAATATTTCCAGAATGGACAAAGTGTTGGGACTCCCAAGGTAATCTGAGTAGCTGGCCCATCGACAGCCATATGTGTGGTCCAATGTCCATGTCCCATTACCCATACCAGATTTCCTGGACTCCTTACTGTGGCTGTTTTGCAATCAACTTGCTTTAAACTTTCTCTGATGGAATGATTATAACCTCTACACTCACAACCCAATTGCAGTAGCATTCGAACTGGCATTAAACCAATATATTCATCAGGAGTGTCACAAGTGTAAATTTGTGTACAATTCCAATCCCCTATTAGCTGTGTTTCTTTTCTCCATTCACTACTTTCCTTATACGCCTGTGAATAAGTTTGATTCTTCTTTCCCTTCCAATGTATACACCATTGTACTGGTCCAATATAACTGTAGGTTTCTAATAAACTAGGTCCCCAAATTGTCTGCCACTCCTCCATTGTTCTAGAACCTGTTACGTTTTGACAAACTTGTTCTTGTTTCTTCCATTTTTGTCTAATTTTTATTTTATTACACGGGTTGAGAGCACTAGTCGATACCAAACACTTCCCATCATAATCAGCAACCTCTATTCGACTACTATATCCTGGCATTTGACACAACTCCTTATCTAGTTGACAAAATTCTCTCCATTCATTTACTGGGGTAGTAATAAACTTACAATTCCACGTGACGTTCCTCAACGCCTCAGGCATTTTAGGGACAGGTATTATTCCCCAAGGTATTGGATCACACGCTGCATGCGGCATAGGTAAACATGCTGTAATGGTTGTTGCATTCTGAATTTGTCCAAAATCTCTAATTAGTCCTACTATTAAATTTTCTTGACTCCCAGCTTTAGCTAGTTTACCATCTTCGATAACCTGTCGAACCACTCTTTTCTCCTTTATATACACCGTCGCCATTCCATTAACCCACCAATCATCCCGGGCTATCCAGCACTAATATCGTCCAATATCAATTTCCCTGCTCACCTCTTTAATGATCAAGACTATCGATTGGAACCTATTTTCAGTTCGGTATTTTCCTCCTGTTTCTAAATTCTTTCCCTTGTACCACCACCCGTAATCCAAATAACTTAATTTTCGTACAAGACAATTTAGAATCACGTCTTTTCCTTCCACTGCCGGATATACTCCATGTTCTGGCCTTATTCCCTGATGCTGATGGGGTACCGACTCTACGTTTCTGATCCCATAGTTTCCGCGAGCTCCACAAATAACAATGCACAAATATTTCCCTTCTGTCCTCCCAACCCTGGGATTTGTTATGTTTAACCATCCTTTACCTCCCAACTTATTTGACCTCCAACTTACCCCTGCTGTTTGTGGATCCCACATTTACTGACTGGCATTGAACTTCCACCACTTCACTTGGACCTTTTGACTGCATTGTGTTCCAAATTTAAAGGTACAATTTATTTTCAACGGGGGGCCATCTCACATTTCCACCCTCTTGTTTGCTGGGATTATCTGAATTGCATCCCTAGTCTCCTCTTTCTGTGAAGTGTTAGTAACGTATAGATTCATATCCCCATAATCAAAACTATACCGTATCCAGATCACACAGGTGTATTTTCCTTCATTGTCTTTTGACACTTTGGGTATCTGCAGGGTAGTTTTCCCTTCCTGACGTGTCACATCCCAGATGGTTTCGATTCCTTTTGTGATTAATTCATCTCCCGTGATCCACCTCCATCTCGCATTAATTTCCTCAAATCCAGCTCCCTGGTCATCAGTAAACAAACAAGTCAAGTTAACATCAGTAGTTTCAGGTACTAACAGATATGGTTCAGACACATTAACCTTTACATAAGTTTCTACCAATGCCAACAGATGAAAGAGAACCATTACTCCTAATTTTTGCTTCTGAATACCATTCGTGTAGGAGATAAAGGTTCTACCGACCATTGCGTAGGAACTTTCTTGACTCTGGTGTAATGAATCCAGTTGTCTATCCCGTCGACCTTGACAGCCGTATAGGTGGTCATGATCACCTGGTGAGGACCGTCCCATGTTTCTTTCAGGGGTTCCACTGACCAGTTCCTTACATAAACTTGGTCTCCCGGAAGTATGTCGTGGACTGGATTATCCAGTGATAGAGGTCGATTCCACTGTAGTGCTCCTCTAATAGCTGTAAGAGTCTTATTTAGAGATAACACATAATTTAGTATCATCTGGTCTCCTACCAGATGGGGGTCTCCCTTATAAGTAGCTGCATGGTAGGGTTTGCCGTATAGGATCTCATACGGGCTTACTCCTAACCTTTCCCTTGGTTTAATTCTAATTCTTAGTAGAGCTAACGGCAATGCCTGCGGCCACTGAATTTTTGCCTCTTGGCAGATTTTCTTAATTTGACCCTTTAGAGTCTGATTCATCCTTTCCACTTGCCCGCTTGATTGTGGTCTCCAAGGAGTATGCAAATTCCAGGTTATCCCTAATACTACTGAAACTTGTTGGACAATTCCTGCTGTAAAATGTGGGCCCCTATCTGATGATATCCCTAACGGAACCCCAAATCTGGGGATGATCTCTTTCAGAAGTGTTTTCACCACCTCTTTAGCTTGATTAGTTCTACAAGGGAAGGCCTCAGGCCATCCTGAAAACGTACACACGTACACCAGAAGATATTTATACATTTGGGCTTTTGGTAGCTCAGAAAAATCAATCTGCCAGTAATCTCCTGGTTGAGGTCCTACTTGCAGCTTGCCCATCTGAATCTATTTTCTAATTACTGGATTGTTTTTAATACATACCGGACACATAGCATTTATTCTCTTTGCTAATGTTAACATCTGGTTTGAGAATATGTCATTTTTCAGGAATTTCACCATTGCTTCTGCACCCCAATGACATTTGTTGTGTTCTGATTCTAGTATTGCTTTCATAATTCTTACCGGCAATATTACTTGTCCCACCGGAGTTACATACCAGCCTTTGACGTTCTTCCTTGCCTGTAACATTTGATCCCTTTGATCATTGTTCCTTCTTCTTCAGCACATTCCTTCTTGTTTCCCAAGACTTGTTATTCTCATAAGGCCTACCTGGCCAGTCAAAGCCTTAACCTAACTACTTCTACAATTTTAATTCTACTTTATTTGCAACACTACATTTACCCTTGTTATATTTCATTAAATTTTTCCCCGCCCAACGCTCCAGCCTGTCCAGGTCTCGCTGGATGGCAGCACAGCCTTCTGGTGTGTCAACCACTCCTCCCAGCTTGGTGTCATCAGCAAACTTGCTGATAGTACTCTCTAGTCCCTCATCCAAGTCATCGATGAATATATTGAATAATACTGGTCCCAGTACTGACCCTTGAGGGACTCCACTGGATACAGGCCTCCAACCAGACTCCGCCCCATTGACCACAACTCTTTGGCTTCTTCCCCTTAACCAGTTCACAGTCCACCTCACTACCCGAGAGTCTAGACCACACTTCCTCAGTTTAGCAGCAAGGATGCTGTGGGAGACTGTGTCAAATGCTTTACTGAAGTCAACGTAGACCACATCCACCGCTCTGCCATCATCTATCCACCTTGTTATATCCTCATAAAAGGCTATGAGGTTAGTCAAGCACGACTTCCGCTTGGTGAAGCCATGTTGGCTGTCTCTAATGACCCTCTTATCCCTGATATGCCTTGAGATGGCACCAAGGATAAGTCGTTCCACCACTTTCCCAGGGATGGAGGTGAGGTTGACCGGTCTGTAGTTACCCGGGTCCTCCTTCTTGCCCTTTTTGAAGACTGGAGTGACATTTGCTTCCCTCCAGTCCTCAGGCACCTCTCCCGTCTCCCAAGACTTGGCAAAGATGATGGAGAGTGGTCTAGCAATGACATCAGCCAGCTCCCTCAGCACCCGTGGATGCATCCCATCTGGACCCATGGATTTATGGATGTCCAGATTGCTTAATTGGTCCCTAACCCCATCCTCATCGACTAAAGCAAACAATGATCATTCCTATTACGGGAATTTGACACTGATTACTAAAACTTTGACTGGTGGATCTGGATTTTTTTTTTTTCAAGTTTGCATGTTTTTAAGGGAAAACATCATCAAGATAATATGTCAATGTACTAGCTAAATCTTATTGGAAACTTGATTTATTTACGGGTAAATCTGTATTCTTTTGTAACTTCTTGATATGACCATAATAAACACTTGGGGCTTCACAATATTTTTTTTTCAGGGCTTTAGTAACCTGTAAGAACAGTTTATAAGAGCTTGAAGACCATTGCTGTAACTTTGCTTAGTATCAGTAAAATAAAAAACCTCTTTAAAGATATCATTAACTCATTTTTACTAACTGAAAACTAGAGTTTAGTAGCTTATCTATTTACTTTCACTTGTGAAAGATTATCTGTAAAATTATGAGACCCACCAGACATATCTTGACCTGTGATCCTATAAAATATCTTTACATGCAAGGTTTCTTGTACTGTAGGAAAATATTTTTTAAAAAATAATAATAAAATCAGAAGAAAACTGTAAGTCTTTAACATTTATAAATATACTATTTCAGAGAGTATTTCCTGGGGGCCTGCTGACAGTTTTCATGTGAGATAATTGCAGATCAAAATGTATTATGCTGTTAACTTCAGCAGAGGGATTTTCTGTTTATTGATGCAGCTGGTAATACAGTCATGATAGAAGGTTATGTGAAATTTCTCACTTTAACTTTCTATTTTCAGTTATTACTTATTTTGTCAAAGGTTGTTTGCTCGAGCTTGAATTTCTCCAGCCTGGACATATACTATGAACATTTTATCTGCAGAAATCTCAGTTTATCGAACTCAGTAGAAATCTGATGAAGTTCATGAGATTTTGTTTTGTTGTTTTTTGGTTTTTTTTTCCAATTATGTCTCATTGGGATATGGTCCTTTCCAAAATGTAGAGAACATGTAGGGAAACCCCTGATTTAGGTTGTAACAGGGAATTTGCCAATCCTGTGCTCATTACTCTATGTCCTGCCATTGGGGTGGCAGCATAGAAAAAGGGTCAAAACTGATAGGAGTGTAGAAGAAGATATAAAACTGGAACCAAAATATGTCCCTATGCATATGTGGATGCAACCAGTGTTGGGATAGGATGCCTGACTGAAAGTTTTAGCTGTGATTTATGGAAGTGTTGATCATTCACAACTGCTGCTGAAGTTAATGGGATTGTTGTCATGAATGTATAAATCTCTAAACAGAGTGGAATACCCTAAAAGCAATGAAAATCCAGCTAAAGAATATAAATTGGCAATTTTGATCTTGGGCTTTTCTTGTTTTGTTTTGTTTTTCATATGCCACCACTCCAGATAATCTGTGGAAATATTTTCATTACTATTTGCATTTCACTCTTCAACTGCAGTAGTGAGCTCCATCAGTAAAGAAATTGCTGCTTTTGTCCACTAAGCCACTTCAAATAATGTGAAGTAAGCAAGCTGAATGATACTCTCACTGGGTTTTTTCTCTATCTGCCATTTCTGAAGCACAGCTACTATTCCAATTGCCCTGAATGACTAGAAAATGTGGGGGAAAGGATGCAATCCTTTAGTTGCCAAGGAACTCATTTTACTGATTCTTTACATTACATCTCACTATATTGTCAGAGGAGCTACAGGATGCTAAAATTAAACCTTGAAAACATTATAAATATTTCTTTGATAAGTCTGCTGTCTCTTGGAAAAGTGTTAATGTTACGTAGGAAATCAATTTCTTATTAAAAAGTCACACTCCCAAATGAGGTTTTACACCCAAGTGAATACACTGCAGATGTGTGACAGTTTGCAGTAACCTCTAGATGATGTTCACAACCAGATGTTCATCTGGTTTTGAGCTGCTTTTCATTTGTTCCTAGACAATGCCCAAAAGTTCACTGGTGATCAGGAAAATCTTAACAATTCTATTATGGTAGAAATGTGTGGGGAAAACATGCAAAAGACTGCAACATTTGCAATCTTTTGTTCATATTCAGCTGGGCATTTGTAACTGCTATGAGAATAAGTGACAAAAAATATACTTGCAAGTGTTGCACTTGTAATCCACTGGTTTCGTACTCCTTTGGTTTTTGTTTTTTCCCTGAGGCTTGGTGGAAGAGAATGAAAACTCTGCTTTCTGCATCTGTGAAATGTATCAATGCAAACAATGCTAGAAGAAGAAGCCTGTAAATACAGAAATTAGACAGTCATGTAGGTTCAGCTGATGGCTAGTACATGAACAAAGCTTCTTTGATCTCTGAGTCCGGTGTCTCAGTATATGCATTGTTCATGGTAAAAAATACCTATTTTTGTTTCAATAAGTTGTTGAACTGACAGCTTTTCAGCCACAAGATAAAGTGAGGCCATGTCAAGGTCCTAAAGCTATTCCTTTGGGACTGTAGTGGTTTTGGAGAGGAGTGAAAGAATTTCACTTCTTCTCAACCACTGAAGATTTAAGTCAATCAAATCCTGACACCTCCATATGTCATTTTGTCAGTGGAGAAACAGAGCAGTCCTATGATCCCATAATCCCATAATCCCAGAGTATGTCTGAGGAAGTTGGCCAGATGATACACTGGAAGAACCTACTTTTCCCTACTGATGACAAAAAGGGCATCTGGTAACCATCTTAGACAGGGATACCTGCCTTTCAGATGTCTATGGTCAAACAAGATCAATCTCTTTTTGAGTGATACACTCTGCACATTACTCAGTGCTTTAATAACCTTTAGGCATTTTTACTACTATTATTTTCTTTACATGAAGAATGCTCCATGCATGGTTCTCTCTGGTGGCTGTTACTTATAATTATTTTGAGGACTCACAGAGCATGTTATTTAAAACTATATGGTATTTTGTGGATAATACTGAAGTTAAAGCAATTGGGTTTTCTGTTTGTTTTCTCTCTGTGATTGAAAGGGTTAAATTGGTAGTCAGAACAAGCAGAGAGGAAAGAGACTGAAACATGGTATTACCACAGTGCCTACCTCCTTACTTTGCAAGAAGAGGGAGCTGACCCTGAAAATTTGCACATGCACACTGCAACCAGTCTGACTAATGCTACAAAGCACTATTCAAGGTTTGTTTTGATTTAAACTGTTGGAACTAAAGCGGATGGAAAACACAGAATAATGATGATGTAGCATTTTAGACCATCCCTTTTAAAAATGAGGAAGGAAGGAAAGGAAAAGAACTGAGGTTTAAGCTACATTAAGGATTAAATAGCCAAGGATTTTTCAAAACATCACCATGAAGACTGAATGGGTTTAGTGGTACACCCGCCAAGGTTCAACCATTTGCATTTTAACTTGAAATTACCCTTTTTAGGACACCTCGACTAAATTTTGCATTGAGATATCCCATGTTAAGTTGTCAATTTCAGTTGCATAAACTGATTTAGTCTGCTGGAGAGAAACTATTATCTGTTTATAACATATCTATCACGAGGTGAGAGAATTTTCTTTCTATACTGTACACATTGTTAAAGTCACAGGAATAAATTTTAGTCTTACCAGATGGTTTTACCAACATTCACAAGAATCTAACTGATCATAATTAAGAGATTCATTTTATCATTATCCCTCATTTTACTAGCCCCCTAATACTGACGCTGATGAAAACATGATTACAATGTCATTACGGTTACTATTTCTCAAGTTACCAGATATCTGACTTCCGTGAAAAAAAATAAAAAGGAAAGAAAGAAAACAAAGCAAAACCCAGAAGAAAATAAAAGCCTTTCACCACACACATAAGAAGTGCTCATATTTCTAATAATTTATCTGAACACTAATTTTGAGTACTCAGTTTTATACAGCAGTCCGTGTAGCAAACTAAAAAAAAAAAATAAATCCTAGATTTAGAGCATTTGGAAGAACTTTGGTATCTGTTTTCTCAGTATATCTATGAGACCACCTGCTAATCAAATTTTTATGCGGGTTCTTAGTAAGAGGAAGCTGACTCTGCTCTTCTGCAGTTCTATATGAACCAAAGGGAGAATGCTCCCTAGAAACCTGGCATGCTCAGAGATTTGTTTTAAACCAGAAGGCAGTTCTGCACACTGAAGAACTGTAGATATAATATATTCTCATTCTGCCTTTCTCTCTTTTCTTCAGCTGATCTTTTCCTAAGGTGCAGGTCATCTATGTTTGGGCACATGGTGTAAACATAAAGGCGCATGTGGACTTTGTAGAATGAAACACTGACATTTCTAGCCAGTGACATAGAATATGGATGCTCGTTTGTTTTTACTTCCAATGAGAATCAAGATATAAATGAGAAAAATATAAAGACCTGATTAGCTGTTTGAAACCTACATCTTCCATCCACACATATATCTACTGAAGTCTTTACATCTTTCCTTATTGATCTCATCTCAAGTTTCACCAAGACTCTCTAAAAATGCACAGTCTCACTTGCTTTCTCCATATGTGGTCTGGATCCAGAGACTCAAGTGCAAGTGACTTCCACTGCCACCCGTGGGCTTTTTGGGTGAAGGTGAGGGTCAGATGCCAGCAATGATGTGATGGCATGGAGATAAAGTTTCACAGAGTCCACTGAAACAGAGCATCCTTTGCAATCCACGTTCAAGTCCAGTAAAGAGCATAATTAAATTTAAATTGACTAAGAAGGTGAAAGTGAGTGTTGGGATACCTGTTCTTGGCTCACCGTGCTAACAGAGAGTCCAAAAATATTTGGAAATCTAATTCATATTTCATACATATTCACATAGGTTTAGATATTTTGTAAATTTTATGTTGTTCTATACTTCTGTTTGGGAACAGTCTCTTTTATAGCTTTCAAGATATCTCAGAGTATTTAAGATCACTGAGACTAACCAACTGCAATGCAAACACCTGAGACATTAAATATTTCTAGTTGGTGATTCTAAGAATTTTTTAGATCTTCTTTATATATGTTTTATTGCGTGTCATATATCATAAAAACAATTTCCAAATGCTTCAAAGAATGACATTAGGGTGGTATTCTAGGAGAATATAAGCTAGAATGTCTTCACATTGTTATAGACTTAAGAATCTGAAATATGAATTCCTGGTGTTTACGTAAGTGATTTTAATGCACAACATCTTCTGAGCAAGATTGTAATTGCACAAAATTGTCAAAGGACTCTCGAGAGCAAACTTAGAGCAAACTACTTTAAAAGACCACCTGCTATAGAGCAGAAGGAGGATTCTGATAGCTCCAGTAAAGAGGGACTTTTCCATAGTTTCTAACATTTTTGAAACCTACTTTTGAGGAATAAGGGATGAAAAATAGGAGCTTCAAGGATGGGAGTTAGATATAATGGTTTTTCTTATAGTCCCTGAGAGGTATAGGCACTTCTAGAGTATGATTTATCTCAGCCAAAAATATACATCAAAACTAGATATGTTTAAAGACACCTATTTCTTTTCAATGGTATAAAGGGAATATAGGGCAACTAGTGGAAAAATAGATATCCATGGTCTAATGGTCCATATGAGAGGAATCCTTGCTCCAGTAAATGTAAAATCTCTGGCTACCTTGCCACTGTGGGACTCCAGGGAGTTCTTACTGTGTCTTTTCAATATATAAAGGGGTCTTATAAGAGGGACAGAGAGAGAGATTTTAACAAGGCCTGTCATGACAGGACAAGGGGGAAGAGTTTTGAAATGAAAGAAGGTAGATCTAAGGAAGAATTTTTTCTTTTTTTTTTTTTTTATGTTAAGGATTGGGAAACACTGTAGCAGTTTTCCTAGAGAAGTTGTGGATGCCCCTACCTTAGAAATGTTCAAGACCAGCTTGGATGGGGCTTTTGGAAGGTGTCCCTGCCCATGGGGACACGGGATCCTTTCCAACCCAAACCATTCTACGATTCTATGATTGATTCTATGATTCTTTTATTCTATGTTTAGGGTTGTTGAATATGTCAACATTTTTTTTTCCTAAAAAAAATTGCGTATATTCTCTGGTTGCATTCGGTTATTTTTTTAAAAAAATTGAAAATCTCTGACAAATCCAAAGGCCCAAGCATGTGAAGAGCTTCAGATGAACTTCAAGCTGCTTTGTCACACACCACGTGGGGCTCATGAATAAACCAGGGCAACACATTTAGGAACCCAAAAGCTTGGAAATGAACTTTAAAGGCAAGATTAACACGTAGTGTGAAGTGACTTTCCCCCATGATGACACAGATATGCATTGAACTAGAAGACAGTAATAGTTCTTATTGAATGTGAAAAGTGAGTAACATTTAGCATCCTTATAGAAAGCGTGAAAAGGTTGGCTGGAAGTTATATTGATGGTGCTTAAAGGAGAAGTTTGCCTGCTGCAATGCAAAATTGGAGCTTTTTTTGCACAGAAGAAACCATATTAAAAACACAAGTCTTGTTCCATAGGACAATTACATTCTAATCCCTCTGTGTATTTATACTGCTGTTCAGTGCTCTATGCCAATGTCTCAGGAGAAAAATCTTTTATGATACCTCCTGTAATTTATCTAATACTTGAGTTTTATTTATTACATATTATGGATTTGGTTTTAATGAGTGATGTATTCCTATAGGCTTCCAGAAAGCAAGAAACACACTTAAATGCTTATCATTTATGAAACACTTGTTTTTACAGTCTCAAACTTGTCTTGGAAATGCAAAACTTATGTAAGCGTAACATTTTAGACTGAAGGTTTAGCATCTTAGCAAACGTCACTTTATGGTCCATTATAACCTCAGTATAAATGTATGTCATTAAGACCACCTGACAATTCAATTTCAACAGTTGTTCTCTAAAAGACAGATGCTTTTCAGTGGAAAGAGCACTACAAATGTCTGATCTAATGACCATTACTAATTATTATTAATACAGCTAATAATAATAGTTGTGTTGAAGTGATTTTCAATGAAATTATTTAATGATTCATGGAAAGTTTGTCTCTGGCAACCTCTGTGAGACAAATATTTTCAATGATGGATGGTTTAATAATAATACATATAAGTCAAGGGACATAATTATGATCATAAAATACTGCATACAGAGAAATGGAAATCAGGAAGGAAAAAACGATTAAGGCATTGGTCTTGTCATTAAGAGACTAGCAGTCTGGATATAGTTATTGATGTGAATTTGGATGCTTAACTTCACTGTTTCTGCTTTCTTGCTGCAAAATGGAAATGACCATTTCCTATATTATTAGCACAATAATATATGAGGCAGGATTCTCTTACTGTATTGGAGAACTATACAGAATCATAGAATTGTAGAATGGCCTAAGTTTGAAGGGACATTAGAGATCATCTAATTCAACCTCCCTGTCACAGGCAGGGACACCTGTCTACTAGATCAGGCTACTCAAGGTTCTGTTCAACCTGGCCTTGAACACCCTTGTTCCTCAGGGGTCTGTTCTGGGTCCAGCGCTGTTCAACATCATTGTCAGCGACATGGACAATGGCATTGAGTGCACCCGCAGCAAGTTTGACGATGACACCAAGCTGTGTGGTGCCGTGGACTCACTTGGGGGAAGGGATACCATCCAGAGGGACCTTGACAGGCTTGAGAAATGGGCCAGTGCAAACTGCATGAGCTTCAACAAGTCAAAATGCAAGGTCCTTCACCTGGGTCGGGCCAATCCCAGGCAGAAATACAAACTGGGCACAGAGTGGGTTGAGAGTAGCCCTAAAGAGATGGCCTTAGGGGTGTTGATAGATGAGAAGCTCAACAAGAGCCAACAGGGTGCTCATGCAGCCCAGAAGGCCAACTGCATCCTGGGGTGGATCAGGAGAAGCGTAACCAGCAGGTCAAGAGAGGGGATTCTCCCCCTTTACTCTGCGCTTGTGAGACCCCACCTCGAATACTGCATCCAGTTCTGGTGTCCCCACCAGAAGAGGGACATAGATCTATTGGAGTGTGTTCAGAGGAGGGCCACAAAGATGATCCACGGTCTGGAGCACCTCTGATAGCAGAACAGACTGCGGGAGCTGGGATTGTTCAGTCTTGAAAAGAGAAGACTTCGGGGGGACCTAATAGCTGCCTTCCAATACCTGAAGGGAACCTACAGGAAGGCTGGGGAGGGGCTTTTTACAAGAGCGTCCACTGACAGGACAAGGGGAAATGGGTTTAATTTGAAGGAGAATAGATTTAGATTAGACCTTTGGAAAAAATTCTGCAGTATGAGGGTGGCAAGACTTCGGAATAAATTGCCCAGAGATGTTGTGGCTGCCCCCTCCCTGGAGGTGTTCAAGGCCAGGTTGGACAGAGCCTTGAATAGCCTGATCTAGTAGAGAGGCATTCCTGCCCATGACAGGGAGGTTGGATTAGATGACCTCTAAGGTTCCTTCCAACCTAGGCCATTCTATGATTCTATGATTCTATGATTCTATGATTGTTCTATGATTCTATGGTTAGGATTTTTGAATCTGTCAACAATTTTCTTCCTCTGAATTGTGTAATTTTACTCAAGTTTGATTTTATTCGGTATACGTATTTTTTTTTAAAAAATGATTTTTTATTTTTTTTTAATCCAGAACTGTCGGTGCATAATATAGTGTAGGTGCTAGACACAGGCATTACACTCAAACCAGAAAAACGTTTGAGACAGCTTAATGTACAATTTGATAATGAACATGCATTTGGGACTCTGAACATGATATGAGATAATTGAAGCACTGAGAACAATTGTTAGTTCAAAAACAAATTGTCCTGTTTTACTAGTTGCGATGCCAGAGGCAGTTTATCTAAATTAAATAATCCTATGCCCTGAAACACTTTTGCTTTATCTAATTTCTCTGGTTGAAGTATCACACCGATCTCTCATTGTTCCTGCTGAGCTAGTTCAGAAGCCACTTGGATAACTTTACGTGGCACTGTGTTATAATATCTAGATGTGATATCAGGGGGTAAATGCTGCTTTTCCCTTCCTCTATTTTGCACGTAATTCAGAGTTAGTGATGATTAAAATTGTTCAAGACCTCTTCTGAAGCAATCGAGGGCTTTAATGATCAGATCCCTCAACCGTGCATAGTTTAAGCATTTTGCACAATGTACAGTGATATGGTCGTTGCAGAATGCATTTCTTTTTTCCTCTGCACAGCTGGAACATAATTTATGCATTTTCAGTAAATACGTTAATCTATAATTTTATTATTATCAACTGTGACATTTTAAAAAAACCTGATGATGTAAAAACTTGCCCTCTCTTCAAAGTAGTTGAGTGAAAGGACATGGTAGCCTGGTTTATTACTGAAGCTTTCCACATTCATTTATATCATCTTTAAGTGCTTTTGGGACACTTTTCTCACCATACAATTTCCTTCTTTACTTCAGACTCTCTTTCCTGGTCACAGTGACTGGCTTGAAATCACTTTACAAGTGCTTGGCGCAAGAGACAAGATGTCCCTAAGTCAGTCTCCCTGGCATTAAAAGCATTTATCACCTTTTCTTTATAACTTTGTGCAGTTCTTTTTAAGACAAGCGTTTTTTTTTGGTTTTTTTTCCTGAAAGCAGAATTTGCCTTTGAAACATGTAAAAAAATAGAAAAAAAAAGAAATTAACTCAAGCTTTTTGTGTAATTGAGGTGGTTATTTTGAAGACACATGCAAACAGGTTTTTGAAATCTATCAACTCACAACAGTGCACCACTTTTACTTCTTTAAAACATCTTTTATGTGGTAGACTCATATCCAATATGGACTGTCACCTGCTGCTGGCTAAAGGAATTGTATGATACGGCTAAAATACATTTCTGCTTTTAATACAATCAGCAAATATATGTTCTTAATACAAAAAAAAATAAGATAAAATATGTTTCAGATGATGTTGCTGCTCACAAATATCTACTCTTAGTAGTTTTCTAATTCATACATGAATACAGGTTCAAGAATTTCAGAAGAAATAAGGTTGCCCATGCCAGCTGAGGATCTGGCCCATCCAGGTGTGCTATGACATTTAGAAAGAAGCAAACACACTCACAAGACTCTTTGCAATGTCTTGACAGAGCAGTCAAAAGCTGTGTTTGAATCTCTAGGACAGATAGTGAAAATAACAGCCACTTCTCTGTTTTGGAATGAAATAGAGATTATGCTAACATTTCCTGAGCAATATCTGGGGAGACATATATCACTCAAATAAAAAACAGAGCAAGCAAAATTCACAATTTCACAGTAATGATCCACTATTACTCAATACAGAACACAGAACCATTTTGCAAAACATTTAGGGAGGGATAATTCCGAAGTGACACCTTATGAATGAAATAGGGTGGGGAAGGCAAAACAAGTATTAGACAGAAATGCAATGTCAGCCTTACCAGAAGTGCCATTGTCTTGACTTTGGCAGAAGATTAACTGCAGCTATCAGTGGGAATTAGGACAAATACTGTATTTTCGTTAACTTGACAGATACATGAAGTTATCTTTTGTTTGATCTATTTTCGCTCAACATTCAGTTTTTGCAGGCACTTTGCACTGATGAAAATTGTTATGACTTTTGCTATCAAGTTAGTTAGTAATAATAATACCTAATAATAACAACGATATTTTACATGAATACCTCCGCATGGATGTATCTATGTAAATGTTCACACACTAACTAATAATAGACTAGAGTGCACATGTTGTTCATGTCAGTTTGCCACAGTTTAAAAAGAAAAGTCAAAATCTTTTTCTTATCTACTTTATCACAGTTCATGGCCTCAGGCAAAAAAAGGGAAAAAGAAGAAGGGAGCTTAGGTGTTTATACCTCAGGGTGAAAACACTTGATTTTTAGACCAGGTGGGAAGAACTCTCATGTCCAGGTTCCTGATGATAGATTCAGAAAAATAAAATAAATAAATTATAAAATAAAATAAAAAATCAAATAAAAAAGTATAAAATAAAATAAAATAAAATAAAGAATAAAATAAAATTTTAAAACAAAAAATGCAGGTTTTGCTGATTTAATGGATATGAGGTTTGTCTCATTTTATTCTATGCAAAATTTGTAGAAATGTGTTCATTTCCCAACCATGCCATGCATTTTTTCCTATCTATTTCAAATATATTTTTTCACACTTTTTTCACATCCTTAGAGATTCTTTGTCACTGACTACAAAATATAAAGGGAATTCATAATACTTTCTTTTTCACACATTTTTCTCTCTTGCCTTTTTCAAGGCTAAGGTTTAGACTCTTAGGTCTTATTTTGAGTATGTAGAGTGGCATGAAACAGAGTCTTGATTTTTCCTGGATTCTGTGAAGGATTAGTAGAGTAGGTATAATAGTAACAATGATAATGATAATGCAAAATGAAACACAATACTTGCATCTCGTGCCTGTTTAACCCTTATCTCAGCACTATGGCAAAAACAGGTACCTATACAGAAATTCAGTCTGGGAGTTGACTTCTAGGATGATTCCTCTGAGCTTGCAGTGGTGGGTTACAAAAACGTATTTATGTTCACCTAATCATCCACATACAAGTTATGAACTGTTGACACTGACATTACCCAGTATAGTGAAAGTTAGTTGCTAAAGAGCATTCAATGAGCTGATGACAGAGACATTTTTCTTACTGGTAGGTGACTACATGCGTTATGAGTTTTCTCGTTTTCCTTTGTTGCATAATATCCTGAAGATGCCACTTCTGAAAGAGAGCAAGTCCAAATTAAAAAAAAAAAAAAGAAAAAAAAAGAAAAAAAAAAGATTAACAGATGTCTGAAAACAAAGAGGCAGATAATAGCTTTGGAAAATATATGTAGATATTCTTCTGGCCAGAGAGAGCGGGAGAAAGAACTAGGTTTCTTTGAAAGCTTTGCAAGAAAAATCATATAAAGGAGTTATAACTCAGAGCAACGTGCTGGCATTCCAAAACATAAAAACTGAAGTAACTCATGAAGGACAACATGTTGAAAATTTTTTTTTTTTTTCTAGAATTCCAAGATATGATCCTGATCTTTTAATTTTGGTGATTTCACCGACATTTTTGATAATGCTTGGGGTTCTGGCTGGGGACCCAATTAGGATTCAGCTCAAGAAATACAATAAATTTCCAGAGGCTTTACTCTGATGGTACCAGTTCTCATTCACTTCATTTTTAAGTAATTTGAGACCATGTAGGTCTGAGGTAAAATTCAGGTAGAAGGCTGCCTAAACAGAAGTATAGAACAAATTTTTTTAGGTATGCTGAGAGGTATCCTTGTGTATCTGAGACATTCACATCATCTGGCAGATGAAACATGGGATTTGGGGAGGACCCTTTAGGTATGCCCTAAGTAACAGCTGGAAGCAAGAACGTGTCAAACAACAAAAGATGCCTGTGTTTACACAGACAAATCAACCAAGTCCCTAAATCACTTCTTCCTTCTTCGGACCGTGTCCTCACACGCACTCACAAAAGTATCTCTGACTGGAACTGAATAGGTGGGCTGTTCTGAGATGAAAAAATCAGTTGCTGCCACTTAGAGATGCATTAAGTGGTAACAAATATTAAGAACATGATCAGATGGGGGTAAGTGATCAAGCAGGGACATTCAACGATGCAATTTCCTCTTTTCAGAAAGTTTTACCAATCAACTGAGCCTGAATAACTCTTTTTGGCATGCCCTTAATGGACCGAAATACGAATACAGATATATTAGTCTATATAAATTATCATTTTACCTTGGATAACAATAGAACATGCACGTGATTAGTGTCTGCACTTCAAAGAAGAAATGATGGTTTATATCTCCTGCTGCTGGCAGTTATTTTCAGAAGAGGAAGCAATACAATGGCAGCTTTTGTCTTCAGGTTAAAGTACAGACAGTTAAAAGGTCTGAATGAGCTAAACTTCTGGTTATCCGTGGCACGGTAGTTATTGTGTTCCTTTTATATTTGTATTCTTTTTGCTATGCATTGCATGAGCTACATAGTTGATTTTGGTTCCTTGTATCCCAGCAAGCATAAAACATATCTGTAGTTATTTGTGTCTACAAAACTACATATATAATACTGATGCCTAGTTAAAGATGAGTTGAAAACCTTGCCTCTGGATCAAATTTAAAATCAGTGATGCACCACATGAAAAATATTGCTCTTAGAGAGCTTCTGTAGTTACTATTATGTGTCTCACAGGGCTTTTAAAAGATTAATTTTTTGGAAATCATGCATTATTATTTGGACACAATACAGAATACAGTTTTCATTCCAAACAATATAAGTCAGTAATTTCACTAACTTTTATGACAGTATATTTCACTCAGAATCTTGCTTATGGGAAAAGAGTAAACACACTTTTTTTTATATACACAGATAAACCCAAGAATTTATTCTTTGTACATGTAAAATCTCAATAGTCAAATCCACAAATTGTTATTTATTGAGATCTATATATTAAAGAAAAAGAAGGAATACACACACTTCTCACTCTCTACCCCTTGCCCTGGTGTTGTGTTGACCCTTTCCTTGCTCCTCTGAGTCCCATGGTTGGCAGTTTCTTTCTGGTGGTGGTTGTTTGGGAGGGTGCTGCAGGAAAGAGCATCTGGAGTCCACCAAGAAGAATCCAATGTTCATATTGATGTTTTCCTTTTTCTTACCATAGGAACTAGCTAGAGTCCATTTTCAGATTTAGCTAACATGTTTTTACATATACCTCTTAATCTGTCTGCAGTTCCACATTGCGTCTTAATTTGTGCATGGTGCTCATGTCAGATATCTAGTTTTGTCCAGGCTTGTATTTCTTTAACTGACCATGGGTGAGCTGCCTCTAATGCCAACCTGCACCCATCTCTCATCATTCCCTGCCCATGTACCTCTGTGCAATGTCCAGTGTCTTTCCATCTCAAGTTCTCTGCTATCCTGTCAGGCTTGTATTTCTCTACACTACATGGCTGTGTCAGAGTCAGAAATATCTCATTCTACATGGAATAACTGCTTGCTATTTCTGTTCATATAAAACTACAGATATACCATACAAAGATAAATGAAAGCATTATAAATTATATACATGCAGACATTTGGTCTACTAGAGAAACAGCTAAAACAGGTACTGCAAAGCTCAAGTAGCTTGGCAAAAGTTGAGACAGAGCAATCCTGAAGAGTCTCATTCCTGAGGCCTTGCAAACTCAGCACAAAGCTTATGGCCTGTTATGAGGAAGTACCGTGCTAAGTTAGAGTGTTCCAAGAACTATCAATATCTGTTTTCTATAGCTCAATTGTATAGAAGTTTCTCCACTCCTGAAGAACTAATAATCAACTAAACTATCTGTAACAAAAATGTCCGTGTTACCTGAGAAAGAATCCTCATGAATAGATGATAGAATACAGATTTTGATATTGTCTTTAATTCTTTTTTGAAATATTTTTATAAGTCTGGATGAGTCAGACTATTTCTATTAGCGGCTGCAAAATCTCAGAGTCCAACAAATGTGAGGCTGTCACAGATCTCTGTTCCTAGTTCCAGCCACGAGTCATGCTGAGTGGGTGTTTTCTATAACTACGCGCAGAAACACCTGTATACAATACATGTATGCACACACACCCATAACCAGGCACAGGGATGGACACTTAGCACACAAACACAAACACCAGCAATCTCATTCTGTTCCCTGAGGTAGCTCATCAGGATGAAGGCCTGTTAGAGGGAAATATATCTACGTATATACTCATGTGTGGTGTGGTTAACCCCTAGCAGCTGGGCTGTCAGCCCAGTAAGCACTCCTAGATCCCAGTCTCCTCTTTCGCCAGCACCTGAACAGATGAGTTTCTGAGGTTTCAACCCCACTCCAGCTGCTGGTCAAGACTTTTTCACTTACACATTTATGCACTGTCCTATAATAAGTCTTGTACAAGCCAAAGTCTAATTTTCCAGCACTTCACAATGTGCCCCACCCCTCACCCAGTCTGTAGGGCATGCTTCCGTTGAGTCATGGCACTGGGTAAGAATGTGACATTAATGTACACAAAATTATTTAACCTCACCAAAGTTCGTTAAAGGAAAAAAAAATACATTGTTTTGCCTTCAGGTGAGGTTCTAGTTGTACCAATAGTTCTATAGCTTCATCTCTGTTTATTTACCTTTCGCTTTCTTGTCTTATTTATTTGTCTTGTAGTATAGAAATAGATACATGGGTGAGTCTCTCTTCTTGTCATTAGTATTTCAGTCTCAGACTCCAGCAGAGGTGAACAGAGATGCCGATTAATAAGACACAGGAGTTCGTCTGCTGTGTGGTTGGACTATGGTCAAGCTATAGGGTGAGTGAACATCAGAAGATGAGGATGTAGGTGCTGATGGGTAATAGATAATGACATTTTCTAGGGTCAGGGTCATACTATCCAGTATGTCACCCAGCATCATCCTTTTGATCTTGTTTTCAATCTGCAGCTAATAAGTAAAATGCTAAAAGGATCTATTTTAGTTAGTATTAATTACACTGTGGTCAAGTCATTAAAGAGCTGAAATACTCAAGATACAAGCTTATTGCTAAAAAGCTTCCATTTCTGCCTGCAAATAAGTGCATATTGTAATCTGTCAAGAGACTCAAAAGAAAAGCAAGAATACAGTAAAATTTATTTGGGTTTGTTTACACTTAGGGTATTAAATACATGTAAGACTATGTGTATTAAACTAGTTGCCCTCTTAATTGCCTCTGATTATGAGATGAAGTATGCATTTTATCAAAATTTATTTTTACCTCACATGGTCTGGGAATTCCTCAGTATTTATTGTAGAAAATTAATTACACTAAAAATGCTTGACTATGAAACCGAAGTTATAGAAAGCATTAGAGCTGTCAAAGGAATTAATCTCATACTTACCAAACCTTCCTTGCCCCATTGTTTTTCATTGTTATTCTCTTTAGGTGTTTGTCACCCATCTAAGTCCCAGTTGACTGCAAGTACTGACCCTTGACTTAAAGTGCTAGAAGCAGCGTAAAACTTTTGACCCATCCATTCCCAATCTTTGTTGTTTTTTTAATGTGCTTATTTTGATTGTCATATTAATCACCTGTCAAGGAGCATTTCTTAGCTTTGAAAGGAACTGTCTCCATTTTCTTCAGTTCAATAACCTGAAAATGCCAACAGTGAACTGCTCATCTCACTGTGAATAAACGGAATTATATTTGTCATTTCTGAGCTTGCTGATGGTTTCTCTTCCTAGTGAAATACAATCTTTTGTGATAGAAGAAATATTGTGTATTTAACTGCATATTGGGCTTTGTGGTCTTCTTTTCATGGGTGGGTTGATTATTGACATGTATCTCATGAATGAGGAGGAAATTCTGTGGCCATTAATGACTTCAGGAAGAAAGAACTATATCTTATGCAGCATCTTTCACATGAATGCTGTTTATTAGTTATGCCAAATCTATTCTTACATCCTTAATTATTGATCAGAGCTCTATTTTGCTAGTGCCTAGAGGTGCAGGAAGGTGCTAGAAAGAAACACCTAGAGGTTCTTTTCATTAGTATTTTCATTTTTCAGTTCAACTGTTCTCAGCTTATCTCACCACAACATCCAATTAAATGAGATAGTCACCCAGTAGAAGAGCTTTTCTTGAAATATAGAATTGAGAGTGGTTTAGGGAAGACATATGAATGTATCTGTTGGCATACACAATTGTTTTTTTCCCAGTTGGAGCCAGATGCCTTCAACTCCCAATCAATGTAAAATGTCAAATGTACATCAAGTTTTGAAGGACATATTCTGAGTCTCAAATGGGGCCTTTGCCAGGTTTTTGCTGACATGCTAATACCTTAAGTTGTCATCTTTGGTTTAAGATAGTTTTTTACCATCTGCTTGATTCTCAATGACCATATAATGGCAACATTATTTGTGTTTACATCAATAATAGAGCTGAAAAGAAAAAAAACAACAAAAAAACACCCTACAGCCAGTAAAAAAAAATGAAATGAAAACCAAAACCAAAAATAACACCACAGAGTTAGAAAAGAGAACAATGACCATTAGAGGGCTAGCTTCTTTTGTGTGAAGACATGGCTAACTTAGCAGCTAAACGACCAGGAAAAGGCTAACATAAAACCAACACATATTGTGCTGTAGGTACTCAGCAGAAGCATGAAAAGGGGAATGGTGGCAGCAGAGTTGCTGGTGAATGAGATAAATAGGGTGTCTCCCCTTTTTGAAACTATTATTTCTATCTGATTCTGTGGAACATTGCTTAGTTTTCCTCCTCTGCATTCATCAAGGTCCATCTGTTTTTTTTTTCCTTCCTCTCTACCATATTATACATTTCCCATACTATTAAAGTCAATTATGTTTGAGGCTTGATTCTGGATATGTTAACATCATCGTTTTTGGGGTTTTTTTTATGTCAAACAAACCTTAAGATGTAGGTTGTGATACATGAAATTTTGGAGATTATCCTTGCCATCTGCCATGCACATTTTAAAGCAGAGCTGCAGCTATAACCTTAGGAGTTATTAGAAGGGTCCTGATAGAATGATATCACTTATGTTCCCATCTGCCTGGCAGGTTATGATGTAGGTGATGGAGAAGATACACCATCTGTTACAGCAGCTGGAGAATCCAGTCTTCCAGAGGGTCACAGCCTTAAACATATTGCCAGTACACTCCTCACGGTTTCAGTGTGCGCTGTTTTTTTTGCTGAGAAGGAAGTTAATATTCCTTATAGTAACTCACACAGAGCTGTGGTTTGGATTTGTACTGAAAACTGTGTTGATAACATGGGGATGTTTTTGTTACCACTGAGCAGTTCTTATACAGAGCCAAGGTCTTTTCTGATCGTCACTCCACCAGAGAGGCGGCTGGGGGTGCGCTAGGAGCTGGGAGGGGACACAGCCAGGGCAGCTGGCTCCAACTGACCAAAGGGCTGTTCCAGGTGATATGATGTCATTCTTAGCACATAAAGCTGGGAGAAGAAGGAAGGAGGGGACATTCTAAGTGATGACATTTGTCTTGCCAAGTTGCTGTTACTCATGATGGAGCCTGGCTCTCCTGGAGATGGCTGAACACCTGCCTGCCAATGGGATGTGGATAATGAGTTTCTTGCTTTGCTTTGCTTGCCTGTGTGCCTTTTGCTTTACCTGTTAAACTGTCTTTTCTTGACCCACAAGTTTTCTCATTTTTATCCTTCTAATTCTCTCCCCAATCCCACCAGGGGGGAGTGAGTGAGCAGCTGGGTAAGGGTTAGCTGCTGCCAGCTGGGAAAGATATGGGGATAAAAGTGTTTCTAGAAATAAAAGTAAATGTGGATTTCTTGTAGTGAGAATCTGTAGTGCAGGACATCAGTACAGATGTGTCTAAAATGAAAAGAAATAAAATGCAAAGCTTCAGACAATTTAGGATGTTTCTCTATGTTAACATCACAATAAAAGTGAAGATATTTGAAGATATCTGTGGTTTGCCTAAAAAGGAGTAACATTTTGGAAAACAATATTGCTTAAAAATCCCTAAAGACACAGTCACCAGCTGTAAAACATACACATGAAGAAATACAAGTTACGAATTAGGACTGTGAATAAGAGAGCCATGTACATCAGTATTCTCTCCAGCACTGACAAAAGCAAACAAAACTAAATAATGCAGTGAACTTCTTTTAGCAGCTACTACAGCTACATACAGATTGTTATCTCAAAGGGAATAAAACAAGGTGGAGGGAATGAGAGGTGAAATGTTAAATATATGTTTTAGTGTATTGATAGGGATAGGAAAGATATGACAGGCCTAACATGCAAGGTCATAAGTGAAGTAAAAAAGAATGCCCTTCAAGGAGTATTCTGAGCCTGCTTCTGGCCAGTCAAGTGTTAAGAAATGTTACTGAGGTTGTTTTGTTTTTTTTAAAAAGAGTCTGAAAAATAAACAGGATAACATCCCAAATTCTGACACTGATGTTGAGAACAAAGAGAATATCAAATTCTGGAGCCACGGTTATATTTTGTTTATCAGATTACAGAACCACAGATTAGTGATATGTATGAAATGACAATAAAAATAGCCAAGACATTTGACTGATAAAGGTTTTGTCTGTTTCTATTACATGTTTAGTTTAGTTAATATTTCTGGCATACAGCTCTTTTGACACTGCTGAGATATTTGCAGGTTGAGCTCAAAAGAAGAAACATCTGCTAATTTGATCAGCGAAGCATATGGTTAACAAATTAAGATGTGGAACCATGAAGTAGTAATAGGGAAGCAAGATTGTGGGTTTAGTCAGAAATGAAAAGAGTACAAGGTTTTCCAGGAAAAGGGGAAAAAACTACAATCCTTGTTTTGGCAGAGATTGAATCACGGATCAGATTCTCTACTAAAAATGCTTCACATATGTAATAGTTTCAGCAATTCTTTCTTCCGTTTCTGCAAATGGAGCTTGTATTTGCATCAAAAAAAATCCTTAGTCTTCCTCTTCCAAGATACACAGCATCTGTACGTTAAAGGCTCCAATGTATGCAATTCTTTTTGAAAGACTATTGAATAAGCAGATTCTATTGAGATGTTTAAACAATGGTAGAAATATAGGGGGAGAGGTAATGGCATTTAAAACTAACATCAGTCTTTCTATTAGCTATTTTCAGAAAAAAACCATGCATAGATACCTATACCTCTCTCTGTGTTTGCATATATAAACTTCTGAGCTGTGTGAATGACCTAAGAAGAAGTAGAAAATAGCTATTTTAACACAGAAAAGAAGGAAAAAGTTATTTAAAATGAAGAGGTAATCATACCATAAATTCTGTTTCTGAAACTCTTATGAAATAGTTCCTTCTTTGTCTTTGCATGTTAAACATGTTCCTTAGGACTTCCTCAGGATTCACTTCTGTAATAAGTTTATTCAGAAGCAAACTCATATTGCACTTCTGGTACTGTCATTTTAGTTTTCAAATCCTGAACTACCAGTTGATGAAACTCTTTCTTGCTTCACCTATGACAGAATATTTTTCAATATTTTTTCCCTGTAATTTCAAAGACTGTTATTCCAACTACCTAGAAAACCTTTGAGTATATGAAACTTGAGTATATAGAAAAATGGAG
The DNA here is from genome assembly GCA_020746105.1 of Trogon surrucura. Taxonomy (NCBI): domain Eukaryota; kingdom Metazoa; phylum Chordata; class Aves; order Trogoniformes; family Trogonidae; genus Trogon; species Trogon surrucura. The sequence goes on along the minus strand of CM036617.1, from coordinate 6,048,285 downwards.
CCCAGTGATGAGTGGTGTTCCTCAGAAGTCAGTGTTGTGACCAGCGTTGTTTAATGTCTTTGCTGGTGACATGGACAGTGTGATCAAGAGAGCCCTCATCAAGCTGGTGGATGACACCAAACTGTGTGGTGTGGTTAACACGCTTGAGGGAAGGGAAGCCATCCAGAGGAACCTGGACAAGCTTGAGAAGTGGGCCCATGCCAACTTCATGAGGTTCACAAGGCCAAGTGTAAGATCCTGTACCCGGGCTGGGGCAATTTCAACCATAAATGCAGACTAGGTGGTAAGTGAATTGAGAGCAGCACTGTAGAGAAGGATTTGAGGGTGTTGATGGATGAAAAACTGAATATGAGACAGAAATGTGCACTCACACTCCAGAAAGTCAAGTGAGTCCTGTGTTGCATCAAGGGAAGTGTGGCCAGCAGATTGAGCAAGGTGATTCTCAACATGAGATCTCACCTGCAGTACTGTGTCCAGCTCTGGGGCTACAAATATAATAGGGTCATGTTTGTGCTGGAACAAGAGGTCCAGAGTTTGCTGATGACACAAAACTGGGAGAAGTGGCTGACACCCCAGCAGGCTGTGCTGCCATTCAGAGAGACCTGGACAGGCTGGAGAGCTGGGCGGGGAGAAATCTTATGAAGGACAAGTGTAGAGTCTGGCATCTGGGAAAGAACAACCCCATGTATTAGAATAGGCTGGGGACTGACCTGTTGGAGAGCAAAATAGATTAAAGGGACCCGGGGGTTCTAGTGGACAGCAGGATGACCATGAGCCAGCAGTGTGCCCTCGTGGCCAAGAAGGTCAATGGCATCCTGGGGTTTGTTAGAAGAGGAGTAACAAGTAGGTCAAGAGAGGTCCTCCTCCTTTTCTACTCTGCCCTGGTGAGACCACACCATATTGTGTCCAGTTCTAGGCCCCTCAGCTCAAGAGAGACAGGGAGCTGCTTGAGATAGTCCAGTGCAGAGCCACAGAAACGATGAAGGGAGTGGAACATCTCCCCTGTGAGGAACGGCTGAAGGAGCTGGGTCTCTTATCTCTGGGATAAGAAGAGGCTGAGGGGTGATGTCATTAATGTTTATAGGTATATAAAGGGTGAATATCAAAAGGGCGGAGCCAGGCTCTACTCAGTGACATTCAATGGTAGGACAAGGGGCATTGGGTGCATCTGGAACATAGGAGGTTCCACAAAATCATGAGGAAAAGGTTTTTCACTGTGATAGTGACAGAGCACTGGAACAGGCTGTCAAGGGAGGTTGTGGAGTCTCCTTCTCTGGGGACATTCAAGACCCACCTGGACGCTTTCCTGTGTGATCTACTGTAGGTGATCCTGCTCTGGCAGGGGGTTTAGACTAGATGATCTTTCAAGGTCCCTTCCGACCCCTGACATTCTCCGATTCTGTGATTCTCTGATTCAGAAGATGATGAGGTGATTGTAACACCTCTCCTGTGACGACAAGCTGAGAGAGTTGTGGCTGTTCACTCTGGAGGAGAGAAGGCTCCAGGAAGACATTCCAGTACCTGATGGGGATCTACAGGAAAGATAGGGAGGTACTCTTTAGCAGGAAGTGTAGTGATAGGATGACGGGTAATAGTTTTAAACTGAAAGAGAATGGATTTAGATAGACATTACAAAGAAATTCTTTTCTGTAAGGGTGATGAGGCACTGACACATATTGCCCTGAGAAGTTGTCGATGCCCCCTCCTTGGAAGTGTTCAAGGCCAGGTTGAATGGTCCTTTGAGCAACCTGGTCTAGTGGGAGGTGTCTCTGCCCATGTCAGGGGGCTTGGAACTAGGTGATCTTTGGTGGTTCTTTCCAGCCCAAACCATTCTGCCGTTCTATGATTCTACAAAAACTAAAGTGAAGTCCAAAGGAAAACAAGATTATTTTCGGTTGTTATTTGAAACTTTTGAAAGTTCCCTAATCTTTTCAAAACATTAAGAAGTTTGTACTAATTTTTTTGCCTGTGAAATCAAATGTTGCATTTAGAGAGACGGACTGGTAAGAAGAAAGATGTAACCAGACCCTTCAGGAATATTCTGCTTATGTTGTCATAAGTAATGCTTCTTTGATGACCATGAGCCAACAGTGTGCCCTCGTGGCCAAGAAGGCCAATGGCATCCTGGGGTGTATTAGAAGGGGAGTAGCAAGTAGGTCAAGAGAGGTCCTCCTGCCCCTCTACTCTGCCCTGGTGAGGCCGCATCTGGAATATTGTGTCCAGTTCTGGGCCCCTCAGTTCAAGAAGGACAGGGAGCTGCTTGAGAGAGTCCAGCGTAGAGCCACAAAGATGGTGAAGGGAGTGGAGCATCTCCCTTATGAGGAAAGGCTGAAGGAGCTGGATCTCTTTAGCTTGGAGAAGAGGAGGCTGAGGGGTGACCTCATCAATGTTTATAAATATGTCAAGGGGGAATGTCAGGAGGATGGAGCCAGGCTCTTTTCAGCGGCGTCCACTGACAGGACAAGGGGCAATGGGTGGAAGCTGGAACACAGGAGGTTCCAGAAAAATATGAGGAAAAACTTTTTCACTGTGAGGGTGACTGAGCACTGGAACAGGCTGCCTAGGGAGGTTGTGGAATCTCCATCTCTTGAGACATTCAAAACCCGCCTGGACGCGTTCCTGTGCGCTCTAGTGTAGGTGATCCTGCTCTGGCAGGGGGGTTGGACTAGATGATCTTTGAGGTCCCTTCCAACCTTTAACATTCTGTGATTCTGTGATTCTGTGATTATAACTTTCAGCTATGAGTTTACTAGAATTGAAGAATAAATTCTCTCAAAAATAACTTTAATTTAGGCCTATTTATGCAACATATTCAATGTCTTGGAATGCTTTTAATTCAATATAATATGAGAGGCTTTATATAATAGTTATTCTACCATGTTTATAAAATGAGATTTTTTCAGTCAAAAGATTCTCTGCTCTTTCATAAAACATTGGTGTTTTCATATCACATGAAGGAAGGAAATGCATGAACCAGTAATTATTCTCTTGAGATGTGAACTGAGATAGCTGACATACAGAGTTTAGTGATCTTTCTTTTTTAAAATTGTTTCATAATAAATAAGTGAAGTGAATCACTGCACACAGACCGATATTCTTTGTTCTGTGCAACAACATCCCACCCACATCAAGCTAACATAAGAGGTCCAAAGCAAGACAATTTACTGACTGGAAATTCTGTTCCTTTTAAACAAGTTATCACTTTTTTGTCTATTTTAAGAGCTGGTTGTCTGCACTGATCATGACAAAACACATTTTAATAATTTAAAGATGTGCTTTCTCACCTGGCTGATGTTAGTTTTCAGCAAAATGTAAAACTCAAGGTTCACTATCAAACATTGCTTCTACAAATGAGTCATTTCCACATTAATTTCCCCAGTGTATATATCATTATAAACTTCCCTGTAAAGTTAAAAATTACTTCCATATATAATACATTTCTGACATAGCTTTTCACAACATTATAACTCTTTTCTGAAGATGATAAAAGCTGGATAATCTTGGTAAAACCTACTCCATGGCACAGAGTCTTAAGTTTTGTTCTTCTCTTCTATTTTACACTGGACCAGGGGCCAGGTTTGGATGCCTCTGTCCATTCAGTGGTACCATATGAAATGTTTAGGGAGCAATAATCAAATCCAGTATGAAATCAGGTGGTTGATGACACCCTTCTCATTCTTGCATGGGTAGAAACAGAAGGTCTCAGATTAATGTTTCCATCAAATTGAATATAGTAATGGAAATGAAACCTCAGATATGTTGCACATGATCCAGATATTCTGTTTAGACACTCCCTCTAGTTTAGCTTGGGACCTCACGCTCCCGTGAGCTGTCAGAGGGTGTGTGTTAGCAACATGTAGAAGTTACAGCAACACTGTGGTCTCTTTACTCTTAGACATCAGAACAATTTACTTTTTTAGGGGAACCATACAACTCGTCAGGGCTGGGTGAAAGCTCTTCTTGAAGTGTCTTTGAAGTTCCTTCAGTGAAGGGAACAGAAAAGGGACTGAACAAATAAATTTACAGAATTCTCTAGATAAAAATGCAGATTTTTTCCTCTTCCAGGAAAGTCCATCAGATTTAATAATAAGTTCCTGCAGATTTCTTGAATTTCTCTTTGATTCAGCAACACCTATATTACACTTTAAGTAATTCTAAAAGAGAAAATAAATGTAATTTTCCCTAACTCTTTTTTTTCACCAGCCTTCCCAAAACTGGAGCAAAATCTCCTTCACTGAGCTGATAATGAGATGTTCTCCAGGCTGGGCTGGTATTCAATGTTTTTCTATGTTTAAGCTTTAATCCTTACTGCTGTAGAAAAGGTCAATATTGCAATTGCGATAACAGACATGGGATTACCAGTAGCTCTCCAGACCTATGTAATTTAACAACACAACTGAAAATTGTGTTTGTGTCTCTCTTAGTCATAAAATGACCAAAGATACTTGTTTTACAGGGAAAAGAGGAGAATAGTTTGACAAGTGAAATTTGTTACAGGGTTATTTATAGGTTACACTGATATCTAGTTTTATCTTCTTTTCCATAGTTCTTTGTTTTGAAAAAAAATGGAGATCAAAAGGGACTGGACTGTTTATTTTTACTTGTTTCCATAACAGCAAAGGAACAGATGTCCGTCCAATCATTTCTCTTTGAAGCTCACAGATTAACAAAGTCCGCTTCCATGTGTTGAAGTAGGTATTCAGTCTTGATCTCAGGCGATGATGTGCTTTTATAAATTTTACTGGTAAATTCTCTGCATTATTTCTAGGTTGAAATCACTTTATATACTTTCAGTTTTCACCTTCTGAATTTTCTTATGCCCTCTCCATCTTAGATTAAAAATTTGCTATAAAAAGAAATTTTCTCATGTAGACTTTTACAAGCCATGACCCATCTACCATTTTGCTTTGTTGCTGGCAGGTATTTGAGTGACATCGTAAATGTAAAAAAAAACCATCGTGCTAGTTGAAAAACAGCATCCGGACAAAATCCTTATTGACACGGTAGATAGGTCCATTGTTTATTGGCTCTCCTGGCTGACCCTCATAGAAGAAAGCAACAGAAGTCCTTCAAGAAACTGAAAGATTACCCATGTTTGGGAGTTGAAAGCTGTATAAATCTAAACCATAAATAAGATGAGAGAAGATGAAAGTGTCTCTGTCACTTGGAAAGTTTGTGCAGAAATGGAGAGATTTTGAGGAGCCAGATCAACACAGAGGTGAATTGTTGGCAATATCCTCTTTAATTTCTATGGTTCAGTAATGAAATTAAATAAATGAAAAATAAACAAAACTTAAGAAAATGAAAAGAGGATAACAGTGGAGACATTGTCTTATTGATGTCAGTATTTCTGAGAAATCAAAAAGCTGGCCACTCTTACAGAAACATCTCAAAAGCAATGTGTCGGTTAAGATATAAACTGGTTTTTGGGTTTTTTTTTTTTGTTTGAGATGTTTTGAAAAAAAGCAGAAACAAAATCTTGTTGCACTGCAATGATACCTTGTCAAAACCCATTAATTTACCCTCCAACCTGTGAAACCTTCTCTGGAAGTTAAGATCATGTGACAGAATACCTTGACACTTTGCTGGTGCTGCATTAAAAAAAAAAAAAAAAAAAGATTTAGAACTTCATATAAAAATCCTGGCTTGTTTGGGGATTTACCAGGGCATTTTCAGCGCCAGGTTTTCAGAAAATGCTGCATAGCAACTTTGTCTATTAAAGATCTTTAGATATTTTGTTTTGGTTTCATTTTATTTTCTATAGGAAATATTTGATTTAAAATGGCTGGTGAAGAAAAACACAATTTCCGCATGACTCCCAGATATTTTTTCTTCTGATGAGTGTATACGGGTGAAAGAGAAAAGGTTAGAAATATAACTTACATAGAGTGGTAAAATGATAAAACAGTGAAATTTGCACATCGTGTGGGCTAGTGCCATGTTGTTTTTTTGCACTAGATAAAAAGATCTATATAAACATTCAAAAATATGTGTTAGATTCTTCCAATGACGAAACATTTACCTTACTATTTTTATCAGTGCACTTTACAATAAATTCATGACTATCATACAAAGGGTCAATTTTATCCTCGCTACCAAGCTATTGCTGATTTTTTCAGAAGTGCTGACATACTGCATGAGGGAGATGTGGACCCTAAAAAAGTATTTGAATTTGAGCTTGCAGTTTAGAAAAATATCATTGTTGAAGGCAACAATTCAATGTCATAAACTGAAGTCCCAGGGACGTTAAAGAAGGCCTTCAGTTCCTTAAAGCTTAAATGCTGTTCTGAATAGGGTCTTTAAAACAAGGCATCAAATACAGCTTTTTATCTAAAGTTCTGACAAATAATTTGTTACTCTCAGTAAATAAAACATCAGCTTAGCTTAGCATCTAAAATGAAAATACCTCCAAATTTTAAGTAGACTTGTTTTGTGTGATTTTGTGTGATTTGTGACATAATTTATATATAAAGATGTCTTTCAAATGTCACAAAATACGATCTTCATACACATAAATGGAGACCTGGTCCAAAACCTGAGTATTAATACCTCATATTATTCTACCTCAAGTTTAGTAAGAATTTAAAAAAATATTCTTCATCTGGACTCTTTTAAACATCTCTTTTAAGATGTGACAAAGTGGAAAATACACCTTTTGGCTGTATGAGAGCCTATTATTATTTTCTTTTCCTCTATATACTTCCTTTGCTCTACATACAGCAGTTAGACCCTACACCTACAGTCATCAGACTCCTCTGTCTGTGCATTTTTACTTATCTATCTTCCTGTGGGTATCCACTTTTTTCATGAGGTAAAGAAGTGAGTAACTGCAACCAACCTTAGTCCATATAGAAAAACCACCTGAGGCAGTCCCTTGTAAAAGGGCCCTAGGGACAGTCTACCAAAGCAAACCTAATCTCATCACTAGGACTACAATCTCTGCAGAGCACAGTACCAAGGCTACCATCACTTAAAAATATCAGAAAAAGAAGTTGGTGCCCTCTTTTATGAAACATTTGCTTTGAAGAAAAACACTCTTTCTCACTCTGGAAGTTTCAGAGCTCCTGCCCAGGTCTTCTTGCTCAACATTGTATTTGTAATGAAAGATCACTTCTCAGATTGACCTGTCCGTGAGTCCTTCTGCAAACACAGAGTTGGGGTAACTGAACAGAGACATGGATTGCATGCACAAAACAGAGTGGGGAAACTGCTTTTTCTGAAATTCTTCTTATCAGTAAATGAGTTCAAGATCAACTCAACCAGAAAGAAGAGAGAGGGATTGGAAGAGGGACAATAACCAACGAATAGGGCACTCTTCAGAAAGAGTGTAGCCCTGGGAAAATTGATCTGACAAAATGTTATGGGTTAAACTCAGTAGGTAACTAAATCTGTCATGTCTCATCCAGGACAGGTGGACAAATGATTTAGATCTGCAATTCCCCAACGGAATGGGCAACAGTGAGACAAGTCTCAAGGTCCACACACAAACAAATATTAATTTCTCACACTGTATAGATTGGACTGACAATAATTGGTTTTAGTTACAAGACACATTATGGCAGGGAATATACTATAACTTAATGATAAGCAGGAAAAGACCAGGTACACAACAAACTGCAGCATCTTAATGATAGCAAGAAAAAAAAGACATATAACAAATTATAACAGGTAACATTATACTTAACAATTAAAACTGAGCAAGCAGTATGATAGGCCTTGCATTACTTAGTAAGAAAGAGGAAAGGGAAAGAGAGAGAGATAGAGAGAGGGGGAGAGAGGCAGAGATCACCAGTCCGGCTTCCTACGTTGGTCCTGCTAACGATGGTTCAAAGATGCCGTTGTCTTTTCTTCTTCTCTTCCTGCATTTCTTTCTTCACATTGTCTTCATCTCTGTATTAATGCTTCCCCTCTGTCTAACTTTTTGCTTTATCGCATCTCAATTTCCACACGGTTTTCTACATGTGGATGTACAGTATGTCCAGTAGGGGAGTAGGACACTTCATTTTATGACAATACACAATTACCTTATCTCCATGAGAAATATGCTATGAGACAAGGCCATCCTACCTTCGCAAGACTTCTTCCCTCATGCATATTGGTCACCAAGGCTGTTTGAGGCATCTATTTCCTGCTTAACCTTATCAGATTCCTCTTCCACGTACCACCTGGTACTTATCAATTTGACACAGAGGAACAGAAATTTGTCTTATTTTTGTCCAAGAAATGCAAACATTCATGCATCTGTCCGCTACACAGACCCACGACACAGCTTGCTCAGTCCCAGTGCAATGGGTGGAGGATCAGAATGGTGAAATTGGGAAAACAAATGTTCAACCATTTCCAGGAAAGCCAAACTCCAACATGTGTAATAGTTAGTTGGGCAGATGAACACCATCATTAGAAACATCACCCACCTCCTCCTTCTTTCAATGTTGTGAGTATAACATTGTAAGATATGGAATATCCCTTTGGTTATTTTTAGTCATAAATCCAAAACACAACACCATAAGGGCTGGTATTAAGAAAATTAACTCCATCCCAAGCAGATCTAGTAAACAGAAGTAGAGCCCCAGGATGTGCTCAGGGGACAGAGAAGTGGCGGATTTATGATATCTCTTCTGGTTAACATCTGACTTTTCTGAAACTCAATCTGAAATGGAGAGCTAACCCAACATTACCGGTTTCACATCAGGATGCAGGCAGCTAAGAAGTATTAGTAAAGACAGTTTATTACCTTATCTGGTGTTCCTTTAAGGATTTATCTCTAAGACACATTTTCGCAAGACATTTCCTTGGCATACAAAGGCAGCTTAGGCTTATACTACAGCCCTGTTTTCTACCATGTTGTTTGTCTTGATCTCTCTTGTGCTAGTACAGTTGTTTGTGGGTTTGCGGTTAACTGCCTCACTGAGATGAGCAAATGAGAAGCAGCAAACAGCAAGGATTGGACTGGGGTTGTGAACTTCTTGCAATAGTTTCTCTGCCAGTGCTATCATCTTCTAAAACTGCAGGCTATGTTTCTTCTTCACATAGGCTCAATAAAATTGATTGTGAGTTTTAAGTGAACCTCTGTTACTATAATTAGTATTTGAATCTCATTTGTAACTATCCATATGGTTTTCCTTGTAGTTAATTTTCCCCGCAAATGGTACATTTAATTAACTTATGTATTGTTTATGTGATTATCTTGCTTCCTAAAAGCAACAAACTTACACTTTTATCCCAAATTCTTCAACATCATGTCACTTTTCTTCTCTTGCTATTGCATACTCTCTTCTTGACAGCAGATATATGCTCCAAAACAGTTAACTGCTGGCAGCTAGTGTATACGAGAAGGTATTTTTCAATAGAACATCTTATTATTCTTGAAATGTCAGCTGCTGACACCAGCAGAGAAACCACTGAAGTTGTGTGTACCTGGGTCTAGGTAGAGAAATACAATGAAATAAGAGAGCTTCCTGTTGTTAATTCTTGAATAACGTAATTTTTATAGATTCTGTAGTCTTCTGTAGTATTTGTTTCTGAAATCCGAGTTGCTCTTCAGAATACATGTTTCCCCGAGTAATAAGGCTTTCTACCTAAAGTCTCTGCGCAAAAGAGTGTTTTATTGAATACCAGAGGTCATCACTGAATCCATTGTAAGCTGCTTCATTCATAGAATTAGACACAATTTGAGAAGTTCCTCTCTCAAATTCATACCTCTTTATACATCTCTGTTTAAGAAGCTTATAAATTTTAACAGAGGATGAAGTAAAGCTTAATTTTAGTCTGATAATGAAAGTAGCTGATGTGATGTGAGCTTGAGCTGTTCTGTTTCTTGTCATCAACTAGTTTAAACATTTTGATAATTTCTCGTTGCTTCTTCCAATAAATCACACAGTGAACAATTCCAGGATTGTATGAAGACCTGAGTCTACAACCGTATCTTGTGTTATTTACAAATATTACTAGTATCAGCAGATATAAATATCAGAGGACACAAACTATGATAATCAGTTTCTACAGAGCAATTTGATTCCTTCGGAATATGAAAACTTTTCCTTTTTTTGATAAAATATTTACAGAAAACAAAGGTCAGAGTGTAGAGGAATTTCTTGTGGAGCAGAGGTGCGGTATAACTTTAAAAGTGTGGACAACCCAGCTTAGGCCTAAACAGAGGCTCTTTCCTTGAAGCTGCCTTGGAACACAGGGAGGAGGAGGTTTTATCTGTTTTGTGAGAGCTTTGCTAGATGCTTGGCTGGAGGTGCTGGCCCCAGGGGGAGAAGGGAGGGCGAGAGCCGCCTGCATAGCTGAATGGCACTATCCAATAAAACGCTGGCGTGTGTAAACCTGTGACTGACCAACTCTGTTAAGGGGCAGGCGCGGGGACGCTGCTGAACTGTATATATTGAGCTGTCCGGAGCAATAAAGAGAGGACGATCTGTAGCCATATTGGTGTGATGATTGTTATCTTGGCCGGCTCTCCGAAGGGACCCTCTTCATCTGGCGCCTGAACAAGGGACCCTCTATGGACGCTTAAATGCGGATTGCTTAAATGCGGGAAGACTCCGAAGCATCGGACGTGAGCCGATTTGGGAGCCGGAGAGCTGGAGGCAGGAGAGTTCCGAGTGTGACCAAAAGGGCACTGGAGACCAGAGCTTGAGCAGCCGATCAAGCCCCTGCCAAGGTAAGACCGCGATGGAAACGGACGCGGCAACTCGCCTCCTTAGTATACTCTCTAAGAGAGGAGAAAAAGTAAAGGAGCGAGACGTATTAGCCCCATGGGCTCGGAAACGGGAGAAAATGAACGACCCGCCATTAATCTTTAGTTCCACGGAATGGCGTGAAGTAGGAGACTTTTTGTGGGACTGTACTCTAGAGAGAGGAACAGAAGGAAAGGAAGCGAAAGAACTAGGAACGGTTTGGAAAACCGTAATATGCACTCTAGAAATCATGCAAGCAGAAAAGAAAGTTGCTGCGGCAGCGATCGAAGCGTTGCGGGGAGGGCAGGAAAGGAAAAAGGCAAAGGAAGAAACTCCCTGCTCGTCCCGACTGGGTCGAAGGAAAAAAAAAAAAAAAAAAAAAAGAAAAAATAAAAAGGAGAAACTGCACTGCGTTGCAGAATTAAGACTTTCGTCCTTGAGCTGAGCTCTTTTCTAAACAAGTGCATAACTCTTGCTTGTTAATTATGAAAAGAGACCCTGACCAGCCAGGTACAGCTCATGTTGAGAGCTTGTCCGTGAGAATGAAGATAAGACGCTTCTTGTACACCAGATGTGCATGGGAGTGAACGGGAGAGTATGATCAAAACAGACCTGGGAAATTCTGCTCTCCCTGTGTGATAACAGCGTGACTGAAGTAATACTTGAGCTAATAAGAAAAAAAAAAAAAAAAAAAAGGAGGGGGGGGAAGAAGGAAGATCAGGATGAACCCCTGAAAGAGATGCTGAACAAACTCGCTGAATTATCAACTAGACAGCAAGAAATAGAAGAAACCCTTAAACCAGTTCAGCTCCCCCATTACCATCAGCTCCCTCACTCAAGCCTGATTTTCAAGCTTGAACCATAAAGGATCCTTTGCAACAGCGATGGAGCGGTGTCATCAGAGACGCTATAACAGAGGGAGATTGGGAAGCAGCCAGTTCGATTGCATGTCCTGTTATTATTAATAACGGACAAGGGACCTGGGAACCGCATGATCCTGCATGATGTGGCTGTGCAGCATCCTGTCACTTCAACAGCGCAGCAGCAACACGACTGTGCACTGGGACTGCCTGTTGAACCCCTTGTTTCGCCCAGTGACGTGATGGGACCCTGAGGTACCGATTACCAACGATGATATGGACTGGACTGGCAGAAGATGCTTACAGCTGATGGTAGAGCAATTGTGGGAAAATGTGACTGTTCTCAATGTTACCTGTTGTATTAATATGTATCCTCTTTGTGTGACTAACAATGAAGCTTATATTGGTTGTGTAATCAAAGCCACATAGTAGGTGTTAAGGTTTATGTACCAACCAGCAGAGTGATCTTTCTTTAGCTAAAAGTAAGGCAGGGAAACCAGCTGCCTTTTGCTTTGTTAGAAGTGTGTGATTAAGGATCAAAGTATGATTTAGGGTGATGGGTGTGAGAACTTTGACAGGATGAATTAAGAGTTTAGTTAAGGCATTTTTGGTTATTGCAGTTTTAATTGTTATAGGCTTAGTTATGTTTAGTTTTTTGATAAGTATAATCAAGAAAATTATAAGCAAGCTAGTGGATGAAGCCTGGGTTGTCCAAAAAGAAAAAGGGGGATATGTAGAGGAATTTCTTGTGGAGCAGAGGTGCGGTATAACTTTAAAAGTGTGGACAACCCAGCTTAGGCCTAAACAGAGGCTCTTTCCTTGAAGCTGCCTTGGAACACAGGGAGGAGGAGGTTTTATCTGTTTTGTGAGAGCTTTGCTAGATGCTTGGCTGGAGGTGCTGGCCCCAGGGGGAGAAGGGAGGGCGAGAGCCGCCTGCATAGCTGAATGGCACTATCCAATAAAACGCTGGCGTGTGTAAACCTGTGACTGACCAACTCTGTTAAGGGGCAGGCGCGGGGACGCTGCTGAACTGTATATATTGAGCTGTCCGGAGCAATAAAGAGAGGACGATCTGTAGCCATATTGGTGTGATGATTGTTATCTTGGCCGGCTCCCCGAAGGGACCCTCTTCATCAGAGTGTTGCTACTGTTTTGATAATATGACTTGTAGTGCTAATGTGCCATCTGACAATCCATTTGGTATTGGGTTCATAAAAAAAACATCAATGAGGTGAATGAGAGGGGGACAAAATGATAGGACAAAAAAAAGATATAGAAGGTAGGTGAAAAAGAAAGGGAAGGGAATGAAAGAGAGAAAGAGAGAGAGAAAAAAAAGAAAGAGAGAGAGAAAGAAAAGAAAGAAAAGAAAGAAAAGAAAGAAAAGAAATAAAAGAACGAAAGAAAGGAAGACAGGAAGGAAGGAAGGAAGGAAGGAAGGAAGGAAGGAAGGAAGGAAGGAAGGAAGGAAGGAAGGAAGGAAGGAAGGAAGGAAGGAAGGAAGGAAGGAAGGAAGGAAGGAAGGAAGGATTTTTTTATTCCAAGACCATTTTTTTTTTATGCCACTGGTGAATATTATCTGCATAATTTTATCAAAAGCTGATTCATTTATAATACTGTCAAGTGGCCTTCACGTCCGACTCTTTCAGTTGCTCCTTCAGACCTAGGAAAAAAGGTGTTCATTCTGGACATATTTTGACATGTCTGCCGCTATGTGCTGATTGCTACATTTCCATTGCCTTCAATCTTTTTTTCTGTTATTTTATGGTTGTCTGACTTACAAACAGGCAGGTACTTAGAGAGACATAGGTCCTTTCCCACACTTTTCATCTTGGATTTCACTTGAGTGATATAATCTCTTTCTGACTAAGATTAGCAACCTGAAAGAAAAGTCATAATAATGATAAATAACTTCCTTTGTAATGCATTTTCACATGTAGAGTTGAAAATTGCTCTGTCAGAGATAATGTTTTGTATAATTTTTCCCTGCGTGGTTTTCTTGTTTATCTCCTGGGATACTCGTATCAAGTTGGGGTTTTATGTTAACTTCCAACAGATTTATTAGTAATTTATAATTCATATTCAAATCAGGAATTAGTGCCATTCTAAAGAAGGTCTTGAAGATTCCCATTAGATTAATAAAAAGACTAAGGCACATTATTCTACAGTAGCTTTCCTTCAGGAGCACAGAAATAAGAATATTCTCTTGTTTGTGTTGATGCAACGTGATCCCAAAGTAGAATAGCTCTGAGAATAAAGTTTGTTTTATGGGTGAACAACTGGAAGAGTTTATGATGTACTTTGTGTAAAAGTTCAGAACTTCAGTAGGTAGATGGGAACATAAAAGGGCCAGACTAGTCTCTGTGGGGAGCTTCCTTGACGGCACCAATGTTCAATCTCATCTGTCCCTTAGTCTGCTTTGCAGTCTGATCTTAGAATGTCTATAAATATTATTCAAATGTATATAAATCGTATGTTTACAGGCACTTTCTGCTTATAAACTTTTCTTAACTACTAGAAGGTTAAATAATATTCATATGTCTCTTCTGAAAGAGTGCAATAGATAGAAATACTTGATAGAAATAGATAGAAATACTTGTTTCATTTGAACTTTAAAAAACTGATGTGTCATTACAAGTACTTTTTGCTGCATAAAACAATTCAAAACAAAATAAACTCCAAAATTTCCAGAAATCCAGAATCTTCTTTCTACTGTTATTGAGAAACTTCTTTTACACTGCATCTGAAGATGCAGCATTGAGTTTTGCCACAAGATGGCTTTTTCACTTTTGTGTAACTGCCCCTGTTGGAAACTGTCATTTTACTGTGAAAGTTGGCAGATGTCCTCTGTCTCATGGTTTTTAGCCTCATCACTCTCATCTGGCTTAAAAGAGCCTGGAATTTGACTTCTGACTGAATGAAATTTGAGTGTTGTCGTGGGTTGACCCTGGCCGGCCGCCAGGTACCCACACAGCTGCTCACTCACTCCCCCCTTCACTGCTGAACAGGGGGAGAAAATATCTCCAAGGGCTCAGGGTTTGAGATAAGGACAGGGAGATCACTCTCATTTACCGTCCCGGGCAAAACAGACTCAATTTTAGGGAAATTAAGTACATTTATTAAAAGAACTAATCAGAGAGGAGTAGTGAGAAGTGAGAAAGAGCAAACAAATCTTAAACAGAACACCTTCCCCCCATCCCTCCCTTCTTCCCGGGCTTAACATCAATCCCAGTTTCTCCACCTCCTCCCCCAGAGCGGCGTAGGGGGACAGGGAATGGGGGCTGCGGTCAGTTCATCCGACGTTGGTTCCACCGCTTCTTCACTCCGGGGGAGGACTCTTCACTCTTCCCCAGGGCCATTGTGGGGTCCCTCTCACGGGAGACAAGCTTCACGCTCTCTTCTCTGCGTGAGTCGTCCCACAAAGGGCAATTCATCACAAACTGCCCAATGTGAAACACCTCACGAGGGGCAGCCCACCCCTCGTGAGTCTGAGGTGCAGTCCTTCGGGAGAAACTGCTCCAGCGTGAGCCACCCGCAGCGTCCCAAAAGTCCCACCGGCCAACCTGCTCCAGCGTGGGCATTCCTCTCTTCCACGGGCTACAGGTTCCGGCAGCGACTTGCTCTGATGTGGGCTTCCCACGGGCTACAGTCCCCTTTAAGGCAATCCACCCACACGGCGTGGAATCCTCAGTGGACATCTACGCGGTGATCCTCACGGTGGACATCTGCACCTCGCCCATGGGCTGCAGGGGGACAACCCGCTTCACCATGGTCTTCACCACGGACCCGGGGGACTCCTTCTGCTCCGGCGCCTGGAGCTCATCCTCCCCCCTCCTCCTTCTTCACTGACCTTGGTGTCTGCACAGATTCTCACTCCTCCATCTCTGTGCCAGCTGTTGTGGCGCAGTTCTTTTCCCCGTTCTTAAATATGTTTTTCACAGAGGCATTCCTCTGCTATCACCTTACTGATAGGCTCAGCCTTGGCCAGCGGCGGGTCCCTCTTTGTAGCCGGCTGGCATTGGCTCTATCAATCTTGGGGAGCTTCTAGCAGCTTCTTACAGAAGCCACCCTGCAGCTCCCCCCCCCCCGCCGAAATCTGACCAGACCAAACCAAAACAAGTGTAAAAAACTACCCCTCAGTCTTGGGGAACAGGGTCAGATTCTCTGAGTATTAATTGGACTCAATGTTTTGTAGTAATGCAGCAGAGGTTTCTGTCAGGTCTTTCATGTAATACTGGAAGATTTCCCTATCTTTTGAGTTAAAACGTTGGATTACAGGAGACCTATGACTTTAACATTCTCTTACCGTGGTTATTTGTATGTAGGAGAGACAAATCATAGAATCATAGAATGATTTGTGTTGGAAGGGACCTTAAAGATCACCTAGTTCCAACACCCCTGCCATGGGCAGGTACACTTCTGGGGATGAGACATCCACAATTTCCCTGGGCAATGCACAGGTAATATGTAGCTTACTAGCCAAATAATTAAATACAGCAAATTCAATGTCAGAAGAAAGTGTTAAGCTGCAAACTGGAGGGATGCCTCCGAAAGACAGAAAAAGAAGGACATTGGTTGTTGGGGCTTTTTTCCAAGGATCCCTCTGACATGATAAATTGTGTTCTGCCTCAGACACAGTGCTGGATGTCCAGAGTCTTCTAACTCAGACATAATTTGCTGCAGCTTCCAGGAGCCCTTAAGCAATGTATTAGTTAGAATGTAAAATATTCTTTCTTTAATAGTTTGTAATTGTCTGCTGGGACTGATTTATATGCTGGAGACAGGTGTGTGGATACTAGTATTCTAAAGCTTCCCAAAAACCCTTCTCCCCTGCTGGTTATAATAAAAGACAATTTTCCTGGAAACCTGAAAGACTAGATTTTGAAGAAATTGTCATTTTCATCCTCACTTAGACAATCTTTGAAACACATTTTCCATGCACTTTAAGATTTCCTTTC
The DNA here is from genome assembly GCA_020746105.1 of Trogon surrucura. Classification (NCBI taxonomy): domain Eukaryota; kingdom Metazoa; phylum Chordata; class Aves; order Trogoniformes; family Trogonidae; genus Trogon; species Trogon surrucura. The sequence continues at coordinate 6,031,788 of CM036617.1, read as the reverse complement.
TAGCTGTTTTGGAGCCAAAGGTATTCAGTAGATTATTCTCGAGCTTTCCCTTTGCAGCCTATATTCTGTTGCCTCTTAGCTGACTTAAAATCATTCCTTACAGCAACTCACTGCTCCTGAGAAATATATACACTTTTAGTTGTTGTCCTGATACATATGAAAAACTGGTTTGGGCTCTTGTCTGACAAGTTCTGCAGCACAGGTTTGTGTTTGATTTTTTTTTTCTGTTAGATCCGAATGAAAATCACTGGTATATGTCTTAAGATGTATGAGGCAAACCAGTTAATAGCATAACAGTGTGGTTTTCATAAATTCCAGAGCTCATCCAATTGTGTATGGGTTTCAGAACTGCCTTAAATGTCAATGGCATTTAAAAACATAAATGCAGAGTTGCCCTGCAAACAAGATCTTTCTTAATTTTCTTAATTTTCTTAATTAGAATTGATTATTTATTGAACACAGCACACATCAACTTAGGCAGATTACACTCTGGGTTCTAGGAGTTTGATAATTTGATATGACACTGAAACACAATAACAACTGCAATACAGGAGCTAATATTTAGGGATCCAGTTAAATCAAGGACTCATTTCTAGCTGAATTCAGTGTGCTTGGGTAAATATATAAGACTCATTCATATTTTAAATTCTTCATAATGTAAAACGATAAATCATTCATAAAAATCATTCAGGAACTTAAAGTAAAATTGCAAATAGAAAAACATTAAGGGTGAAACGAAAGATACTCTTTAGAATTTCAGGTGTCACTAGGATATAGAGAAAACAATACTCATCCCCTTAGAAGACGTTTTTAATCATCAGTGAAATTGCTATCTACATGTGCCTATTTCTGGAGTAATCACTTCAGTTTGAAGGGGTGCAAATCAGCTAGTCATCTTGCAAAAATATTCTGACGATCATCTAGATGTTTTGCACAGAGCTGATCTGGATGTTAAAGAGAAACTGTACAGAACGAGATATGTGGAAACCACGCAATCTCAAGTGCAATACGTTTCCATCCACTTCAATGGATTTTGGATAAGGATCATAAAATAATCTCCAACATAGCTTATTTCTTTGCATTTCAGAGCTATTCTTTGTTGGTTGGAGTTGTTCAAAGAATTAAATTGGACCACGTTGCACACTGCTGTACAAATTTACAATTATTTTTAAAAAAACAAAACACAAAACAGATGTAGAAAACATATCATTAACATCCAAAAGCCAAGAACTGTAATATAAAAAAATGTTTGCAAATGATGTATTGACATTTAACCTCACAGTTTCATTAAGTCTTAACTCTGTACATGGAAAATATTAATTACACGGTACTTTAAGACTTCATAAAAGGTCAAGTTGCTAGTACTATCCTATGCAGCAGCAGAATTGGAAAGTTAATGCTCAGAGTAGGATCATGTTTTCAATAGTTATTTGGGGCAAATCATAAGAGCTTCATAGTATATGCTTGGTAATGAGATTCAATTATTTCCAATGAGAATTTTAAGCCCCCTGAGAGACTCATCTTTTGCTTACTGTAAGCAAAACTAATCTTTGCAAGTATAAAAATGACACTCACCTTTTTATTGTGTTGTCTTAGAGAAAGGTCAGATCTAATAAAGATCACTCTTTGTGACAAATAACACTTAATGTTTCTTTTCCTCCAGCTTATATTATATTGTAAAATCAGATTACTGTTGCAATAGCCTAATGGTACTTGACTAATAAAAAATTGTTCCAGTACAACTACAACATGTATACGGAAGATTTTTGACTAAAATATCATTTGAAATAGCACTTGTCGGTGTTGAATTGTGGTCTCCTGATACAAAAAGTCCATCAAAATTACTAATACAGTAATGAAAAAAAGAGGGAAGTTCTCCTCTACATTGAGAAAGCATACAGTAGAGGTAATAGGAAAAACCTACGTGCATTAAGGCAATAGCAGAATATCATATGACATATGATATATGACATACTCTCATAGTAAAGAACTCTTTCCTAACATCTAATCTAAATTTACCACACTCTAGTTTAGAATCATTGCCCCTCATCCTGTCACTACATACTCTTGTAAACAATCCCTTCCCAGCTTTCCTATAGCCCCCTTCAGGTACTGGAAAGCTGTTATAAGGTCTTCCTGGAGCCTTCTCATCTCCAGACTGAACAATCCCAACTCTCTCAGCCTGTCATTATAGCAGAGGTCCTCCAGCCTTCTGATCAATTTTGTGGCCTCTTCTGGACCTGCTCCAACAAGTCCACATCCTTCTTGTGTTGAGGGCTCCACAGCTGGACAGATCTCCAGATGAGATCTCGCCAGGGCAGGATCATCTCCCAACCTGCTTGTCACACTTCTTCTGATGCAACCCAGGACATGATTGACCTTCTGGTCTGTAAGCATGCATTGTTGGCTCATAATCATCTTTTCGTTCACCAACATCCCCAAGTCCTCTTCCAGAGGTCTGCGCTCTAGCACATCACCCGTGGCCTGTATTGATAATGATCATTGCCCCAACCCAGGTGCAGGACCTTGAATTTGGCCTTATGGAATCTCATTTCATATGTTTCCACTCCTCCAGCTTGTCCACTTTTTCTCTAACCTGGGATTTCCTCTGGACTACTTTTTTATGTGTATAATTAATGCTGGTGTGGTATACATACTATTTTTCTGTAAGATGAGCTCTTAAATTTATTTTCGTTCTTTGAAATGCTCAGAAAATTTAATGCAACTCCATTTTATTTCAGTGTAGGAGTCTTAGTTCCTTCTGATTATGTCCTTATAATGTTTTTTTCCCTGTCTTTCACTAAGGCGATTGCTTCCATAAGAAAAGGCTTTTAACATGTACAGTTCAGTTATGAGTAGCCCATGCTGCTCATGTTAACTAATCAAAGAGGTAATATTTAGCAGATTTCTAAAATGGGAAAAAAACCCAGCTTTCTCAAGGTTTCCTTACTTTTGGCTTAAGTCTAAATTTGCTAAAATGACAGGACAAAATTCCTGCTTCCAGGCCACTTAACAAAAGTATCTTCAAGTGTAAAACATTATATCTCAGAGCCTATAGAGACCAGAAGTGTGAAAAGCTGCTTAGAGTGTTAAAAGATGCATGCCCCGTGGACATCCTTAAAATTAGTCAGTTTAAACACATGAAGCATGAAACAACATCTGCACGGGTTGTGATCAAACTCAAATGGAAAAAAAATGAAAAGACATTGCTCTTACTCTGGGGGAAGCACAATGTTCAATAACCACAATACAGATTCTTTTCCTTTTATCTTCTCCTTTCTTCTTCTGCTCATCTGTTGAATGCTCCTTGCCTACTGAGCTGATAACTCAACCCATTAGTGCTGTTCCCTCCACAGAAAGAGCATCATGATGTCTGACTGCTGTGCAGCATGTGACAGGGGTCAGTTATCAGTACATATTGCTTCTGGGGACTCCGTGTGGATTTGTCTCAACCTGTGGCTAAAACAATCTCCGGCAGCAGGAGAGACGGGGATTTATCTCCATCCAATCCCCCCTACAAGGAGCAGAGCAGCAAATGAAGACACTTTAGTATGTGATCTCTTGTCTGGTCAGTAAAGAAATGTTCTAGGAAGCGGAAAACTCTGATCATGGAATTAGTGATGAGAAAGGCAAGGTGTACACAGAAACACTTCTAGAAAGCGATGTGATGTTAACCTCTATGAACATAGTTCTAGTAAACCTAACAGGATCTCCAGCATTTGTTAAGTGTGCACGTTAGAGCAGAATTCCCTTTCAAATCACTTTCAACCAAAATGAATGTAAATCTGTGTCTGTGGTAACTTATCTTTTAGCCTGATCTTGCTAGGTCATGTGTTCTTTCACAACCCTTGGATTTCAGTAGGAGCAGATGAAGTTTCACTCATTAGGATATGAAATTTGTTATTTAACATATATATCAGCAGTGCAAACAGGTCAAAATATTCCTAGACCAGCTTCAATGAGAAATTTAAATCTGGGAACATACAATGGACATTGTATCTTTTTCATCTGGTAAAATTTAAAAAGCCAACACTTTTAAAGCAATCTCATTTTTCACCTTTGGTTATATACACCATCCATACTATTGACAGAATTAATATTTATATTTTAAAAACAAACCATCGTCATATTACAGCTCAGATTATGGTAAAAATAACTACAAAAAACCAATATAGGTTCAAGAGGCCTATACTTCCTTTTGAACATTCAGAGAAAAATAAGAGTTCAGACGATATACATGAAATTGTGAGAACAGGTTTAATAAGTTAGACTATAATTTCCTTAGTTCTAGTGCACTGCCTATAGAAGTGACCTAGAAAAAAATAGAATTACCAAAGACAGTAACAGGGCAAAACCACAGATAAGTTCCTTCACTATATCCTGCCAGAAACCTGAATTCTGCATCTTAAAGACTTCTACAGCAAGAACAAAGAAGGTATTTTTTTGCTTTTAGCAGCACTTTTTTTTTGTTATTAATTTTTCAGATTGCTCTTTGAATTGATAGAAACAGTTAAAGTCTACAGTATTCTGCAGCTACAGGCCTCTCACCTTAAATTCATCTGTGCGGAAAAGCTGTTTGCTTTGTTTCTGCTACACTTTTCATATTAGTAATTCAATGTAATGTACCTGGCTGAGTAGTAAAAAGCTATAGTGAATGGTTACTGCCTGTTCACTTTTTTTGTATTAGTTTTTATTTCATAGGCTACTATCACAGTCCTCCTCACTATCTCTTTTTCAGATTCCTGGCCTTATTTTGTAGCTTTGATCGACTCTGTCACTTTCTGTGCATATTTTCTATTTCTATTCTATACTTTCTGAAAAGAAAGGACCACAATCAAAGACAAAATTCAAGTTGTTGAGGTTACACAGTGACGTGATTTCTGGTGTGTTCTCTATCCTTCCTAATTATTGATGTTTGATTTGGTTTTGACTGCTTTTGAGCACTGAAATGGCATTTCATGGAATGGTGAACTATAATTTTAAAATATATTTTCTAAGTGATAATAGCTAACTGATACCCCATACTGTGCATACAAAGTTAGGATTGTTTACCCCATACTCTCTTTTTCTGTAAATAGTTATATCAAATTCATCTGACATTTTATGTCCAAGTCTTTCAAGGTGAGATTCATCTGGTGACATCTGAGCTCTTTGCCTTTGGCTCCTTTTATAATCAATGGAGACAAAGTGACATTTTTAAGGGGTGATTTATCACACCCTCCATTACAGTGAGATGTCACTCCATAAAAGTACCTATTTCCTACCACTGATTGTAAAAAGGGAGCAAAGGCTTCCATGCATTGCAGATGCACATTTTTGGTTAGATGAACAGTATTCTCAGTAGCATGAGGTTTTTCTGCAATTCTTCTCAAAAAATTTTTTTTTTTTTTAATTTTTTTGCTCTAAAAGTCTTAGTTTGATCTGCAAGTTTTATTACCCCATTATTAGCTTATTTCCTAGGTAATTTATGAAGTTGTAAACCAGTATAAGTTACTACTGCAAGTCTTTAACGTTCTAGCTGTCTCTAGTCCCTGTGGGTAATCTTCCCTATGTTCTCAAAGCTACTAATCCATTTATAAACTTTATTTCCTCTATTTTCCCCTATTTATATTAATTTAAAAGATTAATTTCTTCATGTCCTCCAGAAGCTTCATTTCTATAGGAATCATTAAGGGGAGATTTATCAAAACCTTTTGGCCATCCAAGGATGCAAGCAGTAGCAACTGATTCTTTTTTAGCAACATGCTTCTAAGTACCTTCAGACAACTGCAAGTGGATTGTAACACGTGCGTGCCTTTGGCATCTTCTGTTTCCTGTTACCCAGTATTGTTCATATTTTATAGGTGTCCACTAACTCTGCTCAGTATTATACTTTCAACCACTCCATGCTTCTTTGATGTCTTAATTGCATACTGGCTCTGCAAGCTAGCAGGCTATCTTCCTGCTTTGGGCATGTTTGAAAAAAAAAACCCCACAAAACAGACCAAATAAACCACATTAGTTTTTATGCCTTTAGCAAGTTCTTTTTCAGAGCTGGTTTGACCTGCCTTATATGTTTTTCCCACTCATATTTGTGTCTTTGGTTGAACACGAGTACTGCTTTCTTATAGAATGTCATGTTGTTAATAGACTTCTTTGCCCTTCTAACCCATCTTACTGCCTTTCTATTTTTGTTGTTATTTTATTATTATAAATTTTTTTGTTCGCCATACAATTTTCTGACTCACACTTCCTTAGAGTGCCTACAACGACGTCCTTAATCTCTACACCACTTGCAATTATTTAAGCCTTTTAGCTCTTAGTTCCTTTGTACCAACCCTATACACTAGTCACCCTTTTTGAAATTAAGAGCTCTTGTAGAAAATTTTGGGTCTGGATTCACTCCTGAGGATGGCTAACTCTAAACATCTTACATGCACCGTAACAAAAATGTTCTTTAACAACACAATTGTGAATCAGTTCCTTTTTTTCAATCCTGGATCAAGTCAAGTGCTGCTTTTTTCCCTTGGTATCTTTAACTACCTGATCCATGAGGAAGGCATGTCCTCACAATTCTAGCATTTCTTAGTCTATTACAGGTTTACCAGAATCTTTTTCATCCTAGTAATGGAATATTTTTCTATATTCTTGGGATTTCAGTCCTAAAAGATGCCTGTATTGAATCTTGATCAGTCAAGTTATATATCTGATTTAACTGTAAAGTTTGGGTTTTTTTCAAATGTGTGCACTTCTCATGGTATATAAGCAACTCTGTCCTTCCATTATGTTTACAAACTGATATTACAAAGACCATGTATGGGCTGCCTTATAGAAGTTTCAGATATACATTCTGATATATGAATTTAAACCAACCTTTTCCAGTCCCTTTAATTTTTCGTTTGTTTTTTTCTTTTTTTTCCCCCTTTTTTCTTTTTTCTTTTCTCTTTTTATCTTTTTTCTTCTTTTTCTTTTTTTTTTCTTTTGTTTTCTATTTTTCCCTTTTTCTCTTTTTTTCTTTTCTTTTTCCTTTTTTTTTTTTCATTTTTTTCTCTATAAAACTTGGTATCTGTTTGCTTTTTTTCTATGCTTTAAAATTCTAAACCAACAAACTTTATAGAAACACTAAAATCTTACTATGTCAAATATTTCCCTAAAAAAAAGAGGACTTTAAGCTTGCATTTGGCATGGAGATGATGTATAAATGGACAGAGTAAGTATAAAAATTTGTACCCTTTTTGGGTGGGCCGGAACTACTAAATGAACTTTCACTTAAATCCAGAGTGTTGTAATAGATATTTAGGTGTATTAAGGGACGTGTTAAATCTACGGACTGTGACTCCTTGTGATCCTTGGATAAATGATAATTTCTTTTGTAGTACATGTGAAGTGAATACATCAGTATAAGGCTCACAGACAGACATTAAGTAATCTGTCATTTAAAGGCGATATACTTGGTTCACAACTATCTCGCAACTATGGCTTTTGCCATAGACAAAAGCTGAAAGAGTAAGTCTTGAACTGAACTACATCCCTCTGGGTTACAGAGATTTGCATTTGCCCATCACAACAGCCTCAAACCACTAGTTCAGGGGATGTACCTATTCCTTTCCTCTACAGAATTTGAGTTTAGTTTAGAGTGCAGCGGTTGCATATGGTACTGTGGCCAATGTCAGTGAGCACAGGGGAGAGGAAAAGAGGATTACTTGTGCATTTCATTCCAGAATGGAAAATATTTTACAAGTTCTGACAGTATAGGTTTTATTCTGAGGACAACTGATTAAGCTTCTTGGTTAATTAGTGGGGAGAAGAATTATGTGGGGTTTTTTTAATTTTATTTCTGTAACTTTATTAATTTTAAGCAATCTAATCATTGCAACTAGATATGAACAATAAAGCTGTGTCAGAGATAGACTGATGGATGCAGAAGCAGCTGTAAAGTGGCCATGCTGCCATTTCTTTCACAAGAAGCCTTATTAGCCACAAAGCACTGCTGCCCCTGGTGCTCCTTTCAAAAAAATAGACATCCCAAAACCCTTCTCCAGTCAAAATTTCCTTATTCTTTTCCAACCCTAAAATTAGACACCTGTGGGGAAATATAATTAATTTTGCTATCACACTACAGAAGATGTAAGTTATCCTTTAAATGATAGACAAAAGACCCAACATATACCATGGCTCCCACTTACTTGCTGCTATTGTTTTGGGCAATTCAAAAGGGTTTGTATTATCATAGAACTGTCAGATAAAATCACCCTACTTCTGCTAATTGTCCTTCCATGAATATTTAGCACCTGAGCGGAGTTTTACCTAAACCACTGTATGCTTTAAGAAAATGATGTATTGCAAATGGCAAATCATTGTAGCACCTGAATTTGTCTTCTAAAACCGAGCAGACAAGAGCTTATTTATAACGACATGCTGTCATCCTTCAAGCCTCGGTGGAACCCTTGGCAAGTTAATAGTTATTTTAGGAAATACGTCTCATACTTCTAGTCTGTGCAAATCTGAATCTTATTTCTAGCCACATACAAGGCATTTGCATGACACTCTTCTTGAAATCTCCTCATATTTTAGTCAGGCCAAAACTATGTTTGAGTCTGAGCTATTTACTCTACACTGACGTTTTGGGTCAAAAGTGGCTTGCTGGATTAGGGAATCTAGCTCAGGTAATAAAATAATATCTTGTATTAAAAAAAAAAAAAAAAAAGAAGAAGAAGAAGAATAAAGACCCAAAAAAATACCTGCCACTGTATAGAAGCTGGCTGGACCACAATGTGAATATAAAATAACTGTGACTGGTGTCATTCTGTTGCAGAAAACAACACTTCCATAGGTAGGTAGATGTCCAGCTCTCAGGATATCCCTTGTTGTTGTTGTGAAAATATTTTTTGCCATTTTTTTATCAGCTGTGTTATTTGTAGAAGTTGAGTTGAATTAATGCATCATCCCTTCCTAGCACAGACATGATGTCAATAAAGCAAGAAAATGAGCCATCTGTATTATCCTTGTACTTCTTCCTTTACCGAATTCTGTGATGTTCAGGATTGTTTCTCTAGAATAGTGTCTCGTTCTTGTCAATACAAGACACAGCCTAAACCCACTGAAATCAGTGCATGCTCCATTGAACCTAGATGCATTTTGGATCAGGCTGTGAGCCCAAGCTGATTTTCCATGTATTCTTTCCTTTTGCAAAGGCAACAGGGTTTCTTCCATATCCTCTCAAAATGATGCTAGGCAAGCATTGAGTAGAAACACTACTGTGAAAAATCAACATTTCAGAGTGCACTAAAGATGGAATATGTTAAGAAGGTTTCCCTGGACCCCTTTGTGATGCATTCATCTTTTGATGCTTTAAGAACCCTAATAACAATCATTTCTTCATTTGCAGGTGGCTTGGCTGACTAAGGAGTAAATGTTGTTAACACTACATGATTGTGTGACAGCTCATTAGCCAAATTTATTTATTTTATTATAAATTATATCTTCTTAGTACTACCTGGTTGCACAATCTTAATCACATCTTCACACAGTTTAGATGTGGTCTGGATGTGTCACAGTGATTGGGAGAAAGCCAGTGTGAGGCAACTTTAAAGGCACTAATTGCAGTGAAGGACCACCTCTAAGACCCAGACAATCCAGTTCCATCTCCTCGTTTTTGTTACAGGACTTGGAACAAGTAGCATAATCGCTTTGGGCTATGGTTTTCCACTAGTAAAATGGTAATTACCTTTCTTTTGTTGTTTGTCTGACAAGCTCTCTAGCCTGATGAGACTTTAAGCTTTTCTGGGTAGGATCCTAAAGTGGTCCTGGATCTTATGAGAAAAAAACAAAACAAAACAAAACAACAAATTGTCTTACAGTCTGCACAAACATTATAAAGTGTTCTCTAATTCTCTACACTAACATGGAGTTTGTGTTAGATCTGTATTCACTAAAATAAAATAATAAATTAAATAATTACTTTTATACTGAATTCCTGACAAAGAGGAACTTCTGGAAGACATTTTGTATTAAAAGTTTTACCGCTCACCTGTCATTCACATAGAGCACGATTTTTGACAAATTCTGCAAAAAGCCCCTAACTAATTACATTTTAATTTGATAATCCTTGCTTAGTTAAACTAGTGACATATGCAAACTACCTGCTGAGACCTAAATTACTTCTTTCAAAGGATAAATAAATGCCCTTTGGTATTTTCAAATATTATTTAAAAAAAAATTCTTGACTGACAGAGAAGAAATCAGTTCTGAGTTCTAATACCACTTTTATAAAAGTGAATTCGTGTGCCTACACATAAATGTCCAAACTTTCACATTATGGAGAAAAATTTAGTAGTTTTGATCATTTTCTGAAAAAAAAAAATTACTGGAACACAATTGGAAGTCTTATGGATTAGAAGTCTTATGACAGCTGATTTCCCATAGGATTGCTCATGCTTTTTTTTCTTGTTTCCCATCCAACAACAATATAGGAACATGATTATAAATCTGCACCCAGGTCTGCCCTTTAAAAGAATTGTTCTCAAGTGAATAAGAAGAATCATGGGTATGACCTTTAAAAGATAGAATATGACCAATTAGGGAGAGATTTTCTAATGTTCCCATGAGCAGGCACAACTGTGCAGAGCTGGAGTCTGGAGATAAAAAACAAATGTTACTATAATCGTCAAGAGGACTTGGAAAATATTGGAGGAATAGCTATTCAGAATTGCAGGATATCAGCATTAATTAAATCTAGAGAGAGACCAGGCAAGATTAGTCTCATTGTAATTTAAAATATAATAAAATATTATTATTTTTTTTAAAAAAATAATCTTACTGAAGGAAGATATGGTCACTGTGACCAATACTCAAGATATGATGTCCTGAGTGGGAAGACCAAATCATTACCAGAGGCTTCTGGTTAGGAACCAAACAAACTCCTTCTGGAGTAGATGGATTTAGATCTTTACTTGGATTTGCAAGTACAACACACAAATTAATTGCAGTGGTATTGGTGCACACACCTTATTCGGAAAACCATTGCATCTACCTCTGTGAGCCTTCACAGTCCTTCAGAATGTTACAGAGCATTCCAAAATTTGGTTTAGTTCTTGAATCAGACACAAGCTGAAGTGCTTTTCTTTGCCTTCCTTACATTCCGACACCACGTTTGTAGTGCATTTTACCAGATGTAGCTCCAAAAAACTTACTCAAGTCAGATAATCTCACAAAAGCTCAGATATTTATCTGTGGTGTGGATTCTACTTTAACCAGTAAGTTGAAGAAAATTCTTCTAGTTCAGTAGATGATGGGTCTTAGCCAGTGCTTATCTTCCTTGCTCCCCAGACCATTTCAATTTAACAGAAAAATTTGAACAATAGTCCTAGGAACAGAAGTAGACTCTCAAAGATCCCTGATATCAAGGGCCTTTCCAACTATTTAGCTGCTGAGTAATTTTCCTTATTTTTTCTGGCCAATTGAAATCTTCATTCCCTTCTGCTCAGGAGCAGAAGTTGAAAAGGAAGGAATGGAAACTGCCCCACTCTAAGCCAAATCTCTGGTTTACTGATTCATGGATTCCCCTGCAAGTTGTTTTTAAATGTCTGGAGGCTGTGCTTGATTAAACCTACACTTCTTGTGTCCTAGTTGAGCGACCTGAGGACAGAAAGGGGAACACCATCACTGCCCTAGAAAGAAAACAGATACAACCCTGTTTTATGGGAAACCTGATGGTAATTATTCTCTCCAAGGTACTTTCAGAAGTCGCTTGTCTAGTGGGGTCCCTCAGGGGTCAGTGCTCGGGCCGGTACTTTTCAATATATTTATCAATGATCTGGATGAGGGATTAGAGAATGTTGTCAGCAAGTTTGCTGATGATACAAAATTGGGAGGAGTGGTTGACACACCAGAAGGCTGTGCTGCCATTCAGAGAGACCTAGACAGGCTGGAGGGCTGGGTGGGGAGAAATCTTATGAAGTTTAACAAGGGCAAGTGTAGAGTTTTGCACTTGGGAAAGAATAACCCCATGTGCCAGCACAGGCTGGGGACTGCCCTGCTGGAGAGCAGCGCAGGGGAAAGGGACCTGGGGGTTCCGGTGGACAGCAGGATGACCATGAACCAGCAGTGTGCCCTCGTGGCCAAGAAGACCAATGGCATCCTGGGGTGTGCTAGAAGGGGAGTAGCACGTAGGTCGAGAGAGGTCCTCCTGCCCCTCTGCTCTGCCCTGGTGAGGCCACATCTGGAATCTTATGTCCAGTTCTGGGCCCCTCGGTTCAAGAAGGACAGGGAACTGCTGGAGAGAGTCCAACGCAGAGCCACAAAGATGGTGAAGGGAGTGGAACATCTCCCTGATGAGGACAAGCTGAAGGAGTTGGGTCTCTTTAGGTTGGAGAAGAGGAGGCTGAGGGGTGACCTCATTAATGTTTATAAATATGTCAAGGGGGAATGTCAGGAAGATGGAGCCAGACTCTTTTCAGCGGCGTCCACTGACAAGACAAGGGGCAATGGATGTAAGCTGGAACACAGGAGGTTCCATAAAAATATGAGGAAAAACTTTTTTACTGTGAGGGTGACCGAGCACTGGAACAGGCTGCCCAGGGAGGTTGCGGAATCTCCTTCTCTTGAGACATTCAAAACCCTCCTGGACGCGTTCCTGTGCGCTCTGCTGTAGGTGATCCTGCTCTGGCAGGGGGGTTGGACTAGATGATCTTTAAGGTCCCTTCCAACCTCTAACATTCTGTGATTCTGTGATTCTGTGACCGGACCTTTTGGAAACCTCAGGCATCTAAAAATGTGTTAAAATATCCTTGAAAACAGTAGACTGCATCTATTGCACTTCAAAATACAAGCCTTTTTGAAAATTGATGGGTTTTCTCTTCATCTGCAGCTGAGTTGGATGGAGACAAAGCTGGCCAAAGAAATCACCTGGTTTTCCATTTATATATGTGTTCACTAAACTGCGTAGAGTTAAGAAGATATTTTCTAAAGGGTGTGTTCTCTTAAGGCAATCAGGTCTGTGGGAAAATAATGGGAAAATAATAAAATAAAATAAAATAAAATAATAAAATAAAAATTTAATTCTCATTGATTGACGACTATTTTACTCAGGGTGATGGGCCTACTGTAAATATCTTAAACTGAATAGGAAATACTTCACTGTATGTTGTATGTTACAAGTTCTATATAACAAACAATTCTAAAACTAGTAACATCCTTTAAAAACAACATTGAACCTCTGGCAAGCTGGTTTTGACCATTGTATTTAAGTAATAAGACAAAAACTAAAAAATGCAGATAAATTTATGTTGTTCTGATAATGTGAAATTCATAACTCAAATAATGCAAGAGCCAAATAATCTAATGCCATCCCCAAGAAAAACAGATAATAATTTTAAAATGTCCCCTGGACGGTAACAGTACTTAATGGAGCAAATACTAAAACCCAGAGACAATATTAATTTATCTTAAGATAATGCTGTCTATAAGAAAGTCTCTGAAAAGCTTATGTAGGCATTCAAAAATGCATTTTGTGACACCAACAGGATGAAAAATACTAGATCATGTAATTATTCTGAGTTTCCACTGACTTCTGTGGAAACTCCTGGATACCTGGCCTTTTATAATGCAGATCAGCATGAACATTTGAAAAGTTAAAAGCATTGAAGCTAGGTTTTATTAATAATGGTGAAAATATGAGCATGCATTTCCTCTAATCTCATTATGAGCAGCATGCTTTGTGGTAACAAATAACTCAGCTTCTGTTCCAAGGAGAGCTAATCACTGTGGCAAACTGTGTATGAAAATTAAGCACTGATAATGGAATTTTCTGTTCTCTAAGGACTTCATGGGAGATTCGATGGTGGGACTCAATCTCAACCAAAGTGCCACAGAGAAAGAAAGGAAATGTAATACTTCATAAATCAAATCAAACAGAGATAAACAATTATTACTCTGAAAATTATATATGATGCAACTTTTTTTTTTTTCATTCTATTGAATTTTTGCTTTCATTGATGCATATTCTCAATACCTACAATCAGCATCTGGGCTACTGTCACACACATCTATTAAACCTGATGGACAGACTCACTCTATGAAAAGTACCACAGTGCAAAACAGCAGGCTGCACATCAGCTCTGGCTGGACAGAAAATACTCTTCCATACTGCTGGACCCATTAGGAGTTTTCTGCTCTTGCCAGTTTCCAGGGCATTTCTTTGGCTCCTACCTGGATTCTTATGTTAAAGGGCATCATGTTCAAGTTAGTGTTGGTGGGACTCTAGTAAGCAAACAAGTGGTTTATTGTTTTTCAGAATAAAGGCAGGCACAAATTCATACTGCATTTACTAAGAATCTGACTTTAATGAGGAATAGGTTACTGTGCAACTACTAGGGCTTACAAAGTCTCTGTCAGGGCAGTTGGGCAGGAATGCAACTCAAGAGAGAGAGGAGATTGTCCTGTTGGAATATTGTTTCTGGATATAGGCATGGACATGTGTGCAATGTCAGCAGGATGCCATCAAGTTTGAGTTGGGAAATCCAGTAAAATGATAGATATAAATTTTTATAGCATCTCTGTGGGTGAAATATATGGAGATGTGCACATGGTTTGGTGTTTTTTTTTTTTTCCAGCAAGGAACAAGATCAAATGGGGTTGCAAAACATGAAAGAAAGGTTTGACAATAGGTGAGGAATTAATTCTTGTTTTACTTTGAGGTACAATGGTGTTGATCTATCTCACCAACCTTTAGACACCCACATGGAAAAAGTGACAGAGAGGAAGGAGTCAGATGTCTTCAGGGGATGTTTGAGCCCACCTGTGATCCTACCTGGACCTGGAATGATATGTCTTTACCCTTCACTGCATTCAGAGTAACACTGTTCCTAGTGTCAGAATTTGAGGCCCAATGAGACCGTTCTGGGCTAGTCTATTCAAACTGCTGAGTCATGAGAGAGGGTGTTGTCTTAACAGTTTTATGTAGACAAATAGCAGTGCCAAGAAAGAACTGTTTTCCTAGAGGTTTCTGAAGTTGGTCATGAGAGCATCCCACCTGACAGCATCACTAAGCCCTTGATTGGGCATTTTACTTTTCCTACTTTTGCCACAGAAGGAATGTATCAAAAGTATTTTATACACTTCTGCACTTACAGAACCGTGTCACCTTTCAGAGGGAGATTCTATAGTATCTTGCTTCTCTGTAGATATACAAATGTTTATCTATGGACACACAAATGTGTGCATAGCTACTTTGTTAAGTTAGTCATATCTGGTTAGACAGAGTGATATCTGAAAACAAAACTAAAAGAGCTGATCTACACAGGAGACTTTTGATATTAGTATTTTAAAATACTAAAACATTGATTCTCAGCACTAAAAGGTAATTTTATTTTTTTTAGTATATTAGATGACAGATTCTTAGAGGCCATAAAACTAGCTACCCCTCCATAGATCTATGCTGACTTGTGTCAGCTAATGGGTGACCTGGCATTGATGTTTCTGTTTCAGTCCATTAACCATCTCACTATTTGCATTAGTACCACTGACAGTTGCAACATTATAGAAAAGAGCTTTCCCAGACCTTAACATGACCTTTCCATTTTGAATTCAGATGCACTGACACAGATCTTAAAATGAGACAGTTTTGAGTTTTAACATTCCGCATATTCCATTCTTGAAATGAACACATTCTTTAATGTCTTCACCTGCAAACTTTCATCACATACCAAGGGTTGACTTGTCCAGATGGGTTTGTGCATGTCATTTCCTGATAATTTTTCTTGTAAATAGTGAATATGAGGCAGGACAATGGGATTAGCCTAGGATATTATACTACATCAATCATTGTAGGATCATGCATGCAGATCTTCTGTAGAAAAATCTTCAACTCTTAATAAAGAAGACACATGTTTTTATTGGTTGAGAGAGGTAGCAATTGCAGTTTCTTACTGGCCATCATATTTTACTGTCCAAATAACTTCCCAAATAAACCTTCCAGCTCGTTGGCATGAATAATGAATATGCCAGCAGTGTTGATTTTAAAATGCGCGTCAACACTTTAACATCTGAACATCTATGTAAATGCAAGCTTTTAGCAGAATTTCAATTTAACAAATTACAGTTTGTGACTCTAATTTATGAGAACTATGTAAATACCTAAGATTTTTATAGCTGCTCCCGCTTAAATTAATCACAAATTACTAATTATGCCTTTTTCAGCTGCAGGATATGCAAATTCAGTTTCATAAAGAAAGGAAGCATTCAAGAATAGATTGATTTTAGAAACGTTGTGCAGTATTGTTTTTGAACAGTAGAGTGCAGCCTTTTAACCTGCTACAGATCTAACTGGTCCACATCTGTTTTGTTTGCATTGCAACTCAAAATATGAAGAAAAAATATATAAAATATAAAGTATAACCTCCCTCATGGAATAATTCATATCCCCGTTACTGGCTGTACACAGTGCATGTCTGCACGCAACTGCAATCAGAAATCAGAATATTCTAAAGGACGGACTAGTTGGTCATAGCACAGCTCCAATATGTCGGAGGAGGAGGAAGTCTGAGAGACACCTTACTCACATAGAGCGAAATTAATCTTCTGATGTCAACAGAAACATTGGCTACAACAGGATTTCTGCAGCTGAATGAGCAATGCCCTTCAGGTAAGAAGAACAAAGAAAGGTCTGTTATTGCCAACTGTAGCAATGAGAGCCAGGGACTGAGCCCCTCATACATTTATGGTAGCTCTTCTTGCATTTCTGTTCTCCTTTCCTAGCTGTCCCATGATCACAGCATTGGCTATAAATGCCATTATTTATTTACTTATTTAATTTGTTTGTTTCTTTAGTTTTATTTTTCTGTTGCTGATCAAAAATTTTATTCTGCACTTCCCGTAAGGAAGGAATTTGTGGTGTCCTACACCTTTAGAAGAACTAAAGCTTCAAGCTCTCTTCTGTTTCCTAAGACCATTTGGTTTTGGCTTGTTTTTGGATTCTTTGGTGGACAGTTATTCTTTCTATGCTTACAATTCCTGCCACTCGGCCCTTCTCAGGTATCTTCTCTAGTATTTTCCTCACTTTCAGGTTCTATAATACAGGAAATACATTAATATATTAGAGAGAGTTTAGGAAAGGGCCACCAAGCTGGTCAGGATGTGGGAGAAAAGGCTGAGAGATGGGTTGTTCAAGCTTGAGTAGGAAAGAAGAGGAACCCTCTTACTGTCTACAGCATCCTACTGGGAACATGTAGAGGCTGAAAGACAGACCCTTCTTAGAGGTGAACAAAGAAGGAACTGGAGGCAACATGTGCATGTTGCAGTAAGAAAGAATCCAATTAGATACAAGGAAATGAAAAAAAAAAAAAAGAAAGTCATGATTTCAGGGTTTTCAAAAATATTGGTCTAATTTCAGAGTTAGATTCAATTTTGAAATTGGTTCTGCTTTCATTTGGAGGTTGCCCTAGGTAAAACTTTTCCAAATCAAATTAGTCTATGTTTCTAAGTCTAAGTTGTGGGGTTTCTATTTATAACCAAGTTCTGTCTTCAACATCAAAAGCATAGTTATGAAAAAGTCCTTGCCAGACCCAGATTTAGGCAGGTGATACTGTCTGTACTCATTTGGTGTGATTTTAAATAAAGAATTTTTTAGCTAATTGTAACAGAACTGACAATTGCGACTCAGGTGGATGATGAGAACTTAATTTTCCACAGAGTTGCAGAAATTAGTGGAATACCTGGCTGAGGCACACAATGAAGGATAGAAATTGGGACTGTATTAGAAATGTCAGCCAGAGTGGATTTATTTATTCACTTACTGAAACAAAAGAAGCATCAGAAGGGAAAACCAGTTTTAAAACCATGCTTCGGTATGTCTCTTGATTACACTAACATAAAAAAACTCATTTACGAAGTGCTACTTGGACCAAATTTATTCTATCAATCTCTGCTTGTAGTCCTGTCTCAACAACCATATGACGGGGATCAAAGAAAGCAACATGAAACTTTATGGCTTATGGCACAGATTTGTTGTCCAAAAGATCTTGTTTGGTACCAAATCAGCACCAGAGCTGCCAGTGGAATCCCTGTTATACATCACCCTAAGGCATTGCAATCTGGTCATAAAACCGTAGAATGGTTTAGGCTGGAAAAGACCTTCAACATGGAGTCCAATTCTTAATATTATGAAGTCCACCCCCGAACCACGTACCTAAGCATTATATCTACATGTCTTTTAAATGCCTAAGGAATGGGGGCCACCACTTCCCCAGGTAGCCTGTTTCAATGCTTAACAACTTATTTGGCAACATAATTTTGCTTAATTTCCAATCTAAATCTCCCATGGTGCAACCTGAGGCCATTTCCTCTTGTCCTATCACTTGTTAATTGAGAGAAGAGACCGGCCTCTGCCTCTCTACAACTTTCTTTCAGATAGTTGTTGAGAGCTGGATCTCGCCTCAATTTCTTTTTCTCTGGGCTAAACAACCCCAGTTACCTCAGTTGCTCCTTGATCTCGGAACTCTTCACCAGCTTCATTGTCCTTCTTTGAACACACTCCAGATAATGCAAAAACTGCTCTAAACCGGTAAATCTGTTTTCCTTTGTTTTGTGCTGCTGTTTCATGTGAGGTTCTTCTGCCACCTTGCAGCCTCTTAATATCACGCTGCAGGGTTTGGTCCTCTCTGGACTGAGTCAGGTCTCTTTGTAAAAGCTATTAGCCAGTGGTACTTGAGTTTAGAATGTTTCTTCTTTCCCTCTTTCTCCCCTTTTAAAGATTTACTGTGCTTAATTTGTAATTGCTGGAATTGTAAGCAAGTGTTGAAATGCTACACAACTCATTGCTCATTTTACGCTTCATAAAATATTTAGATCCTTTCAATGCAATGTACCCATGACTCAGCAGGCTGTTACACGAACACATTTCATCATGTTGAGAGCTTGCATCCTCAAACAGTTTAGTGGTGAAGAGGGCTGCCAGAATTTATTCTTTAAATGCAGAAGACTTTGATAACCAAGACAGCTCCTGTACGTATCTCTATTTTCTCCTCTTCAGTCTTCTCACCACATGCCCAGTACACTCAACATTTCTTTGATGGAAATTCCTCATTCCTCTGTTATTAGGTTAGTTTCTTTCTCTAACTGATCACTTAAAGAACAATAATGTTATTTTTTTTTTGCTACTGTCAAATTAATGGACTTTGGTTTTGCCCATTTATGAGGAGCGGTGTCTCATCCGGGCTTAAGCAGAACAGAAATACAGGCATTTCAAATATCTGCAGAGCAGATTATCTGCTAAGGTGTTTCCTTAGCTGATATCACTCTGCTTGATTTTTTTTTGGTATTAGAAAATGATGACTGATCTTAATAAACAAGCTGTCTCTGTAGCGTCTATCAATTACAAAACCACTGATTTAAGTTCATTTGCGATTCCAGCTTGAGGAAGCTGGCATAGAAAATGTGGAGTTTTGAGGTTGCAATAAAGGCTGCAGTAGAGGGACATTAACACATGATGTCTCCTAAACCTTCCAGCTCCTTGAGCTACATCACAAGCATGTAGACATGAATCTTTCCTCCTGGGCAATGTTTCTAGGTTCACCTTTTGAAATTATTGTGAAAATATCTTTCAATGTGCATACCCATATTCAAATAGTGATTTTTAAGTTCTTTCTGCTTGACTGAATTTTGCAAGACAGATTAAAAGCCTCAAATGTTCTAGGTCACTCTTTGTTATCTTTACAAAAACATTTAGGTCTCTGTCGAGGTGTGTTTCAGCATACAGCAACATCTGAGTACCGAATATATTTATAAAACTTCTGCTTTGTCTTGGAGATGCTGGAGAGATACTGAAGGGCTTCAGGCTTCCAAGCACCTGTAATTTCTAAAGATGTCCTACCTACTGAAATCACACAGGTCTTAAAGCACCAAGTAGAGCAGAATTTACATATCTTTGTGTCTCTGAATATAAATAGATTCCTCTTGGTCACAGTCTGTAACAGACATCAGTGAACCTGAGTTTGCCACTTCACAGCCCACCCCCCTCAGCTACTGCAGTAGTCGCTGTGCTCTAGAGCAACCAACTTTTGTTGGTGTTGCTGGTTTGGGGCTTGTTTTTGTTGGTTGAGGGTGTTGTCTGGTTTCACTTTTGTTTTGTTTTTCCCTTGTGTCAGATTGTATTAAACACTGTTGTGTTGTTTATAGTTTTTAAATTTGATTTTCAAGTCAGTAGACAGATTCTCCAATCAATATTTCATAAATGTTAACAGTTAGTTAACAATTTCCATCATGCCACAACACTGAAGTTTCTACTTCTTGACACAGTGGGGTTGTTGATTTTTTTTTTCTCAAGGAAATATCTTAGTTATAATTTATCTAAAGTAACACAAGCTTCAATTTCCCCACACAAGTAGTGCTGTGCAAGATATTCATAATAACCACTTTTTTAAACCATATCTCATAAAATCAATTCTATCTCCAAATGTATTTTTCATTTATAGCCTGATAAAAAGTGAATTGTGGCTCCAAAATCAGAGTATAACTAAGTTTCATAAAAATATGATCACTTTGTTTTCCGTGCCTGGTCTGTAAACAGGTTATAAATATAAGCAGATACCCTGAATACAGTCTGCTAGGTACCAGCGTGGGTGAACCAATCTAAATAAATCTAAGAGGTAGATAAATAAACCAGTTAAAATAAAATAATAAATAAATAAAAATAATAAATAAAACTGTTAAAGAGTAGAACTGAGAGCAGACCAAAAATCCAAGAATAGTATCCATGAAAGCTGCTGAAAATTCAGATCTGTGGCAGAACTCGAGGAGTTTTTAAAGGAAACAAACAACCCCTCAAAAAATAAAAAAAATGAAGACAAAAAAAAAACCCACAAAATTAAACCCTGTCTCAAACTATTCCTTCTTAATTTGCACTTTTAATTGAGAGTGTTAATTGTAGAGAATAACACAGGGTAAAGTCAGTCCCTCTGTGGGTGGATTAAGGGACTAAATGAATTAGTGGAACTGGGCATTAGTGGGTACTGGGACAAACTGGATGGAAGGGATTTGGGAATAACAAGTAGCATTTGCAGGAAGTGCTAGAGTGAAACTCATCAGTTGTCTACCCACTGCCGTGATGAAGTAATCTGAGAATGTTATGACAGCTTTAAAAAAAAAAGGGAAAATAGCAGGTTAATCATTTGCAAGACAGGTTTTCCCTATGCCCTGAGAGCATTATGGAAAAATACCCAGAAGCGTTTGTGAGAATGATGGAGAAGCAGCTGATCAAGGTTGCTGTCACTGAAACGAACTTGTGAAGATTATTCCATGGTTGTTGCAAACACATTCTTATTAATATTAATAGAAATATGGATTGGGTTTTATAATGCATATTTAAATAAAAAAATGATGGAAAGGATACACCAAGTGTATCTAGCAACATTAGAGAAGAATTAAATTAAAGCCTGTAGTTTGCAAGTGGTCACATTTTACTCCATGCAAAATGAGAATACTGCCCACGCCAAGTGCTATTGAACTGTCCAGCAGAAGTATACGGTCAAATCAAGGATAACGTACTCTGCTTATTGCCACACTGAAAACCTCCTCTAGGATATGTTGTAGCTCAGCAGTTATGTTAAAACATTTTGCATCTAGAGATTTGCAATTCAAACGTTAACGGCTAACATAAAAAATAAGCAATATAAGCTGTTCTTTCGTTCCTGGAATCCATCAGCAAACTGTATGCAACAAATTTGTGTCATTATAAATTTTAGCAAGCAACTATTTATTTTAAGGTCTTAAGGAAAGCTGATTTGGGTGGTTTGGGTTGAGGTTTATTCATTTTTTTTTTTTTCAGTAGCTGATGCAGCCTTATCTTTCACACAGAGCAATTAATTACATGATATAACTGAAATATGGCATTGAATAATAAATGTCTAAGTAAAGCAGGTCTCAGGCTGTTTCCATTGAAATCAGGTTAAGTTTGCATTTAGGGTCAAGCTGTGTATATGTTTTGAGGTTTTGAAGCTGTTATTTTCATGCCCAAGATAAGTACAAATTATGAACTAAATGTTCAGATGCAAACTATTTCACGTTCCAGGACTGTTTGCTGTTAGATAAAAATTGTTGAAAATGTAAAGCCCCAAATCGTGTATTTTTACTTTGGCCAGATTTCTCAGTATTCTGGGAGGTGTGAGTACATTGAAATATATTTGGATTTTTTGCATATATGATTGAGCTTATCAAGACATAGGTCATAGTTCTTTTTGCAGTTTGGATCCTGTAAGACTATTGTCAAAAGAAATCGTTTTCACTAAAAACAAATACTGTTTGTCCTTTCCTGTGTGTTTGCTATCAGATGGTCCCAATACTAGCTGGTTACCATTAAATTTGATAAAGCCTATTTTTTTCTTACCTTTATGTCACTCTAGATATGAGGAAAAAGGTGAGAAACATTTGCACTGTTTATTAAGTCCTTCTTGATGTTCCTAAGACTTTACATTTACTTGTCTCTCTCTTCTGAAAATTTTATAGCAGTCCTTTGCAGCAAAATTTCTAGGGAGTTTAGATTTTGAACACTATGCACAGTTTAAAATATATTGAAAAAAAAATAGCATATAAACAATTCTTTAATGGGTAACTGAGAGAAACACTGCTAGTACTCTTTATTTCTTTTAGATTAATGATCGTTATCATTCATTTAAAACACAATCCCATGTTTAAACATGAACTAATATGCAGAATAGTCTCAAAACTGGTTTCTTCTCTGACTAGCACCTAAACTCGGTCTGTACACTCTGATTTCATAAAGTTGATTAAAAATGGATTATCACAATGAAAAATTACATTTCAGATTTTAAACACAAGATGGCACCATTACTAATGCTTTTCCCATATTATCCCCTTGATACGTGACAACTTTTGACACTGTAAAATTGCAGCAGTGACAGAGCTTCCTCGTACACGTCGTGCGCGTTTTTAATTCATAGAAACCTGGTTTATGACTAATGGCCTCTGTCATATCTCTTAATTTCAATAAGTACCACATAGGATATTCTTGCTACTCTTGCCAAACCAAGTCTTTAAAAGCCCGGGTGGGTCAGGAATGAATTGGTGCCTGTAAATGCAGATTTGCTCAAGGGACTGCAGGAGCTGTAATTACCCCTATGTCAAGCACCGCACATATTCAGGGTCACACACTGCAAGAACTCTCTCTCCTGCTTTTCCCAGCATCCATCAGATAGCTATATGTACAAACCTGTGCAAATTTATTTTAGCCTCTCTGCTCGTATGCATACACATATATTGTGTGCTCAGGAAACGCTGGTTTTGTTTGGCTTTTGAACACACAGTGTTGGGTAAATTTAACTAACTTTTTCTAAAAAAACCAATGTCAATCCAAATACCTCAAACAAAAAACAATTTGCTTTTCTCTAATGTCTTCCTCAAGCCTTAAAAATGTCTTGTGTTTTTTTTTTTTTCCCAACAATTTGAGAAATGCTTTTGTTATTTTGATTATTTTGCGTGTTTGTTGAAGGCAAATTAAAGACCTGTGGAGGATCTTACGAGTTTACTAATGCAGTATCCTGACAGAGATGCTGCTGCTGCAACTCTGATCCCAGGTCCAGCCAGAAGCGAGGCTGAACATGCGTTCCATACAGACACACACACAGATACACGTCTATTGAATACATTTATCCGTATGCATCTGCCTGATGACACTTTCTAACACAGAATGAAAAGACAGCACTCACTCAAACACAATCAGAGTAAAGAACCCTGTAATCTAGCTCATCAAGATGAAGGTCTGTTAGAGGTAAATATGGATATACACATATGTGTCATGCGGATACTCCAGGAGCTGGGATCAGACACTTAACTGCCCCTGGATCCCAACATCCTCAGTTGGTTGGACCTGGACACAGGAACCCCTGAGGTCACAGCCCCACTGCAGCTACTGGTGAAGACCACTTCATTCACACACATACATGCAATGAGTCTCTTGAGAAGCTGGCCTAGACATATGGACAGTTCACTGGCTGGGACCCCTTGGTGCCTCTAGCAGCCAACTTGTATCCCTTTTGTGTCTAGCACAGATTTATGACCACCCTGATACTTGTTCCTAAGTGCCTAATCCTACCTGCCAACTAATCCAGTTTGATATTTGCTTCTGATCACACACCTAAATAATACGCATGTCACTCTAGTTGCTGGCACCATGGACAAATGAGCTCTCATGACACATGGGTCCAATCCCATTTCCTGGCATTACTACACCTTTTTGTCCTCTTATCTTTGTTTTCCCACATTTGCTTGTCCCTACACGTTCCTGTCCGCACCTTTTGATTCCTCCATTAGATATCCCACAGAAAGT
Organism: Trogon surrucura; assembly: GCA_020746105.1. Classification (NCBI taxonomy): domain Eukaryota; kingdom Metazoa; phylum Chordata; class Aves; order Trogoniformes; family Trogonidae; genus Trogon; species Trogon surrucura. The sequence continues at coordinate 6,007,472 of CM036617.1, read as the reverse complement.
TGTGCAATCCCTAAATCTTGTTCAGCTTCATCCTGCAACCCCCTGATTGTTGATTTGAAGCCTTTGGATTTGATTGTGCTCAGCCCTGAACAGCAGAGGACAAATGCATTAATAAGTTAATGACAACAAGAAAAGTGTAAGGTGATCAAACAGACTGGAATAAGAAAAAATGAATATAGATGGCTCACGAAAATAAATAATAATAATAATAATAGTAGTAATAGTAGTAGTAATAATAATAATAGTAATAATAATTGGAACATGACTTCTTGTCATTAGAGGAGTTGAATCCTTGAGCAACTCTCTAATAGCAATAGTTTGGGAAACTGATCTTAAAATGCTTGGCTTGATCAGAAAATAAAGAGAGGTAGGATGGGAACTAATAAAAATTCCACTGTACCAGGAAATTATTTGGTTTTTTCCATCTCTTCTGAGCAGTCAACTTGTGGAAGATGCTGCATTAATCATAGTCCTCTGTCATGGAAGATACAAAGCTGGAAACCGTAACTCTGATGGGTGTCGCGTACACGAACCTGAATCCTGTGCTTGTCTATGAAATGTGTCTAAAACTGACAGTTTGTTGTGTTACTGGGGCTTGTCTAATGTTGTTGGACACTAAACAGTGCTTCTCTTGTGTAGTAGAATTTGAGAAGTAAGTATAGACTAGATCCAGGCAAATAATGAACATTCCATTCAGTGAATTTCTCTACCATTTGCAGGTTTTCCCAGAGCACATTGCAGTTCCCAGTAAGCCTTATTATTCTGCAAATAACTCCTTTGAAAAAGTCTTGGTCTTTAGATTACATTTCATTTCCTTGCAGATGCTGGTTGCTTAAAATTCAAACTGTTGTATTTAAGCGCATGGCATTTGAAGTGTTTTTGACCCCTAGAGAATCAGTGGAAGTTTTAGAAAAAAAAAAAATAATCAAATTTCTGGCGTTGAAAGAGTCACTACTATTCAGATGAAATTTAATGGTTTAGAGTAAAATTCAAATTGTACAAAGTGTTAAACCAAGGGCAATTATGCTGGCTCTATCACAGATAGGTCATCAGTAATTTTTGTAAAACCATTCACTTTAGTTATTCCACTCTAATAGAGACAGTAATTTATTTTTATATGCAGTACTATGCATACCTTGGATCATGCTAATGGCAAAGGAACATAGGCTAACACATTATTAGACTCTTGCCATACTTGCTAGTTACAACTCTATATTTTTGTTATTTACAATTTATATACACCGACTTTTGTATGATTGCAACAGAGACAATTCTTTATTCACGTTTGTCATCTCAAAATATGGAATTTAGAAGTCATGGGACTCATTTTCTGTTTTGATTTTTAAAAGATACATTTGTACAGATATTAAAATCCACAGAATGAACAGATGTTCCAGAATAGAAAGAATTGCAGCAATCATCTGCCGACAGGGCTCAGAATAGGAGTGTATATTCTCTGTCATCCTCTAAATTTCATAATAAAGTCTGTATGATTCAAAAAATAGCTTCATCTTGTTGAAAATCTTAGTCTCTCAAAATATATCTCCTGACTTAACAGATATCCACCTCAGAGTAGTGGCTGCTGAATGACCTCATTACCCAGTAGCTATTTTATAATATATGTAACATACAAAATATACAACAATACACATGCAACATACACATATGTATATACTTCCTAACTTCAGAATGACAGCTACTGCTTGAAGAGCTTGACAACTTGACCACCTAAACCACGAAAGAGTGACTGCTACAAAACCCAAATGACTGTGGAAAAGCAATGATTAAGGGAAGAATATTATCAGAGTATCCATGTCATAACAGCTAGTGTCATTTTAGAACTGATATACTGCATCCGCCTTGGAGGTCTTTGAGCATTTACAAGAGGTAGATACAAAAGGTGAATGATCCTTTTCAATGGTTGTTGCTGTTACAATAACAGCAGGAAATCACACAATGTAGCAACTACCCAAGTACAACTATTTCTTGCTCTGTAAGTCTTAGGAAAACTTGATGATCTTCTACCAAAACTTCTGATTTTCACTTGTGTAAGTGAGCCTGCCAAAAAGCACTGGAGTTTCCCACCCTCCCATCACTTGTAATTCATTCCTGGCCAGTATCACTAAGGTGATGAAGTCTCCCAGCTGCCCTCACCTGAGACACTGATGGCAAGGTTACCAGACAGATCGATTGTAGAAAAATAAGATCATTTCTAGAAGAACCATATAATTTCTGAATACCCTTGCACACTGATGGAAGCAAAGCAACAGTTACCATTTCTTGTGATAACCTCCAGGTTTTTCTTTATTTCTTGGTCTTTGGCCAAGACTTCTCAACTATTATTTTGGATAAGAAGAACTCAGTCTGCTCAGCAGAGCTGAACAGAGTTAGAGTCATGCTTGGACAGGTTATTCACATTAACTCTCATGACAGTCAGAACCTTGAGGTGTTTTAATCAGTTTAACTCCCTGAAGGCAATGTGATAGCCATTTAAGGAAAAGCTCTTCAAGAATTCTAAAGCTCAACAGAGGCATCAATATTCAGCTCTTGACACTTGTTGAAGGGGACTAAAGTGTCCAGTTACAAGTGGTGATAGCATTCTCCATAGCCCCTTTTGGATCTGGGGAAATAGCCATGATTCTATGATTCTAAGACTGATTCTGTGATACATAGTCACTGGATCAGTGAACAGAAACACAAAGATTTTCTTGGATCATTTCCAAATTTGTTAGGCTGTTCATGAGGCAAGTTATGTGGCTTCAGTGTTGATCCCGTTCCTTAAAGTGTAGTTTCATCCTCTATGCATTTGTAGAATAAACATGAGCCAACAATGCATGCTCGCAGCCCAAAAGGCCAATCGCATACTGGTCTGCATCAAAAGAAACATGGCCTGCAGACCGAGAGGTGTTTCTGTCCCTCTGCTCTGCTCTTGTGAGACCCTACCCGATGTTCTGTGTCCAGCTCTGGAACCATCAACACAAGGACAAGGACCTGTTAGAGCGGGTCCAGAGAAGGACCACAAAAATAATCAGAGGGATAGAGCACCTCTCCTACAAGAACAGACTGAGAGTGTTGGGGTTGTTTGGTCTAGAGAGGGGAGACCTTATAGTGGCCTTCCTGAAGGGGTTACAGGAAAGCTGGCGTGCTACTGCTTACAAGGGCATGTAGCAACAGGACAAGGGACAATGGTTTTAAAGTAGAGCAGGGTAGATTTTTATTAGATGTTAGGAAGAATTTCTTTACTATGACAGTGATGAGACACTTGAACAAGTTGCCCAGAGAGGTAGTGGAGGCTCCTTTCCTGGAGACAGTCAAGGTCAGGCTTAATGGAGCTCTGAGCAACCTGATATAGGTAAAGATGTCCCTGCTCACTGCAGGGTGGTTGGACTAGGTGACCTTTAAAGGTTCCTTCCAACCCAAAGTATTTTATGATTCTATGTTTCTATGACTGATTCTATGATTCTATGATTCTATGATTTTGTGATTCTAAACCCCAGCTCTTTCAAGTACATCCCACATTATAAAAATACTGACTAGGCAAAATATTTACTACAATGCTTCTGTTCAAATATTTTTGCAATTTCAGCTGCGGAATCACATCTTTAATATCTTGTGGCTTGCTGGCTCCCAAGAAAGGCATAGATTCTCATGAAGTCTTCAGGGAATCCTTCAGACATGGTTATTCTTCCAGAAGACTTGAGCTCTCTGTAGAGGAGAAAGCTGCTGATCTCAATGCTGTGAATTAACAAATCATTACAGATATGATGCAATACTGGAAACAAGTACTAAGTTGTATAATTGGCTAATGAATTAGGCATTACTTCTCATGAAGTGTCTAATATATCCTAATCACAGTTATCTTGAGCAAATCCATACAGTTAATTTTTGACTTAATATTTTTTCTTGTTCCCATAAAAAGGGACAACAGTGCTGTAACTATATTGTGGATACTTCCCAATAATGAACTAATGACAAATTCACTGTCACTGAAAGACAATATTCACAAAAGTGGACTTATTGTATACAATTTGTTTAATTGCCCCTATCTTTTATAGCTGTCATGAAACTTTCAAAAAGAGTTGAGTTACGAACATCCTAACCTCTGTCTGTAAAGGAAGTGAGACCTATTTGAAATTTGTAAGAGTTAAGCTTCACAAAAATACTATTCTTATATAGTATTCTGTTTAGAAAATATATTTAAGAAAGTTGACATTACTCTACTGCATGGGTTGCCAAATATGGGTATAACATAATTGTGGTGTGTGGGAAGTATTATTTTTAAGACTGTTCTATCAAAATGAACATTTCTAGGTATGTGTGTTTCTGGCTACTTTAAAGCTTTATTTCTGTCTTGATATATATACACACATATAGGTGTGTATATATGTATGTATTTATATACATGTATATGTACACATAAGCCTTTAGCATACGTAGCACACAAAGCTTTTAGCTAAATCTTCGAAGGTTTTTGGACCCCTAGGATGTGATGTTTGTATTTGGATTTCTACATATCAGTAAGCACTCAGTGGAGCCGGGTTGACCTTGGCTGGTCTCCAGGTGCCCATCCAGCTATTGTATCACTTTTCCTCCTCAGCAGGACAAGAGGAAATACCAGGATTAAAAACTCATTGGTTGAGATAAAGTCGGTTTAATAAAGAAAAGGTTGCACACAAGGTCAAAGCAAAGCAAAAAAGATTTATCCTCTACTATCCATCAGTAGGTGACATCCAGCTACTTCCCAGGGAACAGGGCTTCAGTGTGTGTAGTGGTTGCATTGGAAGACAAATGTTTATTTAATGAATACACACCCCTCCCACTACTTTCTCCTGGATTCTTATTGCTGAGCACGATATCCTATGGCATGGAACATCTCCTTGGTCAGTTTGGGTCAGCTGACCTGGCTGTGTCACCTCCTATCCTTTTGGCCGTCCACATCTCACTGGCCGTTGGGGTGTGGGGTTGGAGCATTAGTCTTGATGCTGTGCCAGAACTGTTCAGCAGTTACCAAAACACTGTTGTGTCATCAATGCTGTTCTAGCTAACAATACAAAACTCAGCAATATAAGAGCTGCTATGGGGATCATTAACTCCACCCCAGCTAGACCCCACAGGTAATATAGCCAATGAAGCCTAGAGCTGAATGGGGTTAGTGGCTGGGATTCAGATACATGAGAATAATAGTCATTTGGTATTCTCTCAGTTATCCAAGGCAGATAGATGCTTGCTTAGATGCAACTTAGATGGCTGATAGATGCTACACTGAATAATCACCTGCGGTAACAGGTGGAGGTCCAGCAGGATAGCCTATTTCTAGAACATTAGTGACCTGCTTTTAGGCAAATGAATGTCTCTGTGGAATAACTCTCTTTTGATTGTGGTGGGAACTTGGATATTTCACGCATTTGAGAACACCTGAAAAATTGTCTGTCTCTATCTGGATTTTACCCTTAATATCCCTTTCCACTGATGGCTTCTCTCATTTGCCCACACGTGTCATTTGAATTGCCACAGAATGTGAGAGACATCCATGCAAGTCAGGCAGATGTGTCACAGGCTCTGCAGGAGATCGCACCCTTCTACATCAGAAACTGAAAGCCGAATAGGATATTTTACAATATACAAACTGGCCTAGATATGCATATCTGAAATAGAACCCAGAACCAAAACACTAACCACTACAGAGGATCTGGCTTTTTCATCCTTATCTCAGAAGGTATCTGCACTGTAGCCAGTCATGATACCTTCATGTCTGGTCTCTGCTAGAACTTAAAGTCAATAAATTTTTGAGAGTGTCTGTGCTTGCAGTGTTTCTTTTTAGTGGATGATGAAAAAGAGATTTTGCTGCTGAAACAGTGATTCTGGGAACACTTACGAGTACACTTAATTGTAGTCAAGCCAGAGGTCCATGTGGTAGCCAAACTAATGTCTATTTTAAGGAATGGTGCCTCTAGTAACTGTTAAAGGTTCTAAACATTAAAAAAAAAAAAAAAAGTAAACAAAAGCCACAGCTGTATAACGGAAACCTGCAGCGGAGAGGGACTACAAGTTTAGTGGGGCAATAAGAAAACAGTGGAATATAGAACTGTTCTTTAGTAAGCATGTATGCATCAGTTACAAACCAGAATACAAAAATCCACTTGGGGTAAATTAATATGTAGTTAATTGTACTTATCGGTAGGGAAAGTGATGTCTTGAGATAAACTTAATGTAAGAACTGTGAAGCAAAACTAATAGATGCTGGCATCCAACATGCAGATGAGAGTTTCATGTTAAGATGTACCAGAACCATATGTATTAATTTATTATAAACCATTGGGGGCTTTGTGTTCTCAAAACTGGGTACAGCTGGTGTATTAATTTAGTTTAATTTGCAAAAAGCTATTAAGCTTTATTAAGAAATGCTGAAAAAAAAACCAGAGTAGCCTGAAAAATTTACAAACATTTTAGAAACATTCATGTTTTTTTAAATCTGAATGTTAGCAAATGAAATGGGTTAGCTTATAAATATGTGTTTAATTATTGAAAAACAAGTTGGTTACACATAGAGAGCATCTTCCTTTCAGACATAATTCTGCTCTTAGCACACTCTCTGTATTCATCTAATGCTGGAAAAAACAATCTCACTCAAACTGCAGCATCGTAGAGTAGGTACAGGTGAAAGGGTGTTGAAGCTGCCCCAGGGCTGCAATCAGGGAAGCCCTACAGCCCGCACCCCTTGTGGCAACAGTCTGGGATTCCTGTCATCTGTACTGGTAAAGGGAGAGCCCATGGGACTTCCACTAAGTATGCAGATGATATCGATCCTGCACATTTTTACTGCTTGTAGGTTACAAAGCAGTGCAGCAAAAGTGAACAGATCTGTGGTGGGAAATAATTATACTATTTTTCTTTTCTTTTTTTTTTCCCCCCCCCCTGCTCAGATTGTTATTCCATCAGCCTTGGTTTGTAACTATTTTTTTTTTTTTTTTTTTAACAAGGAAGCATCAGTATGCAACAGTAACTGGTCTGTGCTTTCCACTTCAGACGAAAATCACTGATGAGGCTCAGGGCCTTGAATTAAATCAACACTGGGAACAGATATCCTGTAGAATGATAACAGATTTTAGGACGGGGCATTTTGGCTATAACCTTGCTTCAAGTCAAAGGCAGTTTGCATTTTTATGTTCGCTGTTCTTTTTGAAGTGGTACATCTCAGCATTACATTACTGACTTCACTATGCCAGCAGATACTTTGAAAAAATTCTTGATGTTCATATTGCTTTTAAGTAGAGCTTCCAGAAACAAGTCTTCATTGTCTTGTGGAGAGTACAGTGTGGCACATAAGCTATGTTAGTCTAGAATAACCAGACATAATAGTATTATACATTAATTTATTTCTACGTGTTAACTTTAAAGGTACAGAGTCTGTCATTGTTGCTTGACATTTTTTTTTTTTTCCCCATAGAATTGGAATTAATTCTGATGTGTTTTACCAAAAAGTTTGTGGCAGAGTTTAACATTACCAGTATGTTGCTGATGGCCTTTTAACACCTCATGAAGTTCAACAAAGGGAAATGTCAGTTCCTGTCTCCGAGAAGGAATAACTGCAGGCACCATGACAACACAGGGACCAACCAGCTAACAAGTGTCTTGTCAGAGAAAAGGCTGGGGATCCAGGAAAACACCAAGCTCACCAAGGTAGTTCAAGGGGCAATGGTTTTTAACTTAGGGTAGATTTAGACTAGATATAAGCATGAAAATATTTAGAATCAGGGTGGTAAAACAGTAGCACATATTGCCCAGAATGGTTCTAGGTGTCCTTTCCCTGGAACCGTTCAAGGCCAAGTTGGACAGATCTCTGAGCAACCCGATTGAGTGGAAGATGTGCCTGATCATTACAAAGGGGTTGGACTAGATGACCTTTAAATGTCCCTTCAAAGTCAAACCCTTATACGATTCTATGCTTCTAGGACTCTAGGAGCCTAGGTTTCTAGGGTTCTAGGATTCAATGAACATGGAATGTGCACTCATGGTAAAAGGAATCACCAACCTCTTGGGTTGTATTAGACAGAGAACTGCCAACAGCTTGAGGAAGATGACACTTCTCTTCTCGGGTCTTGGGAGACACATCTGGGACACTGAAGGCAATTCTGCATGAAAGAGACATGCCCATATCAGACCGTGTTCCCTGAAAGACCATGAAGGCACTGGAGCATCTGACATATGAGAAAAGGCTGAGGGCTGTGACTGATCACCCTGGAAAGGAGAAAGCTCAGAGGAGATTTTATCAATGTCTATAAATTTCCAGTAGTAGGGAGTAAAGAAGGTGAAGCCAATCTGTCCCACAAAGACAGGCAAGGTCTGAAAGGCAGCTTGTCAAAAGCCATGTGGAGTACCAGTCATGGGACAGAGGAACGATTCTGGGACATTGGCCTTTGGGCAGGACATGAGAGAATGGTGGATAATGTGCATAGATTATTTTTTTTCTTTTTTTCACTGTTAACTTATTGCTATTCACCTACAAAAACACACGACCTCTTACAAAAGACTCCTGTAAAGGGATTTCTGCAGTTTATCTGATACAAATCAGATTATCTGCTTGTTTCATATTTAAACTTTATTAAAAATATAGACAATTAGTTGACCAGCAGTTTTTTAATCTTCAAAAGCAAATAAAAGGAAAAGTTGCACAGATGAAAATCAGTGCAAAAAATAACTCATTTAAGATTTTAATTTTCCTAGTAATAGCAAAAAAAAAATACTATTTTGTTTGAATTCAGAAAAGTGGAAGATTGTGCAGAGTGGCATTTGTCCCAGAAAAAAATCAAATAGGGGAAAGAAGGAGAAGGGCAGTTGCAGAAATTGGAAGCAACGGGTGACAAGGAAGCCAAAATAATGAGAGGGAATCCAGTCACTGAAGGACTTGGATTGTTTAAAAAGGCTAATAGATGAGAAAGAGAGTTCTGTGCAGATAAATGTAGTGTAACGATGACTTTGATGAGTCTTTGTCTCACAGCTCTTTGTGTGACATGAAATAGGGGGAGTGGAGGAGAAAAAAACTGAAAACAGTCAAAGCTGTGTCTGCGAGTGTCATTAATGAGTGATGAGGAATGAAAAGACAAAAGACAAATCTCTGAGCATTTGATGGGCCTTTATTCCATACATCTGTGCAAATTGTGAAATGTGAAATGTGACTGAGAGTGAGAGTCCGAGAAAGTAAGAGATAAGTGGATTTGTCCAGGAAAAGCAGTACTCTGAAACTTGGTTTTGTTATTACAATTCTAGATATAAGCTTAATTACAACATAGGAACAACCCAGTGAGGGTAGTATGAAAACTATAGTAGTTTAAGTCACACTTTTCATCTATCTGCAGTGAGTTTTCATTCTCACTGGAAATGAATGCAGATCAGCTATTTCTGTAGCTCTACGGAGCATAAAAACATAGAATAACAGACCCATTTTTTAACTTCAATGAACCTTTATTGACTTAACTGTCATCAAGCAGAGTCACAAAGAAATCCTGGGATAAATTTTAATGCAAACTAATAAAGTGTCCTTAATCACAAATAAAACCTTGCATTCATTATCAACTCTTACTGCATCTGTTTTGAGACAGCTGGTGGTCAGTCTGCACAGCTCATAACATCCTCTGACAGTGATTTTAGCACCTGTGTAGCATACCTACTGCTTGTGTATGTGTACTGTGTATAAATCCATTATTATTTTGCTCACCAGGAAAACATAGCCAGGTTTGGGCAGCTGTTTAATAGAGCACTTTACAACAATTTAGAAGAGAAAGTGAAGAAAACCACATCCCATTAATACTTCAGGGAGAAGTCTAGGTAGGCTGAAGGTAATTAGAATTTGGCCAGGACTCCAAAGAAAACAGTCTTATTCTTGCATAAAATACAATGGGTTTTTTTTATCAACCCTGTTAGGTTTGTGGAAATAGTCAGTATGAGATTTGGAGGAGTTACTGAACTTAGCATTTTGAAATCTTTGTAGTCTTGTTTGCTTGTACTTTGCAGTTTCTTTTTCAGGCTTTTAACTCTTAGGATACCTGAAAAATACTAAATGATACAGAAGTAATGCTGTTATAAATAGAAAGCTTTTAATTTGCTCCAGGTAGGAGCTGAAAACAGTAGCCCTGCCATCAGAATTGTCATTATGCAGCCACAGCTTCTGGTTCCAAACTTCTCTGAAAATTAAACTGCGGTGATGTTCTGTATTTACTGTGAAACTGAGATCTCTGACCAAGTGCTTTGCAAAGAAGATAGGAAAAATCCCATCAATATAAGCGTGTTACTGATTTACCTCTCACTAGAAGTTATTAGAACACATCTGAATGTTTCCTTTCAGGATTTGTACATAAATTAGAAAACACTACTAAAAAACCTAATCTTTATTTATGTTAATTTTGTGAAAATGTCAGCAGCTGGAGGGCTTCAGATGCGTGGTTGTGCTGAGGAGGAATATTTTGTGTTATAACGGACAATATTTTTCTCCAAAAAGAGGAAGTTCTGGTGCAGATACAAATTTGTGAGGCAGTCTTACAGGCTGGGCCAAATGATATGCTTTTATAGAAAACCGATTTGCACTGTCAAAAACAAAGCCTTTGTATCAAAGAGAACTTTTATCTTTCCCCTCGCTAGAACATGTTTGTGTGGAAACATGCAATTAATTCTTTTAAGGACTTCAGAAAGTATCACCTATTGGACCTACAAAATAGCCAAATTGCTTTCATTTGAATACAATTTGGAATTGGCTCAACTAATTACTCTTTGTTAATTGTATTTTGGAGGAAAAAGGGAACCTGATGCTGTGACTGCTTCTCATTAAATCTGTGAGAACAGCAGAGTGCTTGCTGTCTGCTATTGTACCCGATAATTGTGGCAACAAGTGGCATTTGTTTTTTTGCAAGTAGCAGTAATTAAATCTGCTGCAATATTTAAAACTAATGCACTTGCATTTTATTACATCCAAGCCATAGTGTGTTGTACTAGAGAATGTAAACAAATATCACTCCCAAACTCTATTCTCTTACACCAAAGCCAATACACATTGTTAAGGAACACAACACAACTTGTATATTTTCCTGTAGCCCATATGCTGGTAGAGTAGTATAAAAGGAAGGTGATAGAAAAGAAGCATAAGAAAATTTTACCTAAGTCACATAGGAATGTATGGACTTAATGATCTTAAAAGCCTTTTCCAATCTCAACAACTCTATGATTCTATGATCCCTCTGATGTTGCCCAAGGAGAAGGGATAGAGGAAGAGCAAGATCAGCATCTTGCTTGGAGAGAAGAGCAGACAGTCTGTGCTAAACTAAACAGTCAGATTTTCCCACTGGGGCAGAGAGTGGTAAGGATGAAGACACGGTAGAAGCAGGCAGAAATGTTCTGACAGAAATTTTTCCATTGGAAGAATTCTAATTTGTCAATGAGAAACACTCCCCAGGAGCATGTTGATTCCAAGAGGAATGAGGCTAACAGCAAACTTGCTTGCTTTTCTGCCAGCTCACCCACCAATCTGCCTTAAAACAAACTTTCTTTCTTATTCAGAATGTTTCCAGGTATTGGTGTGTGTCTGCAGAAGATCATCAAGCAGATTGCAAATAAACTGAAGCTGAGACCCTCCAGGAACCTAGACTAGAAAATTACTCACCTGGGCAGGATTGCCAGGAGTGTGTTTCAGGATACAGAAGCTTGTTCTCAGGGAACATCAGGACGTATTATTGAATTTCATCTCTACATATATTTGCCAAACAATTTTACTCCTTTTCTTTTTAATTATTTTTCTTCAGATGTGACAATTTTCACTGCAGTGAAATTTTGTTTCCTGGCTAGCTCTTCCAGTAGGGTTGGTGGACCTCTTGAGAACTTCAGAGCTTGTTCAGTGTACAACTTTGAAAGTTTAGTAAATTTTCTGCCCGAGTATCTTCTCCCAGAGAGCAAAAATGTCTAGCTCGGAACAATGGAGACCTTTGTAGCTTCACAATATCAGAAAGACAAGGGTAGCGCTATGGCTGAGGCAGGGGCTTGGCATTCAGGGCTCCATAATTCAGCACAGCACTGTCAAACGAGCTTTGCACAGCCTTACACAAGCCATGTAGTCTCCTCATACCTTTTTTTTTTACTCATGAAACAAAGAGGGCAAAAGAACAATATCCTTAATTGAGACATTTCTCATTTACTGTGCATCGCAAATGATGGCTATGACACAGCGTATTACTAAAACCACATAAATATGGAAACAATATGATATGCTTGAATTGGCAAAATAAATTCTACCCTTGGATCTTTCTTCCTGCACAAAATTTACTGATGCAGGTTGTCACAGTTTTCATAGCCTGGAAACAGCATGATAATTTTCTTTATAAGGGACTTTTTATCCTCACTTTTCTTTAGCAAGAATGAACCCTCCCTTTTCCTGCTGCTGGTTGTTTCCTCTGGTTTTCAGCTGATGTGAATTGGTTCAGCCAGAATATAGCTCTCAATATCCAGTACTGAGCTACTGATTAGTTTCCTGAAAGAAGACAGAGTGAAGAAGAACAGCAGGTTGTATTGATTTACTTCTAATGATCTGTTTCTGAACCGGAGCTGAGCAAAGTGTTCTCCCGAAGGCACATGCAGCTGGTCTCACGGCTCGTCTCTGCATCGCTCTCAGGATTAAAAGGCAGTTATGGATTCTGTCACGTTGCTGTAGCTTTCTGCATTTTCTTTTCAAGCTGCATATGGGTTAGCTGCTGAGGACATACATGACTTTTCCTTGCCGTCTGTTGAACAGTCTGGTCAGAGCAGCCTGGAGAAGGGCATCCATTCTCTGTTGTAAAAGAAGCATGTCAAAACAGCATTGCACAAGTGTGGGCTATTTCAGAAGGAGATTGCTATAGGTAACGCATGCCTGTATTCTTCTGGGATCCATGAAGGCATTAATACAGTAGGATGGGTGATCAGGGGGTGCAAGACCACAGACTGTAGCACTTTGTGGTGACCCAGCATGCCTCTGAAGGTCTGGAAAGTTTTTTCCTGAAGTAAGTCATGCTATAACAGGACTGTAACTTGTTATACAGTTGATAAATGATGCTCAACAATATGTGTGTCAGACTGAAATAATAGATTCTTACATATCAGCTTATTTCTTTTTCTTTATAGATTTGCTTTCAACATAATATCTGCTTTGAGTTCTGCTCGTCATGTCAGATCTGTGATTTGGCTCTAGAGTATATCGTAGGTTTGAAACTATATAAATGTAACCCATATGCAGAGAAGAAAGTTCTGAAAAGGTTGAATGTAACGGACTACAGCAGGAATTGACTGGTGTTTAATTATTGGGTGGGGGGTTAGTTTATTTGTTTGTTTTCTAACTTGATTGTTTGAAAATTGCTACAGACATCAGCTATTACAAAAATATTCCAATATTGACCCTGCTTTGAACGGGGATTTAAATCAGATGTCCTCCAGAGGTTCCTTGCATTTAATTTTATAATATTATTAATTATTTTCATCATCCATATTATTTTATAATACTATTGATTTGAAAGTTTTTCTATCCTCATAATAACAATAAGTGAAATACAAGTCATTCTAGATTACAAATTTAAGTATACAACCACCAGTTCAAGAAGCCAAGAAAGTGACAGAAGGCAGGACAATATTATTGAGTGTACGATCCACTAACTGTGGTCACCTTGTCTACTCTACTGAGCCTACTGATTGCATGAATTAATGACCTAATGGAATTTGTGGTGTGACTCATAATCCACGTGTTGTCACACCCAACTGTTTTTTTCATTTTCACTTTTTGTATTTAATCACTGTAGACTATCAAAACAATGTGTTACATATGGACACCTGAGGCATGTAAGGAAATAAACCAGGACAGTAGCAATTAAGAAAGCTTTGTTACTCATTTTGAAGAAGACCAACGTTTTCCAATGTAACTAGCCATCTAGTTATAATATTTTCAACTTGATCAAGATATTTTTTAGAGATCTGTTTTCTGGGGGGCAATATGCAGCATTGTTTGAACAACCAAACAGTTATTCAACTATGTCTACATGTTTCAAAGGCAGAAGGGTCCTGGGTTTGCCCATTCTTCCAAAAACCTGATATTAACCAGCTTTGAGCCTTTTGCAGCATTTTAAGAACAATGAGATTTTTGTGGCTGACTTGACCCTGTAGTTGATAATGCTTCCTGGCTTCACTCTATTACAGACAAATAGGTTTTAGAGAACCCTAAAATTAAATCTTTTAAGGAAGAATTGTAGATTACTGTATTGGGTTTGTATGACAAGGATTTTGGTAGCAGGGGGGCTACAGGAGTGACTTCTGTGAGAAGTTGCCAGAAACTTCCACCATATCAAACACAGCCAATGCCAGTCAGCTCTGAGGATGGATCTGCCACTGGCCAAGGCTGAGCCTACCAGCGAAGGTGGTAACATCTCTGGGATAACATATTTAAGAACAGATAAGAAGCCACTCTATTGCAACAGGAGAGCAAAATGAAAATATGTGGTGAAGCAACTCTGCAGACACAAGGTTAGTGAAGAAGGAGGGGGAGGAAGTGCTCCAGGCGCTGCAGTAGAGATACCCCTGCAGACCATGATGAATCAGGCTGTCTCTCTGCAGCCCATGGAGGTCCGCAGTGCAGCAGATATCCACCTGCAGCCCATGAAAAACTCCAAGCTAGACCAGGTAGATGCACCCAAAGGAGGCTGTGACCTGATGGGAAGACCATGCTGGAGCAGATTTGGTGACAGGACTTAGGACTCCATGGAAGGGATCTATGCTGGAGCAGACTGCTCCTGAAGGCCTGTACCCCATGGAAGGGACCCATGTTGGAGTAGTTTATGAAGAATTGCACCCTGTAGGAAAGACTCATGTTGGAGAAGTTCCTGAAGGACAGCCTCCTGTGGAACGGACCCTGCACAGGAGCAAGGGAAGAGTGTGAGGAGGAAGAAGCAGCAGAAACAACAGGTGATGAACTGCCCACAATCCCCATTCCTTTTTCCCCTGCACCACTAACAGGGAGGAGATGGAGAAAATCGAGAGTGAAGTTACTTATCAGCAGTCCTGGCTGACTGGGGATGTCTCAGTTGATTGGAAGTCAGCCAATATAACACTCCTCTATAAGAAGAGACAGAGAGATGATCTGGGAAATTACAGGCCTGTCAGTTTGACTTCAATGCCGGGGAAGCTGATGGAGCAGATCCTCCTCAGTTCTGCCTAACTGCAGCACATGCAAGACAACCAGGTGATCGGATCCAGTCAGCATGGGTTTGTGAAAGGTGGGTCCTGTTTAACAAACTTGATCTCCTCCTATGACTGGGTGACCCATTTGCTGGATGAAGGTAAGGCCATGGATGTCATTTATCTTGACTTTAGGGTGGCATTCGACACAGGGGATGGAGTGCACCCTCAGTAAGTTTGCAGATGACACCAAGCTGGGTGGAAGTGTCGATCTGCTTGAGGGTAGGGAGGCTCTCCAGAGGGATCTGGATAGGCTGGATCACTGGGCCAAGGCCAACTCAGTGAAATGTAATAAGGCCAAATGTCAGGTCCTGCACTTTGGCCACAACAACCCCCAGCAGTGTTACAGGCTTGGAGAGGAGTGGCTGGAGAGCTGCCAGGAAGAGAAGAACCTGGGGTTGTTGATGGACAATTGGCTGAACAGGAGCCAGCAGTGTGCCCTGGTGTCCAAGAAGGCCAAAAGCATCCTGGCCTGGATCAGGAATGGTGTTGTCAGCAGGAGCAGAGAGGTGGTCATGCCCCTGTACTCAAGTTTGGTGAGGCTGTTACTTGAGTACTGTGTCTGGTTTTAGGCCCCACACTGAAAGAGGGACATTGAGGTGCTGGAGAGGGTACAGAGTTGGACTACCAAGGTAGTAAAGGATTCTGAGCTTGTGTTGTACAAGGAACGACTGAAGGATTTGGGGCTGTTAACCTGGAGGATACTGAGGGGACACCTTATTGCTCTCTACAACTACTTGAAAGGAGGTTGTAGAGAGGCAGAGACTGGTCTGTTCTACCTAGTGGAGACTGATAGGACAAGGGGAAATGGTCTTAAGCTGCGCCAGGGATGGTTCAGGTTGAATATTAGGAAGATTTTCTTTATTGAGAGAGTTGTCAGGCGTTGGAACAGGCTGCCCAGTGAGGTGGTTGAGTCATCATCCCTGGAGGTGTTTAAGAGAAGGATAGATATTGTGCTGAGGGACATGGTTTAGTGGTGTTAACAGGACTGCCTGTGACTCTTTGACTAGGACAGAAGTCTGACTTGATGATCTTGAATGTATCCTCCAACCAGAACTGTTCTAATATTCTATGATTCTATAATTCTGAGTTGAGTGTGTAATGATGGAAGGGGTTGGGGAAGGGTGCTTTAAGATTTGATTTTGTTTCTCATTATCCTCTTTTGTTTTGATTAGTAATAAATTAAATTAACTGAGTCTGGTTGACCATGATGGTAATTCCCCCTCCACTAAACATACTTTCTTTCTCTCCCCTTCCCCTTGGTGCTTCTGGGAAAAAAAAAAAAAAAAAAAGAAATGAAAAAGGGAAAAGAAAAGAAAAAATAGAAAAAAGAGGACAAAATGAAAGAAAGTAATAAAATTACTTGCAAGAAATACCCCAGTAAAAAATGTGTGCTCTTCACAGAATCACAGAACATTAGGAGTTGGAAGGGACCTCAAAAGATCATCAAGTCCAACCCCCCTGGCAGAGCAAGTCACACAGAAATACATTCAGGTGAGTCCTGAAAGTATCCAGAGAAGGAGACTCCACAACCTTTCTGGGCAGCCTGTGCTAGCGCTCCATAACCCTTAGAGTGAAGAGGTTCTTCCTCATGTTGAGGTAGAACTTTCTGTGCTCTAGCTTGAATTCATTGCCCCTTGTCATAGAATCACAGAACGGTTTCAGCTGGAAGAGACCTGCAAGACCATGGAATACAACCTTTTCCCAGCCCTATCAACACCATTAAACCATGTCCTTCGATGCAACATCTACTCCTCTCTTAAACATCTCCAGGGACGGTGACTCAACCACCTCCCTGGGCACCCTTATAACTGATGCTCTGTAACTCCCTTATCAGCTGGATATGGGAAAGAAAATGTAACAGAAGACTTGACAAGCCTCTCAGTATAGAAATTCTTCCTAATATCCAACCTGAACCTCACCTGGTGCAACTTAAGGCCATTTCCTGTTGTCCTATCACTTGCCACTAGGGAGAACAGACCAATCCCCACCTTGCTACAACCTTCTTTCAAGTAGTTTTAGAGAGCAAAAAGGTCTCCTCTCAGTCTTCTCCAGGTTAAACAGTGCCAGATCCCTCAGCCGTTCCTCATAGGACACGTTTCAAATCCTTTACCAACTTTGTAACCCACGTCTGCACTCTCTTTAGCAACTCAGTGTCCCTCTTATAGCAAGGGGCCAAAAACTGGACACAGTCCTCAAGGTGAGGCCTCACCAAAGCCAAGTACAGGGGAATGATCACCTCCCTGCTCCTGTTGGCAACACTATTCCTGATATAAGCCTATCACAAGGCACAAGTGAAAAGAGATTTTCCCTTCCGTCTTGATGCCCAGCCCTCATATATTTATACACATTAACTAGCTTCTCTCTCAGTATTCTCTCCAGACTGAAAAGCTTCAGGTCTCTCAGCCTTTCCTCGTAAGGCAGTTGTTCCAGTCCCTTAATCATCCTCATAGTTTTCCGTTGGACTCTCTCGAGCAAATCCCTGTTTGTTTTGAACTGGGGAGCCCAGAACTGGATGAAATTCTCTAGGTGAGGTCTCTGTCTCTCTCTTGCAGTAAACTTTCTCTCAGTCCCTCAGATTCAAGCTTGATCCTCATTACCTGCCCATGATGCAGAAATTACCAGTTGTCACCAATCCTTATAGGTCCCCTCTTCTCTGGCTTCTGGGGCACTAGACCTCAAACCTGTCTGTTTGATCCTTTTATGGTGGCACACACTGCTCATCCTCGTCGTATATGCTAAGCAGCTGGACACTTGCCAAGATGATGACTTAAATTACTTTTAGGACTCACTACATAGAACCATAGAATGGTTCTCATGGATATAGAAATGTCTGTCAAGTCATCTTCCATTGCATCTTCCATTCTGGACAAGTTTTAAGACTAAAAAAAATATGTTTATTTCAAAGCATAAATTTATAACACAGAGTCACAGAGTGTTAGAAGTTGGAAGGGACCTCAGAGATCATCTAGTCCAACCCCCCTGCCAGAGCAGGATCACCTACAGTAGATCACACCGGAACGTGTCCAGGCGGGTTTTTGAATGTCTCCAGAGAAGGAGGCTCCACAACCTCCCTGGGTAGCCTGTTCCAGTGTTCTGTCACCCCCACAGACACCCACACAGGACATTAGAAAAATACATACAGGTAGACATGCACAATAAAACCAGAATACTAAGGTTATGTTTGATTAATTATCTAAGTTGCAGCAATCTTAATTGTGTATTTTATGCTCTAGTCTTCTTGTTTTTATTAGAACTGTAATAAGAGATACTGTACAACTTCATACATATTTTTATGAGGAACTATACCATGTGTTATTACATTTATAACCAGTAATATTCTATGAACTAAGTATGAAGACCAAACGTGGTACTACAGATATTGAAAGCAGGAGAAGAACGCCTTAAATGACCAGCATATAGACTTCTGCCTGCACACTCTTGGATTATGAGGTTTCTTCTGGAATAACCTGTAATAGTCCTGGAATCCTTTTCTTGTCATATCCATAAGATTAAGACCTCATTTCCAAAGAAATACACAAGGTGTCCTGAGTAAAATTCTTTACTGGCATGTGGATTCTGACATTGCCTTCTACCCTCAACTTCCCCAAGACACTTTTTCTGAAAAGGAAGTGAGTTTTCCCTGTGTGAGTTCTCTTCTGAATCACTGTCTCTATGTTACCACTGTACCCAACACTGGTTTTTGCAGAGTATCTTTAGTTCGTGAGTCAATAATTCACAATTTATCCATGAGAAAGATCCTACAAGAAATTGCTGGGCCACACAAAATTGCAGATTTTGCAGATTGCCATTCTGCAAAGCCACCTGAGGCAGCACATCTCTAAAGATATGATAAAAATGTCCAAACATTTTTTTCCGATATTAGCAGGTGTTTCTGTATTTTTATTTGCTGCATTTTTGCATTCAGGAAAGAGAGACCAGCCAGGCGAGGTGGTGGAGTCGCTCTTTACGTGAAAGAGCAACTACAATGTCTTGAATACCATCCAGACATGGATGAGGAGCAAGTTGAGAGTGTATGGGTTAGAATTAAGGGCCAGGCTGGCAGGAGAGATACTGTTGTGGGTGTCTATTACAGGCCACCAGATCAGGGTGAGGAAGTTGATGAGGCCTTCTACAGGCAGCTGAGAGTGGTCTCACAATCACAGGCCCTGGTTGTCGTGGGGGATTTTAACTTCCGTGATATTTGCTGGAAGGACAACTCAGCCAGCCAGCCACAGTCCAGGAGGTTCCTCTAGTGCATCGATGATAATTTTCTGTTGCAAATGGTGGAGGAACCGACTAGGAGAGGAGCACTGCTGGACCTCATCCTCGCTAACAAGGAGGATCTGGTTGAAGCAGTAAAGGTTGAGGGCTGCCTTGGCTGCAGTGACCATGAAATGGTGGAGTTCAGGATCTCATGTAGCAGAAACAAAATAGCAAGCAGAACTGCAACCCTGGACTTTGCCAAGGCAGACTTTGGATTTTTCAAGCAATTACTCGAGAAAATCCCATGGGCAAGGCTGTTTGAAGGTAAAGGGGCCCAAGATAGTTGGTTAGCGTTCAGGGACTGCTTCTACCGTGCTCAAGATCAGAGCATCCCGACAAGTAGGAAGTCAAGGAAGGGAGCCAGGAGACCTGCGTGGCTAAACAGGGATCTGCTGGGTAAGCTCAAGGGCAAGAGGAGAATTTACAGCTCTTGGAAGGCAGGGCTGGCCACTTGGGAAGAATATAAGGCTGTTGTCCAAGGATGTAGGGAGGCAACTAGGAAAGCAAAGGCCTCCCTAGAATTGAAGCTGGTGAGAGGGGTCAAGGACAACAAGAAGAGCTTTTTCAAATACGTGGCAGATAAAACTAACAACACCAGAGGCAATGTAGGCCCACTGATGAATGAGGTGGGTGCCTTGGTGACAGATGATACAGAGAAGGCAGAGTTACTGAATGCCTTCTTTGCCTCTGTCTACTCTGCCGGAGGCTGTCCTGAGGAGCCCCATTCCCCTGAGGCCCCACAGGAAGTCAGGGCAGTGGAGGAGTTTGCTTTAGTCGATGAGGACGGGGTTAGGGACCAATTAAGCAATCTGGACATCCATAAATCCATGGGTCCAGACGGGATGCATCCACGGGTGCTGAGGGAGCTGGCTGATGTCATTGCTAGACCACTCTCCATCATCTTTGCCAAGTCTTGGGAGACGGGAGAGGTGCCTGAGGACTGGAGGGAAGCAAATGTCACTCCAGTCTTCAAAAAGGGCAAGAAGGAGGACCCGGGTAACTATAGACCAGTCAGCCTCACCTCCATCCCTGGGAAAGTGATGGAACGACTTATCCTTGGTGCCATCTCAAGGCATATCAGGGATAAGAGCGTCATTAGAGACAGTCAACATGGCTTCACCAAGGGGAAGTCGTGCTTGACTAACCTCATAGTCTTTTACGAGGATATAACAAGGTGGATAGATGATGGCAGAGCGGTGGATGTGGTCTACCTTGACTTCAGTACAGCATTTGACACAGTCTCCCTCAGCATCCTTGCTGCTAAACTGACGAAGTGTGGTCTAGACTCTCGGGTAGTGAGGTGGACTGTGGACTGGCTGAGGGGAAGAAGCCAAAGAGTTGTGGTCAATGGGGCGGAGTCTGGTTGGAGACCTGTATCCAGTGGAGTGCCTCAAGGGTCGGTACTGGGACCAGTATTATTCAATATATTCATCGATGACTTGGATGAGGGACTAGAGAGTACTATCAGCAAGTTTGCTGATGACACCAAGCTGGGAGGAGTGGCTGACACACCAGAAGGCTGTGCTGCCATTCAGCGAGACCTGGACAGGCTGGAGCGTTGGGCGGGCAAAAATTTAATGAAATATAACAAGGGTAAGTGTAGAGTCTTGCATCTGGGTAGGAACAACCCCAAGTTCCAGTATAAATTGGGGAATGACTTATTAAAGAGTAGTGTAGGGGAAAGGGACCTGGGAGTCTTGGTGGACAGCAGGATGACCATGAGCCAGCAGTGTGCCCTTGTGGCCAGGAAGGCCAATGGCATCCTGGGGTGTATTAGAAGGGGGGTGGTTAGTAGGTCGAGAGAGGTTCTCCTTCCCCTCTACTCTGCCCTGGTGAGACCCCATCTGGAATACTGTGTCCAGTTCTGGGCCCCTCAGTTCAAGAAAGACAGGGAAGTGCTGGAGAGAGTCCAGCACAGGGCAACTAGTATGATTAAGGGAGTGGAGCATCTCCCTTATGAGAAAAGACTGAAGGAGCTGGGGCTCTTTAGTTTGGAGAAGAGGAGGCTGAGGGGTGACCTCATTAATGTTTACAAATATATCAAGGGGGAGTGTCACGAGGATGGAGCCAGGCTCTTCTCGGTGACAACCACTGATAGGACAAGGGGTAATGGGCTGAAACTGGAACATAAGAGGTTCCGCTTAAACTCGAGAAGAAACTTCTCCTCAGTGAGGGTGACGGAGCCCTGGCACAGGCTGCCCAGAGAGGCTGTGGAGTCTCCTTCTCTGGAGACATTCAAGACCTGCCTGGACACGTTCCTGTGTAGCATAGTCTAGGCATTCCTGCTCTGGCAGGGGGATTGGACTTGATGATCTTTCGAGGTCCCTTCCAATCCCTAACATTCTATGATTCTATGATTCTATGATTTTTGAAGTAATCATAGGAATAATGAGAACTTGCATCAAGTTAAAGAGTTGAAGATTTTCTCCTGCTTATTTTTTTGGCAGTATACCAATTCTTGTCACCTCATTCCTTGAGCAACAGTATATTAAGTGATGTGACAGACATTAGTCACGTGTGGTCTCTTTCTTTTTAGTTGCTCACTTTATGTCACTTTCAATCCTCAGGTGGTGTAAATTAGAGCAGCACCACAGATTGATGATGGCTTATGCCAGGGGAAAAAATCGTTCTCTTAAACCTGAGCGATAAAAACTCCTCTGAAATAAATTTGAAAAATCTCCTTCCTTGGCTTTTTATTTTATTTTAGAACAAAAGGCTTGAAATAACTGTTTGTAGCACTCCTTCAAATGCTAAGTAGCTCTTTTACATTTTTTCCTAAGCATGTACTCACACACAAATTTTAGAACTAAAATAAAAAGATGAAAAAGAAAGGGTGAGCAGTCTTGAGTGATTCAATAAAGTGTGAAAGGCTATGAATTATGGAAAAGCAAAATGAAATGATTAGAGACCTAAAAGCCAGGAAGATGACACCCACCTTTTAATGTCAAAACTAAATGGACCCATTTATAATCCAAGATTACCTTTGATTTTTCTCATGGTTGGTATTTTTACGAATTGCCAGTTTAAATGTACATACAGGTATGTTGAGCTATTATTTCTTCTCACTGATTTTCACACTCATTTAACGTGGGTCTAACCCCATTGTTCTTGATAGTCTATTGACTTCATTGACTTCCTGCTGATTTGAGCCGGTGTTACTGAGACAGGAAGCAGGTCCTGCCTCGCAGCAGTGTCTCTCTTGATGAATTTTTGAATGCAAACATCTTCCCATTGTAGCAATGACTTTCAGTCATCTCAGAGGGCATTCTGTTGAGCAATTCTCCGTCCTTCAAGCAGCTGAGAACACTGTGAAATCAGAAAGGGTGAAATTGGGACTAGAGACAATCTAATTCTCTTTCTTTAAAGCACAGGTTGTTGCCAGTGGAAACATCCTCTGGTGAACACTTTCTTATTAAGACGGTCTGGTACATATATACAGTGTGAAAAGAACAGAAACCTGTCGGAGTGAGTCCAGAGGAGGCCACAAAGATGATCAAGGGGCTGGAGCACCTCAGCTATGAGGACAGGCTGAGAAAGTTGGGATTGTTCAGCAAGGACAAGGGAAGGCTCCGAGGAGACCTTATTGCAGCCTTCCAGTACTTAAAGGGCATCTAGAGGAAAGAAGTGGAGGTACTCTTTATCAGATAGTGTAGTGATAGGATGAGAGATAATGGTTTCAAACTAATAGAGAATGGATTTAGATTAGATGTTGTGAAGAAAATCTTTTATGTGATGGTGATGGGGCACTGGCACAGGTTGCAGAAGACCCCTCCCTGGAACTGTTTGAAAGAGTCCAATGCAGAGCCACAAAGATGATGAAGGGAGTGAAACATCTCCCTTATGAGGAAATGCTGCAGGAGCTGGGTCTTTTTAGCTTGGAGGAGACTGAGGGATGACCTCATTAATATTTATAAATATGTAAAGAGTGAGTGTCAGGAGGGCAGAGACAGGCTTTTCTCAGTGATGTACAATTATAGGACAAGGGGCAATGGGTACAAGCTGGAGCATAGAAGGTTCCTAAAAAGATTAGGAAAAACTTTTTCACTGTGAGGGTGACAGAGCACTGTCACAGGCTGCCCAGAGACATTGTGGAGTCTCCTTCTCTGGAGACTTTCAAAACCTGCCTGGGTGCGTTCCTCTGTGACTTAGTCTAGGTCATCTTGTTTGGCAGTGGGATTAGACTATATGATCTTTTCAGATCCTTTCCAACACTTAACATTCTGTGATTCTCTGATTCTGTGATTCTGTGATCGGGCATTAAGCAACCTGATCTAGTGGGAGGTTTCCTTGCCCATGGTAGAAGGATTGGAACTAGATGTTTTTTAAGGTCCTTTCCAACTCAAGCCATTCTGTGACTGTATACCTGTCCCAGAATCAAACCAAAGAGCATTTTTTTTTGGTCAATCCGGGTACTTTATACACATCTTTTCCCCTTTCCTACTCTGTTCTTGGTTTTGTTCATTTACTTGTCTAATCCATGAAGGCGGCTCATATATATACATTCACTGCTGGGAGAAGCCTGGGCTTGGTCAACCGTCATTTCATACAGTAGCTGTTTCTCCAAGGTCAAGTTCTTAATTATTAGCACACAGTAAAAATTTTTCCCTTGTTCCCAAGTATTATCTTTCCAACCTACATGTTATCCATTTAGGTGACAACAGCAATTCCTTTGAAATACTTTAGCTTGCATGTCTCAGCACTGAGGACAGCCACGGTTGGTGTCATCCATCACACACCAGTCACACACTGTCATGACCACACTGGGTTTGCACTGAGGGCTTTGGTGTGTTCTGGGGCACAAAGAGTGGTTTCATCCACCCTGGGGAACAAACACAGAGAAAGCCTGGCATGAATAGCATTAAAGACCACAGCCAGTCAAGGCACGAATGATACAAATGACAGATTCCTCTTTGTTAGTGGCATATAAAGGTTTGTTGGAGTAATTTTGGACTACAGAGAGGAAATGGAAAAAAAATTATTTTTGACATAAAAAATGCATAAACTTTAGTGTCTTGCCCTAGTTCTGATAAATAATTTCTTTGTAGCTTTCAACTCTATTATCATAATTTAAACTGGTGGTTTTATGCAATAACTCTACCCAGATTGTCTCAGAGAGGCTGCTAAAATGCTGTTCCCCTTCTGTGTGTTATTTAGTCCGGAAATACCCAGAGGGCTGTAAGAAGACCTGAACTGGGGCCCAGCAGTAAGCAGTGTTCCTTGCCCATGGCTTCAATTCTGGGAACACATCAATGTTGTGTTATTGCTTTGTTGTGACTCGGGCTTTGTATTCCTCCATTTCAGCATAGAAAAACAACAATAAAAGTTTTCACCATGGGAGGTGAAAATGAATTCCAGTCTAGATTGTCTTTTACTGTTTAGCTTATCTCTTCCCCGTAGCAGGACAACCACTCATTTATATGACTAAAAATGGCAATTATACTCTTTTCTAATCCATCCAGTTTATGCTGTTTATTGTTTTAATTGGCAGTGAACATTAGGACCTTATGTAGACACTGGTGAAAAAAAAAATAAAAGAACTTTCAGTAAAGTGTTCACTGTGTTTCTATGTTCATAAAGGAAAACTCGTAGTGTGTGAAAGTACCCTTGACTGTAGATGAATTGGAAAATCTGGTGGTTTGATGGTGCTGGAGACAAACTGGAGAAGGATCTTCCCAGTAGGATTTTGTTATTCACAGAACTTTATCATAGAGTTTAATGAAAAAACTTGAATAGTAAACACACGGGAAAGAACAGCCAGTTCTGGCTAAGGAAAATGTATTTTTCTATGACAAATGATAATTCAGACCAAAAATAGAGAAAATTTTCCTGTTGCCTTTTTTTCATAAATGTTCTTACTTTTCCATTGAGTGTGCCCCACCTTGAATACTGTGTCCAATTTTGGGCCCCTTGCTACAAGAGGGACATTGAGGTGCTGGAGAGGGTACAGAGGTGGGCTATCAAGATGGTAAAGGACTTAGAACATAAGTCTTATGAGGAAAGGCTGAGGGATCTGGGGTTGTTTAGCCTAGAAAAGAGGAGATTGAGGGGAGACCTCATCGCTCTCTACAATTACCTGAAGGGAGGTTGTAGAGGGGCAGGGCTTGATCTATTCTCCCTAGTGGAGAGTGATAGGATGAGGGGAAATGGATTTAAATTGCACTAGGAGAGGTTCAGGTTAGGTATTAGGAAGAATTTCTTTACTGAAAGAGTTGTCAGCCATTGGAACAGGCTGCCCAGGGAGGGGGTTGAGTCACCGTCCCTGGAGGTGTTTAAGAGGTGGGTGGATGTTGCGTTGGGGGGAATCGTTTAGCTGGTTGATAGGGCTGGGGCAAAGGCTGGACTTGATGATCTTCTAGGTCTCTTACAGTTGATACGATTCTACGATTCGATGATTCTGTGGTGGGGAGACATTGAAGTGAGAGTCTATAAAGCTCCTTTTCTGAACATCTTTACGAGCCATACTGGTAAAGAGTTCAAATTGGAAATGTTTTTTAAAGATTTCAAAGCTTTTGCATTTAATAAATAAATAGGGAAAAAATGTCTGAAGTGGACAAGTAGCAATTCTGATCAGCTTCTACAGATATTTAAGGGAGATAAGTTTAAATCAAGGCTAGGAGAATTTCTATAAGCTGGCCCAAATGAAAGAAAAGGTAACTTACTCTAACACAAGAAAAATGCCACTGTTGTCTGCTTCAGACTGCCTCTAGACTCAAGGTCATATATAGAAAACAGTTGTTAGCTCCAGTGTTAGAGGCTTACACCTGAAATTGTGTTGATACTCAGATACACAGTTGAATCAAAGCATATAGGACCAGTCTCTTAGTAAAACGCCTCTGGGCTTAAAGAGTAGCAAAGCACTGAACCTGCTGGACCCTGTGGAGCTCCCAGCAATTTGACTCTGGATGCACTTAAGAATTACAGTTTTTCACAGTATCATTAACAGTACAATCTCCCTGCCCTACTGCATCAACACTCAAAACAGAAATTGTTTGGGATAATCTCACTGACAACAGAGAATTAATTTGACCAAGGAAATGTTCTTAACTGTGGGGCCCTGGACCCTTGCTTTGTAAAAGCAGCAGCAGAAACCAGGTTGCTTGTGCTCTTCACTCAAGCAAGAGAAGGAAATCTAAAAGGAGCATTTTTAGATGTAGAAACAGAGTTTTTTTCAATATTTTTAACATAATGGAAACTTGTAGTCTAAATATGTGTTAAAATATATTAATAGATTTAAAATACACGTGTGTATGTATACATGTATCTTTTGTGCACTCATATAGTGTACATGCATGCTTGTAGCTGAACCTGGAGACATACTGTAATGTGAAATTTTATTGAAAAATATGGTTTTGTTGATTTCTAAACTATTTTGAATTTCCTGTTATTTTTATCATGGTTTTACACAATTTAATGAAGGACATTCCTATTCGTGGCAAGAGGTATTGAGCTAGATGATCTTTAAATGTCTCTTCCAACCCGAAGCATTCAATGATTCTCTCAATTTATTGGTATAACTTCAAGAGAAATATGGAAAAAACTGCATAGAAGTGATCATCTCTATTTTTGTACTTGATATGATTCCTTTTGTTCTAGAATGTATGTTTTTCAGTTAGTTAGAGGTTTGGAGGGGGTTTTGTTGGGGTTTTTTTGTTGTTTTCTTTCTTCCTAAATTGAGAATTTCTTAAAATCACCATTTCCCAGGTCAAACAAGCTACATTCATTCAAAAATGTATTGCTGTTTATGAGATGCTGTATTTTTAAATCTGGTGTTTGGTAAAAACATATATCAGTTTACCATATGTTTACGCCAACTGAAATAATTTTATTCTCTTTTGTTCCAAATTGTCAGCAAGCTGAAAAATCATGTACTGACACTCTAATCTTTACAACAGCAGCCTGACTATTTGTCTTGAGCTACCAACTGGAAAAGAAAAACTAATAGCGTCTATATAACAGTTAATGTGCACTTGTGTTTAATTGGTATCAACAACACTGTTAAAAAGAAAATTAAGTAAGTAGCCATTTCAGTAAGCAGAAATCTTCATTGTTGTTAGGCTGAGATTGTTGTTTTGCGGAGCTCATAAGCTGGGAATAACTCTAGTACCAAAAAACCTACATAAATCAGTTCTTGAAAACAATATTGTTCAACACCATCTTGTGATTTGGCTTTCATTTTAGATCTACTGGAGCTTAGATACAAATAGATCATTTATATTCAAACATTTATTTTTAAATAGTTTCATAATGGAAACTCTATTCCCTTCCATTTGTGTGTGCATGCTTCGCTATTATAAACCAGAATGTGTGGAAGATTAGTTGCTCCTACTTGTAATGTAAATTGTGTAGTGTACCAAAAGCATTGCTTATCCTCTGTAAATATTTTATTTGAATTTAATACTCTTGTAAAACTGTATTAACAGTCTTCCCCTGATTCTTATTGTTTGGGTTTTTTTTTCTTTTCTCGGTTCCCCCTCTTCAAGTCTGGGGGCAAAACATGGTAATTCACAGTGGAATTTGTACAAATATTGAAAAAAACCTACATTTGTCGTTAGTGGGACAGTTGCATCAGAAAACTTGGGATAAATATGCACTAATAAACTATTATACAGTTAGGTTACTTCAAGGTTACACATGTAAGACAAATCTAGATCAATGATATAAAAAAAAAAATTTGGAGGGGATCAGTGCAATCATAAGAGATGATGAAATAACTTCCATCCATCGATTTCAGATAGTACCAAAATTCAGGCTGGTTTTGGTTGTGAAAACTGAGGTTTAAAATTACCAAGATTCAGGCCTTGTGAAAGCAGTTATCTCTTTTTAAAGTTACGTTTTAAAGAAAAAAAAAAATTACATTTCTTTTTTTTTTCTGTTCTCACCTAGCCTTCCTATAGTAAAGTCGAGACTAGAACAGATGGACAAGCTCTGAACCATAACACTGTGACTGAACGGGGATAAATATTCATATTTCCTCTATTCTTCATGTCCATAATTTTACTTAGAGGAAAAAAAAGTAGATTTTTTAGACTGATTTGACATGAAGTTTCAGAAAGTGTATACGTTAAATCAGAGTTTAAATCAGAATGGCTTTTTTTTTGCTCACTTTGCCAGTTGAATAAATAGTAAGTCACTATTGGCAACTGAGACAACTTCCAGCAAATTGTTATTTATGAGGAAAATAGAAAATGATGTTGAAGAAAAAAATTGATATGAATTTATTAGATTTCTCATGTGTTTTAAAGTTCTGAAATTCCAGATGATGAAATTTTCTTCGAAATTGTTAAATAGGAAGAGTAGAATCATTTTGCACTGTTCATCCCCAAAGAAAACATGAGAAATTAAATATACAAAGAACATAGTTTACTGGTATTCAATCTGCATACTGAGCACTTACAGAATATTTAACAGATGCAAATGGTATCCTCATCATTGTCAATTAAAATACAAAAATTCTGTTTCGAACAGCAGAGTCAAAACTGAAAAAAAGTGGGTGATGGATCTGAATGTGAGTGCTGGGAACTGGAAATGGGCTTGTGTTGTAGGGTTTGAAGTGAGTACTACTCAGAAGTGGTTTTCTAGATGAAGAACAAGTATATAGAATTTTAAAATAAGTGAGGTCTACATAATAAGAATTATCTATAATATAAAAACCTTAGTGTTTTACAGCTATTTTTTCACACCACTTCAAAAGAACAGTGCCTGAAAATGGTTTTACCAACAAAGTGTCTGTTGCCTCATACTTTGTGCCATAATAAATGTCTAACTTAATCATTTTGAAAATGGTCTTTTCATTTCCCCACTCTACCTTTTAAACACCTGTGGTAATTTATTTCAGTCCATCAGGGTGACAACGGGGTCCTTTTTCAGAATTATATTTTGCCTGTGAAAACGCTTCTTGCAGCAACATTGCCTTTGATACTCTCAGTGATTCTTCCTCAAATCATTGAGATTTCTCATGAGGTTTAACTGGTCTTGCTGAGGGTGTGGCCAGTGTTAAGCAGACGAGTCTGGGGATGTGTCTGCCTTGTTGCTAAACATTATGCATGTGCAGAGATGAGGCAGGCCTCCTCTTGAAGCTAATAACAATTTTTTAGGAGTGGCAGGGGTCAGATGTGTTCAAGCTGTAAGGCACTGCAATGCCATAGACACAGAAACCCTCCTGCAGAGTGATCAGTGTTATTTTCAGAATAGCAACCCTCTTAAGTTTGAAAGATATTATGAATTGTACCAAGGAAAATGAAGCCACAATGGTTCTATTTATTAAGTGCTTTGGTGGTTCTGTTTTGCCATTGGATGTTTCACAGGTCAAATATTTGCATTTCAGTGGTTATGATTCACTTTGGCACTGATTTTTTGGGAGAAGGCTTGGACCTGAGAATACAGTTTCACTTAAGAAGGAGAAAACTTCATAAATGTTGATGAAGTTTAATTTTCAATACAGACTATATCTTGGCAAACTGTTGATGCACAAATATGATTGTAGGTTAATTAGTTAGGGATCACTTATGTCTCAGAGGTTTAAATTCAGCTTGGAATTTCTCATCAGGCAGTCCAACTGATTCTGCTGGAATTACAGAAGGTCTAAGAGTCAAATTTGCCCTAAGAACAGATAAAAAATACAAGAGAGATTAAGCGAGACACAAACCATAGCCCGCAGATTTATTACCAAAAATTCCCTCAGCTTTATTGCCCTCGAGTGTGTGCAGGGAGAGTCTGATTAGAAAAAGGCCCTCCTGCAGCTAAGGAGTAAGATAGCGCCAATGCACTTTGAGTTATACAATATCACAGCCTGTTGCTATTGCCAAAAAGTTTGGTTTGTGATTGCATCTAGGCATGGTTTCTTTTTTGGGGCTTTAAGAATCATGAACATTTCCTTCTGCCTGGTTTGGAATAGAAGTATTCAAACCACTTCAAAGCTGTAGCTATTCCATCTCACACGAAGAAGAGCTGTAGCTGCCCAGAGGTACCTAAAAACACCCAAATGGAAATACTAAGCATGTCCTTCATACAAGGCTCAGCACATTGTTGAAGTCTTGCTCCCTATTTCATTAAGGATCCAAAGACCACAAATAGGAGATTCTTCTTGAGAGAATATGGCAGGATAGGGATAAAAAAAGGCAGCGACAGAAAACTGCTAAAGGGTCTCTCAAAAATAATCTCACTAGCAGATGATGCACTGCAGAGTTGGCCCCTCGAAATACTGAGCAGGAAAAATGAGTACAGTATAGCTTCTGATCATACTTTTAGGGCAAGGGGAAAAGCCATGTTTTTTGGTGAGAATACGAGAGATAATGTCTTCTCTTTTTAATCTAACTGTTCAAATAAACTATGCTTGGCCAAAGCAGTGGAAGATGCATTTATGCAAAAAGTGTTGCAAGCAGGAGCATCATCGCATTTGAAATGTCTTCCCAAGGGAATGAAGGCTGGATAACAGTAGCCAAACCTCTAACAAAACAAATGGTCCTTTGTTGTCAGGATCCTGACAACAGCTATTCTGCAAATAATGCAGAACAAAATACAAAGCATGAGAGCATTTTGTGACCAAATTCCCTGCAAACGGATGAAAAATGTCACAAGTGCTTGGAAGAGAGTAGGGTTGCTTTGCTACATCTGTTTCTGCTTCCAAGCTCCTTTTGCTGCTGGGAATTGTAACCATTGTTTAAATTGGGGTCACAGGAGTTCAGCTCAGTGGTCTGGTGGTCACTCTGTCTCCAAGGGAACCAAAGCACCCACAGCTCCTTGAATTTTAGTCCTTTTCAGAAACGAGCCAGCTTGAATACTGCAGACTTCATGTCTCCAGGCCTCAGTGCCTGGGATGCTGATAAGCTGCTTGAAAGAGGAGAGGTGATATTCTAAGTACATTTGACACACTGGCGTAAATTGAGTCCTTTAATTTAAGATAAGGCCTTTTATTTTAAGGGGAGGAAGTGATTTATCAAGTCATGATGAGGCTAAGGCATTCTGCCAAAAATAACATTAACTCCTTTCTAATTCATACTTGGCGTACTGGTAGGTCCCACATTGCTGCAACAGGTAACTCACCTCCTAAAATTACGTTAAGCTTGTTTCGTACGGACTTCTGACCATTTTTGGAAGTGCCTATGCTTCCTGAATCTGCAGTTGTTGTCATTTTTTAGGCACAGGAGTCATGATCTCTTTTTTTTTTCTCAAAGAGGAAAACATGCAGAACTTTTCCATTCCAGAAAATGTAATGTACTTCATGTCTATTTCATAGAAAAAACTCACCTAGTAATTTGGCAGCAGGGAGATTTTTTTCCGGATCTTTAGCACATCTTTAGCAGGATCTTCAGCATCCCAAAAGCGCACAGGTACGAGCAGTAGGTTTTTATAACATCTCTGGTGTATCCTGCTGTGGAACTTTGTGTGAAATATTTTTCTTGTGCTTTTTCTTTACGTAACTAACAGTTTCTTGTGCTTTTTCTTTATGTAACCAGCAGCACACCTGAAGACCAAGTTTGCTTGTTCACTGTGTTCTAGATTTTCTGAATTGCCATGATGATGATGTCACAACTTTTTCAGACCTAACCTCTCCACACTCCCTTTCAGTTTTGCAGCCAGTGCCACTGCCAAATAAATCCAGTAATTTTCTCCACTTCATGCAGCTGTTAATATTAAAACCATTTGTCTGACAGTAGCCGACCAGGGCTCTCCAGCCCCATAATTATCTTTTTCATCATGAAAAATGGAATATCCATATTAAGACTGTCCTACATTCTCTGCTGATCTTTTCTTTCAGACAAAGGAATTCACATTCTTCTTTACTATTACAAACAAAGTTAGTTGAAAATAATTTACTGTAGAATTGACCAGAATAAATCTAGTGCAGTTTGACAGTCCAATTAATTCATGTAATCAAAAATTAAACTGAGGTCTCATAATCAGTACAGTGTTTCACCTCATGGTATGAATAGAATAGAAAGAGGGAAAAGTCCTCAAGACTCCTTGACTAAATTTGCCTAATCCTTTGATTTATCAAATGAAGGGAACAACTCAGTGCATGACAGTGAACAATTCATTTCCACCCCAATTAGCACAGTAAGAGAAAGCACCCTTTTAATCAGACAGATTAAAAAGGAGTTGTTTCATGCCAAATCAATGACTTCAGCAATTATAAAAGAAACTGGACATGGACATAGAACCTATTCCTATTAGTTTCCATTAACGAGTTCTTTGGAATAGTTTGTGAAAGCAGTAAACAAATGAAACTAAGAACACTCAGTATGTTTTTCATTATCTTAAATACTTTACTTTCTTGAAGAATGTTAACAGCAGATCTCCGAGTCTGAAATGAATTCAGATGCTCATACTCAAATTATTTTTTTTCTCCCATAGCTGATGTTTATGACTTAAAATCTGATTCTGTTTGTTGGTATATGCACAAAACATATCTTTTTCACGTTTTCTTAAAAAATTGCACTGCATTAGATAACAAGAGTACAGGCAGTGTCCAGGTGTGACACTCATGAAGATGCATGTGTGTGTGTTGATGTCTCTACAGCTGAGGTACCTGGGGAGAGTGAGGATCCAGGAGCAGTTTTTGGTTGGATTGTGTGTCCAAAGAAAGCTCCTGGGGGATCTGTATGAGGGGAGGGAGACTTTATTGCCTCTGTTGGGTGTCTCCAAACATCTCTGCTCTGGGCTAACCTCAGATCATCTCTAGACACTGTTTGGAAGACTAGTATTCATCTTGAGCTAAAACTGCAGGAACTGTATGAACAATCTGATGGTATGGATGATACTGGACAAGCCTTCGCTCTTTTTTCTTTGGTTTAGGTACGTAATTTGCCCATCAAGGCTCCAAATTCCCACACTTGGATACACATACCCATAGTAATTTCATCAGTCAGTCTTTTCCTAATGATTTTTATCTGCCAATGGCTTTTTCATAACACATTTATTGTTATTCTTGGTCTTGTCTCCTCGAGTGTCTTTAAACATATGAACAAATTCTGCATCACTTCCTTCCTGGTTGTTTTATGTTTTTCAATGCTTTCCATCATGAAAGCACTTTCTGATTTAAAACAGCTAATGAAAAAGCTACAGGTACGCTCATGGTAAACTTCTTATTTTCCCAAAATTAAACAGAACTCCTTATATATACGTCCTTATTAGTTACTACCTTATTGCCACCAGTTCACTGTTCAGAGAGTCTTCCTGTACCAGCGAAGGAGCCAATAATACTGCTTCTTCTGCTACACTTCTTCTAGGTCAAAACCTATTCTTTTCCATTGTGCTTTTTTTTTTTTCCCCTTTGATTTTATCTCTTAGTAAAAATGTATTGAGAGCTAAATGGTTTTCCTTATGGAAAATGTTGTGGTTAGGCTCAGATAGCACAGGGAAAGTATAAGCTGCAACAGACCCTGTAAAGTTGGACATTCTGTGTTCTCTGAACACAGTCCTTATCTTCATCCTTCATTCCAAAGACTCTTCCCTTTATGTAAATTTTCAGTTCATTATATTCCCTGCTCTCAGACCCCACACATTCTTAGAATTAGAGAAACTTCAGAGCACAATCGTGTTTTGTTCGTGACTCAGAGACAGAAGTAAAAATTGTGAGAATAGAAAGTTGTGATTTCAGCCATAAGAGTGTCGTGGGTTGACCCTGGCCGGCCGCCAGGTACCCACACAGCCGCTCACTCACCCCCCCCCCCTTCACTGCTGAACAGGGGGAGAAAATATTTCCAAGGGCTCAGGGTTTGAGATAAGGACAGGGAGATCACCCTCATTTACCGTCCCGGGCAAAACAGACTCGGTTTTGGGGAAATTAGGTACGTTTATTAAAAGAACTAATCAGAGAGGAGAAGTGAGAAAGAGCAAACAAATCTTAAACAGAAACACCTTCCCTCCATCCCTCCCTTCTTCCCGGGCTTAACACCAATCCCGGTTTCTCCACCTCCTCCCCCCGAGCGGCGCAGGGGGACAGGGAATGGGGGCTGCGGTCAGTTCGTCCGACGTTGGTTCCACCGCTTCTTCACTCCGGGGGAGGACTCTTCACTCTTCCCCAGGGCCACTGTGGGGTCCCTCTCACGGGAGACAAGCTTCACGCTCTCTTCTCTGCGTGAGTCGTCCCACGAAGGGCAATTCATCACAAACTGCCCAACGGGAGGCACCTCACGAGGGGTAGCCCACCCCTCGTGAGTCTGAGGCGCAGTCCTTCGGGGGAAACTGCTCCAGCGTGAGCCACCCGCAGCATCCCAAAAGTCCCACCAGCCAACCTGCTCCAGTGTGGGCATTCCTCTCTTCCACGGGCTACAGGCTCCGGCAGCGACTTGCTCTGATGCGGGCTTCCCACGGGCTACAGTCCCCTTTCAGGCATCCACCCACAGGGCGTGGAATCCTCGGTGGACATCTACGCGGTGATCCTCACGGTGGACATCTGCACCTCGCCCATGGGCTGCAGGGGGACAACCCGCTTCACCATGGTCTTCACCACGGACCCAGGGGACTCCTTCTGCTCCGGCGCCTGGAGTTCATCCTCCCCCCCCCCTCCTTCTTCACTGACCTTGGTGTCTGCACAGATTCTCACTCCTCCATCTCTGTGCCAGCTGTTATGGCGCAGTTCTTTTTCCCGTTCTTAAATACGTTTTTCACAGAGGCGTTCCTCTGCTATCACCTTACTGATAGGCTCAGCCTTGGCCAGCGGCGGGTCCCTCTTTGTAGCCGGCTCTATCCATCTTGGGGAGCTTCTAGCAGCTTCTTACAGAAGCCACCCTGCAGCTCCCCCCCACCGCCGCTGAAATCTGGCCAGGCCAAACCAAAACACCCTAGAATTCATAAGGTCCAGCACCAACTGAAGCAAAGGACATACATCTGCAATGAAAATTAAATTCATTATTTCTTCAGCAGGTGAGAATGTTACTAAAGTAAAATTCAGGTATTCATTGAAGTGCTTTTATGTTCTTTACATACGAGGTAGTTATATTGAAGTATAATACCTGAATATTAATTTCTATGAGTTGGGCAAGACTTTGCAAAAACAGAAGGATTGTCCTAGCAACTTTAATGCAAAAATTGAAAGTGTAAATGTTTTCAGCCCTTGAGCACTGTGCTCCTGTGTTGTACCAGACTTCAGTCTTTTACACTATTTTTTTTTCAGATTGTTCCTCTGCTTCTACTGCAAGTAAAATATCACTTTAGCAAACTAGTATTATTGCAATTTCATTTTAATACTCCTATTTCAGAGAATTGCATCTCTGCTATATCAGTCTGACCTGTGCTAGAGTTTAGACAACAACATGTCAATATTAGGTAATCCTCTCTTCATTTGGAGGTGTCTGTTATGACTTGGTAGAGCTAACAAATATGGAAATTGCTAGTAACCAAAGACCTCTCTGGCGGAGTTGAAAAATTGGCAATCCTATTCGAGGCCTCTTTCTTGTGGTTTGATCTGCTGAACATGAAGTGTATCAAGCTTGCAGAAATGTGCAGAATGAAAATGCAGAGAGCTTTCCCTCTGGGGAGCTCTAACAGCTGCATAATCCTGCACTCACAGTTTGGCAAGAAAGGTCCAAAACCAGGAGGAAAAGAAATAAAGCGGCTGTATCCTTTCTGTGCATCTCAACCCTCCACGCTGCAGTAAACTTGGCAGTGCAATCAAGTCTTTTGCCTTTGTACCTCTGAATTCACAGAGCTGAGGAAAATTATCAACATAGTTCTCAAACATAGCAACATCCTGACTGGGGATTTTCAGTCTAGTAATGAATAATATATAATAGGTTTAGAAAGGAAACTATTGGTAGAGATTTACAGCTAAGAAGACTCTCTGCAAGAGTGCGCAGAGCTTACAATAATAATGAGGCTTCTGTACGCCAGGACATAACTTTTTATTTTTCCTATGCTTCTCAACATTTCATTTGCACATGTTTTCGACGCCTGCTTTTGGCAGCCGAACAGTTTGCATTCTTGGCACAGGGCATCTGTATCAAAGAGAGAATATGGGAATGCAGATTTAAATGAACCTGTATGGACTGTGTTTGATTTGATGTCGCTGGAGAAACCCCAACATCTCTTTTGCAGACTGGCATGGAAGAATTCAGCTTTCTGGCTTTTTTTTTTTTTTCTGTCTAATCTTCCTCATTCTGGGGAAAGAGTAGAAGGAGATGGGAACTGTTCATCTTATATGTTCAGTATAATCTGAAAATAAATAGGGAGAAATATCCCCAGTTTGTCACTGAGCATCAGCCTACTAATAGCTGCATGTGTTGTGAGTACCAAAAATGCCTATACAAAAGAAGATTTAATTTCTGTGTACTCTGGTATAAGAGATCTCAGACCATGTTATAACACATAACATCCCAAGAGGGACATGGTTAGGGTCTCAGAAGGTGGCATCAGTGCTTTATTTACTCAGGCTAGTATATCTTCTGTGGTCTTGAAAGGTAGTTGTTGTTGCCACTCTACAACACCTAGTCCAAAAAATGCCTCTATTACACATTACTTAGATATTGCATAACTACTAGGATCCAGTAATATTATTGGCAATGCTGAAAGTTGAGGACAAATGATTAGAAATAAAAATGTTTCTGCTTTTTTGAGTACAGGTACAGAATTTTGTTTCTATAAATAGAAATGGCTCACATGTTTACAGATTCAAAGTGCACTCAAGCAGACCATGGAGAGAATTTCTGAATTGTCTCTAAAAGAGAAACTGAGAGGATTTTTAAAGCCTTTACAGACACTTAATCTGTAATAGAACAAGAAGAATTGCCTAATGTCAGAAGTCATAGAATCACAGAATGTTTTGTGTTGGAAGAGACCACTAAAGGTCAGCTAGTCCAAACCCCCTGTAGTGAGCAGGGACATCTTTAACTAGATCAGGTTGCTCAGAGCCCCATCAAGCCTGACTTTGAATGTCTCCAGGGATGGGGCTTCCACCACCTCTCTGGACAACCTGTTCCAGTGTTTTCACCACCCTCATAGTAAAGAACTTCTTCCTAATGTCTAATCTAAATCTATTCTGCTCTAGTTTAAAACCATTGCCCCTTGTCTTGTTGGTACACGCCCTTGTAAACAGTTCCTACCCCACTTTCTTGTAGATCTTCTTCAGGTGCTGGAAGGCCTCTAACGATCTTCCGGGTGAGGTATCATCACTCCTGTAGACACATGTATTACTAAATGATGTCTGCTTCCACTTTATGCTGCAAAGGTTTATTTGCACGTTTGCCTGCAAATGTTGGTGGCTCTGGGGTTGAATCCATGACGGATATGCAGCAGAAATGTTAGAAAACAGATTGCTGACAATCACCTGTATAACTATCTTTGAAAATATACGCATTTACTTCTACCTCTGCATAGTAAGGAAGACTGTGCTGAGATGCTACAGTGTTATACCCTTCATTACGTCTTGTCAGAGAATTTTGTGATATGGTAGTGGTGCATTTGCTTCTGAATTGCACAGGTAGTGCATGTCGTGAATAAATATTCTGGCAACATAAGACTGCTTTCTTCTGAGTCTTACTTCAAGCTTTTTGTCCTTCAAAGCCATCAGTGTGTATATCCTATATAAAACTTCATTTTATTTTGGCGGGGGAGGGACACAGTAGTATTGTTGTTATTACAGAGTGCTTAGCAGTGCTTAGCCGGTCATATCACTCAGACAACTGGCAGGTGGTTTGTTCTACAGATGGATAAACATGAGCACATGTTAAACCGCAAATATCTAGAAGTGTTTCGTCACATATTTGTTGACCATCCAGCCATCTGTTCGAATTTTTAAAAAATATGGCCCATGATGATTTGACAGAGAGTGAAAGTGATGTGATATTGGTACTAAGGTTCTTAATCATCCTTGTAGCATCCCAGTGAAACCTTATTCACCAAAATATATAAATTAGATGGGCAGATGTAAAGACTGGGAAGTATTCCAGATACTATTTAAATATCAAAAGGTTCTGTAGTATTTACAGTAAAAGTGTGATCTTTGACTATATCATCGCATCAAGTACTAACAAGGAGGTGCTTTGTTTAACATAGTGATGAGGAATTCAGATACTTGAGGAAAAGAAAAAATCATCACTTTCCAGCAGGCAGAATTCTGTTCCTCAGTCTTTAAGGTACTGACATCCCAGGATGACAGTGCACTCCTATCTGCAACAGTGTTGGCTAGGTTACATAGCACTCATCCAGGTATTGGGAACACGCATTTCTAAAGGTTGCATAGGCTTTAAAAAATTCATTTGGAATAATTTATTGAAGAAAAAAAAACACTGGGATATTAAACACAAAGACACCACCTGTGACTCAGGAAGTCTTTGATACACAGGAGGCTGGATGACTATGTGTAGGGAAGTGTTACTGAATAACTGCTAGTTCAAACTATTTTCTATTACATGTCCTTATTACCTGTCCCTGTAGGCTATATGTCTTTTGATTTGACTTGATACAATCGTGTTTTGTTCCAGTTATGCAGCTGAATTTATATATCGCAATAATAAGAGTATTGTGCATTATTGTTCTTATTCTACTTGGAGGTATCTGCACATTTGTTCAATACCTGCAGAATGATGAAGGCATGATGTCAAAGGGTGCTTAACCTAACATCAAATTATAAAAGTTAATACATGTCCCTTAAGAAAAACCGTATTCAGTGTCCTGGGAATTCCTAAGTCTGTTATGAGAGAGAAATACAGTAGTTGATCACTGTTTAGGAAATTCAGATTTTTTCTGCCTCTTTGATTCCCGTGGGATTTTTTTTTGTCATGATATAGCCCATTTAATCAAATAAGAAGATGGAGATAGGAAAATCAATTATAATTTTATATATATATTTTATATATATATATATCTCATTATAGAATAATAGAATCTTAGGGGTTGGAAGGGACCTCGAAAGATCATCGAGTCCAACCCCCCTGCCAGAGCAGGATCACCTAGGGCAGGTCACTAAGGAACGCATCCAGGCGGGGTTTGAAATTCTTCAGAGAAGGAGACTCCACAATCTCTCTGGGCAGCCTGTTCCAGTGTTCTGTCACCCTCACAGTGAAGAAATTTTTCCTCATGTTGAGGTAGAATTTCCTATGCTCTAACTTATATCCATTATTCCTTGTCCTGTTACTAAGCACCACTGTGAAGAGACCGGTACCTTCTTCTTGACCCCCACTCCTCAGATATTTCTATAGGTTAATAAGGTCCCCTCTCAGCTGTCTCCTTTCGAGGCTAAACAACCTCAGTTCTCTCAGTCTTTCTTCATATGAGAGATGTTCAAGTCCCTTGATCATCCTTGTAGCTCATATATATATCTTTCTTCCAAATTTTATCTTTCATTTTTGGTAAAGAATTTTTTCTGAAAAAAAAAGAAAAAAAGATTGGTTCAGTATATCACACTGTCAAATAAACAATTCTTACAGAGGTGCCTTACTCCAAATTTTACATGTCTTTAAGCTAGTAGAGTTACCTCAGGACTATGGAAGATGATGAAGAAATCAAGTTTTAGCTCTTGCCTTACTCTCTTTTCCCAGTAAATTTGTGCCTTAAACAGCCAGTCATTCATGAGTATGTGGCAAAATTCTGAAGAATTTTATCTGCAGAGATTTTCTTGTTTTTCCAGATATTTTTTAGTAGAAAAAAAATATAAAAGAAAAAAAAAATAGAATGTAAGGAACTGATTGTACAATTTTCTTTCAGTAGCTTACTCAACTTCAGTGAAAGTGCACACTGAGCAGCAAAACAGATTCACTCTGCAAAAGCATAGTACAGCTCTACAAATCTATGCCTATGTTTATTTTACAATTATTCTGTCAGAAAACTAGTTCTTGGTATGATGCCTTTAAGGTTCCTCTCTCTGCAATACACTTACAATACAATGCAAAGGACAACTGTCAGTCTGAGAAAACGATACAGATGATATGTATATTAAGTTGTGTCGCATATGCTGAACACATATTTAGCTTTTCCTTCTCCTTGTCCTAAGGATCTATGTCATGTACCTGTTATGATTTGATACTGGCCAGCGGCCAAGTGCCCACACAGCCACTCTATCACCTTCCTTTCTCTGCTAAACAGGGGGAGAAAAAATATATTGAAGGGCCCATGGTTTGAGATGAGGACAGGGAGATGACCCACATCTATCATTCTGGGCAAAACAGACTTGATTTTGGAGAAATTAGTTAAATTTAAAAGAACAAATCAGAGAAGAGTAGTGATAGAAAAAAACCAGATCTTAAAAAATAACACCCTCCCCCATCCCTCCCTTCTTCCCGGGCTCAACATCAACCCTGGTTTATTCAATTCCTCCCCCTGAAAAGCACAAGGGGACAGGGAATGAGGGTTATGGTCACTTCATCTGATGTTGGTTCCACCGCTTCTTCTTCCTCCGGGGGAGGACTCTTCACTCTTCCCTTGGGCCATTGTGGTGTCCCTCTCATGGGAGACAAGCTTCACACTCTCTTCTCCACATGAGTCCTCTCACAATGGACATTCCACCCCAACATGAGTCTGAGGTGCAGTCCTTCAGGAGACACGCTCCAGCGTGTGTCCCCTGTGGTGTCACAAAAATCCTGCCAACCAACCTGCTCCAGCGTGGGCTTCCTACAGAGTCACAGCCCCCTTCAGGCATCCATCTGCTCCGGTGTGGGGTCCTCTGTGGACTACAGGTGGACATCTACACCCTGTCACACCCATGGGCTGCAGGGGGACAGTCTGCGTCACCATGGGCTTCACCACAGATGGGGGGACTCTCTGTTCCGGCGCCGGGAGCACATCGTTCCCCCCTGCTTCTTCACTGACCTTGATGTCTGCACATGTTCTCACTCCTCTGTTTCTCTGCCAGCTGTTGTGTGACATAGATCTTTTTCCCTGTTTCTTAAATATGTTTGCACAGAGGTGTTCCTCTTCTATCAGCACTGATAGGCTCAGCCGTGGCCAGCGATGGGTCCGTCTTTGGAGCCAGCTGACATTGGCTCTATCAGACCTGGGGAAACGTCTAACAACTTCTTACGGAAGCCACCCTGCAGCCCTCCCTGCCACTGAAATCTGTCCAGGCAAACCCAATACAGCACTGATTAAAGAACTGTCATTCTTTAAATCAAGGCAACCCCATCCATGTTATTTGGGCTCCTTGATCTCCAGAGGTGACCAAGCAATCTCACTTGCAAATGGTTGTACTCTAAACCAGCTAGTCAGCTCTGCACTTCATATCTTTTTTTTTTTTGTTTCTATGTGCAAGGTAGCTGCAACTTTTAGATCCCACATAGACTGTGTCAGTAAGATTCCAAGTTGTAAGGAAAATACATTCATTTAATAATTAATGAGGTAAAAAGGCTTCAATTAGATTACTAAAAAAAAACTTACAGAGCAGGATAAAGTTTAAAACTGTTATTTAAATTGCTGTCTTAGGTCATTAAGTGCTTTTTTGTGTGTGTGTGTGTTCAGGAACTCAGAAGCTATTAAACATGTTTGTGGAAGAAAGAAATTGGACCATTAAAAACTCTCCCACAAAATAAAATAAAAAAGTGGTTTCAAGGCTTGGAGAGTTTTTGGTATGACATCTGGGTAGCTTAGAGCTCAAACAAATGTGGGTGTCTGACATTACTTTAATACCTGAATACCTTTCTGGTTGAACCTGAGAGCACTGCTAACTATGTACAGGAGTGACTGGAAAACTGATGGGTTTGCTGAACAAAAAGCTTTACTACATCCTCCACGCTGTTTCAAAGACAAGATCTGGGTTGTTCCTCAACTGCCCCACCTTCTTCTTTCTTTGCCCCTGTTCCAGTCCAAAATGCACTGATCTCCCTTTATGACAAAATTAAAATGTCCGATTTTAAAAAATGAGATTTTTCTTGTTTGTGAACTTAGTTTTCCTTCATCTTTACTGAGCAACATGTCAAGGAAACTGAAATTGCTGTCCCACTGAAATCACTGGGAGCAAGCAAGACAATCAGCTCAAGGTTTAGTTCTAATATTAACGTAGAAATGTGTCATTGTTCATGAAGCTTATCATTGCTTCCAAAAATGATAAATGAAATGAAATTAAATATTTGTATGTGTAAGAAACGTAGGATGATTTTTGTAACTGAGAATTACTCTAATAATTGGAACATGCAATGAATCATACTTTCATAACTTGCTCTAAAGGCTAAGAAATGGTAGTGGTAATTACCTTATCTTTTTCACTTTTCACTTTATTATCTCTATTACAGCGGGGAAAATTGGCACCTGAGAACATATGTTTCTGATCATGTTCATAGTCCTTTTTTTGAAAGCAGAGGAGAAATTTAAGTAGAAATCTGTTCTACAAGATTGGCAATACTGAAGGATGGAGCACACAGGAGACTTTTGTAAAAAGATTGATTTTTGTGTCAGATAACTTATTAGGTGCTCAAAGGCTATAGACATCAACAGGATCAATTACGAATGTTAACTTTGCATGAAATTTTAGTGAACTGGGAAAGAGTGATTCTACCATCTTGGTGACTAATTTAAAAGAAAGTATAAAATTACTTAGCTGCTTTACACAGCTCTTGAAAGTCTGAACAGATACTTTTACTGGTTCACTGGATCCATGTATGGGTTAAAACCTCAAATGTACCATATATATTGTTATGTGGGAAGTAGAATATTTTAAGATAATTAGCTTTTTAAGTGCTGAGACACTGAAAAATGACATTAAAAAGTCCGCTTTCCAGCCATGTCCATAATATCATCACAAGATACCCTGATGCACTGCGATGACATTCTAGATTTGCAAACTGTATTTGATTTCAAAAGGAAGATAAAAGACAATCAAAACATTATACTCTGACAAAAAGATTGCACATATCATTGTAATAGGTTATTTTATCATAGAATATAAAGTCTTAAAGAATTTGAGAAATAGAACGTTCCTTTTCAAGCACGCTTTTCAACACCTCTTTTGCCTTACATTTATATTTTTATTAATTTTGCCTTCTAGCAGTAGAACTTTTGATGGAAATATTTAACATTTTTGGAGATTTTTTAATAAACTTGACTCCCAGATTAATCACCTCCAGGATCATCCTTTTCTTTCCTTTTTTGTATTTTATTTCTCTCTAGGATACAGAAAAAAAAATAAAACAAACAAACAAAAAAACCAAAACCAAAACAGAAACCAAACAAATAACCCTACTGGTACATGCAAGCTATATTGTTCTAAATACAGTTTTATAGAAAAATTGGTATAATTCTCTATTTGTGAATATAAGAATTGTACAGTTAAATTTTTCCAAAAGTCTCCCTGCATTCCAAGTGTAAATAACACAGATGGCATTTCTCATGTCTCCTTTCACTCACCGAAAATTAGATGTCTTCCCTAACCTTATCTTTTAGGTTCCCTCTGACCTCCGAATGGTTCTCTTGAGGTACCTGTTTGTTTCCATTGAGGAATTCAACTAAACACTTGTACTTGCAGTCAGAATAGTTCTTTTGTGAAACATCAAAGGAAAATTTAGGTCTCTCCATTCACTAAGGTTAATTTCTTTAAAAAAGACTTCTCAATAAAGGCTCCATGTAGTGAGTAGAGAGAGCCTTGCTACTGGCAGTGGCCTTCGTAGCATGTTTGAGTATACTTTCTCTTTGTACAAGAATCATCACAACCATCATCTATGGCATTTGTACATTAGTCAAGGACAATAAAAGAAACGAATCTATTTTAATTTATTTTCAGTCAATTTCACTTCCTGTATCTTAAGTGTTAACAAGTTCTAGAAGTAAATGTATTCAGTTATGATATTGTATGAAACAAGGCCAATGTTAGTCTAAAATTGTATTGGTGGACACAATATTGACTTCTCTATCCATCAGCTACTCCCACAGTGATCAACTACAGAGCAAATTTCTCTGCTTCGACTGACAGCAGGATGGAATTCTTTTCTAGAAATATCTATATAGTTCCTTGTAGGCTAGCTAATAAAAATACATTCCATTTGTCCATTTTCTATGCTACATTTATGAACCAATGATGTAAATATTTAATATTTCTAAGAATACAGTATAGTATTCAAGAACTTGACCAAGACTATGCTCAATCACTTTAATGGATTCAAATCCCAAATATCTATGGTTGGCTCTGCATTCACAGAAGATAAATATACCAAGATGCTGTGTTTCAGCACACAGGTTAACCTGCTTCATGCACTGACAAGATTAATTACAGACCTATGAACCTGATATGTTTTCTTAATATATAATATGGCTCTTACTTTCCTCATTCAGGCTGAAATATGTGACTTGCTCTTGCATAATTCAACAGCAGTCTTCTCTGTGGGTGGCACTGTTTTTAGTAGTTGTAAATGTCTGCAAATTACTAAAGTGAGTGATATGATGCACAGCAGTTTCCTTAGAGTTATTTCAATTATTATGGAAAGAAGGAAAATATTTTTTTTCAGAAGTGTCAGAACATCAGAGAATATAATTTCCAAAATAGTACAAAACATTTTTTTTCTAATTTT
The DNA here is from genome assembly GCA_020746105.1 of Trogon surrucura. Lineage (NCBI taxonomy): Eukaryota > Metazoa > Chordata > Aves > Trogoniformes > Trogonidae > Trogon > Trogon surrucura. The sequence continues at coordinate 5,962,542 of CM036617.1, read as the reverse complement.
TATTTTGTGCATGTCCTCTTTACTCAGCCAAAAATAACACAGTGTGTAGATTCCACTTAATGTTATTAATCTTCACAGTTGGGAGTATTCCAAAACTGAACAGTGGTAAAAATACCTGAAAGAAAAAGAAAATTACATACTTATGTGAAATATAGTCACCTTTATTATCCTATGAAATAAAAAAGAACACAACTGTTCATGAAGACATAAGGCCCAGGTTTACTCTTCCAAATTGAAAGTCTATTAAAAGTGCTGAAGATATGTTGGGGCATAGTCATGAGGCAGATGTCAATAGAGAGCCAACAAGCCCATTAATTATCTAAATCATTTGGTAGAAAGACGGGGAAAACATATTTTGACAAAGTAATCTTATTCGGGAAATCTACATTGTTTGAAAAAGAGATCTTGTCTGAGAAATTTTTGTTGGACTTGGGGAGTGTTTTGTGAATCCCAAGACAGTTTGATTCAAATTTGATAGGCTAAAATAATTCTGCTCCCTGGCTACTAATATTCCACTCTGTGCTTCAGTGCTGATCTCATTTTTCTCTTAATTCCATGACACAGAATACCTACAAAATAGTAGAAAAGTATGTGTACTCCATGATGCAATTATGTGCATAATCTATATAAATAGTTCATTAAATTTGTAGAGTGGTGCACTGTAAAAGAAATGAGATTTGAAATAATTTTGAAAGAATTTTGAAGAAGAATCTGACCTGAATTTGGACTAGATGACCTTCAGAAGTTATCTCCAACCTAAAATGTTCTACAACTCTGTAACTCTGGGGTTGGAGGATTAGTTTGAGATCATTAAAGACTCCTAGATAAACAATGAGATGTTAAAAGCAGTGGAAATCTGAAAATGTGAACTGACCATTGAAAAAAATTCAGGAGGGTCTCTATCCCCATGTATTTTGGAAATTTAAAAAAGGTGTATGTTTCTTACACTTCTCATGAATGTAAAGCTTGTGCCAAATTTCAATTACAGTGATTTGAATTAGAAAGTCTTGTGGTTTGGGATCAGTAGAAGCTGAAGTTTCATCTTTAATGCTTGTTGTAAATTTTCTGATGCTTTTCCCATTTAACAAAATACATTTCCACTAAAACAGATTCCTCAGTTGGAATATGCCAATTCTAAAAAGCATTTATCCTAGAAGCTTTCTTCAGTCCAGAATTGGAATTCCATATATGTGTGTAAGGAGCAGACAGTCGAAGTGCTAAATTTTGGACCCAAATTTTTTTTCTCCCTATTGGAGCACTTAAAATAAATGTCAAAGATCAATGTTGAAGCCTCAGACGTGAACTAAAAAGAACTTGAGTTCCCTATATCAGTTTAACCACTGCAGAGGTGTACTCTCTTTTTTTTTTTTTTATTTCCTCCACATAAATAGTGGGGTTTTTCCAGTAATAAAACTGGGGGTTTTTTAATTTTATTTTTAATCCAGTGTTCTCCCACATATGTTTGGCATCTCCTTTGAATATATTTACCCATATGAAAAAAATAAAATTTCTTTCAACATCTTAGTTATACAGACATGACATACAAAAGTAGTATATGCCTTGTAGGCATCTGCGTAGAAGTGGTGGATGAACACAATGTTCTGGATCCCAGTTTGGGCTATTCTATGCTGTTATTGTCTGAACATGATAGATTTCTTTTTCATATGATTTATAACTTGTCATTACAGGACACTGTAGTCCTCCAGACAACATTAATCTATCGATGACTCTGAAGTGAAGACGTGATTGATGCAGTTACAGAAATTGCTGATATAGGTAAGCTCTTCTTGTCTTTTCAAACGTTTCTTGTAAGGCTGTACCTAGAGTGGAACCACAAAACAATTCTAACTTCTCAAGCATGGGATACAAATTTCACTGAGAAGCCCATTTGTTTTAATGGATTTCCCTTTTCTACTTCTTAGACCAATGTCTCTTTTAGTTTTTTTAAAAAATAATTTTAATTAAGCAAAAGCATCTGGTTTAATAACTTTTACAAAATAAATTTTAACAAATGTTGTGTTGTTATATCTAATCTATCTTGGGTTGATTTTGTTTTTGTATCTCTTACTGAACTGGATAGCAACATGTTTCTATTCACTCAAGAATTTTATATTGAATTATTGTCTGCTGTTGTATAGAATTTTCAGAAAGATACCAGTGAAGTGATCATCTTCTCTTATTTTAATACCATCCGTGGGAATGACACTTAGAGATTTAGAGGCACAAATAAGATTTAACTCTGAAATTCTAATGCATTATGTTTCTACCTTCAAAATGCTGTTAAGGTCACTAATAAACTTTTACATTATTCCTCCTAGAAAAATATTCCTTATATCTTCCACTTAAGTACTGAAATAATTGGAACAGGTAGATAAGTAATTCTTAACTGAGTTTTACAGAGTGTGGGGGAAAAAAAAAAAAAAAATAAATGTAAAACCAAAGGGATACATTCAGTTTATAACTGTCGTCCTGCGGTCCGATTCTATATTTCAAGACCCTTCTCAGAGACTGTATCAAAAGCTGGAAGGAACACTGCGTATGATTTGACCACACGGAGATTTTAAAATATTCAGCAATGTAATAGAGAAAACTTATTTTGCATGGACAAAACAAGACCTAATTCACTGACAGTGTTGGAACGTATCTCTGTAAGCAGTACAGATGGAGTCACCTGAGTATTATGGGTATTACACAAAAAGAAAAAAATAAAGAACAGGAAAAGTCTGTAGGTGTGTAAAGCTCATATTGGAAGGATTAGGTGAACACGGAGAGATGACAAACTGTATTTATAAATTAACACCACTGATGAAAACAGTATGAAAAGGATCCCAAATGCTAAAGTAAAATCTGTAACTACGTAATGACCTCATTCCCATTTCCACTACCTTGATGGGATCCTAATCTCTCATATTATTTCATTGCTGCAGCTCTGTCACTGTTGCATCTAGAGGAATGGTTTATCCTATACTGAATGTACCAATGTCTTTAGTCCGTGGCTGATGCATGGAGAAATGGTGTCAGCCTAAATGCTGCTGTTGTAATTGTGGTGGGTTAACCCTGACTGGATGCCAGATCCTCACCAAAGTCACTCTGTCACACCTCTCCTCAGCTGTGCAGGAGAGAGAACATACAACTAAAGGTTTGTGGGATAAGGACAGGGACATCCCTCAGCAATTACTGTCATGGTCAAAACAGACTCAACTTGGAGAGATTAATGTAATTTATTACCAATCAAATCGTAGCAGGGTAATAAGAAAGAAAACTAAATCTTAAAACATCTTCCCTGCATCCCTTCTTTCTTCCCAGATTCAACTTTAGTCCCAATTTTCTGTACCTCCTTCTTTCCAGCAGCAGAGAGGGACAAAGAATGATGGTTGTAGTCAGTTCATCACTCATTGTTTCTGCTGCTCCTTCCTCTTCATGGGGAGGACTCCCCACACTCTTCCCTTGCTCCAGTGTAGGATCCCTCCCGCAGGAGATGGTCCTCCAAAAACTTCTCCAATGAGAGTACCTCCCATGAGATGTAGTTCTGTACAAACTACTCCAACATGGGTCACTTCCATGAGGTCTAGTCCTTCAGGAGCAGACTGCTCCAGCATGGGTCCCCTGCAGGGTCATAAATCCTGCCAGCAAGCCTGCTCCAGCATGGTCTTCCCACAGGGTCACAGCCTCCTTTGAGCATCCACCTGCTCTAGTGTAGAGTCTTCCATGGGCTGCAGATGGACATCTGTTCCACCAGTCACCTCCATGGTCTGCAGGGGGACAGCCTGATTCACCATGGTCTTCACCACGGGCTGCAGGGACATCTCTGTTTCAGTGCCTGGAGCACCTCCTCTCCCTCTTTCTACACTGATCTTGGTGTCTGCAGAGTTGTTTGATCTCACATACTATCATTCTTCTCTCCGGCTGCAGTCACTGTGGTTTTTTTCTTGAATATGTTATAGCATATCTACCATCATCATTGATGGGTTCGATCTTGGCCAGCGCTGGGTCTGACTTGGAGCTGGCTGTATTGGCTCTGACCTGTAGGAAGCTTCCTGCAGCTGCTCACAATAGCCACCTCAGTAGCTCCCCACTTCCAAACTCTTGACATGCAAACTCAATGCATTGTATCAAGAGCTCTCAAAAGTGATATAAAAAAAAAAAAAAACAAAGAAAAAACCCCATTCAACCAAAAAAAGAGAGCTCCTTGAAAGTGGAGACACATCTCTCTGCACAACCATTGCAGATGTACGTTCATTGGATTTGAATTATCTTTTTCAGTGATATTCCCTACAAGTTATGAGAACACACACTTGTGATTCCTGCTCTAGTTAGTGGATAAAGGAACATTCCTCTGTGAAATTGGGAAAATTTCAGAGCAGGACCCTAATTTTGGGCATTGCTCTTTGGAGTTATTGATCTTTCTCAACTGGCCGTATTTAAATTCATGGCTGTTCAGCCTCTTAGAGCTGACAATTTCCTCTTCTCACTCCTTTGTTGGGTTTTTTGTTGGGTTTTTTTTCAATCTTTCTACAAATTTCCATGTGTCAAACATACAAATAAAAATCAAGCACAGAGTACTTGAGTTGTGATGTTGAATTTTGTGCTCCAAATTGTTGCTATAAAATGTGGCAAAATTTAGAAGCTTAAAACTGCAGTTTCAGACCTCCTGAATTATCAGTATCTTTTCAGGAAGGAGTCTGTTAATATTGCACATGAAACACATTCCAACATAATGCAGAATGCTGCAGTCTTGCCCTAGAATTTCCTTCTAAGAAAGGCAGTGCTGCCACAGGCAAGCCTTGAAGTATTCAGGACCATTTGTTTTCAGAAGAGTTTTGTGGGGAATATTTGGCACTATTTGCCCAGCTTTGGCTGAGTACATTATTCTCTAGTCTTTGGAGAGAGAACCTTATCCAAAGTGACTGGCTCGTCTCAGACTATGCAGCATAACCTATCTGCACTAGCAGCTGGGTAACTGAGTGTTTGAGCCCTGTTGCTGAGATTTTGGCTTTTCGTGACGATTTTTTCTCAGTATTTAGTGCAATTCTTTTTTTTCTTTACTTGAGCTTTGGAGCTCAGATGAGGTGTTCTGTGCACATTCTTAACCCTTTCTCTGCAATGTGAAGGCGAGTTCCTGACAGAGCCACCTGTCCATGGCAATGAAAATCAGAGTCACCAGTGGTGTGGAGATGCAGCATTCAAGAGTTGTCCATTATGACTGACTGGGGAATGAGGACAAGATCAGTTTCCAGTTAACTTTCTTCAAGCTTTTTGCAACTTCTCTATCTCTGAGCTAAAGCAATTCACCTCTGATTTCTTATTTTCTGAGAAAGTAAAATTATGCTGACAAAGAAAAGTAAAAGTGTCTTCCAAGATTTAGACTAAGATGACAAACATGATGCAAAGAGAACTATCGAATCAGCATTGGAATTTTCTACTCAGTATTTAGATTATTAATTTTGATAATTCTTATAACACTGTCTGAATAAATCTTTATTTTTTAAATCAAACAACAGTATTTGTAATGACTTTCTGGAATTTATCTCAAGTTCCTGAATATACATCACTTTGTGTGCTATAAGTTTATTTTTTTCGTTAACTCGAGCATTTTCTGTATTCTATCAGTTAATGAAGGTTGGTTCTTTTTAACAAGTTAGGCAGGCTTAAATATTTGGTGGAAAAAATCAGATATTTAATCTGCTAAGTTTGAAAAAAATCAATCCATCTTAGTTTCTAGTGAACGAATAATTAAATGTATACTTTTTTCATACTTTGAGCATGTAAATCATAGAATCTAGGGCAAATTTTGTACCTATGGCGACCCATGGATGTTATCTGATCTAAACCACTCAAAACAAGGTCAATTTTGAATGAGAAGTATCTTCAAAGGGATGGAAGAAGCAAATTGTTAACTATTTTGGGGTTTTATGACTTTCTGTGTTTGATTGGGTTTTTTCTTCTTATCTTGTTTTTTTTCCCTGAAATAAAAATCCTGTATTTTGCGGATTTGTTTCTTAGAGATGCAGTTTAAATTCACAAGAATGTAAACTTCGTTGTGTGCTAGAAACACGTCTGTAATAAAATTGGAATTTAGAATTTCTAATGCTCTTCTATGCTTTCAGAAATTATATCTCTTGTCTTTTCATATTCAATAGAGAAAAAAAATCCTAAAATTAGGCACAAATGAGTCACTCGGCTCCACTCCATCTTGAGTATGGAAAAATGAGCAACAGGATAAGTACCTGAAATGAACTTGAAAGATTAACAAGTAAAATGTGCAAGTGAAATATTTTTTCTTCAGATTAGCTCATGTCTCTGCTAAAGACATGGCAAGCAGAAATCTATTAGTTTCTTTAACGCAAGGAACTTGACATTTTCACAAACAAAGAAGCCAGTCATTCCTAATGAAGCCATTGATCAGCACCTCTCCTGCTTTTAGTATTTTAAAACTTCTATCTGTAGTTAAAGAACATATTTCAAACTAGAAAAATTAATGAAGAAAAAATGTTTATCCTAGAGCAATCTAGGACAGTACCTTGCAATCTGCCTTGAAGAAAAAATAGAAAATTACTCCGACTGAGAGTGAATTTATGAATCAAAGCATGTCAGATAAGTCACTTCTTACTTTGAAACATCGTATCTCTGTCTTAAATGTGCATAACAAACAAACTTCTCTTTATCTACACATATAAAATGAGTAGCACTAACATCACAATCACACAATCGCAGAATCACAAAATCATAGAATGTTAGGGATTGGAAGAGTCCTTGGAAGATTATCTAGTCCAACTCCCCTGCCAGAGCAGGATCACCTACAGTAGGTCACACAAGAATGCGTCCAGGTGGGTCTTGAATGTCCCCAAAGAAGGAGACTCCACAACCTCCCTGGGCAGCCTGTGCCAGTGCTCTGTCACCCTCACAGTGAAAAAGTTTTTTCTAATATTTTCGTGGAACCTTCTATGTTCCAGCTTGAACCCATTGTCCCTTGTCCTGTCATTGGACATCACTGAGAAGAGCCTGGCTCTGTCCTCCTGACACTCCCCCTTGACATATTTATAAACATTAATGAGGTCACCCCTCAACCTCCTCTTCTCCAAGCTAGAGACCCAGCTCCTTCAGCCTTTCCTCGTAAGGGAGATGTTCCACTCCCTTAATCATCTCTGTGGCTCTACACTGGACTCTCTCAAGCAGTTCCCTGTCTCTCTTGAGCTGAGGGGCCCAGAACTGGACACAATATTCCAGAGGCGGTCTCACCAGGGCAGCGTAGAGAGGCAGGAGGACCTCTTTCGACCTACTTGCTACTTCCCTTCTAACACACCCCAGGATGCCATTGGCCTTCTTGGCCATGAGGGCACATTGCTGGCTCATGGCCATCCTGCTGCCCACCAGGACCCCCAGGTCTCCTTCCCCTACACTGCTCTCCAGCAGTTCAGTCTCCAACCTGTACTGGCATGTGGGGTTCTTCCTACCCAGATGCAAGACTTTACACTTGCCGTTGTTTTATTTCATAAAATTTTTCCCTGTCCAACTCTCCAGCCTGTCCAGGTCTCACTGAATGGCAACACAGCCTTCTGGTGTGTCAACCACTCCTCCCAGTTTTGTGCCATCAACAAACTTGCTGACAGTGCTCTCTAATCCCTCATTCAGGTCACTGATGAATATATTAAATAGTACTGGTCCTAATACCAACCCCAGAGGGACCCCACTAGACAAAGGCCTCCAACTAGACTCAGCCCCATTGACCACAACTCTCTGACTTCTTCCCTTCAACCAGTTTAGAACCCAGCTCACCACTTGGTCATCCAGACCACACATCCTCAGTTTACCCATGAGGATGCTGTGGGAGACGGTGTCAAATGCTTTACTGAAATCCAGTTAAACTACCTCCTCTGCACATCCATCATCTATCCACCTGATTATTTCCTCATAAAAGGCTGTCAAGTTTTTCAAACATGACTTTCTCTTGGAAAAACCATGCTGACTGATTCCAATGACCCTCTTATCCTTGATATGCCCAGAGACAGTGCCAAGGATAAGTTGTTCCATCACCTTTCCAGGGCTGGAGGGGAGGCTGACCGGTCTGTAGTTACCCGGGTCCACCTTCTTGTCCTTTTTGAAGACTGGAGTGATATTTGATTTCCTCTACTCCTCAGGCATCTCTCCTGTTCCCCATGACTTACCAAAGACGATGGAGTGTGGCCTAGCAATTATTTCCACCTGAGCTCCCTCAGCACCCGTGAGTCTATCACATCAGGGCCCATGGATTTGTGGATGTTCAAGTGTTCAAACTGATCCGTAACCAAGTCCTCCTCAACCAAGGCAAACTGCTCCTTTATCCTAACTTCCTCTGAGGCCTCAGATGTCTGGGGCTCTTGAGGACAGTCTCCAGCAGTATAGACAGAGACAAAAAAAGCATTCAGTATTTCTGCCTTCTCTGGATTCTCTGTCACCAGGTGTAGTAGTTTAACAACGGCAAACTGCCAGGTGCCCACAGAGCTGCTCTATCACCCCCCCTTCTCTGCTAGACAGGGGGACAAAATATATTGAAGGGCCCATGGTTTGAGATGAGGACAGGGAGATGACCCACACTTACTGTCCCAGGCAAAACAGACTCGATTTTGAGGAAATTAGTTAAATTTATTAAAGAACAAATCAGAGAAAAGCAGTGATAGAAACAACCAGATGGTAAAAAATAACACCTTCCCCCATCCCTCCCTTCTTCCCAGGCTCAACATCAACCCTGGTTTATTCAATTCCTCCCCCTGAAAAGTGCAAGGGGACAAGGAATGAGGGTTATGGTCACTTCATCCGATGTTGGTTCCACCTCTTCTTCTTCCTCCGGGGGAGGACTCCTCACTCTTCCCCTGGGCCATTGTGGGCTCCTTCTCAGAGGGGACTATTTTCACATATCTTTCTCCTACATGTCTTCTCACAAGGGGCAATTCTTCACAAACTGCCCCAAAGCGAGTCCTCTCACAAGGGCCAATCCACCCCAACATGAGTCTGAGGTGCAGTCCTTCAGGGGAAACTGCTCCAGTGCGAGTTCCCCATGGTTTTTTTTCCTTTTTTTTTCCAATATGTTTTCACAGAGGTGTTCCTCTCCTATCACTTTACTGATGGGTTCAGCCTTGGCCAGCAGTGGGTCCCTCTTTGGAGCCGGCTGGCATTGGCTCTATCAGACTTAGGGGAAACTTTCAGCAACTTCTTGCAGAAGCCAACCCTACAGCCCCCATGACACTGACATCAAGGCCTATTCTGGAAGCAAGATTCAAAGTACTGTGAATTCTCAGGAACTCTGTATTGGTCACCTTTTGCTTTTTGGTCATTCACATTGGACTTCATTTATTTCTGAGGACTATAAACATCATTGTGGGATCACTGACTAAAAAGAGGTGCTACCGAGCCAGAAGCTTGGATATAAGACTAAAACCACATTTGAATTCTGTGTTGTACGATAGGAAGGAACATTTAGCTGTAGTAATAATTAAATACCCATCACAAAATGTGGTGCCTGGACTTCTGACTAGTTCTTATATCAAGGATGGGAAAGATTTTCTCAGCTGGAAACGGAAAAAAATATAATTAACATTAATTTGTGCACTTCATGTTGATGCAGTCAAACACTTTTAATACCAATTAAATATACTAAAACAAAGTACCATGCTAAATTAAAGATTACTAAAAAAAAAACACACAAAAAACTTAATTCCATTTCTTTTTGATCTTCTCTATTTATCCTGATTTATTCTTAATTTTAACTGGGTTTGTAATTATAAAATATTACTTGTAACAATCATAAAGTTGTAACACAGGACTGCGAAAGAATTTTCAAACTAAAGGCACAGGCTTCTGTGTCATCATCATCATAGATTAAGAAAATGAGAGTAAATAAAAGGTGACATGCTGTCAAAGTGTCCAGATTACCCAGAAGGGCAAGCAGCCCTCTTTATTAAGAGATGTTCTCTCAGGAGAAAAAAAAAGTCTTTGATTCAGTGATTACATTTAATATACTGAAGTGGGATTACTGCAATCACTAAAGTAAATGACCATAGTTAGAGATATAATGAGAACACAGGGCTGAAAATAAGCTGAAATAGCAAGGAGAGAATCTAAGTGAACTCAAGGCAAGAGGAAGCAATATTATAGGTGTCTTTGAAAGGAGTGCCCTTGCCAAGACTTATCGACATAATTTGTGATTTGTGGATGTTTTTTTTATTCCTAGAAGCTTAAAAGAATCATCTTACCAGTTTCACCAATGGATGTTTCACACTTCTAAGAAAATAGCTGAAGCTGAATGTGTTAAATCAGAGGCAAGTTGCTGGAGAAATTGTGTTATTATGCACAAGAGTTGTGAAGGAGGTTAATGTCCAATTTCCTGCAGTTTAATTTTTTTAATAATTTTTGTGTTCGTGCTATGCTTTCCCACATATTCTCCTATGAGACTGTCACACATTGTATGTTAACTTAAAAATGAATATTGAAATGAACAAAAGGTTAATAATAAAGATCTTTGTAGAAGCTGGCATTTAATTAAATGACAATGGTGTCAACTGGGAGGTCTGGAACTAATCCAGAACTGAGGAGTGGCAAAATTTAATTGTTTTTTTTCTTTTCTTTTTTTTCTCTTTTTTCTTTTTTTCTTTCCTTGTCTTTTGAGACTTGACAGCGTGTAATAGTGACTCATATATCAGGAAGACTTCTATTCTTTCCAAATAGGTAAAAAACACCCCCAAAACTACAAGGAAGGTGGTTTGTGAATACAATTAATGTGAACATTGCTGAAGCAAGTTAGGTGAATGCAAGCATATGCAACTGACTTATAATTGCATTTGAACATTCTACCCTTTGACTCCACCATTCTACTGAAAATTCCCATACAAGGTCACTGCACTGTCACTGGTGATGAGGATGTCCCAAAGGGAGAAAAATGTCAGGCACTAGACAAGCTGTAACCTTTTTTTACAACTTCACTACTGCAATGCAAGTCAGGAACAATATTCATTCCGATGTCATTGCTCTGTTCTATGCTCTGTAATTTCACCTTTACAATGTCACCACTCTTGGTTTATGCTTCCTGAATTTGTCAAAGACGAGGCTACAGCTACTGAAGCAAAGTTGAAACTGCGTCTCTCTCCAGCACACATAATCTCCTCTGCTGCTGGGGGAAAAAAATAAATCTCACACTGGAGATTTTTGTTTGCTGTTTTCTGCTTCTTGGGTGGGGTTTTTTTGTTATTTTTGCTCTGTTGGTTTTCCACTCAGTTAAAGTTGTAGTCATGTTCTTACATCTTTAATTCTTTCTTCCTCCATGGAAATGGATTGGTTTTTTTTTTTTAAAAAAAAAAAAAAGAAAAATAAGGGCTTACTTTGTTTTTTATAAAGAAACATACGCATTCCATGGCTGAGCAGTACTGAATGTGTGGTGTTATCACAATCCTCTAATTTCTCCTTTGCATTTTAAGATCTAAGGCATTACTGAGCGAATCCATCTTCCATCCTAAAACTCCAAAGGAGACATGGGGGGAGCAACAAGGCAGAAAAGAACAATACAGAAATGGACTTATATTTGCCTTTTACTTTGCAGAGATTACTTGGGGCTAGGGAAGTAAGTGTGGAAACACGTCTGTTCACACTTCATGCTGAAGTATCTAAGGGCACAGAGATTTCCAGTGCAGAATACGTGAACTTTAGGTGCTGAGCAGTGAGGGAGGAGGAAAGACACTGGGAAATGTGAGCGATGTCTGTTACCTGGTGTTTTCACTGAAGAGAGGAAATGTATTTCTCCCCTTTGTTCTGACAGTTCAGAAAAATCCAATGAACTCTTTAGGTAATACAAAGTCAAAGCGCAGGGACGTATTTTGAAGTCTTTTACCTTTGAAACAGCAACTGATTTTTTTTCCCACCAGGTCTGCATACCAGTTCTCTGCAGTCAGCCACCAAGGCACAAGGAGATATGAGAAGGGACCTCACAATCCCCTCTGCTGGCTTCTCCTTCTAAGCCCTGACTTATCTTTCTTTTCAATATCCAACACCCATCCCATACTTCTTTAATCGTCAGCTCCCCTTATAAGTGGGAAGACAGTTTTATGTAGCACCATTCTGAGCTGGGAGCATCTCTCAAAACGTTTTAGAAAGGCAATGAGGTTAAAAGGTGACCATGCTGTGATCTGGAGAACAGTGGAAGCCATTATGCATGCAACAGTGGAGGACCAAAGAGACATTCTTGTCTCCAAATCCATCAACTTAGTTTAAATTCTGTGCTGAATGGTCAAAGAATTATAGTACCCATGCTTGAAAAAAGAGGCAGACTTCGCCTTCTTTGCAGACAATCTTGCACTTTTGTAAGGTCATCAGAGAAACGTGAACTCCTGTACTGGGAAAAAGTAGTAAAAGATTACCCTGTTCTTGCAATCCGTGCTGGTAAATTGCTTATGGTTAGAATACCTAACAGCAGGATACTGAGTGACCATGTGTCATAGCCTTGGTGAGGTGTGTCTATTTTATGGTCTTGTTTTTACTGCATTTCCCAAAATGTCATGGTCAAAATGATTGAATATGGTTAATCTCGGTGATCCAGAAACACATCTTTTGCTGTTTATTTTCTTCATTTTTTAAACATAGTCTTGTGAAACAGCATAGGAGAGATTTAAGAAAAAGTACGTGTATTACATTTTGGTTTGCATGCTGGAGTTATTGGATTTATTCAACTGATCCTCCTCTATGGCCTTGCAAAAGAGGATGCAGAGCTGAGACAAGCTTGTAAAAAAATGTACAGTTTGTGTCTGTGTATGGGATGATCAAAATAAATAGATTTTTTTTTCTTCTTGGATGATTATGCATTGAAAAATGTCAGATCTAATATGAAATTCTGGTCTATGGGACACTCACATAAACTTGGGTTTAATCGAGAGAAGCCATGAAGCTTTATATAGATTCCTCTGAGATCATAATTTGGCTTGTCTTCAGTTATTTTTTTTTCCTACTCCAAAATTCATGCAATAAATATCATTGACTAATACAAAATATCTTGGAATTCCTCCTGCAACATAGAATGAATCATCAGACATATTTTCGTGGAAGACTGGTATTAGAAACTCAGCTCTTAACCAGTTGCTTATGGCCCCCATATCAGATGATACTTACTAGCAGAGAGCTGAATAGGACAACTGCCAAAAATGTTAGTGTGATCTGGGTTATCCTGCTTTATAGAGTCAGACTCCATACTACTTTTACTACTTGCTCTACATAATTTTCACCCCACACCTTCTTTTGTTTTTTGTTTTTTTTTTTTGTTTTTTTTTTTTGCAGCAACTGTTTGCAATCACAGAAAGCAAATTTATGTCTATACAGGAGGCTAGGTGATGTCAACCACAAGAGCAGCTATGGCAAACTTGTGGATAAATCACAGGTATGCACTAATGCCAGGAGTGCTGGGTAATGTTCAGGCATACAACACTACCTGCACTAGACTAGCTGGGCAATGTCTGAGACACTGGACTTACTTATTCATGCACACTCATATGTACACATATGATTTCCCTTTCTGGGCCTGGATTTGAATATTTTAAATCTGTCACCCATGCTGAGAAGATTCATTTATTGATTATTCCACTTGTTTCCATCTGGAAGAGACCTAGGAGGGTAAACAGTGAAAAAGGTCTGTTAACAGAAAGTGGAAAAACATTGTTAATTATTCATTGTGAAAAGTTACATTGGATATCTATTTTCACTTTCATTTTGATAGTAAAACAAGTATTTAGTTGCTTTCAGTTTTTGTTATAGGAATAAACATGCTAAAAAAACCAAAAAGAAGTTTAAGTGTTGAATTGTTTCTAGCATATCTAATAACTTGTTCGAAAGGAACAGAAAACATAAAAAAATAATACATAAAACATAAAAAAAATCTGTAAAAGATTTTAATATTATTTTCCTATGGAAAAAGATAGAGTGGGACTGTCTCCACTTCTCTTGGTGTTGTGTTTTCTTTTTCTGTTCCCCTCCCTCTCCTTGGTTATTTTATGTCTGGGAATAAGAAAAACAAACAAACAAACCAACCAACCAACCAACCAACCATAAAACTGTTCTGAGGTAACCTCAAAGGATTTAAATTCTTTAATGTAGAAAACCAAAACTCCAAATATTTTACTTCTTTATTGTGTAATATCCTATCAACACCCATAATGCAGAAAATGCAGAATCTTGTTGGTTTGTTGGACATTTCCCTCATTTTTTATAAAAATTTGTCCAACAGGCCCAGTCTGTGATTCATGATTTGATTTTGAAGAGAGAGTAGCCCAGCTCCACTGAAAGCAATGACATATCCTGTTTAATGTGAAAAAAATTAGACAGTATATTGGAAAATACAGTAATCTCCTATATAGTAAGCAATGTGAGAGCCCGTTATTAATATATTTTTCAGAATTATTTTTGGTGATCTTTGGTTATGAAGTCTTGTTTGTGGCAACAGTGAGAATCCAAGTGACCAATATTATTCCCTTTTTTTTTTCTTTTACCTTGAAGTCCTCTTCCTGTCTTTATCCATCTGTTTGTCTACTTGTTTTAGCTCTGAACAAGCACTGAGATCTTTCATTTATTTTGCACTATTTACATAGCTTTTCCTAGCAGTTCAAATAAAGAAGACAGGTGACAATACCTCCATAATTTACACTTGTTTTTGAGCCATTCCTGCTGTTCTTGTGATAGCAGATTTGTGGATAATCCATGTTAGAGAGTCTGTTATTTGCTGTGTGGAAAGCGAAAAAAAAAAAAAAAAGAAAGAAAACAAGAGACACCATACAAAAACCTTGAAGTTAAATAATAGCTTGTTGTTTATGCCCACTACCTCTGGCATGAATTCTGTGAAATATCGGTTGGCATTAAAGTTTGTCATTGAATTATTACTTACGATTAGGCAACAATCTATATGAGATAGAGGAAAATAAGTAGGCGAATTCATGTTTTCTATTTCCTTGCTGAGTATACATTTAATATTTCAGCATTTAACTCTATTTGAAGCCAATGACTGACTTTTTTTGGTATTATAATTTTTATACCTTTGTAATTATTTTGGGCAATATCAAATCATAGAACAGTTTCTGTTGGAAGAGACCTTCAAGATCATTGAATCCAACCTTTGTTCTATCTCTAGGAACACCACTAAACCATGTCCCTCAGCACAACACTTACACCTCCAGGAATGGCGACTCAACTAGCTCTCATGGCAGACCGTTCTAATGCCTGACAATCTTCTCAGTAAAGAAATTCTTCCTAATATCCAGCTTGAACCTCCTCTGGTGAGGGATAATGCTGTCATCCAACCTGCCTCACGTGAAGGTGAACAATATCATGATAGCTGAGGCACATTTTGTGCCAGATTGACTCTGGAATGGCCTGTCTACTATTTACGGGTCAGCTGAAAGCTATTAAAGAAGTTGCCAGATAAATCTTTTCAGTCTGTTTCCGTTTATTTACAACATGAGCAAACTTTAATTAGTGGGACTATTTTTCTGTTTTGGGGAAAAAAAAAAAAAAGATAAAATCAATAAGTGACAAAGAATGCATACTTACACAGACAGTCCAAGTGGTTCAATATTTTTCTAGGAAGAGGTTTGAAACACAAAATAATTCTCTTTCTTTCACAGATAACAATGACTTTATTCTGGGAAATAAAGGCACTATTAAAATCCAGAGCTACCATTGGTAACTAAATATCTACTGAAATTTGATTAAATAAGAAACCTCTGAAAAAATTTAGTGTTCAGCAAAAGCTTGACATGGTTTGTCTGACGGGGTTTACTGGTGGATCTGGCAGTGTTAGGTTAACAGCTGGGCTCAATGATCTTAAGGGTCTTTTCCAACCTAAACAATTCTACAATTCTATGAGTCTGTGATTTTGAATGGAATATAACCTTCCAAAATCCCTGCCATATCTCATCCTTGCTTTTATTTCCATATTCGCTGATGGATTTCCACCGTAATAGATTCAGACTGGATATCAGCCATGGGATGGAAGGGAAGGAGGATGTTTTTAAGGTTAAAGTTTTTTCTAGCCTTCACTTGGAGGTGAAGTTCAGAGAAACTGCTTCCTCTCACATTCATAAGTGACAAACTTTTCAGACTGACTGTGATGATTCTGGAACTGTTACAATTTACAAAACACAGAAGAAAATCTCACAAAGGCATTGTCATAGCTGAGTTTATTTCCCCATCCTGTCGTCTTGCTTTGGAGCTGATCTCTTTTCCTCATTTAGTATTTTTACTTTGGTTGATTTTTGAAAACAAACAAACAAACAAAAACCCCAATCCACAATGCTAATTTTCTAGAATTAAAAGAATTACATCATATTTCAAAGCCTTTACTGTGACATTAAACCCCTGAACTATTGCTAAGGATATTATTTCCCTAAGGATATAAATCTAAAAGGTTAATAAAATTTTAATTTTCAAGATGTCAACCAAGCTAAAAAGCATTAATATATAAACATCACTTATACCTTCAATTGCTTAACCTTATAAATTCCATTGCTACTAATTTTTAAATAAGGTAGAAACTACTGTTGAGAAATACAGGAGCTTAATTTTCAAAGTAGAATTTCAGAAGAAACATTGTGATGCTGGATCCTATATCTTTTACACTGGTTGAAGCTGCACATTTGTTGTATCTGTGGCTGCTACACAGAGTTTTAAAATTCAGTTCTTTGACGATAGTTGTATAAGACAGTGTACTTCACCTTTAGAGCATGAACCCACAGAGGAGGCCATGAGTGGAAATAGATGAATAATTGTGAAAAGGTGATTTAGGTGTTTAAGTTAGATGATCCCAGGTCTAATTTGACTGAAACATTCGTGCTAGGAGTACAGTCTCCCTTGACTTGCCTCCAGAGGGCAGTTTTCCCGTCATTATCTGAAGGATTTTGCTGCTCTCCCTGACCTAAGACGAAAGTCTAAAAGAGGCTCCTAGCTTCCAGACTACCAACTTCTTCAACACAATGGAGCATTTCAAGCATGTGTAACAAATTTTTATCCTCTAAAATCACACTACCATACTACCATGCTACCAGGGCTTTTCAGTAATATTCTTAATCATATTAATGTCTTCTCTGGCTTCGGTGGTTTACTTTTATGAATGTCTCCTTTGATTTATGGCCTCTCACGCAGTGTGACTTTCAGGATTTCTTCCTTCTTGTCCTTGCTGTCTTGTGATTTTCTGTGTTTTGAGGCATTATTCCCAAAGACCATCTTGACTTCAGGATCACTCTTGCTGCTCTTCATCTCTTAATGTACCACTTCCGAGCTGCTTTTTTTTTTTTAAAAAAAAAAAATAAATAAAAAATAAAATAAAATAAAAGAA
This sequence comes from Trogon surrucura, assembly GCA_020746105.1. Lineage (NCBI taxonomy): Eukaryota > Metazoa > Chordata > Aves > Trogoniformes > Trogonidae > Trogon > Trogon surrucura. The sequence continues at coordinate 5,945,207 of CM036617.1, read as the reverse complement.
AGAAGATGTTGACTTTTTCTAAAAGGAATGGCCTCAGACATTTTGAATGTAGAGGTATGCCTCTTCACTACTCTCTTGCTCTCCCTCTTTTTTTCCTAATAATTTTTTCCTATAATAACTAGTATTAACAACGTGCTATACTGTGTGTTGAGTGGTTACATATTCTTTTCATACTATAGAGCTATCTCTGTACTCTGGCCCTGGACTGTGTCTGTGTTGGATAAATGTGACCTTGTGGCCCTCCAGAAGGTAGCTGGGGCTTAGGTTGTCCGAAAGATGACTTTTGAGCATAACACAAAAATTTGACATGTGAATTTCCTGCACGCAAAAACCTGCACCAAGATGGAGTGAGCAGTAGATGTACTAAAGAGCTGTCATCTTCAGGTACCTCAACATGCTGGCAGAAACCTCATGAAATTCAATAAGGGCAAACACAGAGTTTTGTACCTGAGACTGAATAATCACATACACCCAAAAAAGTTAAGAACTGACTGGACAAAAGACAGATTTGTAGAAGAGGACTGTGAAGTTGCAGTGGAGAATCCACCAGCCATCAGTGTGCCCTCACAGTGGTGGAAGCCAACAAAACCATGGGCTCATATTACTAAGAACAGATCCAACAGAGCAGAGGAGATAGCTGTTTCCTACTACTCAGCACTTGTGAGGGGACATCTCAAAATGTCTAGTCTGGGGATTTTCAGTATGGTGAAGATATTGGAACAAGTGAAGACTATTGAGAGAGCTGACAGGGGTACTCACCAAGACCCTGTTCGCCGTTTATCAGCAGTCCTGGGAGACTGGGAATGTCCCAGCTGATTGGAAGCTAGCCAATATAACACCCATCTATAACAAGGGAAGGAAGGATGATCTGGGAAATTACAGGCCTGACAATTTGATTTCAGTCCCAGGGAAGCTGGTGGAGCAGATCATTCTCAGTTCCGTTATGCAGCACATGTTGGACAACCAGGTGATCAGATTGAGTCAGCATGGGTTTGTGAAGGGCAGGTCCTGTTTAACAAATCTGATCTCCTACTATGACTGGGTGACCCGCTTGTTGGATGAAGGAAAGGTTGTGGATGTCATTTATCTTGACTTTAGTAAGGCATTTGACACTGTTGCCCACAGCATTCTCCTAGAGAAATTAACTGCTCTGGGCTTGGATGGGCATACACTTCACTGGGTGAAAAACTGTTGGGATGGCCGAGTCCAAAGAGTTATGGTCAATGGAGTTAAATCCAGTTGGCAACTGGTCATGAGTGTTGTCCCCCAGGGCTCAGTACTGGGACCACTCCAGTTTAACACTTCCACCAATGATTTGGAGGAGAGGATAGAGAACACCCTCAGTAAGTTTGCAGATGACACCAAGCTTGGTAGAAGTGTCGATCTGCTTGAGGGTAGGGAGGCTCTACAGAAGGATCTAGATAGGCTGGATTGCTGGGCCAAGGCCAGTTCCATGAGTTTCAATATGGCCAAATGTCGTGTCCTGCACTTCAACCACAGCAACTCCCAGCAGCGCTACAGGCTTGGGGAGGAGTGGCTGGAGAGCTGCCAGGCAGAGAGGGACCTGGGGGTGTTGATGGACAGTCAGCTGAATAGGAGCCAGCAGTGTGCCTGGGTGGCCAAGAAGGCCAATGACATCTCAGTCTGTATCAGGAATGGTGTTGTCAGCAGGAGCAGAGAGGTGATCATTTTCCAACATGTAGTCTTTCAACCCCTCAACTGACACTTTGGAGATGAACCACCACAAGAATAAATTAATGAATACATTAATAGGAATTTAAAAAAAAATAATTAATGAATAAAGATGTTGTAGCAACAAAGCCCATGCATAAATGTATGCAAGTAACACAAACAGAAACATTTCCAAAGACAGCATAACTAAGGGTATAATTCTACTCTGGTGTTCTTATTCTTATTTTAAACCTGAATTTAAAATCCAGTGATGAACTGAAACACTAAAACACCATCTGCATGTCATTTTATACTATAAATCATAATTAATGAGTTATTAAATATATTTATTTCAAAGTGATGATTCTTCCCTTTTAAAGTCATTTTACTGTAATCGAGTCAAAATTATTTGATGCAGTGTGGCATTTTGTGTATGTTTAAACATTTTCTCTGTTGGTAATTGTGTTTGTGTAATTACTGGTCCAGGAAATTATGGGACTTCATGAGAAGGGGCTACAATTTGTCTAGATTTCGATTTTGTATACACAGATTTTTGTGTGTGTTCACAAATGTTAGCCAGGAAGATTTTTATCAACAATTATCCACGTTAAAAAATATATTTTCATTTCTCCAGCACATTATGGCTATTCTGATGGAAAGGCACGTGTAAGGTTTATCACTCACCACTAAATAAATTTAGTGTCTGAATACTTTGGAAAGACCTAAAAATGACCTAGACTTTGATCGTGGCAATATTCAATTAATTCAGTTGTCTGGAGTCATCCTTAGGGACTATTTTCTTATTTTTACATGTGTTTTTGAGTTGTAATTTTTTTTACTTAATCTCCATGGATCACATATACTCCTTAGGGAAACTTCAGAAAAGATCACTGTATTTTGCAACTGGATTACTTTATAAAACTTTGCTGGTTCACAGTGATAAAGACAGAGAGATGTACAAAGTGTGTGATACATAAATGTTAACTTACAGTAACTTCAGCTTTTCCAAGTGCTTGATGTGTGGCTTGAAATGAATTTTCTCATTATCTTTAAGGGTGGCAACTTGTCATAATAGAAAGGGCAACTAGGAAATCATGTGAAAATATCAGGCTGACAGCATTCTACTTCGATGGCTCTGCCAATTAGTCTGTGTAAATATCACCTTCTTGAGAGAATAAAAGAATAAGAGATGAACTCATGGATTTATCATTCATGAACCACAAAAAAAATCATGTAAATAATCACTCTTTTCAGATGATAGGAGCAGTCCATGAGTGTAATGATTCTTTGTGTATTTTGAAACTTTGCCATTTCAACTCTTAAATTACTTCTACAAATTGATTGAGGCTATGTAGATACTACTTCATGCCAAAAAATTATACTCCAGGTAATGAAGTTCACCTAAAACCATTTTCTTCACTGAAAGTCAGCAAAGCAACCTTGAAAGCAGTTAGTAGGCAGAACTTTGGGGTCTGCATCTTGACACTACAGACAAGCATGAAACAACAGGTTTGGATAACATAAAATATTTTCCGGGACACTGTCTCCATGAGGAAAAGTTTGAGAACTGACATCACAGCTGTTGGAAGACATCATACTTTCATGCCATGAACATTTTCTTTCTGAAACCTTGCTCCTGAGTCCTGTCTTCATCCCATTTCTCCTTCTATGATAGAGGTTAATCTCTCTAACGGGAAGGTCTTTTTCATTTAATAAATTTATGTGTATTCACAGTGCAGATCTCTACAACTGGGCTAGATGCTTCAGCCTAACATATTTTTTTCCCCTAAACCTTCGTGTTGAAATTGGTAGCACTGAAGACATCAGTCAAACCACCTGTTTATATAGACTAGTAAAGTTAAGACTGGGAGAACCCTCACAAATACCTGGTCTGATCCTTTCATTAATGTGCTTAAATGTCTTACCCAAGCTCTCCTGAAGTAAGCCTGTACGTTTATTTGAAGTAGATTTCATCTTCTTGAAAGATATCCAGGCATTGACATTATTAAACAGGGAGTCCCAGGTGCTATTTATTCTTGTTAGAAAACATGCACCCTGTCTTTCTTGTGTGTTCTACTTCAGTTTTCAAATGTTAGATTTTACCAATCTTTTTTTTCTTTTTTTTTTTTTCCTGCTCGTGAAATAAAGAATAATCAACTGTCAAATATCTCTCCACTGTACACGTTTGTTAGGAAATCAGACTACTATTATAGATGGAGTTTAATGGTTAGAGGTTTTTCACTACTCATTATGAGAAGCATCCATCAGTCCATGGTGAGGTTGGGGGAATGGGTGGTTTTCTCTGTATTTTTCTGTTTTCTCACCACATTTTTCAAATGTTTAGTTTTCACTTTCAAGTGTATAAGGCAGAATGTAACAAACTATATGGCAGGGTCTACGATTTTATTTGAAGTCTAGAGATCTTTTGAAGTCACTAGATATGAGGATGTTGGGATCTTGCTTAGCTTGAGAACGTCTAATATTAATGGTTCACACAATTTTTCATGTGCCTCAGAAATGCAGGTTGCTGAAACAAGCCCCACTCATCAAGCTTTAATTACTTGTTCATCTACTAATTCTAGCAACTATTAGTTTATATTTTGCTATACATAACTTCTAAGCGTAATGAATAGCACTAAGCTGAGACAATCCTCTGACACTTCCCACCTAAAGTAGTATCACTGGCAGATGGTTCTGCATTTTAGGTGACATTCTGAAATCTAATGATGTGTTCCATTTGATTACATATTTTGTCATTTGTATTAATTTATATTAGGCTTTATTTGAATATTTTTTGGAATTCTACCCAACACCAGTGTGTAAACCAAATTTTTTATATCATAAAAAAAAATATTGTCTGACAGTATGTAACATCCACAAAATCATTTGCACGGCTTTAATTTTATTATCAATATGAGCTCTTGTGGTTGGTATCCCATGTTGTTTTATATGATTGTGCTTGACCTTGATTTGAAACTAAATGGTGTAATTAGTCTTTATTTATCTTTTCTTAGATAATTCCATAATACTTGTTTATTTCTGAGTGTCTCAGAACTTTTGGTGTTGTTCCACTATCTGTTAAAAATCAGCAAAAATTCAGAAAATTTGTCACAAATTTTGATTATTGAAATAAGATATTCGGATTGATTAAATTAAAAATATTTAACAGTTTCTGTTTAATAACTACCCTGATTTCTAGTGGAGGAAAAAAAAAAATCTATTTTTCAGTAAGAAGTATAGACTCTGGTCCTCTTTAAGGCTGCATTTAAAAAAGAAATTGATAGACATGTTTTTCCCTTAGAATTTTTTTATTACTTCGTCTGAAACGTGTGAAATTTTGAACATTTGCTGTAGGAAGAATAAATGAACATCTAATTCATCCTCTATCTGCTGTACCTGTTTTAATTACTATCATTCAGATTAAAATGATAAAAAGACTAGAATTTGATGATGAAAATTAATTTTGAATTTACAGAGAACAATGGGAACACTCTTGTTGGCATGTGTGGACTCCAAAAAAAAGGAAAAAAATTCTCATATACATAGCATAGTAGTGTTTACCAGATCTGTGGAATGATCAACCCTAGTTTCAGATGTAACAACAGGTGAAGAGATAGAAATAATGTGCTGGCAGTAGAAGAGAAATAAATCTATTTATGTGGAATTTTAATATCCTGTGAAGTGTAATTTGATGAGTGGGAAATTACCTTCAATGCATCATCTGATGCTGAATACTCTGTCTTATTCTCTATTGGGACATCTAGGAGAAGTACAGAAGAAAAGATGGGTGACATCTGAACTTTATCTGTGGAAGCAAAATAGTTTCCTTATCTTCTTTTCTAATCTGTAATCTGTGCTTTAAACAGAAATGAAATTACTTTATGGAAGCCTCAGTACAGAGAAAGATATAATCTATTTACTTAACCAAAACACTACTGCTCATTACTGAGATCCTCATATTTGCTTCTTTTAAAAAATAAATAAACTAGAGTTAATGACATTTATGATCAGTGGTAGTGTTAACAGTTTTATGTTCTGAAGCCTAAACATATAATCCCAGGAATTAAATAACTCACTGAAGATTTGGACCATTGGTTGCAGGGTTTGGGAGCAATCAGCTGCTGTAAAAGAATATTTTCTTTCAAAGGAGCGACATCAAGACCTAAACTTCATACAAAGGTCCCTTCTTCTGCAGCAGAGAGGTGACCTCCAAACTTCAGTTTCTATTTTATCCAGCATTAGTGGACACAGAGCCAGTTTTGGTGTCCTAGCCAAAAAGGAAATATACCATTTTTGTGTTTGGAAACTCATCTAACCCTGGGATCACTGGGACATTTTCACGTTAAAAAATTGTATCAGAATTACATTAAATCTATTTTTCCTCATCAAACATACTTATATGAAATTTTCCCAACTCCAGGCATCCATTGGGTATTTTGGTAAAACATAACAAAGCAAAACAAAAAACTAAAAAACTAGAGAAATGTCTTTTTATTTTTCTTAAAAGGATGTTTGTTTGTAGTTTCTAACATTTTTTTTCTGGGAGCATTTTCTTGGTAGCCTCCCTTCAAACTGTCTTAGCCATTCATGTCACTTAATTACTATATTTAAATTCCAGCTGTGCTAATGTCTTAAAATCTAGTTAATGTTTGTTTCAGCTCTTCGAGGTGCTGTAGTGGGAAGTGGTGTTCATCAAAGCAACACTACCTATTGGACATAGCTTAAGAGATGCAGAATTAAAAAACAAAAATGCGATTGTAATGCTCAGTGTGCACTTACATTTCCAGGTACATACCAGGAAAATCATTAGTGTGTGAAATCTTCCTTCCAGAGGATTTTCACTGTTACAACATATTTCAAACTAGACCAAGCAGTGTTTGAAACAATCCCTTACTCCACAGGGATGATTTATACTATGTAATACATTGTTAGCAAATAAGACTGAGAAGTGGCACCTCCTAACCTATGCGTCCTGACTTTCTACCGCCGGTGGAGGTTAAAACATAATAGGGTTAACCTAGCAGAAGACACGTGTGAAAGTTCTCCTCATGCCTCCAGTAAAACACTATAAGAAGACTGAAACCATGTCCTCAGCCTCCATATTTTAAAATAAAATCACAGACTCATAGACTGGTTTGGATTAGAAGGGATCCTAAAGATCATCTCGTTCCAAATCCCCTGCCATGGGCAGGGACACCTCCCACTAGACCAGGTTGCTCAAAGCCCCATCCAACCTGGCCTTGAACACTTCTAAGGAAGGGATGTCCACAACTCCTGTAGACAGCCTGTTCCAGTGTCTCATCACCCTCAAGTAATACCCTCCCAATAACTACTCTAAATCTATTTTCTGTTCTTTTTCAGGAAAAAAAGAATAAATTAAAAAAAACCCCACACTGACATAGATTGTGACCCAAGTCATCTTTTTCCCTTCATTTTCTTTGTTATTTTTTCTCACTTTCTCCCACTCTTCCTTTTTATGTAGATAAAATGGCTTTAAGAGAACCGGGCTCTCACAGTGTATCCACAAAACAATCGCCTAAGGTCGGAACTCAGACATGGAAACAAAGTCTCTTGATTGAAATGTCTCAAATGTTGAAAAAACAAATAGTAGCACAGATGGAAACGGGAAGAGCTTCCCACGGCTGCTTTCAAAACCTCGTCCTTTAATTATTAAACTAATATAGCCCATTCTTCACATCAGAGAGATTAATCTAGGGAATCTTACATGTTTCTGGATAGAGGAAAGGCACAAAAATAAGGGAATCTGCACAAACCAACCATACAGGTTATTTTAATGTTAAACTGCAGAAGAAACCCTACTGTAGATGAAAGCAGGCTGATTTTCAGTTTTCTCCCCACAAAGACTGCCAGTAAGCAGTCTGCTCCAGTGCAGCGTATTGTGGAGGTTTGTCTAAACAGTAACTTTGTCCTCTCCATGTACAACAAGTGACTGAGCAGCACCACAGAGGGTGAAAAACCCAAATCCCCTGATCATTCCCAGGTCCTCTAGATTCAAACTAGATTCACCATGCCCAGGATTTCTGCACTTTTCGGAGACACATGCAAACAATTCAGAGTTTGAAGATGCCATATACATCCCATTTTCCTGTCATTAAAATGGAAAAAAAAACCTCCTCTGATATATGTTTTAAAATTCAGATTACTCTTGGGAGAAGCAGCATGACTTTATCACAGATGAAGAGGCAACTTTAAATAAAATATCCTATAAACAGTCCACACAATTTGTTGGTTGTCCACCTGGCAGGATTTTAGTAAAGCAAGGTTAACACAGTGTGAGCTTTCAGGTATGGGGACAAAAGGACTTTCAGTGGCTAAGGAGGGTGAAAACTGAAAGAAATCATTAGTGTATCTTGGGGCTCTCTGGCTTTGCATCCCTGTTAGTCTTGTAGACAGCTTGTCCATTTGGAACATTTAAATTCTAAATTGGCTTTTGGCTTGCATTCAATATTAAATGAGAAATCAAATGTCCAAATTTCAAATTAACTCCTGAAACAAACCTACCTGTTCTCCATCCTGTCTATAGTCACTGAAGATTTGTCACAGATAAATTGTGATAAAAATCATAGGGAAATATGAACTAAAAATGTATGGGAAAATATTCTTCCCTAAGGGTGTATATTTAGACACACTGCTCTGTTGCTTACATTAAAGCTTCTTGTTAAGTAGGCAGAAGCAATCAGACTCTTGAGAGACCTAGCTGATTAAGAGTTTTATCATTTATATACCATAATTATATGTAAGATATCATGTCAGGATTTACCTTGAACATAGGAGATGGATCATGATTTTGTAAACGGGTAATAAGGCAATAAGCTCTGTAATGTGTTGATTTGTTGGATTAGAAATGTGCATCGAGTGCATAATAAGGATGTTTTAACATCAAGTATTCTTATAAGGCAGCTATGAAATCAAGCTGTGCTGACATCAAACATTTTTAGATACTTACAAGGCCAAGCTCTGATAATGATACTTTGGTGACCCTCAAACCCTCATTAGTGTTGATGTGACGTAAATATAATGCTTAACCAGTAGAGTATGATATCCTAACATATTCTGTGTATATAACCATAAATGAATATGTATGTTTTGAAATTGTTTTCCTAACAACTCATTTCTGCCAACCCAAGGGCTTTTGAGCATAAGAATTTGTTCAAGGTTTTCCATTATTTAAGAAACACTTGCCTGAGGAGAAAAAAGGAGAATGAATCTTTACATCTTTTTTATGTTTACTATCCAAGTATGAAACATCTTCTATAATATTTACCAGAATTTCTACACAGTGTTCAGAGGGGCAGACCCAGGAAGGTTGTTCCATGAATGTACCTTTATTAACAGCTGATTTAGGGCATTTCTGCTTGTCATTTCAATTTCCTTTTAGACTCTGTATGCAAATACTGCCTTTAATTTTGCATATTCTTTTCCATATTTCACTGTTGCACCAATTCTTGTTCAATTTGTAACAGTTTATCGCTGTTGTACTTTCTAAATGTAGACACTTGACTCTTGAATTTCGTTCTGGGTGTTCATCCTTTAAGATTAATATTTCAAGCTTATTCTTCCTCATTAATCAGACCAGAGCACTTTTTGGTTTGTTTTGGGGGTTATTTAATTGTTTATTTATTTTGCCTTTCAGGAGAAGGCTCTTGTGAGCATTTCCTCCCAGAAACTGCAGATATTAAAGTGCTCCAAATAACATAAAATTCAATATAAATGTGAGAACTAATGACACTTACTTTTTTAGGCCATTGTTTTGCTCTTCTCTCAAACTTTTTTTTTCTACCAGGACCTGTGGCCTGCATTTTACATCCTGCACACTCTTGCTCTGAGCCTTGATAGTCTGCTTGTGATCCAGACTTGAGATCCAGGCTTCAGGACATTCTTGAGTCCTTCTGTTGTGTTATGTGTATGAGGTGAACATGAGTCTATGACAGGAAATCAATCAGGTCTCTAAAGTTAGATGGGTTTAATCCAGACCCAAAAGCTCAGTCTAGGTGAGGAGCTAGGAGCAGGAACTGCCCTGAAATGCAGTAACTTTGAGTTTCTTTCTGACACCACTGAGACACACAGTAGTAAAAAACCCACATATTATAGACAAGGGCAATGCTCATAGAATTTACAAACACTGAAGCTTGTTACCTACTTATTTAATTCACAAAAAAACCCAATCTGTATTTCACCAAAGTAATTGCCATTGTGCACTAATTCCAATGAACAGACGAACAAGGAGGAAGGCTGCTTCCTTTTTCAATATTGCCGCAGTTCAACACATTCAACATTTCAGGTTGTTATAGCTTAAATACGATTTCTTTTTCAAATCTAGCCAAACAGATATATTTAATGCAAACATTAAAACACCAGAAGTAAGGCAAGCTGGCTTGAGTAAAACTTTTAATTTGACTGAAAATGGAAGACACAGTGAATTAATCCCAAGTGGATTATTTTTACTTGTCTTTGGTTAAGTTAGAGGATCAAATTTTAAGCAATATTCAAGCCAGAAGACAATTATCTGGTATTTACTGTAATAAATTCTGGATTATACTCACCATAATGATATTTATCTGAGAAAATTGTCTTTAGAAACCTATCTATAGCTTGTCACAGTATGACAAATGACTTCAAAGTAAGTTAGCAGCAATAAAATTGCACTTAAGGAGTAGTCGATCTTTCATCCTACCTAGAACCGAAGGCTTGCAAGGGATCTTCAGCAGTCTTTGATTATTAATTGTATATTTTTGAAGCTGTTCAATGGTATCCTCAGCAAGTCCACAAAATGCTTTTTTTTTTTTTTTTTTTTTTCCTGGCTATGATGTTTTATTGCATATTCCCACATACTCTTTGTCAAGTTGTCCCATCAGCACTGTCATTAGGCTTCTATGGTAAACTGCCCCAAGGCTCTGTCACGGGACACTCAGAACTTAGGGCCACCAGAAGGATCCAAGGTCAATGAGAAAATTAATTTGTTTCGTTTTGGATACCATAATTAATATTGGGCTCTTGCAAAAGAAAAAAAAAAAAATAGAAAAAAAATATTATTTGATTTCCATTCTTTATGATGGAATAGCCCCAACATCCATATTTTACAACAACTTTAGTTATGTATACTGAGCTAGATATCACTTTCTGCTGTGCCTAAGAATGACAAAGCTAGATTATATCTGTTTGTCTTCCAAATGGTCTGTCACTCAGCAACAAGTTTAGGACATTGATAGTTCCAGATTTGAGAGATTTTGGACAATATTTCATATTATCTGAAGAGATTGCTGTGATAATTACACCATGAGTTTTTGTATCCCTCCAGAAATCTTTTCCTAGCTTTAACTTATATAGTATGCTCCTTAAAGTTTGTAATAGCTCCCTCAGAAAGTCCCAGAGCTAAATCAATATGCTTCTTCTGCTGCCCTTGACTTTAGCGACAAATCTCCCCCAGCTGTGCTGTCGTATAGAATTGAGCTAATATAAGTAAACCACTAATTTCAATTGGTAATCAAAGGTATTAGTTCCCAGACAAATTTGTGGTAAGACATACTAACAACTGTCTTTAATAATCACGTTCCATTACCAAGGGAGTTTCAGATAATGGAAAGTTTAGTCTCCTTCAATTTGTGTCTAGCTTTGTGACACATTAGTACAACTGATGTTTTAGCAACTTGTCACTGGAATAATGAATTCATAAATTAAATTTGCTACATTTCATGAAATTTTAAGAACTCATTATTTTTGGCATATTATCTCTTCCCTGTCCTATTTCCTCACTATTTATAAGTGGACACCTGTCAGATTAGGTATCCTGAAGATGAGGCTTCCACGGCAATTTGCTTTTTCATGACTACCCAGTATGTTTAACCCCTGATCAAAGTCTGTTCACATTAAAAGGAAGGTTTCAACTGAAGCACTGGATGCTAGATTAGTCTCTCAGAGTTCTGACCATACATATAGGTTTTGCTCTTCAAACAAGTTCATGCACGGTTGTCGTTACATATAGAAGACACTTGCTTATAGCAGCAGACTCTCATGTTTAAGTGGACATTGCTTGGTGACCTGTGAGCTCTATCCATCCCTTTCATGCTTTTTCTTCCTCCTCTTCCTCTATACTGGTAGAACAGGAAAAAAAAAGAGGATTGAAGCCCCGGAAAGATCATGCTGCTATTGAACAAGACAGTAGTCCCCTGGGTCAGGTCCATGAGAGTCGAGATCGAGGAGGCAATGAGGAGGTAACCAGCTCTCAGCACTCAGTGGTGAGCTTTGGCACAATCCAACTCGACAGTTTCATCATGACTAGGGCTCCCTCAGTCCTGGGAAGCGGAAGGAAACTGAGATCCTCCTTGACAATTGATTTAGTACTGGGATGGCAACATTCAGATGAAATGTTTTCAGATGACTCTGGTATCTATGTCTGCATCTTTATCCATGCCCGTGTCTATCTGTGTATATCTAGCTGTATGTAGCTGCATAGCGATACACATAAGAATCCCTAGGAGTCTTAGTTTGCATTAATTGTAGACTTTTCAGAAGGGAGCAGCATGTTGTGCACTATCTTCACTGAAATTTTATTTCTCATTTGGCTTTTAGCTTTGTTTAATTGCACAGAATTCATTCCACAAGCAGCTCATTACCTAATCTTAGAGTGCAAACATTTGGACTCTAAGCTGATCAATATGTGCATTTCTGCCAGTTTTTTAATGGAATGATTTTTATTATTATTATTTTAAATGATGGTTCTTCTTGTTTGTTTGTTTTTTAAAAAATTCTTAAATTCTTAACAGTCCAAATATAATGGTCTCTCACCAATCATCTCCTCTCAGCCACTGCTCATCTTGGATCAGGCATGAAAGTTTCCCAAAAAACCAGTCTGAAGCTCAAGGAACTCTGTACAACTGTCTGAAGAGAGAAAGCATGTTGATCACTTGCAATACAAGTCAGAAAACATTGTGGGGTTTTTTCAGTAGTTCAAGGACTTAGGCTTCTACCTCGTCATCACTTACATGCAGTAAAAACAAGTTTGAGTTGCTTCTTCGCCTATAACTTTTGCCTCTCACAGGGAATGCTAGCTTATTTCCTACCTTAGCAGGCAGCTTTGTTATTTATTTTTGGAATAATGGAATGGGGGCAGCAGCCCTCACAGCTGTCATAATTGATTTTTCTTCCATCACCAAACAATCATTCATTAGCACTAAATAATAGAATTCCAGATTATCCATTACTATTTCTGTCACTTTGAAAAATAGCTGACATAGAGTCAGTCCAGTTGGGCATGCTCACCAATCACATTGCAGAGGTTGCTGATAAAACATTTGATTTCATTGATCGAGCTCAGTAAGACTTTAACAAGGTCCTGGCTGGTCACTCTCAGCAGGTCTCATCAGTCCATAACATTAGAATACCATTTTTCTTCATTTATTTATTCATTGTTGGCTGTATCGAGACCATATCTCAACCTCAAATGCTGCAAGCTCTTGAGGCTCCGAAACTGAAAGCATTTGGATTAGAGGAATTGGCAGTTCGTTTCCAAATATAATAACATTCTGATTTTCCCACACTTTTCAAGAAGGGTTTTGTGCAAAATAAATTGAGTTGGTTAGATAGAGTGTAAAGCAACTTCTACTAATCTGAAATTATTTTTGCTGAATTAACACCTTCTGAAAGAAACTGGACAACAGAACTGCAAACACAATCTAGCACAGTATCTCCACAAGCAATTTGATTTGCCAGAAGTTGGCACACACTTGAATAATTAGGTAGTATAATGTTCTTCTGGGGAAATGGTCCCAGTTAAACACACACACATGCGCACACACACACACACACAAACACACAGATTTGACCAATTTTAATCCATGTTGGCTGAACAGCCTATTTTACTACACACTGGCGTGAGTACTTATGTCCTCACGAAGGAAAAAGAAAACACAGTGGTTGAAAGGACTATCATAAACAAAAGGAAAGCCAAACTGACTCCCTTCTCAACACCAGAACTGGCTGATGACAGCTTCCAGCTGTGATGGAAGCTTACTGCAAAGACTTATATTAAAAAAAAAAAAAAAAATCATAAATTATTTTTATGTGAAACTGAGTCTTACTTCCTGTGTAATTGAGTCACTGTGCCTGGAGGTATGTAAAAGACATGTAGACATGGCACTTTACAGATATGATTTAGTGATGGACCTGGCAGCGTTACATTTATGATTGGACTCGATCTTAAAAGTCTTTTCCAACCTAAATGATTCTATGATTCTAACAACTGGTCAGTTATGACTCCTTGATTCCTGGAGGGCATGTTAGCTCCGCTACCCAATGGAGATTCTACCTTAAAAATAACCCTGGTTCCGTGCACTGGTGACACATTTGACAATGCTCTTTTTTGAGAAACTGCACCCATATCACAAAGATAATTTCAGTGTCTAGGGTATAGAAGACAAGCAACTCAGCCGAGACATGCAATAGCAGTGGGGTCTGAGTATTTGACTGTGTATTTTCAGGACTTTATTCCAAATCTTTTGTGCCTATTGTCTATTTATCTCTTTTGGGACTTCCATCAGAATGCACTTATAGTGGAACTCTAGCCCTTACTAGTTTTGACCAGAAAAAAAAACCAACAACAACAACAAAATAAAGCCTGTTGCAGTTACTTCATACTTCTTAGCATCTGTTTTGGGGGTCAGTCCTACAAAGTCAATATGCAGAAAAAGAAAAAAATCTTTGTGAATAAGAAGCTTCTACTGGCTTCAGTGGAAGTCTAATCCTCCACGAAGAGGAATGAAAGTTTATGAACTTTGGTTCAGTTGTTAAAGCAGATTTTGTTCTTTGTTTAATTTTGTAATATTTGTTTTTAAATGAGTTATTCTAGAGGCTGAATTAAGAGTTAGCTCAATACAAAGAATTAGCTCAGGGCCAGCTGAGATAAGACAAGGGGTAATGAATTTAAAGAGGGCAGGTTTAGACAAGGTATAAGGAAAAAATGTTTTGCAATGAACACTGGCACGGGTTGCCCAGAGAACCCCCATCCCTCAAAACATTCAAGGTCAGGTTGGACAGGACTCTTGAGCAACATGATCTGGTTGAAGATGTCCCTGCTCACTGCAGGGGGGTTGCATTACATCACCTTTAAATGTCCCTTCCAATCCAAACTGTTCTATGATTCTATGAACCCGTAGGAGACATACAAATTTGTTCCCATACATTTTTGAAGATGTACTCTTTCATTCGTCTTTTTTTCAAAAGCCTAGCAATTTTCGAGTTTTAAAAACATTTGTGTGAAATTGTGTGACATTTTTAACATGGGTGGTTACACAAACATACAGAACATTTTCTGTAAGAAGCTATTCAAATAATTATCTCTTCTTTGTTAGTAACCGTAATTACTAAAGAATAACTATGGAATGATAATAAATCTGATCTTGCTTCAAACACAAGAACTCCAGTAATCAGCAATGTAGACAGTAAGACAGCAGGTCCAGTCCTGTATTGTGTCAGGTGATCACATCATGCAGTCATAAACCTATTACCTGCAGTGTGAAATCTTTTGCAAAGTTGATTAGGTTTATTTCTGTTTTCTTTTATGAATGGAAGGCTCTTCAATAATTTTACTCCCTTGGTAGGCTGAAGTCTTCTTTAATTTCCATCCTAAATTTATTCAGACTGTTTATATCCATCTTCTTTCTCTGCCAAATTTTGAGTTTGACCTTTAAGGGAAATATATACAGTTATTTTTCAACTCTAATGTTTATTCCCCTGACACATCTGTTTATGTGACAAAGCATCATGTCCTCTCAGAAGATCCTATTTTATGGCTTTTTCTTCCAGTATATAAATTTTCATTGCCCCCCTATCTATCCTAGTAGTCTCTTCATGTCCTTATTCTGGTTTGAATTAATTGTTCCCTAAATGTAAGCAGTCAGAACACTACACTGTATTCGAGACTTGAGAGTTTTCACTCAATGTTATGTTCTCTATGTCATTTTCTATCCCAAAGCACGAACTTGTTGTTTGTACTGCTAAACTTCACCCCGCTCCTCTTATTCCTGTCTGTACAATTCAGATAATCTTGCACAATGTTTCCTGTTCTCTGTAACAATGATGTCTTTCCACTTTGCATCATTTGCAAACATGACTAATAAACTACTTCTGATCATGCCATGACTTTAAATACTAAATTATGCTATTTCCAGACCAGTCCTTGAGGTTCTTTCCAACTCAGTAACTCCCTTCTCTTTAATTCCTTCTCTATTTTGTAATATTTCTGTTAATCTCATATTTACCTTTTTAATTAATTTTGTTTGGCAGTATTTCAGATGCCATCATAAATTCTAAACAGATGAAATATTACTTATATTCTTTAACCTGAAAAATAGAAAAGCACTTTATCCAAGAAAGGCACAAGGCCAGCCTGGCTTAACAGACATTTAGTAAATCCAAATGTATCTGACTGAAATGTTATAGCATTTTCAAAGGAAATAAATGGTCTGAAAGAGGACTGCTTATGAGGATTCATTTTGGGATGCCATGAGATAAAGTGGCACCTTTTGTAAGTCTCTGTTAAATTTTGTAATCTTTCCTGAAAGAGATGATGAAAGTACAGTAAAAGCAATCTTCTTAGACCATTTTACATTACAGATATTGAGTTTCTGTGTCAACCTTAATTTGCTTCCTCTTTCGTATCTCTACTATATATACTAAGCATTCATTAGCTCACCCAGATAACTATTATAATATTGTTTTTAAAGCAAATTTAATTTACTAGATCTTACTCAATTAACTTAGATGAAGGAGAACCACCACTTTGCATACTCCAGCACAGACTTGTGGAAATAAAATGCCCAGAGGAAAACCAGAAGCAAATTGAGCTACAGTATTCTGTTTTGCAGAGATTCTATACCTGGAAGAAGCTAAAAAACAAAAGGACTTTACTGAAGTTCTTTCATGGAAAAAAACCAGCATTTTCAGGTTTCTGATGTTTGTGGCTGAAAATTACTTGGTGACTAATAAAGAAAAGTTAGTGGCTACAATCTAACTTGTTTTTTCTCCTTAGTTTTGGATAATAATAATTATATCTACCTAATAATAATAAATAAATCCTAAAAGTATGAAATGAGTTATTCTTTAGCTGACTATTGCATGAATCTTAATAAGAGATGTAGCTTGCTCTGCTCACCTCTCTATAGAGAATAGTGTTTAGGTGTAAATAGTATGCTTGGGATATAAAAATAACTGCATCCTACAAATGAAAGACAGAGGCTCAGAAATTCCAGCTGTATTAATTATTTAAGACAAACTTTAAGTAGTCAAAATATTTTAGCTGCATCTTGGAAAATATTTTTAAAATGGAGACGTCTCTGAATCTAAGGAGATTTCGGATATTTCTAAGACCACATGGAAAATATGGGTAGAGGAAGGAACCATAGTTGAGATCTGTGTGGAAACAAATGATCTCGGTGGTCGAAATTTCTTGCCTCTCTTTACTTTTGGAGCGAACTAAATTTTACTCCAATTTTGTAGCAGAACCTGAGGGCCCACAAGCATGTGTTGTTTCAGATTTTGCTGCAGTGTTTTCTAATAGCTGTAGATATTAAAATAATTCAGTTTCAAAAACTCCAAGAGAGAACCCCAGGATGGTATTGTGCCTGCATGTGTTTATCCCAGGAGCATATGTTTTCCCTCTGCTTGGGCATAGGGGAAAAAAGAATTTACAGGGAAGAGAATTAAGCATCACTTGAAAGATGCCAGCTCTGAGCTCCATTGATTGTTTCAAATATAACCATTAATTTCTGCCTAAAAATAACCAAAGAAAGAAAAAAAGGGAAGGGAAGGGAAGGGAAGGGAAGGGAAGGGAAGGGAAGGGAAGGGAAGGGAAGGGAAGGGAAGGGAAGGGAAGGGAAGGGAAGGGAAGGGAAGGGAAGGGAAGGGAAGGGAAGGGAAGGGAAGGGAAGGGAAGGGAAGGGAAGGGAAGGGAAGGGAAGGGAAGGGAAGGGAAGGGAAGGGAAGGGAAGGGAAGGGAAGGAAGGAAAGGAAAGGAAAGGAAAGGAAAGGAAAGGAAAGGAAAGGAAAGGAAAGGAAAGGAAAGGAAAGGAAAGGAAAGGAAAGGAAAGGAAAGGAAAGGAAAGGAAAGGAAAGGAAAGGAAAGGAAAGGAAAGGAAAGGAAAGGAAAGGAAAGGAAAGGAAAGGAAAGGAAAGGAAAGGAAAGGAAAGGAAAGGAAAGGAAAGGAAAGGAAAGGAAAGGAAATGTGGGGAACCATCCACAGGGAAAAACACGTCTGTTGCCTCTCATATCTGACACAAACACTGGCTACAAGATCCCAGCTCCAGAAAGACTTCAAAAGATCTTGTCTTTATATAGGAGGAGTCAGTCCATTTGTTGAAACTAGACTTTTTTCTTGGTTTCTTTTTTTTAATGCATGTTGGAATAGCTTTTTCAAAGGGACAGAAAAAGAGAGCCTAAAATTTCCGAGTGAAAATGTGGAAATGATAGGAAAATACTCCTGTGTACACACAAACCTGAACCCAGAGAGATTTTAAAGTTCTGTTGTTATATGGAAGATTTCATGGTGTTCAGCATATACAGAAATGTCATTAACATTTTATTACAAAGAATCATAGAATCACAGAATCATAGAATGGCCTAGGCTGGAAGGGACCTTAGAGAAGAATATTTTATTTGAGCAGTAGTCTGCCATTGGGTCATATTAGCAGTAATTTCACTAATAATGCTATGAAAAGTTTTTTTATAATTACGTGACTACATCAACTAACTTTTTAAACAAAAATTAAAAGTCAACATGCTAGAACATAAAATTATATCTGCAATTTTTTTCATAGAGTAAACAGAAGATTTTTGAGAAATAATAGAGTTTTTTAGTGTCCCTGACCATTTTTCTTCTGTTCCCCTCTTTCACAAATACCATTTTATTTTATTTTGCTTTTTTCCTATATGTGAGTATTAATATCGTAGTGCAGCCAATTTAATGTATTGGAAACAGTCTCTGTCTACCCTTAATAGCATTACTATTATTTATTTATACTAACTTATAAATAAAGTCTTTACTTTTAAGACTTAAAGCCTCATTAAAAAAAAAAAAAAGATAACTGACAGTTATTCTTGGATGTCTATGGGACGGGAAGGGAGAAACTATCTGAGAAAAACAACAACAATATGAGAAGATGAGTTGTCTACCTTGAAAGAAGAGGCACAAATGTCACTCTTGACCATGATCCCTTTTCTTAAGGCCCTGACTGATCCTCCCAGACTGACACACCTACCTGTAATTGTGCAAGGCAGAACTGACCATGCAGTTGTGCTCACTCCAAAACAACAATGAGGACATATAATGAAAATGCATAAGATAAGAAAAGAATGTTGGATGATTGCCACTCTCCCACAGTGTAATACACATTTTTACCAACATCTAGAAATATTATTTCAATTAATATGAGATTGGGTTGATTGTTTTTGTTTGGGTTTTGTGTTGTTGTTGTTTATTTTTTCTATATTCTTTTATTTATAACATAACAGAGTATAAATCTAGTACAAAATTAAAAAAAAAAAATTGGAACCAGTATTTATTTCTGAAAGTGAAATTAAAGTGCCTTCTGTAAAGAAAATTCCAAAGAAAAGCTTTAAAATCTCCTTTCATCACAAATCTCAGAAATTTTCTTTCATGTTCAGAAATACTTTTTGTAAAATTGAGTGATCTACCATGATACATTAATTATTTGTCAGAAAATAACTTTACTAAAAGAAATTTACTTCTTCATTGCTGCTGGACTATTACAGAATCACAGAATCACAGAATGTCAGGGGTTGGAAGGGACCTCGAAAGATCATCTAGTCCACCTCCCCTCCCAGAGCAGGATCACCTACAGTATCTCACATAGGAACGCGCCCAGGCAGGTCTTGAATGTGTCCAGAGAAGGAGACTCCACAACCTCCCTGGGCAACCTGTGCCAGGGCTCTGTCACTCTCACTGTTAAAAAGTTTTTTCTAATATTTTCATGGAACCTCCTATGTTCCAGCTTGAACCCATTGCCCCTTGTCTTGTCAGCGGACATCACTGAGAAGAGCCTGGCTCCGTCCTCCTGACACTCTCCCTTGACATATTTATAAACACTAATGAGGTCACCCCTCAGCCTCCTCTTCTCCAAGCTGAAGAGACCCAGCTCCTTCAGCCTTTCCTCATAAGGGAGATGTTCCACTCCCTTCATCATCTTTGTGGCTCTACGCTGGACTCTCTCCAGCAGTTCCCTGTCTCTCTTGAGCTGAGGGGCCCAGAACTGGACACAAGATTCCAGATGTGGCCTCACCAGGGCAGAGTAGAGGGGCAGGAGGACCTCTCTCGACCTACTTGCTACTCCCCTTCTAATACACCCCAGGATGCCTTTGGCCTTCTTGGCCACGAGGGCACTTTTCTGGCTCATGGTCATCCTCCATCAGAATGTCTATTCAGGGCTGTGTGTTATTCAAGGCTTGTCTAAATATAGCAAGCATTGATGTTATACCAACCCAAAGACAGCTGAAGTTACAATGGAATGCTTTCAAAGATTTGAAGATATATTATGGATATATTGCCCCTTCTTTTTTTTCTAGTTTTATTTCTATTTATTTCCATCTGTGTGAAAAATGGATTTATTGTAGTGGTTCTACAAAACTACAAAACATCCTTAGAGAAAACTAGCCAATTCTGGTTTGTTTGGGGTTTTTTTCTTATTTCAGGCATAGCCTCGTTCATCCTCCTTCTTGCTCACACCCCCCAGCATCTCCAATGGCTCCTACAACTCACATCCCACACATCAAGATGTTGGCCAACATTTTGCAGGAGGCAGTTGGGGTTTTACTTCAGTATCAGTGGTGGGGTAATATCTACTATAAATAATTCTTGAACAGAAGTGTAGCCTTCAAAGTGTCTGTGGTATTCTCCTGTTCTCAGTGACAGTGATTCTAAATGCATCCTGACCAAAGGTGAGTCCTCTTTCCTGTTACCCTCATTCTCCATTTTTTTTTTTTTTTTTTGCAAAAATGTGAATCTTTACACCAGAGCAGAGCTAGCATTTTTCCTGGTGTGGGAAAACTTGTCTTTATTCTTTCAGAAAAACAGCAACAAAAAGAAAAGTTAGTCCAAAAAGTTTACATTAATTTATATCATTAGATTGACAACATGAAAGACTTTAATACCAAGGAATGGGATTTATGGGTTAAAAAAAAAATAAAGAAAAAAGCTTCGTCTTTCAGTTTTGAACTTTGAATTGACTTTTCACCTCAACACTTTTAAATATTATTGAAATATGATTATTAATATAATATGGAATTATTGTTAAAACATCCATATCATACTAAGATACAAATTTTGCATTAGAGACGTAGGGTGTCCATTTAATGGATGCAAATAATGACATGTTAAGCCCTCCTTTCAAAAATCCTGTTTTAACACCCTTGTAATCACCCGTCCATCTCCTCTTTTTCTCTCCAACAAACACGTAAATAAATAAATAGCCCAGATTCTGCCTGGAATAATGTTGCATTTCACCAAGCCCACAGATGAATAGATATGTAATGAAGTACTATTTTTTCCTCAGAAAATGAAGAAAATCCAGTGAATGGAAAATTGGGGTTACTGTGTGTGCATTGCGAAGTAATAGTTATTTGAGTATTGAATCCGCCAAAAGGAAAATTTGAAAATGATGAAGTGCATTCATACAAGAAACTAGAAAGCTGGGAGAGGTGAAAAGGGGAAGCTGGCAGACTTGTGCTAGGCTGATAGCAAGTATAATAGCAAAAATGATTGCTTTGTTTTCTAGGATGGGGAGGATGGGCTGCAGATGTTGCTGCTGTTTGTCTTAGGTGAGGAAAAAAAATCTTCATTTCCCCTCAGTGGGGACAGACTATGTTGCTCCGAGGGTGATTTACCTTGAGAAGGGTAAACAGTTCAGCAAAAGTTCACCTGAAAATGTCTTGAGACAAACAAAGCTGAAACCTGGCTGGAATCAAATGAGCAATTTAATGTCTGGTCTATCCTCAAGACACTTCTTCCTGGGCAGGGAACTGCTCTGGTTTTCTCCTCCATCACAGGTGACAGTACTGTTATAACTCAGTTCTGAATTCAGGTGATGCTCATTCATTACCCAGCTGTCAAAGAATGTGGAGTATGAGCAGTCATTCACATTTTTTATTGTGTGTATACCCAATGGTTACACTGCATACTCGAATCCGAAGTAAACAAGTGTATAGTGCCTTCCTGACTTAGAATAGAATGCTCCTAAATAGCTATAAGTGTTTCAAGGAATGTTTATGCATTTTCCATTAAACAAGAAGTGGATAAAATCCTAAGCATCCTTAAATAAAGGATCTAGTCTTATTCTGTTTCTATCTCCTAAGCAACCCACCAAACTAAAAAATAACATATTCCTTTCTTTTTCTTTCTCCATGAATTCATACATCCCCTTTTTATTATTAAGGAAAACTAACTAGCTAAATAAAAAGATTGATCTTTCTAAAGTGAAGAAACACTTTTTTTGCAGGACTGAACTGAACATTAGAGATTTCGTCCTTCAACTCTGACTCAGAGTCCTGTCCTTTGGGGAGAAAAACAAAACACATTTCCTCTGAGTAATTAGGTTAAATCATCAAGCCAGCATATTAATCAGAGAGATGTATTTCTTGTGTTTTTTTTTTTTAAAATTTTGAAGCCGTAAAAGCAATTTGGGAGAAATATCTACAGTAGCTGCTTATTTAAATTAGCCACCGTCTTTTTCTCCTTTGAGAAATGTGATATATAAATAGAAAGTACTTCTAAGTATACTTATTAAATAGCTAATGTACGTTATTTGCTTTTGTATAATAACAGATATACCTATTATTAAGCACAGCATGCAGCCATATACTAGAATTTCCCACTCAAATCAAGAGAGAAAAATTAACCCCTGTAGTGGGGAAGTCACTCCTGCTGTGCAGAGCATCTGTTTCATGATGGGACAAATCATGCTCTGAAGGGACCTGTAATTCCTATACCATTAAGGATAAAAAGCCTTTACATGAACAACTTGGAGTAGAGGATTAACTATTAGACCAATAAAACCAGATAAGATTATTTTCTCATTATATTTAACTACAGGCAGTGCCCAACAAGAAATGCTAAAATGTTAAAATGCTAAAAAAAATGCTAAAATACTAAAATGCTAACACCAGACATTGAATGCTGAGTAATGTATTACAGTATTTCTGACTCACAGTGATATTCAGCCAGAAGGAACATTTCTCCTGGGCTCCAAATATTGAGGTAGACTCAGGACATTTCCTGACTTACCTGGGCCTATCTGGACCTTTTTGTACCACCCATCTGTCCTCACTGCTAAGTGCAGCTGGACCTTGAAGTAAAATTCACAATTTAATGTTGTCAGTTAAATTTCAGTGATATTTATGATCCTATACAGTACTAAGCAATGAAGTCTTGATACAAAACCTGGAGGTCTGTGGGTTTTGGTTTTTTTTTCTGTAAGTCACTGAAGACACGGTTCCTGATGTCAAATGATTTTTTATTTGGATCAAATGAGAAGAGGCAGCTTAACAGCAATCCCTGATGTAATGCACTGACACACAAACTTACAATATGTCATAGTGTTATTTAAGCACTCTTTGTGTTTGTCTTTTTTCCAGTCTTCTTCCGTGTAACGTACTGTTCACATGAAAGACTATTTAAATTAATTTTTCATTTTCAGTCACTGTCAATGCCAAAGATGTGTTTGTTCATCTTAAATATTTTAAGGCCAGTTAAGCTGCAGCTTTAATGAAAAGCATGACATTCTGTAGATCTCTAAGAAGCACAACAGTTAAAGGAATAATTAATACAATAACATGGCAAAACAACTGTGGTTTAAAATTTAATAAACATACTTCTTCCCTCAAAATACCTGAGTATGAGTTCTGGGAATGTTTGTTATTGTTGAAATCGTAAGTCTCTCCTCTTAGCAAATAACAAAAATGATTGAAATAATGTAGACTTTATTCTACTCCCTGTAGCCTTTCATTTTTTCTACTTTTACGCTTACTGTTTAAGCTGTAAACCAAAATATCTGATGTACTCAATTATTTCAAAGCATCTGTTTATCTATTGTTGTCATTGAATGATTTCATTCTAGAAAGAAGGAAACTAATCTCGATGAAGCAAATAGTTACAAGTTAATCTCATCTAGGCTGCCTTTCCCACAAAATTTGGACCAGGTGATTTTGAGGTCACTTTCAACTTTGGCTGTTCTATGATTCTATTATTAAAAATGCAGTTTTTAATGGTAAAAGTCATGTTATCATCCAAACCAGACTGCTTTACTAGTACTGTTTGTCTTTAGTCTCACACAATATGCCCTGTCATCTGAGTTATAACAGTTTAATTTATACCAAAATCTCTCGAGGGCTGGGATTAGCTGCCTTCCGGATTGTTTAGGGACAGTTATGAAGGACATACTGAATCCATATACATAAAAAATTGTGTGTTAGTGTTAAAAGACTGAAACAACTCTTCATTATTTGCAGGTTTTGTATGGTTTTAGAAGAAGTGCTGAAACACAGACCATTCCTACAAAGTCTTTGCTCAGCTGTACCATTCCGAGCAATTTAAATAATTTGATTAATGCTGTATATTAAAACATATGTCTTGATAGTTGAGTACTTATTGGAAGAAAAAGTCAAAATTCAACATATTTATTTTTTGTCTTATTCCTTAAAAATAGGCAAAAATCAAATGTCCTGGGGTTTACAGATTTTGCCACACAAATGATTTGTAACTAAAATGAAGAGCTCTTATCAGTTTATTTCCTCCTGAAATATTTTTATATTCACTTGACAGCACTTTTACACTAAATTTAACTTTCTTTTTTACGTCTATAGATAAATTATCCTTCTTAAAACATTTTCCTTGTTTTTTTTTTTTTTCAACAAATATAATCATTTCTTAACCCCACATATTTGTAACTTGATAAAAATCATGTAATAACATAGGACCAGGATGGAGTCTTTCATAATAATAATAATAAAAAAACGTAAAAATCTTGGTTCTTTACTGCTTCATTTTCTAAACTTTATTTTAGAAGGATGTATTTTGTCTCCTTTGCAGATAAAGACACTCTTGGCCAATGTCTAAAAGGGATGATAAAATAAGATTCAAGATTGTTATACAATGACCATGAGTAGGTTTTGGGAATCCATTATTATTTGCAATAGTCTTTGTATCTTTCTCAGAGAACTGAGGATTATCAAAAGTGGGGAGTCTCAAAAGCGTTTTAAGCAAATCCAGTAGAGCTACAATATTAGGAGCAAATTTCTCCTTGTAAATCCGATTAGAAGGCCACAGATCTTAAAGCTGCTGGTGGAAAGGAAACCCTTAGGGGAAATTTGAGTTGTCGAAATATTGAATCATATACAATTTAGCTGTTGGTTGGTTAGTTCTTCACAAGAAAAAAACTACTGCACTGTTCTGTTGTTGGCTACTGGTGAAGAGGAGTTTCCCCAAGCTATGTTTGAACATCCATTTTCCAGCAAGTTTGTGTGCTGGAGTCTCTGAAAATCATTGCTGGGGACCAAACCTGAAAAGAACCAGTCAATTATCAAGACTAAGGCAGATTGTTTAGGTGCTACTGAATCCAGCAGCCTGACAGAGGCTTTCATAACTCCCCATCCCCACGTTCAGCCAGGAGCAAGGATGACTGTGATCATCCCTCACAGGTTCAACATTGGATGTCTTATCTTCAACTTAGCAAAGCAGTTGCAGCTCAAGGAAGTAAAAAACACTTGATAGATTTGTTCATTTTTAAAAAATTTAGTCTCTCCATGCATGACTTTTGAAAGTTTGTACTCTGTTATTATTACTGTCTCACTTGAGACAAGTTTGTGGCACTTTAATTATTATCCGTTCTGCTGATCAAGAAAATTCACATAAAAACTTATTTCTTATTTCAACATGATTTGTGATTTTTGCCCATGGCAAAGCGTAATGATGTTACAGTAAATTTAAAACCAGACATGATAAACCGGTGTCTTTGAATAGAAATAAATGGCAAATATATATGACGATTAGTGTGTGTGTTGCCATAGATGAGATATAGATTTCATAAAGAAGAATAAACACTTAATTGTTGAGCACTTACTTTTGAATCTTGAAACATATATCTAAATAATAGAGAAAATGCACAATTAGAAATAAAATTAGAACAAAATACCTCAGTCTTGGAAAAACTTAAATTTTTGCAGAGATTTGGAAACTATGTTCACATTTTGCAGTTTGTGTGTTACGAGAAAGAAGTACTTTAAAGCATTGAAAAATGCCTTCTGTCCTAACATTTATAGGCTGTGCTAGAAGGAAAGTAAAATATTGTACCTCTGCATAGCATTGCATTCAGCTACGCATTCTGTTGGTAAGTCAGCTAGAGGACAGGCAGTATTCTTTCTAATCGTGAAAGAAAAACCTGATTTACAAAGAGATTTCTTATTTCCGCATTGACATGCTGAGGTGAAAATGCACTTGGTTGGTGATTTCTCTTTTGCTTACTACATGCAACACTTTAATGCAAGGTGACTAAAACACAACTTCAAAGGAAATTTAGCCAAAGTCTTTGTTTCCCTGCAGTGAAAGCAGAATAAATAGCTGTACCATTGAAGCAGCAAGAGCTATAAGCAGTGAGACGCTGTCAAGGTAAGCGCTGCTTATCAGTGAAACACACAGGCTTTAGCAGAGCAAATCTCCTCTTTTCCTCCAGGGAGAAGGAGAAGAAAAGTAAGGCAGATTGGAGGATTGATAGATGAGGATATATTTCATCTCCCCCAGAAGGACATCATGCCCCTGCTAAACTTTTCCTATTTCCTTGTTCTCTTTATTCCTTATCTTTGGCTCTTTTTTTGTTTGTTTGTTTTGGTTTTGTTTTCATTCTTACAGGTTTCTGAGAACAGTTCTGTGTGCTATAAGAACTGCTTTACACTGTTGTTTTTTTTTTTTCCTGCAGTCTATACCAATGCAGGTCTGTTTCCTCTAAAAAAAACACTCCTTGATTGCTTAAAGAGAAAAGGCCACTTCAAAAAGTCTGAATAATTAAGAAAAGGGGAGAAATAACCTACAGAAACTGTCTGTCAATGTTCAAGATCACAGCTGACAACATTGGTGAAAATCACCACCTGCCACCCCCCAGCACTCTTGAAAATACGTCAGCACCTTAGGGCTTCTAAACAGTTATGACTACGAAGATTAATTAGCTTTTTGAATTCAGAAGTCCAATTTATTAGATTGGATTTCAGTTTCTCGTTAAATCCTTTGGTGAGTGCAGTATACCCTGTTATTTATTGTTAAATGAGTCCTTTCACTGTGCTGTCTGTGAGCATCTGTTGCATCAGGTTACTGCAATCCACTGGATGGAGAATTTAAACACCGTCATCAACTCAAGCTTTTTAAAAATTGGAATTTCTGCTTTAATGAAGCAAGAGTTTTGATTTCATTTCATGTCAAATCTGAAACAAAAGTGCTATAATGGTGTGATAAAGAGTTGCAATGAGAGAAACTGAAATTGTCCTTTTCCACAGTTTTTCTCTTAAAATATATGAAAAATGGGCATCATCTTCCAAATCATTCCAGTTTGGCCATTTTTTCCAGTGGAAAAAAAACATTTCTTGCACCCACCTAACTTATTCTAATGATGAGGCAGCAGGGGTTTTTTTTTCCATCTTTGCCTTGATATAGGTCATCACAAACATAAAGATATTTAAAAAAAAATTTCCAAGAAAATTTCAAAGTAGTCATTGAACTGAGCAATCTGCATATATCCAGTCCTTGGCTTAACAGTAACAGGCCAAACCTTAATAGCAGACAGATTAATTAGAAAGATTAATCTAAAATGTTGTTGGGTTTTTTGTTTGTTTGTTTCAAGAGCTTTCTACCATGAGATAAGGGAGATGGAATTATTGTCAATTCTCCATCAAGACAATGATATCTGGAAATCAGTATTAATCATGTTAGATATCTGTCTATCTTACATTGCAGAAAAATACATTAGACATGTTTTGGTTGGTTTCCTGTGTCCCAAAGTATCCTTTGTGCTTTACAGGCATATAAAATCCCAAGGAAACCACAATATTTGACAAAATAACTATAAATAGATTTGAAACCTTATACCTGATTGTATTATGAATTATGTATTATTGAAAAAAAACCAACATGGTATTTCTCCATTTAGGTTTTTTCTTTAGAAAAAATAATATCTGTGGGTTTAGTTATTCATAATTTTATAGAACTAAACAAAATGAAGTAATAAAGAAAGTGATTCAGCCTGAATGGAAGCACTGTGTGTCTTTCAGAAAAAAAACCACAAATTCCATAGAAAAAAAAGGAGATACTGAAGCCTAAGTGTCCCTACTTCCAAACTTGTATATTTGTTACCAGATTATTAAACCTATCTCAAGTCATATTGAATTTTGGTAACTTACAGAAAAGAATTAGGAGCTACCCAATCCAGTATATCACATAAAATAGTGCCATGTGTAGGTTTAAGACATTTAGGTTTAGAAAACGTATCTCTTTATCTTCGTTTGAGCTAAACGGAGCCAACTCTGTTCAGTGATTTTAATTTTCAGCTCAGTCTCTTCCCAGAGATGGCATTTTCTGAAGTCAGCAGCATGTTTCTGCAGACAGTGCCTGCTACTGGCAGTGACAACACTTGATGTTTACAGTTACTGCCAGGGATTGGGATGCAGAAAGGGTCTTGCTGATACTTTTTCCTGTAGGGACCAAGGTCACTGATGGATCTTGTCTGCCACACTGGGGGTGCTGGGAAAGAAAAGGTATCACAAGGAAGTAAAAGGTTGTACCTCCTGTGGGGAACAAGACAGGTGACCAACAAAAGCATTCAATTCCAAGTACATCATAATCAGTGTAAAACTGAGGGATTATGAGGATTAAGTCTCTCCTTCAATGGCCGGTATCTGAGCAGGACTCTGTCCAATCTTCTGCTTTTGATCCCGATCTTGAGTTTCCAAATCTAATTCCTTCATCCATCTCCACTCTGCGGCTGAGCCTGGGGCTTCCCTGGTGCCTCCTGCTCTGCAGCTTCAGTGGGGATTGCTATGAGAGGGGAGTCAGGTTTAATATTGGTTTTGTATATATTTGTATATAATTATTTCTTTTTTATATATATGTATATACTATTTCTTTATTAGCACTATTCTTATTTTATTAAAACTAGTTTAATGTTCTTTTTCCAATCCATAAGCCTCTCTGCTTCATTTCCTTTCCCTTCCCATCCATCAGCATTCAGTGGTCAGCCCAACCCTAAGCCTCGACACTCTTGTAGGCACAAGTGTCTTGTTCAACAGTCTACTGGAAAAAAAACACCAAAACCAATAAAACTCGGTAATTATGTAAATTACTTTGGAAGGGTTGGGTTTTTGTTTGTTTGCTTGTGATCTTTTCCTCCAGTATTGGAACGATTTATCTGTCAAATTCACTGTGAATTCCTCAATGCTTTCAGATCTAGTCGAACAATTTATTTAATGAGTCATATGTTAAAAATACCTGTTTATCCCTGACAGATGAAAAAAAAAATCTGAGTTCTGGGAAGAAGTTAATATTGAAGTGTCGAAGCAGGACATGTCGAAGCAGGTTCCAAACAGTGCATGTTCACAAAACACTGAGACCTTCTGCCACCAAGTAACAGTGGAACAACAGTTCCAGATTTGGTTTTAAAGAATTATTTATCACAGGAAAAAGTGAAAAAAACAAAGGCCTAATTTGGGAGTTTACTGTAAAGAAAGTAATCTGCAAATGTCATGCCAATCCAAATAGTTCCCACAACTTCTTTTCAGATTGTATCTAAGCTCTTTGGGTTTACATTTAGAAGATTAAAATGATCCAAAGCATAAAAATCTCCAGCAAAACAAAACAAAAAAACCCCACCAAACAAGTAACTAACTAGTTTGAAAATTTACACCTCTGCTTCCAGAGATTTCTATAAAAGTTTCATACACAGACTGTGAACATCTGTGAGATCAATTGCAACACTCTTTTTTTTGCAGTATAGGATGATTCTGGGAGATTTTATCATGAATTTTCCACAAAAAAATTAATTTTTTTAATATCTGGGGTGTGAAAATTCCCCTTATATATGTTAGTTGAAATATATGGGTTTAACTACTTTGAGCAAGAGAGTAGTAACAGTCATCTGGGTATAAATTCAGAATTTGTATTTATTCAACCGAATTCTGAAATCAAGGAGCAAGGAGAAAAAACTCACTGATCTTTAAGTCACCGGGAACATCATCACACCTGCCCTTCTTCTGTGCTGAGGAATGTGTATTGCTAAACAGATGCACACTTGAAGTTTTAAAAAATAACACGTGATCTTAAGGCATGAGGCTCAACTGGAACACAAAGAGTGGTTTTGGCCAGTGTCCAAACACAGGGCTCAGTTTTACGAGGGAAAAGCTGCATGCAGTTCGTCAGCGTTCCTTTCTGCTTTCCAAAACTGTTTGATTACTGCTTCAGTCTGTGGCTTATTAAGTTTTTAATTTATTTTCCACAGACACTGTGCTTGGACACATATGGCTTTCTCTAAAGTGCCACTGAGTTATGTTTTTTTTTAATGCACAGGAAACAAAATTAAAATGTACCCGTTATTCCAGCATTTTTTATTGTCCCAGTGGGAATTGAATTTCCACGAACTGAGTGTCTGAAAAACAAAAAAACCCAACTGTATCTGATGGAAAATTTGTAACCAAGGATGTAAATTGTAAACGGCGTAGTTAAAATATCAAAATGGTACATGCATGTACGTGTATTCTGCATGTCCTGACTGCATTCTTCCCCTTGGTTCACTTGGAACTACAGCTCTGGAAGGAAGATGATATATGCAGGACCAGCCTGCTGCAACAGCGTTGAAGCTGAGGAAGGGTTGAGTGCGTCCAGTTCATTGTGACCTAGATGAAGCTGACAAACTTTGTGCAAGGGAATTCGTGTCTTTTTTCAGTGGTTTAGTTTTCATCCAAGGAATATGTAAGCCATCAAGCTACTTCAAGGATATATTGATTATTCGCAGTTGTGAAGACATAAAAAGCAGTACAAACCAACTGCTTAGGATTTCAGTGTTGTTTTTCTCGTTCTCCTTGTTTTAAGAACATAGTGAAAAATGTAAACCGTGTAAAATGGAACCACGTTAATGAGCAAATATGCTGCCCAACCAAGTGAGCAGCAAGTGGATATTGCTCACAAAATCACAGAATGGTCAGGGTTGGAAGGGACCTCGAAAGATCATCTAGTGCAACCCCCCTGCCAGAGCAGGATCACCTACAGTAGGTCACACAGGAACAGGTCCAGGTGGGTTTTGAATATCTCCAAAGGAGACACCACAACCTCTTTGGGCACTCACCCTTTACATATTTATAAACATTTATGAGATCACCCCTCAGCCTCCTCTATCTCCAAGCTAAAGAGACTCAGCTCCTTCAGCCTTTCCTCATAAGGGAGATGTTCCACTCCACCATCCCTGTGGCTGCGCTGGACTCTCTCCAGCAGTTCCCTGTCTCTCTTGAGCTGAGGGGCCCAGAATTGGACACAATATACAAGATGTGGCCTCACTAGGGCAGAGCAGAGGGGCAGGAGGACCCCTCTTGACCTACTTGCTACTCCCCTTCTAATACACCCCAGGATGCCATTGGCCTTCTTGGCCACGAGGGCACACTGCTGGCTCATGGTCATCCTGCTGTCCACTAGAACCCCCAGGTCCCTTTCCCCTGTGTTGCTCTCCAACTCATCAGTCCCCAACCTATACTGGCACATGATGAGCTTGGCACAAATGGGAGGTAGTACCTGCTACTTCAGTTTTATAGTACTGTGAAATGTGAATGAGTAGTGTGTTCCTGCTAACCAAGCCATCTCAGGCTTCCTTTGTGCTATTTCAGTTCTTTTTTCAACTTTTGTTCTTATTCTAATAGGTACATAATCTGCTGAAATCAGAAATGTGAGGCTATAGTTTTTCCTTCAGTTTCATTGTAGTCTAACTAAGGAAAGAAAACATGAAGTACACTAAGTTGACAGATTAACTGAGCAACTAGGAGAAGTTACTTCTAATTTAAATACCTTTTCGATTGTTATGGTAAATGGAGGAGAAGATAGTTAAGAGAGAGGAGAAAAATCAATGCAGGTTTTCAGATCACCCCAGAATGTATTTTCTAGTTACATTATGGATAGCTTCATTATTCAACAAATGCACTGCTTATACTCTAAAAGTACTCTACAGGAGTTATACCTTATTTTTTTATACATTAATATATGAAAGAATACTGCAGTTTTAAAACTGCACATAAAAATATGCCTTAGTACATATCTTTATTAACAAACTGTATGTTGAGATTATCTTCTTTCATCGTATGGTAGCTTTTATTTATCAATACTGTCCCATCTAGAGAGTTTTAGCTGTGTGTCCGTAAATACACACTCTTCTCACAATTTGTGTTCACCAAGATTATATTTATAATATTTTATTTGCTTATAAAAAAAACAGCTGGGCTTTAAGATACCTGGCAGTGCCCTGAAAGAGCTCTGCTAATTGTGCAAAAGCACTGAAATAAAATAACAGTGCAGGGAAGCATTTCTTTTATTAGTTATTTGCCATATACATCTTTGAGGAAAAGAGTAGTTGTTTTCTGGCATGGCACTTCTACACCCTGGCAGACACAGTGGACACACAAATTATACATTCCTCAGCTCTTAATGCTTTAAATCTGGTTACAATAGCCATGCATGACTGACAGTTGTCATAAAGCATGAGTCAGGAATAGCTTCTGAAATTCCAGCTTACCTCAATATTATTTAGCGTGTACATTGCTTCAGTAGCAAAAGTTTTAGAAAGGAGCATCAGGTAAAACTCAAGGCTCTCTTTTCCTTTGAAAAGATCAGAGATCTGGCAGGTAAAATACCAGCTTGCCCTGCCAGTGAGCATGCCAAGCAACCTCAGTTCATTTCTCAGTTGGAAATGGTATGAGGAAGGGGCCTATAGCATTGTAAGGCTCCTATCTGTTTTCTGTCTTTAATAATTCCAAGGTGTCTGGGGACCATAGAATCACAGAATGTGTTGGGTTGGAAAAGACCTTAAAGGCCTTCTAGTCTGACCCCTCTGCAGTGAGCAGGGACATCTTTAACTAGATCAGGTTGCTCACAGCCCCATGAAGCCTGACCTTGAATGTCTGCGGGGATGGGGCCTCCACCACCTCTATAGGCAACATGTATGTGTGTTTCATCCCCCTCATAGTAAAGAACTTCTTCCTGATATCTGATTTAAATCTACACCGCTCTAGTTTAAAACTATTTCCCCTTGTCGTATTGCTATGCGCCTTTGTAAACAGTCCATCTTCAGATTTTCTGCAGCTCCCTTCAGATACTCGAAGGTTGCTATAAGATCTCCCTAAAGCCTTCTCCAGGTTGAACAGAGATGGCTCTCTCTGCCTGTCTTTGTAGAATAGATACTTCAGCCCTTTGGTCATTTTGTGGTGTATCTCAGAGGACATGGCTGATAAACCTGATAAAAAAAAAAATCTGATGCAGTTGAAATGTTAAATAAGATTTTAAAGGCCAAATAATATTTAAGAACTATGGTTGATGACTCTGTCATGCACATGTGCAACATAGGACCTGAGAAAGATGAAGAGCCATTCCACTCATCCATTTTGGGGGCCTCCCCTTTAATTTTGTGCTCTCCAGCCCCTGTGTTGGGTTGTCAGGTTCTACACTGAAGTCTTTGTTCATAACACTGTTTAGGTGATAGTCACACTGGTCACAGATCACTCAGTTCCCCCTGTGCAGTGTTGGCTCATGGGGAGGGCAACGAGTTGACCCCTGAAGTGGGCTGTAGTAATTGATTTGACTGGGTTGCAGAAAGCTAGTCGTCTTCTGACCTTGTCATGTAAGATCATACTGACATCTTTTTAATGTTGTATATCTCTATTAATTCATTCATCAGCAAGAACATTCTACTGGTCTGTCACAGCAATCACCCTGGTCAGGCCTTCTTTCATAGATCTTTAAAAGACATCCTTTTTCCACAAAATTTCTTCACATCACAGATGACCTTCTTACTGTAGCTTTGAGCTTTGCCTGGGGATGTGAACCTGACAGTCTCAGCTTACTGTTCTCTTTTTCTTTTGACATTTCTCATCACTGAAATGTTCTGCTTTATTAGCAGTGAGGGTGACTATTCCTTCTCAGCTCTCCTCTTTCTTTTTCTTGGTCCAGGACTTTTGTAAGGCAAAACAGAGCAGTCAAGGAAACACTGTATATAACA
This sequence comes from Trogon surrucura, assembly GCA_020746105.1. Lineage (NCBI taxonomy): Eukaryota > Metazoa > Chordata > Aves > Trogoniformes > Trogonidae > Trogon > Trogon surrucura. Next base: position 5,911,229 of record CM036617.1, on the reverse strand, counting down.
TTACAATTAAAGATTTTATATTATAAAAGTCAGAACAAAAAGGCATTGAAATTATGAAGTTAAAAAAAAGCCATCTTACCCTGTCAGTACAGGCTGCAAACAATGACACTCAAAATTGGAAATGTCACTGAAGAAAAATGTTAAAATAAAATGTTTTGATTCAGGCAAAGCTGTGTAGTCTTTTTAACTGAAAACTGTTCTGAAAAGTTTTCAGCAACTTTGATTTTTTAAATAGTTCTCTGGCAAAAAAAAATAATCAAAAACAACCCTTGAGAATATAAATTGTCTTTGTTGTAAAGTAAAACCTGGTTTCCATACACTTAGTCCAAATTCTTCTTTTTCTTATAAAGTTTGCTCTGATGAAATATTTAATTAAGAAAAAAATAAAAGAGGATTTACATGTTCCACAGTAACTTGAGGTTCCCTTTGCTTGCATAGAGCCTAACCACAGTGTCTTCATTCCGTTCCATGCTCCATGTAATTTTCTCTGAGTCAGAACATCATGCCCCCTTAACGTTACCAACACCTAAGGTTACCTGGGGAACCTCTGAGGAAGGAATTCCTTGCATACCAACTGCACACCGTCCTGGAGACTTTCTCCATGTTCCAGTGTGAACAATGCTGTATAGTTAATCAGGTCATTTTGGGAAATTGTTTTATGTAATCACAAGATGTGAGAAAAGTCTTAGGGTGGTTGTGACTCAGCAATTGCATGCCCGAAACTTTAGTTTCTGAACCTTGTTCCCACTGCAGGGTAAGTTACTGCTCTACGTGGAAATGGATGATATAGAATGGTCCTGTGAGAGTAGTAAGCGCAATGAAGAACAGAAAATTAAAAGCTTCACATTTACTTCTCTGGAGACATTCAAGACCTGCCTGGACATGTTCCTGTGTGGCATAGTCTAGGCATTCCTGCTCTGGCAGGGGCACTGGACTTGATGATCTTTCGAGGTCCCTTCCAATCCCTAACATTCTATGATTCTATGATTCTATGATTCATAAAAATACAGGCTAACTTGCTGTTAAAATGGCAGATACAAATGGAGCAGATTTAATGATATGACATTCTGTTGTAAAAGGTATATAAGAAAAAACAATAGGGAAGAACAGTACACCAATTACTTGTAGCCAAGTTATAAATGAACCACCCTCATGTGTTTCCATTGCCATGAATTTCAGCTTAATTATTTTATTCTGAAACATTTTGCCTTGAGAAAAGTCCATAGTGACTGAAGAACTTTTATTAAATGCTTATAAAACATTAATATGCTGAGTCACACCATTGGGCGTGGTCACATAAACCACTTATGCAATTGATGAATTTTCAGTATTCTACTTTACAAACAAAGGACAAGAAAGTAAAAACAGAATTGACATGTAGACATGTGATGATTGATTTCTGCCAAAGGTTTCATCTAGTAAAAGGCATATTTTGTGTGGAGATACCTCTAGCAAGAGCTTTCAGTCAGTTCAGCGTCCTCACAATGGGAAAGCAGATGCACTTGATGGCACAGTGGAGTGCTCCTAGTACATATGGTCCTTGGTGCTTTTTAATGTCTGCAGTGGGAGAGTTAAACCAGTTAGGGTGTAATCAGAAGAGAACCTGCAACATTTCCTTGTATTTCAATTCATCTATTGAAAAAAGAAAAATATAGAATTGTAGGATGGTTTGAGGTGGAAGGGACCTCAAAGACTATCTAGCTCCATGATCAGCCATTTCTAGTCCCATCTTCTATTGGCTGTGATCTACAATAATCTACAAATACAACAAACAGTGGATTACATGGCAGAGAGCTGAGCTGGTCCATCCAAGCCCTGTAGCAAAGATGGTAATTTAATTCTGGAAGTGGTAAAGTCAATTTCATGAGCTTATTAGTAGGATTTAGTCTCACATAGATTTTTTTTTTTTTAAAATAGAATAGAGTACAGTACAATATGATGAGATAGTTCGAACTGGAAAGGACCTACAAAGATAATCTATTCCAACTGCTATCTTGACCTGCTTAGAGTCAAGGTCATTTGTTTTGATCCCAGAGGCAAAATTCAGACACAAACGTCGTCAGATGTCACAACAGCACAAGCTTTTATTGACTAACAACCACTGAAGAGTGATAGGTAAGAAAAATAAGGAAATGAGAAAGCAAAGTAGTAAAACATTTAAGATATCAAGAACTATACCTACCATCACAGCTTCAGTGATGTCTCACAGGTCTGCCTGTTTTGATTTGGTGGGAAAGATCTCTGAAGAGTAGGACAGGGATTGTTCAGTCTTCCAGTCTATGTCATTCTATGATTCTATGATTCTATGATTCATCCATTAGGTCGCTGACCTTACCGTAGAAGGCTATTAAATTACTTAAAAACGATTTTCATAGACTCAAAGAATCATAAAATGGTTTAGACTGAAAGGGACATTGAAGATCATCTAGTTCCAACTCCTCTGCTGTGGGAAGGGACACCTCTCTCCCACTAGCCAACGTTGCTTTTGTCATGGAGCTCTTAGCTCCATCCAACCCGGCCTTGACTTTCCTTTTGTGAACCTGTGTTGACTATGTCTTGTAACTGTATTATTCTTTAAATGCTTTTCAATGGTATGCAGTGTAATCTTCTACATAATTTTTCCAGGAACTGTAGTTAGAATAATGGGACTGTAGTTGCATGGGTCTTCCCTCACACCCTTTTTATAAATAGTAACATTAGCTAGCTTATAATCCCCAGATACCCAAGACCTTTGGTAGATGATTGAGAGTGGTCCTGCCGAATCATCTACTGCCTCCTTCAGTACTCTGGGATGAATCCCATCAAGCCCCATGGTCTTGTGAACATTCATCTGGTACAGTAGGTCCCTTTAAATTTCAGTGTTCACAAATGGAAAATGACTGTTCCCACACTCATGGTCCTTGAACTCTGACCTTGGGTTGCCGGTCCCCCACGAGTATTTTTAAACCCTGAGGCAAAAAAGGCATTGAATGCCTTTTGCTTTTTCTTCATCCTTGTTAGTCATATGATCATTTTACACAAGTGTCTGTCCAATGTTTTCTTTAAACCTCCTTTTGCTATTAACATAATTTAAAAGCCCTATCTGGTTATTCTGGCCAGTTTCAGCTCTAATTGATCTTTAGCTTTCTGTGTCTTCTTCCTGCATACACAAAACATAGCCTGTGAAGCCTGATCTTGCTTCCAGAGATCATACCATCTCTTTTTCCTCTTGAGCTCCATGAGGAGTTCTCTGTCCATCACTCATGGACACCTAAGCCCTCAAAAGTATATTCCCAGGGTACTCTGCTGTACAGCTTCCTGAATAGCTTAAAGTTTGCCTTCCCGAAGCCCAAGGTTCTGACTCTGCTGTCATTTTCTCTCATTATATTGAAAGTTTTAAACTCAACCATTTCATGATCACTGTGACCAAGACAGCCACCCACTGTCACATTCTCCATGAGTCCTCCTCTATTCACAGATAGCCAGTCTAGGAGGACACCTTCCCTGGTTGCCTCACTGAGTACCTGCGACAAGTTGGTATCTCCCACAAAATCTGAGAACTTCCAAGACCTGCTCATCACAGCAGTATGATATTGCCCATTAATGTATGGGAAGTTGAAATCTCCCGTAAGAACAAGGGTTATCAATCCAGAAATTTTTCCGAATTGCCTATAGAATAACTCATCAGTGCTTACATCCTGTCTGCTAGTAGACATTCCCTACAACATCTGCTTTGTTTTCCATCCCCCTAAACCTCAGCCAGAGGCTCTCAATTGCATCATCACTAACTGTAAAGGCTGTACAATCAAACCTCTCTCTTATGTATAGTGCGTCACCTTCACCTCACCTCAGCAGCCTGTAGTCCTCCATCCTGGTACTCCAAATGTAGGATTCAAGCCTCATTAATACCACTTATATAGTAGCTCTGGGAACTGACTAATGTTTCCAGTTCATTTTGGTTTTTTTCTCACACTGCATGGGTTGGTGTGCAAGCAGTTTGGATATGCTCCTGAGCCATCCTTGTTCCCAGGAGCAGTGTGAAGGTTCCCACTAACATTGCCACCCTCAGATGGTACCATGCCAACTATTGGCTTATCTACTGCAAGGCTCTTGGTATCCCTTTCCTGCACTGAATCTAGTTTAAAGTTCTCTCAGTCAATCCCACTACTTTACACCCAAAGATCCATTTTCCCCATCACACCTCAGCATAACTTTTCTCTTGAAAGCTCTCAAATGCTTTAAAAACCCATTTGTCTGTAGTTCTTCTAGACTTGGTTTGGATTGGTTTGAGACACCTCAGATATCTCTGCCATATGCTGTCCAATATCTCCAATCCTAGAGTTGTCATGCACCAAACATCGAGATATATACTTCAAGTAGTTAAATCCTCCAGGCATCTCATACGTCTGAGACAGCCTTTGTCTCTAGGTCTTATGCTAAGGACCCCAAACTTCTACATTTGCAAACCTACTCTTTGTTATCTTCCTCCTCTGTTACCCTGCCTAGTTTTCTTTCCATTGACTCCATGTATGTCTCATTTTCATTCTGATTTTTATAATCTCTGCATCTCCAGAGATGAGTGCCTCTGAAGCTGAGGTATGAAACATTGCTGTTTGCAGTCCACAAAAAACTCTCTCTAATTTTTCCAGATGATGTATCACACATGCAATTCAATGGATATTAAATATATCAGTCCCAATATCTCCAAAGCCTTACAAAACCTTACAAAACAAGATTTCAAAAATCTCTGTGCTTAGTATAGATTAAAATGTCTGGGTTTTAAAACCCTTTGCAGAGTTTTGTAGAAAGGATCTTATCTTTCAATATATTCTCCAATGTTAACAACTCTAGTACTCTCAGCATGACGTGCTACCTTGGTTGAAATTTTCTGCTAATCTGCATTACATAGCTTTCTATAAAACAGGACAGAATCCTTTCATAGAATCATAGAATCATAGAATCATAGAATGTTAGGGATTGGAAGGGACCTCGAAAGATCATCAAGTCCAATCCCCCTGCCAGAGCAGGAATGCCTAGATTATGCCACACAGGAACGTGTCCAGGCAGGTCTTGAATGTCTCCAGAGAAGGAGACTCCACAGCCTCTCTGGGCAGCCTGCTCCAGGGCTCCGTCACCCTCACTGAGAAGAAGTTTCTTCTCGAGTTTAAGCGGAACCTCTTATGTTCCAGTTTCAGCCCATTACCCCTTGTCCTATCAGTGGTTGTCACCGAGAAGAGCCTGGCTCCATCCTCGTGACACTCACCCTTGATATATTTGTAAACATTAATGAGGTCACCCCTCAGCCTCCTCTTCTCCAAACTAAAGAGCCCCAGCTCCCTCAGTCTTTTCTTTCAAACAAAGCAAAAACATTAACATATCTCTTAACATAGGCTAGAGATGGTGTTCTCTTAAAAATATTTTTAGTACCTCCTGAGGTCTTTAGGTGATAAATTATTGGTAAAGTACTACGAAATATAACAAGGGTAAATGTAGGGTCTTGCATCTGGGTAGGAACAACCCCAGGTTCCAGTATAAGTTGGGGAATGACTTATTAGAGAGTAGTGTAGGGGAAAGGGACCTGGGAGTCTTGGTGGACAGCAGGATGACCATGAGCCAGCACTGTGCCCTTGTGGCCAGGAAGGCCAATGGCATCCTGGGGTGTATTAGAAGGGGGGTGGTTAGTAGGTCGAGAGAGGTTCTCCTGCCCCTCTACTCTGCCCTGGTGAGACCCCATCTGGAATCTTGTGTCCAGTTCTGGGCCCCTCAGTTCAAGAAAGACAAGGAAGTGCTGGAGAGAGTCCAGCACAGGGCAACTAGGATGATTAAGGGAGTGGAGCATCTCCCTTATGAGAAAAGACTGAAGGAGCTGGGGCTCTTTAGTTTGGAGAAGAGGAGGCTGAGGGGTGACCTCATTAATGTTTACAAATATATCAAGGGTGAGTGTCACGAGGATGGAGCCAGGCTCTTCTCGGTGACAACCACTGATAGGACAAGGGGTAATGGGCTGAAACTGGAACATAAGAGGTTCCGCTTAAACTCGAGAAGAAACTTCTTCTCAGTGAGGGTGACGGAGCCCTGGAACAGGCTGCCCAGGGAGGTTGTGGAGTCTCCTTCTCTGGAGACATTCAAGACCTGCCTGGACACGTTCCTGTGTAGCATTATCTAGGCATTCCTGCTCTGGCAGGGAGATTGGACTTGATGATCTTTCGAGGTCCCTTCCAATCCCTAACATTCTATGATTCTATGATTCTATGATACTTGCAAAATCAATATAAACAAAAACAATTTGAAAGGTGAAAAGTGGATTGGAATGTGTTAACTCCAAATGTACTAGGGAGGGTGTAGAAAGCATTAGTAAACACTAGAACACCTTGATAACAATTGTCCTCTAAGGATGAACTGTGAATAAAATTCCTTTAACCTTTAAATCCAAAGATACTTAAATGTCAAATAACTATATAATGCATAAAGCAGGACAAAATGCAATGTTATGAGAACTTTTGAAGGTAAGCATATGAGCCTAATTAAAGAAGTCCTAAAATGGGTGTAATTTAACTTTTTTTTAGTTACCCCTTGAGAATTAATGAAAATTAATAAACTGCAGCAGTTTTTAAACTAACATTTGTAATCAGCACGATCACTTTTCTCGACAACCTCAGCCGACGAATCAGTATAAATACTAATTCTGTGATTTTCATGTTTTAGTAACTTGGTTTTCTTATCAGTTTCTCATGAAAACAGACAAAAAATGATGAATTAGAACTAGAGTTTCTTTAATATGTTGGCTGCCTTCTAAAATGCATGAGTAAGTTTCTTCCGCTATTAAAAAAAGTGTTTGTCTAGAGAACTGATGAACAGAATGTCTTCGGGTCTGTAAAGACACGTGCAAAATTTCCTGCTATTTTGCCAGTCCCATTTGCTTTGGTCTGACATCAGAAACTCCTAACAACACGCTGACTTTCATCGTTCTCATTAAAGCATTGGTTGGCTTACTACGTCACTTCTTGAAACTTCCTTTTCTCCCAACATTTCAACCCAAAGTGCAGTAACTCCTAATGCCCCTTAACCATTACACAATTTTCATGAGGTCAGACACAGCCCCTTGCCCTATTCACATTTATGTTTCTTGAAAGCCCCTTTTGATTTTCAGCTCTGCCAAGCTGATTGGTATAGGAATTATATTTCATGTTTTTTCCACATCCCCTCCTTTTTTTCTTTTTTTTTTTCTTCCTCTCTTCCATAGAACCTGAACTTCAAGGGGATTTACACTCCTCACGGCTGTGAAGAATATGCTAGCTTCAATGTTTAGAGAAGCACCGAATAAAATTAAATATGAATTACCTTTATAAAAATATCATAAATGGTTTCTTAATCAAAAGTCATTTCCTGGGGAAGAGTGTAATTTCATCGTCCATGTATATCCAAAAATACAAACCTACCTGAAAAAAATTTTATAGAGTAAGAAAAGTGTATGATGTTGTAAGATTCTTATAGGCGAAGTATTTCAGTCTGCCAAGCTCTATAAAACATATATCAAACATAAAAACAAAGACGGACCTCTCTTTGGTTAGATGGTGTTTGTATCTGTTTGATTTCCTTTCATGCTCCATTCCCTTCCATTCGCACTTCAGTTTTTTCTTCTTTTTGGGCTCCCACCAAGACAACTCATTATGGAAACTTTAAAGGTGCAAAATGAGAGTTCTTACACCCACCAGAGCACTTTTGCAGTATAAACAAGTGTTTCACCTGTGTTGTGTTCTAATGTATTAATTCCCATCACTGTAATAGGAGTATTTGCCTATGAGAAATCACTATACCAAGAAGGTAATAGTGTATGACTGGTTTCTAATGCTATGTTTCTCTGGGAAATTTGACAAGAATCAGAGATTCAGAACATTAACAAGAGAATTCATCATCCCAGATATAGTCTTGTAATAGTTATTAATGTTATAAAATAATCTCAGTTTTAAGAATAAAGCAGACTGTCCACTTTAAGGGTTCATGGAATAATCTGAAACACACAGAAGTGACAGAAGAAAAAACAGGTTTCTCATTATTATACATTTTTTTTTATTGTAACCTGCACCAAAACTGATGTCTCTGTGAATTCATAGTTACCGTATCACAGTATCACAGTATGCTAGGGATTGGAAGGGACCTCAAAAGATCATCTAGTCCAATCTCCCTGCCAGAGCAGGAACACCTAGATGATGTTACACAGGAAGGCATCCAGGTGGGTTTTGAATGTCTCCAGAGAAGGAGACTCCACAACCTCCCTGGGCAGCCTGTGCCAGGGCTCTGTCACCCTCACTGAAAAGAAGTTTCTTCTCATTTAAGTGGAACCTCTTGTGTTCCAGCTTGATTCCATTATCCCTTGTCCTATCATTACAGAATCACAGAATCACAGAATGTTAAAGGTTGGAAGGGACCTTAAAGATCATCTAGTCCAACCCCCCTGCCAGAGCAGGATCACCTACAGTAGAGCGCACAGGAATGCGTCCAGGAGGGTTTTGAATGTCTCAAGAGAAGGAGATTCCACAACCTCTCTGGGCAGCCTGTTCCAGTGCTCAGTCACCCTCACAGTGAAAAAGTTTTTCCTCATATTTTTCTGGAACCTCCTGTGTTCCAGCTTCCACCCATTGCCCCTTGTCTTGTCAGTGGACGCCGCTGAAAAGAGCCTGGCTCCATCTTCCTGACATTCCCCCTTGACATATTTATAAACATTAATGAGGTCATCCCTCAACCTCCTCTTCTCCAAGCTAAAGAGATCCAGCTCCTTCAGCCTTTCCTCATAAGGGAGATGCTCCACTCCCTTCACCATCTTTGTGGCTCTACGCTGGACTCTCTCAAGCAGCTCCCTGTCCTTCTTGAACTGAGGGGCCCAGAACTGGACACAAGATTCCAGATGTGGCCTCACCAGGGCAGAGTAGAGGGGCAGGAGGACCTTTCTTGACCTACTTGCTACTCCCCTTCTAATACACCCCAGGATGCCATTGGCCTTCTTGGCCACGAGGGCACATTGCTGGCTCATGGTCATCCTGCTGTCCACTAGAACCCCCAGGTCCCTTTCCCCTACACTGCTCTCCAGCAGGGCAGTCCCCAACCTATATTGGCACATGGGGTTATTTTTTCCCAAGTGCAAAACTCTACACTTGCCCTTATTAAACTTCATAAGATTTCTCCCCGCCCAGCCCTCCAGCCTGTCTAGGTCTCTCTGAATGGCTGCACAGCCTTCTGGTGTGTCAACCACTCCTCCCAATTTCGTATCATCAGCAAACTTGCTGACAACATTCTCTAATCCCTCATCCAGATCATTGATGAATATATTAAACAGCACCTGCCCAAGCACTGACCCCTGAGGGACCCCACTAGACACAGGCATCCAGCCAGACTCAGCCCCATTGACCACAACCCTCTGGCTTCTTCCCTTCAACCAGTTCTCGACCCACATCACTACTTGGTCATCCAGACCACACTTCCTCAGTTTACCTATGAGGATGCTGTGGGAGACGGTGTCAAAGGCCTTGCTGATGTCCAGGTAGACCACGTCCACTGCATGGCCACCATCCATCCACCTGGTTATGTCTTCATAAAAGGCTATCAGGATGGTCAAACATGACTTCCCCTTGGCAAAACCATGCTGACTGCTCCTAATAACCTTCTTATCCTTGATATGCCTAGAGACAGCTTCAAGGATAAGATGTTCCATCACCTTTCCAGGGATGGAGGTGAGGCTGACCGGTCTGTAGTTACTCGGGTCATCCTTCCTGCCCTTCTTATAGACTGGAGTGACATTCGCTTTCCTCCAGTCTTCAGGCACCTCACCTGTTACCCATGACTTACCAAAGATGATGGAGAGTGGCCTAGCAATGACTCCCGCCAGCTCCCTCAGCACCCGTGGGTGCATCCCATCAGGGCCCATGGATTTATGAATGTCCAAGTGTTCAAACTGATCCTTAACCCACTCCTCATCAATCAGGGCAGACTCCTTTGTCCTGACTTCCTCTGGGGCCTCAGGGGACTGAGGCTCCCGAGGACGGTCTCCAACAGTGTAGACAGAGGCAAAGAAGGCATTCAGTAACTCTGCCTTCTTTCTGTCCTCTGTCTCCAGGACACCCACCTCACTCAACAGAGGGCCTACATTGCCTCTAGTATTAGTTTGCCACCATCATTGTTTGCCACCGAGAAGAGCCTGGCTCCATCCTTGTGACACTCCCCCTTTATACATTTATAAACACTAATAAGGTCACCCCTTAGTCTTCTCCAAACTAAAGAGTCCCAGCTCCCTCAGCCTTTCCTCATAAGGGAGATGCTCCACTCCCTTAATCATCCTAGTTGCCCTGTGCTGGACTCTCTCCAGCACTTCCCTGTCTTTCTTGAGCTGAGGGGCCCAGAACTGGACACAGTATTCCAGATGGGGTCTCACCAGGGCAGAGTAGAGGGGCAGGAGAACCTCTCTTGACCTACTAACCACCCCCCTTTTAATACACCCCAGGATGCCATTGGCCTTCTTGGCCACGAGGGCACAGTGCTGGCTCAGTGCAAGCTGTTCAGAATTGTGTATATATAAGCTGAGCTTTCCAAAATCACATATTAATCCAGTGATTGGTCCTGCTGTTATCACAGTGAAGGTTGAAAGTAAAAAGAATTTTAAAAAATAAATGGTTAAGAGTCCCAAATTTCCTCTTTTCCACAATAGTTTAATCATCCTGAAGAGCATAATATCACCATCTGCTTTCTGTAAAGAGTCAATATCTCTACTAGAGGTTATGAACTCTTTCCTTGCTTGCCTGATGTCATTAGTACCTTAGTACACAGTGCAGGTAAGAGTCAAATCTCAGTCTCCTTAGTCTAAGGAGTTAGGGTTATATGATTGACCAGTCTGTTAGAACCATGGATCCTGGAGCAGAGTTTGATTATTGGTTAGTACACACCACAGAGAGATATGTCTTATGGCCAAATGTAAGCCAGACGTGAACTGTGAGCTGCATATACACGTAAGTGCATCTGTGTACCTTTTTCTTTTAAGGGGATCAGGGACACAGATCTCTGCTTCAGTGATGTATGATATCCAGACTCGTATCTGTGCCCTTCACAGGCAGATATCAAGCCTGCAGCTATCTGCTGCTGCTCAGGAAGACAAGCCAAAACACCCCAAAAATGAGCTGGACTAAAAAATTAATAAATGGGATCTTTTTTTGTAAAATAAAAGATAAAAAATCTATAGCAAGCTCTTTCTCACCCTGTGTATATTTGTAACTGCTGCTAAGAAAGTGTCAAGGATGACTGTAGGGTAATGTGTACAACATTTTCAGAAATACAGACCTGCAGTATAAAATACTAATGGGAAAGGACTTGATTGTGTGTTTCAGGGTTAATTATCCCAAGGGCTGAGAGTAAAGATAGCACCCTCCAATCAATCACAGCTTTCCTGGATATGAACAAAACAGGAAACATATCTGTAATGAAAGAGCAGGAGGTTGGAGTAATTTAAGTGAAAGCCATATATACTTTTCTTAAAAGGGTTCAAGACATAAAAAGATGCAAAGGTATAATAAATTAAAAAAAACCAAAACCTTGTGCAAATTCAATGTCAGTGCTTCCAGTAAGGTGATAAATAACCAAATGTATTTTCTTTATATTAAGCATTCTGCAAGTTACTGTGTTTTTGCATTTTAAATTAATTGTCTGAGGTTTTGTGCAATTAAGTTGGCAAAATGGGATGAAGCAACATTGTCCTTGTTTCTTGGAAGCATTATGCCAAAATGCTGCATTATATATGCTTATCTACAGATGCGGAGAGTGAAGTTGTGCTACCTACTCCTGCCCATAGTTGTGTGGCTATTTGGAGTCTGAGAAGTCGATATGCAAAATTTGGTGGAACGATAATAAATAACAATGGAAAACACAGCCATACTGTAAAATAGAGTGAGATAAACCTCCACTGAAGGTTGTCCATCTGGTCTGATGTAGCACAGAGCAAGGTGCCTCTCACATATACTCATTTGATTCTCTTACACCTGAGCTAATTGCTGTGTTTTCAAGAGCCTTGAATGTATTCATAGACCTTCGTTGGTCTGACCAGCCTCACCTGGGACCCCCATCCAAGCACCCTCTGCCAAGGGCTCAGGAGTCCCGTTTAAGCTCAGCCCTTGGACCTGAGCTAGATTTTAAATGCACTTGTCTTCAGCCATGGCCTTTACTCATCCTTCCTTATTGAGTTGACTTGACTTCAGGTATGACATGCCACCTCCGATGTCTGTGATGATGGTTAGGCTGTTGGTGGAACCTGCCTCTTGGCAGCTTTACAGAGCCAGGCTTGAATCACTCTGTTCAAGTGTTCCAGGAAGGAATCCTTGGTGACCAAGTTGTCAACCCGACCACTCATGCCTTGCCCTTTCTTGTGAAGGAGCACCAGTCTTGAAGCTTTGTGACTATGTTGACAACTTTCCCATTGAAATTAGAATTATTGCATTCTTAGAAGTAACAAATGAAGGAAAAGGGGTAACACAAAGCCTGATTCCTGGGTAGGAAACCTTGCTGGAACAAAAAAGGATTGTTTTCTGCAGTTTGTGATTGACATCTCTGACCTTTTATACAATAAATCTGAAGAGTTTGATAGACTTCTGTCATTTTTATTTTGAAAAAAAAATCTGTTTCAGTGCTATTTGAAATATAGGCAAACTTTCCTGAATGTAATTTTACTATCTTTCAGAAACTTGATGAACTCTAACAGATTTGGTAACTTGTATTTATATCACACTACTTCTCCATGAGAAACACCTTTATGATGCACAATTATTTATTAGGAAATAATCACAGAAACAATATGTAGGGCTTACTTCTCAGAGTCTTAAAGTGCTTAGATAGTAGCAGTGAGCACAAAGCAACGTAGAGTTCACAGAATCATAGAATCATAAAATCATAGATTGACCTAGGTTGGAAGTGATCTTAGAGATCATCTAATCCAGCCGCCCTGTCACAGGCAGGGACACTTCCCAACTAGACCAGGTTACTCAAGGACTCATCCAGCCTGGCCTTGAATACCTCAAGGGAGGAGGCATCCACAACTTCTCTGGACAATTTATTCCAGAGTTTTGCCACCCTAGGACTGAAGAATTTTTTTCCTAAGATCCAATCTACACAGTTGATATTGAACACTTAAATGTGCCTGTATATATATGTGCTTTCCAGATATTCCTGATTGGCAGTGAAATTTAACGGGAGTTTCTTGAAAAGGAGAGGATATGATGGGAAGTTATTCTCTTTCCATGAGTAAAAGTTTCATGAGGATAATCTGTGAATGTTTTGCACTTCTGTCCAGTAACTTTAGAAAACGTCAGACAGATCCAGATAAACTTGAATATTTTTTCAGAGAAGAAATATGTGGCAAGGAATGTTGGATGCAACAAAGGGATCAGATTTTTTCTGCTGGCTGGAGACAGACCACATGCAAAATTGGCATTGTCTAGTACTTAAAGGAGCTGAGTCTGGCCTGGTGCTTACTGTGCCTGAAACGGATATACATACACCCTAACAGAGAACCTCTGACTGAAAAGACTTACGGTTTTAGAGTGAGAGTATCACCATGTGACATGTAGAACAAGTCTATACCTTGAGGTCTCTGATCTTCCAGAAATGGTACAAGACATTACACAGAGACAAGGCCACAACCCTCCTCCAGTTGTCAGCATCATCACAACTGAGGGATTTTGGATGTGCATCCCTAATCCCTGTTTTCCACGAGGTTGTGTAATTGTTTCTTGAACCTAATTATATTGTCTGCTTCCCTCTTGTTTTGCTACAATTAACTACAACACCAGCTCATATTAAGCCACGTATACCAGAGGACACAGAATCATGCAATGGTTTGGGTTGGAAGAGATCTTTAAAGATTATCTAGTCCAACCTCATCTTTCATTACTTTCACTAGATCAAGGATTGCTCAAAGCCCCTTTGAGCACTTTCAGGGAGGGAGCATCCATAATTTACCTGGAAAACCTGTTCATCTTACAAACCTTGTTATAAAAAAATTCTTCATTATGTCCAATCTAAATCTACCCTCTTTCAGTTCACAACCATTACTCCTCATCCTGTCATTACAAGCCTTGACAAAAAGTCTTTCCCCGTTTTTCCTGTACCCCCCTGTAAGTACTGGAAGGCTGCAATAATGTCTTCCTGAGCCTTCTGTTCTCCAGGTTGAACAAGCTCAACTCTCTCAGCCTGTCCTTGTAGGAGAGGTGTTCCAAACCCTCCCCTACGACAAGGACAAAAAAGAAACAGACCTTTAAGAGAAGGCATAAATGAGACACAGCTGGGGTTTGTGGCAAAGACATTCAAGTGGTTTGTCCAAAATTAATCCTGAGGAAGTGAGAATACAAGTGAGCCTGTTTCTCACTTTCGGAAGAAAAGGGCGATGTCACTTCTGCTGGCTGTTTTTCTCTTGCATCACACTATCTTGAGTCTTCTTGCAGTGAATCATTTTGAGAGGTGAACTTACCATGTGCTTCTTTTTATTAGCCAAGTTGTTTTGGTTTATGGTTTTTTTTTTTTGTTTGGATTTTTTTGTTTGTTTTTGTTTGTTTTGGTTTTGCTTTTGGGGGTTTTATTTTCTGGTTTTTCCTTAAATCTCTTATTCTCTTGGTCAAGAGATTTTCAATAGCATATAGATGAATTCTGCCACACTTGTACAGAGGGAAGATACTCTTAAATTACATCTCATAACAGACTTTCCATATGGAGGAAGGTATCTTGGGTAAATGAACACACTGTTGTATCATTGCTCAAATCTAGAGGCTGTTGGGATGTTCTGACTGGAGCTGAGTAAACTGTTTAAAAATACTCCCTCTCTCCTAACACACTTGCAGCTCTCATAATGTTGTTTAAAACTAATTATTTTAGAAAAGAAGAGAGGCTTCTAATTTTTTTTAATAGCTCAAATCTAGAAACTCTTAAACAGTAAATTATCTGTTTTCTGGACAAAAAATCCCTCCAGCTTAATTTCACTGTTGTAATTAATACTTTCCCATACTCTATAAGCAACTGTAAGTATTTAGTTGAAGGAGTGTAATTTCCTGATATTGATTCGCTTTATTACTTCCAATATTCCAAGCCTGAAATTAACATTTTGACATACTGGTCAATAAGACACTGTGTGACAATGCAAGAGATCCAGGAAGGAAAAACTCTGCAGGTCTCACCACGGTTTGATGCTGAACTTTCTCTTTTCTAAAGTAGGAGTTCTAATCAAGACTTGAAATTTGAGTAGCAAGCTCTTACTCAGTATTGTAGCAACAGAATCAGGTGTTGAAATCCATGACAAGGAGGCAGCATCAGGTTTTTGAAATGTCTGAGTCTAGTTCTTCTGAGGTCAAGGTGTGGGGCAAAAATGGGAGCCCTGAAGTGCTCCAATATCTCCACCCGTGGAAGTGACTGGAGTGTAGGACACTGGGAGAGATCACTGAATTCACCTGCCATTCTCTATAAATGTACCCTAAATACCTTTATCTTTACTCTTTATATACCTGGATGTTTTTTGAGTAGTATCTTTATCTTTATTAAGTAAGGTATCTTTATCTAAGTATCTTTATCTTTACTAAATATCTTTATCTTTACTCCTTATATACCTGGGTGTTTTTTGAGTTGTAGTGGATACAGTGCTTTTTCCACAACATATATA